>JAITYX010000003.1:0-2400000 GCA_021018815.1 Talinum fruticosum | reverse complement strand
GAGCTTTGAGGTGCTTGGAGTTGGGGTTCTCCTTGCTGGAATGCTCGTGAGAAAAAGGTTCTCATCAGCAGAAAGCACGTAAGGCGAGCTTCGACTTCAACCGAGTCACGTAAAAGTTTTTCCGAGACTCGGGGAACTCTTTGACGTATTTTTCAAAGAAGTCGTCGGCAACGTCGGTGAAAGGAATGGGGTTGCTGTTCAAGAAGAGGGAGGAGACCTTGAACAAGCGGTGGAGGAGAGAGGTGTTTAGACGAACGGTTATGTTCGAACCCCGGAGGTTAGAACATTTTCGGAGTGGGTGAGGTGAGTGTAGAACTCGAAACGAGTTCGGGATAGATGAACTCGCTGAAGCAAATGAAGTTGTATGCTCCGGTGGTTTGAATGTGGGACAACCAAGAAAATTTGGTTGTAGGAAAGAACTTGTCGTCCAAGCACAAGGTGCTCGGGTTACAATGGGTTTGGAGGGGTTAAGCTTTTGGCGTTTTGGTGCGAGGCTTTTGGAAGAGGAGGAGACCTAGAAGACGGGATGGTTACCTCTTTTAGGCATTTTGAGAGAAAGAAGGAAAGATGAAACTTTCAAGTAGGAAAGAGAAGGAGAGGTAGAAGAGAAGAAACGAAAAAGATGGAGAAGAAAAAGATGAGAGCAATCGAAACTTACGAGAGATGGCTTCTTCGACACTTGCGTAAGTTCAAGGATGACTGCTCACGTAGTAATCTTCCGCGAAAAGTTTCGTTTGAGAGAGATGGAATGTAGAATACCGAGACGAAGATGAATAGACGCTATTTATAGAAAATAAGCGCGCTCGTCAACTATCCGTTAAGTATAACTCCGTTCGACTCGGCTTGTCCATCGACCACCGAAGACCGGTATGACGGTTCTCTTCAACGGTTAAGATTTCAGCGTTTAGAGATCCACGGCTAATATATGATCACAGCGCAGAGAGAGAGAGAGAGAAAAGATTTTGAAAATATGATCCGAAACTCTCCACCGATTCTAGAGATAGTTTCGTAAAATTTGAAGTCCAAGTTTCTCTACGTCCGAGTTTGACTCGTATAGGTTTCGAGTGAATCGAAACACGAAATAACTACCAGCCCAAGTATCACCGAATCAACTAAGCTAATGGTTATTAAATGTGAAAACACATAGCACGTAATTATGCAATGAATAAGAATGGCACATAATTAAGCATTTAACATACCAAGCTCATTCCGAATAAAACAAAACCGATCTTCACCAAGAGGCTTAGTAAAGATATCAGCTAATTGAAGATTAGTAGGAATGAACTCAAGTTCAATATCACCTTTTTCCGAGTGATCGCGTAGGAAGTGATATCTCGACCTCGATATGCTTTGTTTTCGAATGCCGGACAGAGTTCTTGGTGATGCTAATTGCGCTTTGGTTGTCACACTTGATTGGTACCGATATGAATGATAGTCCAAGATCGTTCAAGTGTTGCTTTATCCATAGAATCCGAGCGCAACAAGCTCCAGCTTGCAATATATTCAGCTTCAGCAGCTGATAGAGCTACCGAGTTCCGCTTCTTTGAGTGCCAAGATATTAGGGATTGACCTGGAAATTGGCACGCTCCGGATGTGCTCTTTCGATCAACTTTGTATCCTCGCGTAGTCCGCATCTAAGTATCTAGTAAGAGTCGGTTCTAAGTCTCCGGAATACCATAGACCTAAATTCCGAGTGCCTGCAAGATATCTCGAATATTCTCTTCACCGTAGTGAGATGTGATTCTTTTGGATCGGCTTAAAATCTTGCGCATAGACAAACACTCGAACATTATATCTCGACCTGCTGGAAGTAAGATATAGCAAAGATCCAATCATACCTCGATAAAGTTTCGGATCTATCGCTTTACCTTTCTCGTCCGAGTCAAGCTTTATACTCGTCGCTCATGGGAGTAGATGCGTGCTTTGCATCTTGAAGTTTGTATTTCTTCAGCAGTTCCTTGGTATACTTAGATTGATGAACAAAGATCCCATCCTTGTCTTGTTTGATTTGTAAGCCAAGGAAGAAATTAAGTTCCCCATCATGCTCATTTGGAATTCTTGACTCATCAACTCGGAAAATTCTCGGCACGTAAACTCATTAGTAGCACCGAAAATAATATCATCAACATAGATTTGAACAATAAAGAAATCTTTCCCCTTGGTCTTTATGAAGAGAGTCTTGTCGATCCGACCTCTTTTAAAATCATTTTGAACCAAGAAGCTACTCGAGTCTTTCATACCAAGCTCGAGGTGCTTGTTTAAGACCATAGAGAGCCTTTTGAAGTTTGAAAACATGATTTGGAAATTCCGAGTTTTCAAAACCAGGAGGTCTGCTCGACATAGACTTCTTCTTCAATAAAACCATTGAGAAATGCATACTTAACATCCATTTGATATAATTTAATATGCATGCTGGATGCAAATGCCAACAGTATTCTAATGGCTTCAATCTTGGCTACAGGTGCAAAGGTTTCCCACAATCAATTCCTTCTTCTTGATTATATCTCGAGCCATAAGTCTAGCCTTATTTCGACTACCACACCACCCTCATCCAGCTTTGTTCTTGAAAACCCATTTGGTTCCTATAACTGGGTGGTCGAAGGTTGGTTGGTCGAGTCTAGACTTGGTTTCTCTCGAATTGATTGAGTTCCTCTTGTATGGCCTCTACCCCTTCATGCTCATTAAGGGCCTCTAGTGCATTTTTGGGTTCGTTTAATGAAATGAATGCAGTGAATGCACATAGATTATGTACAAAGGAATGAGTTCTTACCCCAGTGTTGATGTCGAGAGTATGTTCTCTAGTGGATGACTAGAAGTAAACTTGAATGCTTTACTCGTTCTCTAATTCACAAGATTTGTGGGTTGAACCGCTTGATCTTCGAAACTTGTTCCGAGTGATCTTCTTCATTGGCTTGTTCGTTCCGAGTGAGCTCTTGAGTTGTCTCATTCCGAGTGACCTCATTTTGAGCGAGTTGAGTCCGAGTCTTTGTAGGCTCGGCTTCGTCATCATCTCTACTAAGCTTCAGTTCTAAGTATGACGACTCACTTGACTTCTCCTGTTCAAGTTCATCAAACACTACGTGGATGCTTTCTTCCACTTTGTTAGTTCTTTTGTTAAAGACACGATAAGCTTTACTATGTGAAGAGTAACCCGTAAAAATACCTTTATCCGACCTAGCATCAAACTTGGTCAGGTGATCCTTACCATTATTGTGAATAAAACACTTGCAACCAAAGGGCTTAAAGTATGAGATGTTTGGCTTCTTCCCTTTGTAAAGCTCGTAGGGTGTTTTCTTCGGAATAGGTCCGATGAGGCATCTCGTTCAAAGTGTAGTTAGCCTGTGTTGATCGCCTCCGCCTGTAAATGGTAAGGGAAGTTGTGCTCGATCATCATCGTCCTTGCTATTTCTTCAAGGGTTCTGTTCATTCTCTCTACTACTCCATTCTGTTGAGGAGTTCTTGGTGCTGAGAAGTTGTGAAAGATTCCATTCCGATCGCAGAACTCGAGAATTCCGAGTAGTCAAACTCCCTCCCATGGTCGGTTCGAATCTTTTGAATCTAAGTCCGAGACTCAACTTGAATCTTTCTATAGAGTTTGCTCGAACTCCTTGAATGCTTCATTTTTATGCTTGAGAAAACACACCCAGGTAAATCTTGAAAAGTCATCAATAATGACAAGAATGTAGGATTTACCTCCGAGGCTCTTTACTCGGAATTTCACCACATAGATCCATGTGTAGTAGTTCAAGCAACTTTGATGTCGAAACAGTCTTGAGAGACTTGAATGAGGATCTCGACCTGTTTCCCCTTGTACATGCTTCACAAACTTTGTCTTTCTCAAAAACACAGCTTAGGTAAACCCCTAACCAGCACCATGAGATGCCAGCTTTTTGATAGTATGCATGCTAATATGACCTTATCTACGATGCCAAGACCATGAATTATCATGAAGAGATGCTTTTAAGCAAGATAAATTCCGGCTTGGGTCGAAAGAGGAATGATATAAGTGTTACCGGATCTCTTACCCGAGAGCTTTACCTCTTTGGTAGTCTCATCCGAGATGTAGCACTTAGATTGAGTGAATCTTACCTCCCGACCTTTGTCGCATAGTCGGGAGATGCTAAGCGGATTGTATTTTAGTCCTTTGACAAGGTAGACTGGGCTTACCAGATTGCTTCCATTTCCAATCTTGCCAATACCTACTATCTTGCCTTTGCTGTCATCTCCAAAAGTCACTTTTCCTCCTTTGTATGATTCTAGCTCGTAAAAGAGTCCTCGGTCGCCTGACATGTGTCGTGAACATCCGCTGTCCAGGTACCAATGTCCTTTTGATCTTTTCCGAGTGACCTGCAAAACAGAGAGAATCTAATCCTTCTCACTCCCTCTAACGAACCCAAGAACATTCCTTACTCGTGGTCCTTTCTCGAGGAAGAAGGTGTTTCGGAACCCGGATTTGAATGACTTTGGGTTTTGTCGATTCTCGAGTCTTCCTCTCGAGACCCGAGTCCGTGTCTCTTTCTTTTTGAAAACATTTCCTTTTGAAACAGGAGATAATGGTTTCTTTTTGTAAACAGCTTCGGGCTTAGTCCTCCTTACATTTCGTGAATGGGACCGTGCTCAGCTTTCCCGAACTTTACAGTTCCGGAATCCTTTTGAACAATTCCGAGTAAGAATTGGATTCTTCCTCTTTGTTGAAACCGAGACCTTCTTTTCGGAAAGAGACACATTGTGATCCTAAGAGCATGTCGAGGTTCTTCCGACCTTGAGTAAACTTTAAAACCAGATCTTGAGACTTAGTGAGCTTCCTTTTAGTTGCTCATTTTCCTTCCTGAGCAGCTCGGACTCGGTCTCATTAGTTTGAGTACTAGTCCCGAGTTCTCTCGAGTGTGAGTCTCAGCTTTTCCAATTTGTTTTTCAAAGAATTGCTCTCGAAGAAATTGACTCAAGTTGTTCTTTGAAATGAGAAGAGTCGAATTGGACTTTTCTTCCAAAGTAAAAATGTATTTAGCTAAATTAAATTTGGAGAATTTGAGGAAATAGTCAATTACCTCTTGAGGATTAGTTTCCTCATTGTCTCGAGTCCGAGTCCGATTCTCTTTCGGCTTTTGAGTCGGACATTACCATTAAACACTTCGAGTCGTCTCGAGTCCTCGTCATCCTCTCGATGAGTCCTCATCGCTCCATGTTGCAATCATGGCCTTCTTTTTCTTTCTGTCCCTTTTCCTCTTCGGATAGTCCTTGACTATGTGGTCTTTGCTGCCACACTCGAAATACCCGAATTCTTAGATAAAGATAACTTTGAGGAAGAAGAATACTTACCTTTTCTCGTCTCTTTTATCTTTCTTATAGAATTCTTCCTTTGGCCTTTTATCCCATCTTTTGTGCTTCATTATTCTCTTGAACCCTCTTGCAATAAGCGCCATGGGATCTTCTTCTAAGTTAGAGGAGCTCGGATTTGCTTCTTTAGATTCTAAGGCTTTCAGTGCTATGTTCCTTTTGCAACCGCCCTCAGCATCCTCTTCTTCTAGATGGATTTCGTGTGTTAGAAGCTTTCCGATGAGCTCATCTAGCTTTAAGAGTGAGAGGTTCCGAGCCTCCTCTATGGCGAGTCACCTTCGGACCCCATCGTCTCTTGGGTAGGCTTCGAGAATTTTCCAAGCACATTTCTTCATGGGAAATTTTCTTTCCCGGAGATTTGAGATTATTGGTAATCTCGATAAAGCGAATGAACATCCGAGTAATGTTCTCCTCTCGGCTCCATTTTGAAAAGCTCATATTTATGAAGATACCGACTAATCTTCGCTTGTCTTACCTAACTTGTACCTTCATAGGTGTTGACTAAAGTATCCCACTAAAGTATCCCACACCTCTGTAGCAGAGTCACGAGCAGAGACTCGATTATATTCTTCTAAGCTTATGGCGCACATAAGGATGTTCATTGCTTTGAAGTTCTTTCGAACTTCTCTGTTTCTCCCGGTGTGAACTCAGCCTTTGTCTTGGGAATGATTCTGAATTCATCTGTCTACATTGGAATATAGTTTCCTTGTTGTATGATTTCTCATACCTCTTCATCATGATCCATAAGAAAACATTCCATAAGCTTCTTCCAAGTGCCCAAAGTTTGATCCTTTGAATTTTGGTGGCCTATTGGAAGATCTTCCTTCGTCGAACTCTCCGTGTTCTCGAGCCATTTGATCTTTAGACCTTTGGATTGTTAGATCCTTTCTGAAAGGCTAGGCTCGATACCAATTGAAGGTTTGCTCTGGGAGAGTCCGAGTCACCCTAGAAGGGGGTGAATAGGGTGATGGAAGTTTTTGTGGAAACTTTAGCTCCTCCGTCGAAAACAAAACAAAGACAGGTTCTAAGTCTATCAACAGGGTCAGAAAAGTTTGGACTCGTAAATGCTATTACGAGTGGATAAGTAAATTAAGCAAGAGTCAGTAAACAGCTCGAGTCTAGAATGAACTCGTAAAGATAACGCTTAGAGATTACGTGGAAACCCTCCCGGGGCGAGAAAACCACGGACCGTGCTAGTCCAAGCACGAAGTCAAATCCACTATTTTGAGTCCACAAAATACCGTGAACCGATCGAACCCGAGTTGCTCCCTTAGACAACTCTATACAAGTTTTCCTAGACTCGAAATTCCCTTATCTCGATCTAGTACTTCCTAGCTGAGATAACCCTTACAGCTAGGGACAACTAAGCTAAGTTAACCCTTACAGCTTAGTCAAGGGACCTTACAAAGAATGTAAGAAAGAGTTTGTAATCGAGTACAAGACCTTACAACTCAGAAAGTAGTGAATTACGTAATGGGAATTGTAAGTAGAAGATTGAAAGTAAACACAATGACTTTGAGCAAGTATGTGTATTAACAATATGTTCGGCAATCTTCAAGTCTTGTGAGGTGGCTTCTATTTATAGATGACCGGGCAGAGTAGCCGTTTTCTTCATCTCGCCGACCGAGAGTCCTCTCGTGACCGTTGATAGAAGCTTTCGAGTCACTTAGAAAGTATCCGTTGTAATGTGAACATTGGACAACGGTTTAACTCTCTTGAAGTCCCAAAACCACTCGGCGGTGTCTTGAAAGATAAGGTGGAAACCACCGTTAAGCTTAGCGTTTCGGTTTTCCAGATTTGGAAACAGACAGCCCCGATACAATCTTCTGGGACTGGAGTAGAGAAGGTGGAAAGCCATGTCTGCTGGTGATTTGACGTTCAAGCTTCGGTTACTTTTGTAGTTTGAAATGTGTATCCTCGATTGAATAACCTGATTCATTTAATGCAACTCGAAATGCGTTGAGAAGTGTCCGAGTCTTCAAATTACTATCTTACATTTTCTAAGATAGATCTTGCAAAGTACATTTTTCTTTAGAGGAAAAGTCTAACTCGATTCTTCCCTCTTTCAAGAAAAACTTGAGCCTCTTAAAACCGAGAACAATTTTCGAAAAATGATCTAGAAAAACTAAGACTCGGTTTAAAGGTACTTGAGACTAGCTCACATGAGAATGAGACTGAGTCCGAGTGCCTTAGATCCGAGAATGAGCTTTTAAAGAAAAATTTGGATGAGTCTCGAAGTTGATTTTACAACTCACTCGAGGTCATAAAAACCTTGATCTCCTTCTTGGTTCTCAGTGTGTTTCTTTTCGAAAAGAAGGTTTGGGTTTTAATTTTAAAAAGACGATAACTTCTATAAAGTTCCTTTCAAGAAGGATTCTCGAAAAATCTTTTTCAAAAATTCCGAGTCCAGTTCAACACATATAGTTAGAAAGAGAACTGAGCTCGAAAGGTTTATCAAGAGAAGTCTCGCTCGAGTATTTTCAAAAGAAAAGATTTTAACAAATCGAAACTCGGTTTTCAAAAGGGAGCCTCGGAATCGGACCCTTCCTAAAATTATTCAAATTTGGGTTCCCAAAGTGCCCTTCCTCCAAACTAACCTCGGTAAGAATAGTTACTGGGATTCGTTAGAGGAAACAAGAAGGGTTAGTTTGTTTTCTTTCTTGCAGGTACACTACAACGCAAAAGAAGACTCGGGTCCGACCCTCGGAGAGTGCTCAAAATTTTAACTTAGTAAGTCGGAGATTTGGAAAAGCACTCGGGTAAAAGTCTAGTCATCTCCTTGATAATATCATTCCGGACATCAACTAAGGTATGATTGACCTTACTTATCATTACATTCAATTGGTATCTATATTTCTTCTATTCAAAATCTTGTTCTCTCCTTGTTTATTTTTGATGAAATGCATTAGGGGAAAGAATAATGAACTTTGTAGATTCATCCGCTAGGGGAGTTAAATGGTTTAGGGGGAACGAATTTTGAAAAGCTTCACAAATTTAATATACTCCTTATGTCATTTTAATTATGCTCGATAATTATGATGAATTTCTTTGAGTCATTATTTAGTTGAATGCCTTTCATAAAAAAGGGGACATTGAAGAGTCAAGTATGACTAACCGAAGGTGCGGAGAAGCTAAGTCACCCTAGAGGGGGTGAATAGGTTGATGAGGAAATTCGCTCGAGTTAAACACTTGATATGATTCCGAGGAGAGTGTGAGTTAAGAATGAACTCGGAGAAACACCGACTCATAAATAAGTGGAAGATGAAGATACAGATTGAACTCGAACTCTAAATCGACTGAGTCTAGATTGGACTCGGAAAAGTATCAACTCAGAAATTACATGGAAACCCTCCTGGGCAGAAAACCACGGACCGTGCTAATCCAAACACGAAGTCAAATCCACTATTTTGAATCCACAAAATACGGTAGAATGATGCAACCTAAGTTGCTCCCTTAGACAACTGCTTATGAGTTTTTCCTAGACTCGAAATTCCCTTATCCGATCTAGTACTTCCTAACCGAGATAACCTTTACGAGTTAGGGATAAGCTGAGCTGAGATAACCCTTACAGCTCGGTGAAGGGACCTTACTCGTAAAGTAAGAATAAGTGTTTGTAATCGATTACAAGACCCGCTAAGTCGTATTTTATACATATTTTTAGTAGTTATTTAGTTTATATTATATAGTTTATTTTATCTAATTTATCCTATTTTGTCTATTTATATGTAATTATCGAATAAAGTGGGGAAGAGAAGAAAAATCGTTAAAAGTGAATTTTTAGTTACGGACAAGCATCCAAGAAAATATATGAAGTCGGTCCATAAATATAATATGTCATAAAATATTTATTTTATGATATTATATTTTATGAAATCCTAATTGGAAAAGAAAAGGAAACTTAGAAGAGAAGAAAGAGGAATAACCCTAGCTCCTTCACCATATATATACTACTTGTAATCATCATGAAAAAGGAGCCCGGGAGGAGTCCCACTCAGCTCGTGCTGGCTGCCCCTCTTGGCCGGCTGTTGTCCACAACTCCATCATGTCCGGCTGCTGCCCACAGCCCTTCAACACGAATCCTCATCTCACGCCTTCCTTCTTCTCGTTGCCTTTCAACGGTTCTCCGTCTGCTGCCATCACCTTACTTCTATTCGCTGCCCATCTTCTCTTGCTGCCACCTCCTACTTGCTTAATCACCCACCATCTCATAATCATCTTCATCATCATCATCATCATCATTAACTCTCCTCATCACAATCTTGATCATCACCATGGCAAGTAATATGATGGTCTGTAATTTTATTATTGTAATTTTTATTTTAAAAACTCTATTTTTATTGTTAGATTAATATTAAAGATGTTAGTTTTATTTAATTTACATGTTTTAAATTACATTATGTTTGAGTAGTTTTTCATACTTAGTATAATCTACTTGAAATTATGTTAAATTATTTATTTTGAAACAAAGTTTCGATCTTTATTGTCTTATTGATTCGATCCATGATTCTATGATAATTTGTGTTTAATGTTTAGGATTTTATGTCTAATTAATTAGAGTGCACACTAGTTAGTTTTATATAAATTCATATGATAGTTTAAAGGGTTTAAGTACGTAATCGCTTGATCTTTTAGACATAAGTATCACCCTAGTTAATCATTGATGGCTCATACCCATCTCTTTTAATTAGGAAAATTATCATAGATCCTTCTTAAATTAATTTGCTAGTAGATTGGTTATAGGTGTTAGATGATGTTTTTCTAATACTTAATGCTCTAAGTTGATTAAATTCTAGTGCTAGTGCTAGGGTTATCAATATTAGTAGGGTTTATATTAGGGTTAGGCCTAAGTAAACTAATAAATAAGGAAAAACGGGGAAGATCCGCTAGTGGTTGTCTTCTACAGTTTAGCTCATAGGTAGATTAATTTGTGTGTTAATGATAAATAATAATTTGCATGGTGGATATAGATTATACTAAGTGTTTTTTATAAATTTGATATCTTTGACAATTACTTGCTTGCTTTTTAGTTATTTTCTTTAGTTTGTCAATTTTTATTTACAAAGTTATAGTCTTTTATTATCAATTTCATTAAACCCCCTTAAAGATCAGTATTTTAGGTTAGTTTTAGTAATTTTAATTTTATTTTATTTTGAGTCTTTATATATTTTAATTTTCAGATTATTTTTCTGTCAGCTTTTATTATTTTTGAGTCAGTTTGTTAGAAATTAGTTTAAAAATAGTTTCTTTTCTTATTTTTCGTGTTTCATTTTTCTTTAGGGTTTAGATAGAGTCCTAGTTTGCTGTGATTAAATTTTAGAATTTTTGGAATTAATTTGATATTTTTCAGATTTAATTGTTGAATTTAATTACTGCAGGTTTTTAATAAAATAAATTCGTAAATTAGATTTTAAATTTTTTTTTATATTTTTAGGGTCTGGGTACGTTTAGAAAATTAGTATTATTATTCTGGATAATTTTAGTATTTATTTTCGTAATTATTTTAGTGCAGAATTTTACTTATTTAATTTTCTGTTTTAGAATTTGTTTATTTTCTGCTTTAGTTTTCTGTTTTAATTATTTTTAAAAATATAAAAAAATATTTCTGGGTTATTAATGTTTTTTTTATTATTTATAAATTATTTATTTATTTGTTAGATAATTTTCTATGATTTTTAGTTATTGATTTTAATTTATATTTTCTATTTTGTCTTTAAGAGTAGTGAATTGAATTAGATTAGAGCTTGCATGTTATTATATCTTTCCTCGTGGATTCGATCCCTACTTTCCTATCCTATATTGTTTATTATAAGCCTATGTACTGGTTTAATTTGTAACTATACGACCAACTAATAAGACCTTACAACTCGAGAGAATATTAATTACGAATTGGAGTTGCAAGTAGAAGATTGAATATGAATACAAAGACTTTTGCTCAAGTATGTGTATTGAAAGTTGGTTCAACAATCTTCAAGTCTTGAGAGTTGGCTTCTATTTATAGATGACCAAGCGGACTAGCCGTTTTGACCATCTTCCGATCGCAAGTCCTTTGTGACCGTTGTAGCAAATTTTCCGAGTCACTCGTAAAATATCCCTTGATGTATGTTCGCTGGGCAACGGCTCTTAACTCCTTTGGAAGTCCCAAAACCACTGGCGGTGTCTTGAAAAGTAAGGTGGAAACCACCGTTGAGCTTAGCGTTGTAGATTTCCAGTTTTGGAAACAGACAACCCCGACACAATGTTTGGGGCTAGGTTGTAAATGGAAAAAGCCTTGTCTATTAGTGATTTGACGTTTTGAAGCTCGGTTACTTTTGTAATCCAAAAATAGGATAGCCTCGTTTGAATAACCTACAAAAGTAAATCAATTTGGTTCTCAAAGTATAAAATACTTTAGTCCAAGATTAGACACGAGATAATAAATTAATTAAGATAATTAGGTGCATAATTATCCGAGTCGGAAAAACAAATGGAATTTTCCGAGTCTAATATCCATGAGACTCAAAATCCATCCGAGTCGATCTAAGAGTGAATCAAGTCAAATAAAGAATATCAGACTTGATTTAAACAAAGCAAAGTTCAAACAAAATATGCTAACTTAGAAGAATGAATTATCAATGTAATTGTTTTGGAACATGAAGTCGGATCTACGGTTGTGCAAAATAGAACAAGTGTTTGAACATGAGATAAATTTGAGTGTTGTCCGAGTGACTCAAAATAGTGTGTGAACAAAGTATGCTTTCGAGTCAGTCGGAATCAAGTGAGAATATATATGCAATGGTTTTCGTAACACTCGGAAAAGATGATCTATCACTCGAAATGTTTATAAGGCACACGAATTACTTGAAATCAAAACCTTATAATAGCTGAAGTCTATACCGATTCTTTGATGGAAGTCGGATGATGTATATGTAAAGTCCGAGTCTTCACTAACTAACCCCTTGAATGTGTTTTGATTTCATGCATTCATCTAAATTTAGGATAAAGCAAGAAGCATCCTAAAAGAAATTCATTTAACTAAGTCGTATGCTTTATAATTCATCATATCAATATGACTTATTCTTGATCGAACTCGGACTTAAGCATATTAAGATTATCTAACTAAGTCTGACCCACTAAGTCGGACTCGGACTCGAAAGTAGAATTTGACTTATTTATGACAAATTGAGTAAGACTCGACCCACTCAAATCTCATATTCTGACCCACTCAATTCTTACCCACTCGGATCTCATATTCTAACCCACTTAGTTTTGACCCACTCAAAACTCGGATTCCGACCCACTAAGTCGGACTCGGACATTTAGTTTGCCTACTATATTATTTGTTTAATCATGCGTAATTGTAAAATGTCTATATAACTCATGTGCCCATTAAGATTGAATGATTTATTTATGAGTTTTGTCATATCCGGAATCTGATTATATTGAATATTAGACATGAAATATTCCAGATTAATAGATTAAGGTAATTAGTCATTAAATGCTTTATTTAGACAAATCCTTATCTAATTATGGACCAAAGTATACTTATACTTTGAGAACCATTATACTTAATATTTTTGCAGGTTTTTCTAATGTCAATTATCCGACGAAAAGAAAAAACAAAAGGCTTCGACTCGTTAAAGCACTCGCCGGACAAAAAGCTAGAATTCCTAGAAAAGATCAAAACTTACCGACAACCTTGTTTGTTACTTGTTTTGGGTAATATTTTATTTCGAATCTAACGGTCTTTTCGTTCGCTTTTCCAGTTTACAAAAGCTGGAAAAAGAGTTGTTGGAAGCTAGGACCAAGGCACAACGGCTATTTCAAGGTGGTCCGAAACTCGAGTGACTCGGACTATACTGTTACAAAGGCTAGTTGACTCGGACAACTTCAACGTAAAGACGTTGGAGGGTCAAGGGCTATCTCTTCAAGGTAGACTATTTATGGAAGCCTTAGCATAAGATTTTAACCGACGAATGGAAGCAAAAGAGAGACCATATTGAACATCTTCTCTAGCATACAACTCCCAAACTGTAATTCTAATATTCCGAGTTGTATTCTTCCGAGTCGGTTGTATTGCAATTCTTACTACTCTTCTACTCTTTCTCTCTCGACCGAGCCGTAAAGGTTACCTCAACTCGGTTGTCCCAAACTGTAAAGGTTACCTCGGTTTGGAAGTACCAGGTTAGATAAGGGAACTTCTAACCATGGGAAAAATTGGAGGATCCCAATTTGATAAGGTAACTTCAACTTGGAAGTAATAGGTCGATCGGATAAGGTAAATTTCGAGCACTGGGAAAATTGTAATAGATTTGTTTGGGAACTTATCCGGGTAGTCATATTCATTGTAATTGAGGATTCAATTAGTGGATTTGACTTGGTGCCTGGATTGACACTCGCCCATGGTTTTCTCGCCCAACAGGGTTTCCACGTATATATGAGTTTACACTTTTCCGAGTCCAATCTAGACTCAAAATGTACTTCTTACTCGTTACGTGCAAAAAGAGTTCGATTTTCTCAAAATCTTCCACCACCCTATTCACCCCCTCTAGGGTGACTTAACTTCTCCAAGAGCAAACCTTCGGTATGAATCGAGAAAGGATGAAGGTGAGTACAAGAAGAGTACTAAGTCTTCAAGCACAACGACTAAAGAGTCCATGTTTATTTCCACTTGAGGGCAGTCCCAATTTCTAGGAAGCCCAAGGCAGAGCAAATGAAGGCCACATACTCTAAGGATGTTGCAAAGATGTGTCCTGCATTGAAAGAGCTTCAGGAGAAGAAGTACCTATTCCCGAACTCGGACTTGTCGGGAATGTTGGATGACTTGCTAGAGAACAAAGTGATTGAATTTCTTGAACCAAACCCCGAATAAGTTGGAATAACTTCTAATCTAAAGTACCGTTTATTTTATAGGGTCGATAATCTCTCTCTTGAGAAGTGTATCACACTCAAGGAGCGTATTATGCAGTTGATAGAGGACAAGAAAATTTTATTTGATGTTGAATACATGGTTGAGATCAATTGTACCTCCATCCAACTAGAGGGCTCTCCACTTTCACGACCACTTGTAATCTTCTTGCGAGGAAAGGCTTAACTAAGCTCCGCCACTTAAAACATAATTATTTACACTTCAATTTGGAAGTCCGGAACCGGTGATCTTACCACTAACGGTATAAACACTTTACATGGAACCAATCCTACTATAAACATTTCGGATGAAGATCAAGAAGGATGGATCCTTGTCACTCGGCAAAGACAGAAGAAACAAAGTCATGTTCAACCACTACCTATTTATCGCATAAAAAGACAAAGCAGAAAGAAGAATGTTAGACGTGCAAAGAACAAGAAAAAGTTAAAGATAAGCAAGAAATAGGAATTCCAACCTGTTGACTTACTTGAGTAAGATCTACTTGTTCTCATCACCTTAGAGGAGTTTTTCCCCGACAACTTTCTTTGAGAAAGTCACGGTGAACATGACTTCATGTTCGGAGCTTGAAGATGAAGAAGATCATAAGGACAAAGGGCAGGAGAGTCCTTCAAAAGGTGATGATAAGACTCGATTGTACTAGAGGCTTTATCGAAACACGTGGATTGGAGACACTTTGCCAAAATAGATGTGCCAAATTGTAGTTGATGCCTTAAGCCACCCAAAGCTTTACACGGATAAGATCAAGGATGTAGGAGAATGGGAAAAAGGCTTAATGAATATGCCACTTGCAACAATACTATAAATTTTACTTATGATGACTTTTTGTTGGGCTCTAAGCCTCATAATCGTCCTCTATTTGTTATGGGTTACATTAGAGAATACAAAGTTAAGCATATGTTGTAGATGGAGGATCAGCTATCTACATCATACCCAAATCCATAATGACTAACTTAGGCATCATAATGGAAGAGCGAAATGGTGATTCAAGGATTCAATCTTGAGGGTTAGCGGGTAATTAGCATGATTGGCCTTGAACTAAGAATGGGTGATTTGTCAACGACCTCCATGTGATTAATTCAATAATGTCTTACAAGTTGTTCGTTGGGGCAATTATGGCTTCATGAACACATGATAGTTTCTTCGACCCTTCATCACTACCTAAAATACTATCGTAGTAGTGTAGACACGTAAAAAGTGTCATCCTTATCTCTTTTATTTATGTTATCCCGTGAACGAAAACCTAGTCTCGTTTGCATGCTCGGGTCAATATCGAGTAAACCAGAGTGATGGAAGCCCGTAGCCCACAAAAAGTCAACCAACACC
Source organism: Talinum fruticosum (assembly GCA_021018815.1). NCBI lineage: Eukaryota > Viridiplantae > Streptophyta > Magnoliopsida > Caryophyllales > Talinaceae > Talinum > Talinum fruticosum. Next base: position 2,384,435 of record JAITYX010000003.1, on the reverse strand, counting down.
AAAAATAAAACTTTTCAAAAATAAAAACTTTCTAAAAATAGAAACTTTCCAAAAAGAGAAAGTTTTCAAATCAACACGAGTCTTTATTTTTCCCTACCAACCAGTCCAAATTAAGTTCGGACTCCCATACTAGGTTCCGAACTCGCGGCGATCCACGAGTTTGCTTAAACATAGTGATCAACTCCATTCCTACAGATCAAATGCGACACGCACTTCCGAATGTCCGTACGACAATGTTTTGACAGGCTTCGGTTTCCAAGACTCTTGGAACGACTTCGTTTTGCCAAACGAATGTTTGATTTTTTCTTTTATCCATTTCCGAAAAATTTGGGTATGGTTTAGTTGTTTAGCCAGCATTTGAGCTTAATTTTTAGGGGTTTTCAACCCTAAAAATTCCTATAAATAGGTGGATTACCCCTCCTCATTTCACACTAACTCAATTAGGAATAACCCCCATTTATGTTGAATTTTCCTACTCTCTCTTCTCTCCATTCTCCCTCACTTCCATTCTCAAAACTCATTTTCTCAACCTCTATCAAAAAGGACTTCTTTTGCCTCTTTCACTTTCCACCGCCCTACCTTTACTCGCCGAAATTTGACCGTGATTCTAGCCTAGTAGGTGGGTCAACCTGAAGGTACGCTTCCATCATCCGAAAGTTTTTATTTTATTTTATTTTATTCCAATTCTTTTATTGCTTTTCATATTGTGGATTCAAGATGTAATCGCTTTACTTTCAACCACGCCTGCTGTAATTTTCTTTATCACTTTCTTTTTTCGGTTTCCATTATTGCTTTCTTTATTGCTTTATTTATCACTTTATATCATGTTTTGGTTGCCTTAATTTCCGCCTATTGCATTTTGTTTGCTTGATTTTCTTAACGCGATTTAAACTCACTTTTTCAATTAATAGAGGTTGTCTTTTTGACCAGGCGGAATAAAGAGTGGCCCTCTTTGTTTCGTACCTTCATTCCTAAACACTCGGATCATTGGTTTAAGATTGATGGAGTAATTTTAAAAACCTTTTCTAATTTTAGTTTTTCATGCTGAATTTATAAAGTATTTCTTTTATTTTTGTTAGTTTTTATTTCTCAAAACCGACTAACGACTCCTTTATTTTTGGCATTTTGTTCTCAAAATTGCCTCTTGGAATTTTAAGTAAAAAAATTAGGGAAAATAGGTCATTTTGGCACTACACCATCCGATCGAGAGTGATTCCTTAATCCTAACCAAATAGCCGGTGCTTGGTCACTAGTTACAGTAGACAACAACCCTGGTTGGTAAAATTAACTTTGTGACGAAGGACTTCTTTTTACTTTACGTAGTTCTTTTTCTTTTGAAATTACATTTTGAGACTTTCTAAAATTAACCTCGAAAATAAAATGATTTCTAAAATCACCAATCAAGCCCTTCTTAAAAATATCTCTTTCAAAACCCTTATCATTTGTTGATAAGCACACCTCGTATGAAGCCCACATTCGTCGGAAAACACAATCCGCCTCCCTACAGGGATGGGGCGTGGCTGCTATAGTGGCGACTCCACTGGACACACTTATTAAGTCGATGAAATTTGAAAGTTGAATCTATGAGTCTTTAACGTGTTTTCATTAGGCATTTTGCATTCTTTTAAGGAACCTTGAACATAGATTTGTTTTTGGACCTATATGCTTCAACCTTTATGAACCTTTTCTAGAGAGGTGGAATCATTATCTTGGTGAGTCCACTTAACTAAACACCGAGATGTGATTACTCTCCACTCATAGCAAGCTCTCTTGATCCTTGATTGAGAGAGCACCGATAATTCAGGTCCCACTACCGAAATTTTCGGACTATGAGTGACCATGTTTATCCGACCTAGAATTACCTTGTGAACTATAGAACCTTGGCAATATAAGCTGTACCTAATTTCATTTGCATGCATGAATGAGTGTGGATACTTTTAGTATTTAACCCTGTTTTTGTGAGCCTTTAGCTAGGTAGATTAGGTAGCCTCGGATCGTTAACTAATCCTTGCATGGGTGCAAAAATAAAACATACTAATAAACCTCCTTGAATTAGTCCATTTTTTTTGTGCATTTTAGCCAAAGTGAAATTTCCCTTCCTTTTCCTTTTAGGTTGGTCCATATTTGCATTTTCCGAGGCAAAATGTTTTCTTTAGAGGTCGGTCCATTCCTTCCTTTCCCGAGTCTCGGTCAAAAAATAAAAAGAGGACAAAATTTGGAAGGGCCCTAGGCCGGCGCGAGCCCACCCCATCCTCCTCGAGTCGAGTCCTACCGATGAGACCCAGCTTCTTTTTAGTTAGTTTGGGTCCATTCTAATTTTTTCATTGGTTTCGCATTTAGCCAAATAAAATTCATCTTAGGTGAGTTCTTTTTCATTTTTGAAATACCAAGTAAAAATCATCTCATTTTAGGTCATTTTTCATTTTTGTAGTAGCCAAATAAAATTCATCTCATTTTAGGTAAGTTGTTTTTCATTTTTACATTAGTCAAATAAAATTTATCTCATTTTAGGTGAATTCCTTTTTATTTTTGCATTAGCCTAATAAAATTCATCTCATTTTAGCTGAGTTCTTTTCCATTTTGCATTTTTAGCTAAATGAAAATTCACCTCAATCAAGGTGAATCCATTCTTGCATTAGCCAAATAAAAATTCATCTCAATTAAGGTGAGTCCATTCATTTCATTAGTCAAATAAAATTTACTTCAATTAAAGTGAGTTCATTTTTGCATCTCTTTTTATTTAAGTCAGCCTAGTTTTGCATGCATAACCAAAATTAAAAAATGCATTCATCTTTAAGGATCATCTTTTTATATTTCGGTCGGTCCATATTTTTATATGCCTCTAAATATAAGATCATATCGTTTTCTTTTTTAGGGGTCGGTTGTCTTCTCGGGTCAAGTAGTTAAGCCCCATCTCCCCAAAACTTTTCCATGAGCAAATGCAAAGCACCTATTCTTTTGGGACACAAGATAAGGAATCCTACTGAAATCCATAATCCTAGCACGAAACGGCCGGGAATAAGGAGTCTACTTCAACAACGACACGTACCACACAAGTATGTCCAACACCTTTACTAATAACGTCGATACGTCACCCGCAGACAACACAAAAGTGCAACCCTCCGCCAAAAATGGCCGATGAACCAAAGTAAACCCCCTCATGAACTTGTTCAAAGAGTCTATTACGAAAATAGAAGCTAAGATTGAGGCATAGGATTAAAACATTCGGTTAATAAATGAAACCCTTGATCCTATACTCCAAGCCCTCAATAAGAACGCTAAAGAAGCAAGAAATGACAGAGAGGAAACAAACCCTCAACCTAAACCTCAACCCAAGCCTCAGTCCGATCCATGAATAGATCGAATAGAGAAGTTGTTTCCTAAGTCTTCGATGTTCAATGATTACTACTTGACCCAAGGATTCACTTCAATCCCTAAAGGCAAGTTACCCCGAAACCGACACTAAATTCTATGGGACTGAAACCGTCATCACCATGTGAGGAACTTTTTAGGGGCAATGACTTTAAAGAATGTATTAGAGGACACATACCAAGTCATCTTCACATGGACGTTCGATAAAGACGTCATGAAGTGGTACAATGTCGTCGACTTATACAAGGTCACAAAACTAGCAGGATCTTTGTAGGGAGTTCTTACATCAATACTCCTATAATACTAATATACCAGTGCACTCTTCGAGACCTTGAGCTAATCAAGCAAGGAGACAAGGACAAGTTCACTAACTTCCTTACTCACTCGGAGGACAAAGGTCGCCCACATGGCGGATCAACCCTCCGAAAAGCATTAGGTTAGACTTATCATCAACAACCTGAAACCAACATTCCTTCAAGCACTTAAAGTTCTTGCCTTTCATGAACATCAAAACAATCCGAGAGGTTGGCATGCTTATAGAAGAGGAGCATGCATCCACAAAAGCCACAACCAGCTAAAAGATTAATAAGCCCATCACTCATCAAGGATGCTAATAATGTTTGCACTTCCTGATTTCATATCCGTCCTAGGTCTATTTTCTTTTCATTTTCCAAAAAAAAGAAAAACCCAAAATCAATACCTTTTTTGAACTACGAAGGCCTGATTTCCACTATAACGGATACGTGGGAAGCCCATGAGGTTTGGTCCCAATCCTAAACTTATTGTAATTTCTAAATTCAAATTTCTATTTCCAATTTTCAATTCCCAATTTTAAAGCCACTTTGCCATACCCGGAGGATCAATCGAGAAGCATGCCATTTTGATCCGACATCGAACCGTCGTAGCAGACACATAGCAGTTCAAGCATCCCATTTTTTCATTAGGCTCTACCTTGAGGATTGAGGGGGTAAAGTGCAATTTTGTCTATCTTCTTTTAAATTTTTCACATCATATTAATAAAAGAATGCATTTGTTCTTATAATAGAGTGTTGTATTCTTCTCCTTTGCATGAGTCAAAATCCTAAAAATACAAAGTTAATAACAAAGCACCCTAGAAGAATTATTCAACCAAGCATTGTCCATCAAAGCAAGCATCGGGAAGGCCACCGGCATCACCACCTTCAAAGAAATTCAACCAAGAAAGTCAAAGCTCACCGACTCGCGACACTTGAGAAAAGCTAGATCCTTGGCACCCAAGAAGAATGTGGGGGCTCGTAGTGAAAAAGGATCATACGAACACAACAGACTCTAAAAATACTCAAGGACAGAACACAAATCATCTACCATGCAAACAAAGGAGCTATCAACACATAGACTAAAAATCGTATGATTAGAATGGGGCGGATAACCTCATTGTAACGCCCGAGATTTTAGCTAATAATAATGTACTTGTATATGAATATTTGACTCGCATATGTGATTTAATCGGTAGTATAATATTTTGTTGGCCTTAATTCTTCCGAGAACAATTAGAATTATGTGTTCATTGCAATAACTCACATGCATTAAAATTTTCAATATTATGTTTAATAAGTTATCTAGTCATATAAAATTGGTCAAGCCAAAGTCAAAATCAAGTCAAGTCAAGCCAAGTCAGGTCAAGCTAAGTCTAATGCAAACTTAGTAATTAAGCAAAATAAAATAAATAAAAGCCAATTGTTTTATCTCTTACATGGATTTTTCAAACCATGGTTTTGTTTAACCTATCATTTTTTTCTTTATAGAAACAAATTGCACATGGTTTTAGCTCATGGTTTTTAAAAATAATTTGACAAGTATCATATTTCATTGGTTTGAAATTCTTATAAATATGAGTTGATTCTCCTTCCTAAGACCACCAAGAAGAAACACAACAAAAATAGAGAGAAGGAAGTTTGGAGGCTTTTTACTTGGTAGATTAAGGAAAGGGAGAATTTGGAGGCTTTTTGCTAGGTAGTTTAAGGAAAGAAAGTGTTTGGAGACTTTTGATTAGTAGATTAAGAAAGTAAAGAAATATCAAAGAGATTTAATTGGCTAAATTAAAGGGAGTAATTCTTATATTTTATTTTTAACTAAAAAAGGTTGGCGAAAGATAATTAAGAAGAAATAATGCATGGATATAGTCATCTAGACTTCACTAAAGAATTAGAAACTTAATTTCACTAAATTAGGAATTCACCTTAATTTTATATTATAATTTTTTATTATTTGGATACATGCGTATGATTGATGAGCATTAGATATATTTTAATCTTGTTTAAGAGAATATTGTTCATTGAATATAGATGCTAATTTCGGATTGTAACATATTTTCTTTGCTCTGTTTGAATTTCTATAAATTATTGGATGTATAAAACAATATGAAAATTTCGTTTTAAGTTATATATATTATATGGAAATTTACTATAAAGTTTTAGGAATTTTGGATGGGTATGATGTGAGTTATAATGTCTAAGTAAAATTGCTTTATCTATGCTAACTATGGACTCATTGTATGTTTCGATTTGTTAGCTCATTTGGTGATTACTATGGAGCATGAAATCAGTAATGTAAACAATAAATGGACTATGTGTACTTATATAAATTATTTTAGAAGCCTTAAATCAATTTTTATATGTGTTTGTGACTATATGCATCGTAACTAACTTATTAATGCAAGATATAAATACCTGTTTCCTTGAAAGAATATGATAATATGAATTTCGGATATGTTAAGACTATGTTTAAAAGAGGAATGAAGTTCATGTCTACATAGGAATATTTCTTATGTGTTACATTCTAGAGCTATGGTCATAGAAGTTGTTTGCATTTTTATGTTCGAGTTGCCTAGTTGGAGAGATTTTACCAATTCGAGTAGGATGTGATTTTCAGCCTGTGTGCTATGTGATCTGTGTGGGTCCCTAGTTGAACCTTGTTATGGCTTTTATCGATTCACCAGGTGTGAATTATGGCTCCACAATTTGTGATTTTAGGCAGCTACGTTCTCTAAAGCGATGGGTTCCTGGATGGTATCTTGTGATGGCTTCGGTAGATCCACCAAGATGTTTTTATGGCCCTTGTGTTTTATGATAGTTCCTTTTATTGGTCATGAGTGGATTTCCCTAAGATTAAGAAACCGAACAACATAATTAATATTCTAATCCATGTGTTGAACGATAACTAAGCATGATACGATATTGTAAGATTATAAATGTTTGTTACATCCATGATGATGGGTATACAGATGTGGTTATAGTAAGGTTATTAGTCTAACTTAGAGGACCTTACTTTGTTTTGAACTCAAGTGAGGACTAAGAGCCCACAGGACATAGTTGGTATGGGACAACTATGGTTAGTTTAGTGAATAAACTAACAATGGTGTCTCTTTAGGGACTTTAGTGAAAACGAGAGTCTCTTAATCGTACTTGGTATGGGACAAGTGTGGTTGAGTTAGTCTAATCATCTTGTAAAGTGTGTTTTGTGAAATATTAAGAGCACTATATATGTATGATTCTACTTGTAAGGTGTGATTGTGTTTGTATACCACCTTCCATGTTTTGCATGTTATAATTTATGTTATTTGTATTACTTGATTATGTGCTTGTGTGTAAATCGGATAACGTGCAAAGTGTAACATCGGGAAATATAAATGTTATTCACTAGGCTCAGGGAGCTCATGACCTCACCATTTTTCAGGTTTAGTAAATTAAAGCAATCAAGGAAGCCTCTAGAAGATTGACGGTTAGCGATAATTTGGTGACTCGGAGATAGGAATGTAGTCCATGTTTTTACTTTAGACTATCTTAGTAATGTATGAAATTTGTAAGATTGTTATGGATACGATTAAGTACGAATTTAAGTCGCATGTTTAGAATTACCCGTCCGCTTGTGTTAGAATTTTAGAAAAGCTTTCGCTACAATTCGCTTGAGAGTTTAAATAAGATTAAGAAGTTAAGATAACCTGGTGGGTATCCGAGTGGGATGTCCACGGTGGTGTCACCCCGACTACTCGAGGTTAGGGATGTCTCAATTGAGATTCGGACCCTACAACGATCAAGGTTCGGACAGCACTGTCAAGCTTCGACCCAATAGTTGTCAAGGTTCGGATAACCAGTTGAGCTTTAGGGCCAACAAGTGATCAAGGTTTAGAAAACTAGTCAAGCTTAAGGCCCAACAACAATCAAGGTTCACACATCATGCCAAGACTTCAGGACCACTCCATGGCTAAGTCAAGGCAATACATTTGAAACATGATCCGGCTACAAATCATTTTCGAGTAACACTTGAATCTATCTACATTCGATTATCGCCTAACAAAACTGTTAATGTAGAAAATTTTAGCAAAGCTTAAGACCAAGAAACGATCAAGTTTAGGCCCCTCATCCGAGCTTCAGGACATTAGATCAAGCCCAGCCTAGGATAATCCGACAAACTTCGGATCCAAGAAGTGGTCAAGTTCTAACACCTCGCTAAACTTCGGACATTACTACTTAATTCAAGTTCAAGTTCCTAGCCAAGCTTAATACTAAGTACATGGTCAAGTTTAGACACACCAATCCTAGGCCTCCTTGTTGGAAGTTAGGTTAAGTGACAAATAATTCCGGACACCTTGATTTAATCGACATCCGAAGCAATAGGTAAGTACCCTTTAGTATCTCCTTTGACCTTCATCTTTTAAATTCGATCAAAGTGAGAGCTAATTGTAGACACCTAAAAAGTGTCATCCTTATCTCTTTTATTTATATTAGCCCGGTGATGAAAAAACATTCTCTTTTGTATGCTCATGTCAAGATTGGACTAAAGCAGAGTGATGGAAGCCAGTAGCCCACAAAAAGCCAACTAGCACTAAAAATAGAACTTTCCGAAAATAGAAAGTTTTCGACCAGCGGCGGAACTTCTTTTACCCTTTCGGCCGATCCAAACCGGCGTCGGTCCATGATCCTGCTTCAACGCAGTGTTTCACTCCATTTCAATAGCCAAATGCAAGCACGTGCATCCGAATGTCCGTACGATGATGTTTTGATCGACGCCGGTTTCTAGGACTCTTGGAATAACGTCGTTTTAGCAAAGTGAATATCGATTTTTCTTTTATCCATTTCTGGAAAATATGGGTCTAATTCAATCGTTTAGTAGGTGATCGAGCTAAATTTTTAAGGTTTTTCAACCCTAAAATTTCCTATAAATAGGGTGTTCCCCTCTCCTCTTTTCACACCAATTCAGCTAGGAAAACAACCTTATTTATGTTGAATTCTCCTACTCTCTTTTCTCTCCATTCCCCCTCACTTCTGCTCTCAAAATGCCTTTTCCAAATCTCTCTCAAAAAGTCCTTTTTCCTCTTTCGCTTGCCATCGCGCTACCGTCGCTCCGTTGAAGTTTGACCATGATTAGAGCCTAGCAGGTGGGTTAACCCGAGGGCACACTTCCAACGATCCCGAGTTTGTTTTCTTGTATGTTTATATAATTTCAATTCTTTTATTGCTTTCCGTATTGTGGATTCAAGATGTAATTGCTTTACTTTCTACCCCGCCCGCTGTAATTTTTTTTATCGCTTTATTTTATCACTTTCCTTTATTGCTTTCTTTATCGCTTTATATCATGTTTTGGTTGCTTTAATTTCCCCTATTACATGTTGTTTGCTTGATTTTTTTAATGCTATTTAAACCGACTTTTTCAATTTGTAAAGATCGTTTTTTATGGGAGTACTAAAAAGAGTGTCCCTCTTTGTTTCCTAACTTCACTCCCGAACACCGGATCAATTGTTTAAGACTAATGGAGTCTTTTAAAACTTTTTATGATTTTAGTTTTTTACATTGAATTCAGAAAATATTTCTTTTAGTTTTGTTTTTTATTTCTCGAACCGATCAAGCAACTCCTTTATTTTTGGCGTCTTATTTTGAAAATCGCCTCTTAACATTTCAGTGTAAAAGAATTTAGGAAAATAGGTCATTTTGGCTATCTACCCGAGACTGTTTCTTCGGTCTAAACTAGATAGCCAACGCCAGTCATTAGTCGGTGCAAGCGACAGTTGGCTCTAGTTGGTGATCAGGCTTAGCTCTTGCCTAGGAAGTATTCACTACCTGGCCCAAGAACATTACTGCAGAAGGACTTCTTGTTATTTTCTCTAGTTCTTTTTGCTTTTGAAATAATATCCCAAGACTTTCTAAAATTAACTTTGAAAATAAAATGATTTTTAAACTCGTTAATCCAAGTCCTTCTTAAAAATCTCTCTTCGAAAGCTTCATCGTTCACTTGATAAGCACAGCTCGCATGAAACCGACATGCATGGAGAAACACAGTCCACTTCCCTATAGGCTCACGTGGCTCTTACAGGTTGTGAAAAGAAGATTGATGGGGATGTCAAGCCCTTTACTAAAGCGGAGTCACACATCGCTGGTTTTAAATTCTTTGAAGAAGGTCCATCACCTAAAGAGATGATGCTATTAACAATTTCTTCTATGGGAAACTTTGGCCCAATTGTTAATGAAGATACTCAAGTGGTACCAAAAGATGATAGTGCAAAGCAAGAAAATGGCTTGGAGAATAGCAAGTAGGCAAATACAACCCAACTCGTTAAACAAGTTCCATAGGTTATTTTGACAAATCTGATATCCCAGTCTTGAGATATATTCCCAAGTCCTATCACAAAGAAGGTGATTCCCTTATCAATGGATGTACAAGTTAAAGCACCGACATTCAAGTTGCCAAGAAGGTCAATAAGACTCGGCTTTAGTATCCTTAAGAAAAATGTTGTAATTCCCGTCCGAAAGGTGTATTAGCTAAAGGTGACTATGCCTGCTCTACCTTGGTTTGTCTTTTCTTCTATAACCCTATCGGGGAAGGATAATAATTTTCCACATACGCAGACCAAAGAGGGATTCAATCCAAAGGTGTATAAGCTCATGGAGAAAGTACGTTACGGCGTTGCTAACCTAGCTACATTGGGGAAAGTAGTTGAAGCTGAAACTTATGGCATCAATAAGACCCATAGAAAGATTGAAGAACATCATGGCTTAGTGGAAGTCTCAAAACCGGCCTAGGCTACAAACCACCCAAACAAATTAAGATATATGGGTGAAGGAAAGACAAGCGAGTCCATTATTCAATATATTCGAAGAAAGAGGTGGATGATAATGATGATGAAGATGAAGATGTTCAACCTACCACCAGGTTCTCGATATTCGATTGGTTGAAATTGTCTACCTTAGAAAGATGCCCTTCTATTTTCACAAGAATAGCAGGAAGCAAATATCCCAAACCATAAGTATTTTATAGAATCAAAGGAAGTGGACATTTAATATCTTCGATTTTCAATAGAATTAATAAAGAAGAAGACGCATTGAAGCCATAAACCCTTTAGTAAAAAGACTGGATGCTCCATTATCTTGAATGGGGTGTAGGCTTGGAACTTGTCGGCGGGCCACTTGCTCGATCACCTATCCTTACAAGTAGCCTTATGCAATTCGGGGTCCTTGAAAGCCTTTAAACATCGGTTTTCAATTTGGTGTTAATTTTAGAGGGATCCGGGAGGGTGAGTGACGAATCAAAGTGACATAGGGATGAATCACAGTGGATAATGGCAACAACGCCTCTCTACCACTTACAATATTCTGTCGTGTATTTAAGTCGTTTACAAAGGATTCAACCCTCCGCTCTGTAGGAATTGCACTTCAAGGCGGCCATCACGGTGTATCTGTCGCGCTGTCTTAGCCTATAACACATGCCGTTGGGGCCTTGGCCCCTACCGCAAGTCGGAAATCAGGCGGTGGGCGCTTGGTGAATTATACTACACAATGATAGGAAGAGCTGAAATCAAAGGATCGAAGGCAACGTTGCTATGAATGTTTGGCTACCACAAGCCGCTTATCCCAGTGGTAACTTTTTTGACACCTCTAGCTTCAAATTCCAAAGGTTTAAAGGATCGTTAGGCCATGCTTTCACTATTCGTATTCGTACCAAAAATCAAAATCGAACGAGATTTTTCCCTTCTGTTCCACATAGGATTTTAGCTCCCGTTGAGCTCGACTTAGGACATATGCGTTATCTTATAATAGATGTGCCATCCCAGCGATAACTCTCCACCCGACAATTTCCTCCACCCCGATCGGCCCACGGAGCGAGCCTTAGGTCCAAAAAGAGGGGCGATGCCCCGCCTCCGACTCAAGGAGTAAGTAAAATAACGTTAAAAGTACTAGTATTTCACTTGCACCGAAAGTCTCTCTTATGCTACATCTCTCAAGTCATTTCACAAAGTCGGACTAAAGTCAAGCTCAACAAGGTCTTCTTTCCCCACTAATTTCGCCAAGCTCGTTCCCTTGGTTATGGTTTCACTGAATAGTAGACATGGACGAGTGGGAATCTCGTTAATCTATTCATGCATGCCACTAATTAGATGACGAGGCATTTGGCTACCTCAAGAGAGTCATAGTTACTTTCGCCGTTTACCGCACTTGGTTAAATTTCTTCACTTTGAAATTTAGAGCACCGAGCAAAAATCACATTGCATTAACATCCGGAGGCACCATCGTAATGCTTTATTTTAATTAAATAGTCGATTCCCCTTGTGTATACCAGTTTTGAGTTGATTATTCATCGCTCGAGGAAGGCCTCCGAAGGGGTCGTTCCCAGTCCATCCCCGGCCGGTACACGATGACCCGTTTTTATATTGTGAACAGCTCGAGTAGTTCACCGATAGTTGACGAGTTCGGGATAGGGGCCCCTGTGCCAAGCCCTTAAAGCCAATCCAATTCCTAAAGTTACGGATCCATTTTGTTGATTTCCCTTGCCTACATTGTTCCATCAACCGAAGGTCGTTGACCTTGGAGACCTGATACAGCTTATGATGACCAGGCATGGTCGCCACTTGGTTCTCCAGATTTTCAAGAGCCGTCGGGGCGCATCGGACACCATGTGACGTGCGGTGCTCTTCTAGCCGCTGGACCCTACCTCTGATTGAGTAGTTTCAAAGATGGGCAAGCTGTTAAACAGAACAGTATAATGTTTCCTTAGGCGCCCGCTGATGTCTACAGTCTCCCTAACGTTGTCGTCAACTCGTCACATCCCGGTTTAAGAATTTTAACTCGATTCCCTTTCAAAGCTTACGGGAAACATGTTATCGGATAGGCTTCCTCCATCTCTTAGGACCGACTAACCCATGTGCAAGTGTCGTTCACATGGAACCTTTCCTCTTTCGGCCTTCAAAGTTCTCATTTGAGTATTTGCTACTACCACCAAGATTTGCACCGACGGTCACTCCACGCTTGCTCGCGCCGAGGTTTTGCAGCAATTGCCACGCCCTCCTACTCATCGGGGCTCGGCACTTGCCCCAATGGCTAGGTATAGGTTAGTGCACTTTAGCGCCATCCATTTTGGGGCTAGTTGATTCAAGAAGTGAGTTGTTACACACTCCTTAGCTTATTTCAACTTCCATGACCACCATCCTCGTTGTCTTAATCGACGAACACCCTTTGTGGGATCTAAGTTAGCATGCGATTGGGCACCATAACTCAGATTTTGGTTTATCCCGCTTCGCCAATTCTCGCTTACCAAAAATGGCCCACTTAGAGCTTTCGATTTCATAGAGTAGCTTAATGTAGCGATCGTGCCATCCTGTCTATTTAAAGTTTGAGAATAAGTCAAGGGTATTACACCCTTAATGCCTATAATAATTGGCTTTACCTAATAGAACTTGCGTATGAGCTCCAACTATCACGAAGGAAACTTTGGAGTGAACCAACCATTAGACGGTTCAATTAGTCTTTCACCATTATACCCAAGTCATACGAACGATTTGCATGTCAATATTGCTTTGGGCCTCCACTAAGTTTCCACCGGCTTTGCCCGGATCAAGCATAGTTCACCATGTTTCGAGTCTCGACAGGTATGCTCGACTCGAACGCTATGAGAAGATCAAGGTCGGTTGGCAATGCACCCGCGAGTGGATCCCAAAAATTAGCTTCCTTACATCGTACGGGTTGACTAGCCCATTGACTTGCACACATGTCGGACTCCTTGGTCCGTGTTTTAAGAGAGGACAAATGGGGGCCAATAGGCCCACGCCTGGAGCGTGAAGGTAACGAGGCACACCTGTGATGGCGTGTGCAGCCTTCCACAATCGCGAGGATGTCACTCCCGGGAACTAGGGTTTAGCCGCCCTCCCAATCCGCGTCGATTCACACCCCATGCTATTCGACAGACCACTTTATTACTATTCCGCATCCAATCGAGTGCATCGTCGCCCCCATCTACTTCCCTCCCAGCAATTTCAAGCACTCTTTGACTCTCTTTTCAAAGTCCTTTTCTATAGACACCTAAAACGTGTCGTCCCTTATCTCTTTTATTTTTGTAATTCATATTATCGAGCCGATGATGAAATCTCTGTTTGTGGATTTGGATCTCGACTTGTATTTGATTGGTGCGATGGAAGCTAGTAAACCACAAAGAACCACTTAACACCAAACAAATAGCCTTTTGTCTTGGGTCCGACCAAAAATCCCTTTTCTTTCTGGACGGTCCAAGCCCGGTCAAACCTCTAGAGTCAACGGAAGCCCGGTGTCACATATAGGGAAATTTCGGGCTCAAAATTCTTTGTTTCACATTTGTCCAACCAAACACGGAGTTAAAGACCTCAAAACGACGTTAAGCGTTGCATTTCATGATCACAAGTATCAAAGTGTTACGTTCAGCTCCAAGACAGTCCGCTAGAGACAAGGAGCTTCCTCCCTCAAAACGACATCAAGGTCGAGTGCCCCTTATTGGATTATTTCACCTTGAAACGCCATGTTTTGCCTAAGATTTATGTTGCAGCATGGATGGAGCTCGAAACCCTAAAAGGACACTGGTTGGCTGGTGCCCCCTACCCGGATTCTATCCGATTCTATTCGGTTTTATCCTTTCATTTTTCTAGCCTCGGTTCTACAACCGATTCTCGTTCAGCTTTGGATGGCTAGCTAAGACCTAAACCTAGGTCATTTGTAACCTAGCCCTCTCCCGATAAATAGAGAACTTGGGCTCTCACTTTTCGAAGGCTAATTCCTTAACGTTACACTACCGAAACCCGACTAAGAGCTACCGAATACTCCCTTTTGTACTCGATCTCTTGGTCCGTTTTCGTCTATTCCTAATCTGTCCCCTATTTACCACATCTCGAACCCAAAAACTCTATTATTCATACACTTTTATACATACCTACACTCAAAACATACAAAAAGCCCATTCCAATTCGCCACCGTCACATCACCAAATCCAGATCCGAGATCCAGATTAGCAGGTGGGACGACTCGAGGACATCAATTCAGCCTTCAAAACGGTTATTTATTTTATATTGTTTTTTTCGCTTTTTGTATTATGGATAAGAATTGTATCGCTTTTAATTCCACCTCGCCCGATGTAATCTTTTAATTTCTCGCTTTCTTTCCTTTTCCGCTTTTCTTTCCTTTTCGTTTTACCGCTTTCTTTATCGCTTTTCATAATTGCTTTCTATCGCTTTTTAGCATGTTTTGGTTGATTTCAATTTCGTATTGCATGTTGTGTGCTTGTGTTTTGTATATTATTTTGATTCACGACTCGAACTAGTAATGGTCATCGTTTGATGGGTGGAATGGAAGGGCTTATCCCTACGTTTCGTACCCTCGCCCCCAAATCCGATTCTTGGTTCCAGATCGATGGAGTCACTTTTTAACCTCTTCCACCTTATTTTCCCATACTAAGATTGGAAAAGCATTTATTTTGTTTTGTTAGTTTTTCATTCCTAGAAACGAATTGGCAACTCCTATTCTTTTGATTTATTTCTATCAATTACTTCTCAACTTTTTTTACTGTAGGATAAAAAATTAGAGCTTCTAAACCTGTTAGCCGTGCAAGAGGCCGAGGCTAACTTCCTCGATCGTGGCCTCGACCAACGCCGCCGACCACAAGGTGCTGGCTTCGGGCAGCGCAGAGTGGTCGGCGAGTTGTGGCTCAGGTCAAAATTGGTGTTTTCACACCAGTTGGGCCCTAAAGCCTCATGGTATGGTAGATTCAAAACCCTAGCTTTCTTTATTTTTTTAGTTAAGAAATAATATCTCGAGTCATCCGAAAATAATTTCTAAAATAAAATAATTAATAAAACCGCCATTCAATCTGATTCTATTAATTTAAACTTAATTTATAAAATTCCGAAATCTTAATAAGAGGTTAATCCCCACTTTCTAATATCAATCTTCAAAACCCTAAAATCATTCTTAATTTCAAAAAAACCCATCGCCAAAAATTGTTCATGGGGAAGCTCGGTTCGAGTCCCGTCGGTTGTGGTTCCCATATTTTCATCTTTCCCTCACTCTCTTTGTTCGCTATCGGTCTCTCGCCCTGTATTTAGCCTTGGACGGAATTTACCACCCGCTTGGGGTTGCATTCTTAAACAACCTAACTCGGCGAGAGTGCCTCGTGGTGGTATAGGGCCGGAGCACGACGGGGCTCTCACCCTCTATGGTGCCCCTTTCTAGGGTACTTAGGCCTAGTTTGCCACGAAGACGCTTCTCTAGACTATAATTCGGACGAGTGAGGCCGCCCGATTTTAAAGCTGGGCTCTTCCCGGTTCGGTCGTCGTTACTAGGCAAATCCTCTTAAGTTTTTTTTCCTCTCGCTTATTGATATGCTTAAACTCAACGGGTAGCTCTGCCGACCTTGTGGTTTCGCCTCCTAAGGACCCAGCAAGCTCGTCCCGAAAGCGTGCGTGCGTGGCGTGATACAAACAGGGGCCTCCAAGTCTCGTCCACCACCAATTGCCACCACAGCTCATTGCCACAGGCTCTCATTTTAGGCTAGCCGTGCCCGAGTGGGGCACGGGAGGCCTTTATCCTTCTCCCCTCCGCACATAACCTGGCAGGGTGGAAACATGATGTGTGACGCATAGGCAAACGTGCACTAGGCTGGAAAGCTTTGGGCACATCATCCTTGCAAGTATTGCATTTCGCTATGTTCTTCATCGATACGAGAGCCGAGATATCCATTACCGAGAGTCGCTATGTTTAAGTAGGGACAGGTACAACCCCGCATGCCGGCGGACGGGGCTTGGGCGGGCACTCCATGAATTCGTGATCCTTGGTGTGGTCCGTGTTGTGGTTCGTTGTTTCGCCGAGGGAGGGGACCGAGCTGTACCTACCTCGAGTGATGTAACTCATCCGTAGCTTATTCTCGCTAGGAAGGTTTCAACAATGATCCTTCCACAAGTTCACTTATGGAAACCTTGTTATGACTTCTCCTTCCTCTAAATGATAAGGTTCAGTGGACTTCTTGTGACATCGCCGATGGCGAATAACCTACATTGTCGGTGGCGAACCGCCCACATTGCCGCGATCCGAACACTTCACCGAACCATTCAATCGATAGGTGCGACATGAGATGTCCGCAAAGGGCAAGGACATAATAAACGCGAGTTGATGACTTACCCTTATTAGGAATTCCTTATTGAAGACCAACAATTGCAATGATCTATCCCCATCGGGATGAAATTTTAAAGATTACTCGGGCATGTCGGTTAAGGCTATAAACTCGTTGAATACATCGAGTATAACGTGCGTGTAGTCCAAAACATCCAAAGGCATCACGGACCTATTATTGCCTTGAACTTTCATGGCTTGAAGGCCATAGTCCCTTTAAAAAGCTAGATGTGAATGGTTTCCTCCACATAGCAAGTTAGTAGGTTGAGGTCTCATTCGTTAAAGGAATCAACTAGAGAAATCGCTCCATCAACTAAGAACGACTATGCACCATCACCCATAGATGAAGAAAGAGCTCTCGATCTATGAATCTTTACTATGTCTAGATCTAGTAAGTTTCCCCATGTTGAGTCAAATTAAGTTGCGGGCTCCACTCATGGTGGTGCCCTTCCGTCAATTCCTTTAAGTTTCAACCTTACAACAAAAGTCCCCAAGCACCCAAAAACTTTGATTTCTCATAAGGTTCGACGGTGTCCTAAAAACAACATCCACCGATCCTCGGTCGGCATCATTTATAGTTAAGGCTAAGATAGTGTTTGATTGTCTTCGAGGCCCAACTTTCGTGCTTGATTAATGAAAACATCCTTAGGAAATACTTTCACAGCTTGTTCATCTTTTATAAATCCAAGAATTTCACCTTTAACTATGAAATACGAATGCCTCCGATCGTCCTTATTAATCATTACCACGATACCAAAGGCCAACACTATAGGACCGGAATCCTATGATGTTATCCCATGCTAATGTATCCAAAGTGTAGGCTCTGCTTTGAGCACTCTATTTTTTCAAAATAATAGTGACGGTGACACGACCCAGCCGGTTAAGGCTAGGAGTGCATCGCTAGCGAAGGAGCGGGACAATCGGTGCACACCGTAAGGCGGACTGGTCGGCCCACCGCAAGGTCCAACTACGAGATTTTTAATTGCAACAACTTAAATGTACACTATTGAAACTAGAATTATCGTGGCTGCTGGCACCAAACTTGCCCTCCAATTTATCCTCGTTAAGGGATTTAGATTATACTCATTCCGATTACCGGACTCGAAGAGCTCGATATTGTTATTTATTATCACTACCTCCCCTGTCAGGATTGGGTAATTTGCATGCCTACTGCCTTCCTTGGATGTGGCGATCGTTTCTTATGCTCCCTCTTCAAAATTGAACCCTAAATCTCTGTCACCCATTACCACTATGGTAGGCCACTATCCTACCATCGAAAGTTGATTGGGTTGAAATTTAAATGATTCATAGCCGGTGCAAAGGTCATGCGATCCGTCGAGTTATCATGAATCATCGAGCAACGAGCGAAAACCGCGTCAACCTTTTATCTAATAACCGCATTCCTTCCTGAAGTCAAGGTTTGTTGCATGTATTAGCTTTAGAATTCCTACGATTATCCGAGTTGCAAGTACCATCAAACAAACTACAACTAATTTAATGAGTCATTCACGGTTTCACAATGTCGAGTTATCATGAATCATCGAGCAACGAGCGAAACCCCCGTCAACCTTTTATCTAATAAATGCATTCTTTCCCGAAGTCAAGGTTTGTTGCATGTATTAGCTTTTGAATTCCTACGATTATCCGAGTTGCAAGTACCATCAAACAAACTACAATCGATTTAATGAGCCATTCGCAGTTTCACAAACTACATGCTCATAGAGGCATCATGCGGGTGGTTGATGGCCCTAGCTTGAAAGGCCTTCCCCATTACCCATGGGGCGTCCGCCAAGAAGTTCATTCGATAAGAGTTGGCACTGCCTTCACGAGGCATACAACACAGGAAACCATCCTTTTCCCGGGGCTTTGAAGAGGATTGTTCACGGACGATTCATCTGCTCGAGCGGGGAGCCCGCCAACATAAATGAACCAAATGTAACTCACGTATCCTCACGTGACACTCGCCGAGATGCAAATCCGCATGTCCCCTTGCCTTTAAAACTTAGATAGGAGGAATAGCAAGGCAGATTTGGGCAAGCACCTCTAGACGCAATCGAAAACCAACGAGACTTTAAATAACCGAACATCGGGACGATAACATTTTTCCGAGGTTTAATTTTGAGGGTGAGGAACGAGGGAATTTTTGGTTTAGGCTTGGATTAGGCAATGCATAAGGTTAAGGCTCCCGACCAGCGAAAATTCGAATATCAAACATGCTACTCATTAATGCGCTCCTTGATTGACACAGCGCCTCATCGTCCGCCAACGGACGAAGGGAGGTTTTTTTGTTTGGTGGAGGGGAAATCGATTGGTGATTTTAAAAAGTTTTCAGGGGACTTTGAAATATTGGGCTTCAATGTGGTTGGAAATGGAAGAAAGGGGTAACCCCAGTCCCTTGACACCATGGCATTCCCACCAGCAAAATCTCAATACAAAGAGCATTATCCATGCTATATAGGCCTCATGTCATGCCTTTAGAAGTGCAATTAGAGAAGGGCCTCCCACCCCGGTTGTCTCCGTATGCCGTTGCACGTTCGGGGTTTATATTGCAGCTAGGGTGAATACCTTCTCATACCTTTCAACCTTCACTACTAGGAGCGTTCAACCCCGCCTTTTCACATGACTCAACTATGTCAAGACAAGCCCTCCGCCTAAGTCATCTTCACATCCCATCGCACGTTCGGGGTTTATATCACAACTACGGCGAATACCCTCCCATACCATTTAGCATCGACTACTAGAAGCATCAAGCCCATCCCTCGTCGCCTCACCTGTCATTGCATTTACAAGAATTATCCCACACGTTGTAGGAAACATGTCTCCGCTCAAATCCCATGACCGATGAGTTTGCCATCACACCACGGACGTCAAGGGCGCTGGGTCCACGGCATCCCATTATCGGCCCAAGATGAGTAAAGATGGTACGTAAAGAACGACGTAAAAGGGGGCAATGTGGCCCGGAGACTGTGGTTCTTTTCCGAGGAACGCTCATCAACGTTCCTCGTTCTATGGTGAGGATGGAATTCCCCACCCATGGTGGCATCTATGTCGTCAAGGGCCTTAGCGAGTACCTAAGGATAAGTATTTCCTAGCAACGATTTCGAAAATCAAACATCCGAGCCCACTATTGCTAATTCATTGTCTCCCTAGGTGATTCCCGGGTCCAACGCACCACATTATAGCCACCTACCAAGGGCATCAAGATCCCTTGAGGGCTGGGAGCCATGGGAAGGTCGAGGTGAGGTAGCAACAATTTTCCGCAACCCATATCCAATAAATAACGTTCATTACGTCTCACCAAGCTCCATAAGCAAAACCCGAGCCCCAGGATGGGTCCATCATCCGCCCGGGATAAGGGAGGATCATGATCACCATAGACAAGGCCTTTGACGTGTCTGTCACGCCATGTTGTGCATGGGCATAGCTGTCGTTGACCTTGTCGCTGCCCGTGCACCCCGCGGACACCTCCCGTATAAAGAGTCTTAAGTGGTCTGCCAGTCTACGAATAGTGGACATGAAAAGTGACGAAAAATCATACTCGGGGTTTTTCAAGTTGCGGATGTTTTAAATTTTTTAAGGGTATCACTAGAAATATAATGTGAGACCCCGAAATTTCAGGTGCTTGCCTGGTAGTGAATTATTAGAATTTTTCCGAGTTGGAATTAGGAGCCGAGAACCGAAACCGAGCATGGGATAGCTTATTGGGCCTATTGAAATTGAATTTGGGCCCAATTAGAATAAAAAGAAAAAGGAATGAAAAATGAAGGAAGAGTCGACGGATGATTAAAGCAAGGAGGAAGGGGCCCAATTAGAATTATGCAGCAAGGCTCATGAGGTGGAATAAGGAAATTAGGAGAGAGAAAATTAGGCTTGAGAACAAAAGAAAAAAAGAACGGGAAAAAGCGAAGCGGAAGCAAGGAAAGAAAAGAATGGGGAAAGCGAAACAGGGGAAACGAGAGGGAGCAGAGGCAAAGCGAGAGAAGGAGAGCGAGCGGGAGCGAGGGGACGCCGGAAAACCGGCGACCGGCGGGCACTGGCGAGCCCGAGGATAGGCGCCGGACGAAGGAGAAAGGAAAAGGGGAGCGAAAGAAAGAAGAAGCAGAGCAGAGACGAAGTAGAAGCGGAACAAAGCGAGAGGAAGCGAGAATAGAGCAAGAGAGGGACGAAGCACGAGAGCCGGCGGCCCGCGGCCGCTCGAACGGCGAGGACGCCGCCGCCGGTAGGCTAAGGAAGAGCGAGAGCTCGGGAGGCCGAGCGGAACGAAGAAAGAGAAAAGTAGAGAGGCCGAGCGAAAGCGGGACCGAAGGGGTTCCGCGGCCGCCGAGCGCGAAGAGGGAGACGAGGCCGGCGAGCGGACTAAGGGTGGCCGGCGAGCAAGGGAGTAACGTCGACCGGCGATCGAGGGGGAGACAAGTGGACGAAGAGGACCAGAAGCGACGCAGAGAGTAGCAAGGAATTGAGATTGAGAGGTAGAGAAAGAAAGGGAAAGGGGAAACAGAACCGAACCCAATTCAAACCTTCCATAACCGAATTCTTAGAACCTCTAAGAATTTAAGGTGAGTAGTCTGAATTCATCCTCCGAAATAAAATGAATTAGGTGGCTTGAACTCGAAATTGATGCATGAAATTGGAAACCTTAAGTTAATTGAAGAAGTTAGAGGCCTAAATTCACTAAACTAGCAACTCATGAATCAAGAGCATGTTGTGTGATGTTTATCTAGTTCGAATCTGTGATGTTTAAATACGATTGAGCATGATTAGTGAGAATTGAACGGGATTAGCTTGAACAGAATTAGGGAGAGAAATCGGGAAGTTAACTTCATGATTCGTATGCGATTTTTCGAGTGAATAAGCATGTCTGTCCGAATTTCGTGAATTCATGTGTAGCCCGAAACTCCTGAAACTTTTACTGCAGCTTCCTGATGATTTATGAGAATTTCCTATAAAATTTCGTATGCATTGGATGAGTAGATTGGGAGATATGCAATATTAAGTGAAAATGTTCTCGTTTTGGGCTAAATCGCATATAAGTGAGTAACTGAATTAAGAGTTGAGATTTAAGAAGTTATGTGGCTAGATTAAAAGATATTCATTGATTAAGAAAAGTTATAGAACCATTAACCACTTATACGCGATATTACGCGAGCATGAAAACGATAAATTCGTCGATTAGAAATCATAAGTGGTATGCTTATGTGATTGGGTGTTTGTCTTGAATTACGTTGATTATGAATGGCATAAGCATGCGTATATGAAATGGATTGATCGTACTTGAATTGTAACTTGCTTATATGAATTGCTTGTTTTGAAGAAGTTACGCATGAACCATATGAATTAAATGTATCGCATGTATAAGTAATAAGAAAATAAGAAACATAAAGAATTAAAGAAGGGAGAAAGGATTGTGTTATTGATCTAAGACCCCACGAATTAAAGAACCCTCCGAAGCTATGGCCATAGAAGTGTCTCATCAACCCGAAGCCACGAATTATTTTGCTTCTACGAATTATTGACGAGTATGCGTCCTTCGAGGAAGAGAGGCTGCCTCGAGGCCACGAATTATTTTGCCTCGAGGCCACGAATTATTCGCCTCCGTGAACCGAGCCCACGAATTGTTTTGGCTCCAACAACCGGGTCTTTAGAGCGAGTGCATAAATCTTCTTTCCATTCGAAACTAAGAAAACTTAAAAGAAGTATGATATGAAGAAACGAATGATCATGCATGTCGAACAAGAAAGAACGAATCAATGATTTATGAAATGCATGATTGAACTCAAGAAAAAGAATAAGAAGAAGATCGAATCTTGATTTCATAAGAAATGTGTACCATAAGAACTAAGATATGATTTACGTGATGAATGAATTGCATGATGAGTGATTATATGATTTACTTGCGTAGAAAGACGAATGATGCATGTTTAATTGAATTCATGAATAAGTGATGTCATTATGATTCTCGGCAAGTTGGTAAGTTTAGAATCTCGCATTTCTTAAGCATGTATGATCCGAATCGCATGTTATGAATGAGTTGTGAACTTACGTGTGTTTGTTAATGTATTAATGTGCAAAGTGAAACTCGGGGTTGGGTTTGGGTTATTCACTGGGCTAGTGAGCTCATGACATCACCAACATTTCAGGTGCGAAGTTAAGACTCCCTGGAGTTGCTTTTGGCTTTTAGAGGAAGCGAACCATCGGATAGGACTTCTCCGGACTTATTTTGTACTTTATGTTTTCATATTTGTAAAGACTCGTTGTATCCGAACTTAAGTTTTACCTATGAATGTAAAATCCCTATGTGAATACTCCGAGCGTGTGGCTCGTTGAGTTGTGTTGTGTTTCTCCGAGCGTGTGGCTCGTTGAGTTTAAGATTGTGTTTCGTGCGGGGTTAGGGCTTTAAGCCCATAGGTTTAGCCAATTTATAGAGGAAACTCTACGAAAAATTTCCAGAAAAACCTTTGAAAACCTAGAATTACGCTTCCGCCAATCCAAGAAAGGGTTATTAACCCTAAATTGAGATCTTAAGCGGCCTTAGGGGTTCCTCCCGGGAACCCCGGCATGTAATACTCCTAGGGTGGGTCTAGGGGTGTTACATATAATGATGTGCATTTACTAAAAAATATTTTTTTAGATTTTTTTCACAACCCGATCTATTTTTAATTTTTTTTAGTGCGAAAAAGGGAAAAATCCTATAAATCATAAACAAATTCAAACAATTCCAGGAAAAGATTGGTGATTCCCTAAAAATATGCAGAAATAAGACTACAAAGTTTAGAACGAAACACACAACAAATAACGGGGTTGACAAGGGCATATTGTTCTTAACATCATTTCTTATGTCAAACACGAAAAAATCGGAAAAATACGAGACAAAGCTTGGTAATCCCCTAAAAATAAGGGGGAATGGGACTGCAAAGTTTAGGACAAAACACATGGCAAGCACAATGTGTTTCTAGCTGCATCAAGCAACCTCGGCATGCACCGGCAAGGCACCGGCGGC
Organism: Talinum fruticosum; assembly: GCA_021018815.1. Taxonomy (NCBI): domain Eukaryota; kingdom Viridiplantae; phylum Streptophyta; class Magnoliopsida; order Caryophyllales; family Talinaceae; genus Talinum; species Talinum fruticosum. The sequence goes on along the minus strand of JAITYX010000003.1, from coordinate 2,360,633 downwards.
CCATTGGGCACACCTTGAAAACTTCTAGGTAGGCTCGGGCACGCCTAGACAAGGCCATGCCAAGCCTTGTCATGCCTTTAGCATGGCTTGGCAAGCATTTGTCACACATTGAAAAGTTCGTGACATGCACTTGGTGTGCCTTGATAAGGTCATAGCACGCCTTAGCAAGCACTTGGCATGCCTTGACAAGCACTTGGCACACGTTGACAAGGTCGTGGTATGCCTTGACAAGCACTTGGCATGTGTTGACAAGGCCATGGCATGCCTTGGCAAGCACTTGGCATGCCTTGAGAAGGTTGTGGCAAGCATTGACAAGCACTTGGCATGGCTTGACAAACACTTAGCATGTGTTGACAAGCACTTGGCACACGTTGACAAGGTCGTGGTCCGCCTTGATAAGCACTTGGCATGTGTTGACAAGGCCATGGCATGCCTTGATAAGGTCGTGGCAAGCATTGACAAGCACTTGGCATGGCTTGACAAACACTTAACATGTGTTGACAAGCACTTGACATGCCTATACAAGCATTTGGCATGTGTTGACAAGCACTTGGCATGCCTAGACAAGCAATTGGCATGGCTTGATAAGGTCTTAGCATGCCTTGACAATACCATTGCATGCCTAGATAAGCACTTGACATACATTAATAAGGGCTTGGAATGCCCCGAGAAGGTCTTAGCATGCCTTGACAATACCATTGCATGCCTAGATAAGCACTTGACATACATTAATAAGGGCTTGGAATGCCCCGAGAAGGTCTTAGCATGCCTTGACAATACCATGGCATGCCTAGACAAGCACTTCCCATATGTTGTCAGGGGCTTGGCATGCCTTGACAATGTCTTAGCATGCCTGGACAACACAATGCCAAGCCTAGACAAGCTCTTGGTATACCTTGACAAGGGCTTGGCATGCCTTAACAACACCATGGGATGCCTAGACAAGACCACTCGCATATGTTACGAAGGGCTTGACATGCATTGACAAGAACTTGACATGCCTTAACAATATCTTAGCATCCCTTGACAACACCATGACATGCCTAGACAAGTACTTGGCATACCTTGACAAGGGCTTGGAATTCCTTGATAAGGTCTTATCATGCCATTGACAACACCATGGCATGCATAGATAAGCATTTGTCATACATTGACAAGGGCTTGACATACGTTGACAAGTAATTGACATGCCTTGACAATGTCTTAGCATGCCTTCATAATATCATGGCATGCCTAAATAAGCACTTGGAATGCATGTACAAGCACTTGGCATGGCTTGAAAAGGTCTTAGCATGCCTTGACAATGTTTTAGTATGCCTTGACAACACCATGGCATGCCCGGATAAGCACTTGGAATACGTTGACAAGGGTTTGGAATGCCTTCACAAGGTCTCAGCATGCCTTGACAAGACCATGGCATGCCTAGACAAGCACTCGACAAGCATTGACAAGCACTTGGCACACATTGACAAGTACTTGGCATGTGTTGACAAGGTCGTGACATGCCTTGACAAGACCTTGGCATGCTTAGACAAACACTTGGCATACGTTGACAAGGACTTGGCACACATTGACAAGAACTTTCCGAGGGGCGTGGATCGGCCGCTTGCAGGCGGGGCAGCTTGCTCAATCACCTATCCTTACAAGGAGCCTTATGCAATTTGGCGTCCTTGATAACCTTTTAAACCTCAATTTTTAATTTGGTGTTGATTTTAGGGGATCGGGGAGGATGAGGGATGAATCAAAATGACATAAGGTTGAATCTCGGTAGGTCATGGTAGCAAGGCCTCTCTGCGACTTACAATACCCCGTCATGTATTTAAGTGGTCTACAAAGGATTCAGCCCATTGCTCGCTAGGAATTGTGCTTCAAGGAGGCCATCACAGTGCATCTGTTGCTATAAGTTGAAAATTGGGCGGTGGGTGCATGCGTCGCTTCTAGCCTAGATTTTGACTTAGAGACGTTTGTTATAATCTAGCGCATGGTAGCTTTGCGCGACTACCTTTTCGGTCAAACACGACGACCAATTGTGCGAAACAACGGTTCCTCTCATTTTAGGTTGAATTACAATCGCATCACTACCATCAGTAGGGTAAAACTAACTCTGTCTCATGATGGTCTAAACCCAACCGACATTCCCCATTGGTAGGTGAACAATCCAACACTTGGTGAATTATAATACACAATGATAGAAAAAGCTTACATCGAAGGATCAAAAAGCAACGTTGCTATTAACACTTGGCTACCACAAGCCATTTATCCCCGTGGTAACTTTTTCGACACCTCTAGCTTCAAATTCCAAAGGTTTAAAGGATCGTTAGGCTATGATTTCACTATTCGTATTCGTATCGAAAATCAAAATCAAACGAGATTTTACCCTTCCGTTCCACACGGGATTTCGTTCTCGTTGAGCTCATCTTAAGACACATGCATTATCTTTTAACAGATGTGCCATCCCAGCCAAACTCCCCACTTGACAATGTCCTCCACCGGATCAGCCCGCGAAGCGAGCCTTAGGTCTAAAAAGAGAGGCAATGCCCCACCTCCAACTCAAGGAGTAAGTAAAATAACGTTAAAAGTACTGGTATTTCACATGCACCGAAATTCTCTCTTATGCTATACCTCTCAAGTCATTTCACAAAGTCGGACAAGAGTCTCGCTTAACGTGGTCTTTTTTCCCCGCCGATTCTCGCTAATCTCATTCCCTTAGTTGTGCTTTCGCTGTATAGTAAATAGGGATAGTGGGGATCTCGTTAATCCATTCATGTGCATCATTAATTAGATGATGATGCATTTGGCTACCTTAAGAGAGTAATAGTTACTCCATCGTTCACCCTTACTTGGTTCAATTTCTTCACTTTGACATTCGTAGCGCTGGGTAGAAATCACATTGCGTTAACATCTACAGGGACCATAACAATGCTTTGTTTAATTAAACGATCGAAGTCCCCTTGTTCGTACCATTTACGAGTTCATCGTTCGACGCTCGGGAAGGCTCCCGAAGGCCCCTTTCTAGTCTATCTCTCGGCCGGCATGCGGTGACCAACTCTTGCATCTCAAGCATTCCGATAGCGAGATGGGTTCAGGACCAAAACCTTTTGAAGTTTTCAGGAAAGGCGCCGTCGAACGGGCTTCCTCCGTCTCTTAAAACCGACTAACCCATATGCAAGTGTCATTCACATGGAACCTTTCCCCTCTTCAGCCTTCAAAGTTCTCATTAAAATATTTACTACTACCAAAAAGATCTACATCGATGGTCGCTTCGCCCGACTTGCCCCACGGGTTTTGTAGCTACCACAACGCCTTCTTACTCATCGGATGGTCGGGTATAGATTGCACGCTTGAGCCATCCGTTTTGGAGCTAGTTGATTCGGGAGGTGAGTTGTTAAACACTTAGCGATTTCGACTTCCATGACCACCATCCTACTTGTCTTAATCGACCAATAACCTTTATGGGATCTAAGTTAGCTCACATTTGGGCAATATAACCCGGCTTCCGGTTCATCCCTCATCGCCGGTTCCGCTTACCAAAAATGCCCACTTGAAGCTCTTGATTTTGTGGCGCAGCTTAACAAAGCGAGTCTCGTCTTGCTACCTATTTAAAGTTTGAGAATAGGCCAAGGGCATTGTGCCCCCATGCCGCTAATCATTGGCTTTACCTAATAGAACTCGTATATGAGCTCCGAGTTATCCTGAAAGAAACTTCGGAGGGAATCAACTACTAGACAGTTCGGTTGGTCTTTCTCTCATATACCGAAGTCAAATGAACGATTTGCACGTCAATATCACTTCGAGCCTCCACCGAGTTTCCTCTAGCTTTGCCCCGCTCATGCATAGTTCACCATCTTCCGGGTCCCGACAGGTATGCTCTCACTCGAACCCTTTTCAAAAGATCAAGGTCGATTAACGATGCACCCGCAAGGGATCTTTCCAATTAGCTTCCTTGTGTCGTACGGGTTTACTTGCCCGTTGACTCGCACACATGTCAAACACCTTGGTCCGTGTTTCAAGACGGGCCGAATGGGGGCCCGTAGGCTGACGCCTCGAGCACGTAGGTGTCGAGGCACGTTATGACGGCGCACGCTACTTTCCATGATTGCGAGGACGACACTCCTATGAATCGAGGTTTAGCAGCCCTCCCAATCCGTGTTGATCCACAACCAAAGCGAGTTCGCGAGACCGGCTTGTCACCATTTTGCATCCAACCGGGCGCATCGTCTACCCTCATCCACTTCCCTCCCAAAAATTTCAAGCACTTTTTGACTCTTTTTCAAAGTCCTTTCATCTTTCCCTCGTGGTACTTGTTCGCTATCGATCTTTTGCCCATATTTAGCCTTGGACGAAATTTATTGCCCACTTGGGGCTGTATTCCCAAACAACCCGACTCGGCGACAATGCCTCTTGGTGTGACAAGGTCCGGGCACAATGGAGCTCTCATCCTCTCTGGCGCCCCTTTCCAAGGGACTAGGGCCCGGTCTCGCTACAGAGGACGCTTTTCCAAAACTACAATTTGGATGGTGAAGTCGCCCGATTTTAAAGCTAGGCTCTTCCTGGTTCACTCGTTGTTACTAGGGGAATCCTTGTAAGTTTCTTTTCCTCCACTTATTGATATGCTTAAACTTAGTGGATAGCCCCGCCTGACACGGGGTCTACGGTTTGTGGCTGCACCACCTAATGGTCCGACGAGCCCGTCTCGGCAGCATACGTGCGCAACGTGATGCAAATAGGGGCCTCTAGGCCTCGTCCACCAACAATTGTCACCGCAGCTCGTCATTGCAGGCTTCCATTTTAGGCCAGCTGCACCTAGATGGGGCAGGGGAGGCCATCATCCTTCCCGCTCCGTGCGTGGCGGATAGGGGACAAACAATGCATAATGCTAAGTGTCACTGGGCCGCTCCGCAACATTCCGGAATTTTCTAGATTTCTCGTAGTACTCCATAATGTTCCATAATGTTCCATAATGTTCCACACTTGTTGGAAGCTTAGATATTTGTATGGAGGATTCTAGAGAATTAATCTAGGCGAGTAGGATTAAATAGATCTCCACCATCCATTGAGGAGGTGGGCAAGTATAAATATCCCCAAGGGGTTCATTTGTAATAACTCGTCCAAGCATCCATTCCAAGAGTTCAATACACAAAGCATTCTCCCAAACTCTCTCTCTCTCTCTCTCTAAGTGTCCTTGCTTACTTAGCTCTCTCTAGCTTAAGTCAAGTATCGTTAAGGCTTACTAGCAAGTTTACAAAAGGGTTTCGGGTTTAGTTTGCTAGCGCCGCACTGGTACTAAGTTCGAGTGAATTTTTTGCTCATATGTTTTACATTGTTAAGATCCTTTAAAATAAAATGGTGAAAAAAACAAGAAATGGTAAAGCTAAACTCCAACCTTTTATTTTTTCAGAATAATTGTAATTCTTTTCTTCCATGCAAAATGCAAGAGGTAGTGTTTTTAGTATGTCAAGATAGAAATAATGACCCAAACAAAAGGTATCAATTAAGAATGATAGGTAATGGGTTAGCATCACTATATTCTAACAATAATCTTTTAAAAACTACCTTAATATAAGAGTATAAGACAAATTATAAAAAGAATTTCTTATATATTATGGGTTTGAAAATATTGTTTTAAAAAAATCAATGGATAATGAATGCAATCTTGAGTTCTAAGTTCAAACAAAAATGAAATATGGTATAAGTAATTTTTTTTGGTGGACATTATCTGCTCCATATCCTTCTAAGACATCAACAAACAAGATAACTACTTAAAATTAAATCTTAACTTATATTAAGATTTTTTTAAAAAGCTATCATGCACCACATTATATCCTATCAAAACCACACATATGAAAATAATTTCCCTCCTATTAGTCATGATTTCAAATTTTAAATGCAATTATATTTAGTTAAAGATGGGATACAATCTATTTATGGTCTTAAAAATATTCATCCGAAATCATCAAATTTAGAAAATTATAAAATAAACATTCAAACAAAAGGAAATCTTCAAATTAACTTTCAAGAAAAAAATTGTCTTAATTATATTTAATTAAAAGAAAAAAAGTGAAATTACTAAAAATAAAATCATTTACAACTCAAATTTCTTATGTATATAGGAAAAGGAGGGACGAACAATAGTTGATCCACATATATAAAAATTTTTCCCCCTCTCTCTCACCTCTAGAAGCATAGTGTCATCGATTAACTAAAATAAGTTTTTATAAGATTTTTTAATCAATTGGTTATATTGTGCTTTAAACATGTTTTGGTTAAATTGTTTTAGAGGCATAGTGACATTGTATCTGTTGATACTTAATAGCAAAGGTTTTTCATATCAAATCTACTATGGCTCATTAGTTATCAATCTCAAATTTTTTGATGAAAAGAAAAATAATTCTCAATCTCAAATTATAAATCTACTATGACTCTTAAGTTATATACCAACTGTATTTTTATTTTAACTTACTGTATTTCTTTATTAACGTGTCTTTTTGTTCTATCTATTTGAATTTTTTTTATTTATTTCATAAAGATTCACATCTTTAGTTTATAATTTTCATAAAAATTTATGCTAGAAACGCCCGCATACATGAAAATTGTCTGGAAACTATATATAATCTTCTTGATGATCAATTACAATTTCTAAGGATTTAAATGAAGGTCATTGATATTTTTATATAAAAAATAAAAAAATAAATAGAAATAGGTTGCAAACTAAACAACAGAAAGGCTATATCAGCAATATGAAATGTTCAAATAAGTTAAAATTATAAAAAAAATTAATTTAATTTTCATTTTTATTATCTAATTTGTTAATTTTTTTGACATCGTAGATCATGTTCTTCTATTTCAAATTATCAATTCAATTTATATAGCTCTTATACGAAAATTTTAAATTAATTTTTTTATTTTGATGAAGTTCAATTGTAATCCTATATGAAAACTCTTGATAGCAGTGAAAAATGATAAAAAAAAAAAAGGTGTTAAAAATAATTTTTAAAGCATTAATATTTTAAAAATAATTTTGCATCATTTAATAGAGTAGTATAATTTTTTAAATTTATATGTACAGACTAGTATTTCTAATATTTTAATGGTGTAAAATTTTTAAAAATCGTCAATTAGCACAAGAAACTTATGAGTTAGCAGTACTTACTCGCTGGCGGAGTCTACGACATATTCTAGTACCGAGTCTAATTTATTGGTTAGTTAAAAAAAAACAAAGTTTACCTTAAAAAATTGTTAAAAAAAAATTTGGTGGCATTTCTGTGTATATTAAGCGAAGGGTGGGGCGACAGTAGCATATATGAAAACGACGTGATTAAGGCGGGAGAATGAGGAAAATTTGACTAGAAACGGCAGCTTAATCACTTCCATTTATGGAAAGAATAGCTTAATCAGAAAACCAGAAAGAGTGACCATGATGATCCCTACCAATATAGCCTTAGACCAGACTCCTGCGCCAACAGTCTGAGAAACGCAGAAACTTGCCGAAAGTCCCCGTCTCTCTTTATCCCCAGGCTCGAAAATATAGTAAAGAGTGACGCCACACACCAATCCTATCACGTCTTTTGTTCCTCAGTCTGATCTCTTCCTCCGCCCCCAATGGCTGATCTCTTCGATCTCTCCTCGTCTCCTTCTCCTCCGCCACCTCCGCCGCCTCAGACCGCTGTCAATTTCACGCTCGAGTCCGATGACATTTCCTCTCTTCTCCACACTCTCCTCCAGAATTCATCCCAATCTTCCATTTCATGCGCTCCGGCTCACCTGATTCCGCACCCCCAGCAACCGCTGGTGAATGAGGACCGCCGCCTCTTTGCCGGATCTGCGGGTTTCTCTCAGCAAGCCGGCTTGCTTGACTCGCCTTCCGCCCTGAATTTCCGGTTCGCCGGAGGCTTCTACGGCTCTGACGCCAACGAGAGGGCAGGAAATGCATTTTCTAGCTCGATCGCGCTTTCAATGGAGGGGATCGGTGAAGCTGAATGTGAAAGCGAGGTGGTTTCTGTTCATTTCCGATTAATTTTGAACGAAAATTTTGATTTTGATTTTTGAATGAAGTTCTGAGGGACTTGTTTGTTGTTGAAACGTTAGGAACAGGAGGAGGCGCCAGTGAATCTACCCCCAGCGAGAAGTTCATCTAAGCGGAGCAGAGCTGCCGAGGTCCATAATTTATCAGAAAAGGTTTGAGACTCGTTGCGGTTTTTGAGTTTGAAATTTGAATTCTCGTTAGCTCAATCCATTCAGGAAATAATTTGAATTCTCCTTAGCTCAATGCTTTGAGCGATGAAATTGAGTGTTTTGTTTGATTTTAATGGACAGAGAAGGCGGCAGAGAATTAATGAGAAGATGAAAGCTTTACAGAAATTAATCCCAAACTCCAATAAGGTGAAGATTATAGTCTTATTCGCTGTTAATTAGCTGGTAATGACTTTCTAGTCAAAGTTTCATAGAAATGCACTTTTTGCAACTGGTTAGGAAAATTTGAACGAATTTGATCCTCCCCTTTCACGGATGGGGTTTGTTGAGATCAAGCAGTTGCTAATCTTATCACCTTTGAGGATTTTATGCCTTGGGTGAAGATAAGGTCTAATTTTATTTTATCTTTTTAATGGACAGACGGATAAGGCTTCAATGTTGGATGAAGCCATCGAATATTTAAAACAGCTTCAGTTACAGGTTCAGGTGTGTTAATTGTGTTACTTATAGTTTTTTTTTAACAATGTAATGTTTATTTTATTCAAGCAAGGTTGAGGATGAATGAGAGTCATTCTTTATATAATATTTGTGACACACACATACTGACACTTATGATTTTCTTATCTAATTTAGATTTAAACTATATATGCTGCAATATTGACATTCCGCAATCTCATTCTTAAGAAAATAAAATTTTGACTTTCCGCATGCTTCTATTTGCATGTAAAGTATGACTGGCGTATTCTTAGATCTTTTTAACCAAACCAGCTTTCAACTAATTATATTTCGTTCCCAAGAAATTCTTGAATTAGGACAAGAACTCCACAGCAGTTCACTCCCCACGAATGCCATGTTCAGAACATGTACATTCTGTTATATAGGCTTTTATTAGTGGTACTGTAGGCTGCACCCAAGGTGAATCTTTGCCTAACAAGTAACTGCAGGCCAGTTTTGAGGATTGTAGTTGTCAGAATCAATGTCTGATGTGACTGAGAAGTGACTATTATGTGACTGTCACAAAGTAGATGGGTAATACTAATAGGTATAGCGAGATGACTCTAAGCAATAGTTGTACTATTTTCTCTCGCTTGTCTTTTTTCCTGATATTTTGAATACCGTGATAAGCTTAGGTGGTTATTTGGGATTGGAGAAGACATAAGGTGCAGTTTTTGGAGAAAACCCAAAAACGACCGATTTTGTGTGATTTCCTTTAAAAGATTGATTTATTTTTCATAGTTGCTGCTTTAATTAAGTGGACTTTTGGTGCTTTATATGCTCTTTTAGATGCCTAGATATGATGACTTTGGGGCAAAGCTTGTAGTATGCTGTATAGAATGTAAAGTTTAGTTATTTTGATGGATGTGATCATGAAACACAAGTCAATGACAAATGCAAAGGAACTAAGTTTTCACCTCCAGCTGTCTAGTTGTTTATCTCATTCATGGTGAAAAAGAAAAACAAGGAAGTTAAGCAAGCTTTCTTTTGAGAGTTTGACGTAATTGTGTATCAAAGAAAGCTTACTGTTGTCATGTATAAATTTTAGAAAACTCCCTATACAGTCATCAGTAATGAAGAGTGTGGTGATCTTCTGCACAGAATGACCTAGATAAGCGGGGCAATCGGTAGCCTAGTTCACTTCATAAAGTTCATGGCTCAAAAGTCATTTCACATTCTTATCAAACACTTCTAAGCTACTTACATAAAACCTCGTTTCATTTAACTTTAACTTAGAGTTTTAAAGCTGCGTACAATTTCTTAATACACTTTAGAGCTACATATATTTGCCACTCCTAAAAATTATATTGTTCAAATTGTCTTCATAATCGTTTTATAGATATGAAAATTTAATTTTTCTAACTTTATTTTTCTATCATGAATGAAATATTTTACAAGTATGAAATTAATTTGTTCTCAACTAAAATTTCACAAATTTCGTACCTTTTTTAATCTTCTTCAAATTCTTTATTTTTTGGCTGTAAGAACCTTATTGGTCTCCAACAAACTATTGATTTTTTCCCTATTGACTTAACAAAAATAAATACTCTACTTTTTATAAGATACTTTTCTATGTCTATGTTACAAAAAAATTTTATAAATGTCAAACATAATTTTCTTTTTTGTAAAAACAAAAAAAAGAAGAAAAAAAAACCATCAAACATGACCACAATAGTAAGTAAACAATGCATTTGACATTACAAACATATGAATTTTATAACTTAATTTACATAAAATTCATAAAAAAATGAAATAAAATGTCGTTTTCTTTTAATGCACATAACGAACACTTATAAACATTTTATTAGTCATATCTAATATTTTATATTCCTTACCACTCCTCGTTACATATATTTTTTCCTCACAAAATAAATAATTGTGTCTTCATAATTATGAAAATTTAATTTGCTGTGAATTTATTTTTTCATCGTTAATGAAATATTTTACATGCTTGAGATTAATATGTTCTCATCTAACTTTTTACAAATTCTTTACCTTTTCTTTAATCATCTTCAAATTCATTATTACTAGGTTGTAAGAAGATTATTGGTCTCTAAGAAACTATTATGTTTTTCTAAGAAACTATAATTTTTTCCCCTATGAATCATTATAAATGGACACAAATATATAGTTTACTTACTATGAAATAATTTCTATATCTAATCTATGAATTTTGTTTTTAAATATCAAACATAATTTCCTTTTTGTAAAAAAAAAAAACATCAAACATGACCACTATAGTAAACAATGCATTTGGCATACAAACATATTAATTTTATAATTTAATTTTATGTAAAGTTCATAAACAAATAAAATAAGATATTTTCTATTTTAATGTACCTAACTAAGACTTATAAACATTTTATAAGTAATACAAGTATTTTATATTCATTATCGCTGCATACAACTCTAAGGAGCTGCGTAGAGCTCCTTATAGCATTACAGAGGTTTTTTGTTCGGTGCTATGCAAGGGAATCAGCAGTATAGTGTTGTGATAGTTAAGGAGAGGGACAGTATATGATGAGGATGTGAATTCTTTATTCGGAAGTCGATTTTTTTATTTTAAAAAAACCGTACATGCATGTTCAAAGATATGAAACAGTTAGAGGGGCTCCAAAACAATAAATTATTCTACTCATGTGAGATAGTTGTCTCTCAAACAATGGACAGCCAGCAGCATCAATGTAAATTTCTAATGCCTTTCCAAGGTGCAACCAAAAACGTAAAAGTGGAAATTATTATTGAATGAAAAATGGATCACTTCTAACCTCAAAGATATTTCACGAATTAGTCTTATATTTTTAATACATGGTCGAAATGGACTAGTTTCTATACACTTCAGGGATAAGGTTGTTACATATGATCTTCCATGCACACATTGGTAAGATTCTCTGGGTTGTGTTTGCAGGAGTTAGTCTCATCGCTTAATCGTTGATCATCGACTTATTATCTTTGAAAAAGAAAACCATTTTTTCTTTCTGTATCTCCTTTCTTAATTCTCTGCCAACGTGATATTTTCCTGATTCAAGAGTACGGCAGAATTTGTGGATTCACAATATTTTATACCTGGATGTTTTTATTAGAGGGTTTAAGACTGCTAAATTCTGGTAATTTTGAGGATAGAGCAAAGATCATATCGAAAGCAATGTGGAATCCATCCTCGTGATCACATGGGAAGTGGGCAGTGGGTCTCGACTAGAGAAGGCATATATATATGCATTGATCGGCTGTTACATATAATTTTGGAATTCACTGTTCAATATCAATTGTAATTTTGTTAATGAAATGTTTTTGTTACATTCAATTGCTTGACTTAGGGATTCATGAAACACAGTGAGCTCATTAGCTATCAAATTGTATACGTTTAAACTTTACATCAAAAAAACAGATATGGGTGAAGGGAAAAGGAATTGCATTCTTCAATCTACCCTAAATTGGGCTAGGCCCTGAAAAATAGAGAAAAAGAGAGAGGCAAGAAACGAAAAGTGGTTTGGAGGACTCCCCTTCACCTTCTCCACTTGCAAACAAAGTTTAGATCTGTTCTACAGATTCAAAACCCCTATCCCAGAAACCGAAGATAAAAGGAGAAACCTTTTTACTTTTGCTTCTTTTTCTTCCTTTTCTTTTCTTTTTTAATAATTATTTTCTTGTTTAAGTGGAAGATGGAGGGGAAGACAGCTTCCCAAACTATCCTTGGTTGATAGAGATAATTTTCCTTCTAGTAACACAAGATTCCTGAGGCCCTCAATGTAGCCTAAATAAAAGAGAAAACTGAAACCAAACAATAAATCAAAAATTTCAACGGGTGTCTTCTGTCCAAAAAAAAAAAAAAAAAGTGACTGTCAAGCTTATTTTTAGCATCTGGTTAGCTTACTCAAGTAAGTTGTATGATTGTAAACTGGCATGCCATTCAATAAAAGAGAAAAAAGAGAGGGAGACCAAGAAAAACAGGAAAACAAAAAAGATTGCACCAGTGTTCTTTATTGTTACTGAACAAAATGACTTGTATCGTTCTTACAGATGTTAACGCTGAGAAACGGTGTGGATTTGCATCAGTTTTACTTACCAGGCATTTCTCAGCCAGTGCAGCCGCCACAGGTGGCATCACTTCTTTATGAGGCCAATAGTAGCAGAGTGGGCTCCTTCACTGGTAGACAAGATGCTCCTGTGCAGGCCGTGTTTGATCTTTCGGGCAAGCCTGTGTCTGATTACAAAATTCTCATGCCCAGAATGTCAGAGAATAGCAATTTGGGGCTTCCATTTGTTGCCCAGCCTTCCACAAATGCACATTATAGGCCTCTCAATGCATCTGTCCCGTCTAAGGTATCCATCTAAACTATGTATTGGCATACTTCTCGCTGTTGCCATTGATGTTTGAGTATTTTGTTTATATTGAACTTCTGAAATCAGCTTGTTTCTTGCAATTTGAAGGCACTCTGCAAAGATCCTCCATTACCACAATTACAAGTGGACATGAGTCAGGGTCAGAGCTCTTCTTCGGGTGTTTCCTCATAACCACAAAATTAGGCACCTCAAATTCAGGTTGTTCGAATGGCTTTATAACACTACAAGATAGATTGCATCAATGGAGAATGGAGTTGGTACAGAAACTGTACTAGAATTCTTCAGTTCTGACGACTAATTTAATTAGATTCCTAGTGTTAAAAACAGATTTTGATTTGTCTTCAATCTTCATCATGAAATGCAGAGTATGGAAAACAAGATGTTCAAATTCTGTTTGCTACAAAAGATAGTTGGGTTCTGAGCTTTATGTGCTCAAAATTGCTGTTGACTTTCCGATGATCAACTTTCACAATGTCGCACTTCGACATTGCGGTCAGAAGTTGGAGCTGGTTTACAGTTTTAATTAGCTAAAGGGTTTGGACAATGGGCTGGCTACCCATTAGAACGCTCAGCAGCCCATTTCAATTTTAATTGGGTTAATATCAGATTGGTTCAATGATACATTGGATAGATTATCACAGCTAAATCTTGATGGTAATTTTGTTATGACTAGGAATTGATATATCTTTTGTGTTTATTGATCAGAATTCATTTCTTTTTTTGGGTTACTTTTTGGTCAACGATTTAAGTAATATAGGTACAAGAACAGTAGAATCCACCTTCAAGCAACCACACAAACTTGTAGAAATTCCCGTATTAATAACCTGACAGCCTTTATTCTTACTTTTTAATACATTCAAAGGAAAACACAGACCTTCAAAAAAGTATTCTTTTGCAACTTTGAATTTCTTTGATAATTTTGAACTTCATCTAGAGTTATGTTGCCTTGTTTCCTTTTCTTATGATGGAATATCTTCTTTTAGTCTCCCTACCTTATGTGCACTCAACAGCAGCTTCGAGCCTTCAATTCAGCTCCCATAAAGAATTTTTTTACTACATGATATCTGACCTACTAGATGTGAAATAAAGTAGATATCTACTCATACCTCTATAGAGTTTTTGATCTACACCTTTACCTTTCTTGTCCGAGTCCGAGTTTTAAGCTGCTACTCATAAGTGTTGCTTGCATGCTTTACATCTTATACCTTGTATTTCTTTAATAGCTCCTTGGTGTACTTAGATTGATGGACATAGATTCCATCCTTTTCTTGCTTGATTTGCGGACCAAGGAAGAAATTGAGTTCTCCCATCATGCGCATTTGGAACTCCTGTTTTATTAATTCGGAAAACTCTAGGCATATAGTTTCATTAGTAGTTCCAAAAATAATATCATAAACATAGATATGAAAGATAAGAAAATCATTCCCCTTGGTTTTTGTAAAAAGAGTTTTATCAATTTGACCTCTTTTGAAATCATTTTCAACTAAGAAACCGCTTATTCTTTCATACCAAGCTCTAGGGGTTTGTTTAAGACCATATAAAGCCTTTTGCAATTTGAAAACATGATTTGAAAATTCCGAGTTTTCAAATTCAGGGGTTGCTCAACATAAACTTCTCCTTGAATATAACCATTGAGAAATGCACATTTGACATCTATTTGATATAGTTTGATGTTCATGCTAGACGCACATGCTAAGAGAATTCCGATTGCCTCAATCCTAGCAACAGTGCAAAGGTTTCCACACAATCGGTTCTCTTTTCTTGGTTATACCCTTGAGCAACTAATCTGACCTTATTTCTTACTATCAACCCTTCCTCATCCAGTTTGTTCTTGAAAACCCATTTGGTTCCTATTATTGGGTGGTCGGAAGGTCGTTTGGTCGAGTCCGGACTTTGTTTCTTTCAAATTGATTTAGCTCTTCTTACATGGCCTCTACCCATTCGAGGTTCGATTAAGGCTTCTAGTACATTTTTAGGTTCGATTAATGATATGAATGCTGAAAATGCACATAGATTTTGCAAAGAAGAACGAGTTCTTACACCACTTGTTGATATCGGAAAGTATGTTCTCGGGTGGGTGACTAGATGCGTATTTAAAAGCCCTACCTATCCTCTCGGTTTACTAAGTTTCTTGGTTGAACATGCTGATCTTCAATTGGTTGCTTTTACTGAGCTTACGCATTGGCTTGTTCTTCAACATTCTAAGCTTGCCTCTTGAATTTGTTCATTCCGAGTCACAGACATTCTAAGTTGGCTCGTTCCGAGTTGCCTTAGTTCTTCTGTTTTGACTCTTTCGAGTTCAGCTTCAGCAATGTCATCTTTATCTCTGTTAATCTTAAGATTTGAGAAGGTGGATTCACTTATCCTATGAAAATCAATCTCATCAAAGACAATATGGATGCTTTCTTCCACTTTGTTAGTCCTTTTATTAAAAACTCTATAAGCTTTACTATGAGATGAGTAACCCGGAAATATACCTTTATCCGATCTAACATCAAACTTAGTCGGATGTTCCTTACCATTGTTATGCACAAAGCATTTACATCCGAATGGTCTGAAGTAGGAAATGTTGGCCTTCTTTCCCTTGTACAACTCATAGGGTGTCTTTTTCGGGATGGGTCCGATGAGACATCTGTTGAGTATATAGTTTGTTGTGTTGATCGCCTCAACCCGAAATAGTAAGGTAGATCATTTTCAATCATCATGGTCATTCCTATTTCTTCAAGAGTTACGTTCTTTCTCTCTACTACGCCATTCTGTTGAGGAGTTCTTGGTGCAAAGAAGTTATGAGAGATGTCATTCTTGTCACGAAGTCTGCAAATTTTGAGTAGTCGAACTCCCTTCCATGGTCGGTTCGAATCCATCTAATCTGAGTCTCGGACTCCACTTGAATTTTCTTGTAGATCTTAGTGAACTCTTTGAAGGTTTTATTCTTGTTCCTCATAAAACACACCCAGGTAAATCGTACTTTGGATGTAGACAGTTTTTCACAAGTAAATCATACTTTGGATGTAAACACACCCGGGAGCTCTCGAGTCGGGTAAATCGCCTAAGCTTTTCACAGGAATTTCAGCACACAAATCCATATAAACCAATTCAAGTACTTTGGATGTAGACACATTTTTGAGTGGTTTAAAAGATGATCCGACTTGCTTTCCTTTTACGTATGCTTCATAGATTTTATCTTTCTTAAATGCACAGTTAGGTAAGCCCCTAACTAATCCATGGGATGCAAGTTTCTTGATGGTATACATTAGGAGTATACTGAGTCGAGCCGGCTCGTATAAAAGCTTGCCAAGCCGAGCTTGTGACGAGCACGAGCCGAACCGAGCTGAGCCTCGGATACTTATCCGAGCCAAGCTCGAGCTTGCAATGTTGGAGCTCGTAAGCTCACCGAGCCTACATGAGCCAATTACAAACGAGGTGAACGAACGAATGAGCAAACGAGCCGAACGAGCCCACCAAACGAGCCTAAACAAGCTCGGCTCGCCAAGCTTACACAAGCTAATTACAAGTGAGCCTAAACAAATTGAAACAAATGAGCTAAAATTTGTGGAGATTAGTATGTGAAGAACTTTTTTTCTATCACCGATCTAGCAAATAATTTAAATTTTTTAATTTAGCATAATTATTTTGATTTATATTTCTAAAGTAAAGCATTTGGTTATACTTAATCTATTAAAACTTTTGTTTACTAATGACTAACATTTTATATAGATGAAAACCGAGAATCAAGATAGATGAAATGTTGATAATGAATATATGATTCACATTAATCTAGTTTACTTTTCGTACAAATAAGAAAAATATAAAATAAAATAATTGATGTAAATTTAAGAATTATGAATTTTAATAGTTAATAAATTTAGATTTTTGTATATAGAATTTTCGATTGGTTATGCTTGATAATAGGAGCAATTGAACATAAACATGTAATACTTTATTTTCGAATGACTTAACTTGATTTAAAAATTAATGACAATTTATTTATGGATGATTTTAACAGAAATCATGATAGAATAAATTATTGGCCACTGTTATAGTAGCTAAAGGACATCATAAACGTGTATGTTTTATAATATTTGTTGAACGATATGGTCTAATAAAAATAACTGTATGTAAAATATAGCGAAAGTGTTTTCAAGTCATCCATAAGGTTTTAGGTGAATTTTTAGTTACTTTTACTTTTGATTTGGACACTTAGCCTAAAATGAAACTATTGTTGTCACCACCCCTAGTTTCAACTATGCCTTTTGTTTTTCATTGCTTGGTACTTTTGAGTTTGGACCCAAATGGTCTCTATTATTCATATCGTAGAATTTTACCAATAAGGTCTAAATGTAGTAATCAAGATTGAGATCTTGGGTACATTAAGTCCCATGTTTGATTTTCCCTTCCTCTATTGCATTGCATTCCCTTTATGACTTATCTAGATTAAAAAAAATATAGCATAAAGATCGTAGAGAATTTCTAATAAGAATAGACTTGGTTTTCTTAGAAGTAAAAACAAGTCGGAATATGGTAGAACAAGTTGGAATAAATTTTATAATTGTATAATTTGATAGTTTTAATTTTAAAGTAGAGTTGTAATGTTTCTATTTTGTTAATATTGATAAATGACTACCTATGTACATAAAAAAAATGTTATGTACATAAGAATTTTTTTATTTCATATTTGCTTTTAAATCAAAATTTAAATATTTTATTATCCTAATATAAATTATGTGAATAATAAATCATTAGTGATCATTAGAAACAATTGATCTTCGATATGACTAACATTGGTGAACAAATGATACATGTTTTGAATATTAAATTGGTACATTTTGGAGCATGTGTTTCGTGACTACTAGTGATTATAAGCCGTAAAATTGGTTATACCCTTGTAGCTTTTTCTCCTCCTCCTTTAATTAATTCATTATAAATTTATACTTTTTAAAACTTTAATGAAATAAATTTATTTTATTTAGTCATAATAAACATATTAGGTTAATATATTGTAATACCCGGAATTTTAAAGAAAACCGCTGGAAAGCATAGGATTATTGAGTATTTTTCCCCGCAGCTAGGGGGTTGAGTGATTGATTTTATTTACGGCCGGACATATTACGTTAGAATCCCTTTGGAGGCTGGTGTTGAATAAATTAAATCAAGGAATTGTCTTCCTTTTTCATCCGAGCTGAACTTGTTGGGTGATTAAGAATTGTCGTGGCCGGCATATTAAGATAAATTAGGACGCAACAGCGTAAGAGGACGGAAGGGAGGAGATATGGACTTGTCGTATATGGGCCGGTGATTATTTTCACTGAATTATGAAGAGATAATTAAGCCTATTTGGGGGCCCAATTAGGAACAGGAACTGCCAATTAAGCGGTGGAGAGAGAGAGAGACAGGTAAAGAGGGGGCCTCGGAGGCTCGAGCGAGAGGAAAAGGAAAAGGGAAATGCGAGAGGGAGGACCGGAAAAGAGAGAGAGAGGGTACGCGGGACCTGGAGCCAAGGTCGGAGGGAGGCAAGCCGGCCGGCCAACGAGAGGAAGGCGGCCGGCGCACGCAAGGGAAACGGAGGAGCAGAGGAGAGGGACACCGCCGCAAAACGCGCAGAGAGAGAGAAGGCGAGCGGTGTGAGGGTCGAAGGAGACCGAGGGGTGGCCGGCGACCACCATAGGCCAGAAAGTGGCAGTCGGCGACGCTAGTGAAGGGAAGAAAGCGAAGAGACAGAGCGAGGGGCGAAAGAGGGCCCGAAACAGAGACCGGCGCGAGAGGATTCGAGCGGCCGGAAGCTGGGACATGCGACGGCGACAAGGGAGGAGGACTGGAGGGCGAGCAAGTGAGGGCCGGATCGAGAGCCGATGAGAACCAAAAGCGATGAACCGAGAGACAGAGCAAACGAAAGTTCCCCGAAACCGAACACAACCGAACGCAGAACGCCGATAGAAGCAATTATCCGAAACCGCCAATCCCTAAATCGAGGTGGGTAGTCTTATACTCTAAACTATTAGTAATTTCGAAACCAAATGAGTTTTGTGTGATTATTGAATGTTTATGTGATAGAATGAAGTTAGGAAGTGGTTAGGGCTGAATTGGGTTATAAGAAAATCGAATTGAACTGTGAAGTCTAAATCGAAACATGGAGGAACTTAGTAGTTGGTTAGGGATGAGTTGAGAGGCTAAAGTTTTAGAAGGAGTTAGGTTGCTTCGGTATAAAGAGTATTGCTAAGATCTCAAATGGCGCCCAAGGATGAGGAAGTAGAAAATTGGGTATAAGTTGTAAATAATGCTTCGGTTTAACCATAGAGACTTCCTAAGTTCTTGAGCTGGAAGGTAACGATGCATATTGGGAAACGACGATTTGAGTATACCGGAGGGACATGACTTCATCTTGATTAACACACAATTGAGGTAGAGAAATGGCGAGCTGGGAATTCCAAGGTTAAATTGAATTTAGAATATATCTAAGTCCTTGAGATTAAATTAAGTTTGAAGATAAGCATAACGAGAGGGACTTAAGTGATAAAGTGAGAGTAAGAGCTATCCGATTGAGTGTGGGCAAAAGAGTTGACTTATAAAGGGGAGTCATAAAATTAGGAATTGAGGTAGAGACAATGAATTGTTAGAAGTTGAGACGTCCGAATTAAGTGGTATCTACTTGTGGTTATTGTGGCTAAGAAAATGAACTAATCTTACTAAAGTAGTGGATTGAGAAAGGTTTAGTTGGAGAGGAGCCGAGAATGACTATTTGCATTAAATTGTGGCTATATGTGCAAGTGATTGTGTTAGGCGTTGTTCAAGAGTTGGTTTTGAAAGAAGGTAAATGTTTTACGCCAACCGATACTTGAATGTGACTTATGTGATATATGCTTTTCAAACGTGAAAACGTACTTTTAAGAAGTGAAATTGATTTGAGAATGATGTTTGAAACGAGCTTGACAAGTGAGCGTGTTAAAGAAACTGTTGTGAATCGACTTTGCCTCGATCGTTTAGCACAAGGAAGGATTCTAGCTAGGGCGGCTAGCTAGGGGTCCTGTGTAGCGAGATGCCCGATTGAAATCTTCCTAGATAGGTCCCAGGAGCCTTTTATTTGGGGTTGCGCCCCAGAGAAACTAGAGAAATCGGAGAAATTATGAGAAATTACAAAGTGCTAGTTCTAGTCCCCAACCTGGGAAGTGATTCACCGAAAGAGATTCATTGAAAGTGATTCATGAAAAGTGATTTAGTTGAAATGATTCGAATTCGATTGAAAGCCTTTGAAAGAAAGTGTAGGGGTTGCCCCACCTTGTTGAAAGTTGATTTAGTCCCAAAAGAATTGTTTATGAATGTGAAATCGTGCTTTTAAATGACTAAAGAGTCATGATCTTTACGTTGCAAGTGATTTCATTGAAAGTATATAGATTTGTATTATATTATTATGTTTTCGCAGATTTCATTATTATGAGTATTATGTGTAAAGAATTTCCATTTTAAGGGTATAAGACTCCGGTGAGCCCCGTGATTTATTGCTCACCCCCACAAATTTCCCCCACTCCCGAGTGTTATAGGTACATTTCCGGAAAGTATGATCCACACTTAGCTTACTCGGACTCCACCGACTCGATGTTTGCTGCTCGCTTGCTGAGTGATTCGTGTTACGGATGTGCATCCGTACTATTTCGTAGTGTTGTATTTTGTAATTCAATTCATATAGTTTGTACCCAATGTACCACGAGCCATTTAGATTGTTTTAAGTTTTATAGCCTGATTGGTTGGACTCGGCGTGTGGCCGTTGAGTTGTATACTCCGAGCGTGTGACTCGTTGAGTTATATTATGCTTTTATGCGGGGTTTTAAGGTTTCAAGCCTATGGGGATAGTCCGTATTACAAATAGAATTCTGGCAAAATTTTTAGGAAATCTCAAGTTCCTTTGGGGAAACCATCTTTGTTAACTCTAAGTTGGGATGAGAGAGCCAAACCGACACCTAATAGAGTCTTAGGAGTTCCTGTAAGGAACTGCGCGATGTAATACTCCTGTGGGGTGTTTTGGGGTGTTACATATATATATATGTATATATATATATATATATATATATATATATATAATTTTATTATCTTTTATATGTATATTATCTAACTCCGGCGATGTAACACTCCAGGTATATATATATATATATATATATGTATATATATATATATATATAATTTTATTATCTTTTATATGTATATTATCTAACTCTGCGATGTAATACTCCTGGGGGTGTTTTGGGGTGTTACATATATATATGTATATATATATATGTATATATATATATATATATATATATATATATATATATATATATAATTTTATTATCTTTTATATGTATATTATCTAAAAATCAACATGTATATATTCTAGAAAAAATAGTCGGTAATTTCCTTCCCCTTCTTCTCTTTGACATTATCTCACTCTTTCTCCTTGTCGCCGCATGTGGTCGCCGGCGTCCTGCTGCTCTGCCGTCTCCGGCGTACTGCTGCCCGCAGTGTCCGGCGCTCTGCCGCTGCGCTGCCGCCGCCACCCACCACGGCCGCCCACCACCAATCTCCTCTTACCTCTCTTGTTTATTCTTGGTGAGTTGCTCTTGTATAATTAAGGGCTTTTTCTAAATTTTAAAACAACTGTTGTAAAAGAATTTCAATCTCTTCTTGCTACACTTTAGCGACTCTTAACTCTTTTTATGATTAAATTTTTAGATCTTGATTATTGAAGATAGAAGTATCACTTTTTGATTAATTCTCTTTCTTTAGAGGTAAAAAACCTAAAATCTCATACTTTTTATTATTTTTCTTGTGCTTGGTTGACTTAATGAACTTTTAGAGGGTGAAAATTATTACTAGGACTTATTTATGAAAGATTTTCGTGGGTTTTAAGATTGAAAGAGGTTGATTTATGCATGAGTTATAAATTCTAGGAGAACCGGAAAATTAACTCGAAATTCTTTAATTTTAAAATTTCACCACAATTTATATAATCGTCTAAAAATTTCAAAAACATATGGTAGATAGATTTATACTTTCTCCACATTTTAGTTTTTGAATTGATTAATTTGGATTTAAATCGAGAGAGTTATTAATTTTCTCCTGCGATTGCACAATTTATGACTTGAAGCTGACCTATGTGATAAACTTGAATTTTTATGGTATTTATAATTTTTGGTTGCTGTTTATCATAAATTAAAAGTTGTAGGCAACACTTATACCTTTCTATATTGTGCTTATTAATCGAAATCCAATATCAGAATTAAAAGTTATGCCATTTGGAAGTTCAAGTTAAATTCGTCTAGAAAATAAAAAGTAAAAAATTTGTGGCTTAGTTTTAAATTATTCTTTATAATCAAGAAATAATTATTAAAATTTATTTTTCTTATGTAAGATCATATATTAGGATAATTATTAAAAATTGTATTAGTGATTTAGTTGTAACTTTTATTTGTCTCCCCCTCTCAAGTATCAAAAGAAGACGATCAACTTAAAGAGTTCATATTGGCAATGTCCGATGAAGGATCGATGTGCCCACTTTGATGACATTTTGCTATATTGGAAGTGTGGAATAAAGAGTCTAATTTTTTTAGTGAATGATAGATGTTATTGTTACAAGGATTTTAAATTGGGTTGTGAGGTTTTAAAACTCGGGTTTTTTAGTAATTTGTGTTTGATTATCAAAGCGTCGAATGTTTTATTTATGTTTTATACTATTTTTTTAAGTGGTATATTGTAATTGTTGAGAAAAAAAGAGTCTCTCTTAAATTTAAATTTATCTTTTTATATTAACTATATAAAGGGTGACTTTGAACCGAAAAACAGGAGTTTAATAGAAGCATAGAACAATACGAGCCAATGACGAGTCGAGCCATGATCGAGCTTTTGATGAGCCGAGCTTGGGCTCGAGCTTTGGCGAGCCGAGCTCGAGCTTGAATTTGTCGAGCTCGGCGAGCCACGAGCCGAGCTCCGAGCCTGGCAGGTTCGGGCTCGGGTCGGCTCGAATACACCCCTAGTATGCATGCTAATATGACCTAGTCTACGATGCCATGTCCATGAATCATCATTCAAAGATGCTTTTAAGTAAGATAAATTCGACTAGAATCCGAAAGAGGCATGGTATAAGTGTTACCCGACCTCGGACACTGAGAGCTTTGTCTCTTTGGTGATGGCATCATAAATGTAGCAGTTAGTTTGAATGAACCTTACCACTTATCCTTTATCATATAGCTGAGATATGCTAAGGAGATTGTACTTAAACCCTTTGACAAGGTAGACTGGACTGACCGAGTTGTTTCTTTGACCATTATTGCCAATCCCAACTATCTTGCCTTTGCTTGTTATCTCCAAATATGACTTTTCCTCCCTTCAAATCTTCAAGTTCGGAAAAGAGTCTTGAGTCTCCGGACATATGACGTGAGCAGCCCACTGTCTAAGTACAGTGACCATTCCGTTTCCGAGTCACCTCCCGAGGACTTGTTTCCTCGGTATTTCGGTTGTCTTTGTCTAACTCGGATCCAGCTTCCGAGTCCGTGAATGCCATTAGGCACTTTGAATCATCTAAATCATCTTCTTTAGATGAGTCATCATCACTCCAGGTAGCCACCATGGCCTTTTTCTTCTTTCTGTCCTTCTTTCTCTTTGGACAGTCCTTGATTATGTGCTACGTGCTGCCACATTCAAAACAACTAGAGTTCTTAGTTAAATACAACTTAGAAGGAGATGAGTATTTACCTTTCTTGTGTTTCTTGTAGAACTCCTCCTTTGGCCTCTTTTGCCACTTTTTGTACGTCGACATCTTTTTGAAGCCTCGGGCAATGAGTGCCATGGGATCCTCTTCTAAGTTTGAGGAGCTTAGACGTTGTCGTCCGCTTTCGAGGCCTTCAGCGTGATGTTCTTTTTGGTGCTGACCTCTGCATCCTCTTTTTCTAGGTGCAACTTATGAGTGAGTAGCTTCCGAATGAGCTCATCCGGTTTCGATTGAGAGAGATTCTAAGCCTCTTCAATTTCTATCACCTTGGGACCCCATCTTCTCTTTGGCGGACTTCTCGGAATTTTTCTAACCATTTCTTCATGAGAGATCTTTCTACCCAGAGATTTGAGATTGTTACTAATTTCGGTGAACCGAGCATACATCCGAGAGATGTTCTCCTCAGGTTCCATTTTGAACAGCTTCATACGTGTGAAGATATTGACTTGTCTTCGCCTACTTCACTTGGCTTGTTCCTTCATAGGTGTTGACAAGTGTATCCCACACCTCTTTGGCTGTGCCACATGCTGACACTCTGTTGTATTTTTCTGAGTCGATAGCACACATTAAAGTGTTCATAGCTTTGAAGTCCTTTATAAACTTCTCATTCTCTTCGATAGTGTACTCGACTTTTCCTTGGGCACAAATCTGACTCCTTCCATCTTCATTGGAATGAAGTTCCTATTCTTGATGATGTTCCATGAAGGTTTGCTCGTGGAGAGTCTAAGTGACCCTAGAGGGGAGGGGGTGAATAAGGTGATGGAGAAATTTAAACGATTTTTGGAACAGATCGGCTAAACAACAAATTTTGAGTCTAGATTGGACTCACAAAAGTGATAACACGATTTATGTAGAAACCCTCCTGGGGTAGAAAACCACGGATAGTGCTAATCCAAGCACCAAGTCAAATCCACTATTTTGAATCCACAAAATACAAGGATTGACTCTACCAGAATTGCTCCCATAAACAATTATTTACAATGTTTTCCTAGACTCGGAACTTACCTTATTTGATCTAGTACTTTCTAACCGAGGTAGCCTTTACAATTAAGGACAATTAAGCTGAGTTAACCCTCATAGCTCAGTCAAGGGACCTTACTCGAGAAAATAAGAAAAGAATGTGACTGATTACAAGACTTTCTTTACAACTCGGAAAATATGAAATACAAACTTCAAGTTGTAAGTAGAAGATTGAATAAGAATGAGAACAATAAATTCAGTTCAAGCCATGTGTTCAACAATCTATTCAGCAATCTTCTAGTCTTGTGAAGTAGCTTTTATTTATAACCAACCCGGCAGAGTGACCGTTGAGTCTTGGTTCCGAACAAAAGTCTTCACTAGCTATTGTAACGGCTCTTCCGAGTCACTCAAAAAGATCCGTTGGGTTATGAACATTGTGCAACGGCTCTTGCCTCCAAAAGATGGTCCAATCACTTGGTGGTGACTAAAAGTTTTGGTGGAAACTACCGTTAAGCCTAGAGTTGGAGTTTTCCAATTTTGGAAACAAACAACCTTGACATGGTGTCCGAGCCATGTCCAAAAGTAGGTAAAACCTATCTCGCTGGTGTTTGACAGGTTAGAAGCTGGTTGCTTTTGTATTTCAAAAGTGAGTTAGCCTCGTTTGAATAACCTAGAAAAAGCAAACCACGTTGGTTTTTAAAGTATAAAATACTTTGGTCCAATATTAGACATAGAAAATAATTAAATTAGAGCAATTAAATGCTTAAATATCTTTGGCCTAAAAGAATGGAATTTTCCGAGTCTAATATTCAATATACTCAAATTCCATCTAAGTCAATCCTATGGATGATTAAGTTAAAAAAAATACAACATCGAGTTTAACAACTTGATTTGGTAAAATAATTCTCAAAGAAATAAACTGACTTAGATTAAGGAATTAATACTGTAATTCTCTTTGTGTTGAAATATATAGTTAGTACTTAGAATAAGAGTGTTAGAGAAATTATTTGAGCATGCGATAGTTTTGAGTGATGTCCGAGTGAGTTAGAAACATCAGTGTGGAAGATATGCAATAAGGTGCTTTCTGAGTTAGTCGAACGTAATGAAAACTTACACACGAGTTTCTATAGTACCCGGAATGACTTGAAATCAAAACTTAAGAGAGATAGGATTTATACCCGAGTCTTCATGTAATACTCGGAATGACTTAGAGTTAGAAATTGAGTCTTTGATCTCCCCTTTTTGATGAAATACATTCCACACTTAGATTGAAACTTGTTAGTGCGAAACATGAGTTTTCATTTTTACTATGCGGAACATATCGGAGCGAGGAGTGACGGATGAGAGACATTCCATACTTAGAAAATGTATTGCGAGATCTTATCATCGCTCATAACAGATTATGCGGAAAATATATTAGAGCAAAGAAATGAACAAATAATATCGGAAGCAGAAAAGTGAGAAAAAATATCTAACTCGAAACATGTAACTCGAAATTAGTACTGTTCGGAAGAAAAAATATTCTTTCATTGCTCAAAGAAAGAAAGGGTGAGCTCCCCTAAACACAACATCAAGATTTCTATATTTCTCCCCTAGCATTTCATCAAAAGGTGGGAAGAAAATATCAAGTGAGTACAATTGATGATAAAGAAAATAGACTAGGGGGGAGGGGTTGGCTGTCGAGAGGAGGAGGGACGGGTAGTGCACTCGGCGATGATAAGCTTGGGAGGAGGTGGATGATCGTGGCGGCGGTAGCACAGGGATGTCCGGAAGTTGCTCTGTCCCGGGGTCCGAGCCGAGGGCATGTCTTCCTCGGGCTCATCCTCCCGGAACACGACGAGGGTGGTGCTTCGACTTAGCGGTTGTGGACTCGACCAACGTCCCCAACTTCTTCCGACCCACTCGGATCGTTATCCGAGGAGATCGGTTCCGGTTCTAGAGTCTGCTGCACCTTGGCCATCAAGTTGAGCGGCCTCCTCTTTCTTTTTCTCCTCTTCCTTCTCTTCCTCGAGCTGAGCTGCTCCTGCTGCAGCCTTCTTCTTCTTTGACCTCATCCGAGGTAGACTTGGCTGAGCTGGAGGGCTCCTTAGAGGTATTTGAGGTTTTGGGTCCTGAGCAGCCTTAGACCTGCGTTCTTGAAGAAGTTGGAGCTGCTCATGTTGCTCAACGATGATGCCCTTGAGCTCGATCAATAGATCCTGGTTCTCCTAGATCCGAGACTGCTAAGTTGTATTTTGTACGTAATTTTATTAGTTATTTAGTTTATATTATATAGTTAATTTTGTCTATTTTTAGGTAATTGTTGAATAAAGCGAAAAGAGAAGAGAAGACGGTAAAAATAGATTTTTAGCTATCGACGAGTGTTCAAGAAAAGATATGAAGTCGGTCCATAAAAATCATTTGTCATAAAATATTTATTTTATGATATTTTATTTTATGAAATTTTAATTTGAAGAGGAGAGTGAAGATAATCATACTCCTAAACCTACTAGTATTCCTCGTTAGAGTTGCATGAGAAGAAGGAAAATTGGAAGAGAAGAAAGAGAAATCACTATAAAAGGACTCATCATCCTCATGGCTGTCCTCCTCACACCATCGCCAGCTCCTTCTCTCGCCATCTCTCAATAATCATCATCACACGGTCCTGCTCACCCTCTCACTCATATCTCTCTCACGCTAATAACACTATCCCTTCTTCGCTGCCCTTTTTTTCAGCCATTCCACGCATACCCTTAACCTTTTCACCTCATCACCACAATCACACCACCAACATTGATCATCATCATCACCCACCTTACGGCACACCTCTCTTTATCCCTCAGGCCAGCCCATAAGCTTATCATCATCATCATCACATCTTGATCATTAACGTCATCATCGTCAACCGTTCATCGTCTGAAGAAATTTATATCGGTAGTAATTAGTATTATAATTTTTAGTAGTAAAGATTGAATTTTTATTGTTAGATTAATATTAATGATGTTATTTTTATTTAGTTTACGTGTTTTAAATTACATTATATTTGAGTAGTTTTTTTTATACTTAATATAATCTATTTGAAACCATGTTAAATTATTTATTTTGAAACAAAGTTTCGATCTTTATTGTCTTATTGATTCGATCCATGATTCTATGATAATTTGATTTTAATGTTTATGATTTTATGTCTAATTAATTAGAGTGCATGCTAATTAGTTTTATATAAATTACCATGATAGTTTAAAGGGTTTAAGTACGTAATCGCTTGATCTTTTAGACATAAATATCACCCTAATTAATCATGGATGACTCATTTCCATCTCTTTTAATTAGGAAATTATCATATATCCTTTTTAAATCAATTTGCTAGTACATTGGTTATTGGGTGTTAGATGATGTTTTTCTAATATTTAATGCTCTAATTTGATTAAATTCTAGTGCTAGTGCTAGGGTTATCAATATTAGTAGGGTTTATATTATGGCTCGGCCTAATTAAACTAATAACTAAGAAAAAACGGGGAAGATCTATTAGTGGTTGTCTTCTTCAGTTTAACTCATGGGTAGATCAATTTGTGTGTTAATGATAAATAATAATTTGCATGGTGGATATAGATTATACTGTGTTTTTTATAAAATTGATATCTTTGATATTATTTATTTGCTTTTTAGTTACTTTACTTAGTTGTCAATTTTTATTTACAAAGTTATAATATTTTATTATTAATTTTGTTAATCCCCCTTAAATAACAATCTTTTAGGTTAGTTTTCGGAATTTTATTTAATTTTGAGTCTTTATATATTTTACTTTTTAGATTATTTTTCTATTATTTTTATTATTTTTGAGTTAGTTTACTAGAAATTACTTTAAAAATAGTTTTATTATTTTTTGTATTTTATATTTTTTAGGATTTATATAGAGTCCTAGTTTGATATAATTGAATTTTAGAATTTTTGGAATTAATTTGATAATTTTTCATATTTAATTCTTGAATTTAATTACTGTAGTTTTTAGTTTAATAATTTCTTAAATTCGATTTTAAAATTTATTTTTATATTTTTAGGGTCTGGTTAGGTCTAGAAAATTAGTGTTAATATTCTAGGTAATTTTACTATTTATTTTCATAATTAATTTAGTGCAGAATTTTAGTTATTTATTTTTCTGTTTTAAAATTTGTTTATTTTCTGCCTTATTTTTCTGTTTTAATTATTCTAAAAAATATTTAAAAAAATATTTCTGAGTTATTAGAGTTTTTATATTCTGTATAAAATATTTGTTTAGTATTTACGAAATTTTTTATTATTTTAGTAATTTAATTTATATTTTTTATTTTATTTTAAAGAGTAGTAAATTTAATTAGATTAATGCTTGCATATTATTATATCTTTCCTTGTGGATTCGATCCCTACTTCCCTATGCTATATTGTTAATTATAAGCCTAAGTAGTGATTTAATTTGTAACTGTACGACAAATTAACGAGACTCGGTCGGTATCAACCTTGAAGGACATTTTTGAGAGAGTGAAGAGTGTCTCGAAGTTCTTCGGACACGTAAGAGATTTTGTCTACCAACACGGTAAACATAGCAGCAGAGGCTGTAGGAGGTGGTTGAGAAGTAGAGGGACCAGCAGAAGGAGGAGGAAGTGGTAGAAGAGTTTGAGTCCGAGTGGGAGGGGGTGAAGGAGGTTTTAACTCGGACCCATGTACCCGGACACCGGGCTTGACTTCCCAAGCACCCGTAACCCAAAAGCTCCTTTCTACCAACCACAATGGCAACCTCAAAAACTGCATTTGGATATGAAGGGAGGGGAACTTTGAACTGTTTTAAAATAACAGTGAAAAGGGCTTCGAAGGGAAATGGAGCAGATTTTTGGACTCGAGCTGGCACGGAGGCCATCCGCTAATAATAGAGGGGAAGAGGTCTACATCATAGCCCTCAAAAATATTAAATAAAGCTTTGAGAATCTTGGAGTTGGGATTCTCTTTGCTGGAATGATAAGAGAAGAATGTTCTCATTAAAAGGAAACAGAGTAGTCCGGCCTCGGTCTTCATCCGAGTAACCGAGAAATTTTGCGTGGCTCGGGGACTTCCTTGGTGTACTTCACAAAGAATTCATCAGCAATCTTCGTAAATGGTATGGGATTGAAGTTAAGAATAAGAGAATGAACTTTGAAAAGTCTATGAAGAAGAGAGAGGTTGACACGAACAACCTTCTCTTGAACTCGTGAGGTAATGATTCCCTCGAGTAAGACATATTAGAATTGAACTCGGCAATGAGTTCGGGATAAATGAATTCACTGAAGCATAAATAGTTGTACACTCCGAGTGCTTTTGATATGTTGCAACCACGAAAAAGAAGTGGTTGGGAAGAATTTATCATCCAACATGAGATGTTGGGTGACAAAGATTTTAGAGGGGTTAGAGGTACCCTCTTGTGGAGTTTTGGTGCGGGGATTTTTGGTAGCGAGACCCTAACAAATCAGATGTTGAACCTCTTTTAGGCATGGTGAGATTTTTAAAGCAATATTAGAAACAGAGAGGACAAGAGAGCGCTTAGAATTCAGACAGAGAGAGAAAAAAAGTGTGAGGGAGCAAGAATTCTTAGAGTAGAGAGCAAGAAGGCAGTGAGTAAAGTAAAGAAATGAAGGTAAAGGGATGCTATTTATATCGAAAAGAAATGACTTTTGGCCTTTTGTCTTACCCGAAGCTCTAACGGCAGTCTCGGATGGGTGTGACGTTATGCTCTTCAACGACTAGAATTCTAGCAGCTTTCTTCCAACGGCTAGTTTTCTCGGATCAAAAGCGCGGCAGAGAGAGGAAATATTTTTTAAAAAATATTTTTGAAATTCTCCATTTATCTAGAGATAATTCCGAACTTTGATGTCCATTTCGCTCAAAAACTAAGTCTGACCAAGTATGTTTTCTAAGTGACTCAGAATACTTAGAGAACTAATAACTCATAGCTCGGTTTCACTAGATCAACTCGACCCATTTGTTATTAAGACAAAAGAAAACACATAATTATGTAAGGATAAATCACTTAAATATCTCATAATTATGCATTAATCATACCTAGCTCATTCATAATGAAGCAAAACCGATCCTCACTAAGTGACTTAGTGAAAATATCAACTATCTAAAATTTGTAGGAATGAATTCAAGTTCAATATCACCTTTCTCATAATGGTCTCTCGGAAAATGATATCTCGACCTCAATATGTTTGGTTTTTGAGTGCTAAACCGGATTCTTGGTAATGCTGATCACACTCTGATTGTCACACTTGATTGGGATAGATTTGAATGATAGCCCTAGATCCTTCAACTCGCTGCTTGATCTACGGAATCTAAGCACAGCAAACTCCAGCTATAATGTACTCGGTTTCGGCAGTTAATAGAGCAAGCATAATTATGTTTCTTTGAATGTTAGGAAATGAGAGATTGACCCGAAATTGGCATGCTCCTATTGTGCTCTTTCTATCAACTTTGTATCCAACATAGCCAGCATCCGAGTATCCAGGTGAGAGTCGGTTATGAGTCTTTTGAAAACCATAGACTAAGATTCCGAGTCCCTGCAAGATATCTCGAAAATTCTATTCACCGCAGATGAGATGTGATTTTTTGGATTATCATGAAATCTTGCACATAGGCAGCACCGAACATGATATCTGGCCTACTAGATGTGAGATAAAGTAGAGATCCGATCATACCTCTGTAGAGTTTCTAATCTACCGCTTTACCTTTCTCATTTGCGTCCAATTTCAAATTGCTACTCATAGGTGTTGCTTGGATGCTTCACATCTTGTAGTTTGTACTTGCTTCAAAAGCTCCTTAGTATACTTAGATTGATGCACATAAATGCCATCCTTGTCTTGTTTGATTTGTAGACCAAGAAAGAAGTTGAGTTCTCCCATCATAATCATTTGGAACTCCTGTCTCATCAACTCGGAAAACTCTTGACATAGAGTTTCATTAATAGCTTCAAAAATGATATGATCAACATAGATCCGAGTAATAAGAAAATCTTTCCCCTTGGTTTTTATGAAAATAGTTTTGTCAATTTGACCTCTTTCATACCAGGCTCTGGAAGCGTGTTTAAGACCATATAAAGCTTTTTGCAATTAGAAAACTTAATTTGGAAATTCTGAGTTTTCAAATCCAGGGGTTGCTCAACATAGACTTCTTCTTGAATGAAACCATTCAGAAAAGCACATTTCACATCCATTTGACAAAGCTTAATATTCATGCTAGATGTAAATGCCAACAAGATTCTGATTGCCTCAATCCTAGCAACAGGTGCAAAGGTTTCCCCACAATCAATTCCTTCTTCTTGATTGTAACCTTGGGCAACCAGTCTAGCCTTATTTCCGACTACCAACCCTTCCTCATCCAGTTTGTTCTTAAAAACCCATTTGGTTCCTATGACTGGGTGGTTAGATGATCATTTAGTCGAGTCCGGACTTGATTTCTTTCAAATTGATTGAGCTTTTCTTGTTTGGCCTCTACCCATTCAGGTTCGAGTTAGGGCTTCTACTGCATTTTTGGTTCGATCAATGATATCAATGTAGAAAATGCACACAGATTATGCAAAGAAGATCGAGTCCTTACCCCACTCGTAGATATGAGAAAGTATGTTTTCGGTGGGTGGCTGGATGCATATTTGAAAGCTTTACCTGTCCTTTGATTTACCAAGTTCGTTGGTTGAACAGCTGATCTTCGGTTGGTTGATCTTGCTGAGTCTTATTGACTTAGTCTTTAGCATTCTGAGCTGGCTCTTGAGTTTGTTCACTCCGAGTCATACCATTCCGATTTGTTCCATTCTCGAGTTGCCTTAGTAAATCTATTTTGACTCTTTCGAGCTCAACTTCAGCAAGGTTGTCTTTATCTCTGTTCAGTCCGAGATTTGAGTATAGGGACTCACTTATCCTTTCAAGATCAATTTCATCAAAGACAACATGGATACTTTCTTCCACTTTGTTAGTTTTTTTGTTAAAAACTCGATAAGCTTTGCTATGAAATGAATAACCCGGAAATATACCTTCATCTGACCTAGTATCAAACTTAGTCGGATGCTCCTTACCATTGTTATGGACAAAACACTTACACCCGAATGATCTGAAGTAGGAGATTTTGGGTTTCTTTCCTTTGTAAAGCTCGTAGGGTGTTTTCTTCAAGATGGGTCCGATGAGACATCTATTGAGTGTGTAATTTGCTATGTTGATTGCCTCAGCCAAGAAATAGTAAGGTAGATCATTTTCAATTATCATAGTTCTTCCTATTTCTTCAAGAGTTATGTTCTTTCTCTCCACTACTCCATTTTGTTGAGGAGTTCATGGTGCATAGAAGTTATGAGAGATGACATTCTTGTCACGGATGTCTCGCAAATTCCGAGTAGTCGAACCCCTTCCATGGTCAGGTCGAATCCTTCCGAGCTAAGTCCGAGACTCCACTTGAATACACACCCAAGTAAATCATAAGAAATCATTATCAACAACAAGAACATACGATTTACCTCCAAGACTTTTCACAGGAATTTCACCACACAAATCCATATGAAGCAATTCAAGCACTTTGGATGTAGATACAATTTTGAGTGGCTTGAAAGATGATCTAACTTGCTTACCCTTTGTGCATGCCTCACACATTTTATCTTTCTTGAAGGCACAGTTAGGTAAACCCCTAACAAAACCATGAGATGCAAGTTTCTTGATAGTATGCATGCTGATATGACCTAGTCTACGATGCCGAGTCCATGAATCATCATTCACGTAAGCTTTTAAACAAGATAAATTCTGACTTGAATATGAGAGAGAAATAGTGTAGGTGTTACTTGACCTTAGACATGAGAGCTTAGTCTCTTTGGTGACTGCATCGGAGATGTAGTAGTTGATCCGAGTAAACATTACCTCTTGACCTTTGTCATATAGTTGAGAAATGCTAAGGAGATTGTACTTAAGTCCTTTGACAAGGTAGACTGGGTTGACAGTATTGTCTCGTTCACCAATTTTGCCAATCCCTACTATCTTGCCTTTGCTATTATCTCCAAATGTGACTTTTCCTCCTTTTAGATCTTCTATCTCGGAGAAGAGTCTTGAATCTCCTAACATGTGGCGTGAGTAACCATTGTCTAAGTACCAATGACCTTTCTTCTTCTTCCGAGTTACCTGCAAGACGAAACAAACCAACCCTTCTCACTTCCTCTTACGAACCCATTAACTCCCTTTACTCGTGGTCCTTTTCTAAGGAAGAGCACTTTTGGGAATCCAGATTTGAATAATTTTGGGTTTGGTCCGATTCTAGGTCTAAATTGAGTCCGTGTCTCTTTCTTTTGAAAATCTTTTCTTTTGTAAATTTTGTCTCGGCTTTTCTCGATTCATTTTCCAAAGCATTGCTCTCATTAGTAAGAAACTCAAGTTGTTCTTTGAACTAGAAAGAGTCGAATTGGACTTTTCTTCCAAAGTGAAAATATATCATGCTAAATCAACTTTTGAAAATTTTGAGAAAGTATTCAACTACCTCATCAATATCTCGAGTCCTCGTTATCCGACTCTAATTCAGCTTCGAGTCCGTCGGTGCCATAAGACACTTAGAATCATCTCGAGTCATCTTCTTTAGATGAGTCGTCATCACTCCGGTAGCCATCATAGCATTCTTCTTTCTGTCCTTCTTTCTCTTAGGACAATCTTTGACTATGTGCTCCTTGTTGCCACATTCAAAGCAGCCAGAGTTCTTAGATAAAGATAACTTTGAAGGAGAAGAATATTTACCTTTTCTCGTCCTTTTTATCTTTCTTGTAGAACTCATCCTTTGGCCTCTTTTCCCACTTCTTGTATTTCATCATTTTCTTAAAGCTGCGGGCTATGAGAACCATGGGATCCTCTTCTGATTCTCGAGGAGCTTAGACTTTCATGTCCGCTTTCCGAGGCCTTTAGCGCAATATTCTTTTTGGTGCCGACCTCTACGTCCTCTTCCTTCGGATGAATCTCGTGGGTCGGTAGCTTGCTAATAAGCTCGTCGGGCCTTAGTTGAGAAAGGTTATAAGCTTCTTCAAAAATGGTTGTCACCTTAGGACCCTATTTCTTCTTTAGTAGACATCTCAAAATCTTTCTGGACATTTCTTCGTGAGAGATCTTTTTACCCGGAGATTTGAGATTATTGGTAATATTTGTGAATCGAATATACATCCGAGTGATGTTTTCTTCCGGCTTCATCTTGAACAGCTCATATTTATGAAGATATTGACTTATCTTCGCCTGTTTTGCTTGGCTTGTTCCTTCATAGGTGTTGACAAGAGTGTCCCACACCTCTTTGGCTGTGTCATAGGATGAGACCTCGTTGTATTCTTCTCGTGCTAATGGCACACATCGGTGCGTTTATAGCTTTGAAATTCTTTCCGAATTTCTCGATCTCCTCGATTGTGAACTCAGATTTGGCTTTAGGTACAAGTGTTGCATTCTCCGTCTTTATTGGAATGTAGTTTCCGGCTTAGATGATGTTCCAAAATTCTTCATCATTGTCCATTAGAAAACATTCCATCATCTTCTTCCAATGGGCAAAGTTTAACCCTTTGAACTTCGGTGGTCCGGTAGATGATCTTCCTTCATTAAACTCTCCATTGTTCTAAGCCATCGGATCTTTATACCTTTGGATGGTGAGGTCCTGTTGAAAGGCTACACTCGATACTAATTGAAGGTTTGCTCGTGGAGAGTTTAAGTCACCCTAGAAGGGGGTGAATAGGGTGTTGGAAGATTTTTAGAGAATTAAACTCTTTTGCACAGTAATAGAGACAGAAATAGATTCCGAGTCTAGATTGGACTCGTAAAAGTATCAACTCGAATTACGTGGAAACCCTCCCGGCGCAGAAAACCATTGCTAGTGCTAGTCCAAGCACCAAGTCAAATCCACTATTTTGAATCCACAACATACGATGAGATCGACTTGACGAGAATTGCTCCCTTAGACAATTCCTTACAAAGTTTTCATAGACTTTGAAGTTCCCTTATCCGATCTAGTACTTCCTAACCGAGGTAAACTTCATAGCTAGGGACAACTAAGCTGAGTTAACCCTTATAGCTTAGTCAAGGGACCTTACTTAGAAAGTAAGAAAGAGAGTTTGTAACTAATTACAAGACTTTACAACTCGGAAAGATGTTAAGTACGGACTTGGAGTTGTAAGTAGAAGATTGAACGAGTATTATACGGAAAAATATAATTTCAGCAATGGGTTCAAGCAATCTTCAGGTCTTGTGAAGTGGCTTCGTTTATAGATGACCTAGCAGATTAGCCGTTATGACTATCTTTTGATTAAAAGTCCTCGATGACCGTTGTAATGGTTCTTCCGAGTCGCTTAGAAAAGACCCGTTGAGATGTGAACGCCGTGCAACGGCTCTTGACTCCTTAGGATGTCCTAATCTACTAGTGGTGTCCGATAAGTAGGGTGGAAACCACTTGTTGAGCTTAGCGTTGAAGATTTCCAGCTTTGGAAACGGACAACCCCGACACGAGTGTCTAGACCTTGGTCGAAGTAGAAAAAGCCTTGTCTGCTGGCTATTTGACATCTTGAAGCCGGTTACTTTTGTAATTCAAAAGGAGGATAACCTCGTTTAGATAACCTACAAACCAATTTTGGTTCTCAAAGTATAAAATACTTTGGTCCAAGATTAGGCATAGATAATAATTTAATTAAGATAATTAAGAGCATAATTATCTCGAGTCCTAAAAGAGTGGAATTTTCTGAGTCTAATATTCATTATACTCAAATTTCATATGAGTCGATCTAGAGAAAGATCAAGTTAGACAGAGAATATCGGAGTAAGAGTACTTGATTTAGACAAATATATTTCAAACAAAACATGCTGACTTAGAAAGATGAATTAACGTTGTAATTCACTTTAACTTAGAATATGAAGTCGAACTTAGTTTGAAAGAGTTAGAGTGAATGTTTGATCATGCGATAAATCTGAGTGAAGTCTAAGTGACTCGGAACCGTCATAGTGAATCGATGAACACAATTGTGCTTTCTCGGTCAGTCGGAATCGGATGAAAACATTCCGTAACACTCGGAAAAGTTTCTATAACACTCGGAATAGTTTATATAATACTTAGAATGACTTGTAATCAAAACTTAGAAGGGATGATGTTGGTACCTGATTCCTTGATAGTACTCATAATGATATACATGTAGAATTTGAGTCTTCAATCTCCTCGTTTTTGATGAAAGACATTCCATACTCGAATAGAAACATTGTTAGTGAAACAATCCTGATTTTTCATTCTTTCTCAAAGAGTATATCGGAGTTTAGAGACAGTAATCACAAACTTAGATTATTTCGGAGCTATTATACTTATGTTTCATCGGAGCAAAGAATGAAATATCGCATAGAAATCAGTGAAGTGTTGTAGACTTAGAATATTGCTTAGATTAGAGTAGAGATAAATAAATGAGTGGATATATCAGATTAAGATACACTAAGAAATTGAAACTTAGAAAGAAGGTAAACTTAGCAGTAAATAAGCACGAAATCGAAACTTCATTCATATAAACTTAGAAAATATATACAAAAAGGGTGAGAGAACTCTCCCTAAACAAAACAACAAATTTTCTAAATATTATACCTCTGGCCTTTCAGCAAAAACAAAAAGAGCAAGAATCTATCAAGTAGATACAATTCGTGTGTCCGGACAAAAAAAAAAAAACAGAAAAAGAAAAAAATAACTAAGAGGGTGGAGTGGGAGCTGAGTGGGATGAAGCGGATGAACGTGCCGTGCGCCTGCGCTGGTATGAGTGTAAAGACGTTGAAGATCTTGGCGGGGCAACACTGGCAACTCTTGCTTTGCTTAAGATAGAGAAGGTTTGCTCTTCGAAAACACCGAACTTACTTGTGAGGTTGTATACGAGAGAGTGAGTGAGTAAAGAGTAAAGTAGCGAAATGAAGGAGAATGGATGCTATTTATAGCGAAAGAACTATCCTTCGATATTCGTTCGACCCAACTCTCCAACGGTCGCCTCGGACCGATGTGACCGTTCCGCTCTCCAACGGTTAGAATTCCAGTGTTTGTCCGCCAACGACTAGTTCTCCGATTGATACGTGAGAGAGAGAGAGAGAGAGAGAGAGAGAGAAAAGAGAATTTTTAAAAGAAATTTATGAAATTCTCCACTAATCTAGAGATGATTTTAGAAGTTTGATGTCCATCTTTCTCGAAACCGAGTCCGACTTAGTAGAGTTTCGACTAACTCGAAACTACAAACAAGCAAGTAACTCACAGCTCAGTATCACTAGATCAACCGAACTAATAGTTATTAAAGCACGGAAAAGAAACATTTAACACATAATCATGCAAAGTAGTTTCACTTAGAAAAGCACATAATCAGGCATTAATCATGCTAAGTTCATTCCTAATAAAGCAAAACTGATCCTCACTAAGTGGCTTAGTAAAGATATTAGCTAGTTGAAACTTAGTAGGAAATATCACCTCTCTCGGAATGGTCTCTTAGAAAATGATACCCGACCTCAATATGCTTTGTCTTTGAGTGCTTGAACTAGATTCTTAGTGATGTTGATCGCACTTTGATTGTCACACTTGATTGGAATTTATTTGAATCACAGTCCAAGATTTATCAAGTGTTGCTTGATTCATAAAATCTGAGCACAGCATGCTCTAGGCTGTAATGTACGCAGCTTCAGCAGTTGATAGAGCTACTGAGTTCTACTTCTTTGAGTGCCAAGATATAAGGGATTGATCC
Organism: Talinum fruticosum; assembly: GCA_021018815.1. NCBI lineage: Eukaryota > Viridiplantae > Streptophyta > Magnoliopsida > Caryophyllales > Talinaceae > Talinum > Talinum fruticosum. Next base: position 2,322,189 of record JAITYX010000003.1, on the reverse strand, counting down.
AGAAATTGGCATGCTCCTGAGGTGCTTTTTCTATCAACCATGTATCCAGCATAGTCAGCATATGAGTATCTAGTGAGAGTTAGTTACGAGTCTCTTGAGTACCATAGACCTAGGTTATAAGTCCCTGCAAGATATCTCGAAAATTCTCTTCACCGTAGTGAGATGTGATTCCTTTGGATTAGCTTGAAATATTGCACACGGACATACACTAAACATTATGTCTGGCCTACTGGAAGTAAGATACAGCAGAGATCCGATCATACCTCGATAGAGTTTCGATCTACTTGCTTTATCTTTTTCATCCGAGCCCGCTTTATATCTGCTTGCTCATTGGTGTTGCTGCATGTTTTGCATCTTGAAGTTTGTATTTCTTCAGCAACTCCTTGGTATAGTTTGATTGATGGACAGAGATGCCATCTTTGTCTTGCTTGATTTGTAAACCAAGGAAGAAATTGAGTTCTCTCATTATGCTCATTTAGAATTCCTGTCTCATTAACTCGGAAAAATCTGGACAGAGATTTTCATTAGTTGCTCCAAATATTATATCATCAACATAGATCCGAGCAATAATAAAGTCTTTCCCCTTGGTTTTTATAAAAAGAGTCTTGCTAATCTGACCTCTTCTAAAATCATTTTCAACCAAGAAATTACTTATACCAAGCTCGTAGGAGCTTGTTTGAGACCATAAAGAGCTTTTTGCAACTTGAAAACATGATTTGGAAATTCTAATTTTTCAAATCCAGGGGTTGCTTAACATAGACTTCCTCTTGAATGAAACCATTAAGGAAAGCACATTTAACATCCATTTGATACAATTTGATATTCATCTTTGATGCAAATGCCAATAGGACTCTAATAGTTTCAATCCTAGTCACCGATGCAAAAGTTGAAGACTTAGGTATGTATGACTAACCCCTTGAATATGTTTTCATTTCATGCATTCATCTAAATTTAGGGTAAAGCAAGAAGCATCCTAAAAGAAATTCATTTAACTAAGTCATATGCTTTACAATTCATTATTTCAATATGACTTATTCTTGATCGAACTCAAACTTAAGCATATTAAGATTATCCGACTAAGTCCGACCCATTAAGTCGGACTCGGACTCGAAAGTCGAATCCGAGTTAGTTATGACAGACTGAGTAAGTCCGACCTACTCGGATCTCGGATTCCGACCCACTCGTAACACGATTTTGACCCACTAAGTCGGACTTAGATATTTAGTTTGCCTACGCTATTATTTGTCTAATCATACGTAATTGTAAAATGTCTATATAACTCATGTGCCCATTAAGATTGAATGATTTATTTATGAGTTTTGGCATATCTGGAATTTGAGTATATTGAAAATTAGACTTGAAATATTCCAGATTAATAGATTAAGGTAATTAGTCATTAAATGCTTTATTTAGACTAATCCTTATCTAATTATGGACCAAAGTATATTTATACTTTGAGAAACATTGTACTTAATGTTTTTGCAGGTTTTTCTAATGTCAATTATCTGAAGAAAAAGCAAAAACAAAAGTCTTCCGACCGTTAAAGCACTCGCCGGACAAAAAGCTGGAATTTTTAGAAAAGCTTAGAACTTACTAATAGCCTTGTCATTCATCGTTTTGTGTAATATTTTATTTCTAAGTCTAATGGTCTTTTCGCTCTACTTTTTCAGTTTACAAAAGCTGGAAAAAGAGTTGTTGGAAGCTAGGACCAAGGCAAAACGACTATTTCAAGGTGGTCCAGAAATCTGAGTGACTCGGACTATCCGTTACAACGGCTAGTTGACTCGAGACAGCTTCAACAGAAAGACGTTGGGGGTCAACTGCTATCTCTTTAAGGCAGATCGTTTATAGAAGCCTTAGCACAAGATTTTAACCGACGAATGGAAGAAAAAGAGAGACCATATTGAACATCTTCTCTAGCATACAACTCCCAAACTGTAATTTTAATATTTTGAGTTGTATTTTTCTAAGTCGGTTGTATTGCAATTCTTACTACTCTTCTACTCTTCTCTCTCGATCGAGTTGTAAAGGTTACCTCAACTCAGCTTGTCCAAAACTGTAAAGGTTACCTCAAATTGGAAGTACCAGGTTAGATAAGGGAACTTCTAACCGTGGGAAAAATTGGAGGATCCCAAGTTGATAAGGTAACTTCAACTTGGAAGTACTAGGTCGATCGGATAAGGTAAATTCTAAGCCTAGGAAAATTGTAATAGATTTGTTTGGGAACAAATCTGGGTAGTCATATTCATTGTAATTGAGTATTCAATTAGTGGATTTGACTTGGTGTCCGGATTGATATTGTCCGTGATTTTCCGCCCCAAGAGGGTTTCCACGTATGTCGGAGTTTACACTTTTCCGAGTCTAATCTAGACTCGAATTTGCTTCTTAATCAATTCAGTGCAAAAGAGTTTGATTTTCTCAAAAATCTTCCATCACCCTATTCATGCCCCCTCTAGGGTGACTTAACTTCTCCAAGAGAAAACCTTCAAAGGTTTCCCCACAATCAATTCCTTCTTCTTAATTGTAACCTTGAGCCACAAGTTTAGCCTTGTTTTTGACTACCAACCCACTTTCATCTAGCTTGTTCTTGAAAACCCATGTGGTTTCTATGACAGGGTGGTTAGAAAGTCATTTGGTCGAGTCTAGACTTGGTTTCTTTCGAATTAATTAAGTTCCTCTTGCATGGCCTCTACCCATTCAGGTTCATTAAGGGCTTCTAGTGCATTTCGGGTTCGGGTAATGATATGAATGCAGTGCATGCACATAGATTTTGTAGAGAGGAACGAGTTCTTACCCCACTCGTTGATGTCGGACATGATATTTTCGAGTGGATGGCTTGATACATATTTAAAGCTCTACCTGTTCTTTGGTTCTCCGGATTTATAGGTTGAATTGGTTGATCTTCGATGCTATGATTGAGCTTGCTCATCCGGTTGACTTTCGAGCATTCCGAGTCGGCTCTTAAGTCGATTCATTCCGAATCGATTGTTCCGAGTTGCTACATTCTGAGTTGCTTTTCCTTGACTCTGTCTAAGTTCATCTTCAGCAGGATCATCATCTCGACCGAGCTTCGGATCCGAGAATGTTGACTCACTTGGTTTTCCCCGATCAATCTCATCAAAAACAAGGTGGACGCTTTCTTCCGCTTTGTTAGTTCTTTTATTGAAAATGCGATATGCTTTACTATGAGATGAATAACCAAGAAAGATACCTTCATCTCGACCGAGCATCAAACTTGGTCAGGTGATCCTTACCATTGTTGTGAACATAACACTTACATCCAAAGGTTTTGAAGTATGAAATGTTGGGTTTATTCCCTTTGTAAAGCTCATATGGAGTTTTCTTCAGGATAGGTTTGATGAGGCATCTATTCAGTATGTAATTTGTCTGTGTTGATCGCCTCAGCCTAGAAATAGTAAGGTAGATCATGTTCAATCAGTATTTTCCTTCCTATTTCTTCAAGAGTTCGGTTCTTTCTTTCCACTACTCCATTCTATTGAAGAGTTCTTGGTGTTGAGAAATTGTGGGAGATACCATTCTTATCATAGAACTCTGCAAATTCTAAGTAATCAAACTCCCTTCCACGTTCGGCTCAAAGTCTTTTGATCCGAGTCCGAGACTCAACTTGGATTTTCCTACGGGGCTTGCTGAACTATTTGAATGCTTCACTTTTATGCTTAAGAAAACAAACCCAGGTAAATCGTGAGTAGTCATCAACAATCACAAGTACATATGATTTACCTCCAAGACTCTTTACAGGAATTTCACCACATAAGTCCATATGCAATGAAGGTTTGCTCAAGGAAAGGCTAAGTCACCCTAGAGGGGGAGGTGAATAGGGTGATTAAGGATTTTTCTAAAAATCAAACTCGAAGGTTTGCTCAAGGAGAGTCCGAGTCACCCTAGAGGGGGTGAATAGGGTGATAGAAGATTCTTTTCGAAAGTACACTCTTTTGCGCGAAAAGAGGCAAAGACAGAATCCGAGTCTAATAACAGAGTCGAAAAGATTGGACTCGAAAGCAATGAAACGAAGAAGCAAGAGCACTAAGGTCTGTTTGAGTCTAGAATGAACTCGTAAAAGGAACACAGAGATTTTACGTGGAAACCCTCCCGGGGCAGAAAACCATGGCCCGTGTCAATCCGGACACGAAGTCAAATCCACTATTTTGAGTCCACAAAATACCGTGAACCGATCGAACCCGAGTTGCTCCCTTGGACAACTCTATACAAGTTTTCCTAGACTCAAAAGTTACCTTATCTCGATCTAGTACTTCCTAGCTGAGATAACCCTTACAGCTTAGGTACAACTAAGCCGAGTTAACCTTTACAGACTTAGTCAAGGGACCTTACAAAGAATGTAAGAAGAGTTTGTAACTAAGTACAAGACCTTACAACTCGTAAAGTAATGAATTACAGAGTGGGAGTTGTAAGTTGAAGATTGAAAGTAAATACAATAACTTTGATCAAGTAAGTGTATAGACAATATATTCGGCAACCTTCAAGTCTTGTGAAGTGGCTTCCTTTTATAGAAGACCAGGCAGAGTAGCCGTTATCTTCATCTCGCTGACCGAGAGTCCTCTCGTGACCGTTGTGAAAGGCTTTCGAGTCACTCGGAAAGTATCCGTTGAAATATGGACGTTGGACAACGGTTTAACTCTCTTGGAAGTCCCAAAACCATCGGTTGTGTCTTGATAAATGTGGTGGAAACCACCGTTAGGCTTGGCGTTCCATTTTTCCAGATATGGAAGCGCATGCCTTCCGACACAATCTTCTGGGACTAAAGCAGGGAAGGTGAAAAGCCATATCTCGCTGGTGATTTGACGTTCGAGCTCGGCTACTTTTGTAGTTTGAAAAGATATCCTCGATTGAATAACCTACAAAAGTAAAACACCTTCTGGTTCTCAAAGTATAAAATACTTTGGTCCAAGGTTAGACACGGATAACAAAATAATTTTGAAAAATTACGCAATTGATTATCCGAGTCGAAAAGAAATGGAATTTTCCGAGTCTAATATCCATGATACTCGGAATTCCATATGACTTAGTCTTAAGTAAAGAAACACGTTCTATAGCGAATATCGAGTGGGAAAGAACTTGATATAGACTAAGCATGAAATGAACTATGAATGCCGACTATGCAAACAATAGAGTAAATAATCACAAGTCAAATTCCGAGTGAGAAACAACTGAATACTCGGTATATTCAAAATGCGATTAATCCGAGTGAGAGTGGACTCGGAATAAAGAACCAGCTTTTCGAGGCGCTAACCGAAAAGCGATGAAAGAGATATGTGAAGGCCGAATCGCATAGAGAAGATACTTATTTAACTCAAGTAAGTTTCTAAGACACGAGAGAATGCCTTGGAATCAAAACTCTATATGAATGACATCGTTATACCGATTCCTTTTGCATGACTCGGAAAGATATAGAGCAGTTGTCCGAGTCTTCAATCTCCCCTTTTTGATGAAAGGCATTCCATACTTAAACGAAACTTTGTTAGAGGAAAATAGATTGATTCTGAATAGTTTGATAAAAAGTAAGGCATATTGAATAGATTAGAGCAATATACAATATATCGAGCAAATTAAAGTATGCTTTAACTCATTTACTCGTAAAAGAAAGAACTCGTAAATGAATAAGGAAATGCATCAATTCATTTAAAAAAATTACAAGGGAATAAACTCCCCTAAACAAGACAACCAGTTTCGACTACATTTTCTCCCCTTGCCTTTCAAAGAAAACAAGAAGCAAAAACGAATGGAGAAAAGTACAAATAATACACATAAGTTGTCCGGACAAAAAGAAAATTTGAAAAAAAAAAAAAAGAAAGTCCGGAGACACCGAGGAATTGTGACCCAGAGTGCATGGCTCCAACTAGGAAGGAGGGGATTTCGAGTGGAGGCGGGGGTGCGCCGGCGCCGATACGATCTTGACGATGTGCTTGAGCGCGGCGAAGGGAGAACTGGAATAGTTCTCAAGGGCTCAGCTCGAGGGGCTGACCCGGAGAGAGAGGATCAAGGGGTTCTTCCCTTGGGACCTCGAGGGCTGGAGGGGCTGCTCTGGCCGACTCGCTGGAGGCGCGAGATCTTCGACCCACTCGGATCGCCGTCCGAGCCGAGTACAGACAATTTGAGCTTGGGGAGCAGCCGCCACGGCCTCTTCTTCCCTTTGCCCGGAAGGGCCTGCTTCAGCCGCGAGTTCCTCAAGCATCCTCCGCTGCATCTGCAGCTTCTTCCTCTCGCTTCCTCGCTGTCCGAGGAGGTCAAGCTCGGGCTCGAAGACGCCTCGGATGTGTCTGTCATCCGGGTCCCGAGCCGCCTTGGACCGTCTTTCTCTCGAGGAGCTCAGCCAGCTCCTTCTGCTCCTTAACTAGCTCCCTCATCTCAAGAACGAGAGATTGCTGCTCTCGGATTTGGGACTCGACCGGTCTTTTGGTTGATGGTCGGACCTCGAAGAACGATCTTGAAACCCCGAGCATGTCTCTCGAATTCGGAAGACACAGAGGTGATCTTGTCCATGAAGACAGGGGACAAGAGGGCAGAGAGAGTTTTGGAAGCACCGGAGGTAGAGGCACCACCAGGTGAAGAGGGAAGAGGAAGAGGGGTTGATTTCCGAGTCCGAGGTGGAGAAGGAGGCCTCGGCTCCGAGTTGTGAACCCGGATACCAGGGTTAGTTTCCTAGTATCCGTACCCCGGAGTTCCTTCTTGCCGACCACAATGGCCGCCTCGGACACCGCTTTAGGGTCGAGGGAAGAGGAACTTGGAATTGTTTGAAAACAAGGGTGAGAAGAGCACCGAAAGGAAGGGAAGTGTTCTTCTTGGTTTGGAGTTGAGCTGGCACAGCGGCCATCCGCTCAATGATGGAGGGGAAGAGGTCAACTTCGTATCCCTCCGGGATATCGAAGAGGGCTTTGAGGTGCTTGGAGTTGGGGTTCTCCTTGCTAGAATGCTGTGAGAAGAAGGTTCTCATCAGCAGAAAGCACGTAAGCTCGGCTTCGACTTCAACCGAGTCACGTAAAAGTTCTTTCCGGACCCGAGGAATTCTTTAGCATACTTTTCAAAGAAGTCGTCGGCGACTTCGAGTGAAAGGGATAGGGTTACTGTTCAAGAAGAGAGAAGAAACTTTGAACAGTCCGTGAAGAAGGGAGGTGTTGATACTGAACAGTAATGTTCCGGACCCGAGAGGTTAGAACATTTTCAGAGTGAGAGAGGTGAGTATAAAACTCGAAACGAGTTCGGGATAGATGAACTCGCTGAAACACAAGAAAGGGTATACTCCGGTGGTTTGAATATGGGACAACCAGGAGAATTTGGTTGTTGGGAAGAATTTGTCGTCCAGCGCAAGATGCTCGGGTGACAACGAGGTTTAGAAGGGGTTGAGCTTTACGGCTTGTTGGTGCGAGGCTTCTTAGAGGATGAAGAAACCTGAAAGTCGGGATGGTTTCCTCTTTTAGGCATTGTGAGAGATGAAAAGATGAAACTTTTCGAAAGAAAAGAGAGAAGGAGGTGTAGAAGAGAAGAAAACGAAAATGGTAGAAGAAAAAGAGATGAGCAATCGAAAACTTACGAGAGAGAGAGAGAGCTTCTTCGACGTCCGCGGACGATCGGGGAACACTATTCACGTAGTAAACTTCTTCGAGAAGAATTTCGTTTGAGAGGGAAGGAGTTTTAGAATATCGAGATGAAGATGGATAGTCGTTATTTATAGTGAGTACGCGCGCCCGTTCACTATCCGTTAAGTAACTCCGTTCCGACTCAGCCTGTCCATCGATCATTAATGCCCGGTGTGACGGTTCTTCTTCAACGGTTGAGATATCAGCGGTTTAAAATCTGCGGTTATGATCTCGATCACAGCGCTCGAGAAAGAGAGAGAAAAAGGGTTTGAAATTAAAATCCGAAACTCTCCATCTGTTCTAGAGATAGCTTCGGAAAATTTGATGTCCAAATTTCTCTTACGTCCGAGTTTGACTCGAAAAGTTTCGAGTGACTCGAAACACGAAATAACTATCAGCCCAGTATCACGTGATCAACCGAACTAATGGTTATTAACAATGAAAGCACATGGCACAGGAATATTCACGAATCATAACACAAAACTAAGCATTTAACATACCAAGCTCATTCCGAATAAAATGCAATTGATCTTCACCAAGAGGCTTAGTAAAGATATCAGCTAGTTGAAGATTAGTAGGAATGAACTCAAGTGTGATATCACCCTTTTCCGAGTGATCGCGTAAGAAGTGATACCTGACTTCAATATGCTTTGTTTTTGAGTGCCTGGACAGGATTCTTAGTGATACCGATTGCGCTTTGATTGTCACACTTGATTGGAACCGAGTTGAGAGATAGTCCAAGATCCTTCAAGTGTTGTTTTATCCAGAGAATCTGAGCGCAACAAGCTCCAGCGGCAATATATTCAGCTTCCGCAGCTTGATAGAGCTACTGAGTTTTGCTTCTTTGAGTGCCAGGATATTAGGGATTGACCTGAAATTGGCAAGCTCCGGATGTGCTCTTTCGATCAACTTTGTATCCTGCATAGTCTCGCGTCTCGAGTACCCGGTCGAGTCGGCTTCGAGTCTCCGGAGTACCATAGTCCTAGATTCCGAGTGCCTGCAAGATATCTCGAATATTCTCTTCACCGCAGTGAGATGTGATTCTTTTGGATTAGCTTGAAATCGTTCGCATAAGCAAACACCGAACATTATATCCGGTCCGCTTGAAGTAAGATATAGCAGTGATCCAATCATACCCCGATAGAGTTTCGATCTACTCGCTTTACTGTCTCATCCGAGTCGAGCTTTATCGTCGCTGCTCATAGGAGTAGATGCGTGCTTTGCATCTTGAATTTTGTATTTCTTCAGCAGTTCCTTGGTGTATTTTGATTGATGAACAAAGATTCCATCTTTGTCTTGTTTGATTTGCAGCCCAAGGAAGAAATTGAGTTCTCCCATCATACTCATTTGGAACTCTTGACTCATCAACTCAGAAAATTCTCGCACGTAAATTCATTAGTAGCACCGAAAATAATATCATCAACATATATTTGAACAATGAGAAAATCTTTCCCTTTGGTCTTTATGAATAGGGTCTTGTCGATCCGACCTCTTTTAAAATCATTTTGAACCAGGAAGTCGCTCAGTCTTTCATACTAAGCTCTAGGGGCTTGCTTAAGACCATAGAGAGCCTTTTGAAGTTTGAAAACATGATTTGGAAATTCTGAGTTTTCAAAACCAGGAGGTCTGCTTGACATAGACCTCTTCTTCAATAAAACCATTGAGAAAGGCACACTTAACATCCATTTGATATAATTTAATATGCATGCAGGATGCAAATGCCAACGATATTCTAATGGCTTCAATTCTAGCTACTCGGTGCAAAGGTTTCCCCACAATCAATTCCTTCTTCTTGATTGTAACCTTGAGCTACAAGTCTAGCCTTGTTTCGACTACTATTCCACCCTCATCCAGTTTGTTTTTGAAAACCCATTTGGTTCCTATAACTGGGTGGTCGAAGGTCGGTTGGTCGAGTCCGGACTTGGTTTCTTTCGAATTGATTCAGCTCTTCTTGCATGGCCTCTACCCATTCGGGTTCATTAAGGGCTTCTAGTGCATTTTTGGGTTCGATTAGTGAAATGAATGCAAGTGAATGCACATAGATTATGAAGAGAAGAACGAGTTCTTACCCCACTCGTTGATATCGAAATTATGTTTTCTTGGGGATGACTGGAAGTAAATTTGAATGCTTTACCAGTTCTTTGATTCACCAGGTTTGTGGACTAAATAGCTTGATCTTTAGAAGCTTGTTCCGAGTGATCGGCTCCATTGACTTGCTCGCTCCGAGCGACCTCTTGAGCTATTTCATTCTGAACTTCCTCGTTCGAGTGATCTCCTTCGAGTCTTTGTAAGCTCATCTTCGTCATCATCCTTTCGAGCTTCGGTTCGAGTATGAAGATTCACTTGGTTTTTCCTGTTCAAGCTCATCAAACACTACGTGGATACTTTCTTCCACTTTGTTAGTTCTCTTATTGAAGATACGGTAAGCTTTGCTATGAGAAGAGTAACCTAGAAAAATTCCTTCGTCCGACCGAGCATCAAACTTGGTCGGATGATCCTTACCATTGTTGTGGATAAAGCACTTACATCCGAAAGATCCGAAATAGGAAATGTTTGGCTTCCTCCCTTTGTAGAGCTCATAAGGTGTTTTCTTCGAATGGGTCCGATGAGGCATCGATTGAGAGTGTAGTTGGCTGTGTTTATCGCCTCTCGCCCAAAAATAGTAAGGCAAGTTGTGTTCAATCATCATCGTCCTTGCTATTTCTTCAAGGGTTCTGTTCTTTCTCTCAACTACTCCATTCTCGTTGAGGAGTTCGGGTGCTGAGAAGTTGTGAGAAATTCCATTCTTGTCACAAAACTATGAGAATTCCGAGTAATCGAACTCCCTTCCATGGTCGGTTCGAATCTTTTGAATCCGAGTCCGGGACTCCACTTAAATCTTTCTACGAGCTTACTCGAATTCCTTGAAGGCTTCATTCTTATGCTTGAGAAAACACACCCAGGTAAATCTTGAAAAATCATCAATGATAACAAGTATGTAAGATTTACCTCCGAGACTCTTTACGAGAATTTCGCCACATAGGTCTATATGCAGTAATTCAAGCACGTTGGATGTGGAAACTGTCTTCAGAGATTTGAATGAAGATCCGACTTGTTTCCTCTCGGTGCATGCTTCACATACTTTATCCTTCTCAAACGCACAGCTAGGTAATCCTCTAACCGGATGATGAGATGCAAGCTTTTTGATAGTATGCATGCTAATATGACCTAATCTACGATGCCAAGTCCAAGAATCATCTTGAAGAGATGCTTTCAAACAGGATAAATTCTGACTTGGGTCAGATAGAGGGATGATGTAGGTATTACCCGATCTCTTACCCGAAAGTTTTACCTCTTTGGTGATCTCATCTGTGATGTAGCACTTGGATTGAGTGAATTTTACCTCTTGACCTTTGTCACAAAGTCGGGAGATGCTAAGCGAGTTGTACTTTAGTCCTTTGACAAGGTAGACTGGGCTCACCAGATTGTTTTCATTACCAATCTTCCCAATGCCCACTATCTTGCCTTTGCTGTCATCACCAAAGGTCACCTTTCCCTTTTATATGACTCCAGCTCGAAAAGAGTCCTTGGTCACCCGACATATGTCGAGAACATCCGCTGTCCAGGTACCAATGTCCTTTTGATCTTTTCTCGAGTGACTCGCGAAACAGAGAGAATCTAACCCTTCTCACTTCCTCTAACGAACCCAAGTAACATTTCTTACTCGTGGTCCTTTTCGAGGAAGAAGGTGCTTCGAAACCCGATTTGAATGACTTTGGGTTTAGTCCGATTCTCGAGTCTTCTTCTCGGAGAGGTGAGTCTCGTGTCTCTTTTCTTTTAAAAACCTTTCCTTTTGAAACAGGAGAAATTGGTTTCCTTTTGTAAATAGGTCTAGGTTTAGTCCTTCTTTCATTTCGTGAATGGGACCATCCTCAGCCTTTTGAACTTAACAGCTTCGGAATCCTTTTGAACAATTCCGAGTAAGAATTAGATTCTTCCTCTTTGTTGAAACCAAGACCTTCTTTTCTAAAAGAGACACATTGTGATCCTAAGAGCATATCAAGGTTCTTCCGACCTTGAGTAAACTTTAAAACCAGATCTTGAGACTCAATGAGCTTCTGTTTCGCTTGCTCATTTTCTTTCTCGAGTAACTCGGACTCAGCCTCATTAGTTTGAGCACTTGTCCGAATTTTTCTAATTCGTTTTTCAAGGATATGCTCTCGGACGAGATTGACTCAAGTTGTTCTTTGAAATGAGAAGAATCGAATTGGACTTTTCTTCCAAAGTAAAGATGTATTTTGCTAAATCAGCTTTGGAAAATTTGAGGAAGTAGTTTACTACCTCTTGAGGATCGGTTTCCTCGTTGTCCGAGTCCGAGTCCGACTCTCTTTCAGCTTCCGAGTCGAAATTGCCATCGGACACTTCGAGTCATCCGAGTCTTCGTCGTCTTCGGATGAATCCTCATCACTCCATGTTGCCATCATGGCCTTTTTCTTCTTTCTGTCCCTTCTTCGTTTGGGACAGTCCTTGACTATGTGGTCTTTGCTGCCACATTCAAAACATCCGTAATTCTTAGACAAAGATAACTTTGAGGGTGACGAAAATTTACCTTTTCTCGTCTCTCTTGTCCTTTTGTAGAATTCTTCTTTTGGTCTTTTGTCCCATCTTTTATGCTTCATCATTCTCTTGAAGCCTCTTGCAATGAGTGCCATGGGATCATCTTCCGAGTCGAGGAGCTCGGACTTGCTTCTTTGGATTCCGAGGCTTTAAGCGCGATGTTCCTTTTGAAGGTACCCTCGGCATCTTCTTCTTCCGGATGTATCTCATGAGTCGAAGCTTTCCGATGAGCTCGTCCGGCTTCAAGAGTGAGAGGTTCCGAGCCTCTTCTATGGCAGTCACCTTAGGACCCCATCGTCTCTTGGGTAGGCTTCGAGAATTTTCCGACACATTTCTTCATGGGAGATCTTCTTTCCCGGAGATTTGAGATTGTTGGTGATCTCGGTGAAGCGTATGAACATCCGAGTAATGTTCTCTTCGGCTCCATTTTGAAAAGCTCATATTTGTGAAGATACTCGGCTGATCTTTGCTTGTCTCACCCGACTTGTACCTTTGTAGGTGTTGACCGGAGTGTCCCACACCTCTTTAGCAGAGTCACGAGCAGAGACTCGATTATATTCTTCGAGCTTATGGCGCACATGAGGATGTTCATGGCTTTGATGTTCTCTCCGAACTTCTCCGCTTCGCTGGCGTGAACTCGGCCTTTGTCTTTGGAAGGATTCTGAATTCATCTGTCTTTGTTGGAATGTAGTTTCCTTGTTGTATGATTTCCCATACTTCTTCATCATGATCCATAAGGAAACATTCCATAAGCTTCTTCCAGTGACCGAAATTTGAACCTTTGAATTTTGGTGGCCTGTTGGAAGATCTTCCTTCGTCGAACTCTCCGGTGTTCGAGCCATCCGATCTTTAAACCTTTGGACTGTTAGATCCTTTCCGAAAGGCTAGGCTCGATACCAATTGAAGGTTTGCTCAAGGAGAGTCTCGAGTCACCCTAGAGGGGGTGAATAGGGTGATAGAAGATTCTTTTTGAAAGTACACTCTTTTGCGCGAAAAGAGGCAAAGACAGAATCCGAGTCTAATAACGAGTCGAAAAGATTGGACTCGTAAAGCAATGAAACAGAAGAAGCAAGAGCACTAAGGTCTGTTTGAGTCTAGAATGAACTCGAAAAAGGAACACAGAGATTTTACGTGGAAACCCTCCTCGGGGCAGAAAACCACGGCCCGTGTCAATCCAAACACGAAGTCAAATCCACTATTTTGAGTCCACAAAATACCGTGAACCGATCGAACCCGAGTTGCTCCTTGGACAACTCTATACAAGTTTTCCTAGACTCGAAGTTACCTTATCTCGATCTAGTACTTCCTAGCTGAGATAACCCTTACAGTCTAGGTACAACTAAGCTGAGTTAACCTTTACAGACTTAGTCAAGGGACCTTACAAAGAATGTAAGAAGAGTTTGTAACTAAGTACAAGACCTTACAACTCGTAAAGTAATGAATTACAGAGTGGGAGTTGTAAGTTGAAGATTGAGAGTAAATACAATAACTTTGATCAAGTGTATAGACAATATATTCGGCAACCTTCAAGTCTTGTGAAGTGGCTTCCTTTTATAGAAGACCAGGCAGAGTAGCCGTTATCTTCATCTCGCTGACCGAGAGTCCTCTCGTGACCGTTGTGAAAGGCTTTCCGAGTCACTCGAAAGTATCCGTTGAAATATGGACGTTGGACAACGGTTTAACTCTCTTGGAAGTCCCAAAACCATCGGTTGTGTCTTGATAAATGTGGTGGAAACCACCGTTAGGCTTGGCGTTCCATTTTTCCAGATATGGAAGCGGACGGCTTCCGACACAATCTTCCGGGACTAAAGCGAGGAAGGTGAAAAGCCATATCTCGCTGGTGATTTGACGTTCGAGCTTCGGCTACTTTTGTAGTTTGAAAAGATATCCTCGATTGAATAACCTACAAAAGTAAAACACCTTTCGGTTCTCAAAGTATAAAATACTTTGGTCCAAGGTTAGACACGAGATAACAAAATAATTTTGAAAAATTACGCAATTGATTATCCGAGTCGGAAAAGAAATGGAATTTTCCGAGTCTAATATCCATGATACTCGGAATTCCATATGACTTAGTCTTAAGTAAAGAAACACGTTCTATAGCGAATATCGAGTGGGAAAGAACTTGATATAGACTAAGCATGAAATGAACTATGAATGCCGACTATGCAAACAATAGAGTAAATAATCACAAGTCAAATTCGAGTGAGAAACAGCGGAATACTGGTATATTCAAAATGCGATTAATCTGAGTGAGAGTGGACTCGGAATAAAGAACCAGCTTTACGAGGCGCTAACCGAAAAGCGATGAAAGAGATATGTGAAGGCCGAATCGCATAGAGAAGATACTTATTTAACTCAAGTAAGTTTCTAAGACACGAGAGAATGCCTTGGAATCAAAACTCTATATGAATGACATCGTTATACCCGATTCCTTTTGCATGACTCGGAAAGATATAGAGCAGTGTCCGAGTCTTCAAACTCTTTTGATCAAAGAACAGATAGAAGTAGGTTCCGAGTCTACAATAGGGTCGGAAAGGTATGAACTCGGAATGAAGATGCGGATAGAACTGAAGCTTTAAGACAGTCCGAGTCTAGAATGAATTCAGAATGTAAATACACGAAATTATGTGGAAACCCTCCTGGGGCAGAAAACCACGGACCGTGCTAATCCAAGCACGAAGTCAAATCCACTATTTTGAGTCCAAAAATACAGTAGGCTGACCGAACCCGAGTTGCTCCCTTCAACAACTCCTTACAAGTTTTTCCTAGACTCAAAAATTCCCTTATCCGATCTAGTACTTCCTAGCTGAGATAACCCTTATAGCTAAGGACAATCGAGCTGAGTTAACTCTTACAGCTCGGTCAAGGGACCTTACTTAGAGAGTAAGAAAGAGAGTGTTTGTAACTAAGTACAAGACCTTACAACTTAGAATATAAGAAATTACAGAGTGGGAGTTGTAAGTAGAAGATTGAGAATGAATACAATGACTTTGCTAAAGTATGTGTATTAACAATAGGTTCGACAAATCTTCAAGTCTTGAAAGTTGGCTTCTATTTATAGATGACCAAGCAGCATAGCCGTTGAGTCCATCTTTTGACCGAGAGTCCTTTGTGACTATTGTTAAGGACTTTCCGAGTCACTCGAAAGTATCCGTTGAGATATGAACGTTGGACAACGGTTCTTGACTCCTTTGGAAGTCCTAAAATTACTGGAGGTGTCTTAAAAGATAAGGTGGAAACCACCGTTTAGCTTGGTGTTGCAGATTTCCAATTTTGGAAACGGACGGCCACGACGCAATCTTCCGGGGCTAGGTCGAGGTGGAAAAAGCCTTGTCTACTCGGTGATTTGACGTTTTGAAGCTAGGTTACTTTTGTAATTCAAAAAGTGTATCCTCGTTTGAATAACCTAACAAAGTAAATCAAATTGGTTCTCAAAGTATAAAATACTTTGGTCCAAGATTAGACATAGATAATAATATAATTAAGATAATTAAGTGACTAATTATCCGAGTCGGAAAAGGAATGGAATTTTCGAGTCTAATATCCATGAAACTCAAAATTCCATCTAATCAAGTTACATAAAGAACATCGAGTGAAATAAACTTGATCTAGACTAAGCAAGGTTCGGACTAGAAACGCCGACTATAACGAGAATAACACCTGTAATATGAAGTCGGACCTGAGTGCGGTTATGCGAATACTAGTCATTTGAACATGCGATAATTCTAAGTGATGAGAGACTCGAAGCTGGGTGTACGATAGTAAGTTCGGATATGCTTTACGAGTTTCACAGAGACAAGTAAGAATACATGAAATAAATGCTATATCAATTAGAGAAAATACTATATCACTCAGAAAAGTTTCTAAGGTACGAGAGAATGACTTGGAATCAAAACTCTATAAGTGAGAAAGTCTTATACCTGATTCCTTTGATAGAACTCAGAAATGTGTGGAGTAAAGTCCGAGTCTTCACGTAACAATTCAAGTACTTTAGATGTGGAAACAGTTTTGAGAGATTTGAAAGATGATTTGACCTGTTTCCCTTTTGTGTATGCTTCACATATTTTATCTTTCTTAAATGCACAGTTAGGCAAACCTCTGACTAAACCATGAGATGCAAGCTTTTTAATGGTGTGCATTCTAACGTGACCTAATCTACGATGCCATGACCAGGAATCATCTTGTAGAGATGCTTTCAAACAAGATAAATTCGACTAGGGTAAGAGAGAGGAATAGTGTAGGTATTACCTAATCTCTTACCCGAGAGCTTAGTCTCCTTGGTAGTTTCATCAGAAATATAACAATTGGTCCGAGTGAACCTAACCTCTTGAGCTTTGTCACATAGTTAAGAGATGCTTGAGCGGCTTGTACTTTAATCCCTTGATAAGGTAGATTGGGCTGACCAGATTGTCTCCTTTTCCAATCTTGCCTATCCCAACTATCTTGCCCTTGCTATCATCTCCAAAAGTGACTTTGCCTCCCTTGTATTCTTCTAACTCGGAAAAGAGTCTTGAATCTCCCGACATGTGGTATGAGCATCCACTGTCCAGGAAAGAATGGCCTTTTGTCTTTTCTCGAGCTACCTGCAAGTTAGAAACAAACTAACCCTTCTCACTTCCTCTAATGAACCCAGTAACTCCCTTTACTGTGGTCCTTTCTCGAGGAAGAAGACTCTTGGGAACCCAGATTTGAATAACTTTGGGTTTGATCTTATTCCGAGTCCTCTTTTTAAAAGCTGAGTCCGTGTCTCTTTCTTTTGAAAGTTTTTCTTTTATAAACCAGTAGAGAAGGCTTTCTCCTATAAACTGGTCCAGGCTCAATCCTCCTTTCATTCTTATGAATGAAACCGTGCTCAGCCTTCCCGAACTTCACAGCTTCGGAACCCTTTTGAAAAGATCCGAATAGGAATTAGATTCTTTCTTTTTGTTAAAACCAAGACCTACTTTTTGAAGGAGACACATTGAGAGCCTAAGAGCATGTCAAGGTTTTTCTGACCTTGATTAAACTTTAAAACAAGTTCTTGAGACTCATTGAGCTTTTGGTTCAAATGCCATTTTCTCTTTTGAGTGACACGGACTTAGTCTCATTAACTTGAGTACAAGTCTTGAGCTATCTTAGAGTAAGTCTCGGGTTTTCTAATTCATTTTTCAAAGAGATGCTCTCGAAGTGATAAACTCAAGTTGTTCTTTAAATCAAGAGGAGTCGAATTGAACTTTTCTTCCAAAGTATAAATATATTTAGCTAAATCAACTTTGGAAAACTTAAGGAAATATCAATTCCCTCTTGAGGATTTGTTTCCTCATGGTCCGAGTGGTCGAGTCCGACTCGGATTCAACTTCGAGTCCGATAGAGCCATCGGACACTTTGAATCGTTTAGAGTCTTCATCTTCTTCAGATGAATCTTCATCACTCCATGTGGCCACCATAGCCTTCTTCTTTCTATCCCTCTTTCTCCTTGGACAGTCTTTGTCTATGTGATCTTTGCTGCCACATTTAAAACGAGCCGAGTTCTTAGTCAAAGATATATTTGAAGGGGAAGAGTGTTTACCTTTTCTATCCTTCTTATCTTTCTTGTAGAACTCATCTCTTGGCCTTTTCTTCCATCTCTTGTGCGATAAGTGCCATGGGATCTTCTTCGAGTCCGACAAACTCAGATTTTTTCTTTGCTTTACGAGGCCTTCAGCGTAATATTCTTTT
Source organism: Talinum fruticosum (assembly GCA_021018815.1). Classification (NCBI taxonomy): domain Eukaryota; kingdom Viridiplantae; phylum Streptophyta; class Magnoliopsida; order Caryophyllales; family Talinaceae; genus Talinum; species Talinum fruticosum. Next base: position 2,304,280 of record JAITYX010000003.1, on the reverse strand, counting down.
TAGTGCTGACCTTAGCGTCCTCTTCTTCCAGGTGAATCTCATGGGTGAGTAGCTTCCCAATAAGTTCATCTAACTTTAATAAGGAGAGGTTCTGAACTTCCTTGATGGCTGTCACCTTGGGACCCCATCTTCTCTTCGGTAGACTTCTCGGAATCTTTCCGCACATTTCTTCGTGAGAAATCTTTCTACCCAGAGATTTGAGATTGTTAGTAATCTTAGTGAAGCGGATGAGCATATGAGTGATGTTTTCTTCGGCTCCATCTTGAACAGCTTGTATTTGTGAAGATATTGGCTTATCTCCGCTTGTCTAACTTGACTGGTGCCTTCATATGTGTTAACTAGAGTATCCCACACTTCTTTTGCTGTGTCACAACCTGACACTCTATTGTATTCTTATGAGCTGATGGCGCACATCGAATGTTCATTGCTTTAAAGTTCTTTTTGAACTTTTCCGCCTCTTCAGTGGTGTATTCGATCTTCGCTTGAGGCACGAGTTTTGTTTCCTCCATCTTCATTAGAATGTAGTTGCCTTCTTTTATGATGTTCCATACATCTTCATCGTGATCCAAGTAGAAAGCATTCCATGAGCTTCTTCCAGAGTGTACAAAATTTGATCCCTTAAACTTTGGTGGTGTGCTTGGAAGATCTTCTTTCATCGAACTCTCCATTGTTTTCAGCCATTTGATCTTTAAACCTTTAGATGGTTAGATCCTTTCCGAAAGGCTAGGCTCTAATACCAATTGAAGGTTTGCTCCTGGAGAGTCTAAGTCAGCTTAGAGAGGGGTGAATAGGGTGGTTGAAGATTTTTTAGAGAATTAAACTCTTTTGCACAGAATAAAGACAAAAATAGATTCCGAGTCTAGATTGGACTCAAAAAGTATCAACTCGAATTACGTGGAAACTCTCATGGGGCGAGAAAACCATGGCCAGTGCTAGTCAAAGCACCAAGTCAAATCCACTATTTTGAATCCACAAAATACGAGTAGAATGACTTAACTAGAATTGCTCCCTTAGACAATTCCTTACAAAGTTTTCCTAGACTCGAAGTTCCCTTATCCGATCTAGTACTTCCTAACTAAGGTAACCTTTACAACTAGGGACAACCGAGCTGAGTTAACCCTTACAACTCAGTCAAGGGACCTTACTTAGTGAGTAAGAAAGAGAGTTTGTAACTAATTACAAGACTTTACAACTCGGAAAGATCTTAAGTATAGACTTAGAGTTGGAAATAGAAAGATGTTAAGTATAGACTCAGGTCTTGCCAAGTGGCTTCTATTTATAGATGACCAAGCAGATTAGCTGTTGTGACGATCTTCGATTAGAAGTTGTAACGCCCCCAATACGTAACCACATAAATAAGTAATCAACAGCGGAAGACTTGTAAATTGGGAAACATTACTCGCCGTTTTGGAATGAAAACAAGGCAATTTCATTTGAGCAAAATAATTATTCAAATAATTTATGTAACAATCCAACCCAAATTTTTCTTCGTAGAAAATGAAATCTTCAAAATGCCGAGGAGCAGCTGGAGAGGAATCATGAGCCAAGAGACCAAGGGAGGGACTACCATGTGTGGGTCAAGACGAATAGCCATACATCACTTTTTCTGACCAGCATTATCGTTTCCTTCCTCTTTAAGCTCTAGGTGTGATTGTGAATAGTCCGCCATGCGCTTGACTTCCTAAAAATTTTAAAACATAAAATAATGGATGTGTGAGCTAGAAGCTCGATACGTTACTCCTATAAAATAAAATCATAATTTAGGTACTCTTAAATCATGCATATCTTAAATCATTTTTCTTGAATAAACAGTTTGCAAACTTGTCAATTCCCTATTTGCTTTTCCGATTTAGCCAAACTTAGGACCCCGTACTGTGGGACAATCAATCATGGAATCCGACTCCTAGGTTCATTGAACCTCGAGGCGATCGGCTGTGAACAATTGAACGATTAACGATTCTCGTGAACAATTGAACGATTAACGATTCCGTGAATAACCGAACGATTAACGATTCACGTGAACAATTGAACGATTGACAATTCCGTGAACAATTGAACTATTAACGGTTAAATGCTCGCTAGTAGGCAACGTTGTCCAGGCGTCCCGGATCAACCATTTACGATTACAATTACGATTCGATTACGATCGCATTCATTCATGGATCATCATAAAGGTTAATGGGTCTTTTGCATGGCCAAATCAATTAAATTGTGAAAAACTTATTTATAAGCGCAATGAATTTTAAGCACCATCTATTAATCAGTAAAACTTTAACTTTTAGTATAAATGTAAAGGCATAACGTACCTCGGCGTGCTCGAACACCTCAATTGCTGATTGTTTCGCAACACAATTTCAATTTGATTTCTATTTCCAAAACGAATCTGCTTTCGTAGATTACTAGTCTTTTAACAATATTTATATACATTTGCGATCACCAAACTTTTACCTTTTGCATACCTATCCATATTGTTTCCTTTTGATCTCGATATTTATACATTTCCCCAAAATAAGTTATTGATGATATAGTTTGAATTTGTATATAACAATTGATGAGTTTAATTCCCCATTCTTTTAATATAACTCAAGTTTGACCTTTTGCTTCTATCACCTCTAGTTTGTGCTTAATGTAGCTTAACCTTAATTGTACTAATCGTTTCATCTAGTATGCCTACATATCCACTTATATGTAACCAAATATACTTCTTACTTTAGATGTCGATTTGGTTTTCCAATTTTCTAAAAATTTTGGCAGAGTTTCGTTTGAAACATGGCCTAATCATTAGGCTAAAAGCCTTAAAAACCTGCATAAAATCCATAATAAAACTCAACGAGCCACGCGCTCGAACTATACAACTCAACGGCCACACGCCGGAGTATATTTACAACCACAAAAACTAAGTTTCAAACCAAGTATATAAACCAAGTTACGATCTCGTCAATATTCTCATTTTCTTGTGCCCATGAACTTTTCGATTTTTGATCAAGACAAGAACCTTCATACATATATATTTATAGCTAAGGCTTCAATTAAGCAATTTAATCATAAAAATCCCGATTATCGGGAGATGGCCCCATACAATTAATTTCTTTATAAGTAGTACCCATAATCGGTTAACGCTTTAATAGATCTTAGACAAAATAGTGAAACTCATTAATATTCTAACATGTTAACATTTAAATATTTTGAAAAGTATAAATAGTAACGTACCTGAGGTAGTTGCTCGTTTTCCTTTAAATATCGTTTTCGTTATTTTCTTCGAGCATGTCGTTCCCATCGATTTTTGTTTTCGAAAGTAATTTGATTCGATAGGTTAGGTCTCTATTCAGATTGTCATACTACTTTCCTTTTCTTTCTTTCGTAAACTCTTACGTTTGATTTCTTTTAACTTCTCACTTGTCGCTCAAAGTTCATTTGGGCTTGAAAACTCTCACAATTTTATAAAGATCTATTCCTCCTCCCTTTACAACTCGATTCAACATTCTGAATTTCTTTTCAATCCCCATCTCTCTTTCAATAATATCTCCGTTAATTTCAATAAAACCTTCAACTTCATTGGCTAATTTACATTTATTTCATAATTTCAATCCAACTTCGCATACCCAATTTCCATTTAATTCACACACATTAATATACCTCTATATTCTCATCAAATTTCCCCTTTTAAATTGATTCACTCTTGCTTAACTAAACCAAGATTCAATTACATTAGTTTACCCAAGTTTTGCACACATACACCAATAAATTCAATCTTCCATCAATCTCCAATTACACATCCTTGAAAGCAACTCACAACAACATACATGTTCATATTCCAATCATACTCAATATCTTTGTTTCAATTCTTCCACAGTCGAACAAAATTCATTCATATTCTTACGAAGTTAAACAAACACATTCACAATTATAAATAAACCCTAAACCCAAACCAATTTCCAATTCCATATCCACACATATTAAACCCTAAATCCAATTTCATTTTCTCCCAAGATCCTTTCAATTCCACCACAACCAAGTTACAATTGACATTAACTTGTCTAATTCTTCAATTACAACATAAATTCGTAATAGAAATTTGCTTATAAATGGAGAATTAGAGATATACCTCAAAGGGGTTTTGAAGTGGAATTGGTGGTGGTGGTTCGATGTCTAAGGTGGAAGCTCGGAGCGTTGGTCAGCAGTGTCGAGCGCCGGACGGCAGCCAAAGGTGGCGGCGCTAGCCCGATCCGGAGGCGGCAGTAGTCGCGAGGGTGAAACAGCCCTGTTCGGAGTCGGGACGGAGCGAAGAGGAGAGAGAGAGAGACGCACCGGAGGTGATAGTGTGGTAGCCGAGGCGCCGGTCGGCGACCGGGGACGGCGGCCGGCCGGGTGGCACGACTAAGCAGCAACAGGGGCGGTTTTGCCCGCTGGCGCGAGATAAGGGAGGAGGGAGAGAGGAAAAGTTCCTTGTGGAGGCAAGGGTGGCGGCTAAGCTCCACCGGTGGTGGCTTGTTGGCGCCGTAGGTCCGGCCGATGGCTGGCCGGCGACACGGCCGCGAGGGCGAGAGGGAGGAAAGGGAAGAGATGTGAGAGAGATATGGAAGATGAATGTGTTAGCTTCCTTTACAAACACCCTCCTTCACCGATTTATTCCCGATCCTTCCACCATCTTCTTTTCCTCTTCTTTTTTTTAACTTTATTTGTGTTATAATAATTTATATGTGTATATATATATATATATATATATATATATATATATATATATATATATATATATATATATACATATATATACATATATACGGTTTTATTTTATTTCTTCTTACCTATTAATTTAATTTATTCAGATTCGAAATGGAATTATTCAAACATATATACACTTCATAGTGCAAACGTAAATTTGTACGAATTACCCATTATTATTTACGATTATCAAATTTGTTCACATCTTTTATTTCGATTTCGTATTGTGCGCGATTCACTGCTCTTAAACAATATTAAGACGATAAAATACAAATTTAAAATAATTAATTACTATTAAGTTTCGGGGTGTTACGTAAGTCCTCAGTGACCATTGTAACGGTTCTTCCGAGTAGCTCGTAAAAGACCCATTGAGATGTGACCGTTGTGCAATGGCTCTTGACTCCTTAGGATATCCTAATCCACTGGTGATGTCTCGAAAAGTAGGGTGGAAACCACCGCTGAGCTTAATATTGAAGATTTCCAGCTTGGAAGCAGACAACCCCGACACGTTGTCCGGACCTTGGTCGATAGTAGAAAAAGCCTTGTTTGCTGGCGATTTGACATCTTGAAGCTCGGTTACTTTTGTAATTCAAAAGGAGGATAACCTCGTTTAGATAACCTACAAAAGTAAACCAATTTTGGTTCTCAAAGTATAAAATACTTTGGTCTAAGATTTGGCACAAATAATAATTTAATTAAGATAACTAAGAGCATAATTATCTCGAGTCCTAAAAGAGTGGAATTTTCCGAGTCTAATATTCATTATACTAAAATCCCATCCGAGTTAGTCTAGAGAAAGATCAAGTTAGACAGAGAATATCGGAGTAAGAGTACTTGATCTAGACAAATATATTTCAAACAAAACATGTCGACTTAGAAAGATGAATTAACGCCGTAATTCACTTTAACTTAGAATATGAAGTCGAACTTAGTTTGAAAGAGTTAGAGTGAATGTTTGATCATGCGATAAATCTGAGTGATGTCCGAGTGACTCGGAACCATCGAGTGAATCGATGAACACGAGTGTGCTTTCCGAGTCGGTCGGAATCGGATGAAAACATTCTGTAACACTCGAAAAGTTTCTATAACACTCGTAATAGTTTCTATAATACTCGGAATGACTTGTAATCAAAACTTAGAAGGGATGAAGTTGGTACCTGATTCCTTGATAGGACTCGGAATGATATACATATAGAATCCGAGTCTTTACTAATAAAGTAAGAAAAGAATGTGACTGATTACAAGACTCTCTTTACAACTCGAAAATATGAAATATAGACTTGGAGTTGTAAATAGAAGATTGAATAAGAATGAGAACAATAAATTCAATTCAAGCAATGTGTTCGAGTAATCTATTCAAGCAATCTTCTAGTCTTGTGAAGTGGCTTCTATTTATAACGAACTAGGCAGAGTGACCGTGGAGTCTTGGTTCCGGACAGAAGTCTTCACTAGTCGTTGTAACGGCTCTTTTGAGTCACTCATAAAAGATCCGTTGGGATGTGAACGTTGTGCAACGGCTCTTGGCTCCAAGAGATTGTCCAATCACTTCACTTGGTGGTGACTCGAAAGTTATGGTGGAAACAACCGTTAAGCCTAGAGTTGGAGTTTTCCAATTTTGGAAACAGACAACCTTGACACGGTGTCCGAGCCATGTCCGAAGTAGGTAAAACCTGCCTGGTGGTGTTTGATAATTAGAAGTCGGTTGCTTTTGTATGTTAAAAGTGAGTTAGCCTCGTTTGAATAACCTAAAAAAGCAAACTACATTGGTTTTCAAAGTATAAAATACTTTGGTCCAATGTTAGACACGGATAATAATTAAATTAGAGCAATTAAATGCTTAAATAAATTTGGCCTAAAAGAATGGAATAAAAGAATGGAATTTAATATACTCAAATTCCATCCGAGTCAATCCTAAGGATGATCAAGTTAAAAAAATAGAACATTAGAGTTTAACAACTTGATCCGGTCAAATAATTCTCAAAGAAATAAAGCTGACTTAGAATAAGGAATTAACACTGTAATTCTCTTTGTGTTAAAATATACAGTCAGTACTCATAATAAGAGTGTTAGAGAAATTATTCGAGCATGCGATAGTTTTGAGTGATGTCCGAGTGAGTTAGAAACATCGGTGTAGAAGATTGCAATAAGGTGCTTTCGAGTCGATCGTAACATAATGAAAACTTACACACGAGTTTCTATAGTAGCTAGAATGACTTGAAATCAAAACTTAAGAGAGATAGGATTTATACCCGAGTCTTCATGTAATACTCGGAATGACTTAGAGTTAGAAACTAAGTGTTCATTCCATACTTCTTCATCATTATCCAAGAGGAAGCATTCCATCATCTTCTTCCGAGTGTGCAAAGTTCGACCCCTTGAACTTGGGTGGTCCGGTTAATGATCTTCCTTCATCGAACTCTCCATTGTTCTAAGCCATTTGATCTTTAGACCTTGCTCCGATACCAAATGAAGGTTTGCTCTTGCAGAGGTTAAGTCACCCTAAAGAGGGGGTGAATAGGGTGATGAAAGAATTTTCGAACAAATCAAACTATTTTGCACTGTAAAAACTAAGAAACATATTTTGAGCCTAGATTGGACTTAAAAAGTTGAGCACACACAGAAATACGTGGAAACCCTTTTGGGGCAGAAAACCACGAACGAGTGCTTATCCTAGCACCAAGTCAAATCCACTAATTGAGTCCTCAATTATGAAGGACTAACTCTAACCAGAATACTTCCCTTAGACAATTGCTTTACAAGTTTTCCTAGACTCGAAGTTCTCTTATCCGATTTAGTACTTCTTGACTGAGTTAACCCTTACAGATCGGAGACAAATAAGGTGAGTTAGCCCTTATAGCTCAGTCAAGGGATTTACAAGGAAAGTAGAAAAAGTATGAGTGATTACATGACTTTCTTTACAACTTAAAAAGTAAGAAATACAGAGTTGGAGTTGTAAAAGCTAGAAGATTGAGTAAGAGTAGAATAGTTCCAGCAATCTTCAAGTCTTATGGAGTGGCTTCTATTTATAGGCACCAAAGAAGAATGACCATTGAGACTTGTTCTGGATCGGTGAGCCTCAATAGCCGTTATAATGGCTAGTTTGAGTCACTTAGAAAAAGATATGTTGAGATGTGGATGTTGTGTAGTGATCCTTGGCTCAAAACATGGTCCAACCCTCTAGTGGTAATTAAAATCTAGGGTGGAAACAACAGTTAGACTCAAAGCTGAATTTTTCCAGCTTTGGAAACAAACAACCATGACATGATGTCCGAGCCATGTCCGGAAATGGGTAATTTGTGTCCGCTAGTGTTTAATGGCTAGAAACCGGCTGCTTTTGTATTTCAAAAGTAGATCAGGCTTGTTTAATCAACCTACAAAAGCTAATCAAAGTGGTACTGAAAGTATAAAAATACTTTGGTCCATAATTAGGCAAAGATAATAATTAAATCAAAGTAATTAAGCACTTAATTATCTTCAGCCCAAAAGAATGAAATTTTCCGAGTTTAATATTCATTAGGTGTAAATTCCATCTTGAGTCAATCCTTAAAATGATCAAGTAAGAAAGAATAAAATATCAGAATTCATAAACTTGATCAAGTAAATAATTCTCGGAAAATATACTCGACTTAGAAATAAGAATTAATGCAGTAATTCATTTTCACTTGAAACAAGAAGTCGGTGTTCCAAATAAAAGTGTTAGAGAAATTACTTACTCATGTGATTGTTCCGAGTTGTATTTGATCGGGTCGAAACACATCTAAGAATGTTATCCTGAATGACTCGGTTTATGAGTGGGTCGAACAGGATGAAAACTTAGATATAAGTTTCTATAAAGCTTAGAATGACTTAAAATTAAACTTAAGAGAGATAGAGAGTTATACCCGAGTCTTCATAAGATATATATCGAGTATTTATCAAAGTAAATGAAATAGATATGAATAAGTATCGGAGGAAAAAAATAAAATAAAATGAATAACACGAGTTAATGATGCTCATAAATAGCGAAATTTCATTACTTAGAAAATAAATACAAAGACATAAAATGAACTCCCCTAAACCAAACATCTATCTATTCTTTCTCTCCCTCTATGCATTTCATCAAAATAAACCGAGGGAGAAAAAGAGATATAGAAATATTGGACAAAAGAAAAGAAATGCAAGTCGGCAGCGGGGTGGAGTGCCGTGAGTGGAGGAGGAAGAACGAGGACCCCTTCTTTTGCGACAGTAGCCTTCGGTTTAAATTGTTGGGCGAGGAAGAGGTGGCAAGAGGAGAGGTAGTTCTTGAACTTGAAGTGCAAACCTTCGAACTAGAGGTTTTGCTTCCTCTATTTCCTCTTCTAAGCCCTCGCCTTCTTCACCTTGAGATGGCTATGCAAAAGGTTGAGCCTAGGATTGACCAACATTCCTAACCTCTTCTAAGGCGGACTTAGTGTGCTATGAGGAGATTATCTCAGGTTCTTTCTCTCCTTGGCCTTCAGCTTAGCTTGCTTCAGCTTCTTCTTCTTCTTCTCCTTCTTCTTCTTCATCCGACTAGTCAAAAGAGCTAGAGGACTCCGAGGATAATTCTTCTTCGAGTAAGATTCTGAGTCCTCCACGGCTTTGGATCTGCGCTCTTGAAGACGACCGATCCGGTCTTGTTGTTGCTAGATAAGTTTCTTCAACTTAGTGACCAAAGCTTGACTTTGATCTATCCGCTTCGAGTAATGCTCGAAGTTGCGTCAAGATAGGCATGAAACCCTAGAAAGCACCAAGAGTTGATCTGTAACATTTTGGTGAGAGCGATGAAATTGAGAGGCCTCCCTCGAAGTAAACCTCGTATAAAGGATAGGCTGGGAAGAAGATGGACCAGCTATCGGAAGAGGAGTTTTAGTACTCTTCTAAGTCCGAGGAGGAGGAGGAAGCTTGGAAGAATGAACGCAGACACTAGATGATATTTCTTGGTATCCAAGGCCAACTAGTTCAGCCCTGCCTATATAGATGTCTAACTTAAGGAATTTGAGTGGATCATTAGGAAGATCCACTTTGAAATGAGTAAATATAGTAGTGAGCAAAGCTCTAAAATGAAGAAGAGGTTTCTTCTTATTGGTAGGAATGAAAGCTCTTTACTTGAGGATGAAAGGGAAGAGGTTAACCTTATACCCTTTAAGAATATTATATAAAACTTTGAGAACCTTGTTGTTGGGGCTCTCTTTGGATGGATAGATTGAGAACAATGTTCTCATCGGAATAAAACAAAGAAGTCCGGCTTCATACCTCATCCGAGTCACGTAAAACTTCTTTTTAGACTTAGGAATAATTCCGGCATACTTGTCAAAGAAATCATTAGCAATTTCATTGAAAGGAATGGGATTTGAGTTCGAAAGAGAGTCCGAACATCAAAGAGTTTATGAAGGAGAGAGAGGTTAATTCGAATAACCTTCCCTTGAACGAGAGAAGAGACTACGTTGTCTCTTAAAACCATGTTGGTATAAAATTCAGTGACGAGCTAAGGGTATATGTAGTCTCGTAAACACAGGCACTTGAAAGTTCCTGTGTGGAGAATAGGTTTTATTCACGAAATTTTGGTGGATAAAAAGAATTTTTCTTCAAGTAAAACGAGTGTTGGGATACGATTTGTGTTGGATCATCAAAATCGAGAGCCTTGCCTTTAGAAGGATCCTTTTCAGGATTCTCAAGATGGGTGGTTCGGGTTCTAGCCTTTTTGGTGGCTGACCCTTCTTCAGCTGCAGTTCCCCTCTTAGGCATTATGACTGAAAGAGAAAGATATTTGATTTGAAAAAGAGGAGTAGAAAAGTGAATAAATGAGAGAGAGTAGAGAGTTGAGAGTTTGAAATTGATGAGTGTCCAAGTAAGGAATTCGAAGTTCGAGTGTATAGAGTGAACAAGAGGAGTAGCAAAGTGAATGAATGAGGGTGAATAGGTGCTATTTATAGAACAACAGTTCTCAAAGAACAAAAGCCTTACTAACTTAGCACTTAGAGTAACAGACTAGATGACTGTTTGGTGTTCCAGTGAGCAACAGTTACTTTTTGAAAAGGCCTCCTTCTAACGACTACTTTCTTCACTGTTCGTGTGATAGAGAGGAAAAAGAAATTTTTGAAAACATTTCCAAGATTCTCCATTGATTTAGAGATGATCTAAGAATTTTGATGTCCATTTTTCTCAAAATGAGTCTAACTCGATGATGTGTCCGAGGTACTCATAACACACTTAGAAACTTAATAACTTATAGCTCGGTTTCATCATATTTCAACTGATCCACTAGTTATTCACTCGGAACATATAATAATCAATCAAACTCATAAATTCTCATGCAATTAATCAAATAATCATGCAATCATCACGCCAAGTTCATTCCTAATAAAGCAAAACCGATCTTCACTTAGTGGTCTCTTAGTAAATGATATTTGACCTCAATGTTTTTTTGTTTTTGAGTGCTAAACTGGATTCTTTGTAATGCTTATGGCACTTTGATTATCACACATGATTGGGATAGATGTGAATGACAATCCTAGATCCTTCAAGTGTTACTTGATCCATAAAATCTAAGCACAACAAGCTCCGACTATAATGTACTTTGCCTCACTGTTGATAGAGCAACTGAATTGTACTTCTTTGAGTGCTAGGAGATAAGTGATTGACCCAAAAATTGACATGGTCCTAAGGTGCTCTTTCTATCAACCTTGTATCCAGCATAGTTAGCATCCGAGTATCCAGATGAGAGTCATACTTGAGTCCTTTGAATACCAAAGACCGAGTGTCCGAGTTCGTACAAGATATCTAAAAATTCTCTTCACCATAGTGAGATGTGATTCTTTTGGATTAGCTTGACATCTTGCACATAAATAGACAGTAAACATGATATTTGGCCTACCGAGATGTAAGATAAAGTAGAGATCCAATCATACATCCGTAGAATTTTTGATCTACAACTTTACCTTTCTCATCCGAGTCTAGTTTGAGTACTGCTACTCATTGGTGTTGCTGCTTGATATACATCTTGTAGCTTGTACTTCTTGAGTAACTCTTTGGTGTAATTGGATTGATGAACATAGATGCCATTTTTTTCTTGCTAGTTTTGTAATCCAAGAAAGAAATTGAGTTCTCCCATCATACTCATTTGGAACTCCTGTCTCATCAACTCGAAAACACTTGGCATAGAGTTTCATTGCTAGTTTTGTAATCCAAGAAGAAGTTTATGTTGAGTAATCCAAAAATAATGTCATCAACATAAATCTGAATAACAATAAAATTATTCCCTTTGTTTTTTTGTCAAAAGAGTTTTGTCAATAAGACCTCTTTTGAAATCATTTTTAATCATAAAGCTGTTCGACTCTTTCATACCAAGCATTAGGAGCTTGTTTTGGATCATACAAAGCTTTTTGCAATTTGAAGACATGATTTGGAAATTGAGAATTTTTAAATCTAGGGGGTTGCTCAACATAAACTTCTTCTTGAATATAACCATTGAGAAATTCACACTTAACATCCATTTGATATAATTTAATATTCATGCTAGATGAAAGTGCTAAGAGAATTCTGTTTGCCTCAATCCTAGTAACAAGTGCAAAGGTTTCCCCACAATCAATTCCCTCTTCTTGGTTATATCCTTGAGTAACTATTCTGGCTTTATTTCTGACTACCAACCCTCCCTCATCCAGTTTGTTTTTGAATACCCATTTGATTCATATAATTGGGTGGTCGAAGTTCATTTGGTCAAAGCCGGACTTGGTTTCTTTCAAATTGAGTTAATTCTTCTTGCATGGCCTCTACCCATTCAGGTTCAAGTAGGGCTTCTAGTAAATTTTTAGGTTCAATGAATGACATGAATGTTGAAAATGCACATAAGTTTTGCAAAGAAGAATGAGTCCTTACTCCACTATTGGTGTCGAAATGATGTTCTCGGGTGGGTGACTAGATACATATTTGAAAGCTTTACTCGACCTCCGATTTACCAAATTTGTTAGTTGAATGTTCTGATCTTTAGCTGGTTCAACTTGTTAAACTTCTTCATTAGCTTGATGTTCAGTAGTCCGACCTGGTTCTTCAACTGGCTCGATCCGAGTTGGCTCGGTTCCTTTCTTTTTGTTCATTTTGAGCTCAGCCTCTCCAATGTCATCTTCATCTCGATTGAGCTTGAGATCCGAGAAAGTGGATTCACTTATCCTGCCATGAAATTTTATCAAAGATAATGTGGATAGTTTCTTCCACTTTGTTAGTTCTCTTGTTAAAGATTCTATAAGTTTTGCTATATGAAGAATAACCGAAGAAAAATACCTTCATCCGACCTAGAATCAAATTTAGTCCGATGCTCCTTACCATTGTTATGCACAAAGCATTTACATTTGAATTGTTTGAAGTAGGAAATGTTAGGCTTCTTCCCTTTGTGTAGCTCATAGGGTGTCTTCTTCAGAATGGGTCGAATGAGGCATCCGTTGAGAGTGTAGTTTGTCGTGTTAATCGCCTCAGCCTAGAAATAGTAAGGTAGATCATTTTTAATCATCATTCTACTTTCTATTTCTTCAAGTGCCATATTCTTTTTCTCCACTACTTCATTCTGTTGAGGAGTTCTTGGTATTGAGAAGTTGTGGGAGATGCCATTCTTATCACAAAATTCTGTAAATTCCGAGTAATTGAACTCCCTTCCATGGTTAATTCGAATTCTCTTGACCTAAATCTCATACTCCACTTGTATTTTCCTCAGATCTTAGTGAACTCTCTGAATGCTTCATTTTTGTTCTTCGAAAACACACCCAGGTAAATCGTGCGTAATCATTAACAATAACTAGTAATATGATTTACCTCCTAAGCTTTTAACATGAATTTCACCACATAAATCCTTATGAATCAATTCAAGCACTTTGGATGTAGATACTATCTTGAGTGTCTTAAAAGATGATCTAACCTATTTCCCTTTTGTGCATGCACCACATATTTTATCTTTCTTAAATGAACAGTTAGGCAATCCTCCGACTAATCCATGAGATGCAAGTTTCTTAATAGTATGCATGTTAATATGACCTATTCTATGATTCCATGTCCATGTATCATCCTTAAAGGAAGCTTTTAAACATGATAAATCTTGACTAGAATCGGAAATATGAATAGTGTAGGTGTTACCCGACCTTAGACCCGAGAGCTTTGTCTCTTTGGTGACTCGTATTAAAAATGAAGTAGTTGGTGTAAGTGCACCTTACCTCTTCGCCTTTGTCACACAGTTGAGAGATACTCGAATATTATATTTGAGCCCTTTGACAAGGTATGCTAGACTAACTGAATTGTCTTCTTGACCAATTCTCGCTAATTCCAACTATCTTGCCCTTACTATTATCTCCAAATGTGACTTTTCCTCTTTTGATCTCTTCAAGTTCTCGAAGAGACTTAAAACTACAAACATGTGGCATAAGTATCCATTGTCTAAGTGCCAATGGCCTTTTCGTTTATGAGTTATCTATAAGAACAGAAACAAACTAACCCTTCTCACTTGACTTTACAAACCCAATAATTGTCTTTATTGTGGTCCTTTTCTAAGGAAGAACACTTTCAGGAACCAAATTTGAATGATTTTGGGTTTGATCTGATTGTGAGCCTTCTTTCTTGAGAGTCGACTATGTGTCTCTTTGTTTTAAAAACCTCTCTTTTTGTAAACAGATTGAGAAGGCTTTTTCATAAATACTGGTCTAGGCTCAGTCCCTTTTCTTTTGGAATGAATGGGACCATGCTCATCCTTCCTAAACTTGATAGTTTTGGAATAAGTTTTGAAAAGATTTTTGTAGGAATTATCTTCCTCTTCAGCATTGTATCCAAGACCTTCTTTTCGAAATGAGACACACCGAGAACCAAGTAATAAATCAAGGTTTTTCTGACCTTGAGAGTGAGTTTTAAAACCAACTCTTGAGACTCATCGGGCTACTCTTTCAATTGCTCATTTTCCGTTCCGAGGCATCCGGACTCTATCTTATTATCTTGAGTAATGGTCTGAAATGCTTTCAGATTTTGTCTCAAGTTTTCTAAGTCATTTTTCAAAGAGGCGTTCTCAACATTATGAGATTTCGGTTTCTCTTTAAATTCGAAGATTCGAATTGGACTTTTCTTCCAAGGTAAAAATATATCTAGCAAGATCATGGTTAGAGAATTTTAGGAAGTAGTTGATTACCTCCTTAGGATTTATTTCCTCGATATCGATGCATCACTTTTTGACTCAAATCTAGCTTATGAGTCCAATAGAGCCATTAGACGCTTTGATTCATCATCGGTGTCATCATCTTCTTTTGACTCATCATCACTCTAGTTAGCTACCATAGCCTTTTTCTTCTTTTTGTCCTTCTTTCTCTTTGGACAGTCTTTGACTATGTGCTCTTTGTTCCCACACTCAAAACAACCGGAGTTCTTAGTTAAAGACAAATTGGAAGAGGTTGAGAATTTACCTTTTCCGTCTTTCTTGTAGAACTCTTGCTTAGGCTTATTCTCGCCACTTTTTGTATTTCATCATTTTCTTAAAACCTCAGTGCTAGAAGTGCTATGGGATCTTCTTCAAAATCTAAGGAGCTTAGACTTGGACCTTGTTCTTCCGAGGCCTTGAGAGCAATGTTTCTTTTGGTGCTGACCTTAGCTTCTTCCTCTTTTAGATGTAGCTCATGGGTGAGAAGTTTCCCAATAAGCTCATCTAGCTTTAGTCGAGAGATGTCCCGAGCTTCTCTTGGGTAGACTCCTCAGAATCACTCTTACAACTTCTTCATGAGTCATCTTTCTTCCAAGAGATTTGAGATTGTTGAAAATCTCAATGAAGTGAATGTACATCCGAGTGATGTTCTCATCAACCTCCATCTTCAACATTTCATGCTTGTGGAGATACTCGACTTATCTTGGCTTGCTTCACTTAGCTGGTAACTTTGTATGTAGTAACCAGCGTATCCCAAAATTCTTTGGTCGTGTCACATGCAGATAGTCCGTTGTATTCTGCTGCATCAATTGCACACATCGAGTGTGTTTATTACCTTAAAGTTCTTTACGTACTTCTCGTTCTCTTCGATGAGTGAACTCAAACTTCACCTTAGGTACTATTTGATTTCCTTATGTCTTCATAGGTATGTAGTTGCCATTGTAGGTGATGTCCTAGACCTCCTCATCATAATCCTGGATAAAGCACTCCATGATCTTATCCAGCGTACGAAGTTTAATCCCTTGAACTTGGGTGGTTTGGTGAAACATCTTCCTTCATCGAACTCTGTATAGTTAAGAGCCATATGATCTTTAAACCTTGGATTTGTTGCATCCTTTGAGAAGGCTTAGGCTCGATACCAATTGAAGGTTTGCTCTTGAGAGTTTGAATCACCTTAGAGGGGGATGAATAGGATGAGAAGGAAATTTTGCTGAATAATAAAGTTTTCTACAAGGAATGAATTTAGAAAACTATTATGAGTCTAGATTGGGCTCGAAATACAAAACTCAAAAGTTAGGTGGAAACCCTCCCGGGCCGAGAAAACCACGGACGAGTGTCAATCCGGACACCAAATCAAATCCACTATTTTGAATCCACAAAATACAAGGGTCGACTCTTACAGAATTGGCCCTTTTGACAATTCAATACAAGTTTTTCCTAGACATAAAAGTTCCCTTATCTATTCTAGTACCTCCTAACCGAGATAACCCTTACAGGTAGGGATAACCGAGCTAAGTTAACCCTTACAGCTCGGTCAAGAGACTTTATAAAGAATTCAAATAAGTAAGAGTGATTACAAGACTTTCTCTTTACAACTCGGAAAGTAAAAACTTAAGTATAGAGTTGGAAAGCTAGAAAAGATTAAGAGAGAATATATTTCGTTCGGATCTAACAATCTTTAAGTCATGTAAGATGACTTCTATTTATACATAACAAGGTAGAGTAGCCATTGTGACTGATTATAGACTAGGAAGCTTCACTAGTCTGTTGTAACAGTGTAGTCCGAGTCCCTCGAAAAGGAGTCATTGCAAATGTGAACATTGAGCTTTGGTCCTTGGCTCAACAGGTGGTCCAACCTACTAGTTGTGATCGAGATCCGGGGTGGAAACAACTATTAGACTCAAAGTTGAAGTTTACTGGATTTGGAAACAAATAACCCTTACACGGTGTCCGAGCCTTGTCCTGAAACAATGCTTTTCTGTCTACTCGGTGTTTAATGGTTAGAAGCCGGTTACTTTTTGTAGACACCAAAAAGTGTCGTGTCTTATCTCTTAAATTACGTATTTTGTTCTGTTGGCTCGCTGATGAAATCCCAAGTCCTATTTGAGGATTTGGATCACGGACTATGTTTGATTGGTGCAACGAAGGCGAGTAAACCACAAAGAACACCGGACACTAAATAAATAGCCTCTTGCCTTGGGTCGATCCAATAATCCCCCTTTCTTTTGGACGATCCAAGAACCGGGCCAAGCCTTCAGAGACAATGGAGTTTAGGTGCGTGCACTGGGAAATTCCAAGTTTAAAATACTGCATTTTACTTTTGTCCAATCGGATAAGGAGCTGAACACCTGAAGATGACGTTAAAATGTTTCATTTCATGATCAAGAGCATCAAAGTGTTGCATTTAGGCTCCATAAAACAGTCCACACGAGACTAGGAGCTTTTCCCCTCAAAATAACATCATGACCGGTGCCCGCAACCTTGGATTTTTAAGTGAAACACTACATTTTGACTTGGAGACTCATTTGGAAACACATTAGGGCACAAAACCATAGGCACAAAACCATAGGCACACCGATGTTATCCTTGCTTTATTTGGTTCGATCTCAAGATATTCGGCCTGGTTTATTTTCAGCTATTTGGATGGCTGGCCGAGAGCAACCCTAGGTCATTTGTGACCTAGGTCTCTCCCTATAAATAGAGAGCCTTGGCTCTCATTCCCACATGACTTATTTCCTTAGCGCTACGCTGTTGAACCGAGCCTAAAACACCCTCTCCTAACGTTACTCTACCGAAAAACATATTCAAACATCTTCTTTTTTTACAATTCGCCGTTGAATCCTTACAAACAGTTAAAGAATATTCAATTATTCTAATCTCTCGGGCATTCATTCAGCTGATCATTCTCACCCCTCATAAACTCACCTTTTCAAAACTCATAAAGAGCCCTCCTTTCTTTGATTTGTCATCGTTGCATCAAGAGATCCGAGTGTAGCGATCCAAATAAGCAAGGTGGGGCAACCTGAGGGCAATCATTCAGCTTTTAAATAGTAATTCAATTTATGGTTTATTTGCCGCTTTCCGTATTGTGGATCAAAGAGATGTAATAGCTTTTTAATTCCTCTCCACTCGATGTAATCGTTTAGTTTTCTGCTTTTCTTTCTTTATCTCTTTCTTTGCTGCTTTCTTTATCACTTTCCTTTAATTCTATTTGGTTGCTTTTTATTATTGTTCAGCATTTTGTATGTTTGTGTTTAGAACATTCTTTTAGTATATTATTCAAACTAGTAATGGTCGTCTTCGGATGGGCGGAATGGAAGGGTTTTCCCTACGTTTCGTACCCTTGCCCCCAAATCCAATTCTCGGTTTAAAGACCGATGGAGTCATTTTTAGCCTTTTTCGATCTTAGTTTTCCCGTACTAAGATTGGAAGAGAAAATTTTGTTTTTGTTTGTGTTAAGTTTTTCTCCTAAAAGCCGATCGACAACTCCCTCTCTTAATTTATTTTTATGGCATTGCATCTCGGTTATTTTATGATTGCAGGATAAAATAAAATAAAAAAGGAGATCTGGATGTGCTCGCTAGGCCGGAGGCCAAGGCTGACTGTTTCAAGCATAAGCCCCTAGCAGCACTGCACTGGGTGGTCAACGGCCAAGGCTTGGGTTTAGACTAGCGTTTTCACACCGGTTTGTCCCTGAAGCCTTATGGAAGAACCCTAATTTCTAGTTATTTTATTTTTTAATTAGGAAATAATATCCCGGGAACTCGAAAATAATTTATAAAATAAAAGTTAATAAAATGCCAATCAATTCAATCTAATTTAATCCATTAATTTGACTTAATAAAATTCATAACTCTTAATAAGAGATCAATGCCCACTTTCGAAAATTCATCTTTCAAAACCCTAAAATCATTTTCCACCCTCATCTTTCAAAAACCCTTACGCCAAGGCAATCGTGGGGAAGCTTGCTTCGGTCCGCCGGTGTGTTTCCTACAGATGGCGACTCCTCCGGGAAAAAATCATTTATTAAGAGGGCGAAACTTGAAAATTTGAGTAATGTATTTTTATAATGTGCTTTCATTAGGCATCCCTCATTTAACAACATTTGAACATAGTTTAAATATTGTTTTGGACCCCTAGGAAAAATTTATTTACCCCCTTTCTTAACCCTTCTTGAATGAGGCTCCCACTCGAATCTTAGGCGGGCTCAATTAGGCTTGATTGCCCAAGGAAACAGTACCTCTTCCTTTATAACACGCACTCTTAGGTCAAACCGTTTGGTTCATCAAGAGGCACCGAGGATTCTGGACTTTTTCCTTGTCTTGCCCCACACACGGAGGACCAAATCCTCGGACTATGAGTCACCATGTATCCTACCTTCTATAGACCTCTTTTGGCCATACAACTTTTTAACTATTAGGTGGTCCCTTTGACTTCATTTACATGCTTGAATGAGTTTGTGTGTTTTAGATTTAATCCTTTACTTGTGAGCCTTTAGCTATAGGTTAAGAGTGCTGATTAGCCCTTGCATGGGTGAAAATAAATAACTTTAATAAATTTTCTAGAGTCGGTCCATTATGTGCATTTAACCAAAAGTCAAAATACCCTTGATTCATACTCGAGTCTTCAATTTCCCCTTTTGATGAAAGACATTCAATATTTGGAAATATGAGTTAGTAACAAAGAATAGTAAGTTTTTAGTGTTGAAATTGTGTTAAGTATCGGAGATGTGTATGATTGTTTGAGCTGACTGAGGTATCATGATGTTTGCAATGATTATATATTTCCGAGTTAAAAAAAAAGATTAGAATAGAATAGAATCAAAGCAAAATAGGATACACGCTCGAGTAAGTTATGCTTTTAGAAAATGTATCATAGAATTGATAGATAAAATAGGGAATACCGAGAGTGTTACATTAGATTAGTTTGAAGAGAAGCATACAACAACAAAAATAAAAAATAAAAATTTACTCACCCTAAGTCATGCAATTATCTCTCCCACTATACATTTCATCAAAAATAACAAGTGGGGTTGGGAGAAATAAAATGCTAGACAAAAACAAAAAATGAAAAGAAAAGAATTAAGAAAGGGGTGGAGTAGTTCCGATTGAGGAAAATGACCAGGGTGCCCTACGCCTGCTTCAATAATGTTAAGATAAAGCAGCTAGTTGCACGGTTGGCGGTGGTGGAGAAGGAGGCAGCGTTGAAGTGCAAGTCCGAGCGAGTCTCAGGTGACCGGTCCGTTCATCGAGCAAGGGATTGTTCTTTCTCTTCTTCTATATCCGAGCCCTCACCTTCAACGAGTTGACTGGGCTGTGAAGATGATTGGGCTTGGGATTGGCTCACATCTCCAACTTCCTCGAAGCTAATTTTATATGCTCATAAGATATGATTTTAGCTTCTTCTTCTTCTCCTTCTTCTTCTAAGTCCGAGTCGAAGAGTCGAAGAGGAGGATGAGTGTGAAGAAGAGCCCGAGTATTAGTCCGAGTCTTGTGCGGCTTTTAATCGATGCTCTTGGAGGCGGCTAATCTGCTCCTTTTTCCTTCTAATGGCATCTTTAAGCTCATTGATCAGAATCGACTCTAATTTGTCCGCTTCGAGTCGTTCTCTATAGTTGGGTCATAATAGGCATGACAGTCTAGAAGGCACCAAGAATTGATCTGTAACTCTTTGGTGAGAGCTATAAACTAAGAAGCCACCTTCGAAGAAGTTCGATGGAAGGGGCCGACAGATGTGAAGGACCAGCAATCAAGAGAAGAGGATCTTGTGTACTCTTCTTGGGTGGACATGGAGGAAGAGGTATCTCAAAAGAATGAATCCGGACACCAAGTTCGGTTTCTTAGTACCCAAGATTTCGAAGCTCATTTCTTCTATTGGAAATGGCTGGCTCTAGAAATTTTGTGTGATTATTAGGGAGATTAACCTTAAAGTGAGCAAAAATTTTAGAGAATAGAGCTCCAAAAGGCGGAGGGGGCTTCTTCGATCTAGAGAAATAGAAGCGATCTTCTTAATAATGAAAGGGAAGAGGTCAACCTCATACCCTTTGTAGAATATCAAATAAAACTTTAACAACCCCGCTATTGGGGTGCTCTTTGGAGGAAAAGAATGAGAAAATTGTTCTTATTAGAAAGAAACACAAAAGTCTACCCTTAGACTTCAATTAAGTAATAGAAAATTTTTGTGAGCCTTAGGAGGGGCTCAGGCATACTTAACAAAGAATTCCTCTACTATTTCAGCAAAAGGAATAGGATTGGTGTTCAGAAATAAACACTAAACATGAAAAGGTTTATCAAGGAGTAGAACATTAATGGTGATTCTCTTGTCTTGGACGATTGAGTAAATGACATTGTATTTAGAAGACATGTTCGGGTAGAATTCCGAGACTAACTCAGGTTATGTAGTCATAAAAATAGAGATAGTTAAAAATACCTGTATTAGTGAGAGGTTTGACCCAAGACAACTTGGTGGAAATGAAGAACTTGTCTTCCGAGGAAGTAATGTTGGCAACTATTGAGTGCTTGGGATCGTCAAAAGTTAGGGCTTTGCCCTTTGAAGTATCTTTTGGGGCTCATCAGGTTGAGCAACTCGAGTTGTTGCCTTCTTTGTGGAAGAAACTCCTTCGGCAATAGTCCCTTTTGTCTTTTTGCTTTTAGTTGAAGGCTAAAAGTACTTTTCTAACACTATGAAATTCCAATGACGTCTTGGGAGTAGTCTCACATGATATCTACCAGATTCCCATCCGCCCTTCAAGCAATCAAAGATTTCTTCTCCGAGTCATGTATTCCGATCATTTCGAGTAAGGCTTGTTAGATAAATGCTAACTCATAAGTTCTTAGTCCGGGTGTTAACTACTTTTTATTTTTGTTGGATCACCACTCTTGGTCTCCCACTTTCGGGAGATTTGCTTGGTGGTTCCGGGTAGGGGTGTGCAAAACAGGTTAACCGCATTTTCGGTTAACCGATTTTCGGTTAACCGGAATTTCGGATAGTTAAAACCCCAAACCGTAACCGATCCGATTTTTCCGGTTAACCGACGTTTCGGTTAACCTGAGTTTATGGATAGGTAAAATTCCGATCAGTAACCGAACCGAAAAGTCCGGTTAACCGAAAAATCGGATCGGTTTACGGTTAACCGAGGTTGTGAAATAAATTCGATCTTAGTAGCAAGTTGCAGCATTAAGTCCGAGAATTTCGGACGAGCATCGGATGGCAACAAGCGGCAGCACCACCAGCACCACCAGCAAGCAGCACCACCACCACCAACGAACGAGGACGAGAGGGGAGGAAAAGAGAGAGAGAGGGGGAACCTGAGTCGGATGAGCATTGCCGGGCCGAGTATCGTGGGTAGGTCACCGGTTGCCGCGAGAATGAGGACGAGAGGGGGAGGCAGAGGGAGAGAGAGAGGAGGTCGACGAGGACGAGAGGGGAGGCGAGAGGGAGAGAGAGAGAGGAGGTTAACGAGGACGAGAGGAGGAGCGACAGAGGGAGAGAGAGAGAGGAGGTCGACGAGGACAGAGGAGGAGCGACCACCGAGCGACGAGAGAACAAGAGAAGCTGGGGAGGCGAGAGGGAGAGAGAAAGAGGAGGTTGCAGCAAGACGGCGAGAGTAGCAGCAAACAAATAGGGTTTCAACTTTTAAGCATTTTATATTTTTTATAAAAATCGGTTCGGTTAACCGATGGTTAACCAAAAATTTTCTAATCGCGAACCAGTATCCGAACCGTTAACCGAAAAAATTAATCGGTTAACCGCTTTTTGGATCGGTTTTCGGGTCGGTTTTTCGGTTTTGGTTTTTTCTGCTCGGCCCTAGTTTCGGGACTCATGCTCATACTAAAAGCCAACCTCACATATCATTCAGTAGCACTACTCGAGCTGACACTTCGTGGTGTTCATCCCGGCGTTCTCATGGGTGGAATTCGTTTGAAGTTGAGCCAAGTTCATCCGGGCCCGACCTAGTTCCACCGAAGCCGGGCCTAGCTTGTCTATAACCTAGTATTGACACTACCCCCTTAAAAGCACTTGACCCTTATAGTAGGCTATATGATTTTCATCACATATCCTATAGTGGACCTTATTATGTGGCCTTATAATCGACATGGGACTCGTGGGGCTAGTTTTTCACGTGCGGCGGATGATAAGCGAGCTTCAACGTCGATCAAGGAGGACATGGGCAATTACATCTTTGGCGATGTTGATGATGATGATGATGAAGATTATTGAATAACCACTTGTTAAGTCGTATTTCATACATATTTTTAGTAGTTAATTAATTTATATTATATAGTTTATTTTATCTAAATTATTCTATTTTGTCTATTGTTAGGTAATTGTCAAATAAAGTTAAAAAGAGAGGAAATACGTAAAAAGTGGGATTTTTAACTACCGACAAGCTTTAAAGATAATATTTGAAGTTAGTCTAAAAATAATGACTCATAAAATATTTATTTTATAAGGATTTATTTCATGAAGTTCTATTTTAAAGAGGAGAATGAAGAGAAATAATTTTACTCCTAAACCCATTAGGACTCCTCCTTAGAGTTATATGAAAAGAAGGAGACTTGGAAGAGAAGAAGAGGAATATCATCATCAACAAACATCTCACAGCTGACCTCTTTATATCCCTCATCCTCTCACGTAACCGGGGGCATCATAAGCTCTCTTCTTCTCTCTCCCTCTCGGAGAAGACATAATCTTCATCTCATCACCTTCTCCCGCTTCTGGCTTCCCACCATCACCATCACACACCCGTTATCCCATCTCATCATGTCATCACCATCACAATGCCACTTCACCTCTCCCTCTCACCCACGCATCTCCATTCTCTCGGTCAACCCTCACTCTTGCCTCTAAACACAGACCTCTCACCACCTCCGGCTTCTCCATCACCAATTATCCTCATTACTCATCATCATCTTCTTCTATCATAATCTTCACCCCTCTTCTTTGCCACCTCGTCTTGCTTTAACCATCTTCATCATATTTGTGAAAGTTTTTAGAATTCTCGGGATGACAACGAAGAGAGAAATTTGTGACAAGGTGCTGAAAGCCTCGCCAAACTAAGCGAGTAAGGCTCCTTGGGCCAAGAATCAACCTTAGAACATGCACCGGTTAACCACCATGGCTTACCTGTGGCTGGTAACCGACATGGCTTGCGGGTTGGATTGCGGAAGTAGTCCTCGCTAGAAAGTCCATGTTGCATTACTATTACCTTGTCATACAATTACAAATTAAACCACTACTTAAGCTTATAGTTAACAATATAGCATAGGGAAGTAGGGATCGAATCCATGAGGAAAGCTAATATGAAAATCAAAATTTCAATCCAATTAAATTTAGGATTATTGGATTCTAAAATCCCCAACTTTGGGGTCTTTTGAATGGAATATCCCGAAATATCGATTGGCATGGCAGCATATTGAATTTAAACCATATTATTTGTAGGTATCCCACCACCGAGTTTCGGTTAAAACGACTCGGTGGCGATATGACGTGGCGGTGGCGATTATAAACGTGGTTATTGTTGACTGCTTTTTGACTTTCACTAATGACACGTTGACACTCTCTCTCTTCCCTTGACCCCCACTAACCCCCTCTATATCAACTAATTCCCCACGCTTGATTCTTGAAAAAAAAAAACAAACACTTGAAGCGAAACCGATAACTTCCAAAACCTTCCAAAACCAATTGCGGTAAGATAATCGTGGAATGAGGTTCGGAAGCCAGTCCTTTTGTGCTCACTGAAGAGAAAAATCTGAAGTTACTTGTCAAAATCGAGAGTTGAAATGAAGTTCTGTCAATTTGAACTCCATTTTCGTTCACTTCAAAGAGATTCGGAACCTTAATTTTTTATTTCTATTTTGCTTGAATAGTGTCATTGTCAAAAATGGATTTAATTTGTTTAGAGATCAATTATGCGGGAAAGTTTGTGACGAGAAGATGAGTTCAAATATAAAGGGGTGATAAGCTAGAGATTTTGAATTTTGATGTTGATATGTTAGGATTTTTTACGATTAAGGCTATGTTGAGGATGTCGGCTTTGAAAATACAATTGAGTATTACTATGTAGTACCTGGGCTGGATTTGAAGTATGGTTTGAGAAGGTTATTGGATGGTTATGATTCAACAGAGATGGCTAAACATGCTAGTATAGCAAGTCGTATTAGTGTGTATGTTGTTCATACAGTGGATGAAGCTAATTTAGTACTCGAAATGCCTACCTCTACCTGCCCCAAATGTCCCGAAATCATGCGAGTCCCGCCCCAAATGTCCCAAAATCATACGAGTCCTGCCCCAAATGTCCCAAAATCATGCGGTCCCGCCCCTAATGTCCCTAAATCATGCAGTCCTGAAGGTGTGCCCAATTATGTTAGTAGTCAAGATTGTAGTGGTCGTAGAGTGAAACATGCCCCAAATAATTCCCCTTTATCAAAGAGAAGAAAGAAGGGTCTCCTATATCCCCATCAGCCAACCACAAAATATAACCCTACCTCAAATGATCCCCCTTAGTTAACCACATGCTCCTCTCCCGCATGCTCCTCTCCTAGTTCAAATTATCCCCTCGATCAACCACGAAACTACCATGAACACAAATGCTCCTCAATCAACCACGGAAACTTACCCTTTCTCAAATGATCCCCCTCAATCAAATGCTCCCCTGATTTGTCCACAAAAGCTGCCCCTGTGTCACCTCTAACTCATGAGTCCGAAGAGTGCACACCTATGGCAACCACACATGGTGACACCGAAGTTGATATAGAAGTTGCATAGGATTGGGAAGACCCTCGACGTGAGTCACCAATTCCAATGCATGAGTTAGTAGGGGAGACTATGAAACCGACTCATCCGATGGTAGCTTGTATGAACCTGAGGGAGATAGTGAAGAACCCGAGGGAGAACGTGAAGATGAGTTCCAGGAAGAAGATGATGTATCGGAAGAAGAAGAGGAGCATAGTGATCCTGATATTTCTAATATTGATACCAGTGATGAAGAATGGAAAACATGTCAAAGGAAAATGGCAGAGCATAAAAGACAAAAGGCAGCTATTCATGAAGAAGCTATGCACAATAAAGATACATTCGAGCCTGGTTCAGTTGGAGAATCTTCGAGGGCAAGGAAAGTGGTAGAGTGATTATGAGGATAGTGAAGAAGAGATGGAGACAGGGGTGAAGCCGAAAGTGATGAGGATGGACTACCTAGGTTGTTGAGAAGAAAGAAGAGAGTGCTGAATGTTAGACAAGTGACTGATTGGGAAAACTTTAAGTGGGAGGTTGGTATGACATTTGGTACTCTCGAAAGATTCAAAGATGCAATTACTTTGTATACATTGAAAGTCTGGGTATGACTTGAAGATTGTGAGGTCCGATAAGGAGAGGAACAGGATTGCTTGCATGTTAAAAGGAGAAGCTGCAAATTCAGATTGTATGCTACATGGGACAAGAAAAAATTCACATATGTCCTCGGATCTGTATTCAATTAACATAAGTGTAATAGGAATATGTTGAAGAATAGGCAACTCGAAATCTGAATGGGTAGCAAAGTACTATCTGCTAAGGTACAAGGAAAGACCTCACTGGCTAGCCAAAGAATTGAAGGAAGAAGTGAAGAGAGAGTTTGGCATAATTTTGAATCCATGGTTTCCATATTGTGTAAAGAGACAAGCACACAAAGCTGTTACATGGATCCATGCAAGAGCATTACTATAAAGTTGGGAGATACATTGAGGAGTTGAAAAGGTCAAATAGCAGCAAGCACATTTATTCTTGAAACTGAAACATCAATTGAGAGAGAAATCCTAACTTTCAAGAGATTCTTTGTATTTTTGATGCCATGAAAAAGGGGTTATTAACAGGTGCAGTGGCTGTGATGTGCATATATGCATGCTTCCTAAAAACATTTTTGGGTGGTTGCTTGCTCACTGCAATTGGCATTGATGGAAACACCTAGATGTTTCCAATAGCTTGGGCAATAGCGGAAGGGGAGAACAATGATAGTTGGGTATAGTTTTTACACAATTTGCAAGTCTGCTCTGGGTGGAATATAGGGTTTTGATGGACAGTAATCTCGGATGAGCATCAGGTAAATCCCAACTTGCATATTGATTTTGTTAGTTGAAATGTGCAATTGCTTATTACATTGAACTTGCATATTGATTTTGTTAGTTGAAATGTGCAGGAAATCTTACATGCAGTGTCAACGAGTACTCCCAAAGAGTGAGCACGAGACATCGTGTAAGGAATATTTATGCCAATTGGAAGAAAAATCACAAAGGAGAGGAATTGAAGATGTTGTTCTCGAATGTTATGAATGCATACAATGAGGCAAATTATTCGGATGCTTTGAAGGCCCTGCAACTTACATCACAACAAGCAGCCCAGATTTTGTCAATCGGAATCCTAGGAGCTTCTACGGGGCATTCATGAGAATAGATTCAAAAAGTGACATTGTGGTTAACAATTTGGCAGAGACATTCAATTCCTACATTGTCCAAGCTAGAGTCAAACATTGCATACACATGTTAGAGGATATCAGATGTTCACTTATGGAGAGGATGGTTTTAAAGAGACAAATGATGGAGGCAAGTGAAGATGAGATATGTCCAAGGGTGAGGGAGAAGTTTGAGAAAGAGAAGGAAGAAGCCGGATTCTGTCAGCCTTACCCTTCAGACTAATAAGGTATTTGAGGTGAGACATAAGCTTGATAGCCTACATGTTGATATGAATATTGCTTCTTGCACATGTAGGAAATGGGATTTGAGTGGGATCCCATGTTGTCATGCAATCGCGTGCGCTTATTGGCTTAAACAAGATGCAGAGGATTATGTTCATTCATACTTCAAGAAGGCAAAATACCTCCAAGCATATATCGGTTCAATTGCTCCTTGTGTTGGTGAGAGGCATTGGCCAACTTTAGATCTCCCTCTTGACCCTCCAGCTGTGAAAATAGGCCCAGGCGGACCAAAGAAGAAGAGACGAAAAGACCCTCATGAAGACCCTAAGAGGCCGGGCAAGCTTACAAGACATGGATCTCTAATTGTATGCAGCAAGTGTCATGTTGTTGGTCACAATAAAAGGAGTTGCAAAAACCCCACTTGTGTTGAACCCGAGTACTGAAAAAGACCAAGGGCGGACCAAGAAAGCTAACAATGGAGCCTCCAACAGCAGATTTTCCACCTCCAGGTTCTGCAGACATGAACAACAGCGAGGCAGTGGAAGGGGAAGAGGAAGAGGAAGAGGGGCTACGAGGCGAAGGAGAGGACAAACTAGGGGAGAGGAGGCAAGTTGGTAGGGGTTTAGACTTTTTAATTTTTTATTATACTGCAGCCAGTGCATTTTTTATTATACTCACAGTTTTTTATTTTTTTTAGAATGATGCACATGTGATTGGTGGAGATGCACATGTAGATGTTGGACACTCCTTCTATTAAGCCAAGCAAGCAGCAGCTCCCAACCTCTCAATACCCCACCACAGTGAAGATTTCTTTTCCCCTCAATCAAGGCCACTATCCGGACCACTATCTACCTTTCTCAAGTGTTAAAATCTTGTATTTTTCCATGCTGTATTGTTATGTACTTTCGGTTGGTAAATTTGTAATTTGATAGTTGATTGTTTCTAAACAATGTCAAATTTGTAATTTGACGAGTAGCTCCCCCTCAATTATGGATGTTGATCTGTTGTGCAAGTTTGTAATTTGACAGTTGGTCAACTATTTTAATTTACAAGCAGTCAATCAGTAAAACAAGTATTTCAATTTGCAAGCAAGTTGAAAACCAATTATTTTCATTTCACAGATCAATTTCATACAATGTGCATATTCATTCAAACAAGCACAATAACTTCCTAATTTTTCCTTCCTAAAAACATTCAAGTACAATACAATATTCAGCCACCACCCAATCGAACTACTAATTCCTCTCTTTCTGTCTTAAGCCTAAATTCATTAATAAACTATCCCGCTTAGAAACCCAAATACCAAGTATAACTAACAAACAATATCAATTTCTCCACCAATGAGTTCCTTGATGCCTTCAATTCTTCCTCTACTCTGCATCTTTTCTATCTTTCTTTTGCAACCTTCTTCCTCAAACTTTCATTCTTTTCTTGAAGCATCTTTTTTTCTTCAACCACATCAATATCTTGTTCATCATCCCACTTGAAAAACCCACACCCTTGATTTACCTACAATAGCTCAATAGTCAAAAAATTAACTACCAACAAAAATAAAACTATAATTTCAGCCATTTCCAAACCCTAATTTCCTAATTACTTCACGTTCCATAACGGGCATCCGAAAAATTTCTTCCCTCTATAGGGGGCTTCTTGCAGATCTCATGAACTGCAGGCAAATCATGGTAGCATTTCACCAGCAACATTTGCTCTCTTCGCGATTGGGCACTCGAAACTCCTCTCCTTCCGGAAGTTAATGACCCAACAACGGTGTGCGTCCTTCTACTCATGTTTTTCAAGTAATTAAGGGAATTTCGGATTTGGGATTTAGGTCGATTTTAGTTTAAAGAAAAGATTGGTAACGGAAGAACTCAACTTTATTTCAAAAGAGGGGATGGAGAGGCGAAATGTAAATGCTACAATTGGAGTAATGAGTTTCAGAATATGGGGTTAGAGAGAGGAGAAAGAAGAAATGTTTTGAATTAGTTGATACAGAGGGGGTTAGTGAGGGGTACAGGGAAGAGAGAGAGTGTGAACGTGTCATTATTGAAAGTCAAAAAGTGGGTCAACAGTAGCCACGTTTATAATCGCCACCACCACGTCATATTGCCACCGAGTCGTTTTAACCGTAACTCGGTGGTGGCATACCTACAAATAATAAGATTTAAATTTGGGATGCTGCCATGCCAATCGATATTTCGGGATATTCCGATCAAAAGACCTAAAAGTTGGGGATTTTAGAATCTAATAATCCTTAAATTTACTACTCTAATTATTTTATTTCTTTATCTTGTAAAAACTAAAACAAACCAAATTAAAAAATTTAAATTCATAAATTTAATTATGAGAAGGACTTCTAAAATTATCCAAGTTTATTCTGATAATCTAAATTTGACATAATTAGCCTAATTAATTCTGAAAAATTCAAAACGGAAAATTAAATAAAAACGAAACCAGAAAATCAAAATAGAGAATAAACTCATAAACTAATAGCAAAAATAATAGAAAATTAAATAAGTAAAATTCTGCACTAAAAAAATACGAAAATAAATACTAAAATTACCTAGAATATTAAGAATAATTTTCTAGACCTAAACAAAACCTAAAAATATAGAATAAAAATTCAAAAACTGAATATACGAATTAATTAGACTAAAAATCTACACTAATTAAATTCAAGAATTAAACCCGAGAAATTATCAAATCACTCCCACACATTCTGAAATTTAATCACAGCAAACATACACTCTATCTAAACCCTAATAACCGATAAAACACAAAAAATAAGAAAAGAAACAATTTTTAACCTAATTTCTAACAAATTGGCTCAAAAATAACAAAAGCTGACAGAAAAATAATCTGAAAATTAAAATATATAAAGTGTCAAAATTAAATTAAACTAAAATTACTAAAACTAACCTAAAAGAGTGATATTTTGGGGCGGTAAAGAAATTAATAATAAAAGACTATAAAATTGTAAATTAAATAAACAAACTCAAGCAAACGACTAAAAAGTTAATAAATAATTTTCAAAGATAACAAATTTATAAAAAGCACATACTATAATCTATATCCACCGTGCAAATTAATATTTATCACTAACACAAAAATTGATATACCCACGAGCCAAACTGTAGAAGACAACCACTAGGGGATCTTGCCCGT
This sequence comes from Talinum fruticosum, assembly GCA_021018815.1. Classification (NCBI taxonomy): domain Eukaryota; kingdom Viridiplantae; phylum Streptophyta; class Magnoliopsida; order Caryophyllales; family Talinaceae; genus Talinum; species Talinum fruticosum. Next base: position 2,273,567 of record JAITYX010000003.1, on the reverse strand, counting down.
TTTTCCTTAGTTATTAATTAACTTCGGCCTAACCCTAATATAAACCCTACTAATATTGATAACCCTAGCACCAGCACTAGAATTTAATCAAATTAGAGCATTAAGTATTAGAAAAATATCATCTAGCATCTAGTAACCAATCTACCAGACAAATTGATTTAAAAAGGATCTATGATAATTTTCTAAGTAAAAGAGATCGGTATGAGCTATCCATGTTCAACTAGGGTGATACTTGTGTTTAAAAGACCATAGCGATTACGTACTTAAACCCTTCAAATTATCATATGAATTCATATAAAACTAATTAACGTGCACTCTAATTAAATAGACATAAAACCATAAACATAAAGCACAAATGATCATAGAGTTATGGATACAATTAATAAAACATTAAAGATCAAAATTTATTTCAAAATAAATAATTTAACATAATTTCAAGTAGTTTATACCAAGTATAAAAAACTACTCAAACATAATATAGTCTAAAACACATAAACGAAATAAAAATAACACCTTTAACATTAAACTAAAAATAAAGAGAGTCTTGGACTGAAAACTACAAAACTAATAATACTACCGATATAAGTTTGGATGCGGAACAATGAAGAACGGATTAAAAATACAATTAAAAGACCGAGATGTTATTTTTAAGATAAAATCATATTAAAAATAGGAATCGCCAGTCGGTTTTGAATAAAAACTAAGAAAATAAAATAAGGAGGGTTGCTTCTCATTCCGTCCGTTTAAAAAAAGTGACATCTACTAAGTAAAATTGGAAATTTAAATTATATTAGGAGAAAGAAACAAGCAAGAAGCTAAAGGTGAAAATTAAATCAAGTAAAGCATGCTAATAAAGCGACAAAGAAAGCAAATAAAGCTAGGAGATAAATCTAAGCTATTATAATGATTGGGGACGAAAGTAATTGACTTTACATTACTTTAAACCACAACATGGAACTCAAATAAAAGAAATGAAACAAAGCGATAAAAGGTAAAAACTCAAATTTCTAGATTATGCCCTCAAGCAAACCTACCTATTGATTTCTAGGGCTCGATTGAATTATGACAACAGTCTTGGTAAGAAAATAAGGTTTAGGGAGGAACTAATGCTTCCTTTTATTGAAGGATTTTATGAATGGGAATAGAAGCATAAGTGGACAGAGTAAAGTCGAAGGCTTTTATGAATGGTAGTAGAAGCATGAATAGAGAGTAGAAGCGTGCGTGGACGGAGTAATGCTTCCTAAGAAAGATGGAAGGATCAAAATGTCCGATTACTTCAGGGATTTCAACAAAGCAAGTCCAACGGATAACTTCCCTCCGCCTCATAAAGATGTCTTGGTCCATATTATAGTAGGCCATGCTGTATTGTCCCTTATGGATGACTATGCCGGTTAAAACTAGGCGAAAATGGCGAGAAGAGGACATGGAGAAAACTAATTCATCGAGCAACGGGGCCTACAGCTATGTGGTAATGTCGTTTAGGTTGAAGAATGTCGGGGCCATATATCGGAGGACATCCGGGACCTTATTGTATGATATAATCCATGATAAAGCTGAGGTGTACGTCCATGATATGATCATAAAAGTTAAAGGATAGAGTTGGGCACTTGCCTAGGAAGTTCTTTAAGAGACCCGGGATGTACAACATGCACCTAAACCCTCCTAAATGTGCCTTAGGGGTAACATCACATAGATACTACGTTATGAGGTTAGTCTAGCACAAATTCAAGTTGATCTATCCATGATCAAAGCTATTCAAGAAATTCCATGACCAAAGATTGAGAAGGAGGTATGACAATTTCTAAGACGTCTTCACTATACAAGTCGTTTCATATCAAATTTGACTATGGTATACGAGCCGATATTCAATAAGCTCAAAAGGGAGCAAAAGCCAATTTGGGATGAAGAATTCCAAGCAACATTGAAGAAATGAAAGCGTACTTGGAAAATTTACCAGTCATTATCCCACCTCAACACGGGATACCATTGTTGTGATATTTGACCACTACGAAACTATGACAGGATCCATGCTCGTTCAAAGGGGTGATAAGGAAGAAAGAGTCGTGTATTACCTAAGAAAGAAATTCTTAGAGTATGAAACTCGGTATACTCCTCCAAAGAAAACATCCTTGACTAGTTTAGGCCACCAAAAAGCTTAGATGCTACATCTTAATCGATTCAATAAAGGTAGTAGTGCTAATGGATCCGATCAAGTATGTTCTAGAGCAATCCGTCAACAATAAGATAGCTCGGTTGACAATAATGCTATCAAAGTTTGAGCTCATGTATGTCCAACAAAAGACAATTAAGGGGAGAATTGTCTCTGAATTTCTAACAAACCTGCCAAGGAGGAATCGCGACCGGAAGAATTCAACTTGTCGGTCGAAGAGATATTGTAAGTATAAGTCGATATCCGGATCATGTACTTCGACGGTGCATCAATCAAAAATGCTTTGGAGTAGTAATTTTATTGGTCACACCTGAAGGAGCACATACCCCTATTTCGGTTAAGTTGAACTTAGAGGTAACCAACAACGTTCTAGAGTATGAAGTCGATATATTCACCATGTACTTCGATGACGCATCCAATAGAAAGGCTTTGGAGTGGGAATTCTATTGGTCTCACCTGAAGTAGCCCATACTCCTATTTTACATAAGATGGACTCGAGATAACCAACAACATTATAAAGTATAAAGCTTGCATCACGGGATTACAAGTTAAAATATAAATCGGGATTAAGAATGTCGGAGCTTTTGGAGATTTAGGTCTAATCATCAATTAGATTTCCCAAAAGTGGGAGGTAAGGAGTGAAGCTTTGTCACCCTACTAGACACATTTATTGGAATCGAAGAAACATTTTGATGATACATCTTATTCTTACGTTCCACACGATAACAATCAATCTATGAGGTTAAGAGTACTTAGCTTCAACACCTTACTAAGAACATTTATCATGGGCCCTTCTCAGCATGAGGAATGGACGTCATCGGGAAAGTAACTCCTAAAGGAATGGGAGGTCATGAGTTTGTATTAGTGGTAATAGACTACTTCATGAATGTATTAGTGGGTGGAGGCCGCATCCTATGCCACCATCGCTTCCAAGCATGTGGCCAAGTGTTTGGCTCGTGCACTGAATGTCATATCGGGGAGGTAGAATAGGCCAAATGAAGAATTGGTTCCATTGGATAAACGATGTCTACAAGCCCAACATCACGTCCAAATATACTAGGCAAGGATATCAAGGGTGTTTAACGAAAGGTTAGACCAAGGGACTTAAGAGAGGGTAATATGATCCTTTAAGAAATTCATGCTCTAATTCAAGACCTAAGGGGTAAATTTAGGCCTAAGTGGCAATGACCTCTTATATTATTAGTCAAATTGATCATAAAGGGGTGGCTAAAATAATGAACCTAGAAGGAAAAGAATAATCTCGGTTCACAAATTTCGACCAACTGAAAAAATATTATGTTTAGCACATTACTAAGCGGACCGAGCATGACAACCGGCCCAAAACTACCAAATTCACACAAGGCAGCACCGCGGGCCGATTCCGACCCATCAAGCACGAACAACAACTCTTTTTCGTAGTTTGGTTCTTTCATTACGTTTGGGATCCAAAACAATCCAAACTTTGTTAAAAATTGTGGTTCAAAATTTGCTTAAGGGGCGGTCCAATATCTTTAAATAATTATATTATCACTATAAGAAAAACCCCCTTTACGATAGGAAAAGCCATCGTAGAAAAGCCATTATCCCATCATAAAAGCCTTTTACGGCGGGAAAATACCGTGTCGTAGATGCAGCCGACGCAAAAGACCTTTAGCGACAACCCCGTCGTAAAAGATCATCACATCTTTTATGACAGGCCAATTTTCTTGTCGTAACTAGCGAACTATTTATGATCTCCCCGTCGCTAGTAACATAACATTTTTGACCAATATTGTTCCCCGTCATAAATAACAAAGGCAATCATGAACCAGTTTTCATGTCGTAGTAGAGAGTTCTTGATTCGAAGTATTGTCATTAATGAGACACTCCCTTTGCCACTATTTTGTAAATTCATTGTAATTGGTAGTATACTCCACTAAATAAAATGACATACTTAAAAAAGTACAATTTTGATATCACATACAAAGTTCACTCCAATATAGTACAAGACTGCAATCATACAAACCTTGAAGAAAGTCCTAGTTAAGAAGCCTTAATTAATTAGCTTCAGTTCTAAACTAATTTGTTCCCATATAAAACCCCAAAAGATTGTAAGAAGCCTTAGTTAATTACCTTCAGTTCTAAACAATAATAACAGAATTTTAACCCCGTTGAAATTAGGTCGTCGCAATTGAATAGTTTTCTTGTAGTATATCGAAGCGGTCAACTATTTTCAGCAATTACTTTACTTAAAGGTTGTTCAATATTTACAGACAATTATATTACACATGGGTGATCCAAAAATTTCAATAATTATTAATGAAGCATGAAAGTAAGCACAAAATTTGATTTTACTTTAATTATATTTAATAGGGATAAGCCTACTATTTACCCTCATACACAATAAAAAGGAAATCAAACAAGCACATTACTTAAAAAATAAAATGTTCAAAACAAAACACAAGGAAAAATAAATATAAATCCAAAAATCCAAACAAAAAGAAAGGCCAATGAGAAAAAAATAGAAGCCCTAGACCATTTTATTTTCTTTCCTTTATCTTTCGGGTCACTATGCTCCCCAGTTCCTCTCGAGTCCATTTGTTAATTTTTTATGGATGGTAGTAGACACCCAAAAAGTATCATCCTTATTTATTTTATTTGTTTTATGGGCCCGATGATGAAATCCCAGTCCTGTTTGCGAACTCAAATCGTGATTGGTGTTTGATCGGCGTAATAGAAGCCGATAAACCATAAAAAAACCCTTTAGCGAGCACAAAAATTATCTTTTTGCTTGATTCGGCCCATAAACCCATTTTCTTTCAACCAAACCAAGCCCGGTTTGGACTCCCAACCAGGAAAAATAAAACCTACGAAAAATAGAAACTCGCCAAAATAGAAACTTTGTAAAATTAGAAAGTTTCCAAAAATGAAAAGTTGCCCAAATAGGCGCTGGTTTCGTCCATATTGTGCAAAAATGCAGCGTTTCACTTAACACTCAGCGGCCAAGCGAGGCTTGTAACGTAAGACATCCGTATGACGTCGTGTGACGACCGACGCCACGTTTCGAGGCTAAACTTGCCAAAACACTACATTTTGTTCCTACCAACCAACCAAGGCACGGAAGTTAGGATGCCCACACGACATTGTCCGAGAGACGGACACCATGTTTCTCAAGATCCTTCGGTCTAAATAGTATTTCTCTAGTCCAGCTCTTTTATCCTCGCCGACAAATCCGGACCCGGTTCAGCTGATTTCCAGTAGTCGAAGTAGTTTTTGGGTTGATTTTGTGACCTAAAAATTCTATAAATAGATGGTCACATCCCTCATTTTTGGTCTGCTAAATAATTCCATATTTGGCTACATTTGTTAGCTAGTCAAGCCCCTCTAAGCTTAAAATGCTGCTAACACTCTCTACCACTCTCTACTCTCTCCACTTTGCCACACTCTGTCGCACTCCTAAACTTCACAAACAGCCTTCTTCACCCTTTTTCGAGCTCACTACCCTGCCACTACGCTATCGGATTCGGTTCATGATCCAAGCTCGGTAGGTGGGACAACTAGAGGGCACTAGATCGCTTTCAAGCTTTCTCACGGTTTTATTTATTTATGCTTTTTACTACTTTCCGTATGATGGATCAAAGATGTAGTCGCTTTCAATTCCTCGCCCGTTATAACTTTTATTTCTTTTCGCTTTCTTTTCACTTTCTTTATCACTTTTTTATCGCTTTCTTATTTGTTTATATATTGCTTTCTTAGCATGCCTTGTTTGATTTAATTTACGCACTTCACATGTTGTGTTCTTGACTACTTAAACACAATTTTTTTAACTCACGGTTTAAACTAGTGAAGGTCGTCTAGTGACGGGCGGAATGGAGAGCATCCCTCTCTATTTCATACCTTCACCCCTAAACATCGGATTCTCGCTTTAGACCGGTGGAGTCACTTTTGAAACCTCTTTCAAGATTAGCTTTTCCATACTAAGATTGGAAGAGTACTTTTTTTATTTTTGTTAGTTTTTACTTTCTAAAACCGATTGATGACTCCCTACTTTATGTTTCATTTCTCCTTGATTGCTTCTTGGCATTTCAGGTTGAAAATAGCTAAATTTTGGTTTCATTTCAACAGCCTAATTTATAGGACCGAGACTAATTTCTAAGTCTTACCCCTATAGCCGGCGAAGCGCTCCGGTCGTTGTTGGGCGACGCGCGGGGCCGGCTAGAGGTCGGGCTCAAGTCTCGGCCCGACCAGGTTTATTTATTTAGCCCAAGAGCTTTGCGGCAAAATGTGATCTAATTTTTCCTATTTTTCTTAACCTTGAAATAACATCTCGAGATTTCTCTAAAATATGTTTCTAAAATAAAAATGATTATAAAAATCACCAATCATTCTTTCACTCAAACTTGTTTCAAAATCGTATTCTAAGAAATAATCTTAATAAGAGGCACACCGCACTTTTGAAATCCATTTTCAAAAATGAATATTCAAAAAGAATCTTCAAAAACCCACTTGAGTCAACATTTGTGGGGAAATCCATGCTCAATTGAGCTGAGAGACATCTATATAACGCTTCTCTCTCGGCTTCCCTAAGCAAGGTAAATTCATCAAGTACTCACTCCGAACTAGACTTGATTAGTGTTGTTGGTTAGGAAAGCTATAGGAGGAATGCAATCCATATCGAGGATGTCCTAAACCTATCCCCTTTGCCTCATCATGTGGTCCCCGAAAGTAATAGCTAGTCGAATAAAGATCTAGTAGGGGCACATATGCGTGACGTTGGGAGTGTGTAATGTACTGTTACTAGTAGCACCACTTAATACACCACTTAATGGGACTAGTGCTATCCAACAATGCCATCCATCCTCCAAGACACCGGTATGCATCCTCTTTTCCAGGAGCATGCAGCAACCCAAGGTGCTCCATAAGCTAAACTCGCATACAATAGGCGGACAGACATTAGTTGGGTAAAGGAACTCGCAAGGCACAATTGAATCTTATTAGTGGCCCTATAGGTGTAAAATTAAATTTTATAAACTTGGAGCGAACAGCAGCAACCGCCACTGCTCGGTCGAATCCGGACTTGACTTGCCAATGTCGGGGCCCAAGTTGAGCTGAATCTAGCTTATTGTGATCTGTCAATGAGTGGTAATTGTTTGAGGGAAATTAGTTATTTACTTGTAATAATACCGGACTCCTAAAAGGATTTTCCAATGGGTTTACATGGATACGATCCAAACCTACGATTATCTTCGCCACAAGCAACGGGATTAGGGTGCCGCCAGCCCGACCTGCTACACCACATTTAACGAGAGATGTAGGAGACCGATTCTTGTGCCTTCCAACTAGTAGAAAATCCTCGATCATGTAATGATCAATAGCCCTACCTGTACGTAGGATGAAAGTATAGCACGACCTTAATGAGGTCCACTTCCTTACCTACAAGGATCCACTCAAGGTCTTTATCCTTCGAGTGCAACAATTGTTTATAAGTGCCTGCCATATTACGTGAAAGACGTTTTAGGACACGATGATTTTGGAGAGGACATCTAAGAATCACATTAAACTCCTCCACTAGCTGGCATAGTTCCCAATCCCGAACTTGAAAACATGCATCAAAGGGTCCCATTATGACACTACAACCCTAAGTTCCCATTGGATCCTAACTTCGCCTAATACTAAAAAGGGTCTTCGATTGATACCTAGATATATTTTGACGTTCCGCCACCCACAACTCTTGTATCCAGTGAGCAAGCTCCCCAACAAAATTTATGATTACTTTTTTGGGAATTAAATTTAGAGATTTTGGGGTTTTCCTTCTAGAAGCAAGTTTTTTTCGATGAGTTCTAATGTCCCACCTACGATCAATTTTACAATGTAGTTCATTCAGGAAACCCTAGCTTGAAGCGCTGTCTTTAGGGAAGCGTGTGACCCGGCCCATGGGCCGGATCTTCCCTGTCGGTTTGTTCCTAGGCACGACAGGTGCGACGCCGAGTTTTGACTTTGGGCCCAATTCTTTCTACATGCTCGTTTTCTTAATTTTTTAGTTTAAGTCCCTTTATGCAGGACCAATATGCTTTACTTATAAATCTCCTTTCCTCCTTTTATTATTTTCTCGGTGGGGGATTGGAGGCTAAAATTGCATTCATTTTTGTTTTTTTGTCTTTAAAATTTTTCTCATTATATAAATGAAGATACAAACCACCATACAAGAATTGTTCAACCATCGCCATCTATGAAGTCGACATTAGGACGATCATTGATGTTGCCACCACCAAAGAACTAATCACTTGTATCATCAACGAAGGAAGGCAAAGTTCCTCGATCCTCCGAAACTTCGGAGAAACTAGACCGGGGTCACCAAGAAGAACATGGGTCCTTATAACAAGGCCCACTAAAGAAAGAATGTTAAGGATGGTAGGGTTGACTCGAATTAATCTTCGTTAACGCCCGGAGGAACTTTACCCACCAACACCACTAGAAGCTTGGCTAAATTGAGTTTTCTCAAATGTCTTTTTATGAACCTCGGTACCTCCAAGGTTGCCTCCTGAAGAAGGCATCTAGAGCATAAATGTTGTAAGCAAGGAGGAACTATCAAAACCTAAACTAAAAGCTCGAAGTTAGCACACAAACTAACTCGACATACCTTCGATGATTATAAGCAAGGATCCATCGGAAATTTCAAAGGTCGTACAAAGCATATTAGAGCCTTATATACATTGTTCCTAATTACTTGTGATGGTACTGAAACGTTATCAAAAGATGGTAAGAAAGATTTATAGTACAAAACTACACAAATAGCATAACACTCTTAACCTTTTCTAATTCGGTGGAAATAGATGACCCGTGCATTCCGATTTAGGGATCTTAGAATGGGAATGATATTTGAGGTCCCTCAAAGCAAAGAAATATCCAATTCAATTAGAGGTATATAAATGTCACTTGGAAGGCCTACATTAACACAAGTTAGTTTCCACTCAAAAAACAAAAGCAAAAAAAGAAATATTATAGTGTTACGATGCATGTCATGATCCTTCCCAAAGTTGAGGACAACTCCCATTCGGATCAAGAAAAATTGGATTGCCCTAACACCCGCTTTCCCATTAGTTCCGCCAAAAGGCTAACCGACTCGGTCCATAAGGCCTGAATTTAGCCCATGTGAATCAAAGATAAGGTGCTCTAACCGAGGTCTAGATCCATCCCTCGGGCATGGTAGACAACATGCTTGGTAGTGAGAAGAGGAGCAGCGAGGGACCCAACCATTTTGTCCACATAAGTATCCTTTCAAGTTTTTTAAATGCATTATTCAAGTTTACATGAAACATAAATGTTCTCTAAAGCATATGCAAACTTTACAACCTTATTAGTTTTTAAAACTTGTAGAATATGAGGACCACAATGACCTAGTCGCCTAAGCCATGTTTCGTGTAAGTGATGAGGGGTGAAAAAGGCTTTGTGGTTGGAAAGGAATGTTGATGTGAGGTGATACACTTCATCTTCATTATTATCTTGTAACAAAATTATCCGCATTGCTTTGTCCTTTACAAAATCAATAGAATCAGTAAAGGAGACAATGCAATGATTACTATGAAAGACTTTTCTTAATAGACAATAAATTATATTATAAGACTGCAGAGGACTATAATGTGAGCATGCCAGCTTTATGAGAAAGCAACTTAGTACCATTACCAACAAGAACATGAATAGGCGTAGATAAAGTGGAGGAGGTCTTAAGCATAACTCCGATCAGTTGTCATATGAGAAGAAATTTAACACAAGTTAAGGCTAAGCTCAGTTCTTATGAAGGGGTCCGAAGCATACTAAATGAAAGTTCAATATAGAAAGGTAAATCACCATAGGGAAGGGATGAATAAGGTGTTTGGAAGATTTTGTGGAATTTAAATTCTTGTGAAATGAGATCTTATAAAGTTAAGAAAAGTTTAGCGTTGAGCTTAGTCTAAAGTACGGATTAGTTGTAGACACCGAATATGTGTCACTCTTATTTCTTTTATTTTTGCTATTTTATTTTGTCGACTGATGATAAAATCCCACTCCTATTTGTGGATTCGCATCATGGTCGAGTCCGATTGGAGTAACGAAAACCGAGTAACCACAAAAACCCCTTAGCACCAAAAATCAGCTTTCCTTGCTTTGGGCCAGCCCATGAACCCATTTTCTTTCGGCCGGTCCAAGCCCGGGTGAACACTAGGCCGATGTCGCGCATAAGGCTTTGCTGCTCACTAGACGCATCGTTTTGTGTTCAGCATCCAAGCGTAACACGGAGCTCAACATGTCCATACGACGTCTTGTAAGCTGGTGTTGTGCTTCGGGGAATTTTCACCAAAGCATTGCGTTTCGCTCCAAGTGTCCAACCGAGTCACGAAGCCAACCGCACCAAACAACACCATACAAGGTCGACACCGAACTTCAGTGGATTTTTGGCCAAAGCGATGTGTTTTGTTCCACATACCAGCTGAAGTACGTAAGGACTATTTTTCCAAACAGATGCCGCGATCCTCGACCCTTCCCGGGGATTTTCGGTTCAAGCGGTTTTATCCAGCTTTTTTTCGATTTTCCGCCGTATGGTTCTGCAGTTTGGACGGCTAGTTGCATGCTTCCTAGGTCATTTTTGTGACATAGTTCTTTATAAATAGAGAGCTTTAGTCCTTATTTGGAGGATGACCATTGTCTTACGCTATCACATTTTAACCCTAAAAGTTGTAAAGTCGATACACCGTTGAATTTATGATGAGAGCTACAAAATGTTATTTGGTATTATGATCTCTTGGCTCATTTTTAGCTAATCATCACTCCGCTAAACGCTCTCATCATTTCCCTACATTGTTCTACCTTTACCAAATGGACAAAAAGCCCCTTTTAGTACTTGTTTATCCACTGTCGGGGTTCCGGATCCGGTTCGATATCAAGATCGGTAGGTGGGACAACCGAGAGGGCATTCAATTCTTTTGCCGCCTCTAATAGTTTATGTAAATTATTGCATTTTATCACTTTACGTATTGTGGATACAAAAATGTAATCGTTTTAATTCCTCCTCCCATTGTAATTTATTTTTAACGCTTTTCTTTTCACTTTCCTTTACTGCGCTCTTTCTTGCTTTCCTTTACAACTTTCTTGGTTGTTTTATCACTTTCTTCACATGTTTGGTTGATCTCATTTCCGTATTCACATGTCGTATGCTTTCTTGAAACACATTTCTTTAACTCACATCTAAAATTAGTGGAGTTAAAGAAAGTTCCAAGTTCTAGACATCCCAACCACTTTCAATCTAGAACGCCCTTGGTTACACGACCATTAGGCGGTGCTTTCTATACTACACTAGAAAGTTAAAATGATTATTAAATTTCAAGTAGTAACCAGTTATGGGAAATAACCTATATGCCACCATCACCTCTAAGGAGTCTCGTTGTTAAAATTGAGCACAACGCCGATGATGAGGAACTCTATGGATTCGAGATCATCGTTCGTTGTAGAAAAGCATGAAGCACCTTTCAACTTCAATCCTTACATCAACCCCAATGTCCATTCGATGCCAAGGAAGAAGGGGTATTTTCTTAACTTAGTCTGTAGGCGGAGGGCATACCACCCAATCTTTCCACCCCTTGAGCCCACCAATAATTATAAGTTCGGACTAAGCTATCGTTCAACTGCTAAGGAAGTAGCCAAAGCTAAGTGGGAGACACAAACCGGGAGGGTTGCTCCACTTATAGTCTGCTCTATCAAACGCTATCCTCGTACTCTAAACGGGCAATTTCTAAAAAGGGAATGACTTCCCTACTATGGTTTTCTTGAGTCGAATCTGTATAAAAGACGAGGATATCCTAGTACCTGGTTTAGAAGTCTTTAGTGACTACCACGTCCTAGAAAAGGAGGCACTATACCTCCTCTAGAAGGAAAATCTGATGTACTCGTTTCTTCATTTATAAGATGAATCTTTGCACTTAATCTTTGTCTCCTCCTATTCTTAATTGTTTTGCCTGTAATGATGAACAAGAAATCCCTAAAGAACTAACAAAATCTATGGAAGATCATGAAAATCACTCACTAATAATAGAGGAAATAATAAAAATTAACTTCGGATTAGAAGATCAACCCCAAGAAGCTAAAATTAGGAAAACACAAAATCCACAATAGCAGAAAGCAATTCACTTCGCTCATTTTACAATTTATAGATGTCTTTGCATGGTTGTTGAGTTCAAAATTATGATATTTTTAATATATATTTATATCTTATTTTATTTGTAATAATTATTAAATTAGAAATTTTAATTTATTTTATTTTACTTTTATAGGAGCGTGGAAAAAATACAAGAAATAATAAAAAGAGCTCAAAATTAGACGAATTGAATCTTTGATTTGCGTTCGGCCCAAACTGAACCCAAAACCCATGCCTTTGTTGCTGCACTCCCCAGAGCCCACTTTCCTTTTCCGCTTACCTCCAGTCCAAAACCCGAGTTTCCTCTATCTCCTCTCTTTGCCTTGCGAAAACCCAGCCCCAACCTCAAAGACTTTAGCTCTCTCTCTCTCTCTCTCTCTCTCTCTCATCCTGTTTCACAATCCTCTTCTTCCTCTCGGCAGCACTTTAATCCCTGAAATCCTAGCCTACAAAATCCCAACTCTTCATCCCTCTTCTTCTCTTCTTCGGCACCCTTAAACCGAAACCCTAGTCCCGTTTTGCTCATCTCATGCTCTCTCTTTCATCTTCATTCTCCCACACCCTCGAAACCCTAGCTACAGCTCATGCCTTCCTCATCCTCTCACTTCTCCTTCATTCCCTAAAATTATTGCCCAGCCACCCTCCTTCAGTCAAACTCTCTTCGTCCTCTACCTTCACGCAAATTAGAAACCGAAGTCAAATCCATCTCAAACTCTATCTATAACCGGTTTATGGCAGACCTGAAGAAAAGACGAAGCGAGGACGAAAAGCTTTAACAGGGAGCCGACAAGACAGAGCACGAGGAGACCAGGTGGCAGACGGTGGCGACGTGATAGGCCGGTAGCCGAAGCCAGGACGGCGAGTTAGGTTTAATTTTCGTCTTTCCAATTCAATTCTAGTTCTCAAAATTCATTTTTTAGGTTTTAGCTATTTGAATTTTTAGTTTAATTCTTAAATTTCAGTATTTAGTTTTCGATTTTCGATTTCGGAACTTTGCCGAATTTGTGGTTTGATTTTTTATTGTTGAGTTGCTTGGCTGAATCTGGGCATTCGATTATTTAAAGTTGGACTGTGATTTGTGGAATTACATCGAGGAAATTCAATTGCGGTGGTATAATTTCGTAACTTTTGCACTTGCAATTCTGTTAGTTTCATTCTGATTTAGTTCTAATTGTACTTGTTCAATTTTTTGGTTTCTTTGGTTCTGATTCAGCTATTATCGCATTTCATTTGCTAGTGGTTAATATTGTCAAAGTTTGATGCTCTGTTTTCTATGTTTGGTATGTTTAATTTAGTCTTTGATTAATTGGTTTTGAATTAATATTAGTTTAGGTTAGTTTAAGTTTCACATATTAAGTTTTTGAGTCGTGTTTGCAATCTGAATTCTCTGAATTCTATTTCGTCCATCCCTGTTGTTTGACAAATTCTCGCACTCCCCAAAAATCTATCTAACAAAATGACGTCATTGCCCGGGATGGCGTTTATTGAAATTAGGATGCAAATCGAGTCAGTGAATTTTTGTTTGAGACTTAGTTTAAATTTTAGATTTTGTTTTGGACTCATATTTCAGCTTAGTGTCTTAGTTTTTTATTTATTTCTGATTCTGATTTTTTGTTTTTGTTTGGTTTAATTAGTTAGTAAGTTTAGTTTTATTTGAAGTCAATTTTTGTTATTTTTGATTTAGTTTTCTAGTTTTAGCTCTTTTTCAGTTTTAGTGTACTTGTTTTATGTCTTAGTTTAAATTTTTATTATTTTTGTTTTAATTTTAATTGTTTTATTTTTCAAAAAAATACGAAAAAACAACAAGACCAAATATATAATTGTGGGGTTGTTAGTGCATGAGTTGTTGAGTTAGAAAATCTAAAGAAGAGAACATGACTGAATTTGGATCACATGAGAGATACTTGAGCGATCTCTTTTATCCTCCTAGGAGATTTAACTATTCATGTTTCAACTTGCCTAATTTGGGATCTAATGTGACTTTTCCGATTGAATCACATTCTATTCGAGATGCGTCTAAAATTCTATGGTTTTGAAGATGCATATATGTTTTTAATGGAATTCGATGAAGTGATTTATATGATGCATTTTTCTAATATTTCGATGATGAAATAAGAATAAGATTAATTCCTTTTGCTTTAATAGATGTTGCTAAAAGATCGACGTATAGCTTAAATACTAACTCTATTTCTATGTGGGATGATTTTGTTAAAGTGTTTTTAAGAAAATATTTTCCGAATAGTAAAGCTGTGAGGTTAAGGAATGAAATCAAGCAATTTATTCGAGATGGATAGAGAACCATTTTGGAATTACTTTGAAAGATTTAAGAATTTATTGGCCAAATGTCCCCATCATGGTTTAGAACAAGTGGCATCTTTGTCAAATTGTTTATGAAAGACTTGACCAACAAACTAGGACAATGTTAGAGTCCATGTGTCAAGTTGGTTTTCTCTCTAAGCGTCATATAGTTACTTGGGAATTTGTAGAGGATTTAGCGGAAAAAACAATGTAATGGAAACCACTAGCGATGAGAGTTTGAACTCTAGGATTAGTGGTACAAAAGGGGCATTCATTTTGTTCCTAATGTGAGTCACCTTGAGTCCAAAGTTGCTTGCACTTGAAAATATGTTAAGGGGTTAACTATTCAACCCCAATCTTAGTAGACTTCTTTGGTATCATGTTGTTATTGTCAAGGCTTAGATCACCTTTACGAGACCAAGAACAAGTGCAAGTGAATGTTGCATTTCAAATATTTAAGTTTGACCCGTACTCTCCTACCTTTAATGAAGGGTTGAAACATCACCCTAATTTTTCTTGGAGTAGTAGACCTAATAGTGTAGGTCGAACATGTCCCAACCCACTTTGTTTCATTCTAGACCCCACCAAAGACTAACTTATCTAGATATGTCCAATACATCTAGACCACCACCAACCATTGCTCGGACCCAACCTACTCCTAGTTACACTAATGTTGATAAAAGTTATAGTAACATGGAGAAAATGTTTAAAACTATGACTAAGCGAGTTGACCCAACTTAAAAGAACTTTTCTTAGTTAACCGGAGGTGAACTCTAAGAGCATTGACCCTCCCTCTTACGGGGAACCGTTTGTGAATGATATATCCCTTAGGTCGAAATTGATAACCATATGAGTGACCAAGAATTATATCCTCGCACTCCGGTGCAAAAGTTATTTTTCCACGCTTCTTACGGAGATACTTGGTTCATCCGAGTACTTCTAAGGACACTATCGATGGTGTTCCTCCGGAAACCTTTGCTAATTTTTCCGAAATAGAGGAAACTAAGGAGAAAGATACTACTCATACAATAGAACCTTCACATCCTATAGATTCTTCCTCTCCTATTGCTGAATATGTTCATGAGCTTGAAATGTATGTTAGTTGTGATAATGAACACGATAAAAAGATTTCATTAGTAGAAAAGGTTGTTTGTTTTGAGCACATTAACCATGCTAATTTCTTAGTTCATTACGAATCCTTTTACGTAGACCCCATCACGACTAATCATCAATTTGAACTTTATGAGTCTATACTTTATGAGTATAAAATGTTTGAATCTATTGGTTCACAATTTGACAACTTGAAACAAACTCTTAATGGTGTTGCAATGATATTATGGATATATTTTTGTCACCAACTCCCGAGTTTTTGTTACCGTTATTTGGGTGAAAGTTCTTCCTACATATTTGATAAATTTTTACGTGCTTTAGCGAGATCTAAATTGAGATACTAGCTTGAATTGATATGGAATGGCTGATGCTCCATGAGTCTCCATTTGAACTTATTTCAAGAAATTTTAGCTTAGGTGTACCCAACACCTAACCCGGTATAATCGTTCCCCTCTCTTTTCTCTTTCTATTTTATTTTCTTTTGTACATATTTGATATTTTATTCTCTTTTTTTTTTTTTGAGTCATGTCATTTTTTTTACTTATTTTTGAGTCTTCTTTTTATTTTATAAATAATTATTTTCTTTTTAGTTTTATTTCTCTTTGAGGTTTTCCCACTCATAATGAGGACATTGTCAAGTTTAGGTGTGGGGGTGGGAAAATAAAATACTTCTTTTTGAAAAAAATTCAAAAAAATTTCTTTTATTTAGGGAGATATTGTATTTATTATGATTAAGTTTTGAACCATTGTGACTTAATTATTAGGTTGTAAAAGGGACATATATTTGATGACACTTACCTCGTAGATACAATCCTAACCTCATTTTTCTAACCTTGGCATACCATGAGAATTTGTAAAATTTGCACCTACGTTTATAAAAGCCATTTACTCTTAGATTTGAAGCTGTCATTGATTGACTCATCCACTTTTCTTTAGCACAAAATAATAAACTTCATGTGCTATCTTCCATTGCAAAAAAAAAAAAGAGAAAAAGAAATGAAAAAGAAAAGAAAAAGAAAAAGAAAAATAATAGGAATGACAAGAATCCTTTGAGGCATGCGCTATTGGGTGCTACCCTTTGAGGCAATAGTTGCTAATAGGCAAGACTTGATTCCCAAATGATGCGAAAATAAGTGGATTGAGTTAGTTGTGTAAGTCTTAACTAAGGGAGCAATGGTACACTTGCACATCGCGCACTAGGTCGATTCATTGTTCTTAATGGGATAAATATATGGAAACATTGATGTATGGTTGTCGTTAAAAGAGTGTGAGGTTTGATATGTATAATAAACCTAGATACAAGTTGATAACTGAATACTCGAACGTGATATGATTGATCGGGATATGTATATATGTTTTCCCTTTTGTAAATAATTTTTGTAAAAATCTTTTCGGTTTTCCATTTTTCTTTCTTTTCTTCCCTAGATTTTGTGGGTATATCTACTATAAACCCTCACGAGACCTTACTCGTCCACTTGGGCTACCAAGGGGCTTAAAGGGCTTGTTGCATACGCTAAATGCAATCGTGATTCCTACGAAAGTGAGTTAGGATTTTCTTATTTTCTTTACCGATTATTATTTTACTCAAGGACAAGAAAAATTTAGGTGTGGTGTATTTGTTGAGTCCAAAATTATGATATTTTTAATTTACATCTTATTTTAATCGCAATAATTATTAATTTAGGAATTTTAATTTAATTTATTTTATTTTTCTAGAAATGTGGAAAAATACAAGAAATAATAAAAAGAGCTGAAATTGGGCGAATTGAATCTTCCATTTGCGTTTGCCCCGAACCGAACCCAAAACCCTTGCCTTTATTGCTACACTCCCGGAACCCATTTTCCCCTTTGGCTTACCCTCGATCCAAAACTCGAGTTTCCTCTATCTCCTCTCTTTTCCTTGTGAAAACCTACCCCCAATCTCAAGACTTTAGCTCTCTCTCTCTCCTCTTTCACAATCCTCTTCTTCCTCTCAAGCAGCACTTTAATCCCGGAAACCCTAGCCCACAAAATCCCAACTCTCCATCCCTCTTCTTCTCTTCTTCGACACTCTCAAACCGAAACCCTAGCCTCCTTTGCTCATCTCATGATCTCTCTTTCATCATTATTCTCCCACACGCACGAAACCCTAGCTACAACTCACACCTTCCTCATCCTCCCACTTCTCCTTCATTGCTCGAAATTCTTGCCCAACCACCCTCCTTCACTCAAACTCTCTTCGTCCTCTACCTTCATTCAAACTAGTAACTAAAGTCAAATCCATCTCAAACTCTATCTATAACCGGATTGTGGAGGACCTGAAGAGAAGAGGAAATGAGGATGAAAAGCTTTAAAAGGGAGATGACAAGACAGAGCACGAGGAGGTCGAGACAGCGTGATAGGCCAATAGCTAGAGTCGGGAGGGCGACTTTGGTTTAATTTTCATCTTTCAAATTCAATTCTAGTTCTTAAAATTTAGTTGTTAGGTTTTAGCTCTTCGAATTTTTAGTTTAGTTCTTAAATTTCAATATTTGGTTTTCGATTTTCGGTTTTGAAACTTTGCCGAATTTGTGGTTTGATTTTAGATTGTTGAGTTGCTTGGC
The DNA here is from genome assembly GCA_021018815.1 of Talinum fruticosum. NCBI lineage: Eukaryota > Viridiplantae > Streptophyta > Magnoliopsida > Caryophyllales > Talinaceae > Talinum > Talinum fruticosum. The sequence continues at coordinate 2,255,260 of JAITYX010000003.1, read as the reverse complement.
TGAATCTGGGCATTCGATTATTTAAAGTTGGATTGTGAATTTTTGGAATTACATTGAGGAAATTCAATTGTGCTGGTATAATTTTGTAACTTTTGCCCTTTCAATTTTGCTAGTTTGATTCTAATTTAGTTATAGTTGCACTTATTTAACTTTGTGGTTTGTTTGCTTTTGATTCGACTATTATCGCATTTTGTTTGCTCGTGGTTAATATTGTCAATGTTTGATGCTCTATTTTCTATTTTTGGAATGTTCAATTTAGTCTCCGATTAACTGGTTTTGAGTCAATATTAGTTTAGGTTAGTTTAAGTTTCACGTATTAAGCTTTTGAGTCGTGTTTGCAATCCGAATGCATCCTTATGATTCGAAAAATTCCCATTCTCCTAAAATCTATCCAATAATGGTCCTATAGAGACATGCTAACGATAGATCCAAGCATAGCGAAACATAAAATTCCACTCTATGAAGATTCTAAGCCGGTTAAGAAACAACTTAGAAGGATGAAACCCGAGTGGGCGTTGAAAATCAAGGAAGAAGTTCGAAGCAACTAGAAGTCGGGTTTATTAAAGTAGTCCACTACCCTCGGTGGGTAGTAAATATAGTACCAATCCCACGGAAAGTTTGCGGGGTTTGGATGTGCGTCGACTTTAAGATCTAAATAAGGCCATCCCCAAGGATGACTTACCGTAGCCCCACATAGATATCCTAGTGGACAACACAGCAAGTTATGCCTTACTTTCATTCATGGATGATTATGATGGATACAACCAAGTGAAGATGGTTGAAGAAGATATGGAAAAAACGACCTTCATCACTTGATAGGGCACGTTCTGTTATTATAACGCCCCCAATCACCATTACTTAATAATCCCCTTGATTAGAGAGTATGAAGTATAGTCGCAGCGGAAGTTAATGATCGAAGGCGTTACGCCAGTCCTTATAGGACCAGGCTAAAATAGAATGCATATAAGAAAACTTGCGTCAATCACTTACGCTTATACAAGTCTCGATAGAAGTAAATATTTATGTCCCAAAGAGTTAAACCATACCACACGATTGAACCAACTCCCCACATATAGTTACGAGACATTTTATATATTATACAATTGTCTATATGAAAATACGCCATATGTAGTACCTTCCAAGGGCAAACCCAAAGACCGGATGCGAATGAAATCACTCGTGAGCTTCTATACCATCATAGATAAGTGATAACAATTTGTCCAGCTAAGTCTTGCTTCCATCGGACTTCTTTAGGCAATGGATCTGTTCACGTATGTTTTTCCTAAAACAAAAACAGTAAAATATTTCAAAGAATGAGTCGAAACTCAGTACGAACATTCCTGCACTTGTAAAAGCTGCTTTGAAAACATTTTAATTGAGCGCGCGCATTTCAATTCATTTTAGTTTGAAATCGGGGAGAGAATATGAGTAAAACTTGCTTGCTTAGGTTATTATCCGAAAGTGGAACCCCTTGATAATTGATACGATCTTAGTAAGGTGCACACCTCCCGGGCCGACCGAGAACCCGAGTTGAAGCCACGCGGGTGGAATTGAAGGGCATAAGCCCCGATAATTGATAATTGAGTGGGGACCACTTAATTAGGTGACAAAACTTGATTTGCAAATGATTCATTATTAGTTATTTATATAAGAAATGTTGAGATTGCTAAAATATGTGAATTTTCGAAGGGTACAGGCAATGAACGTACTGGATTGAGAATGTTTGTTTCTCCCCTTGTATAAAAATTTAAGTTATCAACTATCCGGCAATCGAAGTGGCCTCGGTTACATTTCAAATATATTTTTATTGTTAATAATGTTTCTCTTGAGTTTTAATACTTGAATTCGTATAAGCGTTATAATTTATTTCATTTCCTATACTTATACGAACATCGATTAAACTAACATTTGTATTACTTAACTTTACTGAGTTAACTCCGTTTCAAATATTGAATACAATACATACTAAGTAAAGAAGTTGATTAGGCTAATTGGATACTCGATGATTTTGATGTAATTCAATTTGTTAGTTGCTTTGGATTGAAAATGGTATATATATATATAAACATAAACAATCACTTATTCCTAATTTATTTCTTACTTCTCCCTTCCCTGCATTCAAAACCCATAGTTAAGTAATTAATTAATCCGTCAAATGCCTTTCCATAGGAAGGTTTCACAATTTGCCGAATTGCCCAAAATTCATACATACACTATTTTAAGGGCCTAAGCATTATTTCCTCAACAGAATTCACATTCACAACCACAATTAGGTATGCTTAATATTCGAACTATTTTCTCACACCTCTGCAATTACACATTAGCTAGTTCAGCTTCTACATACACTCGTCCTTCGTTTGTTCAAGTATAATCATTCCCAAAATACCAAAGTCCATCAAATTACTCACTTATATAACAAAACATCCCTAATCTCATTCACTAAATTATAATTTCCCAAAAGGAATCACATTTATTCACATTCATATACAATCAATCCATCAAACTTCCACACCTCAACCATCCACACCAATCTGAATTTTCTCAAACCAATCTTTAAATTCACTTCACAAATATTTTTCTAGATCATATGATTCAATTTACAACTATAATCACCGACAAATAACAAAGCGTGCAATATAGGGTTTGGGGTATTACCTTCAAAACTCGGAGATGGAAACCAAGAAGAAGATAGAGTGGTGACAGTACCTCCGGGATCCGGCGGTGCTTGGCGAGTACCGGCGAGGGCTTTGGCGGCGGCTGCGACCGGTGGTTGATCGCCAGGTGGCCGCTGCAGGGAGTCGAGCGGTGCCCGCGGAGGAAGAGAGGGATGGCGAGAGGGCGAGAGAGGAAGGAGCGAGACAGAGAAAGGGAGGGAGCGAGACAGAGAGAGATGAGGGATGGTCGGCGCCGGTCTTCCACCGGCGTCGGTCGTGCTGGTGGCCGGAGAAGGTGCCCACGAGGAGGAAGAAGCAGGGGAGGACGGAAGAGGCAGAGGAACGGGAGAAGCGAGAGATGAAGGAAGCCGATAACCGAAGTTTCCCAATTTCATTTATCTCCAAATTTTAAAATTTTTTTATACAAATTCTCGATAATTCAATTTTTGGATTTTTCTTTCAAAAAATCTAATCAAATTATTGTTATTATTTTGGTTTTATTTTTATGTATTTGTTTATTTATTTATTATTTTTGTTACTTTTTAATTTTATTTTATTTTATTGTTGATGTTCACAAATTATAGATATAATTGTTCGCTTGAAATATAATATTAGCGACCTTGTAATTATATTCCATCTCATGTAAATTTTAAAATTTTCTCTTTTAAACATATGCATAATTCATAATCATTATTATGAGATTTTTATAAGGGCCACTTCGTCGCCTTAGCTGCATAACACACATATAAAAATAATTTAAATATAAAATATCGAATTGAAGTGCACGCGCTCAATCATATAAATCTTGTAATTAATGAATTAATAAAATAAACAATGTGGTTTAGGGTCGGGTTGTTACGGTTATGTAGTAATGACCTTTTAGACTCAAGAATGTGAGAGCTATGTATCGGAGGACGACCATAACATTTCTACATAACACGATACGTAAAGAAGCTGAAGTTTACGTGGATGACATGATCATCAAGTCCAAGGATAGGGCAAGGCACCTACCTAGCCTTAAAAAAATTCTTCGAAAGACTACGGAAATATAACATGCGCCTTAACCCACAAAAGTATGCCTTTGGGGTAATCTCGGACAAACTGTTAGGCTATGTCATTAGTCTTAGAGGAACCGAACTTGATCCATCCAAGATCAAAGCCATCCGAAAAATTCCACCGCGAAGACAGAGAAGTAGATATGTGGTTTTCTTGGACATTTACAATACATTAGTCATTTCATATTAAAACTGACTATGGTCCGTGAACCCATTTTCAAGAAGCTTAAAAAATGTGTTAAGCCTATTTGGGATGAAAGATGCCAAACTGCATTTGAGAAGGTTAAGGAGTATTTGGCCCATACACCGGTTCTAATTCCTCCCCAACCAGGGAAGCCATTGCTCTTATACCTTACTACAACAGAATCCACAATAGGAGCCATGTTAGGCTGAACGAGATGGAAAGGAGGAACATGTTGTGGATTATCCGAGCAAGAAATTTTAGATTACGAGATTCTATATAAACCTCTAGAGGAAACATTATTGGCTTTAGTCTCGACCACCAAGATGCTTAGACACAACAACATGATAGCTAGATGGATAGTCATGTTATCGGAGTTTGAACTCAAGTATGTCGCACAAAAGGCAATTAAGGGGAGAGTAGCATTAGAGTTCCTAGCTGATCCGCCAATAACCGAAGCACAATCGAGCATCTCTACTTTCCGGATAAGAACATTTTATAAGTAGAAGTAGATATGTGGACAATGTACTTTGATGGCGCTTCCAATCGGAAGGGCCTCGGAGTACGGTTCCTTTTAGTCTCACCGGAGGGAGCACAAACTCCGATTTTAGTCAAATTAGATTTTGAAGTTACTAATAAAGCTGCGGAACACGAGGCATGTATTACGGGATTTTAAGCCGCCATAGAAATAGGAGCCAAGAATGTTAGGGTCTTTGGCGACTCTAGTCCGGTCATCAATCAAATTTCACAAAAGTGGAAGGCACGTAGTGAACCCTTGGCACCCTACTAATCACATTTGATAGAATTAGGGATATTTTGATAGCACATCATATACATACCTTCTTAGGGATGACGACCAGTTCGATACCTTAGCCAAGTTATCATCTATGATCAATGTCCCTAGTGGTAATCATTTAATGCCCATTCATATAGAACGATGGAGTCAACCTATGTATATATACGCACTGGAAGTGTGTAGTACTGACCAAACCAGTTGGTATCATCACGTTTATCGGTATTTAGAAAGCGAGAATATGCACAAGACTCCACATTTAGAGCCCAACGAGCCATCCGTATGTTAGCAGCACGAGTTCTTCATAAATCAAGGGCAACTCGTATAAGAAAATCAACACATGAATTAGCTTACTATGCGTAAATCAACATGAAGCAGAGTGCATAGTGACTCGACATTCATAGTGGGGAATATGGACCCCATATGAATGGAAGAATGTTGGTTCGGAAGATTTAAAAGCTAGGGTATTATTGGTCGACCATGGCAATAAATTGTAATATGTTTGTTAAAAGATGTCCCAAATGTCAAGTGTATGCAAACTTGTAGCGCCAACTACCTTCCTCTTAAATGAAACTTGCATTGCCCTGGCCATTCTCGGTTTAGGGCATTAACATCATAAAAAAGTGACCCCTAAAGGAACATGCGGTCACGAGTTTGTGTTAGTAGCAATTGACTACTTTACCAAGTGGGTAGAAGCAACATCCTATGCAACAATAACATCAAAACATGTGGTGAAATTCATAACTCATAACAACATTTGCCTACGTACCATATGAGCTTATTAGTGTCCATGGTAGTCAATTCAAGAAATAAGTAGTAGATCTATTAGATAAGTACAAAATCAAACATTATAAGTCCTTGCCGTATCACCCTCGGACCCACGGAGCAGTCGAGGTCGCTAACAAAAACATCCGAAAGATAGTGGAGAAAATGACTCGTCAATTACAAGGATTGGCCGGATAAATTTCCCTTCGCTTTATGGGGCTATCGAACCTCCATTAGAACCTCAACAGGAGTAACACCTTACGCCCTAGTATATGGTATGGAAGCAGTTCTTCCAATAGAAATTATTATCCCTTTGTTGAGAATCGTTGCAAAAAGTAAGATTCCTAAAGCGAAAGGGCAAAAGCATGCCACGAGTAGTTAGTATTACTAGACGAAAGGCATTTGCACGCTTTGTATAATGTTAAAATGTACCAAGCATGTATATCAAGGGATTCAACAAAAGGTTAAGCCTCGTAATTTACAAATTGAAGATTTGGTCTTTAAAGCAATCGTAGCACCAATTGAAGACCCTACAGTGAAATCCGGACCCAATTGGTAAGGCCCATTCATACTTAGTTAAATACTACGAGGAGGAGCGATTAAGTCGACGGGTTTGGACGAATAAGAAAGTTTTCAATATACTAACTTGGATTAGTTAAAGAAATACTATGTTTAACATAATACTAAATAGTTCCCATAATTTGCAAGGCCTAGCCCAACCAGGTCACGGCCCTGGCCGGCGTCGGCCACCATTCGGTCAATGGCGGGATGGCTCGGCCAAGAAATCCCTCCGGCTGATATTTTATATTTTGACATTTAATTATTTTTTACGATAGTCCAATTAGACGGTCTAATTGTTAATTATTTCCTCTAAGTGAGCGATAAAATGAATGAAGCATAAAAGTTAGCATAAAACTTACGTTTTACTTTATTATTTTTAAAAAGGGTAAGCCTACTACTTACCCAAATACATAGCTAAAGGAAATAACAAGCATACTTCTTGAAAAATAATTGTTCTAAAGAGGCAAAACTAAAAGTTTCCGATTCTTAATCATTCCTAATCTCGGACCTAGTCGATTTTCACTTTTTCCCTTTTAAACCACTAGACTCGGTTGCATGCTCATGGGTTCGCTCCTTCAGCTCCTTAACACATGACCTGGGTTTGGTCAGCTATGGTCCTAAAAATGTACTCGTAAAATAGATCGAAGGGAGGTTTTCGGGAACTACATCTTCGATAGTCATCTACAACTCGTCGAAAACAGACCCCTAAAAAATTTCAGTTCTTTTGTTCTTCAATCCCCCAAAGAGATGAATTTCATAGCTAAATTGACCCATTCGACGAATGAGATTAGCAATGTTGATAAAGTAGGGTTATGTCATTATGGACTGAATACCCCTTCGACATTAGGTAGGTAAGGATTTACTTGACTCGTTAAGAGTTGTAGTAGCCTTATGGGATCCTCGAATACCACGTATTCGAGGTTTGAGGATAGAGAATTGTGTCCTCTCCCGGAAGAATTTGATGCCATTCTACACATTCAACATTGTCGGACCAAGCTTGTGGTTCCGACACCATCAACTAATATGGCGGGGACTTATAAACGTCTCATAAAGCTGAATAATATGAATCTATGTTAGATTATAATTGGGGACGAAGTGCATCTAACAAACCTGATGTCACACTCGTCGTCCAGGTGTATTCTTCGAGACCGGTACATATTCAAAGGGGTCGAGGCCATTATTACATGCCTAATAGGTGGTTTCCTATTAGTCGGAGGTCACAAGGATATGGCACCTCTTACGCTATTACTAAACAATTGGAGGATCACCGCTCCGTGACTCCTCCGATTGTCGCATAAATTATCCCGGGACTGGACCGAGTGGAACCGGACCCAAATGAGGACTTCACAGGCAGCCCTCTCGTTATTGCGGTTAAGTAGTACTAAAACATTTGAGAACCATCCGATGGGGCTAGAAGGGCGGTGCCGGCTAAGGGAAGGTCCTCCCGTGCTAGAAAAATCGAGGCTTTTCCCGTTTTCACTCCCTCCTTTTTTATTTTGATTTTACTTTTGTAAGGCCGTAAATTAGGATGAATGCGATCGTGCATGACACTATTAATTTTATTTTTATCTCGTGTTGTGAAGATTTGGCTGGTAGAGCACTTTGATTTTGTGCGAGGACCTTAAAAACCTCACCGGTACTTGGCTATGTAATTCGATCACCGTCAACGGCTAGATCTGCCGGCCGATCCGGCGGCTTCTCGGTGGGAGGCCTGGTTTAAAGTCGGGCATCCCAATAAGTGGTATATTGAGCACCGGAAGGTGTCCCAATTTAGGACATACATCAAAAGACATTCTTTTGTACATTAGCTACGCCTCAAAATCAATACGTACTATTTCCCTAACCCGAGTAATGTGGCAATGGGCGAGTCTAGGATATCCCTTACCCGGAGTGCATCGCGACTGCCTCTTTTGATGTTTTTTGCGGCTTTGGCAGCGCGAATATGGTATCCACGTGGGTTGAGTACTAGATGAACCTGCCAAGGTTATCGAAACCTTAAGACAAACGATATACCGCGATGCCGTGGATTTTATTCGGAATGGATAAAAGAGACCGATCCCGACAAATACAAGGCAGTGAGGGTACGAGAACGTGATCCGAGAGGAGCTATTCCTATTGCGAGTACCCCTTCAAATTCACGAAGTGGTCCCCAGATTGACGAACGAGCTCACAAGAGAGAAACAAAAGCTAATGAAGTAGAAGATAGAAGGGTTCACAGGATCGAGGAACCGAAAAAGCAAACCCGGGAAGATGCAGATGAGTCTAGCGGTTAAAAAGGGGAAAAAGTAAAGATTCAACTAGGCTTTTAAATTAGGAAAGAATAAAAATTAGAAAACTTTTTTTTTTTGATGGGAATAGTTACTTCTCATTGCTAATATGCACAGGAATACAACCCTTTTTGTACAAGCATAGTTTCTTTATGAGCCGCAAATAAACGACACGAGATAAAGAACCTATAACCCACCTTCTAGGAAGGGTTGCTATAGGAACTTTGGCGTCGGCCTAGTATATTAACAATTGAATTATAATAGCATCTTCTCTATCCACTTTCTATCTATATTCCGTGTTCTTTTTCCTAATCTATGCTGAGCCCCGACCTGTATCTCCTTCTTGATGAGCAAAATCATTGTCCAGTGCTCGAGTCTTGTTTGGTGAGAAAATTCTTGCACATCTTTCTGTCCATATGTGATAGCTACATGTTGTAAATATAGCCCACACAGTTTGCTTTCTAGTCTTTGATCCTCTCATTTGGAGTAGTTCCTCTTGCCAATCATCTCCGAGTGACTTGAACCCCTGCTCAATTTGAGATTGCGAAATAATAGTCCTATCTGTATCCACACTGAAAGAATAAGTGCCTCGTGGTTTCGAGTGCTTGTTTGACAAAACACACAATTTAAATCTCGTATCGAGATGCTCAAGTGACTCGAGTCGTTCTCTTGTTAGAAGCCTGTCTTGCAGCAATAGCCACATGACAAATCGATGTTTTGGGATTGCTACTTGGGACCAAGCTATTTCCCGAATTTGAATTCCTCCTGCTACCCCAATAACCACATATATCCAGATTGGATGGTGTATTTTGGTTGCTTGTTGAGTATTCTATAATCCATCTTCATACCCTGCTCTAAATTTTGCTTTCGGCTTGTTCAACCTTTTCCAATACCAACTTACGGTTGAGGGAGGGCTGTAGGACCAAAAATCTCCCCCTTTGAGATAGATTTCATTGATCCATTTAACCCATAAAGTGTCTCGCTTTTGAGGATATGGCCCGAGATAAGTTTACCGGTTGCAGCTGATTCTAGAGAACACGAGTCTCTAATGTTGAGTCCACCTTCTCGCTTTGGCCCGCAAATTTGAGTCCATGTAACGGGATTTATACCTCTTTTTCCCTCATTTCCCCATAGAAAATCTCTACGAGGTTTGTTTTATTTGTTTCAGTATGGTTTGAGGAACGATGAAGATGGTTGACCGATAATCCAATAAGGAGATCACTAAGGTATTGATCACTTGCACCTTTGCGAGCATAAGATAGGTTCCTTGTGCACACGGTTTGTAGTCTCGCTTTTATTTTCTCCACTACTCCCTAGCAGTCTTTAATGCTCCATTTTGATGGTGATAATGGCATGCCAAGATACTTCATGGGGAAGTTTCCAAGAGTAAAACCCGTTCTCTGCACAATTTCATCCTCGTACTTTATCGTTGACTCCATTAATGTACAGCTGGGATTTGGATTTGTTTGCTCTTAGCTCTGTTGCATTTGTAAAGTGTTCAAAACCCCGCATCGGTAGTTCTACGGATCTAAGGTTCCCTTTGCGGAACAACATTAAGTCATCCGCAAAACACAAGTTCACCAGTTTTAAGCTTCGCACTTTGGATGATGCCCGAAACCTTCTTTTTGTGCTTGGGCTGCAAGAACTCTTGATAGATATTCCATGAGAAGGACAAATAGAAGGGAGATAATGGATCTCCCTGTCGGAGTCCCTTTGCTCCCTGTATATATCCAAACATTTCTCCGTTTACGAGAGATTGTATAAGATGCAGTAGTGATGTACATCATGATCCATTGAATGAATTTGGGTGGGAATTTAAGAGCGGACATCATATCTTCAAGGGCAGTCCATGTTACGCTATCATAAGCTTTTTGTAGGTCAATCTTCATGAGGCATCTTGGTGAGGTTTGCTTCCTTTGATATAGTTGTATCGGGTCTCGTGTAATAAGAACATTATCAACTATACTTCTACCTTGTACAAAAGCACCTTGGTTTGGGTTAATGATGTGAGGGAGTACTTTGCTCAGCCTGGCACACAATACCTTTGCAATGCATTTGTATATTGTAGTACAGCAAGCAATCGGCCTTAATTCCGTGACCCAAAGTGAGTTTGCTACCTTTGGCACTAGTGTTAATGTAGTAGCATTTACTTCCCTTAGTAACTTCCCATTCTCAAAGAATTCCAGTATGGCTTGGGTAATTTCGGGCCCAATAATGTTCCAAGATTGCTGATAGAAACCACTCGCCGTAGCCATCCGGGCCGGGGCTTTTGTTTTTGTCAATTGCAAACATGGCTGCCTTGATCTCACTTGGAGTAATAGGCTTTATAAGCAAGAATTACTCGCTCGCGTGAGAGGGTATCGCCCAATTCAACAATACTACGTTGTATAGGTGCTGCACGGGGAGGTTTAGTACCTAGGAGTCCAAGTATAGTAGTTGGTGAATGCAGTCTTGATGCTTTCAAAGTTTGTATGCAAGGAACCTCTTTCATCATGGATAGCCAATATAGTATTTCGTAGGCTCTTTGCTTGATTGCATTGTAAAATAGCTTTGTGTTTTGATCTCCATGAATCAACCATTGTGTCTTACTTTTCCGGTTCAAGAAGTAGATCTCCGCATCTAGTTTCTTATGGAAGTCAAAGCGGGCTTGTCTTTCCTGCTCTTGTAAGGTGGTGTTGAAGGGATCGATCAAGAGAGTTTGTTGTAGGCTGATGTACCATATCTCTTGCTGCATTTGCTTGTGCTCCAATATTCCAAAACTCCTCTCTATTTATCCTTTTCGGATCGGTTTTCATAAGCTGTAGCTTCTTGCAGATTTGGTACATCTTGCGGCCTGAAATTTTCCTCCTCCATGTATCATTTATGATAGCTGCAAAATCAGGAGATGAGCCCCACATGTTATGGTAGATATACCTTCGAGGTTTAATCCGGAATTGGTGATTGAGTTGAACCCAAATAGGTGTATGATCTCGCTATATCTTGGGCTAGGAATTGAACAGGAATGCCACCGAGACAATTCAATCCATTCGGAGTTGCCAAAAGCACAATCGATTTTTGAGTAAATTCTGGTCCCGTCAACATGATTATTGCACCATGTGTATCGTTGTCCCAACCATTTCATTTCCTCAAGTTCACGAGGCTTCAATACATTCATAAAAATTAGTATAATCTCTAGGGTCAACTTCAAGGCCACCTATTCTGTCCTCAGTGCACCATACATTGTTAAAGTCTCCTAATACTAGCCGAGGGGTACCGGTTGGCGGTCTCACGAATATCAATGTATTCCAGAGCTCTATTCTCATGTTATTATCATTCGAAGCATATACAAAGGAGATGAGAATAGGTGTCATACCTTGGATGGTCACCCTGCAGATGTATAAGTTGAGCGAGTCATAGTTATCACCTCCATATCAACCTTATCTTGGTTCCAGAATAGCCGGACCTCGCTCCTAGGATGAACAGAGTTGTTGTTCACAGTTCCTCGGTCTTTGCGAGATAGATTTATGCACTCTATCAATGTTAGGCTCCCTAACTTTCGTTTCAAGTAGGCCCCATAGTTGGCATCCATATTTCTTACAAAGGCTCGCCATCGCCTTTTGCTTATTAGGGCTATTGAGCCCCTTACATTCCATACAATCGGACTAGCCATCCCCCTTTGTGGGAGAGGTGCATCATTAGGCCTCTTTTCCGTAGTGTCTTCATTTCTCATACTACTTTGAACCTGTGTAGATTCTGTATTTCCAATTCTTGCTGCAGTTGGATTTTAGGGTTCTTCAGCTGGTTGGGTGACGGGGTTAGGAATTTTGGATTTTACTCGCCATACCCATGTCCCCTCTGTCTTTTGCATTGCTCATTTGTATGACCATACCCATGGCATAAAGTACATTGTATGGGTTTCCATTCAAAATGTACCCTCTGCTCAATTAGTGCACCATGCTCATTCTCAAACAAGTACCTTCTCCTTTAATGAGTTAAAAATTTCAACTTCAACAAGAAGTCTAGGATAGCTCGCCCTTGTTCGTTGTTACGTAATTTTGTCTGTCATGATCGGACATCCTACTAAACTTCCAATTTCACTTAGTGATTGTGCACTCCAATACTTCAAGTCCAATCCAGGTAATTGTATCCAGACCGGCACCCTGTGAATCTCATTCTTGAAGGTAGAATAGTCGGGACACCATGGCTTCATTACTAATGGCTTGCTATCAAAATGGTAGAAACCCGATTGCAAGATCTCATCTCTAACTTCAGTGGAGTTGAATCGCACAAGTATAATGTCATTTTCAAGCATGAGCACTTTTTCAATCGAGTATTTACCCCATATTCATTCCGGATATCCCTTCAGTATCACAAAAGGGGGTTCGCACCCAACACATAGCGAGATGAGGGAGGAATTCCAATATTCAATCTCTAGGTTAACATCTTCAGACCTCAATTTTTCCCACACATTGTCCATCAATACATTCAGGTGGTATAAAATTCACTTTAGATCCAGCGTTTGAAAGCTTACTCACATCGAAATTATCCCGCATGCATTTGGTCGACCCATTGGCTGAATTTGCGCCATCCGATTTCGGGGAAGAAGGTGCGGTAACTTCCTTGGCTATCGGTGAGGGCGCAGAGGAAGGAGGGTGAGACGGTGCCTCCAGATGGACTTTCCGTGGCAATCGGCGAGGGCGCCGAAGAAGGGGGACGTTTTCGATCGCGATTTTGCTAGGTGTAAGGCTTGAAGCTGGGCTTTACTCTTCCTTGCCATGGCGGAGCGCTAAACGCTCGGAGGAGCCATGCCCGTCTTCTCAACATCATTTTTTTAAAAGAAAAAGAAACTTTAAATTAGAAAACTTTTAGTTTTTCCTCTTTAGAACATTTTATTTTTCAAGTAGAATGCTTGGTATTTCCCGTTTTTATTAAGTTATGTATTCGGGTAAGTAGTAAGCTTACCCTTTATCAATAATAAAGTAAAAAGTAACTATTATAATCACTTTTATGTTATATTTATTTTATTTTATCACCCACTTAAAAGAATAACCTAGTGATTGGACCGTCTAAATGGACCGCCCTAAAAATAATTAAACACCAAAATATAACATCAAATGGAGGGCTTTATTAACTAGGCCATCCCATCGTTGATCGGACGGTAGCCAGCGCCAGCTGGGTCATTACCTGGTTAGGTTGGGCTTGGCAAACCACGATAACTATTTCGTGTTATGTTAAACATAGTATTTCTTTAACCGGTCCAAATTAGTGGACTAAAACACTTCCTCTCCATCTAAGTCCATCGGTTTAAGCTGCTCCGCCTGGCGAGTATACGATTGAGTATGAATGGGCCTTGTCAATTGGGCCTAAATTTACATCTAGGGTCTTGAATTGGTTCTTTGATTTCTTAAAGAACCAAATCTTCGATTTGTAAATTATGAGGCTTGAATTTTTATTAAATGCCCTTGATATATGTGTGTGGTAGATATGGACATTATGTAAAGCATGCAAGCACCCTTAATCTAGTAAGACTAATTCGTCAGTAAAGTGCTTTAACCTATTCCGCTTCGGAATTTTACTTTCTACAACGACTAACAAAGAAGAGATGGCAATTTCTATTGGAATGACTACTTTCATACCATATATTAGGGAGTAAGGGGTTGCTCCTATTGAGGTTCTAATTAAGGTTAGGTAGCCCCATAAAGCGAAGGGCAATTTATCCGGTCAATCCTTATAACCGACGGCCATTTCGTCCACTATCTTTCGGATATGTTTGTTAGGTGCTTCAACTGCTCTACTGGTCTAAGGTCGATAGGGAGAAGACTTATGCTATTTAATTTTGTACATGGTCACTAATCGGTTCATGTGGTACCCCATATAGAAAGATGATATTGTGAGTTGTGAGCTTTGCCACATGTTTTGATGTTATCGTTGCATAGGATGCCGCTTTTACCAACTTGGCAAAGTAGTCAATTACTACTAACACAAATTCGTGATTGCCGTTACTTTAGGGGTCACTTTACCGATAATGTTTATGCTTCAAACTGAGAATGGCCAGGGCGATGAAAGTGTTGTTAAAAAAGAAGGTGGTTAGCATTGTAAGTTTTCATATGCTTGACATTTGTAACATCTTTTAACAAACTCATGACAATTTGTTGCCATGGTTGATCAATATACCCCGATCTCTCGAAATTTCTAACCCAACATTCTTTCATTCACGTTCCGCACCATGAAGGTCGGTCATTATGCACTCTGTTTCATGTTAATTAACAGAAAGTAAGCTAATTCCAAGGTAGATAGGTGTTATAGGAGTATTGATGTAGGAACTCCTTGCACGGATCGGTCCAATTAGTGACCTTGCGTGGGTCAATCGCATTATACCACTTGATTACATCACTATCGAATGTCCATGGGAAGATGATGTGACAAGTGTCTTCGGGTTCTTAGAACCATGGAATTTAATATATGGCATAGTGAATTTGGGAGGTAGTTTCCCTTTAGGGATTGAAGTGAACCCCGTGAGGTCAAGGTAGTAACTCTTAAATATTGAGGATTCCTTAACATCTTTTCTATCCGATCTATGTGTCGATTAGACTTAGGTCTAGGCTTAGGACTATTTTCCGGAGTAGATTTGTTAGTTTCTAGTTGACGTGGTGGACCTCCAGGTGGTGGATGTGCTTCTTCTTCGCCTCCTTTCTTATTCTCTTGAAAAGTCTTTAGGATGACCTCAAGAGTTTCAAATATGGACTCTATCTTTTTATCTTGAGTCTCAATTCGGTCTTCTATCTCGGCTGAGGATCCATTGAGCGGGGTGATGATAGGAGATGGTCATGATTCTTCTTCCATTGAACGGGAATTGTTTTGGGTGCTGACCCACGATGGAAGGTTGATTGAACCAGTGTTGTGTGCGGCAAAGTTGGTCACTCTGGTGTAGATTAAGGTGTATAGCGAGGGGAAGAGGTACTTGGATTCTTTGCTTGAAGCGCTCTAACCTTTTGGAGTTCGGATTATGATGAAACCCAATGGTGGTAGGCTTCCCTATTTTGGAGCCCAAAAGATAACTACTCACGACCATGTTAAGAAAACTAGCTTTTGGGGAGAAAGGAACTCAAGTGCAAGACCCGAGGAAACTAAGAAAGAAAAAGAATGCTATTTATTTGGTTGCACATAAGATATGCAAAACAATTAAAGAGGAGTGCAATTATGATAATGACTTAGATTGGGATTAATTTTATTTTGCTAAAGCTAGACTCATCTTAATTCGAGATGAATTTATTTTGGCTAAAATGCAAAAATTGACTCATCTAATTTGAGATGAATTTATTTTTGGCTAAAATGCAAAATGGACTCACCTAATTGGAGATGAATTTATTTTGGTTAAAAATGCAAAAATGGACTTACCTAATGTGAGATGAATTTGATTTTAGCTAAAGTGCAAAAATGGATTCACCTAATTTGAGTTGAATTTATTTTAGGCGAAAAGACAAAAATGGACTCACCTAATTTGAGATGAACTTTATTTTGGCTAAATTGAAAAAATAGACTCACCTAATTTGAAGTGAACTTATTTTTGGCTAAAATGAAAAAAGATGGACTCAACTAATTTGAGATTAATTTTATTTTGGCTAAAATGCAAAAATGGAATGCAAGCATACTGAAAGTCAAAACTCTAAAAGAAACCTAAAATTGATTGGAAAAAAAAAAAAAAAGGAAGGTCCCGGTAAGATCCTCCTGGGCGACTAGAGGTGGTTAGCACCTACCGGTGGCTACAAAAACCTAGACGATGAGAGAAATTTTTGGATTGACTTAGAAATGCAATTAATGGACCGACCTCGAAAAATAGAAAAACATAAACTTTGCCACAAGGCTTTTGGGCTAAAAAATGTGAAAACATCGGTTTGGACCGAGAGCCTTGCCGGTGGCTGGTCGGTGCCGGCAAGAGCCGGCACCATCCGGTCACCGGCGCTGGCCATGGGGCGTGACTGAACAATTAGCCTCTATCCAAGGCCTTGATTGTTAGAAATTAAATCTATTTTTACCATTTTAAATTAGAAATGTCGAGATGCAATTTAGGAGAAATAAAAATAGGAAAGGGAGAGTCGTCGATCGGTTTTAGAAATGAAAACTAACAAAAATAAAAAGCAATACTCTTCCATTCTTAGTATGGAAAAGCTAATCTTGAAAGTGAATTAAAAATGACTTCATCGGTGTAGAACCAAGAATCTAGTGTTTGGGGGCAACGATATGAAATGTAGGGATAAGATCTTCCAATCCGCCCGTCAACATACGACCTCCACTAATTCGAATTGTGAGTTTAAAAACATATTTTCAATCAAGCATACAACATATAAATACAAAAATTAAATCAACCAAAGCATGCAAAGTAAGCAATAAAGCAATTAAGAAAGCAATAAAGAAAGCAATAAGGAAAGCAATAAAGGAAAGCGAAAAGAAGAGCGATAAAAAATAAAATTAAAAACGGCAAGAAGGAAAATAAAACAATTACATTTTGATCCACAATACAGAAAGTGGTAAAAAGCATAAATTAAATAAATTGTAATTGGGATTGACAATGAATTGAGTGCCCCAGGATGTCCCACTGTTGATCTCAAATCACGGACCTAATCTAGAAGTGTGAAGCAAGATTAAAGAGGCTTTTTCTAAAGTTTGTGGAAGTAAAATGGTGTAGGAAAATGATTAAGGTGCTTGGGAGAGTAATGGTTAGCTAAAAATGAGCCAAGAGATCATAATACCAATTAGCATTTGGTAGTTCTTAGCCTAAGTACAACACTCTGTGTAGCTAGGATTCCAAAAAGTAATTGATTAGTGGAGTAGCTAGGTTAATAATCAACACCAAGGGTCACTTCGACTTCATTCAACCACAAAAATGAGGAATAAACTCCTCTATTTATCGGCTCGGGTTAGGTCACAAAATGACTTAAAAGTAAGTTGGCAGCCTTCCATGATAGCTGAACCAAACCGACTAGTATCCAAAAAATTGATAAAATCCACCTGGATTGGAAATCCCATGAAGGGTGTCGAGAAGCGCGGCGTTGGCCTTAAAAAGAAATCGCTTGGAAAATTGTTCTTCCGTGTTTCAGCTAATCTTTGGAGAAAAACGCATAGCTTTGGCGTGAAGAGTGATAAAGTGCGACGTCGGCCTCAAATGGCATCGTTTGGCGAACTTAACTTTTGTGCCTTACTTGGCCGCTTGTAGCAAAACGCAGCACTTTGATGTGAAAAACCATGAAGAGAAGCGGTGCCCTAAACAACATCGTACGATCACTTTTAGCTACGTATTACTGCTGGGATGTTGGGGATAAAACTTTACGTTTAGTGAGTAGCAGGGCTTGAAGTGCAACATTGGCCTTGCTTTGACTCGGATCGTTGACCTAGGCTTGGTCCGATCGAAGAAAATGTGTTTGTGGGCCGACTCAAACAAAAGGTTTATTTTTGTGGTGCTAAAGGGTTTTTATAGTTTATCGGCTTCCGTCACGCCAATCAGATTCCAACCAAGATCCGAGTTTACAAATAGGATTGGGATTTCATCACCAGTCGACAAAATAAAATAATAGAAATAAAGGAGATAAGAGCAACACGTTTTCGGTGTTTACACTGCTATGCTAGATATTATATTTAGTGCCTACTTATGGGCAAGATTCCAAGCTAATCTAAAAGAATCACATCTAGCTTCGATGAAGAGAATATTTAGATATCTTATAGGGATCGGACAATTGGTCTTTGGTACTCAAAGGACTCGGGTCCGACTCTCAATGGCTCCTTAGGCGCTAACTATGCTGGCTACAAGGTTGAGAGGAACAGTACTTATGAGTATGTTAATTCGGGTCAATCACTCATCTCTTGGCATTCAAAGAAACAGAACATGGTCGCCTTATCAACAATTGAGGCTAAGTACATAACAATAGGAGCTTCTTGAGCTCGGTAGTTGGCGATTAAGAAACATCTAAAGGATTTGTGGTCGACCTTCTCAACCATTCCTATCAAGTGTGATAATCAAAGTGCTATTAGCATCACTAAGAACCCAGTTTAGCATTCAATGACTAAGCACATTAATGTCGAGATATCACTTTACGAGAGGTCATTATGAAAAAGGTGATATAGAATTAGAATTTATACCTATAAAGCTTCAATTGACTGATATTTTCACTGAACCACTTGGTGAGATAAGTTTTGCTTTATTAAAAATGAGCTTGGTATGTTGCATGCTTGATTACATGTTTTATTGCATGTGTTATTATGTGCTCTTATTGGTTAAACATGTTTTCATTAAGAGAAATCAAATCGATTGTAAGTTTAGTTGAGAATTCATGCTAACCATAGTCGTTAGTGAATCGAGTTGCTTCGAGTACTCGGACAACTAATTGAGTTAGAATTAATTAAAATCAAATGGATATGTAAATGTCTGAGGTCATCTCTAATTAATAGAGAATCTTGGATAAATTTTTATAGAATTATCTCTCTCTATTCCAAGAGATCTTACTAGAAAAACTAAGCTGTTGGGACTTTGACTCAAAAAAATCGCTAGAATATAGCCATTGAAACTAGTCGTTGTTCTATTTCTAGAGTCGGTTTGATTTTCTATCCATTGAGAGTATTTCCTCTATAAATAGCCCTCACTATCATTCTTTTCATCACTTTGCTATTTTGCTCTCACTCATTTGAAACTCATAACTCACTTTGCAATTTCACTTAGACTCGCTCTACATTTTAGACTCGGGTTCTCTTTCTCCCTTCATTATCTCTTTATCTCTCTCTCTCTCTTGAGTTCATTTCACTTCTACTCCTACTCCTTTCCTTTTTTTACTTCCCACTCACTTAGTCAAAAATGACTAAGAGGGTTTCTAAGGTCGAGGTTAGCTTAACTACAAAGACAAAGGCTAGAACCTCATCGAAACTTACTCCTTCCACCTCAAAGTTTGAGGATCCTCAAATAGAGACCTCAAAAGCTAAAGTCGGTTGTTCTCTTAATCCGGAAGAATCCAAAACTCCCTCTATCGTCCAACATTATTGCTTAGAGGAAAAATTCTTTCTTACAACCCAAATCTCTTAGGTTGAGAAACTTAAGAAAACTCATTTTCTTAAACTTCTTTTCTTCCGTGACTATGTTTATCCGGAACTAGTCATCAAATTTTACCAAAATTTGTTTGTCTCGAACAATATTCTTGTATCCTCGGTTAAGAGCGAGAAAATCGTTATCACTCTTGATCTTCTTCACAAACTCTTCAACATCGAAAGTTTGTTCCTTTAATGAAACCCTCAACCTTTCTCTGACATTACTAATGAATTCATTAGCAAATATGCTAGAGTCAAGCCAAAGGCTCGAAAGAACTTTTCCATTACCCAATTAAAGTTTGAACCCAAACTTCTTTGCTTCTTTCTTAGAAGAACCATGTTCTCATTTTATCCTTCAAGGGAGAATCCCAACAGCAAGGTTGTTAAAGTCACATATGACATCATGGAAAGGTATGATGTCGATCTCTATCCTTTCATCATTGAACAAATCGCTTCAGTCCCCAAGGACATGAAGAACCTCCGTCTTCCGTTCAGAGCATTACTCTCTAGAGTCTTTGCTCATCTTAAGCTTGAGCTCCCCAAAGATTTACCCATTCCATCTCTACTGGCGAGAGAGGAGCTTAAGGGTTTAGGTTATCAAGAAAGTGAGCCCGAGATTTGGACTCATTCTTCGGAGATTGTTCAACTTCCTCCTTCTCCACCTACTACTACTCTTCTTCTCTCACCAAGTCCTTCTACATCTCAGCCAACTCTATCTGTTCAGTCCTTTGAGCAACCGGCTTCTAATTTTGTTGCCTTGGCCAAAGTGTTTAAAGATACTATAACGGCCTTTCAACACTTGATTCCGTTTCGACCTAAATGCAAGCAACGACTTAGAGGATAATTAATCGAGTAAAACTATGATTAATGAACTTCATAAAGAGCTTAAAATCAAGCGACTTTGGCTCAACGCGCTCCTCAAGTATCGTGGTAGCCAACTACTACGGAAGAATCTGAGGACAAGTCTTCCTCAAAAGAAAAAGAAGAAGAAGGAGAATCATCATCGGGTGAGACAACTTTTAAGGAGTCGAAGTAGAAGAAGAAGAGGTCGGTACATCCGAACAACCACCTCCACCTCCGCCTCCACAACCTACTAAACCTTCACAAGTTGAGGGCTAAGAAGCTAGAGCACTAGAATCTCCTAAGCTGGGACAACAAAAACGGTGTCGGTTGTCTAAGAAGACATCTTCATCTCAACCAGCACCTCCACCTTTGTCTTAATTTCTTTTTTGTCTAACGATTTCTTTTTCTCCTTGTATTATTTATTTTTGATGAAATGCATAGGGAGAGAAATAGTTAACTTGTTTAGGGGAGTCAATTTTAATTTCTTTTTTTTAATTTTAATTTAATTTTTTTATATCACGCAGGACTTTATGATCAATGACATATTTAGTTTTTGCTTCTACTCTAATACATCCTCATTTTTATTTGCTCTAATAATTAGTTTTATAATTTTTTCGAGCTTATACTACTCATGATTTAATTATGTCTAAGTTCATATTGCTTTGATATTCTTGACTCATCTAATTGTTCGAATTTTATCTAAGTGTTTCTACTCTAATACATCTCTCCAAGTTTTGAATTCCTTTCATCAAAATGGGGAAGATTGAAGACTTAAGTATGAACTGACTCCTTATATGATCGATTTTGATTTTAAGTCATTCTTCCAAAACTTATATATATCTCTTAACTTAGATACATCCTTGAAGAGTATAATGAATATAAAATTAAATGTATACCTTGAAAATTTTCAGCCTTGGATTCTTGATGAGCTATAAATTCATGCAAGACTTTAAGACTCAAAGAAATTACTTACTTGTAGGAACCGGTGGCCCCGACCCATCCGCCCAGTGGGGAAGGGGTCCGATCAAAGAGTTGGAGTTACCCACGAATGTCGGGTCTCTTTTTGAAGATTCTTTTTAAAGATGATTTTGAAAGGTTATTAGAAATGGGGATGCACCTCTTATTGAGATTTCGATTGTCATAATTCAATTTAAAACGATTTAAGTAGAATAGTGATTGATAATTTTATTATTCTTATTTCAGAAATGAATTTAGAAGTCTCGCTATTATTTTATGATTTAGGAAGATGACAAAAATTTAAATTCAATCCTGCCGCAAGGCTTTTGGGCCAAAACATTGTGAAAACACTAGCTTGGATCAAAACCAAGCCCGGCACTAGCCGACATCGGTGAGAGCCAGCGCTAAGCGGGTGCTTGACGCGAACCATGGCCGTATCCGAAGGATCGGTCTTGGTCCATGATCGAGATATCAGAAATAAAATTTATTTTTCACCACTTTAAATCGAAATGTCGAGGTGCACTTTTACGACAAATAAAATGGAAAAGGAGAGTCACAGGTTAGTTTTAGGAATAAAACTAAAAAATAAAAAGAAGACTCTTTCAATCATAGTATTGGAAGACTAAGCTTGAAAAAGGTTTAAAAGTTGACTCCATCTGTCTAGAGCCGAGAATCTAGGCTGCAGGGGCGAACGTAAGAAATGTAGGGATAATCGCTTCCATTCCGCCGGTCAACGAGACGACCTTTAATAATTTGAGTTGTGAGTTACAAAAATGTGTTTCAAACAAGCATACAACATACGAGTATGGGAATTTAAATGAACCAAAAATGATAAGAAAGCGGTAAAAGCAACTAAGAAAGCAATAAAGGAAAGTAGTAAAGGAAAGCGAAAAAACAAGCAATAAAAATAAATTATAGCGGGTGGGGAGAAATTTAAAAAATTACATCATTATATCCACAATACAGAAAGCGATAAAATGCAATAATTTAAACAAACTGTTAAAGGCCATAAAGGACTTGAACACCCTCCGGTTGTCCCACCTTTTGATCTTAATCTCGAACCGAATCTGGAAGCGTGAGAGTGGATCAATAAATACTAAAAGTGGATTTTTATGAAGTTTATGGAGGTACTATGATGTATGGTAGTGTAGAGAAATGATGAGAGTGTTTAGTGGAGTAACGATTCGCTGAAAATGAGCTAAGAGATCGAGAATACCGAATAACATTAAGTAGCTCTTAGCCTAAATTCAGCGAGTGTATCGACTTTACGACTTTTAGGGTTAAAATGCGGCAACATAACGCATGGGAATGGCCATCCTCTAAATGAGGACTAAATCTCTATATTTATAGAGAAATGGCGAGTCACAAAAATGACCTAAAGTGCTCACAAGTAGTTGTCCAAAATGTAGAATTAAACCGGCCAGAAAATTTTAAAAAACGGGATATAATCGGCTTAGACATGACATCCCCTAGGAATGGCCGAGGATTGCAGCGCTGGCCTCAAAATGGCGTTGTTTGGCAAAATAGTCCTTCCGTGTTTCAATTGGTCTCCGGAGCAAAACGTATCACTTTAGCGAAAAATCCTTTGAAGCGCTAGTGCCGGCTTTGTATGATGTCGTTTGGTGCGGTTGGATTCCATGTCTCGGTTAGACACTTAGAACAAAATGCAGCGCTTTGGCAAACATTCCCTGAAGCACGGCGCGAGCCAACACAACGTCGTATGGACAAGTTGAGCTCTATGTTACGTGGGATGTTGAAGACGAAACACTGCGTTTAGTGAGCAGACAATGCATGATACGCGGTGCTTGGCCAAACTTTTACCTGGAGCATTGACCCAAGTTTGGACCGACCGAAACAAAATGGGTTTGTGAGTTGGTTCAAAGTAAAGAAAGCTGATTTTGGGTGCCTAAGGGGTTTTTATGGTTTACTGGCTTTTATCATGCCAATCGGACTCCAACCGTGATCCACATGAGCAAACAGGGTGGGATTTCATCATCAAGCTTAATAGAAATAAAAGAGATAAGAGTGACATGTTTTCGATGTCTATAGTTAGCCCTATTTTGACCAAGTTTCAAAGATGGAGGGTTAAAGTAGACACTAAATGATACTTATCTTACTTTTAAGCATTGTTTCAAATGTCGATTGATTTCCAGTGTCAAGAATTTGTTTTTGTTTAACTTGAACTCCGAAACAGGAGGTCTGGACTTGATCGCGATTTGGGTGTTCTAAAGTCCATCAAAAATGATCCTAAGCATGGCTTGAAAAAAGTCTTGAAGCTCGGTGGTTTTGCTTGAAGCTTTGATTATCTCTTAATTTGAAGCTTCGCTCAATAATCTTGTTGTACTAGTATACTCGTTAGTGGTTAATTGTATTCACGAAAGTTCGGTGTTTTACCTGAATAATTAAGTCGAAAGTAGACTAGAGATTACATCCGATAAAGTTGAAATTATAGGTCCAAAGATCCACTTGTATGCATAATGCTCCAAGAGACCACTTGTCACGCTTGATGGGACTTCACCAACTTAGCCCCCGGATATACTGCAAGGTTGCCACCGAGCCGATGCTCGATCAAGCCTTGTGGCCGATGCTCGGCCAACCTTTGGGCGGGCCTTGTCTCAGACACATGCTCCTTGCTTCCATGCTTGGTCACCTCTTGCTTTTTGCATTTTGTCTTATGTTCTTGTCAAGGCTGGCCGAATGTGCCTATAAAAAGGGGACTTGGTGTGTTTATTTTGCACACTTCACTTAATCCTCTCTTTGTTTCTTCTTGCTTGCTCTAACTTTGTTCTAACTTGCTCATACTTGTCTTGAGAAAACTAGCTTTGTTTTCTTACACAACTTCTTCAAAAATATGTCTAGAAGGTGAGTCCACCCCTTTAGGTGAACAAGAGTCGAGTGTCTCATCCATGACAACATTTTGGAGCGGGAGTGTCATCCTCATCATGAGTGGAGCTGTAACGACCTCTTGGTGGAGGCCGAGAGCCATGTCTCATCTCCACCATCTCTACCTCGATAAGCTTATTGGCTTGAGTTTCTTCTTTTATATGTTTGAAATGGTATTTTTAACTAAAAATCTTGTTGGGTTTCCATTTTGTAGAAGGGCATCATTCGGAGTAGCGGTCCCATTGGTAAATTCATCGGAACCTTCAAAGAGCGGAACTACCCATTGGAGAAAATCATAAATAGTGATGGGTTTGGCTCTCTCTTTATTACTTTGAATCATTTGTGTGACCGAAAAGAGTGTGACCCTAAGCGAACCATTAGTAAGTGGTTTTAGGACACCACAAACACTTTTTATCTCTACTTTGGGAAATGACTAACACACCTCTGGACTTTGCCATTCTTTCGAGGCTTAGGCTTCTCGGGGGAACCCATAGTTTAGGACCAGGATTTATACAAAAATCATGATTATTTGCATCACCTTTTCGGTCCTGTAGCTAGCTGGTTTCCTCGAGCCAACTATTTTAAACACTCCCTTCTTTTCAAGGCCTTTAAAAATATTGAGTTGTAGGCTCAACACACTCCACAACAATGAAGGCTGAATAGTGCTTGCCCTCATGCTAAGCACGTCCATCTTTTCGGACCAAGCTTCCAAGGTACACATCCACTATTCGATGAACTCGTTGGATTTAAACAAGATTAAGGACCTCAATTTGGGTGTTCCTGTCTATACTTGGCTCTTAAGGGGTTTATGTCTTTGGGCTAGGCACACAACGACCGAAAAGAAATGCTTAATTACATGCCCTTGTGCGGTTTGTGGCGGAGTTATCGAGATATGCTCGTCCTTCTTTTAATCTCTTAAATATATTATCTTGCATGGATAGGGATCTTACTTCATTGTGAATTTGAAACCATGGTTGTATGAGTATTTTCCCCAATTATCACCTAGTTCAAGAAACCATCCTTCATTTCCGGCGTCGGTGGCAAAGGCTAAAGTCCACCTTCAATAACGAAAAGCTCAAGAGATTGCCTCTTCAAGGTCTAGCCTCAATAATATGGCCACGAGTATGTCGCTTTCATGTGTTATATTTTGAGCTAGAATGGCCCAAAATAATTTCTACTTTCAACCCAATTTTCCTCCCCAACCTAAGGCCTATAGGCAAGGTCGTGGTGTGGCCGGTGCCGCTTTGCTACCCAATTTTGCTAGTTCCAGCTTATCTTCTCATAGGTCCTGTGTGTGTTGGCCAATTTTCACTCTTGGACTCAAACTCGGCTTCTTCCATGCCTTGGCGTAGCATGGGAGTTGAGTGAAAAGCGAATCTTGTTTGGGGGTCCATTTAGCTTCTGTTGGTACCTTGGTAAACGGGTTACGCCATGATTCGATATAATATGTGGCCTCATTTTGTTCCCCAAGATCACCATGGACAATGTTCTATTTCCTCTCCATAACTCAAGAGGAACAAGAAGAAATAACCATTGGGTATCTCTATACTAAGTTCTTGGATATGGATTATTTGTCCAGATGTTCAATATTTGGGACGAATCATGACACAATTGGTAAGTCTCCATTTACCCTCTTGTATGATTAAATTTCTAGTGTGGAAATTAACTTTATCTCTACAGCTTCTTACGGGCGCGGCCTCAACTCAAAGAGTCCCCATGTTACGTTAGGATCCTAGAAATTCTCAAGTCCAAATGTGTGGAGCATCCGCTCCCAAAAAGCTGGGAAAGGGTAAGAGTATTATGCTCTTTTACCTTTAGTGTAACGCTAAAAGTGTCTTGTTAATATATTAAATTTGTAGTACAATTGGGAGCAATCTTGAATAGTGTCCATCAAACTCCAGTCCACTATCAAAGCTTTTAAAGACTTGTTTACTACAAAATGAAAAACATCGATGGAGAGAAATAATGTGAAGCACTTAACGTGGTTGGCCAAGGGAAGAATCAGTGATGTCCAGCAAACATAGTACTTGGCTAGTTCAATTGGTTATCTACAACCTACCGTCCTCGTTGTGTATGAAGCGCAAGTACATCATGATGTTTATGTTGATTTCTAGCCCTAAACGGCTAAGAAATGATACGAGATGTGTATTTGGTGCCTCTTATTAAAGATTTAAGGCTTTTGTGGGATGATGGGGTTTTAGTTTTTGATGTATACTATCAAGAGCAATTTAGGTTGCGAGCTATGTTCTTCACAACAATAAATGACTTCCTTGCATACGCAAACTTGTCCAGGTACACCGTCAAAGGGCATAAGCCGTGCCCCGTTTGTGGAGAAGATACTTCTTCTTGCTAGCTTAAGCACATGAAGAAGACGACCTATCTCGGACATCAAACGTTTCTTTCATTGTCTCATCATTATCGGCGAAAAAAAAATGTTCAATGGTCGAGCCGAGATAGAATGTGCTCCAAATCCATTAATAGGTCAACAAATTTATGAACAAGTAAAGGATATTCATTTGCGGTTCGGGAAGCCATGCTAACATCAATCGGAAATGAGAGTGTAGAAAAAGAGATCAATATTTTTTAATCTTCCATATTGGAAAGATTTGTATGTGAGACATAGCCTTAATGCGATACATTTAGAAAAAAACATTTGTAAAAGTCTCATTAGCACTCTTTTGAACATTCCAGAAAAGTCTCAAGAGCGAGAAAAAGCAATGCTCAACTTGCGTGAAATGGGAATACATGAGTAATTACCACCACAACCAAAGGGGAAGAAAACCATTTTGCCTCTGGCTTCCTATACACTCAGTAGAAGCAAAAAATAAATTAAAAAAATTTGTGAGACCTTGAAGAAACTTATAGTGGCATAGGGATATGTTTCAAACATCAACCACCTTGTTTCAATGTCTTATTATAGATTGGTTGGTTTAAAATCTCATGATTGTCATGATTTGATGCAATAATTTCTATTGTTGACTATACAATTGGTAATGCCGAAACAAGTGAGACATTCTATTACAAGACTTCTTCTTCAATGCCATTTGTAACAAAGTCCTTGATTTAGAGAAATTGGATGATCTTAATAGTGGAGTTATGGTTACATTGTGCCAACTTAAGATGTATTTTCCACCTTCTTTTTTGACATCATGGTGCACCTAGTGGTCCATTTGGTGATAGAAGTGCGCTTACGTGGTCCGGTGTTCTATTGATGGATATACCCATTTGAACGATTTATGAAAATTCTTGAAAGGTATGTTAGAAATCGGTATTGACTGGAAGTTTATTACTAAGGCTTAGATAGTTGAGTATGTTGAGTTACGTTATGAGTAATACCCCCAAATGGAAATTATAGGTATTCCTAAACATCGGCATATGGGGAAGTTCGATGGGAAGGGAAATTGGGGGCGAAAGTGCAAACAATCGAGTCATGAAATAAGGGATCAAGCACATCGCTATGTCATTCAAATAGTGATGAATTGCAACCTTACATTGAGGAGCATAAGTCTCTCATTAGGAAACAGATGCGAGGAAGAAATGACTTGAATGTAGTTGAAATGGGGCATGTTTTAACAATTGAACAACAATTAACTCTAATTGCTACCTGTACAAAGTTGGATGTTAAGAATGCCATGGTTTCCATTGATCAAAATAAAAGCCATGGATCAAATGGATATGGTAGCGAATTCTTTAGAACTTCTTGGAATGTCATTGGGGATGATGTATCCCAAGCTGTATTGCATTTTTTGTAAATAAGAAACTTTTGAAGCAGCTTAACCATACTTGTCCTTACACTCATTCCAAAGGTTAGCAACCCCCTTACAAGCTTGCTTATTTTAGGGCGATTGCATGCTCTAATACATTATTGTACAAATGTATTATAAAAATGTTATTTAAGAGAATCAAAATTGTTCTTAAAGTGTTGGGAAATGAAAATCTAGGCACATTTGTGGAAGGCAGGCATATTATTGATAATATTCTCATCGGCCAAGATCTTATACACTTCTATAAAAGAAAGCATGCATCACCCGGATGTCTAATAAAAGTGGATCTACTATAGGCATATGATTCGGTTCATGGACTAGTCTTAGACACATATTGGAAGCCTTTAAATTTTCCCCAACCTTTGTTGCTTGGATAATGACACTGTGCATGATCAACAAGCTTCTCCATAGCTTTGAATGCTTGAGGCCTTTGGTTGGTTTCGAGGTACTAAAGGAATCGGACAGGGGTGACCCCTTGTCTCCATTATTGTTTATGCTAATTATGAAATATCTTACTAGAAGCTTGCAGCTAAAATCAAATCATGCTTGAATTCGGATGTCGCTCTCTTTGTAAAAAGTTGAAGTTGGTTAATGTTTGTTTTGCTTGACGACTTGATGATATTTTGTAAAGGAAACACTAAATCTGTCGACCTCATGGTTAATGGCTTTGAGCACTTCTCAAAGGTCATTGGGCTGAGGGCAAATCCTTGCAAATCTCAAGTATATATCAATTGGGCTACTGCGAGAGGAGGAACATACTATATTGGGTCTAACGAGGGCTTGCCAAATGCGCTTTCCCCATTAGGTACTTCGGAATGCCTTTTCCTCCAACCAAATAGAGTAATGTTGAATTTCAAAAATTGATTAAGGAGATTACGAGGCGGATTGCAAACTATAACTACCGGACATTTCTCATATGCAGCAAAGGTACAAATCATTAACTCCCTTACTGCTATTACTAATGTCTTCTCGGTCAACCATTTTCATTCTACCTCAAGCAACAATTAAACAGGTTGAACATATTTGTGGTAAGTTTTTGTGGGGTAAAGGAGATAATAAAGGGTTCCATTTAGTCTCTTGGAATGATGTATGCAAGCCTAAAAAGTTCTAGGACTTAATATGCAAAATAGCGAGTTTGGAACTAGGCAGCCATATGCAAGCTTATTTGGGCAATTCCTCTAAAGCGGACTCATTGTGGGTACAATGGATCCATTAGATCTATCTTAAAGGGGCAGAGTTTTTGAGCTATAAACTTCCCTCTACGCTACGTTGGTATTGGACCAAATTGCATAAAATCAAGGAGCAATTCGAGACAAGGCTATGAATAAAACCTCCGGCATAATACTAAGAATAAAGAATACACTATATGTAGTGGGTATAAGTGGCTGATGGGACAACAAGACATGTATACATACTAGAGAAGCTGTTTGGTCTCCTATTGCACTCCTCAAGCATAACTTCATCTTTTGGCTTATGATGAAAGGTAGGTTGCTAACTAGAAATAAACTACTCAAGATGGGAATGATGTTAACAAATAGCAATTTGTCCCTTATGTAAGGAGGAGGAGAAACGTTATTCGCATCTATTTTTTCTTTGTGAGTACAGACAAATAACCGATGCGAAGGTATGTACTTGGGCAGGACTTCAAAAACCAAGTATTCACTCGGCAAGCAGTTTTGTTAAAGACTAAAGGAATGAAACTAAGAAGACAAGTGGTCTTTGCTATTTTTCGAGCATCTATATATCATTTATGGAGTGCAAGGTATAGGTATATTAATTCAGAGCATATACAACATGTGGATTTTGTTTATACGAAAATAATTTAGGATATTCAAGCTAGAATTAGAATTGTGTTGAGAAGAAAAGTTACTAACATCCGATAGGGGTTACTTGGAAAAACTAGTTGGCCGATTATTTTTGCTTTAGGGACTATAAGTGTTGGCAACCCTTCCTAGAAGGTTGGTTAAACCTTATGATCCTTTGGAAATTTTGTTGTACATAGAGCTCTTAGTTTTATTGGTTATGTTACTTGATTATTAGTAATCACTACTACGAAATGACTTTTTTTTTAATTACGGGCCTTTTACAATGGTTAGAAATAAAAGGCATACAAAAATTGAGGCGGTGGCATTTTTATAAATAACCGCTCTTTAAGTTCACCTATTACTATAGTTTTTTCATTAAATTGTAGTAATAAGTTAATATGTCAACTTCTTACTACAGTTCAATGAAAGACCTGTAGTAATAGGTGCTCTAGAACCGTAGTAAAAAAGCTGTCATAAAAAAATAACACGAGCAACCAATCTCTACCCACCAGTTCACTCTCTGCTCTCTACTCTTGTTCTCCACTCTTTCTACTCTTTCTACTCTCGCTCTCTACTCTTGTTGCTCTATGCTCTGTACTCTCTTTCTCTCTCTCTCTCTCTCTCTCTCTCTCTCTACTCTCGCTCTTTGCTCTCGCTCTCTCCTCTCACTTGTTGAATGTTTGAGTTTGAGATTTTTAAAATGTTTGAGAATGTGGGTGAATGCTGAATGTATTTGTTTAGTTTGTGAAGTTGAAAATTTTTGAAATGTTCGAGATTTTGACAAATAGGTTTAGTGTTTAGGGTTTAGGGTTTAGTGAAATGGAATGGTTCGGGGTTTAGGGTTTAGGGAAATGTTGAATGTATTTGGTATTTAGTTGAATGTTTGAAGTACATATTTGGTTGTTTAAGTTTGAGATTTTTGAAATGTTTGAGAATATGGATGAATGTTGAATGTATTTATTTAGTTTGTTTAGTTTGTGAAGTTGGGAATTAATAAGAAAATCTTTCCTTTGAAAATATAGATTCTTGAAATCCTTTTAAGAAGTTCAATTCATTTTGAAAATCTATTTTTTAAATTTATTTTTGAGATGTAAAATATTATCCTTTATTTTTTATGTTATTATTCAAATTATCTAATGTTTATGTTTTTATTCTTATAGGTCATTATAAAATGGAGCATGATCCTTCCAAAGTTACAAAGAAGACGAGGGGACGAACAATGATTCAACAAGGAGAAGTTGGCACGTAGTAGAGAAGATCCAACTCTCTTTACCCCGGTCCAATTTGATGAGGGCCATAACCCGGCAGGTGAGCATGTAACTCGCTTCATGAGCTATGTTCGTGCGGCAACCAGCACATATGTGAACATCAACTACCGTTATTGGAGCAAAGTCCTTGAATCGGTTAAGGAAAACCTTTGGGATGATATACGAGTAAATGCACTACATCTCAACTTAAATTCCAACTTAGTGTAAATGGTTAAGGAAAACCTTTGGGATGAAAAGTGGATTCGATGAAGGTGCCATCATAGATCACTATTGAGAGGGATAAATTGTGGATTGAAGGAAGAAAGAAGAAAGATGGCACATTTAGTACAACGAAGTCCAATCTATTGTGTAGTGACTCGTGAGTTTGACTATTTCTTTATTTATTTTAAGAACTTATCGGTTAATATATGAATTGTCCAATGATAATTTATTTCCTTCTTACAGGATTCTTTCTCGGAGACCTCAACTTCGAAGTCGCTGATACCACTAGGAGGAGGGACAAGTTAGTCTTGGCCCTAGAAAGAGATGAACATCCCGGTCGTGTTCGAGCTGTCGATGGGAAGGTGCGGATACTTGAGCACTTTGGGGCTAGAAAGAAGTACCCTGTCTCTTTCGGCCAAGTGGATATCAAGCAATCATTTCTCAAGTGGAGTCTCGATTGTCCGGCCAAGTGGAGTCCTAAGTAGCCACAGAGATGGCTGCCCAAGTGGAGTCCCGAGTGGCTGCACAGGTGGAACGAGAGTGACGGCCCGATTCATGGCATACTTTACCAAGATGGCATTCCGGCACCCAACTTGGAAGAGTTATGTGATGCGAGATGGTCAATTCTCGCCCCGGACACCGGCAAACGCCAAAGCGAGTGCACCCAACGACCAATTCAAAGATATGGTCAAGGTAATTAAGATTTTTCTATCTAATGAGAATGCATGTTCTTATTTTGACTAATTATTGGTGTATACTTGTCGAATGAATGGTGTATATACTTTGGTTGTTGTGGAACTCCGGCGTGTGGTCATTGAGTAATTAATTGTTATTTGTTGTTGTTGTTGTTGTTTTTTTGGATGAGGGTCGTTATCCCATAAAAATGTTGACTTTTGGGGGAAACTCTATCCATCTTTTTCGAGGATTATTAATAGTTTAAGTTGTGTTTCAAGGGTTATCTCGTGATTTTAATTCTTATACTAATTCTTATACAGTAGGTGCAGGTGCATGGTAGCTTCTCATCACCCTCCTCTAGATCACTTTGTGGCAACAGGTGTTGTTTACCTTGTGCAGCTAGGTGTCGTTGTTCATGGGGCACCGCTCTTAGAGGATCAGGTGAAAGTGAGGGTGATAGAAGCTATGCAAAGGAAAGGCACTCGTGAGTAGTCGATCGAATCATCTGCACATCCACACTTGTTGATGAAAAGGTCAACGGTTTTGTTGCTTAGCCTAAGAGTTTGGTCATCCTCTCCACATCCGTAACGCCCCCAATCTCCATTACCTAATAATCCCTAATTAGAGGGCATTACGTAAGGTCGCAGCGGAAGATAACGATTGAAGGCGTTACGCCGCCCGAAAAATAGGACAAGACTAAATAAGCAAAATAAAGTAAAATAAAATTTGCGTATCCAACTGCTACACTTTAGTTATGCCTTGGTAGGGGTAAATGCTTACATCCCAAATAGTTAAGTCATACTTCATATTAAAACAAGGCCCAAAATACAGTTTGGTTGTTTAAAGGCGTAATATTTATACAACCCACATACTCGTCTATTCCACAAGATAACATGCAACATGTAATACTCACCAAGGTCATACCCAAGCCATGGTTTATGGTAAAATTACTGTGAGCATCTAATTACCTTCGAGCCATAAATACAACATATCCAGTTAGGTTTTGCTATCATCGGACTTGGTAGGTATGGATTTTTCACTGATGCTTTCCACGAAACAAAAACATTAAAATATTTCGAAGAATGAGTCGAAACTCATTAAAAACATTCATGCACAGTCAAATGTCTTTGAAAACATTTTTATTAAGCGCGCGCATTTCAATTCATTTTAGTTTGAAGTCGAGGGGAAAGAATATGAGTCAAACATGTTTGCCAATTATTATCTAAAAGTGGAACCCCTTATATAATTGATGCGATCTTTGAGTAAGGTGCACACCTCCGGGCCGACCGAGAACCCGAGTTGAAGCCTCGCGGGTGGAATTGAAGGGCGTAAGCCACGATAATTGATAATTGATAACCGATCGGGGATCACTTAATTAGGTGACAAAACTTGTTTTGCAAATCATTCATTATTAGTTATATATATACAAGAATTATTGAGAATTGCTTGAAACATGTGAATTTTCGAAAGGTACAGGCAAAGAACGTACTCGAATTTAAAATGTTTTCCTCCCTTTATGAAATATTAATTTAGCAGTTCAGTCAACGACAAGAGCAGACCTCGCTATCTTGTTTCAAATGTCTTATTGCAATATTATTGATAATTAATTTCGCATAATACTTATAATTTATTTTATACCCTTTAGTTTATTACCCAATTGGTTAAGCCAATACTTTCTATTACTATACTTATTTACATTCATTCTTGCTCAATCTTTCTATACAATACATAACTTGTTAAAGAAATTGTTTAGGATAATTAGTTGACCTTTACACGATTTAATTTGTTAACGATCTTGGATCAAATGATTTTTATTTTAAAATTTTAATTACATCTTAAATATTGTGATTTATTTAGCATAAAAAAGTATATTATTATGATTGTTATTATAATCATCATTAGCTTCCTAACTACTATAAAAATCCAACTAATCATGTGAAACCTAAATGTTACTTCTGATCCTTACCATTAACTCCTTTTCCACTTTAGTATCTATCCTCAAATTCACAAACTAACTCAACTAATACATGAATACTTTTTAACTCAATATTTTTGTCAACTTCAAACTCACATGTACCTTTCTTCCTTCATCTAAAACTAATTTTTTCTTTAAACAATTTCATATCCAAAAATAATATGGAACAACTAAATTTGCACAAAATTAAATTACAACACCTCATTACCTTTCCATAAATAACTTAATTTGCTCAAATTTTTACGTACTTCCAACTCCCCATATAAACGTATATGCATGTATTTTCTTCAACAAAGCAACATCTTAATATAATTAGGAACCATTAAATTTACTCAAAATTGTAGTAAAACACCTCAAATTTATTTCACTAACTCAAGGTTAACAAATTCAACCACAATCTTAAACTTCCAATTTACAATCCTTCCACCATGAACACCGGACCACACCCATTAACATCAATTTGAATTTTCACAATTAACCTTTAAATTTACATCACAAATACCTTTTTAAATCCATATAAGTAAGTTATTAACTAAAATAAATAAGTAAATAATGAAAAAAGGTGAAAATTTTGGGTTTTAGGATTTCACCTTCGACATTGAAATGATGAAGCAAGGAGTGGAGTGAAGGTTGGTGGTGTACGGCTGACTCCGGTGACCTTTGGGTGGCACCAGCGACGGCTTCTCGGCGAGCGAAGCCGATGGCCGGTGGCCGGACAAAGATGAGGCAGCAGGCGGGGAACGAGCCAGGCGCAGCGCGAGAGAGCGAGAGAAAGAGAGAGAGAGAGAGAGAGAGAAGGTGAGGTCGGCGCCGGTTTCGGCCAGCGTTGGTGGCCAAGCGGGTGGGCGGGAGTGAAGGAGGAGCAAAGGGAGGTCGAGGTAAGGGAGGTGAAAGCAGAGACACGAGAGAGAGAGATGAATGTGAGGAAATTGATGTTCGCTTGCTAATTTTGAAGTTGTATAACTTTGTTTTTAATTTTTTATATTTATTTTTATCCTTTCTTTTTGTGTGTGGTAAATTCCAGGATAGTCTAATCTAGATTTTCCTTAAAAATCTATATTTCTTATTTCTATTTTATTTATCTTATTTTTTGTATTTTGTTCATTTGTTTATTTTTTTACTTGGGTTATTAATTCATTCATACAAAATATACATTAATAATATCGCACTTATCCTCCTTAATTGATAATTAGACCTTTTATTTTACTAAATTTATCGCTCATTTTATTTTTAATAGTGTTGTAAATAAGTTATTCGATCGGTTTTAAATGTAACGGTTTGTTTAAAATATAATTTCTAATAACCGTATAATCATGTACCTTTACATTTATACTCGTTATATATATTTATACAAATTTCTTAATTTTCATTTTAAACATATTCGTAGGTTTACAATCATTATTATAAAATTTCATTGGAGGCCACTTTGTCATTTTAGCCGCATATGACAACAGAAAAATAATTTCAATGTTGAATTGAAGTGCGTGTGCTTGACTTGATAAATTTTTGTAATTAGTGAAATAGATAATATGGTTTAGGGTTGGACTGTTACAACATCGAATGTATTTTATTTTAAAATATTAGATCGATTGTAAATATCACGTATATATATTTCTAATTAGTGCATTATGTCAAGAGTGGGAAGAAGGACACTCCCAAGTCCTTAGTTACCACCACCAAGCACTTAGCAGCACTCGATCATCATCCGAGTACTCCCTCTCCAACCTCGTTGACGAGTCACCTCTAGAGTGGACTTCTCATATGGAAATTTTTGTGAAGACTTTTCCGGAAGACAGAGTACTCCAAATCACAATGCAAGGTCACATGTTTGTTTAGATAGGGACGATAAGATTAGCTTACGGGTTTTTTGGACGACATACTATAATTTTTGCAAATGCAAGAGATCAATGCACCCACTGTTAAGCTTAGTATGATGTGAGTTACTATATATATAAGTTCATTTAACTGTTAATTTTTATTTTTAATTATATATGTATAATTAATATGTAATAGGTGGCTCCACAAGATGGCTCGTTTCATAGGAATTGAGTTTATTTAGTTTATCGGTCTTAAGGCCATTCAAGGATATGGACGATCAATTGAGGATTGATCCAAATTTATCTCTAACCTCATCACTAGGATGGAAAAAACATGTTACTTGGAATCATTTAATGAGGGATAAGTGTACAAATAACTTAAATGGAGTTCTAATGGTTTAATAATTACATTTTTATAAATGTTAATTGTGTCGGTGTAAAGCCCACTAGATGCTTGTTGCCATATATCCGAGGAGTAACGTCGTGTACTAGGATCCTTTGGGTCATATCATGAGGAAAGATATTAAAAAAAATACTCGACTCCCGAGTTCGAGTACTCATTTTCATTGCTTTAAGTGTTCTTTGAAATTGTTTGTTGTATGCATGCATTTATGACATATTTGAACAATACTTGATCTTTATTTGAATTTTATTTTTATCCAATTGAAAAATAGTGCTCTTGGAGTGTATGGTTATTTATGACGCTCGAAAGGATAACATAAGGCAAAACTCCCAACCGTTGTGGATGTAAAGTCGTGGTTCTCTTACTTATTAGCGTTAAATTAGTTTTTATTTCCTACGAAATACTTACTATACATAACTACTAATTAATTCTCCATGTGTTGAGAATCTATTTTGATTATCACAATGTCACAAACAATCGGGGAACCTAGAGTGTGGCTTCTATATTCTCCAATACATGAAAGAGATTGTGACCCATCCGAATTTCAATGATCACAAATCTAACCCGCAAAGGTACTTGCACTTGCACTTGTTACATTTGTTTATGAAAATTTAATTTATCTTTTTCATGTTCTCTTTAGCTGAATTAGTACTTGCACTTGACGTAAATATATGTAAAAATACTTTTACAACATTTGTCATAATATTTCCGAGAACGAAGCCCGCCACTACCCCTTATACACTATTTGTGCTTGGATGAGCTTAGAGAGGGTTGGGCGCAGTTTGTGTATGAACATGTAATTACACATACATAGGTAAATATATATAGGATCAAAAGTACTAAGTTGTCCAATGGAAAGGGAGAAAGTAACAAAACTATTGATTTTATGATCAATTTGGTATTCAAAATGTAAGACCATGACAAAAGGAAATAGAGAATGTTGTTGGGATCTTCTACTTGGTGTACTCCTTTTTAGTATTTATGTCAAAAAGTTCATCTCTTGGTTTTGAAACTTTTTGGTATAAATGATTTTAATAATTATGTCAAAAAGTTCATCTCTTGATCTTGGAACTTTTTAGTATAAATGATTTCAATTTTTCTGCCAAAAAGTTCATCTCTTGGTGTTGGATCTTTTTGGTATAAATTAATTTTTAGCAGAAATATGGTACTCCTTGTATTATATCTCATATGTAATATATTTTTTGTTGAAAGTTGTGAAACATAGAATTATTGTGGTTGCAAAATGTGTAAAATTTATTGTGAAACAAGTGAGGTTGTTGGTGGTTTGATGTATAAATTGTTGTGTGATTATACTTGTGTACATTACGTTTGTATAATTGTATAGGGGTAAGAAAAAAATTATAAAATTTTTTTGACCTATTACTATGGTTCTTAAGGAAGAATCACAATAATAGGTCTGAATATAACCTATACTACTATTCTTAGTTAAAAACCTTAGTAATATGTATGAGCTTAAAATTTTAGCCAAATATGTGCGTATTGCGCACATATCTATTACTATGATTTTTAACTAAGAACCATAGCAGTAGATCAACCTATTACTATAGTTCTTTATCCAAAACCATGGTAATAGGTTATCTTTTAATACGATTTTTTCATATAAACCGTAGTAATAGGTTGATCTATTACTATGGTTGTGAAGCATAGTAAAAGATGTACATCTACAATTACGGCCGCATAAACGATGACGAGATAACCATAGTAAAAGGTTTTTCGAAACCTTAGTAAAAAATGGTTCATGTACTAGTGATAGATCTTAAATACACCTATTACTACGGTTCTTAGGTAAGAACCATAGTAATAAATCATCCCTAACCCCCAAAAATTTGTCCAAAAGGGGATCGGGCAATGAGTAGTTGCCAGAAACATTTGCTACTGGTAGAAAACATTTTCACCAACGAGATATTTAAATGTTGGGAAACAAGTAGCCTCTGGAAACACAACTCTAAAAGATATTTTTGTTGGTAAACAATCATTAATAGCAATAGTCACCATATGTTGGTGAAAATCCTACATTGTCGGCATAATGTATCCGTGGGTATTAGCCCGCAATTCCAAAAATTTATCTATCGCTAAAACTTTTACCATCAGGTCTTTCACCAAAAGTTTATTGACAAATAAATATATATTGGTAAAACCTTTTACCAACATTTACACAATCTATACCAACAGATATGGCCATGTTGGTAAAAGTCACTTTTTTGTAGTGTAAATTTTTTATTGAAAGCGACTGAGAGGTCACTTTGTAAAATAAAAGGCTATAGTCAACAAAAATTAAACAAGGAATCGTCTCGGATCTAGGAGCAATCTTAATCCCAATACCATAATTAGGAACCGAAGATGCATGAAAATGTTTTTGAGCTAAAAATCCATACAAATGATAAAAAGATACGAAGACGAGAGGGTCGCCTTGTCTCGATCCACGAGTCGGTTTGAAAAAACCACTCGGTTCACTATAGTTACACATTCTTTAATCTAGTTAATCCACGTCAAATGAAAACCCATGCTCGTAAACAATGAAACAACAAATCCCATTCAATTCTATCATACCCTTTTTCCATGTCGAGTTTAAGCTGTAATATAACATTTTTGACTTTTAATGAAATAGAACTTATTCATTATTTCATGTGCAAGAAGAATATTGTCATGAATATCCCTATGAAGGACAAAAATACTCGGGTCGGCTTGGATGATGGGTTCCAAAATCGGATGCATTCTATTGACCATAATGTTAGCTATGATTTTATAAATGTGTTGTACAAACTAATCGGGCGGAAATGACTAGTTGACTCTGGATTATCCACTTTTGGGATCAAAGTAATGAAAGAATGATTTAATTCCTTGAGCAAATTTCCGAGTGAAAAAATCTTGAATTGCAAAGTAAAGTTGCTTTTTAAGAATATGTTAATACTTTTGAAAGAATGAGGCTCGAAATCAATCGGCCTTGATGCTTTATGTGGATTCATTTGAAAAAATGAAACATGAATCTCATCTTCCATAATAGGTCTAATGAGATTCATATTTTCTTCTTGAATGACTTTAGTTAATGAGGAAAATTGATTCAAAGTAATTGAGGTATTATGCTCGAGAGGTAAGTCAACAAAAAAGTCAACAATGAACTTTTGTTTAATCCTCTCTATATCTTCTTGCCAAATACCTGCATCATCTTTGATTCTAATGATATTGGAGCGTCGTTTTTGGTCATTGCTATTTGATGGAAAAACGAGAATTTCAATCCCATCAACCAACCATTTTTCCGTGTAAAATTTTCCTCGTTGTTTAACCAATCGAGTACACCAATGATTCAAACGAAAATTATAAATATCGTTTAAAAGATGATCCTCGACATGCTATAACTTGGAAGTATTTTTCTCAATTTGTAACCGAAAATTTGCACGGTTAGTAGATCTCTAAGATTTCAAGTCATGTTTGATGACTTTTAACCTGCGTGCTATTCGATATATAGGTGAGCCTATGACACGAGTATCCCATTTCTTTTTAACAATTGCAAGAACTGCATCATAATTAGTCCAATTTGGTTGGAATCGAAAATAGATTTTTTCAAAGGGTTTTGCAACTTATGAGTGTTCGAAAAAGTGTAACTATGATCGGAACATAAGAAAG
The DNA here is from genome assembly GCA_021018815.1 of Talinum fruticosum. Lineage (NCBI taxonomy): Eukaryota > Viridiplantae > Streptophyta > Magnoliopsida > Caryophyllales > Talinaceae > Talinum > Talinum fruticosum. The sequence goes on along the minus strand of JAITYX010000003.1, from coordinate 2,215,699 downwards.
GGCCATATGAGGCTTGGAAACAATTAGAATGTGGGACGAGAGGCAAGGATTTAGACCTTAATCTTCCTTGTAGCAAGGGCGACCTTCCGCTAGAGATAAAAAGGGACAGATAAGAAACCACAAGGAAGGTGGAAGAGTTTACAACATCATTAAAGAAGGAAGGAGAGACCTCAATGACCTTAGTATCCCTTATAAGGAAATAAAGAATCTCAATGATGTAGTTGAAGGTACGTTACCCCTTGATAATCTATATGCTCATGTTTTATTTGATTCGAGGGCCACCCATGCTTTTGTGAACTCGAATTTGCTAAGAAACTAATATACAAACCTGCCATAATGGATGTTGGACTACACATATCAACTCCAATAGGGTTAGTAGCTCGAAATGATGTGATCTATAGGAATTACCAATTAAGTATAAGTGGAATAACTCTCCTGATAGACTTGATGGAGTTAGCAATAAGAGATTTTGACATTATCCTTAGGATGGACTGGCTATCACAATATAAAGTGGTCATAGATTGTAGCAAGACATTAGTGTCTATAACAACCCCGAGTGAGAAAAGCTAGAATTTAGAGGGAATAGTCTTGAGAAAATTATTCCTCTTGTGTCAGACATCGAAGCCTCCAAAATGCTCGGAAAAGGATGTCGAGGATATCTATGCGCTAAATCAAGAGAAATCAATGTCAATAATATTTCGGTGGCGAACAAATTTGAAGAAGTATTTAGGGAAGTGTCAAGGTTACCTCCAGATTGGGAGATTGAGTTCACCTTAGACTTGGTGCCGGATACTACACCTATATCAAAGACACCATATAGAATGACACCAGCTGAGTTGGGTGAGCTAAAGGTTCAATTACAAGAATTATTAAAGGTCTAATTCGTCCTAGTGTTTCACCATGGGGAGCACGAGTACTTTCCAGTGAAAAAGAAAGATGGGAGTCTAAGGCTATGTATTGATTATAGGGAGTTAAACAAAGTGACCATCAAGAAAAGATATCCTCTCCCAAGAGTAGAGGACTTCTTTGATCAACTTGCGAGGCTTGTCTGTGTTCTCAAAGATCGATCTAAGGTTCTCATCAATTGAACATTAAGAAAGGAGATGTACCCAAGAGTGCATTCAGAACGCGATATGGTCACTATGAGTTCCTAGTTCTTCCTTTTGGACTAACAAATACTCCTGCCTTCTTCATGGATTTGATGAACAGGGTATTCAAGCCTTTCCTTAAAAAATTCGCAGTAGTCTTCATCGATGATATCCTTATTATACTCTAAAAGTGCGAGAGGAACATGAGAAGCACTTAAGGATGGCACTTGCAACCTTAAAAGAGCACCAGTTTTATGCCAAACTCAAAAAATGTGAGCTTTGGTTAGAAAAGGTTAACTTCTTAGGGCATGTAGTGTCTAAGGAAGGCATATCCGTGGATCCAACTAAGATAAAAGCCATAGTGAATTGGCCAAGGCCCACATGTGTATTTGAGGTAAGGAGTTTCCTAGGTTTGGCTCGTTACTATCGAAAATTTGTGGACGACGTTTCTAGGATTTCGCTTCCTATCACTTCGCTAATTCGAAAAAGCGAGAAATTCGAATAGGCCGAGGAGTGTGAGAATAGCTTTCAAGAGCTAAAGAAACGACTGGTATCGACTCCAGTATTGACAATTCCTCATGGGATGGAAGGCTTTATGATTTTTAGTGACGCTTCCAAGAAGGGACTAGGGTGTGTATTAATACAAAATGGTAAAGTTATTGCATATGCGTTACGACAGTTGAAATCTTATGAAGAAAACTATCCGACCCATGATTTGGAGTTAGCGATTGTAATATTTACTCCGAAAATATGGAGACATTATTTATATAGTGTTAGGTGTGAGGTCTATACAAACCATAAGAGTCTGAAGTATATCTTTATGCAAAAAGAGTTGAATATGAGACAACGGAGGTGGTTAGAACTCTTGAAGGATTATGACATGGAAATTAAGTATCACCCGGGTAAAGCAAATTTGGTAGCGAGATGCCTTGATCATAAAGACAGGATATGTGGCTTCGTTGCTTATCGAATGACCGTCGACTCTTAAGAGAGTTAGAAAAACTCCAAATAGAGGTGATACCACCAAGTGAGCCAAGTTGTTTAGCAACAATGCAAATAAAGTCCCCACAGGTAAACAAAATTAAGGAACTTTAGTCTTTAGATATAGAATTGATGAAGATCAAAAAGGGTGTAGAGGAATATCGAATTACGAAGTTTAGTGTTGAGAATGGGACGCTCTGGTATAAAGGAAGACTGTGCATACCCAACATCTTAGCTCAAAAAGAAATGACGAAGGAGGCTCACAATTCGAGTATTCACCACGCATCCTGGAAGTACAAAAATCTACCATGACTTGAAAAGTCATTTCGAGTGGATAGGTATAAAAAGGGACATAGCATAATATGTAGCTCATTGTCTCATTTGTTAAAGGATGAAAATGAAGCATTAGAAACCAGGAGGATTAGTTCAACCCCTACCGGTTCAAATATGGAAATGGGAATATGTCAACATGGATTTTATCACCGGTCTACCCAAAATAACGTGATTGCTTGTGGGTAGTAATCGATAGAATAACAACATCAGCTCCTTGTCTCACAATCAAAGCAACCTTTATGTCGTAGCAATTAGCTTACTTATATATAGCGGAAATAGTTAGACTACATGGCGTCCCACTCGAGTATAGTATCATACCAAGAGAGTAAGTTTAATGCTAAGTTTTGGCATGCATTTAAAGAAGCCTTGGGTACAAGCTTAGATTTGAGCACGACATTCCACCCCGAGTATGATGGTCAAACATAATACACAACCTGAACTCTATAAGATATGTTGAGAGCCTGTGCTATAGATTTTGGGGGTAACTAAGATAATAATCTTCCATTGGTTGAGTTTTCCTATGACAATAGTTACCACACAAGTATTGTTATGGCTCCATACGAAGCTTTATATGGTCAACGAGTGTAGGACTCCTATAGTTTGGAACAAAGTGGGAGAAAGAATACCTTCTAAGGTTGAAATGATAAATCAATCCATAGAAGCTATCAAGGTACTACGGAAAAGGCTGCAAGCTATGCAAGATAGACAAAAGAGTTACGCATATCTAAAGCAAAGACCCTTAGAATTCCAAGTTGGGGATCATATGTTTTTAAGAGTCTCTCTCCTAAAAGGGAGCTTGAGATTTGGGCAGAAAGGTAAACTTAACCCTAGATTCATATGGCTATTTCAGATTTTGCAAAGAATTGGTCTTGTAGCTTACAAATTAGCTTTACCACCCTCTCTCCAAGGTCTTCATGAGGTCTTCCATTTTTCTAACCTTCGCAAATATATGTCGATTCGAAGCATGTCGTCAAACATGAACCTTTACAGGTCAACGAGAACCTTATTGAAGAAGAACCGATCCGCATCTTACAAAGACAAGAGCGAAAACTTAGGACTAAGATTATTTCGTACGTCAAAGTACTCTAGAAACACCATAAGTTAGAAGAAATGACATGGGAGCTAAAACATGAAATATAAGAGAAATACCCCACTTATTTACATCGGGTATCTAAATTTTGATGACGAAATTCTTTTAAGAAGGGGAGAAATGTGAGACTCGAGATTTTAAGTAGGTTAATTATATAGTTAAATTAAATTAAGTAATTTATACATAATTTATTTTATGTAATCATCATGTGCTTATATAGTTTAATTAATAAATATAATCGCTCTTTTGCCGACCCCAAATGAATGAAAACCCAAGACAAATTGTATTAACTATTTTTAGTTTACCTAAATTGCTCTAACTAAAAAAATAAAATAATAATAATAATAATAGCAATTACGTGTAAGATGATAAACACATGAAGTGATTAGTGTAAAGTTAGGGATTTGCTAGCATACTCTAATGAAGAGACGACAAAGGAAGAAGGAGGTAAGGGGGAAATAAAGGAAAAAGGGCTTGGGAAAAGAAACAGAAGGGAAGCCCGAGCGAAAAGAAAGAAGAAGGAGAGGAACCAAGCAAGAGAGAGGAAAAAAAAGAGGAAGAATAGAGAGCTGAGGGGTGTTATAGCTTAGGATGTTAGCGAGAGAGAGAGAAAAAAAAAGAAAGAAGAAGGTTAGTGATGAACTATCACCGCCAATCCAATCGACTTGTCGTGAATACATGAGTAGTTGTGTTAGCTTATGATGTTAAATCTTAATATCTAGATGTTTGGCTTGTAAAGTGACTTAATCCCAAATGATGGTAAAAAGTTAGTTACGAAAAGAGTTTAGTATTTTATGCAAAATTATCCTTGAATACGATTTCTTCATAATTGCTATTTAAACTTGAAAATATATTTGAAAGAAATGAAGCTGATTTGACAAATTGAATTCAAAAGGACAGATTATGATATGCCTTCTATGGTGTTAAACTAATTTGAGAATGTTGTTCCAAATGAAAATTAATGATTGAATGTGTGAAAGTGGTTTGAATGGATTTTGGGCTAAGGATTGTTTAGACCAATGGAAGGGCTCGGTCTTGTGTATCGGACCATGGGGTCCTTGTGTGATAGGATGCCTAGTGTCATGGGTTTATGCACCGGGTCCTGGTATCCCAGGATGCCTAACCAAACATATGTATTCGGGTTGTTGATTATTTCTTGACGAGGAAAGCAAAGCCTTCCAAAAGTTTCATTAGAACTAGGTCCCAGGAGCCCGAGTCATGGGGGCTTGTATCATCTCAAAACTATGCGGTGCTAGCTCAAGTCTAAATCCCTAGAAAGTTATTCAGTTTACTAAAAGAATTTGAAAGAAAGTGTTGGTGGTTGCAAAAACTTGTTTAAAATTGATTAAAACATTCAAAGCTTCAACGAATTTCACAAAGTACTTTTTTTGGATGGTATGTACAAAGAACATTAGGCAACCTTTCTCTTAAGGGTTCTATATATGTTATCCTTAGTAAGTATACATGAAAACTCTTGCGAGGTTAGAGGATGTAAAGGTAATACTAGACCTCATAATACATCCTAATTTGGCAATACAATCATCTGTCATATTACCCTCTCAAAAAACATGGTTAATTGAACAAGAGGAGAACAATAAAAGCATAGTTTGTATATCATGAATTAACGATTAGATCCTCCATGGGGTGTGACTGGAACCCTAAACTGCCTGAATAACTATGTTGCTATCACCCTCCACTTGTATGTGTGTGAATCCTGTCTCTAGTGCTACTTTAATACCATTTTGCATGGTTGTAGCTTTAGATACAAGTATAGGTGCCTTGTACATGAAGTGAGTGCCTGCTTGGATGAGCTCTCCTTTCCAATCACGAATAACATAACCAGTTGTTGTACCCCCTAAAGATAAGGTCTTGTCAAAATTAATTTTGATGAATCCGCTGGAGGAGAAGTCCACCTTACTAAATGAGTGCTCGGATTAAACTACCATTAAACTCTCTAGAATTGTCAAAAATGTCACTAATTTAATCAATGGTAATCGTCTGCCACTAAGCTAGTAATTACGTAAAAAAATGTCACTTGGAGGTTAAAGTGACCGGCTAAGGCCGGTAAAAACCCGAGCAACCGCTTGAGAAAACTAATTATGGTTTTTTTTGAACTATTAAGAGTATTAAATATATGGCAACGAATTCCCTCCAATTCGGTGTTCATTTGCAACTTCCACCCCTAAATTGAAAAGTTAGGGTTTGAGTATGAAAACCACAAAACACGAAATTGAGTGAAATTGGGTACATTGGGACGAGAAATTAGGGTTTGTGTCACGAAATCGAAGAAGAATCGAAGGCAAATAGATGCAATCATGTCTCAATCGACGGCCGTAGCCCCAGCAAAGCGTGTAAGAGTTGCCCTGTTTCTCGGATGTTGAAAGCTCCTGCAGTTGTGGCGAAAGATATGAAATTTACATAAGCATGACAACGAAGAATCCTGGTAGGAGGTTTGCAAGGTGCTCAAGGTTTGGCACGCTTGGAGATTGTGGATACTTTAGGTGGGTGGACGACTTTTTATGTGAAAGGGTGAAATCGATGGTGGTTGAATTGATACTAAAAAACGAGGCATTGACTGCAGAGAAAGAGAAGCTAGAGACTGTTCGAGAGAATCGGAGAAGTTGATGAAGAAAGTTTGAAGGTTGTAAAAGAGAAGTATAGAAGGATGAAGATGGTAATCGGAAGGCATCAAAAGAGGGAGAAAATTGTAACGTGGGGCATAATTTTCATAAGCTGTAATGTTTGCATTTGGTAGGGTTTTGGGGAGTGGAGTTGTAGCGTGAATGTGAAGGCTGAATGAATTATGAGTAATGTGTGTTGTTGTTAAGTTGTAGTTGTTGAATTATGCCTTATGTTGTAGCCTAAATGAATTATGAATGAATGATGAAGCTATTTTTACATTTATGAAATTGCCTCCCCTTTGTGTTTTCTGTTTATGTACATGTTGAGATATAATTGTCTCCATTTTTGGTACATGACTGAAGATATTAATGTGCTTAAATATATAACAATTGGCTAAATTTTGGGTTGGCATCATTGTTTGCTAACTTGGAAACAATTGGCTTAATTAAGAAACTCACTTTCATATATTGAGATATGTAATGGGTACAAAATGTCCAACTTGGACACAATTAACATCATTGTTTGGTAAAAAAACAATAAAAAAAAGAACAAAGTTGAAATTGGCAATTACATAAGTATGTCAAAAAATTACCACAAAATACATATCTCCGAACATTGGAGCCTAACTATTTCATAAGAAAAAGAAAACAAAAGTTGCTTGGTGAAGAACATCATTCATCCAGGACCACATATGTCCGACTTGGGTTTGCACATTTTCGGATTCGGTTTGACCTCCTGGTTGGTTGACTTTTGGTGGACTTCTTCTTCGTGATGATCCGGTTGTTGGATGTGGTGCTACTACTTGTAGAGGACACATTTTTCTTAAAGCGAGATGGAGTAGAAGAAGATGGGCGAGGCGGTTTTGGGTAGCCTAACTCTCACATGAAAGTTCTTTTCCATAGGTGGTTCGATCATTTCGGTTTGGGGGGTTAAGAAGGATTTTCCGAGGATGGCTGAGGTTGTTGCTTGTGGGGATGCATCACATTTCCTCCTTTTCGCATAGCTTTTTGAGAAGTCGACTCCTTTTGTGAACATTATCAATGTCAATGTGCGATGCCTCGGGTTGGGGTCGCTCCGGTTGACCTTCTTCAATGTGGGGTGGCTCGAGGTTGGCCTGGTTGGGGTGCCTAAGGTTGACCTGCATATACAAAGTTAGAATTGATCCCACAAAGTTGAGAAATAAAGAGGTGAGCGGCTGACTGCTTCGATGCAGGATGGGTCGGGTTGTGCGGGCTGAGAAATAATCCCCTCAGATTGGGCAGGTAGAGTTGGCCTTCTTCTCACCTTAACACGAGATCATAACAATAAGTACCATATCACCTAACACAGCCTCGAAGCACTTAATACGGCTTCAGGTACACACCTCGGTTACTTAATGAAGACTCGGACATCTGCTCTATATATTTACGAGTCATGCAAAAAGAATCGGGTATAACGATGTCATTCATATAGTGTTTTGATTCCAAGGCATTCTCTGTGTCTTAGAAACTTACTTGAGTGAAATAGTATCTTTTCTATGCGATTCGGCCTTCACTTATCTCTTTAATCGCTTTTCGATTAGCGACTCGGAAAACTTGTTCTTTATTACGAGTCCACTCTCTCTCGAGAATCTGACTTATGATTATTTACTCTATTGTTTGCAAAGTCGGCATTCATAGTTCTTTTCATGCTTAGTCTACATCAAGTGTTTCCCACTCGATATTTGTTGATAGAACTTGATTCCTTGCTTAAGACTAAGTCTTATGGAATTACGAGTATCATAGATATTAGACTCGGAAAGTTCCATTTCTTTTCGACTCGGATAATCTGTTTGTTAATTATCATGATTATTTTTATTATCTATGTCTAACCTTGGACCAAAGTATTTTATACTTTGAGAACCGAAAGGTGTTTTACTTTTGTAGGTTATTCAATCGAGGATATCTTTTCAAATTACAAAAGTAGCCGAGCTTGAACATCAAATCACCAGCGAGATATAGCTTTTCACCATCCCTGCTCTAGTCCCAGAAGATTGTGTCGGAAGGCATGCGCTTCCATATCCGGAAAAATGGAAGGTCAAGCTTAACGATGGTTTTCACCACACTTTTCAAGACACAACCGATGGTTTTGGGACTTCCAAGAGAGTTAAACCGTGGTCCAGCGACCATATTTTCAACGGATACTTTACGAGTGACTCGAAAGCCCTTATCAACGGTCACGAGAGGACTCTCGGTCGGCGAGATGAAGATAACGGCTACTCTGCTCGGTTATCTATAAATAGAAGCCACTTCACAAGACTTGAAGATAGCGGAACATACTGTCAATACTCCAACTTGAACAAAGTTATTGTATTTACTTTCAATCTTCAACTTACGACTCCCACTCTGTAATTCATTACTTTACGAGTTGTAAGGTCTTGTACTCGATTACAAACACTTCTTACATTCTTTGTAAGGTCCCTTGACTAAGGCTGTAAGGGTTAACTCGGCTTAGTTGTCCCTAAGCTGTAAGGGTTATCTCAGCTAGGAAGTACTAGATCGAGATAAGGGAACTTCGAGTCTAGGAAAACTTGTATAGAGTTGTCCGAGGAGCAACTCGGGTTACGTCAAGTTCACGGTATTTTGTGGACTCAAAATAGTGGATTTGACTTCGTGTCTGGATTGACACGGGCCGTGGTTTCTACGCCCGGGAGGGTTTCCACGTAAAATCTCTGTGTTCACTTTCCGAGTTCATTCTAGACTCGGACATCCCTGCTGAACGTGTTTACTACGATTCATTACATTACGAGTCCATTATTTTCGACCCCTTGCTTAGACTCGGAATCTGTCTTTGTCTTTTCTCTGTCGAAAAGGTGTGCACTTTTACAAAGAATTTTTCATCACCCTATTCACCCCCTCTAGGGTGACTCGAGACTCTCCCAGAGCAAACCTTCGATTGGTATCGAGCCTAGCCTTTCGGAAAGGATCTAACAGTCCAAAGGTTTAAAGATCGGATGGCTCGGAACACCGGAGAGTTCGACGAAGGCGGATCTTCCAACGAGGCCACCAAAATTCAAAGGTTCAAATTTCGGTCCTTGGAAGAAGGCGATGGAATGTTTCCTTATGGATCACGACGAAGAAGTATGGGAAATCATACAACAAGGGAACTACATCCCAACGAAGACAGATGAATTCGAGAATTCTTCCAAAGACAAAGGCTGAGTTCACGCCGCAGGCGAGAGAAGTTCGGAAAGAACTTCAAAGCCATGAACATCCTCATGTGCGCCATAAGCTCGAGAAGAATATAATCGAGTCTCTGCACGTGACTCTGCTAAAGAAGTGTGGGACACTCCGGTCAACACCTACGAAGGTACAAGTCGGGTGAGACAAGCGAAGATCGGCCGAGTATCTTCACAAATATGAGCTTTTCAAAATGGAGCCGGAAGAGAACATTACTCGGATGTTCATACGCTTCACTGAGATCACCAACAATCTCAAATCTTTGGGAAAGAAAATCTCCCATGAAGAAATGTGCCGGAAAATTCTCGAAGCCTACCCAAGAAACGATGGGGTCCGAAGGTAAGCTGCCATAGAAGAGGCTCGGAACCTCTCAATCTTGAAGCCGGACGAGCTCATAGGAAAGCTTCGACCCATGAGATACATACGGAAGAAGAAGATGCTGAGGGTACTTCCAAAAAGAACATCGCTCTTAAAGCCTCGGAATCCAAAGAAGCAAGTCCAAGCTCCTCGACTCGGAAGATGATCCCATGGCACTCATTGCAAGAGGCTTCAAGAGAATGATGAAGCACAAAAGATGGGATAAAAGGCCAAAAGAAGAATTCTACAAAAGGACAAGAGAGACGAGAAAAGGTAAGTTTTCTTCACCCACAAAGTTATCCTTGTCTAAAAATTCTGGATGTTTTGAATGTGGCGGCAAAGACCACATAGTCAAGGACTGTCCAAAACGAAGAAGGGACGAGGAAGAAGAAAAAGGCCATGATGGCAACGTGGAGTGATGAGGATTCATCGAAGAGGACGAAGACTCGAGATGACTCAAAGTGTCGATGGCGATCATCGACTCGAAGCGAAAAGGAGTCGGACTCGAGACACGGACTCGGACAATGAGGAAACTGATCCTCAAGAGGTAATAAACTACTTCCTCAAATTCTCCAAAGTTGATTTAGCTAAATACATCTTTACTTTGGAAGAAAAGTCCAATTCCGATTCTTCTCATTTCAAGGAACAACTTGAGTCAATCACTTACGAGAGCACCTTTTTAAAAAATGAATTGGAAAAGCGAGACCGACACTCGAGAGAACTCAAGACAAGTGCTCATACTAATGAGGCCGAGTCCGAGTTACTCGAGAAAAGAAAATGAGCAAGCTGAAACGAAGCTCATTGAGTCTCAAGATCTGGTTTTGAAGTTTTCTCAAGGACGAGAAGAACCTTGATATGCTCTTAGGATCACAATGTGTCTCATTTCGAAAAGAAGGTCTTGGTTTCAACAAAGAGGAAGAATCTAATTCTTACTCGGAATTGTTCAAAAGGATTCGAAGCTGTTAAGTTCAAGAAGGCTGAGCATGGTCCCATTCATAAAAATGAAAGGAGGACTAAACCCAGACCTATCTACAAAAAGAAACCATTTTCTCCTGTTTCAAAAGGAAAGGTTTTTAAAAGGAAAGAGACACGGACTCGGTTCTCCGAAAAGAAGAAGACTCGGAATCGGACTAAACCCAAAGTCATTCAAATCCGGGTTCGAAGCACCTTCTGCCTCATAAAAGGACCACGATAAGGAATGTTCTTGGGTTCATTAGAGGAAGTGAGAAGGGTTAGATTTTCTCTGTTTTGCAGGTCACTCGGAAAAGATCAAAGGACACTGGTACTGGACGGCGGATGTTCTTGACATATGTCGGGTGACCAAGGACTCTTTTACGAGCTGGAGTCATATAAAGGAGGAAAGGTGACCTTTGGTGATGACAGCAAGGGCAAGATAGTGGGAATTGGGAAGATTGGTAATGGAAACAATCCGGTGAGCCCGGTCTACCTTGTCAAAGGACTTAAGTACAACTTACTTAGCATCTCCCGACTTTGTGACAAAGGTCAAGAGGTAAAATTCACTCAATCCAAGTGCTACATCACGGATGAGACCACCAAAGAGGTAAAACTCTCAGGTAAGAGATCAGGTAATACCTACATCATCCCTCTTTCGACCCAAGTCAGAACTTATCTGTCTAAAAGCATATCTTCAAGATGATTCTTGGATTTGGCATCGTAGATTAGGTCATATTAGCATGCATACTATCAAAAGCTTGCATCTCTTGGTCCGGTTAGAGGATTACCTAAGCTGTGCTTTTGAGAAGGATAAAGTATGTGGAGCATGCACCAAAGGGAAACAAGTCGAGATCTTCATTCAAATCTCTGAAGACAGTTTCCACATCCAACGTGCTTGAATTACTACACATGGACTTATGTGGTGAAATCCCTGTAAAGAGTCTCGGAGGTAAATCTTACATACTTGTTATTATTTATGACTTTTCAAGATTTACCTGGGTGTGTTTTACGAAGCATAAGAATGAGGCCTTCAAGGAGTTCAGCAAGCGCTGTAGAAAGATTCAAGTTGAGTCTCGGACTCGGATTCAAAAGATTCGAGCCGACCATAGAAGGGAGTTCGACTACTCGGAATTCTCGAGTTTTGTGACAAGAATGGAATTTCTCACAACTTCTCGGCACCCAGAACTCCTCAACGAGAATGGAGTAGTTGAGAGAAAGAACAGAACTCTTGAAGAAATAGCAAGGACGATGATGATTGAACACAACTTGCCTTACTATTCTTGGGCGAGAGCGATAAACACGGCCAACTACACTCTCAATCGATGCCTCATCGGACGCATTCGAAGAAAACACCTTATGAGCTCTACAAAGGAAGGAAGCCAAATATTTCCTATTTCGAGATCTTTCGGATGTAAGTGCTTTGTCCACAACAACGGTAAGGATCATCGACCAAGTTTGATGCTCGGTCGAGACGAAGGAATTTTCTAGGTTACTCTTCTAATAGCAAAGCTTATCGTATATTCAACAAGAGAACTAACAAAGTGGAAGAAAGTATCCACGTAGTGTTTGATGAGCTTGAACAGGGGAAAACCAAGTGAATCTTCATACTCGGAGCTGAAGCTCGAAAGGATGATGACGAAGATGAGTCTATAAAGACTCGGAAGGAGACCACTCGGAACGAGGAAGCTCGGAATGAGACAACTCCGGAGGTCGCTCCGAGCGAGCAAGTCAATGAAGAGGATCACACGGAACAAGCTTACGAAGATCAAGCAATTCAACCATCAAACACTGGTGAATCAAAGAAGCTGGTAAAGCATTCAAATTTACTTCCGGGCATCCCCAAGAAAACATTATTTACGATATCAACGGTGGAGTAAGAACTCGCTCTTCTCTTCATAATCTATGTGCATTCACTGCATTCATTTCTCCGACTGAACCCAAAAATGCACTAGAGGCCCTTAATGAACCCGAATGGGTAGAGGCCATGCAAGAAGAGCTAAATCAATTCGAGAGAAACCAAGTCCGGACTCGACCAACCGACCTTCGACCACCCGGTTATAGGAACCAAATGGGTTTTCAAAAACAAAGCTGGATGAGGGTGGAATAGTTGTCGAGAAACAAGGCTAGACTTGTAGCTCGGGGTTACAATCAAGAAGAAGGAATTGATTGTGGGGAAACCTTTGCACCAGTAGCTAGAATTGAAGCCATTAGAATACTGTTGGCATTTGCATCCTGCATGCATATTAAATTATATCAAATGGATGTTAAGTGTGCCTTTCTCAATGGTTTTATTGAAGAAGAAGTCTATGTCGAGCGACCTCCTGGTTTTGAAAACTCGGAATTTCCAAATCATGTTTTCAAACTTCAAAAGGCTCTCTATGGTCTTAAACAAGCCCCTAGAGCTTGGTATGAAAGAGCGAGCGGCTTCCTGGTTCAAAATGATTTCAAAAGAGGTCGGATCGACAAGACTCTATTCATAAAGACCAAAGGGAAGGATTTTCTCATTGTTCAAATATATGTTGATGATATTATTTTCGGTGCTACTAATGAATTTACGTGCGAGAATTTTACGAGTTGATGAGCCAAGAGTTCCAAATGAGCATGATGGGAGAACTCAATTTCTTCCTTGGGCTGCAAATCAAACAAAACAAAGATGGAATCTTTGTCCATCAATCAAAGTACACCAAGGAACTGCTGAAGAAATACAAACTTCAAGATGCAAAGCACGCATCTACTCCTATGAGCGACGGTATAAAACTTGACTCGAGATGAGACAGGTAAAGCGATAGATCGAAACTCTATCAAGGTATGATTGGATCTCTGCTATATCTTACTTCGAGCAGGACCGGACATAATGTTCGGTGTTTGCTTATGTGCACGATTTCAAGCTAATCCAAAAGAATCACATCTCATCTGCGGTGAAGAGAATATTCGAGATATCTTGCGAGCACTCGAGAATCTAGGACTGTGGTACTCCGGAGACTTAGAGCCGAGTCGGCCGGGTACTCGAGACGCGGACTACGCGGGATACAAAGTAGATCGAAAGAGCACATCCGGAGCTTGCCGGTTTACAGGTCAATCCCTAATATCCTGGCACTCAAAGAAGCAAAACTCGGTAGCTCTATCAGCTGCAGAAGCTGAATATATTGCCAGCTGGAGCTTGTTGCGCTCGGGTTCTCTGGATAAAACAACACTTGAAGGATCTCGGATTATCTCTCAACTCGGTCCCAATCAAGTGTGACAATCAAAGCGCAATCGGTATCACTAAGAATCTGTCCGGCACTCAAAAACAAAGCATATTGAAGTCGGGTATCATTTCTTACGCGATCACTCGGAAAAGAGTGATATTTTACTTGAATTCATTCCGACTAATCTTCAATTAGCTGATATCTTTACTAAGCCACTTGGTGAAGATCAATTACATTTTATTCGGAATGAGCTTGGCATGTTAAATGCTTAGTTTCGTGTTATGATTCTTGCATTTTTACGTGCTATGTGCTTTAGTTGTCAATAACCATTGGTTCGATTGATCATGTGATACTTGGGCTGATAGTTATTTACGTGTTTCGAGTCACTCGAAACTTTTACGAGTCAAACTCGGACGTAGAGAAAAATTTGGACATCAAATTTTACGAAGCTATCTCTAGAACAGTGGAGAGTTTCGGATTATATTTTCAAACTCTTTTTCTCTCTCTTTCTCGAGCGCTGCGATCGAGATCTTAACCGCAGATTTCAAACCGTTGTTATCTCAACCGTTGAAGCGAAGCTGTCACACGGGCATTAATGATCGATGGACGGGTAAAACGGAACGGAGTTACTTAACGGATAGTGAACGGGCGCGCGTATTCTCTATAAATAACGTCTATTCATCTTCCTCTCGGTATTCTCAAACTCCTTCCTTCTCAAACGAAAACCCTCTCGCGGAAAGTTGTCTACGTGAACAGTGTTTCCTTGATCGTCTGCAAGTGTTGAAGAAGCTCTCTCTCTCTCTCGTAAGTTTTCGATTTGCTCTCTTCTCATTTTCGTTTTCTTCTCTTCTACACCTCCTTCTCTTTCCTTTTCTCTCGAAAAGTTTCATCTTTTCATCTCTCAAAATGCCTAAAGAGGAAACCACCCGACTTTCGAGGTTTCTTCATCCTCAAAGAAACCTCGCTCCAACAAGCCGAAAGCTCAACCCCCTCTAAACCCATTGTCACCCGACATCTTGTGCTTGGACGACAAGTTCTTCCCAACAACCAAATTCTCCTGGTTGTCCCATATTCAAACCACCGGAGTCTACCATTTCTTGTGTTTCAGCGAGTTCATCTATCCCGAACTCGTTTCGAGTTCTATACTCACCTCTCTCACTCGAAAATGTTCTAACCTCAAGGGTTCGGAACATTACTGTTCAGTATCAACACCTCTCTCCTTCACGGATTGTTCAAAGTTTCTTCTCTCTTCTTGAACAGCAACCCTATCCCCTTCATTGAAGTTGCCGACGACTTCTTTGAAAAGTACGCCAAAGAATTCCCTGGGTCCGGAAAGAACTTTTACGTGACTCGGTTGAAGTCGAAGCCGAGCTTACGTGTTTCTGCTGATGAGAACCTTCTTCTCACGAGCATTCTAGCAAGGAGAACCCCAACTCCAAGCACCTCAAAGCTCTCTTCGATATCACGGAGGGATACGAAGTCGACCTCTTCCCCTCCATCATTGAGCAAATGGCGCTGTGCCGGCTCGACTCCAAACCAAGAAGAACACCTCCCTTCCTTTCGGTGCTCTTCTCACCCTTGTCTTCAAACAATTTCAAGTTCCTCTTCCCTCGACCCTAACGCGGTGTGCAGGCGGCCATTGTGGTCGGTAAAAGGAACTCCGAGGGTACGGATACCAGGAAACTAACCACGGTGTGCAGGTTCACAACTCGGAGCTGAGGCCTCCTTCTCCACCTCGGACTCGAAATCAACCCCTCTCCCTCTTCCCTCTTCACCTGGTGGTGCATCTACCTCCGGTGCTTCCAAATCTCTCTCCGCCCTCTTGTCTCCTGTCTTCTTGGACAAGATCACCTCGGTGTCTTCGATTTCAGAGACATGCTCGGAGGTTTCAAGTACGTCCTTCGAGGTCGACCATCAACTAAAAGACCAGGTCGAGTCCCGGATCCAGAAGCGGCGAGTCTCTCGTTCTTGAGATGAGAGAGCTGGTTAAGGAGCGAAGGAGGCTGGCTGAGCTCCTCGAGAGAGAGCGGTCCAAGGCGGCTCGGGACCCGAAGACTCGGACCCATCCGAGACGTCTTCGAGCCCGGGCCGACCTCCTCGGAGAGCGAGGAAGCCGAGGAAGCGAAGGAAGAAGCGGCAGATGCGGCGGAGGACGGCGAGGAACCTGCGGTGAGGCGGCTCCTTAGGGCCAAGGGAAGAAGAGGCCGTGGCAGCTGGCTGAGGGACAACCTGCTCCCCACGTTCAAGTTCTTGTACTCGGCTCGGACGGCGATCCGAGTGGGTCGAAAGATCTCGCTCCTCCGGCGAGTCGGCCGGAGCAGACCCCTCCAGGCCCCAGAGGTTCCGAGGGAAGAACCCCTCGATCCACTTTCTCCGGGTCGACCACTCGGAGCTGAGCCCCTGCAGGTGTTCCGGTTCTCCCTTCGCCGCGCTCAAGCACATCGTCGAGGTCTTATCGGCGCCGGCGCACCTCCGCCTCCACTCGAAATCCCCTCCCTCCTAGTTGGAGCCATGCACTCGAGTCACGATTCCTCGGTGCCTCCAGAATTTACGCTTTTCAAAATTTTATTTTGTCCGGACAATTTACGTATATTACTTGTACTTTTCTCCCTTCTTTTTGTTTCTTGTTTTTCGTTGAAAGGCAAGGGGAGAAATGTAGTCAAAAGCTGGTTATCTTGTCTAGGGGAGTTCTTTCCGCCCTTGTAATGCATTTCATTATTAATTTACGAGTTCTTTCTTTTACGAGTGAATGAGTTCAAGCATACTTTATTTTGCTACGATATATTGTATATTGCTCTCGTTGAATATGTCTTACTTTTATTCGAACTACTCGAGAATCAACCTATTTCCCTCTAACAAAGTTTACGTTTAAGTATGGAATGCCTTTCATCAAAAGGGGAGATTGAAGACTCGAGACACTCGCTCTATATATTTACGAGTCATGCAAAAAGAATCGGGTATAACGATGTCATTCATATAGTGTTTTGATTCCAAGGCATTCTCTGTGTCTTAGAAACTTACTTGAGTGAAATAGTATCTTTTCTATGCGATTCGGCCTTCACTTATCTCTTTAATCGCTTTTCGGTTAGCGACTCGGAAAACTTGTTCTTTATTACGAGTCCACTCTCTCTCAGAATCGACTTATGATTATTTACTCTATTGTTTGCAAAGTCGGCATTCATAGTTCTTTTCATGCTTAGTCTACATCAAGTGTTTCCCACTCGATATTTGTTGATAGAACTTGATTCCTTGCTTAAGACTAAGTCTTATGGAATTCCGAGTATCATAGATATTAGACTCGAAAGTTCCATTTCTTTTCGACTCGGATAATCTGTTTGTTAATTATCATGATTATTTTTATTATCTATGTCTAACCTTGGACCAAAGTATTTTATACTTTGAGAGCCGAAAGGTGTTTTACTTTTGTAGGTTATTCGATCGAGGATATCTTTTCAAATTACAAAAGTAGCCGAAGCTTAGAACATCAAATCACCAGCGAGATATAGCTTTTCACCATCCACTGCTCTAGTCCCGAGAAGATTGTGTCGGAAGGCATGCGCTTCCATATCCGGAAAAATGGAAGGTCAAGCTTAACGATGGTTTTCACCACACTTTTCAAGACACTGACCGATGGTTTTGGGACTTCCAAGAGAGTTAAGCCGGTGGTCCAACGACCATATTTTCAACGGATACTTTCGAGTGACTCGAAAGCCCTTATCAACGGTCACGAGAGGACTCTCGGTCGGCGAGATGAAGATAACGGCTACTCTGCCTGGTTATCTATAAATAGAAGCCACTTCACAAGACTTGAAGATAGCGGAACATACTGTCGATACTCCAACTTGAACAAAGTTATTGTATTTACTTTCAATCTTCAACTTACAACTCCCACTCTGTAATTCATTACTTTACGAGTTGTAAGGTCTTGTACTCGATTACAAACACTTCTTACATTCTTTGTAAGGTCCCTTGACTAAGGCTGTAAGGGTTAACTCAGCTTAGTTGTCCCTAGCTGTAAGGGTTATCTCAGCTAGGAAGTACTAGATCGAGATAAGGGAACTTCGAGTCTAGGAAAACTTGTATAGAGTTGTCCGAGGAGCAACTCGGGTTACGTCAAGTTCACGGTATTTTGTGGACTCAAAATAGTGGATTTGACTTCGTGTCTGGATTGACACGGGCCGTGGTTTTACGCCCAGGAGGGTTTCCACGTAAAATCTCTGTGTTCACTTTACGAGTTCATTCTAGACTCGGACATCCCTGCTGAACGTGTTTACTCGATTCATTACATTACGAGTCCATTATTTTCGACCCCTTGCTTAGACTCGAGAATCTGTCTTTGTCTTTTCTCTGTCGAAAAGGTGTGCACTTTTACAAAGAATTTTTCATCACCCTATTCACCCCCTCTAGGGTGACTCGGACTCTCCCGAGCAAACCTTCACTTAACACGGCCTCATTCACTTAATACAACCACACAAACACAACCTCAATCACTTAATACAGCCACACAAACACAACCTGAATCACTCAAACACAGCCACACAAACAAGTAGGCAAATAGCACAAAGAAACAAACAAAATAAAAAAAAGCAGAAGCAGAAACAAGTAGGCATAGAGAAAACCTTGAGCTTGGATACTCTTTGTGTGCATGTGGACCTGTTATTGCCTTCTTGACCACAATTGGAACAATGAATTCTCTACCCATCTTTGCTAACCCTTGCCTTTCTTACCCCCTTTCCTTTGCTCCCAAGCTTCAGGTCTTCTTCGAATTGTGAAGTTCCTTTCCTCTTTGGCTTAAACACTAGAGCAGTTATTAGTTCACCACTGGCAGCTTCCCATATATCTTCTCCTTTGATGGGCATAAGAGTGTGTAAGTATGTGATCTTCAAATATTCAGTAGAGTAGCAGATCATCCACAAACTTCATAGGGTCCAGCCTCTCCTCTCTCATCACTGCAATGGAGTGTGCACAAGGGAGTCCACTAATCTCCCATGACCTACAACTACAACTTCTATGATTCAAGTTGACCACATACTCTTACGTGCTATGACAAACACTATAAAACCATTTCCTCCCGTGATTGCCTCCCAAAACCTTGAGTTCTCCTTCCTCTTTTGTAACTTCTCTAATATCCTAGGAGCAACAGACATCAAAAATGTGTTCTGTCCATTCTTTCTTCTCTGTAATTCTCTTCATGATTTCTTTATAAACAATCTTCAACATTGACACAATAGGCATATACCTAGCATTGATAATGAATCCATTGAAGATTAAAGCCATATTGTTATCCACTTATTCATACTTGGCAAGTGTTTTGAAGTATACCCTGCAGAAATGTTTTGGGCCCTTTTCTCTAAAAGCTGCCAAGCGGTTGCATCAAGGTCTTGCATTTCTTTGATGTATCTCTTCAACTGCACTTCATGAGTTGACTTTGCAATTTTCCAGAACACCTCCCTATACCGCTCACATCTCCAAGTGTTCCTCAAATTTGCATAAACATGCCTAGCACATAGCCTTTGCTCATCCTCAAGCATCTGAGTCAAGACTGCATGAATTAGCCCCTATTGCATCATACAAAAGTTAGAAAATATAATTATATTACTTAAATTAAACAACAAAATTATAATAATAACATACCTTCTGCTGGTCGGAGATAATAGTCCATCCATATCCATTTCCAATTTCTAAATCAGTCACCAATTTCTCAACAAACCAACCCCAGCTTTCCTTGCTTTCACTTTATGTAACACCCCATGCCACAGGATATATTTGATCATTAGTGACCACCTGCCAACTGCAAAGAAGAGCTTACCATCCCATGGACCCTTCAAGAAACATCCATCAAAAGACAACACCCTCCTACAACCATCCACGAAGCCCCTTTTCGGAGGCCACTGGGCATATGTATAAGAACCTAAATATATACTACCCTTGCTGATCCTTAAAGTTTCTTATTCTTAAAGAAGTGCCTGGGTTTTGTTTGTATACCTCCCAAGCATAATCCCTAAGCTACCCAAATTGACTCTTATAATCACCCACAATTGATTGTAAAGCTCGTTCTCCTAGCTCTAGAACATGTAGATAAAGTGGCATTATAGTTAAGCTCATCCTTAACTATGCCTTGAAGATCTATCGCGAGTTAATGCAGGTTGTCTTTTAAATGTTTCTTTATAATGTTCAGCTAACCAATCAACAGACATGTGCCTCTTGCTCGCCTCAAAACTAAAAGGCGAGACATGTGTGCTTTTTATTCAAAGTCTTTATCTGCCATGTCAATTCCTTCCCAATCTGTGATCCCCATAGCCTCCACTCACAGCTTTCACCCAAACAACACACCTGGTACCTCACTTTATCACTCTTCTTGACCTGAAGGTGATACCCTTTAACAATCCTGTAATTCTCAACTGCCTTCACTAAACCATCCTTATTGGGAAATTTAAGCCCAACCTTAAGCTCGGTTGAAGAACTACCCTTATGTCTTGGGTATTTGACACTCTTCTTCCTTTTTGATTCATTCTCATGTTCACTTTCACTACTTGGACTCTCTGCATTGTCCGAATCATGATAATTTTCCTCACCTACTCCTTCCTCATCGGTTTCAGCATCACTGCCACCCTGTATCTTAGCGGCTAATTCCTCTTTTATTTTCTTTTTCTTTTCCCTAACCTCTCTTAATTCATTGTCCTCAACATCTGAATTATCAACATCATCATCCTCCGACCACGAGATCATCATCATCATCCGACCCTACTCCACCATCACTCTCCTGTTCACATTCTTCACCTCCATCTATTGCATCATCATTGTGGTCAACATACAAGCATATAAACTCATTTTTCTTGCACATATCACTCAGCTCCCTTATATCATCATCGCTTTCTAATGCTACTAAACTATTCTCAAAAGCTAATACAGGCATTTAGAAGTAAATTGTTTTTATTCTCTCTTCGAGTATAACCTAAGTTTACCACATTCTCTTTGACATCCCCAACACCCAATAAGTCGGGATCACATTGTATCTCATCCATCTCATTCTCACTATATATGAAGTGTGAAACTCTTTGAAATTCCCCCATGGAAAATACGTAGCTTACAAATTCCCTCATCACTCATTCTGAAAATTACAAAAATAATCAAGTAAAAAATAATGACAAACATTCATAAAAATCAACTTCATACCCAAACAGAGCAATACCCACCCCCTCCCCCAAAATACTAACTTTCAAGCATTTCACAATTTTAAACTACGATTTCAGAACTAATTCACTTAGTATCAATATTATACAAAGTAATTGTGACACCAACATCTCATAATTCAACCCTAACTTGTCATAATTTTCAAAAAAAAAACCCTAAAAACTTACCTGGCTCGTTGGTTGATCGCAATTCCTCTGTATACCCTTCCCCTGTCTGCAGGTTGATCGCCTCAACCTTTTGCTCGGTTTCAAGCGGTATCAAAAACATTTAGGGTTTGAATTTCCAATTACAAGCAAACAAAATTGTGTGTGAGTGAAAAAGGCGAGAGTAGAGAGATACGAGCAGAGACGGACATAGTGAGAGGGAAGAGAGATGTTCTTCGTTTTCATTCAAAACAAGGGAAGAGAGAGAGTGAGGTAGTTCAATTGCATTAAACGAGTTAACATTCGTGGGTTCTAACCGGTTGCACTGGGTTTTTACCGGCCTCGGCCGATCACTTTAACCTCCGAGTGGCATTTTTTTACGTAATTACTAGCTTAGTGGCGGACGATTACCTTCGATTAAATTAGTGACATTTTTGACAATTCTAGAGAGTTTAAGGGTAGTTTAATCAGAGCACTCCTTACTAAACAGGTGAGCTTAGAAATGTGAATTGATCGTAATGGTGAGGATGATGAAAAATGGTGAGAATAATAGTTACGTTATTGCCACTCCACCCAATTGTGTTTTGCCCGAATGAATGAACCCATGGGATTAAGTACATCATTTTGAAACACGATGTCATTACGAGACTTCTAAATACTCCACAAAAGTACGACAATTCTGAAAATATTGGCCCCTCGACCAACAAAAATATTATGTAAGGACTCTCGAACCGAAATGAGAGGGTTAGAGAATGGATGTTGACAAACCCAACCATGCTGAATAGCTAAATCCCAAACTTTACCTACAAAAGTACAAGTGACAAAAAGATGCTTTGAATCTTCAATTTATGACATACAAACTTGACAAATAGGGTCTAGTTATAAACCACGATGTAATAAGTTGTCTCTATTCGTTAATGAGTTATGATAAACTTTCCATAAAAACATTTTAATCTTAGACATAGTATCTAAATTCCAAATCCAATTAAAGTTCCACACTAATTGATCGGGTTTGAGATTCTCATGAGCTTTCCAAGTGGCGGATTTAATAACAAATTCACCATTCCCATTTAGTACCCAATAAAACTTATCCTCCATCTCCATAAGAGGGATGGGAATAGCCAGAACATAAAGGATAAAAGCCTCTGTAAAAGCTGCAAAAATTTAGTTTCATCCCAATTTTTATTTGCGTAAATGAATTCACACACCTTAATTTAAGGATTATTTTGACTTGAAAGGTCAACTTGCAATAATTCAGCCAAACTAATTTCGTGACACCAAGCATCGGTCCAAAAATTATTATTTTTTCCATTCCCTAGTTGTCATCTCATGCTTTGACGAATAAACTTGCGGGTACGTAACATACATTTCCAAATAGAAGAATCGGTGTACTTCTACTTATAAGTGAAAAGCTCATCTATAGAACCATACTTAGCTCTCATTTGTTTAACCTAGAAATTATCCGGCTTAGTGAGAAACTTCCAAGAAAGCTTAGCCATAAAGGTCTGTATTGACAACACTGTTTTTTTAGGCCTAATCGACCATATTTTTTGGTTGACAAATTTTATTCCAAGCTACTAGAGGAAATCCTTTTTCCATATTAGAATTTTTCCAAAAACATTCTCTATTAATTCGATCTAACTTCGGGAAACGGAAGTTGGAAGTTGAAAACACTACATGGTATGACTCGGTAAGTACTCAATATTCGATTAAAGAAGTATAACCATAACAACTTTGGATAGAGAGGAAGCTTTCCAATTAACGAGTTTAGATTCCGCTTTTCGGGTAGGTTTAGAAATAAATCTAGCGTTGGACGACCTTGGAAAGCTGAACATCCCAAATATTTCCCTAAAGATGAGTTATGGGAAATGTTAAAAATCCCGAAATGCGATGTTTATCCAAATTGGGAGTGTTCTCCGAAAAAACGATGCTTGATTTGTGAAAATTCACTAATTGGCCATACAATTGATAGAAGGAATCCAGGATAGATTTTAGATTGAAAGCAACTCGAGAGGTGGTTTTGCAAAATAAAAGGCTATCGTCATCAAAAAGTAAACAACAGATTGTCTAAGATCTCGGAGCAATCTTAATCCCAATACCATAATTAGGAACCGAAGATGCATGAAAAAACAAATTGAGCTAAAAAATCCATGGAAACGATAAAAAGGTACGAAAATAGAGGGTCACCTTGTCTCGATCCATGAGTCGGTTTGAAAAAACCACTCGGTTCATTATTAATAATTATAGAGCAAGAAACTCTAGTTACACACTCTTTAATCCAATTAATCCACATCAAATAAAAACCCATGCTCTGCAGACAATGAAACAAGAAATCTCATTCAATTCTATCATACGCTTTTTCCATCTTGAGTTTAACTATAACGTAACCTTTTTTGACTTTTAATGAAACATAACTTATTCATTATCTCATGTGCGGGAAGAATATTGTCATGAATATCCCTATGAGGAATAAAAACACTCTAGGTCAATTGGATGATGTGTTCTAAAATCGACAGATTCTATTGATCATAATTTTATCTATGATTTTATAAAACATGTTGCACAAACTAATCGAGGCGGAAATGACTAGTTGTTTCTCGATTATCCACTTTTGGGATCAAAGCAATGAAAGAATGATTGAATTCCTTAAGAAAATTTCCAGACGTGAAAAAATCTTGAATTGCAAAGCAAAGTTGCTTTTTAAGAATATGCAAATACTTTTGAAAGAACGAGACTCCAAACCCATTCAGCCTTGGTGCTTTATATGGATTCATTTGAAAAGTGCGAGTATGAATCTCATCTTCCATAATAGGTTTAATGAGATTCATATTTTCTTCTTGAGTGACTTTAGCTAATGAAGAAAATCGATTCAAAGTAACTTAGGTATTACTCTCGGAGTTAAGTCAATGAGAAAAATCAATGATGAAATTTTGTTTAATCCTCTCTGTATCTTCTTGCCAAATACCAACATCATCTTTGATTTTAATGATACTTGGAGTGTCTCTTTTTAGTCGTTGCTATTTGATAGAAAAAACCAGAATTTTGATCCCCATCAACCAACCATTTTTCCGTGCAAAATTACCCCGATAACGTTGATTAAAAAGAAATAATTTTCTCGTTGTTTAACCAATCGAATCGCCAATTATTCAAACGAAAATTACCAGGATCATTTGAAAGACGATCCTCCACATGTTATAACTGGAAGTATTTTGCTCATTTTGTAACTGAAAATTTGCACAGTTAATAGATTTCCAAGATTTTAAGTTATATCTAATGACTTTTAGCCTTCGTGCTATTTGATACATATGTGAGCTTATGACATGAGTATCCATTTCTTTTTAACAATTCTAAGAACTCCAATTTGGTTGGAATCGAAAAATAGATTTTTTCAAGGGGTTTTGCAACTGATGAGTTTTCAAAGAAGTGTAACTATGATCGAAACATGTGAAAGGGCCATATGAGGTTAATGCGTTGGAATACAAAGTTACCTAATCACTCCTTCCAATAGCTTTATAAATAAGATATTCATGAATACGAGATTTCCATAAGTATGGTCTCCCTTAGATTGGGATGGAACACCCCAATATTATCTATCTATACACTATATAATGCCAATCTTTTCAAAAAGATGACATGTCGGTCCGAGAGTGAATTTATCACTTTCATCCAATAAAAAAATAATTTATCATTGAAAAAATAGATTTCCACTCATATAT
Organism: Talinum fruticosum; assembly: GCA_021018815.1. Classification (NCBI taxonomy): domain Eukaryota; kingdom Viridiplantae; phylum Streptophyta; class Magnoliopsida; order Caryophyllales; family Talinaceae; genus Talinum; species Talinum fruticosum. The sequence goes on along the minus strand of JAITYX010000003.1, from coordinate 2,190,836 downwards.
GGAGTCTTTTTTACTCCATGCCAAAATGATGATGATGATGATAATAATAATAATAATAATAATAATAATAATAATAATAATAATAATAATAATAATAATAATAATAATAATAATAATAATAATACTACTATACATAATTTTTCAGAAAAATTAAACAAAATTAAAAATAATAAAATAAAAACATAATCTTAAACAAAAAGTTAAACAAATAATAAAATACACTAAATAAATACGAAAATAAATAATTAAATTACTAAAATATTAAAACTATTTTATGGACCTAATAGCCTAAAAACCTAAAATAAAAATAAAAAAACTAAATTTATAAATTAATTAAATAAAAAATATGCTTTAACCTAAATTAGTAAATAAGTATGAAAAATTATCAAATCAGTTATATATTATAAAATTATCTAATATTAATATAAAAATTAAATAATAATTAATCATCCTAATTAATTCATAGAAATAGAAAATAGAAAATAAAAACAAAACTAAGTAGAAAATTAATAAATAATAAATATACAAAATTATATAATAAATTAAATCAAAAATCTGAAAAAATATAAAAGTAACCTAAACCCCAAAAAAAAAATTATAGTTTTCCAGAAAAATTAAACAGAATTAAAAATAATAAAATAAAAATATAATCTTAAACAGAAAGTAAAACAAATAATAAACCGCACGAAATAAATTAGAAAATAAATAATTAAATTACCAGAATATTAAAATTATTTTTGGACCTGAATATATCCTAAACACTTAAAATCAAAATGAAAAAACTAAATTTATAAATTTATTAAATTAAAGACCTACTTTAACCTAAATTAGAAAAAAATCTAAAAATTATCGAATCAGTTATAAAAACTAAGAAAATTAATACTAACAGATTAAAAAGATTCTAACTAAACCCTATAATAATATAAAAATAAAATTTACCGAAGAAGACTAATTTATTCTAACTTCTAACAAACCGACTAAAAAATAACAAAAACGAAAAGAAAAGTAATCTGAAAATTAAAATATATTAAGATATAAAATAAAATTAATATATATAGTTATGTATTTATTTATTTAGGGTTTGGATTGTATATTAGCTCTCATTTATTTTTATGTATATTGATATGCAATATTATTTTAGGCCTGAAATATAGTAATTTTGTCTAACATTATTGCTTTTTCATTAGTGATGGTGTTTTTTGACTTGGTGTCATAAAATTTGGATTAGTTCAAAATATATTTATTATAATAATTTTTAAAATTAAAATCAACAGGAACATGTTATAAAAATAATATTTAAATATTTAACTATCCGAGAAAGCAATTTGGTTATTACCTTCATCCTATGTACAGAATGATTTAATAAACCTTAATAAATCATAAATTAATATAATAAAAATATAACAACTACATATATACTTGATATTAATAATTAAAAATGCTTACAAGATAGAAAATTATGATTCAAATATCTTGTGGAATAAAACGTAATGAATAAAAAGTTAGGAATTATATTGCTTCGAGTTAGTAATTTGTGTACTTTAAGTTCGTAATTTGTGTTATTTTAAAGGATTACAAACTTAATATGCCAACTCTATTAAGCCCATAAAACTTCGAATAAATTCATTTGTCTCAAAATTTTTGCACAACATACGGATCCTTTTTTTTTTTTTTTGTTACAAATATAGTTTATTTTAGTTTCTTCCTAACATGTCTATGTGTGACTTATTATTGACAAACATATTTAAATCATATCTTTTACTATTGTAGGTTTTCTAAATTATTAAAAGATGAGTATTTGCCATCAAACCTCCCCGCCATCTTGAAATAGAATTTCATGTTACTCTTATTATGTTAATTAATTGAGAGGAAGAGTTGTGTCTCTAGGGAAGCAATTGGTTTTTAATCCATAAAACATGTATTTATAAAATCTCAATTGTATCAATATTTTTGCCCCATTAATTCACTACTAAAATCGCGATCAATTTTCAATATAAGTACAAAACACGGATAATTTTATTACCCTATGCCGCGAGTTGACCTATCATGCCCTTTATTATGATACAAATTACCTATTATTGTTAAATATATTTGGATCACTTCTATCATTATAATATTTTTCACTATTAATCTCAACATAAGTAGTTATTATATGTTTAATTATCTTTGTGTTCAAAAGTAGGTAAGAATGGATAAATTATTGTACTCACCTTATAATTTTAAAAAATGAGATCCCATTATGGGTATATGTATAATTTTTAAGAGTTCGTGTAATATTTAAGTCAGTGATGTTTTAGTAGGTTAATTGCATATAAATATTTTTTTAGGAGTCTATTAAGTTAAATTAGTATTGACTTTGTAAAGAGTTATGAGTTATAAGTTTGATATTCTTTTATTGATTTGATGTACTCTGTATTTTAATAGTACTTTGTGACATAATGATATTTAATGCCATCTATAGGTCATCTAGATCAATATCTACTAATCATATATTATTCCTTTTCTTACTAATAATTACCTTTTGATACCCAAACATATTGTCACAATATTTTTATAAGCTGTATGAGTTAGGAATATTTAAATTGTTTGATTCTTAAAAGGGTGTGACTTCTTAATATTCCAAATCACATGTGTTATCTTAAAACCTTGATAATATTTTTTAACATTCTTTTTTATTTATTATTTTAGATTATTTATTTATTCTTTTGAAATTTATAATGATTGGAAGATGAATGTATGTTGGGCTCTAATGATTTTTATGTGTTGGGTTCGATAACTTTGATGAGTCACGAAAACGTTTTCGTTGTGAGGGGATAACATGTAGAAGAATGTTGTTGAAAGTGAAATCATTCAATCATGAAGGTTTGCTCCTGGAGAGTATAAATCACCCTAGAGGGGGTGAATAGGGTGATGAGGAAACTTACTTGAAAATTAAAACAAATATGAATTTGAGGTGAGTGAGACGCAAGGATAAACTCATAAAAGTATTAACTCGGAATTCGAGTGCAAAGTGAAGAAACAAATTAAATGGCATTTTAAGACTGTCCGAGTCTAGAATGCACTCAGAAAAGTATAACTCATAAAGTACGTGAAAACCCTCCCGGGGCGAGAAAACCACGGATAGTGTCAATGCGGACACCAAATCAAATCCACTAATTGAATCTTCAATTACAATGAATATGACTACCAACATTTATTCCCAAACAAACCTATTACAATTTTCCCAAGCTCAGAATTTACCTTATCTAACTGATCTAGTACTTCCAAGTTGAAATTACCTTATCAACTTGGGATCCTCCAATTTTTCCCAAGGTTAGAAGTTCCCTTATCTAACTCGATACTTCCAAACTAAGATAACCTTTACGGTTTTGGACAACTCGAGTTGAGGTAACCTTTACAGTTTGGGACAACCGAGTTGAGGTAACCTTTATAACTCGGTCGAGAGAAAAAGCGAAGAGTAGTAGGAATTGCAATACAACCGACTCGGAAAAATACAACTCGGAATATTAGAATTACAGTTTGGGAGTTGTATGTTAGAGAAGATGTTCAATATGGTCTCTCTTTTGCTTCCATTCGTCGATTGAAATCTTGTGCTAAGGCTTCTATAAATAGTCCGCCTTGAAGAGATAGCCCTTGACCCTCCAACGTCTTTCTGTTGAAGCTATCCGAGTCAACTAGCCTTTGTAACGGATAGTCCGAGTCATTCGATTTCTAGACCACCTTCAAATAACCGTTGTGCCTTGGTCCTAACTTCCAACAACTCTTTTTCCAACTTTTGTAGACTGAAAAAGAAGAACGAAAAGACCGTTAGACTCAAAAATAAAATATTACCCAAAACAAGAATGAGATAAGGTCGTCGGTAAGTTTTGAGCTTTTCTAGAAATTCCAACTTTTTGTCCGGCGAGTGCTTTAACTGGTCGGAAGCATTTTGTTTTTGCTTTTTATTCGGATAATTGACATTAGAAAAACCTGCAAAAACATTAAGCACAATGGTTCTCAAAGTATAAATATACTTTGGTCCATAATTAGAGAAGGATTAGTCTAAATAAAGCATTTAATGACTAATTACCTTAATCTATTAATCTGAAATATTTCAAGTCTAATATTCAATATACTCGGATTCCGGATATGCTAAAACTCATAAATAAATCATTCAATCTTAATGGGCACAAGAATTATATAGACATTTTACAATTACCCATGATTAAACAAATAATAGCGTAGGCAAACTAAATGTCCGAGTCCGACTAAGTGGGTCGGAATCCGAGTTCGAATGGGTCGGATCTCAGTCCGAGTTACGGGTGGGTTAGATCCGAGTGGGTCTTCCGAGTAGGTCGGATCCGAGTGGGTCGGACTTACTCATTCTGTCATAACTAATTCGGATTCTACTTTCTAAATCCGAGTCCGACTTAGTGGGTCGGACTTAGTCGACTAATCTTAATATGCTTAAGTCCGACTTCGATCAAGAATAAGTCATATTGAAATGATGAATTATAAAGCATATGACTAGTTAAATGAATTTCTTTTAGGATGCTTCTTACTTTATCCTAAATTTAGATGAATGCATGAAATCAAAACACATTCAAGGGGTTAGTCGAGTCATATCTAAGTCTTCAAATCAAATCAAATGATCGAGAAAAAGAAACTCACAAATACAACATCGTTGCGTAATTTAATAATTTCTTAAGTTATGCATTATAAAACATTGATACGTGCATGGCACGAGTCCGGACTAGTAAAAATAATTGTAATTTATGACATTGAGTATGGTTAATAGGAGATCCACCTCTTTTATCGATTACATCTTATAATTCATTAAAATCTCCGATAATACACCAAGATGTGTCAACGACAAAATTTAGATCAAGTAAACGTTGTCAAAAGGCTGCCTTTTCTAAAGATTGAACGGGAGCATATACTCTTGAAAGTGTGTTTAATTTTCGGGAGGAAATATCAAAGATAAACATATAAATTAGGCCTTGTTCTTAAAGAACATTTGCCATAATGTTTTTATTATTCCATAATACCCATATACCACCCAAGTCATTAAGTGGGTTAACATAATCTAAACAATCAAATCTTAATGACGGTAGAAGGCGCTCAGAGGTCCTTTCTGAATTTCAATAAGAAATAACATATCCGGCTAATGGATTCTAGAAATTAATGAAATTTCTTTACAAATTTGGTGCTTTTTAGCACCTCGCATATTTCAAGCTATACCTTTCATTTAAATATACATAAAAGATAGAGATTTGACTAACTCTATCCAGAAAAATCTTGCAATTAGTCAAAACAAAACGCTGAGTACACCTAGGATAATTCAAACCTCCTGAGATGGTAATTTGTTCTTTGAAGAGCACTTGGCAGGGAAAAAAAAAAAGCAGTATTCCATAAAAGTCATATTCCCTCGCACTTATTTTCCAGGAAAACATAATCAAAATAATCATATCCTAATTTAGATGGATATGATTTCATCTGTAACTTTATTAGTCGTTGATTAAAAAGGTATAGAAAGTCTACGAAAATAACACAAATGAAGACCTTAATTTGTCTTGCCAGGTACTCCATTATGGCACCTCTAATGTTCCAACAAATCAATTCCATAAATAATACACCAAGCTCAAGGTACAAAAGGTTGTCAAAATGGGTCAAAAAACCAATTAATCCAAGCATGTTTCTATGCGTTCCACCTTAATACACGTTTTTTACCAAAAAGTGTGTCCATATTGCCACAGGGAGAAACAAATTGGTGAAACCAATTAAAACCAGCCTTCCAATATGTGGACAAACAAATTAGCCAAAGGGTCAGAAGACCCCTCATAGTCCAAGCGTAAAAGCTTATATTCCAAGAGTTGATGCAGATCACAATAAAATGATTTAAATACAGAAAGTATGGCCCATATGAGCATAACGCTCATAAAAGTAACAAATTGAGAAACTGTGCTGTGTTCAAACTTCCTTGAAAGGATGTGAATCCAAAATTATTCCAGAGATAAGAAACAAATTACATTCGAGTTAAAGCACAAATATACACAACAAAAAATAACTACATAGATGTGGTTCGAATTCAAACTGAAGAAATACAATACACCACCGCGAACACAAATTGTTGAGATCAAAGTGCTGCTCATCCACACAACCAACGATAAAACTGCCCCTAAGAGATTACAAAGCACCAATATCATATCCAATTACAAACTGGACCTTTAACAATAGATACACAAATCCATTTTGGGCAACATCAACTATACGCTTCTTTTGTTTCTTTGTAGCAACTATTGGTGAATTCAATAGCGGCAAGCAAAGAAGAATTTTGACAAACAACTGAAAACACTAAAAAACAAACCAAAATCCATGTATCCTAACTGAAACTAAGAGCAACTAACCCCACCAAAAAAGAATAGCAATAGCAGGTAGATCAATAAATTTAATAAATAGACTGGAAGGGAACCCACCCACACAAAAGGTGGAAGTATGAGATTTTTCAAGCCAGGCGAAAAAGACAGTAAAAAACGCTATACCCAGTTTTGAAAACCTATACCTCGCCTAAACTTTGAGTGGTGACTATTAATTTCACAAAAATGGAACCACAACTCTTGGAAACAACTGCTATCAAGAGACCGCCACTACACTTTGTTCTCCATTCAAACACAGCTCTTGCAAGAGTCAAACAGTGACAATCTCATAAAACTACCAAGGATATAACCTAGCCAAACATGATGAAAGAAGGATAAAAAAAACAAGTGTCAGAGTTTCCCGATCATGACCAACAAAATGGTGAACAGAGGGATTGGCATAAAAAAAACAGCTATGCCTAAACAAATAGATATTAATTGGGGAAACTGGAACACGCAAAAAACCAATCCTGCAAGGATGAAACACAAAGACCAACTACAAGAATTATTCAATTGGGAATCTCACATTGGACGGCAACGAATGAACAAAACATACGCATAGCATGCATAGCTTCTTCAAGACTAAAGATTTATCAAGAAAATTAACTTGATAACAATTCAGACACAAATTCATACAGCAAAATTTATAGAGAAATGGCCAAGCAGTGAACAAAAGAAAAGAAGAGGAAAAAAAGAATAAGTAACAGGATTCATACCTCTATGGACGCTAAAACAACCAAAAAATCAAGATAATTACCAGGCAGAATCCAAGCACGGTGAAATCTGAAATCCTCTGCCCATGCCCGACTTTGGGCGAGAGAACAGTCATCCAAGTCCATAACTGGGTCCGATTCAAGAGAACGAGACAAGGAAGAAAGGCCTGAACAGATCGGGAACGCACACCACAATGTAAATTAACAGTAGTACCATCCCATTCAGGCAAATTGAAGAGAAGAAGACTAGCTTGGACTTGGTGGTGAACTCTAGAAATTCGACAATACAGGAATACACAAACAAAGGTGATTGGACCCAAACGCAATATTGACTCAAATAGATCCGAAATTGAAGACTCTAATATGACAGTGAATTCAATTATGAAGCAATTGCCTAGAAAACCACTAGAACAGGACTCATTCATAATATGGAATCGGCGAATTATACGGTCTTGGGTTTTATTGAAGAATTGGAGAGGAACGAATGACAAGGAACGAAGAAGGGTTGATGATGACAGGTTTTGAAAAACCTGTTGAACACAGAGCCATGGCTGGAGATGAGGCGACGAATATATCGGCAGAACGCGAAATCTTGTCACTGCATAACATAGGAGATCAGGTGGCTCCTTCTTCCTAGGGTTCATCTTGAAATGGGGAAAGGTTTTAGGGAAACTAGAGAAAAGGGTTTTTCTCTCTACTCGCTAGTTGGAAGATTCTGTCTAGAGAATGCATTTTACTGGGCTTTAATGACCAGTTATGTTGTTATCATGTTATTCTTAATTTTCTCAATTGAATTATTATCAATAGTACTTGTAAAGAATTTACCGTTTTAAGAGGGTAAGACTATCCGCTGAGAGGATTGGTACTTACCCCTCTATATTTACTCTCCGGATGTAGGTATTTATGAGATGGTTTGTTCCGCCTCTTTCCATGACTGAAATTCCTAAACTTTGGTGGTGGCTTGGTGACGTAAACTTTGTTTTATGTGTTTTATGGTTTCAGCATGTTGTATATATTTAGTTACTTATGTAAGTACGCAAGGGTTGCATAGTATAGTTGCACTTCGTGTAGAAACCTAGACTAGTAGCTCGATACGTTGGGAATTTCCTATCACTAGAAAATTCTGTTCTTATCGAGTCATTTATGAAGTTTAACCTCACCCTCTCATGAGTAAGCTCGAAGCATTGTAACTTAGTTTATGTGGTTGTAAATATACTACGAGCGTGTGGCTCATTGAGTTCTATTGTGATTGTGTGCGGGTTTAAAGGTTAAAAGTCTAGGAGATAGACTATATTACGGATGGAATTCCAACGAAAGTTTTAGAAAATTTCAAACCTAAATGGAAAATCAACTTTATTACCTTTAAGTGAAAGGTAGAAAACCAAACCGACTCCTTAATTAGCTTTAAGAGCTCCTTTCGGGGAACCTTGATGATGTAATATTCCTTGGGTGGGAATCGGGGTGTTACATCTATGGTATCGGAGCGTTAGTACCACCTAAATTCGCTTTAGGCTATGTAATGTGAATAGGTGTACTATATGTGACTATACGCGTATTATTTGTCACTCCTTGTTTCACTAAGTTATATCTCTTGTCTATGTGATTAAGGCTTTTAGTTTAGATAGGTATTACTAGAAAATATTAGGGTTTATAATATTAATCGTACGTTTAATGGAAATGTATTTGTCTTTTGATTATGATAGATGTCTCCACGAAGAGATTAAACTCTGTTTCCGTCACCACCCACTAACGAACGACCATGGAGATTGTTTGGCAATTCCGAAGTTGAATCCCGCTAAGTTCGTCGGAGGTATAGATCCTTTGGTATATGAGGAGTGGTTAATGACTATAGAGAATCTCTTTGAAGTAATGGAATGTCCGGAAAGATTAAAGGTGCAATTGGCCACTCACCGGTTTGAACATGAAGCTCGGTTCTTTTGGCATATAGTTAAACCTCGTGAAGGAGAGATTGCAAAGACTTGGCCACAACTTAAGGCCTTACTGCGGGTAAAATATTACCCAAAAGCCGTCAAATGGGCTAAGGAGTAGGAATTTCTCCAATTGAAACAAGGAGAAGATATGGGTGTGGCGAAATACGCTGCCAAGTTCAATGAACTAAGTTGATCCGCACCCTCTCAAGTAACGACTGAGGAGATGAGAATGGATAGATTTTAACATGGTTTAAAGCCCAAACTAAAAAATAAAGTAGTCGGGCATATTTTCGGGAATCTATAAATTTGAGTCCATGGTCTACTTTAAATTCCGAAAGTATCTAAAAGATATGTGTCCCAAATTAACTCAAACTTTTTACAATTTTTATAATTAAATCTTGTGCTCAAAACCCATATTAGTCTATTAACAACAAACCTCATCCAAACCTCAGTAATTACCGGTCACGATCCAGCTGTCAATATCAATAGTCAATTTTCTATATTCCAATTAATTTTTTTTAGATGGTAAAAGAATTAGAGTTATGTAAACCCCACATAAATATGTTAGACTAGATTGTTTGAGGCCCATTAAAGCTAACTAGTTGAGTAGATGACATGTTTGTATGGAGGTTACAACAAATCTTACTTTGGATTTCGATTTTACGGGGTCGAAGAACATTCAAATATTATCATCTTTATCCTCACTAATATTTCTACCAGCAGACAACTTGATTATAAAAATTTCACATACAAAATAAAATATTTTTTATGTTAAAAGCTTGTGAAACAAATTTGAAAAGAGAATCATTGGGTACTACAATTACGAAACTTAGATAAAAAAAAGTAAACTAGCTTAATTGATTACTCATTAGGATAGGATGACTTCATTTTTTATTTTTCATTTTTTTGAATGATAAGCTTGTAAATGAATTTTTAGGTTCATTAAACTATTGATATATGGATAAATAGAGGAATACGATTAAAATGTAATTCTTTATTTGGTAGGTATATTATACTACCGAAATGACATTTTTAGTACAATTCTACATAAATTTATTTAATAATAAATTAAAAAAGTTTATTTTATTATTATTATTTTTTGTATTAGGTTTTTCAAACAACAACACCAATCTTTGACATAAAAATATATCATCAAATTTTTTTAAGAAAAAAATTCACTATTTTCCTAATTTTCTTATTCCTCATCAGAATTGCTTTTCCCTTTTTGTTCACATTAATTGGATAAGGATTTCCACAAGTAATGATAAATATAAACAAAACAAGATAAGACATTAAAAAATAAAGATTTTTGAATTATAACAAAAAAAGAAAGAAATATTTCATGTTTATCCAAGTATTAATAGCATTGTATGTATACATATTTATGTATATTTAATTCAATAATTATCTTATCTTTTGTTGATATTTTCCCCGCACCATTTCATTTCGTGAAAGCTACTATTTTAATATGTTGGATTTTAAATTATGTATCATTATTCATATTTTCTTGCATATATTATATTATTAGGTTTATAGTAAAATCATTCAAACATACGCTCGGTTGATATACATGGAAATATAGGAGCGAATTTTTTTGGGGAGAGGAGATAATTTAATTTTTGCGAATCTTACCAAGCACAAGATTCTTTATTTTTCAACTTCTTAGTTTGTTTAATTTTTATCTCACCAGCCTTCATGGGAATCATCATCCAATGTGAAAAAATTTTTTTAGATGAGGAACAAGCAAATTAAGAAGATGTGGATATTTTAAAAAAACTTTGAATAATATGTTTTTGTTGTCAAATACTGTCGTTATTATTTAAATAATCTATTAAAAAATTAAAAATTATAAAACAGTAGTAGTTTTTAAAAATTATTCTAAACAAGTTTATTATAAATTTATCAAATAAAATTTTATTTTTATAATATAACACACACATTGCATAAAAAGGCATTTTGTTTATATTTCTCGGTTTGTTCATATATCAGTAGTTTAATGAACCAAAAATTCAACTCCATAGTTGTGAGTTCCAAAAATTTATACGCCATAATTAAATGGTTTCAAAAATAAATAATTCATTTTTCTTTTTCCTTTTTGTCTAATATTGTATCTATATATCTCAAGTTCTTAACTGCTATGATTAAAGTAATTATTTAAGACTATGAAAAGGTGACTCTCCTTTTAAAATATCACATTATTTAAAAATCTTTAAAATACTCTAATGAGGTATTTTCATACCTCCATAGAATCTAGGGCATATATTTTGGTGTTTGTATTCTCTTTTTTAATTAAGTATGAGTTGCGGTGTTTATTACAAGTTTATTATTTATACATTGATTATCATAAACTGTTTATTTTGGTGAACCTTAATTCAAGTATTAAAAATAAAATTATTAAACAATCACATCAACTAAGAAGTTGAAATTGTTTATTAGAAGCTTACTAAAGATTCTTTAAACTTGAAGCATAGATATTGCAAAAGCTCTCTTACCGTGTGTAATAATTAGATAAGAAAACTTTTAAGTTTTGAAGATGAGATATCTCCATTAAAAATAGAAAAACTTCGATACCGTATTCAATAATCATATAAATGAAAGTTTTTGAACCATATATTTATTTTTGAGATTTAACATTTCTATAACCAATATAAAAAAGTGTCATCTAATTAATAACATGCTTTCAGATGATATGCCAAAAAGGTATCAAATGTCATTTGAAAGGGCGCCAACAATTTGGGTGACTGAGCTTCTTGTTAAATAATACAATTTATAAGTTGTATATTATATACCATGAGTTTGGTGATATGATACGAATTGACGAAAAATTCTTATCTTTTTTAAAAAGAAACTATAGAAATTCAAAGTAATTTTTAAAAAATTAAAATAAAATACTATGTATGATAATTCGAATCTATAAATTTGGCTCCATGATATACTTTATATTCCAAAAGTATCTAACACATATGTGTGCCAAATTAACTCAAACTTTTTACACTACTACAAAATTGTTAATTAGTGACGGATACGGTTCCGTCACCAAATAGCAACGGAATCAACGACGGAAACTAAAAAACCAACAATTGTGTCGGACAGCGACGGAATTAGCGACGGAAAAAGGTATCCGTCGCTAATTTGGAATTAGCGACGAAAATATCTGTCGCTATTTCGTCAGTTGAAGGAATTAGCGACGGAATATTCCGTCGCTAAGCCGTAGCTGCAGTATTTAGAATTTTTAGATCTAGGAAAAACAAAAAAAAGTATAATTAAATTAATTTAGTCGATAGCGACTGAACAAGTCCGTTCTCTGTTCCAGTCGCTAATAAAAACTTTTATTAGCGACGGAACAACGATGGAATGTTTCGTCACTATCGATGAATAAAATTTAGATCTGGCCTTTCGGCCAAATTGAAGAACCCGAAAGCAAAGAGAGAGAGGAGTGCGAGCGATTTTGTGAGCAAGAGTGCCCAACCCACCACCACGCCTCCATAACCCCCTCCGGCCGCCGCTGACCGCCGCCCCGCTTAAGTCCGCCGCCCTTGGTCCGCCGCTCGAGGAAAGCCAAAGACGGGTGAGTTATCCTTGGTTGCTCCCTCCCTTTGGGCCGCCGCCACTGCTGCTCGCCTGGAGGAGGTTGCCGTCGCCATCGCCCGTCCTGCCGCCCTCGTCGCTGCACGCCTGTCCTGCCGTCGTCGCCTAGTTTGAAGGTATTGTTTTCTTGATTGTTATTAGATTTAGGGTTTTCAATAATTTAACTTCAAATTGATAATTTTATATAATTTGCTTGCAAATTAATGTTGTTTGTGAATGAATTTGAAAAGAAAAATGTGTAATTGTGTTATTTATGTATAGATGTTGTGTTGTTTAAAGTATGTGAGGTTAGATTTGTTGGAAATTATTGTTGCAGTTGAAGTAAATGTTATTTATGTATAGATGTTGTGTTGTTTAAAGTATGTGAGGTTAGATTTGTTGGAAATTATTGTTGAAGTTGAAGTAAATGTTATTTGTGTATAGAAGTTGTGTTGTTTAAAGTATGTGAGGTTAGATTTGTTGGAAATTATTGTTGAATTTGAAGTAAATGTTATTTGTGATTTATATATGTGCAATTGTTTGTGGTTTATTTATAAATTTATTGAACATTTGACAAATTATTAATAAATAGTGGTTACTTGTGTGAAATTAGAAATGAAATGATTGTTGTAAATTTTGAAATAATTTTATAAATTATAATTGTGTGTGTTTTATTTCATACTAATTAGGTAGAAATAATGTAATCAATTATATTTGTGTGAGTTTATTTATGCTAATTAGGTATGGTTAGTTTAATGATGACATAAATAATTAAGAGTAAAATATAGAAATTAAAGAAATTTATGTATAAGAAAAGTATATGTTCAATGCATAATAGTTATATGTATTATGTTCATTATAGAAGAAATGTTGTCATAACATCTCCATGTATTGATTACTAACTAATAATTTAATAAATTGTTAAATGTCAATCAAAATATATATTGACGGGCCTATGCATCGTAGATGGATGTATTGTAGGTTATTACCTGGTAGAGTTGGATATAGACAAGAGTTTTTAGATGGGGTTGAGGAGTTTGATGCACATGCTAGAGGTCAATTAGAATTTTTACATAATCAACAATATAGGTGTCCATGTCGCAAATGCAAAAATCGGAAGTATAAGGATCCCCGATGAAGTTAAGTTACACCTTTATCAACATGGTTTTCTTCTAAACTATTAGTATTGAACTAGTCATGGAGAAATAGATCCTCATTTACATGAGGATGGTGGTATGACTTCTAACATATTCAACGACGAAAGTGGCTCCAATCATATGAACTACGGTGATGTAGAATCAAATATCGATCGTATGAATGATATGGTCACAAATGCCATGATCTCAAATCAAGGCTCTACAAGTGAGCCTCCAAATACCAATGCCCAAACTTTCTTTAATATGGTTGAGGCTACACAACGACCTTTGTGGGTAGGAAATGAAACTCACACTGAGTTGTCCGCCACCGTTAGACTTTTGAGCATCAAGTCCGACTACAACATGCCTCAAAATTGCTTTAATGAGATTGTTCAACTTATGAAGGAGATTTGTCCCCCGATAACCAAGTTCCTCGTGACATTCACCATGCAAAGAAGGTCATTAAAAATCTTGGGATGAATGTTCAAAAAATTGATTGTTGTCGAAAAGGTTGCATGTTGTTCTACAAAGAGGACATTAATCTTGATTCATGCAAGTTTTGTGGTCATGCGAGATGGAAGCGTCAAAGGGAAAGACAAGGAAAAAGTCAAAGGACTCCATTTGCAAGGATCCATTACTTGCCATTAATACCAAGACTTTAGCGCTCGTTTGCTTCAAAAACTACAACAGAGCACATGAGATGGCATTATGAGAATGTAAGAGAGGATGGTGTCCTTTGTCATCCTTCGGATGGTGAAGCATGGAAACATTTTGATAGAGTTCACCTCGAATTTTCTACTCGAGCCTAGAAATATTAGACTTGGTTTGTGCGCGAGATGTGTTTAATCTATTCAGCCAACCTTCAAGATCTTATTCAATTTGGCCAATCGTTGTTACGCCCTATAATCTACCACCGAGTTGTGCATGACGATGCCTTATATGTTCTTGACATGCATCATACCCAGGCCTACAAATCCCAAAAATAAAATTGATGTGTATTTGCGACCTCTTATTGACGAGTTAAAAACACTATGGGAAGATGGTGTGGAAACATATGATATTTCAAAAGGTGAGAAATTTCTCATGAAGGCTGCATTGATGTGGACCATTAATGATTTCCAGGCATACGGTGTGTTGTCCGGATGGAGTACTCATGGTGCCATGTCATACCCGGTATGTATGAATCAACAAAAAGCATTAAAACTTAGAAATGGGCGAAAATTTTCATGGTTTGATTTCCATTGGCGGTTTTGCCACGAAGTCATGCGTTCCGAAGGAATAGCATACTGTTTACAAAAGGAAAAACCGTACATTCGGGTCCTCCTCGTCGATATATGGGGGAAGAAATAAAACAATGAGTTGAAAACTTTTCCAAAGTAATAGAAGGGCAGGAAATCAACATTTCGGGGTTCAAAAAGGATCATAATTGGACAAAACAAAGCATATTTTGGAGCTTCGATATTGGAAAGATCCATTGCTTTACCACAATTTAGATGGGATGCACATTAAAAAGAACTTTTTAAGAATATAATTAACACTCGTTATGGATATTCTCGGGAAAACAAAGGATGATATCAAGGCAAGAATGGATTTGAAAGAGTTGTGTGATTGTGTAGAGTTGAATTTAAAGCATGGACTAAATGGTAAAATTCTCAAACCGAAGGCAAAATATGTGTTGACGTTGGAGCAAAAGAGGGCAATATGTGAATGGGCAAGAGAGTTGAAATGCCAAATGATTACTGTTCTAACATTTCATACCTTGTAGACCCAAACTCCACTAAGTTCCATAGCATGAAAAGTCATGATTGTCATGTTTTCATGGAGAGTCTTCTTCCAATAGTATTTAGTGCACTCTTGGACGAGGTTTTAGCGCCTATCATAGAAATTAGTGAGTTCTTCAAGAACCTTTGCTCATCTGTTTTACGGGATGCGGAGTTAGAGCAAATGCATCAAAATATTTCAATATAACACTTTGTAAATTGGAAATAATATTTCCTCCCGGGTTCTTCAATGTGATGGCACACTTGCCTGTTCACTTAGCGAAGGAAGAAAAATTAGGTGGTCCGATACAATACCGGTGGATGTATCCATTTGAGAGGTTCTTTAGCTGATTGAAGAGATCCATAGGAAATAAATTGAAGCTCGAAGGGAGTATCGCTGAAAAATATGCACGATTTGAAGAAACACATTTTGCATCTTACTATTTCGGCTCTAATGTGCCTTGTATGCGCAATAGAAGTCCATGAAATGAAGGGAGTGAAGTTCCATACCACAATCCTACTCTTTTGGTATTCATACCAGAAGGTGCTCCAATTGGGAAGTTCACTCCGCGTTTCTTTGATGATAAGGAAAAGATGGCTGCACATGTCCATGTTTTACTGAACTGTTTCGAAGTTAAACCTTACCTTGAGTTAGTTTATCTTGTCCTATACAACACTCGTTTCAATCAATTTTTTGCAACGATGATGTAATATTAATAAACAATTTAAACTCAGTCTCTTCGAAGACCAAAAATGAGCTATGTATGCTGATGTTAGTGATGCGGCAATTGATGCAATGGTGGAAAGTGAGTTTGAAGATTGGTTCAAAGAAGTCTGTGAGTATCATATATTAAGACTTAATCCTCATTCCTCAAATTTATTAGAATGGGTTTTTCAATTTTAATAAACTAAACCAATACTATGTTATTGACACAGATTCATTGTTGTCGAGTATATCATGATGAAAAGCATGTTTACTTGATGCAATTAGCTCAAGGTCCTTTAAGGAGAGTGAAAACATGGACAACATACACGGTGAATGGAATGTTATTTCATACCGAGGCTCGAAATGAAGGGAGGATGACCTTCAATTGTGGTGTTTGTGTGAAAGGAACTGATGGAGGACATGTTGAAAATAATTACTACGGCATCTTACAAGAAGTAGTTGAATTTGAATATGTTGGTGAACCAATAAAAAGTTGTGTGCTTTGTTTAAATGTGATTGGTTTGACCCTACTCGTCCTCGGGAACTAGGTGCCATAAAATTAGTTCGTATGTTGAAGTGCATCGTACAAGGCGTTATCGTAAGTACGATCCTTTCATATTTGCTAATACTGCAACTCAGGTGTGTTATATGTCATATCCACAAAGGGTCCTTAGAGAAAAACTGAATTGGATCGTCGTAGTGGCAGCAAAACCAAGGGCCGAGTTGATGACCAATGTACTATTCCTCTTGCATTCCAAGAGGATAGTATAGGTACGATCGATCCTGTAATGGAAACTTTGCTCGGACACTTTGGTTGATAACTCAATATCAGCAGAAGAATTAGTTGATGATGTTATTTTAAACCAAGAAGATAGGATTGAGGATGTTAGTGAAGAAGAGGATGGTGAAGAAGATGAGGAAGGTGAATGGGATGATGATAACATCACCGATGAGGAAAAAGAACATCTCATATTCAATGATGCCAAAGAGGATAATGATGAAGACGATGATGATACTCGATGATGAGGATGATGGCTAGTTGATGATGTTCTTTTTATGTTGTTTTATATTGAATCACTTTCATTTATGTTGTAATCAAATGAATTCTTATTAATGTAATGAAGGTGAAACAATTGAAGCGCATTTTCTTAATAGAAGAATATTTATATCTAACGCTTACATGTTTATATGTTTACTAATGTTTATATGTTGTTTTATATTAAATCACTTTAACCGTTGGATGTTTACTAATGTTTTTATGTTGTTTTATATTGAATCACTTTAATCGTTGGATTTTTGCTAATGTTTTTATGCTTGTTTATGTTAGGAAATATGGAGCGAGGTAGAGGCAGGTCGAAAAGATCAGCTACTCGGGAAGGGCTAGAAACGTCAATACCGATGGTGAAGGTAATGATGTAAGCACTTCTAGCCCCCTAAAAACCTCCTTACCTTCGAGTCTCCTGTAGGTGGAGCACTATCTCCACACTCCCCTTACAACCAAACTCTAATGGGTGGGTCATTCATTCCCAACCCTCCTTATTTCCAACCTCCAAATATCCCACACATGCAAAGCCCCATGGGTGGGTCTTTCATCCCAAACCCTCCATATTCTCAACATGCTCATATGTACTCAAACCCGCCACATACGTACGCATATAACCAATATGGTACGACACTTATACCACGCATCCACGTTGGTGCCGAATAAAGGCCACCACAAAGGCCTACAAATGATGGGGCAACCGATGTAGGCAACTAGCATGCTAGTCTTGAATCAAGAAATGCTAGCAGCCGGAAAAAGATTTGGATTGAGCTAGATGGTGAAGGGTAAGTGTGATAATAAGTAATAAAATAAATTAAGCTTAATAGTAGAATAGTATAACTAACTGTTTTATATGTTTCTTGATTAGGTTCTTCCCCATTAATAAAGTTGTGGGCACGATTTCCCACATCTTCCAAAGCAAGTATGACGGAGCATGGCCTACATGGGGTAAAGTTCCTCGATCACAACGTGATATGTGGTTTTCTCGAGTTCAAGGTAATGACAAATCTTTAGTTTTCGAATTTGAGGTAACATAATGACTTATTGTGTATGTTTGAGATTATATTATAATTTCATAACTTATAAACTACTTTTTCATTTATACAGAAATTTTACACTTGGTCTCCAACCGATGAAGTCCAAATAAGAAGAAATTTTGAGAAGAAAGAAAGTGATCAATTAAAGGACTTCATGCTGAAAGTAAGGAAAAATAAGAAGAAGCCGAAATGGTTGGGTGACAACTACTGGCGAGATTTGTTAGAATATTGGGAAACTGCTGAGTACAAGAAGTTCACGTGAGCAGGCTCGGAAAAACCGCAATGTTGATCGGGGTGGACTTGGTTCATCGCTCCATACTTGTGGCTCAATCCCTATGACGGAGCATAAGCGGTGATTGGTCCATACCCCTTTAGTGATTACGCATGCAACTATTAACATGTTCATATTAGTAAATTGAATATCTACTAACTTTTTTGTATTTAGATAAAGGAGCTTAAAGGAGTTCTTCCTTTACTCGACCTAACTATTTTCACGAACCCACAAAACAAAAAAGGACGACTGGGTCGACTAAAAATCCAAGGCCATTTATGTGAGTTACCTTATACATGCAATTTTCATATTTTTCAATATATGGTCTTCTTTGACAACCTGTGATAGTTACATACCTTAAATATTTATATATTATTCAGGAAAAGTTTGAAAAAGAGTGAGAAAAGTTGCAAAACACTCAACCCACTCAACCTTCTACCGATGACTCCAACTCTTCCGAGGATCATGTGTCCACCCCTTCATAACATGAGTTGTGGGTGAAAGCCAATGTGAACAAGAAAGGTCGCATTTATGGACTTAGATCCGAGGATAAAAACTTAAAACCAACCATGTCCTTCAAATCACCGAAAGTCTGCTACTCCGGATGACTCGATTTGAAAGCAAAAGTGCATAATTTAACTTCGAGTTACATTAATGGATTGAGCATGCTTGTGTGCTTGGGTTGGAAAATAGGCATCTCAAAGAAAAGATGGACAGGTTCAGCTGAGCCAATAGCACGCTTCACTGAATTTATGAAATCTCAGCAAGCATCCGGATCTCACCGTAGAGCCAGGTACAACCACAAGAGGAAGAGGAAGAGGAAGAGTGAGGACCCCGAATTCGTTGTGAACTTTTGTGTATTGGTGAACATTTTGCGAACTTTTCACATAATGTGTTTATGGTTCGTTGTGAACTTTTGTATGATTTTTTTGTGAACTTGTGAATTGGTTGTAAATATGTTTGGATTGTTGATGATTTTGAAGCTGTATGTTGGATTTGTATATCCAACTTGGATGAAGTAGTTTGTTGCCGGCATATGTAAATGTCAAATGTAATTGTCACATATGTGAATGTTGGATTTATATATCCATTTCACATTTTTTTGTATTAGGTTAATGAAAAATTAGAAAAACCTATTTTGGAATTCCGCCAGAGAGCGATGGATCGGCGACGGATCAACGACGGAAAATAGTGACGGAAATACGGCAAATTTCGTCGCTAATTTCAGCGACAGAAAATGTATTCCGTCGCTGATTTCCATCAGCTATAGAAGGCATTTACGTCGCTGCTCCGTCGCTAATTAGCGATGGATTCGGAAATTTCCGTCGCTAATTTTTAGCGACCCGATTTTCGTCGCTAATTCCATCGCTATTTCCAAAAATCCGTCACTATTTTCGTTGCTATTCGTCAGTTTTCTAGTAGTGTTACAATGTTTATAATTAAATCTTGTGCTCAAAATGCATATTAGTCTATTGACAACAAACCTCATACAAACCTCAATAATTACCAGCCACAATCCAGGTTGTCAATATTAACACTCTATATTCCAATTAATTGTTTTTTCGGATGGTAAAAGAATTAGAGTTATGTAAATCCCACTATAGGAACGACGAGAGCTGGTCCACTGGGACCGGATCGAGTTTCCCACGAATTGACGGGTTTTACAAAGGTTTGATTTTTGAAGAGACAAGATAATTTTAAGGTTTTGAAGATGAAACTTAGAAAGTAGGGATGAACCTTTTATTTAGATTTTTGTTTTTTATTAAATTGATTTAATAAATGAATTAAGGAATGTTTGAATGATGATTTTATTAATTATTTTATATTGACAATTATTTTCAGAATTTCCGGGATATTATATCTTAACCGAAAAATAAAAAATTAGGGTTTCGTTTCGGCGTGAGGCTCTTAGGCCAAACCGATGTGAAAACACCGGTTTGGACCCGAGTCTCGCCTATCGACCACTTGGTGCGAGCGACAGCCTGCACCTGAGGTGGCCGGCGTCGGCCAAGGACCAAGGCTGAGATAGCCAGCCTCGGCCTCCGGCCTACCTTGGCGAGATCCAGAACTCGTTTTTCTATTGTTCGATCAAAAATAGCCGGGAGGCGATTAGAAGAAATAAATCAAAGGGAGTCGTCGGTAAGTTTTTAGGAATGCAAAACTAACAAAACATAAAAATAAAATTTGCTCTTCTAATCTTAGTATGGGAAAACTAACACCTGAAAAAGGCTAAAAGTGACTCCATCAATCTGTGAACCAGGAATCGGATTCAAGGGCGAGGGTACGAATGTAGAGATAAACTCTTCCGTTTCGCTCGTCCAAAACAATCATTACTAGTTCGAGTAGTGAATCAAAATAATGTACAAAACACAAGCAAACAACATGCTACAAAAATTAAAGCAACCAAATATAATAACGAAATCGAGTAAAGGCGTAATAAAAGGGAAAGTGGTAAAGAAAATAAAGGCGAAAAGGAAAAGAAAAGGCGAGAAACTAAAAGGATTACATCCGACGGGGAGGAATTTAAATGCGATTACAACCTCAAGTCCACAATACAGAAAGTGATAAAGAAAACATGAATAAATAAGTAAACCGTTTTGAAGATCGAATCGGTACCCTCAAGTTGTCCCTCCCGCTAATTTGGATCTCGGTTCGGATCCGGTGATGTGACGGTAGTGAATTGAAGGGGCTTTTTGTAGATTTTTGTGGAGATGAGTAGGTATATAAATGAATGATGGAGTTTATGGGTTTATATGTGGTGAGATTGGAAAGTAGAATGAGAATAGGCTGAAAAGAGATCAAGAGATCGCAATACGGATGGGAGTATTCGGTAGCTCTTAATAAGGTTTCAGCAGACGTGACACCGAGGATGAGCCATTACTGAAATGAGAGCCCTAACTCTCTATTTATAGGGAGAGGTTAGGCCAAGGAATGACCTAGGGTTGCTCTCGGCCGACCTTCCAAGCAATAGCTGCAAAATCGGGCCAGGATAATCATGAGATTGAACCGGATAAAAAGGTGTAGAGGGCATCGGCCACCAAGGGCTTTTCTAGGGTTTCGAGCTTTTCGTGCTACAATAGGATTCCTTTAGCCCAAAACACGAGTGTTTCAAGGTAAGGAAATGGTTGGGGCGTAGGTCATGTAGTGCTCTTCTAGGGTTTCGTGCCCTTTCCGTGCTATGATAGGAGTCTCGGCCAAAACACGGCGTTTTGAGGCGAAATAATTGGTAAGAGGGACTGGCCATGGAGTGACGTTGTTTAGAGGAGGTGTGCTCGAAACAGACACTTTGATGCTTGTGATCATGAACTGCAACACTTAATGTTGTCTTGAGATCTTCGACTCCGTGTCCGATTGGATAAAAGTGAAATGCAAAATTCCGAGCTTGGAATTTCTTGGTACACAACACTCGGACTCTCATCGACTCTGGAGGCTTGGCTTAGGGTTGGACCATCCAAAAGAAAAGGGATTTTTGGATCGGCCCAAGGCAAAAGACTATTTATTTGGTGTTGGGGTTCTTTGTGGTTTATTGGATTCCGTCGAACCAATCAAATTCAGTCCGTGATCTAAATCCCGAAACAAGACTAGGGATTTCATCATCGGACCAACAAATAACAAAAATAGAAAAGGCATGACACTTTTTAGGTGTCTACAGTTAGCCCCCATTTTGACCGACTCGTAAAGATGAAGGTCAAAGTAGCAATAAAGGGTACTTACCTATTTAGTAGGCACCACTTCGGATGCCGATTTGAATTACTGCATCTAGAATTAGTTGTCTCTTCAATTGAACTCTAATAGGGGGACCTAGACTTGACTACCGGAGTCCGAAGTCCGTGTGGTCGGTTCCCGAACTTGGCTAATTCAAGACCTAACGCTCGGATTGGTGTGCCTAAACTTGACCGTGTGCTTAGTTTGAAGCTTGGCATGGAGCTTGAACTTGACTCGGGAATAAAGTCTGAAGTCCAGCAGAGTGCCCGAACTTGACCACTTCTTGTATTTGAAGTTCGGCTAGGTATCCCGAGCTTGACTCGATCGATGTCCCGAAGCTCGGATGAGGGGCCTAAACTTGACCATTCTTGGTCCGAAGCTTGGCTGAAACTTTCTGGACTAACAGCTTTGTTAGCTAATATTCGAATGTAAATAGTTTCAAGTGTTACCCGAAGATGATTTGTAACTAGATCACATTTCAAATGTGGTTCCTTGACTTAGCCTTGGGGAGATCTTGAAGTCTCGATGTTGTGTGTGAATCTTGGCCGCTATTGGGCCCGAAGTTTGATGGATGTCCGAACTTTGATCGTTGTTGGGCATGAAGCTTGATTGGGTTGTGTCCGAACCTTGACCGCTGCTCGGGCTTGAAGCTCGACCGAGTTGTGTCTAAATCTTGACCATTGCTAGGCCTAAAGCTCGACTTCTATCCACTTTTGTCGGAATAGGGATGGTTGTTTATCTTTATGTAGAAATTCTTGCTTAGACTTGGTCATTGGATGACCTAAAATATAGGGAATGCTTGCTTGAAATATGATGTTCCCCGAGGTTAAGTGCCTCATTGTCAATTTGAACTTTTAGTTTGCGTGCTAATAGCTCCTTTGTTTATATGGTAGAAGACTGGTGTCTTCCCTTGAGTATTCTTGGAGTTGTTATGGTTGTATGACCCTTTCGATCATGAGCCCCCACGTTCTTCTTGGTCGCTTGTCTCTAGCTCTTCTCGAATGTTGGAAAGTTGGTGAACTTTGATGGAATCTCTTTTAAGATGGTGGTGGCAAGTGGCGTTCTTGATATTGATCCGATGCTTGATGTTGCTTGAATAATTTCTTGTAGGGTACTTTGTTATTAATTTTTATGTCTTTAAGAGTTTGGCTTATGCAAAGGAGACGTATGCAAGACTCAATATTAAGAATGAATACATTCTTTTATTAAGATGATACAAAAAAAAAGTCAAAGACAAAAACCGCACTTTAGCCCCACTCCCTAAAGTAAAGCCTACGGCAAAGTAGGCCGCTTAAACCGTGATGTACTCGCTGTTGAGGATGAACCGTGATCCCGACGGTTTAGGTGAAAAATAACATGCTTCCCGATCAACTTCGCTCCTCTGGATAGGGCAAAGTGGCTTTGATTTTGGGAAATTAGAAATTGAGAAAAGATTAGGATTGGGGTCGGACCTCATGGGCTTCCTACGTATCTCGCTATAGCAGAAAAATCGGACATTCGTAGTTAAAAAAGAAGTACTAATTTGGTTTTTTTTTTTTTTGGAAAACAGGAAAAGGAAATAAACATATAATAGATTTGAACAAGGGAAATGTAGACTTTAATGGCATCCTTGATGAGTGAAGGACTCATTGGATGATCTTCTAGTCGGTTAAAGCTTATTGTTCTTCTATGAACATGCCAGTATCTCTAAGTGTTTTGAAGTCCATGATAGGTAAGAACTTCGAGTGTCGATGATATGAAGGTTTCGGGTTCTTGATTATGATTCTAACTCGATCCTTTTCGGATGGTCGACCAATCATGTGGGTAGCCTTTGCTCTCCAGCTGAGTGAGGCTCTTCCAGCTTGTGACCAGTCAAGTAAAACTTTAATCATCTCCTTGCTTGATTAACTCTAGATCCCGAAGAGTGACTGGTAAATCAATATTGTAGGAGTATTGATGTATGAACTCCCGTCAAAGATCCTTCCAATTTGTGACCTTGTGTTGGTTGATAGCATTGTACCATTTCATGACTTCATCGGTAAACATCCATGGAAAGATGACATGATATGTTTCCTCCGATACACTCTTCAAAGTCATTGCCCCACAAAGTTCCTCACGTGGTGGTGAGAGTTTTAGTCCGATGAGAACTTAATGTCGGGGATGGTGAATTTTGGGAGTAGTTTGCCTTTAGGGATTGAAGTGAATCCCTAGGCTAGATAGTACTTATTGAACATCGAGGACTCCCGTAGCGGCTTCTCTATCCGATCTATTCTTGGATCGGACCGAGGCCTGGGTTGAGGTTCGGGCGGGTTCCTCCTGCTTTGACTCCTTCCCTAGTTCTTTGAGTATGAGACTAAGGGTTTCGGATATAGACTCAATCTTCTTATCCCGAGCCTCAACCTTAGCTTCTATCTTAGCAGCAGACTCCTTGATTAAGGTCATGATGGGAGTTTGTTCCGGCTAGTTGGCCATTTTTGGAGGAAAGTTGTGTTTTTACCTTGGGTGGCGTACAGGTGTTACTAGTAAAGATGCATGACGTATTGGTGTCGTACGTACTAATGTGGGATGTACTGGTATCGACTGTACGGTGTCGTGGTAGACTACTTATTTCCTAACCCCTTTGAGACAGGGTTCCGGATTTGAATTGGATTACCTATCATGCATCCCAAAAGAGTATATGCTCGGGATTGACTCGTGGAAAAATTTCTAGGGAGATGGGGCTTAAGTGTTTGACCCGAGGAAAGACTCGATCCTAAGATAGAAGAAAACGATATGCTCTTTTATTTGGATGCACATAAGGGGATGCAAAATAAATTGAATGGAATGTAAGCAATGATGCTTATGACTTAATCCGGGATGATTCTATGATTTGGCTAGTATTTGTTAAGTCGTATTTTATACATATTTTTAGTAGTTATTTAGTTTATATTATATAGTTTATTTTATCTAATTTATCCTATTTTGTCTATTTATAGGTAATTATCTAATAAAGTGGGGAAGAGAAGAAAAGTCGTTAAAAGTGGATTTTTAGCTACGCACAAGCATCCAAAAAATATATGAAGTCGGTCCATAAATATAATATGTCATAAAATATTTATTTTATGATATTATATTTTATGAAATCCTAATTGGAAGAGAAAAGGAAACTTAGAAGAGAAGAAAGAGGAATAACCCTATCTCCTTCACCATATATATACTACTTGTAATCATCATGAAAGAGGAGACCGGGAGAAGCTCCCTTATGCAGCCCTAGCTGCTGCCGCTACTCCTTGCTGCTGTTGCCGCTGCTCTTTGCTGCTGCTGCGTGTTGCTTGTGCTGCTGCCCAGCCACCTTAATCACCCATCATCATCCCTAATCATCAACCACATCATCATCCCGTAGCCAAAGAAACTAATATCGGTAGTATAATTTAGTTTTGTAATTTTTACTAGTAAAGATTGAATTTTTATTGTTAGATTAATATTAAAGATGCTAGTTTTATTTAGTTTATATGTTTTAAATTACATTATGTTTGAGTAGTCTTTTTATACTTAGTGTAATCTACTTGAAACCATGTTAAATTATTTATTTTGAAACAAAGTTTTGATCTTTATTGTCTTATTGATTAAATCCATGATTCTATAATAATTTGATTTTAATGTTTATGATTTTATGTGTAATTAATTAGAGTGCACACTAATTAGTTTTATATAAATTCATATGATAGTTTAAAAGGATTTAAGTACGTAATTGCTTGATCTTTTAGACATAAGTATCACCCTAGTTAATCATGGATGGCTCACACCCATCTCTTTTAATTAGGAAATTATCATAGATCCTTCTTAAATCAATTTGCTAGTAGATTGGTTATTAGGTGCTAGATGATGTTTTTCTAATACTTAATGCTCCAATTTGATTAAATTCTAGTGCTAGTGCTAAGGTTATCAATATTAGTAGGGTTTATATTAGGGTTAGGCCTAAGTAAACTAATAACTAAGGAAAAACGGGAACATCCGCTAGTGGTTGTCTTCTACAGTTTAGCTCATGGGTAGATCAATTTGTGTGTTAATGATAAATAATAATTTGCATGATGGATATAGATTATACTAAGTGTTTTTATAAATTTTATATCTTTGATAATTATTTGTTTGCTTTTTAGTTATTTTCTTTAGTTTGTCAATTTTTATTTATAAATTTATAGTCTTTTATTATTAATTTCATTACCCCCTAAAGATCATTATTTTAGGTTAGTTTTAGTAATTTTATTTTTATTTTATTTTGAGTTTTTATATATTTTAATTTTCAGATTATTTTTCTATCAGTTTTTATTATTTTTGAGTCAGTTTGTTAGAAATTAGTTTAAAAATAGTTTCTTTTGTTATTTTTCGTGATTTATCTTCTTTTAGGGTTTAGATAGAGTCCTAGTTTGCTGTGATTAAATTTTAGAATTTTTGGAATTAATTTGATAATTTTTCAGATTTAATTCTTGAATTTAATTAGTGCAGGTTTTTAGTTAAATAATTTCGTAAATTAGGTTTTTAAATTTTATTTTTATATTTTTAGGGTCTGGTTAGGTTTAGAAAATTAGTATTATTATTTTGGATAATTTTAGTATTTATTTTCGTAATTAATTTAATGCAGAATTTTACTTATTTAATTTTCTATTTTATAATTCATTTATTTTCTGCTTTAGTTTTCTGTTTTAATTATTGTAAAAAATATATAAAAAATATTTCTAGGATATTGTAGTTATATTAATCTGTATAAATTATTTATTTAGTTGTTAGATAATTTTCTATGATTTTTAGTTATTAATTTTAATTTTTATTTTCTATTTTGTTTTTTTAAGAGTAGTAAATTTAATTAAATTAAAGCTTGCACGTTATTATATCTTTCCTTGTGGATTCGATCCCTACTTCTGTATGCTATATTGTTTATTATAAGCCTAAGTAGTGGTTTAATTTGTTACTGTACGACAAGTTAACATGTATAACTAAAATGTATAGATGATTATTCCTAATGGAAGATGAATTTATTTTAGCTAAATGCAAACAAAGACTCTCCTAAGTAGAGATGAATTTTAATTTGGCTAATGCACAAAAGAGTTCACCTAATTGAGATGAATTTAATTTTGGCTAATGAAAGAATAAAATAAACGGACACCTTAATTGGGATGAATTTATTTTTGGCTAATGAAAGAATGAAATGAATGGACTCACCTATTTTGAGATGAAATTTATTTTTAACTAATGTAAAAAATGGACTCACCTATTTGAGATGAAATTTACTTTTGGCTAATACAAAATGAAATGCAAGATTGGACTCACCTACTTTGAGATGATTTTGGCTTTGTCTAAATGCAAAAATGAATAAACACCTTATTTGGGATGAATTTATTTTTGGCTAATGAAAAATGGATTGCAAGATTGGACTCACCTAATTTGACATGAATTTGAATTTGGCTACATGTAAAAAATGCAAACATGGACTCACCTATTTTGAGATGAACTTTATTTTTGGATAATGAAAAATGGAATGCAAGATTGAATTCACCTAACTTGAGATGATTTTGACTTTGGCTAAATGCAAAAAGGAATGCAAATGTGGACTCACCTATTTTGAGATGAAATTTATTTTTAGCTAAATGCAAAAAGGAAATATGGACTCACCTGTTTTAAGATGAAATTTATTTTTGGTTGATGAAAGAATGGAATCACCTATTTGAGATGAAATTTGAAGTTGACTACATGAAAAAAATTCTATTATTGGACCAACCTAAGAATGGAAAGTAGTTTTGGACTTTTGGCTAAAAAGCACAAATTGGACCGACTCAAAAAGGTTCATTATTTTATTTTATTTTTGCACCCATGTAAGGATTATTTAGTGCTTCTCACCTATCCCTAATGACTCACAAGTAGATGATTAAATATAAAATAATCACACTCATCCAAGTATGCAAATGAAGACAAGGTGCCACCTAATGGTCAAAAGAGGGTTAAGACTTGGTAGGATACATGATGACTCATACTCCGAGGATTTGGTCTTTTGTGTGGGGCATGACAAGAAAAATGCCAAAATCCTCGGTGCCTCTTAGTAAACCAAGAACGCGTGATATGAGGAAAGAGGTACTACCTCCATTGGCAATCAAGCCTAGTTGGGCCCGCCTGGGACACGAGAGGAGCCTTTCACCGAAGTGTTAACAAGGGGTAAAATAAATTTGTCGTAGGGTCTAACAACGAAATAAACTATGTTCAAAGGGTTTCTAAATGTCGGATGCCTAATGCAAATACAATATTAAAATTCACTACTAAAATTTTCAAGTTTTTCCCTCTTAATAAAAAATTTATTCCCCACGAGTTGCCACTCGTAGAAACCACGGCCAGCGGGCGCCACTGGGACCAAACCGAATTTCCCCAAGAATTGGCGGGTTTTAGAAAGGTTTTGATTTTCGAAGAGACAAGATGATTTTAGGGTTTTGAAGATGAAACTTAGAAAGTGGGGATGAACCTTTTATTAAGATTTACGAATTTTATTAAATTAATTTAATAGATAAATTAAGCAAAGTTTGAATGACGGTTTTA
This sequence comes from Talinum fruticosum, assembly GCA_021018815.1. Taxonomy (NCBI): domain Eukaryota; kingdom Viridiplantae; phylum Streptophyta; class Magnoliopsida; order Caryophyllales; family Talinaceae; genus Talinum; species Talinum fruticosum. The sequence goes on along the minus strand of JAITYX010000003.1, from coordinate 2,162,033 downwards.
TTAATTATTTTATTTTGGCAATTATTTTCACAATTTCCGAGATATTATTTCTTAATCGAAAAATAAAAAATTATGGTTTCGTTTCTCGCCATGAGGCTCTTAGGCCAAACCGATGTGAAAACACCGGTTTGGACCCTAGCCCCGCCTAATGACCGCTCGGTGAAGGCGACAGCCTACACCCACGGGTGGTCGGCGCCGGTCAAGGACCAAGACCGAGATAGTCAACCTCGACCTCCGGCCCGGCTTGGCAGATCTAGAACCTATTTTTCTATTGTTTAGTAAATAGCTGGGAGACAGATTTATAAGAAATAAATCAAAAGGAGTCGCCAGTAAGTTTTTAGGAATGAAAAACTAACAAAACATAAAAATAAAATTTGGTATGGGAAACTAAGACCGAAAAAGGCTAAAAGTGACTCCATCGATCTCCGAACCGAGAATCGAATTTGGGGTGAGAGTACGAAACATACGGATAAGCCCTTCTGTTCCGCTCGTCCGAAGATGGCCATTACTAGTTCGATTAGTGAATCAAAATAATGTACAAAATGCAAGCAAACAACATGATACGAAAATTAAAGCAACCAAACAAAATAACAAAAGCAATAAAGGCGGAATAAAAGGAAAGCGGTAAAGAAAGTAAAAGCGAAAAGGAAAAGGAAAAGCGAGAAACTAAAAGGATTACATCGGGCCGGGAGGAATTTAAATATGATTACAACCTTGAGTCCACAATATGGAAAGTAATAAAGAAAATATAAATAAACAAGTAAACCATTTTGAAGATCGAATCGGTGCCCTCGGGAATTTAAATGAGATTGAACCGGATAAAACCGAATAAAAAGGTGTCGGGCCCGATGGTCACTAAGGGCTTCTCTAGGGTTTCGAGCTTTCCATGCTGCAACGGGATTCCTTTAGCCCAAAACACAGCGTTTCAAGGTGAGGAAAATGGTAGGGGGCGCCGGCTACGTAGTGTTCTTCTAGAGTTTTGTGCCATTTACGTGCTATGATAGGAGTCTCGACCAAAACACAACATTTTGAGGCGAAATTATTGGTAGGAGGCGCCGACCATGGAGTGACGTTTAGAGGAGGTGTGCTCCTAGTCTCGGGCGATCGCCTTGGAGCAAAACGCAACACTTTGATGCTTGTGATCATGAACTGTAGCGCTTAATGTCATCTTGAGGTCATCATCTCCGTGTCCGATTGGACAAAAGTGAAATGCGGAATTGTAAGCTTGGAATTTCTCGGTACGCAAGCACTAGACTCGTTGATTCCGGAGGCTTGGTCCAGGCTTGGACTGTCCGAAAGAAAAAAGGGATTTTTGGATCAGCCCAAAGCAAAAGGCTATTTATTTGGTGTTGGGGTTCTTTGTGGTTTACTTGGATTCCGTCACACCAATCAAATTCGGTTCGTGATCCAAATTCCGAAATATGACTTGAGATTTCATCATCGGGCCAACAAATAAATAAAATAGAAAAGGCATGGCACTTTTTAAGTGTCTAAACCTACATAAATATGTTAGACTAGATTGCCCGAGGTACCGTTAAAGCTAACTAGCCGAGTAGATGATATGTTTGTATCGAGGTTACAACAACTCTTATTTTGGATTTCGCTTTACGTGGTCTAAGAACATTCAAATATTAGCATATTTATCCCCACTAATATTTCTACAAGCAGATTTTTGTTTTTTAAGCTTTTGTTAAGTTAAAAGCTTTTGAAACAAATTTGAAAAGAGAATCATTAGATACTATAGTTATGAAACCTTAGATAAAAAGTAAATGATTAACTAGGTTAATTGATTAGTCATTAAGATAGGAAGACTTCGATTTTATTTTTTTTGAATGGTAAGCTTGTAAAATAAAGTTTTAGGTCCACTAAACTATTGATATATGGATAAATAGAGGAACATAAACTATCATTCTTTTTTTGGTATGTATATTATACTACCAAAATGACATTTTATTTAGTACAATTTTAAATAAATTTATTTAATAATAAATTTAAAAAAATTATTTTATGATTATTATTTTTTGTTATTAAGTTTTCAAACAACAACACCAATATTTGATATAAAAATATATTATCCAATTTTTTTACAAAAAAATTTACTGTTTTCCTAATTTTCTTATTCCTCCTCAGAAAATTTTTTTCCTCTTTGTTCACATAAATTGGATAAGGTGTTCCATAAGGAATGATTAAGATAAAATAAAACAAGATAAGACATTGAAAAATAAAAATTTCCAAATTTTACCAAAGAAAGAAAGAAATATTTCATGTAATATAAGGTATTAATAGCATGGTACATATACATATTTATACATATGTAATTCAATATGGTGCGAAAGGAATTCTCTAGAGAGACAATACTTCACTAGAGAAACCACTTTACTGCTTTTATAATGAAACCTAAATCAAAAGGGAAAAACCTCCTGACCTCTTCTCTCACACGAGATCTTTCTGCTCCAGTGCTCAAACTTCAGGCTTCTGCTTTGTTCCTTCTTTTTCAGATGTAATCTCTGTCCCAGTCTCGTTCCCGGCCACTTACTTGGTTCCATGGCAATCTGCCACCTTCCTCCTCCAGTGCTCAAACTTCAGGCTTCAGGCTTCACACGGCACCGCTCTATTTGCTTCAGTTACCATGCCTAAGAGCCATCACCGCTGTTCTCGATCTACCCAAGCTACCCTATTCATCAGATCTACGTCCCACCGCCCTTCCTTTCGAATGGATTCACAGAGTTTTAGCCTTAATCGAGGCGTATTCTGTTTACTTTCTGCAAGCACCGCCAATTCATTGTATCATTTTGTTCTTAAGCGAATCCGTGGCATCCTTCCTCCCTCCGATCTCAGTGAAGGAGGCCATGTTACATCATCTCGGCGCCGATCTGCTGCAGATTCTGATTTGGCTCAAAGATTGCTCTACTTCGGGCTTCTGTCGCGTTTGATGGCCTGATCGTCACTGTTTCTCGTCGTCTCTTCGCTGCGCCTACTCTCGTTTTGGAGACTCAGGAACGCATCCTCGCTCAACGGTAACCATGCCCAAAGAGTTTCAATTTGCCCCCTGCTTGGAATTACATCTACTGGATCCTTGATGGTAACGATTTCATTTATTTGGTTGTTCTGGTGTCCACTGAGGTATGTTTTCTGCTTCTTATTTTTTACTCTTTCCTCCTATTTTGATTTTCCAATTCTCTACAAGTTCCTCAATCTGAGCTTGTGCATGATATGGGAATTTACTTTGCTTTCAATTATGATCTATTTGAGACTCTACTTGAACGAATGTAGTAATTGTTCATGATGTTTGACCTTTGTTACATTTGACTTGCTTCTCTAATTGATTACTTTTTATGTAGGCCTTGTTTTCTTTCTGTACGCCAATTATAAGCTATTAATATTGATTAAAGATTTTGCATCTTTGAGGTTCTGGTATGCTCTAGGTGTCTTTGGCACTTGTATTTGTTTCAACGTTCTTAGATTGAATGGTTCATTTCTTTGTTGCATAATGCCCTTGTTATTTTTGAAGGGATGGTTAAGACCTTTGTTTTTTGCTCTCTCTGAGATTTATTTCAGCTTATGGTGGGTTGTCTTTATGAACAAAATTTATGACTGTTTTGAGCCATGTATATTGAGCTTGGTTGAAGGTAGATGGATCCTATTGCTAGTTATTGTTCCCCTGTGCCTACTATATTCTTTTATGTATTATTTTAGTATTTTCTTCCCTGAAAATAAGCTATTGTCCTTCTTGGGGGTTTGGTTATTGCTGTGGGCTTGTTTTTCTAAGCACCTCTGTAGTTCAATTTTTGTTTCTTGGGCTTATTTCATTTTGATTATGCTCTCATATCTTGCTCATTTGTGTCTGATGGCATCTCTTGGACTTGCTGTTGGATCAATTTCAAACTCTGGCTACCTCAAGCATCTAATTGAATTTCAATCTAGTAGTTGTGGATTATATTTTTCAAGAATTGTTCTGAATTGCTGTTGGAAAGGCTCATTGCTTGGAGCTGGTGACATATTATCTGATCAGACATGTACTCTTAATCTGTTTATTTTTATAAAAAAATTTGTAGGAATCAATTTAATCTTATTATGGCATTATGTTGTCTGCTTCTTCTGGCGTCTCATCTCGTATTTTTTTAGTGTTTGTTGGTCTAAATTATGTCTTCCATCTAGAATTGTTCATTTCACTGGAACATGTGCACATATGTTGGAAATTAAGCATCTTTGCTTGAAACATATAGGGTCCTTGGGCCTAATGGATCATTTATATGTCCACCTTTCTTTGAGAAAGGCCCGTATCAATTGGTTTAACCAATTTGTCATAATTTTGGAATATTTTTTGGCCAAGAATGTATGCTCTTGTTGGGTTTTACAGCATAAATATCTCTCTTGCTGCCCCTTTGATGACGTGGATACACATCTTGGTAACAGGGTGTATTCAGGTACAACACATGGGAACATGCTCGGATTAATTGGGTTTTGACCAATTTTGACAACATTTTGTACTTTGAGCTTGGTTTATTGTTTATGGAAATAATTTTTGGAATATTAGAGGTGTCATAAAGCAGCATTTCAAAGGATAAACTAAGGATTTGTATTGTACACTTTTCACAGACTATCTGATTCTTTTTCAATCAACGACTAATTTTGTTATTATTGAAGATATCATACCTAATTTAGGATATGATTTTTTTGGTTATGTTATACAGGAAAATAAGTGTGAGGGATTATGGTTTTTATGGAATATTATTAATTTTTTTGTTCAAGTGCTCTTGAAAGATCAAAGTCCCATTACGAGAGGTTTGAATTGTGTTGGATGTACCCAACATTTTTTGACTCATTTGGAGATTTCTTTGGGTAGAGTTGGCCAAATCTCTACCTTTTGTATGTATATTTAAATGAAAGTTATAGTTTGGAATGTCTGAGGTGCTAAAAAACACCAAATTTGTGAAGAAATTTCATTAATTTCTAGAATACATAAGCTAGATATGCTATTTCTTATTGAAACTATGGTTTCAGAAAGAACCTCCAAGCGTCTCCTACCGTCTTTAGGATTTGATTGTTTTGATTTTGTTAATCCAATTTATCACTCATGTAGGATTTGATTGTTTTGATTTTGTTAATCCAATTGATCTTGGGGTGTCATGGCTAATGTTCAAGGTTTATGCATAATTCGTATGCTTATTTTTTATATTCCCTCCCAAAAATTAAGTACACCTTTAGGGGTCTATGCTTCTGCTCAATCTCTGAAAAAGACATCTTTTTGGCAGCATTTACTTTTAAAATCTGTCATTGACACACCTCGTGTCTCATTGGAGATTTCAATGAACTAGAAGATGTTACTGAGAAACGGGGTGGATCCCTTATTAGTTATTCTCAATGTCATAGATTACCATTCTTTTTATAGACAATCTCGGGTCATTCCATCCCATTGTCTTTCCATCCCAACTCAAGGAAGGCCATATTTGTGAAAATCTCGTACTCATGGGCATCTTATTTATGAAAAACTTAATAGAGCTATAGGAAAAAGTGATTGGGTAACTTTGTATCCCAACGCGTTAACTTCGTATGGTCCTTTCACATGTTCCGATCATAGTTACACTTTCTTAAACATACGTCTGTTGCAAAATTTGTTGAAAAAATCTATCTTTTGATTCGAGCCTAATTGGACAAATTATGATTCGGTTCTCAAAATTGTTAAAAAGAAATGGAATAATCGTATCGTAGGCTCACTTATGTATCGAATATCCCAACGGTTTAAAGTCATCAAATATGACTTGAAATCTTGGAGATCGTCTAACTATGTTAATTTTCGGTTACAGATGGAGAAAAATATTTCTAAGTTGCAACATGTGGAAGATCGTTTGTTAGATGATTCGGATAATTTTCGTTTGAATCAATGGCATACTCGCTTGGTTAAACAATGAGAAAAATGATTGCTTTTTAATCAATGTTATTGGGGTAATTATGCTCGCACAAAATTGTTGGTTGATGGGGATTGAAATTCTCGGTTTTTCTATCAAAAAGCAACGACCAAAAAGCGACACTAGAATATTGTTAGAATCAAAGATGATGCTAGTATTTAGCAAGAAGATTCGGAGAGGATTAAATAGAAGTTTATTATTGATTTTTCTTGTCGACTCTCTTCCGAGCGTAATGCCTCAATTACTTGGAACCTTTTTTCGTCATTAACTAAAGTCACTCAAGAAGAATATCTAAATCTCATTAAACCAATTATGGATGATGAGATTCATACCGCATTTTTTAAATGAATCCATATAAAACACACGGGTAGATGGGTTTGGAGTTTCGTTCTTTTAAAAGTACCGGCATATTTTTAGAAAGCAACTTTGTATTGCAATCTAAGATTTTTTCACGTCTGGCAATTTGCTAAAGGAATTTAATCATTCCTTTACAAATTTGATTTCAAAAGTGGATAATATAGAAACAACTAGTCATTTCCGTCTAATTAGTTTATGTAACACATTCTATAAAATCATCACGAAATTATGGTCAATAGAATGCGTTCGATATTAGAACGCATTATCCAATCGACCCGTAATCCTTTTGTCTCGTCACTGGGGCTATACACGACAATATTCTTCTTGCACATGAAATAATGAATAAGTTTCGTTTCACCAAAAGTCAAAAAGGATACGTTGCGGTTAAACTTGACATGGAAAAAGCGTATGATATACTTGAATGAGAATTCTTGTTTAATTGTCTACAAAGCATGAGTTTTCATATGACGTGCATTAATTGGATTAAAGAATGTGTAACAACAGTTTTGTATTCTATTATTCTTAATAATGAATATTGTGGTTTCTTGAAACCGACTCGTGGACCGAGACAGGGTGACCCTCTATCTCCGTATCTTTTTATCCTTTGTATGGATTTTTTGACTTAACAACTTTATTAGACATCTTTAATACCTAAATCGGTATTGGGATTAAGAGTGCTCCAAGATCGGAGATAATCCCTTGTTTACTTTTTGTCGGCGATTGCCTTTTATTTTGCAAAGCGACCTCCTAGGTCGCTTTCAATCTAAAATCTATCGTAAATTCCTTTTGTCAACAATCGGCCAATTAGTGAATTTTCACAAATCCAATATCGTTTTTTCAAAAACACTCCCAATTTGGATAAACATCGCGGCTTAAGGATTTTTAACATTTCCTAAAGTTCATCTTTAGGTAAATATTTAGGATGTTCAATCATCTAGGGTCGTCTGTCAATTGATTTATTCTAGAATCTACCTAAAAAGTAGAATCTAAACTAGCCAACTAGAAGGCTACCTCTATTTCCAAAGTCTGGTAGGGTTGTACTTATTCAATCGAATCTTAAGTCTTTGCTGAGCCATACTATGCAATATTTTCAGCTTCCAATTTTTATTTCTCGAAGTTAGATCAAATTAATCAAGAATTCTTTTGGAAAAAATCTAACGCGGAAAAAGGATTTCCATAGTAGCATGGGACAAAATTTGTCAACCAAAAAAATGATGGTTTGGGCCTAAGAAAAATAGGTGCCGTCAATTAAGCCTTTATGGCTAAACTTTCTTGGAAATTTCTCAATAACCTAGACAACTTCTAGGTTAAACATATGAGAGCAAAGTATGGTTCTCGTGGATTAGTTTTTTACTTATAAAAAAAAGCGGACCAATTCTTCAAGCATGGAAGTGTATGCTACGTACTCGTAATTTTATTCGTCAATGCATGAGATGACAATTAGGGAATGGAAAAAAATTAATTTCTAGACCGATGCTTGGTGTCATGAAGCTAGTTTGGCCGATTTATCGCAAGTTGACTTGTCAAATCAAATTGATCCTCAACTCAAGGTTTGTGAATTCATTTTTGCTAATAAAAGTTGGAATGAAACTAGACTTTTGTAATTTTTACTTGAAGCTTATATCCCCTATGTTTTAGTTGTTCCCATCCCCTTTATGGAGATGGAGGATAAGTTTTTATGTGGATTATCTAGGAATGGTGATTTTTCCACTAAATCTACGACTTGGAAAGCTCATGACAATCTTAAACTTATTCAATCGGTGCGGAAGTCTAATTGGATTTGGAATTTGGATATTGTGCCTAAGATTAAGATGTTCTTATAGCAACTCTGTCTCAACTAATTACCGACTAGGAGTAACTTACTATGTCGTGGTGTACAACTAGACCCTATTTGTCCGACTTGTATGACTGAAATTGAAGATATTAATACCTTTTTTCCAGCTTATCCTTTCGTAGGTCACATTTGGGATAAAACTATTCAACATGGTTGAATTGGTCACCATCCTTTTCCTAACCCTTTTATATCGATTAGAGAGTTTTTACATAACATTTTTATTGGTCGAGAGGCAACTATTTCAAGAATTGTTTTTCTTTTATGGAGCATATGGAAGTCTCGTAATGACATTGTGTTTTAAAATAATGTACCTAATCCCTTGGGTTCACTCACTTGGGTAAAATGTAATTGGGTGGAGTGGCAAGCAACATACCTCTTCTTCTTACCAAATTTCATCATCCTCACCATTTCACTCGTTCCACATTTCTAAACCCACCTCTTTAGTAAGGTGTATTTCTCCTCCAGGTGGATTCATCAAAATTATTTTTGATGACACCCTTTCTTCGGAGGGCGCAACAGTCGGTTATGTTATACGTGATTAGAAAGGAGGTCTCATCCAAGCGGGCACTCGATTTATACACGAGGCACCTATACTTGTATCTAAAGCCATGGGCATACGAGATGGCATCAAAGCAACATTAGAAGCAAGTTTCGCACACATACAAGTGGAGGGAGACAACAAGATAGTTATTCGAGCGATTCACGGTATCATGCACACCCCATGGAGAATCCTCGTCCTTAGTTCATGATATACGAACTATGATTTCATTGTTCTCTTCCTCAATTAGTCATGTTTTTAGAGAGGGTAATATGATATCCGATTGTATTGCCAAACTAAGATGTGTTACAAGGTTTACAGTTATCTTTACATCCTTTCCCTCTCAAGAATTCTCATGTATACTTTTTGAGGATAATATAGCTATAACACTTGAGAAAAAGGCTATTTAATTTTCTTTGTACTTTCCTTCCAAAAAGAATTATGTAATTCAATAATTTTCTTTTCTTTATAATTGTTAATATTTTTCCTGCACCTTTTCATTTCATGGAAGTTAATATTTTTAATATGTTGCATTTTAAATTATGTATCATTGTTCATTTATTCTTGCATATAATATAGCCTTAAGTTTATAGTAAAATCATTCAAACATACGCTCGGTTGATGTACATGGAAATATTAGGAGGGAATTTTTTTGGGGGAGGGGAGAATTTAATTTATGGGAATCTTATCGAGCTCGAGATTCTTTATTTTTCAATTTCTTAATTTGTTTATTTTTTTTATCTCACCACTCATGGGAATCATTATCCGGTGTGAAAGAAATTGGTTTATAGGAGGAACAAGAAAATTAGGAAGATGTGGATATTTTTTAAAAAACTTTGAATAATACATTTTATGTAAAATACTGTTGTTGTTATTTAAAAAATTTATTAAACAATTAACAATATGTGAGACCCTAGATTTTAAATATGTTAATTACATAGTTAAATTAAATTAAATTAAATTAAGTAATTTATACATAATTTATTTTATGCAATCATCATGTGCTTATATAGTTTAATTAATAAATACAATCGCTCTTTTGTCGACCCCCAATGAATGAAAACCTGAGACAACTTGTATTAACTATTCTTAGTTTACCTAAATTACTCTAACTAAAAAAATAAAAATAAAATTAAAAAAAAAATAACGGGGAGGGGGGCAAGGGTAAGCAAGTAATTACGTGTGAGATGATAAGCATATTAAGTTATTAGTGTAAAGTTAGGGATTTGCTGGCATCCCCTAATGAAGCCACATCAAAGGAAAAAGGACTTAAAGGGGAAATAGTGGAAAAAGGGCTCTAAAAAGAAACATAACGGAAGCTTCGCGAAAAGCAAGAAGAAGGAAGCAGAGGAACCAAGCGAGACAGAGAGAGAGAAAAAAGAGGGAGAACAGAGAACCGAGGGGCGAGAACAAGAGCGAGAGAGAGAGGTAAAGTGAGTGCGAGAATCCGGAGAGGAGGCCGGGTGTTGTTAAATGGCAAGTGAAAGAAAGGTCGCCGGTGAGCAAGGGTAAACGACGAGCGAAGAGGAGGGCATGCGGTGAGACAACAAGGAATCGGGATAAGAGCTGGCAGTAGAGAGGAGGAAGGAAGAGGAGGAGACTCGACCTAGGCCTACCAATTCAACAATCTTCAATTTCTAAGGAATCAAGATGGGCGGTCTTATACTCTTAAAGTTAATAGTATTCTTGAAATTCAATTGAATTTTAGTGTGAATGTTGAATATCTATACTACAAAATAAATTTAGTAGTTGTTTAAGGTTGAATTGGGAACCCGGGAGAATCTGATAGAGTTGATTTATTAAGGTCTTATGGATGGTGTTGAAATTTCAGTAGTAAAATGAAGTATCAATGAAGTGTTGGTGATTTCGATTGCAGATTATCGGTTAAAGTTTAATTGAATCCTTTGTGATTTCCTGAATTTTCTACGTTGACTTTTAATTAATTATATTATGAAGTAAAGATTTAGAGTATAAAGGGGAGTATAATTTCATCTTGATTAATGCATAATTGAGGTTTGAAAGTAGGAAACTGGTGATTGTTTGGATTAAGCTGTAATAGTTTTTGACTATTTATAATTGTTATGTCTCGTATGGAATGGAGTGAGTAAAAGGGATAGGTTAGAAGGAGGTACTAGGAGTAGTTGAGCTTAGCTGGTGACAGCTCATGACAATTGGGAATTGTCTATGGATCCTGAAAAAGGAATGAGACAAGCATTGATTACGTATATAGGGACATCGATTCTCGTTGTGTAGGAATTGGATAAGTGTAAATAGGCGTCAAATACTTGAGTAATATGTGAATTATGGAAAAGAGTTCTAAGAAGCAAAAGTATAAAAGTAAAGAAAAACTAAAGAATCAAGTTATAATGGTCACCGATCAACTATCACCGCCAACCCAATTGACTTGTAGTGAATACATGTGTACATGTGCTAGCTTGGGATGTTAAATCTTAATATGAGGATGCTTGGCTTGTAAACTGAATTATTCCCAAATGTTGCTCAAAAAGTTAGTTCTGAAAATAGTTTAGTGTTTTACGCAAAATGATCCTTGAATACGATTTCTTCAAAACCGCTATTTAAACTTGAAAATATATTCCAAAGAAGTGAAACTGATTTGAAAAACCGAATTGAGAAGGGTGACAGATTATGCTATGCCTTTTATGGTGTTAAACTGATTTGAGAATGTTATTCGAAACAAAAATTGATGATTGAATGTGTGAAAGTAGTTTGAACGGATTTTGGGCTAAGGATTGTTTAGACCAGTGAAAGGGCTCAGTCTTGTGTATCGGACCATGGGGTCCTTATGTGATAGGATGCCTACCAACCTTCCGTTGCGTGATGGGTTGATACATCGTGGTCCCGGTGTACCAGGATGCCTAACCAACCATACGTATTCAGGTTATTGATTATTTCCGATGAGGAAAGCGGAGCCTTCCAAGAATTTCACTAGAACTAGGTCCCGGAGCCTAAGTCATGGGGTCCTCGTATTACCTCAAAACTGTCTAGTGATAGTTCAAGTCTAAAGCCCTAGAAAGTTGTTAAGTTCTAACTGAAAAATTTGAAAGAAAGTGTTGGCGGTTGCGTAACCTTGTTTAAAATTGATTAAAATATTTATAGCTTCACAGAATTTTACTAAAGAGTACTTTTTTTTGGATGGTACGTACAAAGAACATTAGGTAGCCCTTCTCTCAAGGGTTGTACCTATGTTATCCTTAGTGGAAGGAATTGAAGTGATCTATACGTTATTTTGACATTATCCTTGGGATGAACTGGCTATCAAAATATAAAGCGGTTATAGATTGTAGCAAGACGTTAGTGTCTGCGACAACCCATGAGGGAGAAAAGCTTGAATTTAGAGGGAATAGTCTTGAGAAAACCGTTCCTCTTATGTCAGCAATGCAAGCCTCCAAAATGCTCGAAAAGGATGTCGAGGATATCTATGCACTCGTTGAGTTGGCTGAATGAGGAGAAATCAATGTTAATAATATTCCGGTGGTGAACGAATTTGAAGAAGTTTTAAGGAAGTGCCAAGGCTACCTCCAGATTAGGAGATTGAGTTCACCATAAACTTTTTGCTAGATACTACACCTATATTGAAGACACTATATAGAATGGCACCAACGTAGTTGGTTAAGCTAAAGGTTCAATTACAAGAATTATTGGATAAAGGTTTAATTCATCCTAGTGTTTCACCTTGGGAGCACCAAGTACTTTTCGTGAAAAAGAAAGATGGGAGTCTAAGGCTATGTATTGATTATAGGGAGTTAAATAAAGTGACCATCATGAATAGATATCCTCTCCCAAGAATAAATGACCTCTTTGATCAACTTGCAGGCTCGTCTGTGTTCTCAAAGATCGATTTAAGATCAGGTTATCATCAACTTAAAATTAAGAAAGGAGATGTACCTAAGAGTTCATTCGAACTCGATTTGGTCACTATGTGTTCCTAGTTCTTCCTTTTGGACTCACCAATGCTCCTGCCTTTTTCATGGATTTGATGAATAAAGTATTCAAGCCTTCTCTTGACAAGTTCTTAGTAGTCTTTAACGATGATATCCTTATATGCTCTAAAGATGGGGAGGAACATGAGCAGCACTTAAGGGAGATACTTGTAACCTTAAAAGAGCACTAGTTTTACGCCAAACTCAAAAAATGTGAGCTTTGGTTAGAAAAGGTCCGCTTCTTAGGGCAACTAGTGTCTAACGAAGGCATATATGTGGATCCAACTAAGATAGAATCCATAGTGAATTAGCCAAGGCCCACAAGTTTAGTTGAGGGAAGGAGTTTCCTAGGTTTGGTTGATTACTCGTTGAAAGTTTGTTGAAGCATTTTCTAGGATTTTGCTCCGTATCATTTCGCTAATTCGCAAAAGCAACAAATTCGAATGGACCGAGGAGTGAGAGAATAGCTTTCAGGAGCTAAAGAAATGTCCGGTATCGGCGCCGGTATTGACAATTCCCTATGGGACGAAAGGGTTTATGATTTTTAGTAACGCTTCCAAGAAGGGACTAGGGTGTGTACTAATGCAAAATGGTAAAGTTATTGCATATGCGTCATGACAGAGTTAAATCTTATGAAGAAAACTATCTCGACCCATTAATTGGTGTTAGCAATTGTAATATTTTATCCGAAAATATGGAGACCGAAGACTCGGATTCTACATTTATATCATTCTGAGTACTATCAAGGAATCAGGTACAAACTTCATCCCTTCTAAGTTTTCATTACAAGTCATTATGAGTGTTATAGAAACCGTTCGAGTGTTATAGAAACTTTTCGAATGTTACAGAACCTACCGCATATGTTTTCATTCGATTCCGACCGACTCGAAAGCACACTCGTGTTCATCAATTCACTCTAATGGTTCTTAGTCACTCGGACATCACTTATATTTATCGCATGATCAAACATTCACTCTAACTCTTTCAAACTAAGTTATGACTTCATATTCTAAGATAAAGTGAATTATAGCGTTAATTCAAATTTCTAAGTCAACATGTTTTGAGTGAAATATATTTGTCTAGATCAAGTGCTCATACTCGATATTCTCTTCTATAACTTGATCTTTCTCTAGACCGACTCAGATGGAATTTGAGTATAATGAATAATAGACTCGTAAAATTCCACTCTTCTAGGACTCGGATAATTATGCACTTAATGATCTTAATTAAATTATTATCTCGTGCCTAATCTTGGACCAAAGTATTTTATACTTTGAGAACCAAAATTAGTTTACTTTTGTAGGTTATCTAAACGAGGTTATCCTACTTTTGAATTACAAAAGTAACCGGCTTCAAGTCGTCAATCACCAGACAGACAAGACTTTTTCTACTTCGACCAAGGTCCACACATCGTGTCGTGGTTGTCTGTTTCCAAAGCTGGAAATCTTCAACACTAAGCTCAACATTGGTTTCCACCCTACTTTTCAGACACCACTAGTGGATTGGGACATCCTAAGGAGTCAAGAGCCCTTGCACAACGTTCACATCTCAACGGTTCTTCAACGGATCTTTTCGAGTGACTCGGAAGAACCGTTACAACGGTCACGAGAGGACTTCGATCGGAAGATAGTCACATCGCCTAATATGCTTGGTCACTTATAAATAGAAGCCACTTCACAAGACTTGAAGGCCTCCGAAAGCGGAGAAGAAAATTTGAGTTCATCGGACTCGAAGAAGATCCCATGGCACTTATCGCTCGAGGCTTCAAAAGAATGATGAAGCACAAGAGATGGGAGAAAAAGCCAAGAGATGAGTTCTACAAGAAAGATAAGAAGGATAGAAAAGGTAAACACTCTTCCCCTTCAAATTTATCTTTAACTAAGAACTCGGTCTGTTTTGAATGTGGCAGCAAAGATCGTATAATCAAGACTGCCCAAGGAGAAAGAGAGACAAAAAGAAGAAGAAGGCTATGATGGCCACATGGAGTGATGAAGATTCATCTTAAGAAGATGAAGACTCGGACGACTCAAAGTGTCTCGATGGCTCTATCGGACTCGGAAGCTGAATCCGAGTCAAATTCGACCACTCGGACGATGAGGAAACGAATCCTCAGGAGGTAATTGAATATTTCCTCAAGTTTTCCAAAGTTGATTTAGCTAAATATATTTATACTTTGGAAGAAAAGTCCAATTCCGATTCCTCTCAATTTAAAGAACAACTTGAGACTATCACTTCGAGAGCATCTCTTTGAAAAATGAATTAGAAAAACTGAGACTAACTCTAAGAAAGCTCAAGACTAGTACTCAAGTTAATGAGACTAAGTTTGAGACACTATGAAGAGAAAATGAGCATCCGAAGCAAAAGCTCAATGAGTCTCAAGAACTTGTTTTAAAGTTTACTCAAGGTCAGAAAAACCTTGACATGCTCTTAGGGTCTCAATGTGTCTCTTTCAGAAAAGAAGGACTTGGTTTTAACAAAGAGGAAGAATCTAATTCCTACTCGGATCTTTTCAAAAAGGATTCCAGATCCGTGAAGTTCACGAAGGCTGAGCACGGTCCCATTCATAAGAATGAAAAGGGGACCGAGCCTGGACCAGCTTTCGGAGAAAACCTTCTCCACCGGTTTATAAAAGGAAAGATTTTCAAAAGAAAGAGACACAGACTCAATTTTCGAAAAGGAAGACTTAAAATCAGATCAAACCCAAAGTTGTTCAAATCTAGGTTCCCAAGAGTCTTCTTCCTCGAAAAGGACCACAGAAAAGGGAGTTACTTGTGTTCGTTAGAGGAAGTGAGAAGGGTTAGTTTGTTTCGACTTACGGGTAGCTTAGAAAAGGATAAAAGGTCATTGGTACCTGGATAGTGGATGCTCACGCCACATGTCGGGAGATTCAAGACTCTTTTCCGAGTTAGAAGAATACAAGGAAGGGAAGGTCACTTTTGGAGATAATAGCAAGGGCTAGATAGTTTGGATAGGTAAGATTGAAAAAGGACAACCTTGTCAAGGGATTAAAGTACAATATGCTCAGTATCTCTCAATTGTGTGACAAAGGTCAAGAGGTAAGATTCACTTAGACCAATAGCTATATTTCTGATGAAACTACCAAGGAGACTAAGCTCTCGGGTAAGAGATCGGGTAATAACTACACTATTCCTCTCTCGACCTAAGTCGAATTTATCTTGCTTAAAAGCATCTCTATATGATGATTCTTAGACATGGCATCATAGACTAGGTCATGTTTGCATGTACACCATTAAGAAGCTTGCATCTTATGGTTTAGTCAAAGGCTTGGCTAACTGTGCATTTAAGAAAGATAAAATCAGTGAAGCATGCATAAAAGGGAAATAGGTCAGATCATCTTTCAAATCTCTCAAAACTGTTTCCACATGCAAAGTGCTTGAATTGTTGTATATGGACTTATGTGGTGAACTTCCTGTCAAGAGTTTCGGAGGTAAATCATATGTACTTGTGATTGTTGATGACTACTCACGATTTACTTGGGTGTGTTTTCTTAAGCATAAAAATGAAGCTTTCAAAGAGTTTAGCAAGCTTTGCAGGAAAATCCAAGTTGAGTCTTAGACTCGGATCAAAAGAATTCGAACCGATCATGAAAGGGAGTTCGATTACTCGGAATTTGCGAGTTCCGTGATAAGAATGGTATCTCCCACAACTTTTCACCACCAAGAACTCATCAACAGAATGGAGTAGTGGAGAGAAAGAACCGAACTCTTGAAGAAATAGGAAGGACAATGATGATTGAACATGATCTATCTTACTATTTCTAAGCCGAGGCGGATGCCTCATCGGACCCATCCTGAAGAAAACTCCATACGAGCTCTACAAAGGGAAGAAACCCAATATTTTATACTTCAAACCCTTTGGATGGAAGTGTTATGTTCACAACAACGGTAAGGATCACCTGACCAAGTTTGATGCTCGGTCGGATAAAGGTATTCTTCTTGGTTACTCATCTCATAGTAAAGCATATCGTATTTTCAATAAAAGAACTAACAAAGTGGAAGAAAGCATCCACGTTGTTTTTGATGAGATTGATCGGGGAAACCAAGTGAGTCAACATTCTTAGATCCGAAGCTTAGTCGAGATGACGATCTTGCTGAAGATGAGCCTAGACAGAGTCAAGGAAAAGTCACTCAAAATGAAGTAACTCGGAACACCATGACTCGGAATGAATCGACTCAAGAGCCAGCTCGGAATCGCTGGAAGTCAACCAGATGAGCAAGCTTAATGAGATCGGACCGCTGAAGATCAACCAATTCAACCCATGAACTTGGTGAACCAGAGAACAGGTAAAGCATTTAAACATCTTGGCACTCAAAGAAGCACAACTCAGTAGCTTTATCAATCTGTTAAAGCTGAGTACATTGCGGTTGGAGCATGCTGTGCTCAGATTCTATGGATCAAGCAACACTTGAGAGATCTTGGACTTTCATTCAAATCAATTCCAATCAAGTGTGACAATCAAAGTGCAATCAGCATCACTAAGAATCCAGTTCATCACTCAAAGACAAAGCATATTGAGGTGAGGTATAATTTTCTAAGAGATCATTCTGAGAAAGATGATATTGAACTTGAATTCATTCCTACCAAACTTCAACTAGCTGATATCTTTACTAAGTCACTTAGTGATGATCAATTTTGCTTTATTAGGAATGAACTTGGTATGATAAATGCATGATTATGCGCTTTTCTAACCGGCTTTACTTTGCATGATTATATGTTAAATGTTTCTTTTACGTGCTTTAATAACAATTAGTTCATTTGACCCCATGATACTCGAGCTATAAGTTATTGCTTGCTTGTAGTTTCGAGTGACTTAGAAACTTTACTAAGTCGAACTCGGCTTTTGAGAAAAATGGACATAAACTTCGAAATCATCTCTAGATTAGTGGAGAATTTCAGATATGTCTTTTAAAAATTTCTCTTTTTCTCTTTTTCTCTTGCGCTTATCAATAAGAGAACTAGCCATTAGAAGACAAACACTCAAATTCTAACCGTTGGAGAGCGGAACAGTCACACCGGTCTCGAGGTGACCGTTGGAGAGTTGGGTAAGAACGAATACTGAAGGACAATCCTTTCTCTATAAATAGCGTCCATTTTCCTTCATTTCGTTACTTTACTCTCTACTAACTCACTCTCTCGCATACTACCTCTCAAGAAAGTTAAGTGTTTTCGAAGAGCAAACCTTCTCTCTCAAGCAAAGTAAGAAACATCTCAAATAAGCACCGAAAGCTCTCAGCTCTCTCTACTCTCTGTTTTTTTCCTCTTTTTCTCTCGTGGAGCTATCTTCTCTCTCTCTCAAAGTTCATCTCCTCTCTTCTCGAAACTCCTCAACTATGCCGAAAAGAGGTTCTCATCCAGACTTTCTTGGTTCTCGCAACCAAGAAGCCCCGAACCAAAAGCCAAGAGGGTCCTTCCAACCCCTCTAAAATCCTTGTCACCCAACACCTGACGTTGGATGAAAAATTCTTCCCAACCATAAAATTTTGGTGGTTGAACCACATCAAAACTACAGGCGTTTACAATTTCCTCTATTTCAACTAGTTTATCTACCCAAAACTCGTTTCTAAGTTCTATTCAAATCTCTCTAGCTCCGAGGGATCCTCACCTCCAGAGTTCAAGATGTCGTTGTTCGAGTCAACGTCTCTCTCCTCCACCGCTTATTCAAAGTATCATCTCTTTTCCTCAACAACAACCCTATACATTTCAACGAGGTTGCTAATGAATTCTTCGAGAAGTATGCAAAAGAAATCCCCGAGTCACGCAAAAACTTTTCGATGACTTAGATGAAGTCGAAGCTCGTCTTCTTTGCTTTCTGCTGATGAGAACCTTTTTCTCTCAAGCATTCCAAGAAAGAGAATCCGAATTCCAACATTATCAAGGCTCTTTTTGACATTCTAGAGGGCTACGAAGTAGACCTCTTCCCAAGCAATCATTGAGCGAGATGGCCTCTCGTGCCGGCTCGGACAAAGAAATCCACCCTTCTTCCTTTTGGGGCTCTCCTCACCGTCATCTTCAAACAATTCAAAGTTCCGCTCCCCTCGGATCCTAACGCGATTTCTAAGGCTGCCATAGTAGTTGGTAGAAAAGAGCTTCTAGGCTATGGATACCAGGAAACCCAACCGGGTGTTTGGGTCCACAGACTTAGAACCGAGGCAACCTTCTCCTCCGCCTCGGACTCGGACTCGGTGTCCACTCTCTCTACCTCCTCCACCCGGCGATGCTTCCACCTCAGGTGCTTCTCTTGCTCTCTCTTCGCTTTGTCTAACGCAATGTTGGACAAGCTCTCCTCTCGTGTCCACTAAGATCAAGGACACTCTTTGGTCATTCGAGACTGTCCTTCGATCTATGACCATAAACCAAAAGACAACCCAGCCTCAAATCCGAGAGCAGTAGGACGTGCTCCTTGAGATGAAGGCACTGGTTAAGGAGCAGAAGGAATTGATCGAGCTCCTCCAAGAATGGAGCTCCAAAGCAGCTCAGGACCCGGTCGGCTCGACACATCGGAAGAGTCCTCGAGCCTCGCCAAATCTCCTTCCGGAGAGGCACAAGAAGAAGAAGAGAAGGTCGTGGCTAAGGAAGCTCCTTCGAGGAGAGGGAGGAAGGGGAGAAGGAGGAAGAAGAAGGAGTAGAAAGGGAAGAAGTAGAAGGACAAGGTGCTCCCGCCTCTCAGCAGATGAGTCCGAGTGAGTCGGAAGACCCTACCGATAAAGGTCGGTCGGCAGCAGTCGAGCCGGAGGAAGCACCACCCTTCATCGAGTTCCAAGAGGATGAACCTCTGCACGATCTTGTTCGGGTCAGCCACTCGGAGCCGAGCTCATCCCGGAGTTACCAGTGTTGCCCCGCCAAGATCTTCAACATCTTCTCGCTCATAACAGCGTAGGCGAACCGCCCGGTCATCCACTTCAGCTCGATCGCTCCCACTCCACCATCCATTTTTTTTTGTCCGGACAAACAAATTGTATCTACTTGATACATTCTTCTCCATTTTGTTTTTGCTGAAAGGCAAGGGGAGAATATTTAGAAAATTTGTTGTCTTGTTTAGGGGAGTTTTTCTCACCCTTCTTGTACATATTTTTATGCTTATGTGAATATGAATGAAGTTTTGTTTCGTGCTTATTTACCTCTAAGTGTAACTCCTTTATGAGTTTTAGTTTCTCAGTATATCTTGCTCCGATATGTCAACTCGGTTATGTATCTTTGCTCCGATATAAGCAATACTCTAAGTTCGGATCACTTGATTTCTATGCGATATTTCATTCTTAGCTCGATGCAATCTAAGTATAATCGCTCTAATATGATCTAAGTTTGAACCACTTTAGTTATTTCTGCGATTCGATCTCTAAACTCCGATATACTCTTTGAGAAAGAATGCAAACTCATGATTGTTTCATTGACAAAGTTTCTATCCGAGTATGGAATGCCTTTCATCAAAAGGGGAGATTGAAGACTCAAATTCTATATTTATATCATTCCGAGTACTATCAAGGAATCAGGTACAAACTTCATCCCTTCTAAGTTTTGATTACAAGTCATTCTAAGTGTTATAGAAACTATTCCGAGTGTCATAGAAACTTTTCGAGTATTATAGAAACTACCGCATATGTTTTCATTCGATTCTGATCGACTCGTAAAGCACGCTCTTGTTCATCAATTCACTCGATGGTTTTGAGTCCTCAAACATCCCTCAGATTTATCGCATGATCAAACATTCACTCTAACTCTTTCAAACTAAGTTCGACTTCATATTTTAAGATAAAGTGAATTGTAGCGTTAATTCAAATTTCTAAGTCAACATGTTTTGAGTGAAATATATTTGTCTAGATTAAATGCTCATACTCTAATATTCTCTTCTATAACTTGATCTTTCTCTAGATCGACTCGGATGGAATTTGAGTATAATGAATAATAGACTCAGAAAATTCCACTTTTCTAGGACTCGGATAATTATGCACTTAATGATCTTACTTAAATTATTATCCGTGCCTAATCTTGGACCAAAAGTATTTTATACTTTGAGAACCAAAATTGGTTTACTTTTGTAGGTTATCTAAACGAGGTTATCCTCTTTTTGAATTACAAAATTAACCAGCTTCAAGTCGTCAATCACCAGCGCAGACAAGGCTTTTTCTACTTCGACCAAGGTCCACACACCGTGTCGGGGTTGTCTGTTTCCAAAACTGGAAATCTTCAACGGTAAGCTTAATGGTGGTTTCCACCCTACTTTTCGGACACCACAAGTGGATTGGGACATCCTAAGGAGTCAAGAGTCGTTGCACAACGTTCACATCTCAACGGATCTTTTCGAGTGCTCGAAGAACCGTTACAACGGTCACGAGAGGACTTCTAATAAGAAAATAGTCACAACGGCTAATTTGTTTGGTCGCCTATAAATAGAAGCCACTTCACAAGACTTAAAGATTGTTGAACCCATTGCTGAAATTATATCTCATTGTACAATACTCATTCAATCTTCATCTTACAACTCCAAGTCTCGTATTTAACACTTTTTATGAGTTGTAAAGTCTTGTAATGAGTCACAAACTCTTTTTACTCTCTAAGTAAGATCGCTTGACCGAGCTGTAAGGGTTAACTCGGTTCAGTTGTCCCTAGCTATAAAGGTTACCTCGGTTAGGAATTACTATATCGGATAAGGGAACTTCGAGTGTAGGAAAACTTTGTACGGAATTGTCTAAGGGAGCAATTCGGTTGAGTCGACCTACTGTATTTTGTGGATTCAAAATAGTGGATTTGACTTGGTGCTTGGATTAGCACTGGCCATGGTTTTCCGCCCTGGAAGGGTTTCCACGTAATTTCGAGTGCATACTTTTTCGAGTCTAATCTAGACTCGGATTGTCTTGATTATTCAGTTTAAACTTTAACCCTTCCATTGTTGTTAAAATTTTCTCATCACCCTATTCACCCCTCTCTAAGGTGACCAAGACTCTCCAAGAGCAAACCTTCAGAGACATTATTTATACGGTATTAAGTGTGAGGTCTACACGGACCATAAGAGTCCGAAGTATATCTTTTTGCGAGAAAGAGTTGAATATGAGACAGCGGAGGTGGTTAGAACTCTTGAAGGATTATGACATGTAAATTAAGTATCAACTAGGTAAAGCAAATGTGGTAGCAAATGCCTTGAACAGAAAGACAGGATATGTGGCTTTGTTGCTTATCGATGACCGGTGACTATTAAGAGAGTTAAAAAATTCCAAATAGAGGTGATACCACCAAGTAAGCCAAGTGATCCAAGTTGTTTAGCAGCAATGCAAATAAAGTTCCCACATGTCAATAACATTAAACAACTTAAGTCTTTAGATATAGAATTAATGAAGATAAAAAAGGGTGTAAAGGAAAATTGGATTACAAAGTTTATTGTTGAGAATGGGATGCTTTAGTATAAAGGAAGACTGTGCGTAACCAACATCTTTGAGCTCAAAAAGAAATTGTAAATGAGGCTCACAATTCATAATTCACGACGCATCTTGGAAGTACAAAAATGTACCATGACTTGAAAAGTCATTTCTGGTGGATAGGTATAAAAGGGACATAGTAGAATATGTAGCTCATTGTCTCACTTGTCAAAGGGTGAAAACAAAGCATCGAAACCAGGAGGATTCCTTCAACCTCTACCGGTTCCAATATGGAAATGGGAAGATGTCGACATGGATTTTATCACTGGTCTACCCAAAACCCAAAAACAACTTGATTGCATGTGGGTAGTAATTGATAAACTAACAAAATAAGCTCATTATCTCGCAATCAAAGCAACCTTTATGTCTCAGTAATTAGCTTACTTATATATAGCGAAAATAGTTAGACTACATGGCGTCCCACTCAAGTATAGTATCAAATGGAGATAGTAAGTTTAATGCTAAGTTTTGGCATGGATTTCAAGAAGCCTTGGGTACAAGCTTACATTTGAGCACGACAACCCCAATCCGATGGTCAAACAGAGCACACAATCCAAACTCTAGAAGATATGTTGAGAGCCCGCACTATAGACATCGGGAATAATTGGGATAACAATCTTCTGTTGGTTGAGTTTGCCTATAACAATAGTTACCACATAAATATAGGTATGGCTCCATACGAAGCATTATATGGTCGACGGTGTAGGACTCCTATATGTTGGAATGAAGTGGGAGAAAGAAAAACCTTCTAAGGTTAAAATGAGAGATCAATCTATAGAAGTGATCAAGGTAAATCGAAAAAGGCTGCAAGCTGCCCAAGATAGACAAAAGAGTTATGCGGAACCGAAGCGGAGACCCTTAGAATTCCAAGTTGGGGATCACGTGTTTTTAAGAGTCTCTCCACTAAAAGGGAGCTTGAGATTTGGACAGAAAGGTAAACTTAGCCCTAAATCATAACGCCATTTCAAATTTTACAAAGAATTAGTCCTCGTAGCTTACAGATTGGCTTTACCTCTCTCTCTCCAAGGTATTCATGAGGTCTTCCATGTATCTAACCTTTGCAAATATGTGTTGGATCCGAAGCATGTCATCAAACACGAACCTTTGAGCGTCAAGGAGAACCTTACGTTTGAAGAAGAACCGATCCTCATCTTACAAAGACAAGAGCGAAAGCTTAGGACTAAGATTATTACGTACGTCAAAGTACTCTGAAAGCACCATAAGTTTGCGAGGCGACATGGGAACTAGAATGTGAAATATAAGAGAAATACTCCGCTCTATTTACATCGGGTATCTAAATTTCGAGGATGAAATTTTTTGAAGAAGGGGAGAAATGTGAGACCCGAGATTTTAAGTAGGTTAATTATATAGTTAAACTAAATTAAGTAATTTATACATAATTTATTTTATGTAATGATCATGTGCTTATATAGTTTAATTAAAAAATATAATCGCTCTTTTGCCGACCTCAAATGAATGAAAACCTGAGACAACTTGTATTAACTATTTTTAGTTTACCTAAATTACTCTAATAAAAAAAATTAAAAAATAAAAAAATAAAATAAAAAAAATAAAAAAATGTAACGGGGAGGTAAGTAATTATGTGTGAGATGATAAGCACATTAAGTGATAAGTGCAAAGTTAGGGATTTGCTGGAATCCCCTAATGAAGTCATAGCAAAGGAAAAAGGAGTTAAGGGGAAATAGAGAAAAAAGGGCTTGGGAAAAGAAGCGGAAGGGAGGCCTAAGCGAAAAAAAAGAAGAACTAAGGAAAGGAAGCAAGCGAAAGAGGAAAAAAAGAGGGAGAATAGAGAGCTGAGGGCATGAGAACAAGAAGATAGAGAGAGATAGAGAGAGAGAGGAGAGGTAAAGTGAGTGCGAGAATTCGAGAGAGGAGGCTGGCGTGCCTTAACGGCAAGCGTAAGAAAGGCCACCGATGAGCAAGTGTAATCGGCAACCGAAGAGAAGGGCAGGCGACGAGACAGTGAGGAATCGGGATCAAGGCTAGTAGCAGAGAAGAGGAAGGAAGAGGAGGAGACCGACCTAAGCCTACCAATTCAACAATCTTCAATTTCTAAGGAATCAAGGTGGGTGGTCTTATACTCTAAAGTTAATAGTATTTTTGAAATTCAATTGAATTTTGTTGTGAATGTTGAGTATTTGTACTGCAAAATGAATTTAGTAGTTGTTGAAGGTTGTATGGGGAACTTGGGAGAATCTAATGGAGTTGATTTATTAAGGTCTCATAGATGGTGTTGAAATTTCGAGTGAGTAAAATGAAGTATAAATGGAGTGCTTGGTGATTTCGATTGCAGATTATCGATTAAAATTTTAATTGAATCCTTTCACGACTTCCTGAATTTTCTGCGTTGACTTTTAATTAATTATATTGTCAAGTAAAGATTTAGAGTATAAAGGGGAGTACGAGTTCATCTTGATTAATGCATAATTAAGGTTTGAAAGTAGAAAATTGATGATTGTTTGGGTTAAGTTGTAATAGTTTGTAATAGTTTATAAGCTGTTATGTCTCATATAGAATGAAGTCAATAAAAGGGATAGGTTAGAAGGAGGTAGTAGGAGTAATTAAGCTTGCTTGTGACAGCTCATGATTATTGGAAATTGTTTATGCATCCTGAAAAAGGAATGAGGCAAGCACCGATTACGTATATAGGGACATGAGATTCTCGTTGTGCATTGGATAAGTGTAAATAGGTGTCAAATACTTGAGTAATATGTGAATTATGGCAAAGAGTTCTAGGAAGAAAAAGTATAAAAGTAAAGAAAAACTAAAGAATCGAGTTATAATGGTTCGCTGACGAACTATCACCATTAACCCAATTGACTTGCCATGAATACATGAGTAGATGTGCTAGCTTGGGATGTTAAATCTTAATATGGAGATGCTTGGCTTGTAAAGTGACTTAATCCCAAATGATGCTCAAAAAGTTAGTTCGAAAAAGTTTAGTCTTTTACGCAAAATGATCCTTTAATACGATTTCTTTGTAATCGCAAAATATATTCCAAAGAAGTAAAACTAATTTGAGAAACCGAATTCAGATACGGTGACAGATTATGCTATGCCTTCCATGGTGTTAAACTGATTTGAGAATGTTGTTCGAAACAAAAATTGATGATTGAATGTATGAAAGTGGTTTCAATGGATTTTGGGCTAAGGATTGTTTAAACTAGTGGAAGGGCTCGGTCTTACGTATCGAGACCATGGGGTCCTTGTGTGATAGGATGCCAACCAACCTTCCGTTGCGTGATGGGTTGATACATTAGGTTCCTGGTGTACCAGGATGCCTAACCAACCATACGTATTTAGGTTGTTGATTATTTCCTGACAGGGAAAGCAGAGCCTTCCAAGAGTCTCACTAGAACTATGTCCCGGAGCCCGAGTCATGGGGTTGCATTTACCTCGAAAGTTTTGGGTGCTAGTTCAAGGATGCTTAACCAATCATACGTATTTGGGTTGTTGATTATTTCTCGACAAAGAAAGCGGAGCCTTCCAAGAGTTTCACTAGAACTATGTCCCGGAGCTCGAGTCGTGGGGTTACATATTACCTCGAAACTGTCCGGTGCTAGTTCAAGTCTAAAGCCCTAGAAAGTTATTCAGTTTTGATTGAAAGAATTTGAAAGAAAGTATTGGTAGTTGCAAAACCTTGTTTAAAATTGATTAAAACATTTACAGACTTTAAAGAATTTTACTAAGGAGTACATTTTTTTTGATGGTAAGTACAAGGAACATTAGGTTGCCCTTCTCTCAAGGATTTTACCTATGTTATTCTTAGTGGAAGGAATTGCTATGACCTATACAAGATTTTGACATTATCCTTGGGATGGACTGGCTATCACAATATAAAGCGGTCATAGATATCAGCGAGATGTTAGTGTCTATGACAACCCATGACAGAGAAAGGCTTGAATTTAGAGGGAATAGTCTTGAGAAAATTGTTCCTCTTGTGTCCGCAATGCAAACCTCCAAAATGCTCGGAAAAGGATGTCGAGGATATCTATGCACTTGTTGAGTTAGTTGAATCAAGAGAAATCAATGTTAATAATACTCCGGTGGTGAACGAATTTGAAGAAGTATTTAAGGAAGTGCTAGGGCTACCTCCAGATTGGGAGATTGAGATCGCTATAGACTTTTTTCCGGATACTACACCTATATTGAAGACACCATATAGAATGACACCAACTTAGTTGGCTGAGCTAAAGGTTCAATTACAAGAATTATTAGATAAAGGTTTAATTCATCCTAGTGTTTCACCTTAGGGAGCACCGAGTACTTTTCGTAAAAAGAAAGATGGGAGTTTAAGGCTATGTATTATAGGAAGTTAAATAAAGTGACCCATGAATATATATCATCTCCCAAGAATAAATGACCTCTTTGATCAACTTGCAGGCTCGTCCGTGTTCTCAAAGATTAATCTAAGATTAGGTTATCATCAATTGAAAATTAAGAAAGGAGATGTACCTAAGAGTGCATTCGAACTCGGTATGGTCACTATGAGTTCCTAGTTCTTCCTTTTGGACTCACCAATGCTCCTGCCTTTGTCATGGATTTGATTAACAGGGTATCCAAGCCCTTTCTTAACAAGTTCTTAGTAGTCATTATTGATGATATCATTATATATTCTAAAGATAGGGACGAACATGAGCGAGCATTTAAGGGTGGTACTTACAACCTTAAAAGAGCTCCAGTTTTATGCCAAACTCAAAAATGTGAGCTTTGGTTAGAAAAGGTCCACTTCTTAGGGCATGTAGTGTCTAAGGAAGGAATATATGTGGATTCAACTAAGATAGAAGCCATAGTGAATTGGCCAAGGCCCACAAGTGTAGAGGTAAGGAGTTTGTGGGAGACTTCTAGGATTTCGCTCCCTATTACTTTGTTAATTTGTAAAAGCGAGTAAGTTCGAATGGATCGTGGAATGTGAGAATAACTTTCAAGAGCTAAAGAAACGACTGGTATCAATTCCAGTATTGAAAATTCCCTATGGGATGGAAGGGTTTATGTTTTTAGTGACGCTTCCAAGAAGGGACTATGGTGTGTACTGATGCAAAATGGTAAAGTTATTGCATATGTGTCACGACAGTTGAAATCTTATGAAGAAAACTATCCGACCCATGATTTGGAGTTAGAAGCTGTAATATTTGCTCTTAAAATATGCAGAAGTTATTTATACGGTATTGTAGGAACCACGACCCATATCCCGAGACCGAGCTTCCTTACAAATTGGCGGGATTTTCTTTTTGGTTTTAGAAATAATTTAAGTTTTGAAGATTGATTTTTTTAAAATTGAGATTAATATCTTATTAAGATTTCCGAGTTTGATAATCTGATTTAAAATAATTTAAGTAAGATTGAATGGTGATTTTATTAATTATTTTATTTTAGGAATTTTAAAAAAAAATCACGGGATATTATTTCACAACTGAAATATAAAACAAATTAGGGTTTATTTGATTCTATCGTAGGGTTTTGGGCCAAACCGGTGTGAAAACACCAGCTTGGACCGAAGCCCTACCCACCGACCGTTCGGCAGCGGCGAAACCGAGTCGTACGGTGGGTGGCGTCGGGTAGGGGCCGTGGCTCGAGGTGATCGGTCTCGGTCTATGGCGTGGCTGTTTGATCTAAAATTTTTTTTTTAATTTTTAGTCGGAAAAGCCGAGAAGCGGATTAGGAGAAGTAAATTAGAAAACAAAGTCACCACTCAATTTGAAGAACAAAAACTAACAAAAATAAAATAAAGAAATACTCTTCCAATCTTTGTATGGGAAAACTAAGCTTGAAAGAGGTTTAAAATTGACTCCATCGGTCTAGAACCCGGAATCCAGATTTGGGAATGAGGGTATGAAACATAGGGATAAGCCCTTCCATTCTGCCGTCAAAAGACGACCTTTACTAGTTTGAGAGTTGTGTTTAGATAATGCATTAAAAATAGGCACACAAAATAGTAAGATATGAAATTAAAAACAATAAAAGCATGCTAAAAGAAATCAATAAGAGAAGATATGAAAAGCAATAAACGAAAGCGATAAAGAAATAGAAAGAAAAGTAGAAAGAAACGAAAATGAAAATAAAAAAATTTTCATCAAGCTGGGAGGAATTTAAATATGATTACATATTTTCTTCTACAATACCAAAAATAATAAATAAGATTAAAGAAACGAGTGGTTTGAAGGCCGATTTGGCATCCTCGGGTTGTTCCACCTACGATATTGATCTTGAAGCTGGATCCGAGAGTGCGACGGTGGTGAATTGAAAGGGGCTTTTATGAATTTTTGTGAAAATGAATAGAAAGATGTTTGACTAATGTGTAGGGAGGATTAGCTAAATTGAAAGGTGCTTTTATGAATTTCGGTAGCTCTTAATCGGACTTCACTAACATAACACCGAGGAAAAACACGTATTCAAATGAGAGCCTAAGATCTCTATTTATAGGAGAGGATTAGGTCAAAAATAACCTAGGGTTAAAGCTTAAACAACGGTTCAATATGAGCAGAAACCGACTGAGAAAATCATAAAAAATCGGACCAAAAATAAGATTGGACCGAATCCGGGATTTGAGCCGTGGTGCGCGACGATGGACCTTGAAGGTTTGCTCGGGGAGAGTCCGAGTCACCCTAGAGGGGGTGAATAGGGTGATGGAAAAATCTTTGCGAGAACACACACTTTTGACGAGAGAAGAGGCAAAGACAGATTCCGAGTCTAAGCACGGGGTCGGAAAATATTGAACTCGAGAATGCAATGAATCGGAGTAAACAAGTACAGCGGGACTGTCTCGAGTCTAGAATGAACTCGGAAAGAGAACACGGACATTTTATGTGGAAACCCTCCTGGGGCAGAAAACCACGGCCCGTGTCAATCCGGACACGAAGTCAAATCCACTATTTTGAGTCCACAAAATACCGTGAGCCGGCGAACCCGAGTTGCTCCCTTGGACAACTCTATACAAGTTTTCCTAGACTCGAAGTTACCTTATCCGATCTAGTACTTCCTAGCTGAGATAACTCTTACGGCTAGGGACAACTAAGCTGAATTAACCTTTACGGCTTAGTCAAGGGACCTTACAAAGAATGTAAGAAGAGTACGTAACTAAGTACAAGACCTTACAACTCGGAAAGTAATGAATTACTGAGTGGGAGTTGTAAGTTGAAGATTGAAAGTAAATACAATAACTTTGATCAAGTAAGTGTATTGACAATGTATTCGGCAACCTTCAAGTCTTGTGAAGTGGCTTCCTTTTATAGAAGACCAGGCGAGTAGCCGTTATCTTCATCTACTGACCGAGAGTCCTCTGTGACCGTTGTGAAAGGCTTTACGAGTCACTCGAAAGTATCCGTTGAAATATGGACGTTGGACAACGGTTTAACTCTCTTGGAAGTCCCAAAACCATCGGTTGTGTCTTGATAAATGTGGTGAGACCCACCGTTAAGCTTGGCGTTCCAGTTTTCCGGATATGGAAGCGAGACGGCTTCGACACAATCTTACGAGACTAAAGCGAGGGAAGGTGAAAAGCCATATCTGCTGGTGATTTGACGTTCGAAGCCGAGCTACTTTTGTGGTTTGAAAAGATATCCTCGATTGAATAACCTACAAAAGTAAAACACCTTCGGTTCTCAAAGTATAAAATACTTTGGTCCAAGGTTAGACACGAGATAACAAAATAATTTTGAAAGATTACGCAATTGATTATCCGAGTCGAAAAGAAATGGAATTTTACGAGTCTAATATCCATGATACTCGGAATTCCATATGACTTAGTCTTAAGTAAAGAAACACGTTCTATAGCGAATATCGAGTGAGAAAGAACTTGATATAGACTAAGCATGAAATGAACTATGAATGCTGACTATGCAAACAATAGAGTAAATAACCACAAGTCGGATTCGAGTGAGAAACGGCGGAATACTTGGTATATTCAAAATGCGATTAATCGAGTGAGAGTGGACTCGGAATAAAGAACCGGTTTTACGAGGCGCTAAGCGAAAGCGATGAAAGAGATATGTGAAGGCCGAATCGCATAGAGAAGATACTTATTTAACTCAAGTAAGTTTCTAAGACACGAGAGAATGCCTTGGAATCAAAACTCTATATGAATGACATCGTTATACCTGATTCCTTTTGCATGACTCGGAAAGATATAGAGCGATGTCCGAGTCTTCAATCTCCCCTTTTTGATGAAAGGCATTCCATACTTAAACAGAAACTTTGTTAGAGGAAAATAGATTGATTACGAGTAGTTTGATAAAAAGTAAGGCATATTGAATAGATCGAGCAATATACAATATATCGAGCAAATTAAAGTATGCTTTAACTCATTAACTCGGAAAAGAAAGAACTCGAAATGAATAAGGAAATGCATCAATTCATTTTAAAAAAAATTACAAGGGCTGAAAGAACTCCCCCTAGACAAGACAACCGGTTTCGACTACATTTTCTCCCCCTTGCCTTTCGGCAAAAACAAGAAGCAAAACGAATGGAGAAAAGTACAAATAATACACATAAGTTGTCCGGACAAAAAGAAAATTTGAAAGAAGAAAGTCTGGAGACACCGAGGAATTGTGACTCGGTGCATGGCTCCAACTAGGAAGGAGGGATTTCGAGTGGAGGCGGAGGTGCGCCGGTCGCGATACGATCTTGACGATGTGCTTGAGCACGGCGAAGGGAGAACGGGAATAGTTCTCAAGGGCTCGGCTTTGAGGGGCTGACCGGAGAGAGTGGATCGAGGGTTCTTCCCGTGGGACCTCGGGGGCTTGAGGGGCTGCTCTAGGCGACTCGGCTGGAGGAGCGAGATCTTCGACCCACTCGGAGCTAGCTGTCCGAGCTGAGTACAACAATTTGAGCTTGGGGAGCGGTCGCCACGGCCTCTTCTTCCCTTTGCTCGGAAGGGCCCGCTCGGCCGCGGGTTCCTCGGCATCCTCCGCTGCATCTGCGGCTTCTTCCTCTGCTTCCTCGGCTTCCTCGCTGTCCGAGGAGGTCAAGCTCGGGCTCGAAGACGCCTCGGATGTGTCCGAGTCATCCGGGTCCTGAGCCGCCTTGGACCGTCTTTCTCCGAGGAGCTCGGCAAGCTCCTTTGCTCCTTAACCAGCTCCCTCATCTCAAGAACGAGAGCTGCTTGCTCTCGGATTTGGGGCTGACCGGTCTTTTGGTTGATGGTCGGACCACCGAAGAACAGATTTGAAAGCCCTGGCCATGTCTCCGAGTTCGGAAGACACAGAGCTGATCTTGTCCATGAAAACAGGGGACAAGAGGGCGGAGAGAGTTTTGGAAGCACCGGAGGTGGAGGCACCACCAGGTGAAGAGGGAAGAGGAAGAGGGGTTGATTTCGAGTCCGAGGTGGAGAAGGAGGCCTCGGCTCCGAGTTGTGAACCCGGACACCGGGGTTAGTTTCCTGGTATCCGTAACCCTGGAGTTCCTTCTTGCCAACCACAATGGCCACCTCGGACACCGCGTTAGGGTCGGAGGGAAGAGGAACTTGGAATTGTTTGAAAACAAGGGTGAGAAGAGCACCGAAAGGAAGGGAGGTGTTCTTCTTGGTTTGGAGTTGAGCTGGCACAGCGGCCATCCGCTCAATGATGGAGGGGAAGAGGTCGACTTCGTATCCCTCCGGGATATCGAAGAGGGCTTTGAGGTGCTTGGAGTTGGGGTTCTCCTTGCTAGAATCTTTGTGAGAAGAAGGTTCTCATCAGCGGGAAACACTGAAGCTTGGCTTTTGACTTCAAGCGAGTCACGAAAAAGTTCTTTCTGGACCCAGGGAATTCTTTAGCATACTTTTCAAAGAAGTCGTCGGCGACTTCGGTGAAAGGGATAGGGTTACTTGTTCAAGAAGAGAGAAGAAACTTTGAACAGATGCGTGAAGAAGGGAGGTGTTGATACTGAACAGTAATGTTACGGACCCGAGAGGTTAGAACATTTTCGAGTGAGAGAGGTGAGTATAAAACTCGAAACGAGTTCGGGATAGATGAACTCGCTGAAACACAAGAAAGGGTATACTCCGGTGGTCTGAATGTTGGACAACCGGGAGAATTTGGTTGTTGGGAAGAACTTGTCGTCCAACGCAAGATCTTGGGTGACAAAGGGTTTAGAAGGGGTTGAGCTTTACGGCTTATTGGTGCGAGGCTTTTTAGAGGTTGAGGAAACACGAAAGTCGGGATGGTTTCCTCTTTTAGGCATGGTGAGAGAAGAAAAGATGAAGCTTTTCGAAAGAGAAAGAGAATGAGGTGTAGAAGAGAAGATAACGAAAAATGGTAGAAGAAAGAGAGATGAGCGATCGAAAACTTACGAGAGAGAGAGAGAGCTTCTTCGACGTCCGCGGACGATCAAGGAACACTATTCACGTAGCAAACTTCCGCGAGAAGAATTTCGTTTGAGAGGGAAGGAGTTTTAGAATATCGAGATGAAGATGGATAGTCGATATTTATAGTGAGTACGCGCGCCCGTTCACTATCCGTTAAGTAACTCCGTTCGACTCAGCTTGTCCATCGATCATTAATGCCCGGTGTGACGGTTCTTCTTCAATGGTTGAGATATCGGCGGTTTAAAATCTGCGGTTATGATACGATCGCGGCGCTCGAGAAAGAGAGAGAAAAAGGGTTTGAAATTATAATCCGAAACTCTCCACTGTTCTAGAGATAGCTTTAGAAAATTTGATGTCCAAATTTCTCTTACGTCCGAGTTTGACTCGGAAAAGTTTCGAGTGACTCGAAACACGAAATAACTATCGGCCCGGTATCACGTGATCAAGCGAACTAATGGTTATTAACAATGAAAGCACATGGCACGAAATATTCAAGAATCATAACACAAAACTAAGCATTTAACATACCAAGCTCATTCCGAATAAAACGAATTGATCTTCACCAAGAGGCTTAGTAAAGATATCGGCTAATTGAAGATTAGTAGGAATGAACTCAAGTGTAATATCACCCTTTTCCGAGTGATCGCGTAAGAAGTGATACATGACTTCAATATGCTTTGTTTTTGAGTGCTTGGACAGGATTCTTAGTGATGCGGTGCGCTTTGATTGTCACACTTGATTGGAGCCGAGTTGAGAGATAGTCCAAGATCCTTCAAGTGTTGTTTTATCCGAGAGAATGCGGCGCAACAAGCTCCAGCGGCAATATATTCAGCTTACTGCAGTTGATAGAGCTACTGAGTTTTGCTTCTTTGAGTGCCGGGATATTAGGGATTGACCCAGAAATTGGCAAGCTCCGGATGTGCTCTTTCGATCAACTTTGTATCCTGCATAGTCTGCGTCGGGTACCCGGTCGAGTCGGTTACGAGTCTCCGGAGTACCATAGTCCTAGATTACGAGTGCCTGCAAGATATCTGAATATTCTCTTCACCGCGAGTGAGATGTGATTCTTTTGGATTAGCTTGAAATCGTGCGCATAAGCAAACACTCGAACATTATATCCGGTCCGCTTGAAGTAAGATATAGCGGTGATCCAATCATACCCAGATAGAGTTTCGATCTCTTGCTTTACTGTCTCATCCGAGTCGAGCTTTATCTTGCTTGCTCATAGGAGTAGATGCGTGCTTTGCATCTTGAATTTTGTATTTCTTCAGCAGTTCCTTGGTGTATTTTGATTGATGAACAAAGATTCCATCTTTGTCTTGTTTGATTTGCAGCCCAAGGAAGAAATTGAGTTCTCCCATCATACTCATTTGGAACTCTTGACTCATCAACTCGGAAAATTCTCGGCACGGAAATTCATTAGTAGCACCAAAAATAATATCATCAACATATATTTGAACAATGAGAAAATCTTTCCCTTTGGTCTTTATGAATAGGGTCTTGTCGATCTGACCTCTTTTAAAATCATTTTGAACCGGGAAGCTGCTCGAGTCTTTCATACCAAGCTCTAGGGGCTTGCTTAAGACCATAGAGAGCCTTTTGAAGTTTGAAAACATGATTTGGAAATTACGAGTTTTCAAAACCGGGAGGTCTGCTCGACATAGACCTCTTCTTCAATAAAACCATTGAGAAAGGCACACTTAACATCCATTTGATATAATTTAATATGCATGCGGGATGCAAATGCCAACGAGTATTCTAATGGCTTCAATTCTAGCTACTGGTGCAAAGGTTTCCCCACAATCAATTCCTTCTTCTTGATTGTAACCTTGAGCTACAAGTCTAGCCTTGTTTCGACTACCACTCCACCCTCATCCAGTTTGTTCTTGAAAACCCATTTGGTTCCTATAAGCTGGGTGGTCGGAAGGTCGGTTGGTCGGAGTCCGGACTTGGTTTCTTTCGAATTGATTCAGCTCTTCTTGCATGGCCTCGACCCATTCGGGTTCATTAAGGGCTTCTAGTGCATTTTTAGGTTCGAGTTAATGAAATGAATGCGGTGAATGCACATAGATTATGAAGAGAGGAACGAGTTCTTACCCCACTTGTTGATATCGAAATAATATTTTCTTGGGGATGACTGGAAGTAAATTTGAATGCTTTACCAGTTCTTTGATTCACCAGGTTCGTGGGCTGAATAGCTTGATCTTCGAAGCTTGTTACGAGTGATCGTCTTCATTGACTTGCTCGCTACGAGCAAGCTCTTGAGCTATTTCATTCTGAACTTCCTCATTACGAGTGATCTCCTTCGAGTCTTTGTAAGCTCATCTTCGTCATCATCCTTTACGAGCTTCAGTTCCGAGTATGAAGATTCACTTGGTTTTCCTGTTCAAGCTCATCAAACACTACGTGGATACTTTCTTCCACTTTGTTAGTTCTCTTGTTGAAGATACGGTAAGCTTTGCTATGAGAAGAGTAACCTAGAAAAATTCCTTCGTCGACCGAGCATCAAACTTGGTCGGATGATCCTTACCATTGTTGTGGACAAAGCATTTACATCCGAACGATCTAAAATAGGAAATGTTTGGCTTCCTCCTTTGTAGAGCTCATAAGGTGTTTTCTTCAGAATGGGTCCGATGAGGCATCGATTGAGAGTGTAGTTTGCTGTGTTTACTTGCCTCGCCCGAGAAATAGTAAGGCAAGTTGTGTTCAATCATCATCGTCCTTGCTATTTCTTCAAGGGTTCTGTTCTTTCTCTCAACTACTCCATTACTGTTGAGGAGTTTTGGGTGCTTGAGAAGTTGTGAGAAATTCCATTCTTGTCACAAAACTCGAGAATTCGAGTAATCGAACTCCCTTCCATGGTCGGTTCGAATCTTTTGAATCCGAGTGCGGGACTCCACTTGAATCTTTCTACGGAGCTTACTTGAATTCCTTGAAGGCTTCATTCTTATGCTTGAGAAAACACACCCAGGTAAATCTTGAAAAATCATCAATGATAACAAGTATGTAAGATTTACCTCCGAGACTCTTTACAGGAATTTCGCCACATAGGTCCATATGCAGTAATTCAAGCACGTTGGATGTGGAAGCTGTCTTCGAGAGATTTGAATGAAGATCTGACTTGTTTCCCTCCGGTGCATGCTTCACATACTTTATCCTTCTCAAACGCACAGTTAGGTAATCCTCTAACCAGATGATGAGATGCAAGCTTTTTGATAGTATGCATGCTAATATGACCTAATCTACGATGCCAAGTCCAAGAATCATCTTGAAGAGATGCTTTCAAACGAGGATAAATTCTGACTTGGGTCGAGAAGAGGGATGATGTAGGTATTACCCGATCTCTTACCTGAAAGTTTTACCTCTTTGGTGATCTCATCCGTGATGTAGCACTTGGATTGAGTGAATTTTACCTCTTGACCTTTGTCACAAAGCTGGGAGATGCTAAGTAAGTTGTACTTTAGTCCTTTGACAAGGTAGACTGGGCTCACCAGATTGTTTTCATTACCAATCTTCCCAATGCCCACTATCTTGCCTTTGCTTGTCATCACCAAAGGTCACCTTTCCTCCTTTATATGACTCCGGCTCGGAAAAGAGTCCTTGGTCACCTGACATATGTCGAGAACATCCGCTGTCCAGGTACCGGTGCCCTTTGATCTTTTACGAGAGACCTGCAAAACAGAGAGAATCTAACCCTTCTCACTTCCTCTAACGAACCCAGTAACATTCCTTACTTGTGGTCCTTTTACGAGGAAGAAGGTGCTTCGGAACCCAGATTTGAATGACTTTGGGTTTAGTCGATTACGAGTCTTCTTCTTCTCGGAGAGCTGAGTCCGTGTCTCTTTCCTTTTAAAAACCTTTCCTTTTGCAACGAGAGGAAAATGGTTTCCTTTTGTAAATAGGTCTGGGTTTAGTCCTCCTTTCATTTTTGTGAATGGGACCATGCTCGGCCTTTTTGAACTTAACGGTTCCGGAATCCTTTTTGAACAATTCCGAGTAAGAATTAGATTCTTCCTCCTTGTTGAAACCAAGACCTTCTTTTCTAAAAGAGACACATTGTGAACCTAAGAGCATATCAAGGTTCTTACTGTCCTTGAGTAAATTTTAAAACCAGATCTTGAGACTCGGTGAGCTTCGTTTCGGTTGCTCATTTTCTTTTCGAGTAACTCGGACTCGGTCTCATTAGTTTGAGCACTTGTCTTGAGTTCTCCGAGTGTGAGTCTCGGTTTTCCAATTCGTTTTTTAAAGAAGTGCTCTCGAAGTGATTGACTCAAGTTGTTCCTTGAAATGAGAAGAATCAGAATTGGACTTTTCTTCCAAAGTAAAGATGTATTTAGCTAAATCAACTTTTGAGAATTTGAGGAAGTAGTTTATTACCTCTTGAGGATCGGTTTCCTCATTATACGAGTACGTATGCGAGTCGACTCTTTTTCGGCTTACGAGTCGGTGATCGCCATCGGACACTTTGAGTCATCCGAATCCTCGTCGTCTTCGAGATGATTCCTCATCGCTCCATGTTGCCATCATGGCCTTTTTCTTCTTCCTGTCCCGTCTTCGTTTTGGACGAGTCCTTGACTATGTGGTCTTTCTTTGCCACATTCAAAACATCCGGAATTCTTAGACGAGAGATAACTTTGAAGAAGAAGAAAACTTACCTTTTCTATCTCTTTTGTCTTTCTTATAGAATTCTTCTTTTGGTCTTTTGTCCCATCTTTTGTGCTTCATCATTTTCTTGAAGCCTCTTGCAATGAGTGCCATGGAATCATCTTCTGATTCGGAGGAGCTCGGAATTGCTTCTTTGGATTACGAGGCTTTAAGCGCAATGTTCCTTTTGGAAGTACCCTCGGCATCTTCTTCTTCCAAGTGTATCTCATGAGTCGAAGCTTTCCGATGAGCTCGTCCGGCTTCAAGAGTGAGAGGTTACGAGCCTCTTCTATGGCGAGTCACCTTAGGACCCCATCGTCTCTTGGGTAGGCTTCGAGAATTTTTCGACACATTTCTTCATGGGAGATCTTCTTTCCCAGAGATTTGAGATTGTTGGTGATCTCGGTGAAGCGTATGAACATACGAGTAATGTTCTCTTCGGCTCCATTTTGAAAAGCTCATATTTGTGAAGATACTTGGCTGATCTTTGCTTGTCTCACCGACTTGTACCTTCGTAGGTGTTGATCGAGTGTCCCACACCTCTTTAGCGAGTCACGAGCGGAGACTCGATTATATTCTTCGAGCTTATGGCGCACATGAGGATGTTCATGGCTTTGAAGTTCTTTACGAACTTCTCCGCCTGCTGGCGTGAACTCGGCCTTTGTCTTTGGAAGGATTCTGAATTCATCTGTCTTTGTTGGAATGTAGTTTCCTTGTTGTATGATTTCCCATACTTCTTCATCGTGATCCATAAGGAAACATTCCATAAGCTTCTTCCGAGTGACCGAAATTTGAACCTTTGAATTTTGGTGGCTCGTTGGAAGATCTACCTTCGTCGAACTCTCCGGTGTTACGAGCCATCCGATCTTTAAACCTTTGGACTGTTAGATCCTTTACGAAAGGCTAGGCTCGATACCAATTGAAGGTTTGCTCGGGGAGAGTCCGAGTCACCCTAGAGGGGAGTGAATAGGGTGATGGAAAAATCTTTGCGAGAACACACACTTTTGACGAGAGAAGAGGCAAAGACAGATTACGAGTCTAAGCACGGGGTCAGAAAATATTGAACTCGGAATGCAATGAATCGGAGTAAACAAGTACAACGGGGCTGTCCGAGTCTAGAATGAACTCGAAAGAGAACACGAGAGATTTTACGTGGAAACCCTCCTGGGCGAGAAAACCACGGCCCGTGTCAATCCGGACACGAAGTCAAATCCACTATTTTGAGTCCACAAAATACCGTGAACTGACTGAACCCGAGTTGCTCCCTTGGACAACTCTATACAAGTTTTCCTAGACTCGAAGTTACCTTATCCGATCTAGTACTTCCTAGCTGAGATAACTCTTACAGCTAGGGACAACTAAGCTGAATTAACTTTTACGGCTTAGTCAAGGGACCTTACAAAGAATGTAAGAAGAGTCCGTAACTAAGTACAAGACCTTACAACTCAGAAAGTAATGAATTGCGAGTGGGAGTTGTAAGTTGAAGATTGAAAGTAAATACAATAACTTTGATCAAGTAAGTGTATTGACAATGTATTCGGCAACCTTCAAGTCTTGTGAAGTGGCTTCCTTTTATAGAAGACCAGGCAGAGTAGCCGTTATCTTCATCTGCTGACCGAGAGTCCTCTGTGACCGTTGTGAAAGGCTTTACGAGTCACTCGGAAAGTATCCGTTGAAATATGGACGTTGGACAACGGTTTAACTCTCTTGGAAGTCCCAAAACCATCGGTTGTGTCTTGATAAATGTGGTGAGACCCACCGTTAAGCTTGGCGTTCAGTTTTCCGGATATGGAAGCGGACGGCTTCGACACAATCTTACGAGACTAAAGCGAGGGAAGGTGAAAAGCTATATCTGCTTGGTGATTTGACGTTACGAGCCAGGCTACTTTTGTAGTTTGAAAAGATATCCTCGATTGAATAACCTACAAAAGTAAAACACCTTCGGTTCTCAAAGTATAAAATACTTTGGTCCAAGGTTAGACACGAGATAACAAAATAA
This sequence comes from Talinum fruticosum, assembly GCA_021018815.1. Classification (NCBI taxonomy): domain Eukaryota; kingdom Viridiplantae; phylum Streptophyta; class Magnoliopsida; order Caryophyllales; family Talinaceae; genus Talinum; species Talinum fruticosum. Next base: position 2,123,077 of record JAITYX010000003.1, on the reverse strand, counting down.
TTTTGAAAGATTACGCAATTGATTATCCGAGTCGGAAAAGAAATGGAATTTTACGAGTCTAATATCCATGATACTCGAGAATTCCATATGACTTAGTCTTAAGTAAAGAAACACGTTCTATAGCGAATATCGAGTGAGAAAGAACTTGATATAGACTAAGCATGAAATGAACTATGAATGCTGACTATGCAAACAATAGAGTAAATAACCACAAGTCGATTCCGAGTGAGAAACAGCGGAATACTTGGTATATTCAAAATGCGATTAATCCGAGTGAGAGTGGACTCGGAATAAAGAACCGGTTTTACGAGGCGCTAAGCGAAAGCGATGAAAGAGATATGTGAAGGCCGAATCGCATAGAGAAGATACTTATTTAACTCAAGTAAGTTTCTAAGACACGAGAGAATGCCTTGGAATCAAAACTCTATATGAATGACATCGTTATACCCGATTCCTTTTGCATGACCGAGAAAGATATAGAGCGAGTGTCCGAGTCTTCGGACCTAAACTACGTCATACGGTCCCTCGGCTCCTTCCATGTTGCAACCGAACTCCGAGCAAAACGAAGCGTTTGGGGCGGATTCCCTTGAAATGCGGTGCCGGACTCAACGTCGTCGTCTTGTGAAGATAAGCTTCGTGTATCGGTTGGACTTTTTGGAGCAAAACAGAATGTTTTGATGCTTCGACCATAAAATACGACGCTGGCCATACGACGTCGAATGGATGAATTTAATTCCATGTCTTCATTGGATGCTGATGACAAAACGCAACATTTTGAGCGTAGCAAAGCCTTGTATGCGGTGCTGGCCACCGTTGACTCGGAAGGTGGACTCGAGTTTGACCGTCCGAAAGAAAATGATTTTTGGACTGACCTAAGGCAAAAGGTTATTTTTTAATGCTAAAGGTTTTTTTGCTTTACGGCTTCCGTCACACTAATCGGATACCGACCATGATGACATGTTTTAGTAGTCTACAGTTAGCCCCCACTTTGACTAAGTCCGAAAGACGAAAGGGTCAAAGTAGACACTAAAGGATACTTATCTCGCTTTTGTGTGTTGTTTCGAACACCGATTGTTATGTAGTGTCTAGAATTGGTTGTTGTCGAACCGGAACTCGACACGAGTCCGGACTTGATTGCGACATGCGTTCGAAGTCCGGTAAGAGGATCTTGAGCATGGCTTCATCGAGCCTAAAGCTTAGTGAATTTTTATGCTTGAAACCTCGAAGGTTCTTTGATCCGAAGCTTGGCCTGATAATATACCATACTAACATGCTTGCTAGTGGATAATCATATTTATGAAAGTTCGAGTATTTTACCTAAATAATTCGAGTAAAAAGCAGTCGAAAAAATGATCCGCAAAAGCCGACGTGGTGGGTCTAAGAATGCACTTGCATGCACATGGTTCCAAGAACCCACTTGCCACGCCCGAAAGACTTCGCAAGCTAGCCACCGGCTAAGGCTACAAAGCTGCCGTCGATAGGACTCCGTTAGACCTTATGGCCGGTGCGAGGCTAGCCTTTGGTAGGCCTTGTCCCGGTGTGTTGTTGGATTCCTTCTTGGTCTCCTCTTGCTTTTTTGAATTTTGTCTTGTGTGCTTGTCATGCCTTGGCCAAATTTGTCTATAAAAGGAGGGGTTAATGTGTTCATTTTGCACACTTCACTTACTCCTCTCTTGCTTGTTCTAGCTTTGCTCTTTCTTATCTTGAGAAAACTAGTTGGTTTCCACAAACACAACTCTTCAAATATGTCTAGGAGAAAGGCTCATCCCATTGGAAGGACAAGGACTGAGAAATTAGTTCATGACAACCTCTTAGAACGAGAGTGGCGTCCTCATGACGAATGGAGCCCAAACCATCTCTTGGTGGAAGCCGAGAACCACGTGTCTTCACTTGCCGTTTCTCCATCGATAATCTTGTTGGCTTAAGCTTCTTTGTTTGCTCACTTGGAGTAATGCTTCGAAGACTTAGGTATAACTCTCTATCTCTTTATGGTTTTGATTTCAAGTCATTCTAAGTATTTAAGAAGCTCATATTTAAGTTTTCAATTTTGTCCGACCTACTCGAAACCATCTATTGAGTATCACACTCTTAACTAGGTTTCGACCTACTCGGACATAACTCAAAAAGATGACATGAGTAAATAATTTCATAAATACTTCATATTCGGAGCACTAACTTAATGTTATAAATGAAAATAAATTACTACGTTAATTCCTCTTTCTAAGTCAGTTTATTGAATGAAATTATTTACTTGATTAAGTTTACTCATTCTGATTTTTCAATCTTAATAACTTGATCATTTAAAGGATTGACTCAAGATGGAATTTGAACCTATTGAATATTAGACTCGGAAAATTTAATTATTTCGGGTTGAAGATAATTAAGCACTTAATTATATTGAATTAATTATTATCTTTGCCTAATCTTGGACTAAAGTATTTTTATACATTGAATACCACTTTAATTTGCTTATGCAGGTTGATTAAAGTATTTTAATCTTATTTTGAAAAGCAAAAGCAACCGTGTCGGGATTGTTTGTTACTTGTGTCGGGGTTGTTTGTTACCAAATTCCGTAAACTTTAACTTTGAGTCTAATGGTTGTTTCCACCCCAAATTTAAGTCACAACTGGTGGAATGGACTACTTTTCTAGCCAAGGACCAAAGCAAAACGTTCACTTTTCAACGACTCCTTTTTGAGTGACTCGGACTAGTCGTTACAATGGCTACTGAAGCTCACAAGTCCAGAACAAGTCTCAACAGCTACTCTGCTCTGCTGAGTATAAATAGAAGCTTTCTTATGTAACACCCCTAATACGTAACCACATAAATAAGTAATTAACAGCGGAAGACTTATAAATTGGGAGACGTTACCGCCGTTTTCAGAATGAAAACAAGGCAAATTCATTTGAGCAAATTAATTATTCAAATAATTTATGTAACAATCCAACTCCAAATTTTCTTCGCAGAAAATGAAATTTTCAAAACCCCGAGGATCAGCTAGAGAGGAATCATGAGCCAAGAGACTAAGGGAGGGACTAGCATGCGTGGGGTCAAGACGAACAACCATACATCACTTCCCCGACTAGCATTATCTTTTCTTCTTCTTTAAACTTTAGGCGTGATTGTGAGTAGTCTACGATGTGCTCGACTTCCTAAAAAATTTTAAAACATAAAACAATAGACGTGTGAGCTAGAAGCTTAGTACATTACCGTTATAAAATAAAATTATAATTTAAGTGCTCTTAAATCATGCATATACTAAATCATTTTTCTTAAATAAACAGTTTGCAAACTTGTCGGTTGCCAATTTGCTTTTCCGATTTAGCCAAACTTAGGACCCGTACTTGTGAAACAATCAATCATGGAATCCGACTCCTAGGTTCAACGAACCCGGAGGCGATCAGCTTTGAAAAATTGAACGATTAAGGATTCCGTGAAAAATTGAACGATTAACGATTCCGTGAGATCATCATATATGTTACTCGTGATCTGTATAAACAATTCATTTATTTATCTCGATCGATCGGGGGCCCTCGTGAACTGTAATCGTGTCTTTAAATTGTAATCGTGAAATGTAATTGTGTCCGTGAACTGTAATCGTGAACTGTAATCGTGTTCGTGAACTGTAATCGTGAAGCTGTAACTCTGTCTGTAAGCTGTAATTGTGAATCGTAACTATGTTTGTAAACTGTAATCGTGAACCGTGAATTGTGAATCGTGTTCGTAAACTATAATCGTGAACCGTGAACTTTGTGTGTAAACTGTAATCGTAAATTGTAATCGTGATAAATCTACTGTGAACTGTGAACTGTGATTGTGAGGAGGGTCCAAATTATTTGTATTATTAAAACAATAAACTCAATAATAAAGATGAACACTTTGGAAAAGGTACAAGTAATAACGTACCTCGGCGTGCCGAACACTTCAATTGCTGATTGTTTACGCAACACAATTTCAATTCGATTTCGTTTCCAAAACAAATCTACTTTTGTAGATTACTAGTCTTTTAACAATATTTATATGCATTTACGATCACCAAACTTTTATTTTTCGCGTACCTATCCATATTGTATCCTTTTGATCTCGATATTCATACATTTCCCAGAAATAAGTTATTGATGATATAGTTTGAATTTTTATATAACAATTGATGAGTTTAATTTCCCATTCTTGTAATAAAACTCAAGTTTGATCTTTTGCTTCTATCACCTCTAGTCTATGCTTAATGTAGCATAACCTTAGTTGTACCACTCGTTTCATCTAGTATGCCCGGATGTCCTCTTATTCGTAAACCAAATATACTTCCTACTTAAGGTGTCGGTTTGGTTTTCCAATTTTCTAAAAATTTTGGCAGAGTTTTGTTTGAAACATGGCCTAATCATCAGAGCTAAAAGCCTTACAAACCTGCATAAAATCCACAATAAAACTCAACGAGCTACATGCTCGGAGTACACAACTCAACGGTCACACGCCGAGTATATTTACAACCACAAAAACCAAGTTTCAAACCAGTATATAAACCAAGTTACAATTTCGTCAATATTCTTATTTTCTTGTGCTCATGAACTTTTCGATTGATCATGACATATATATTTATAGCTAAGGCTCCAGCTAAGCAATTTAATCATAAAAATCTCGATTATCGAGAGATGGCTCCGTACGCTTAATTCATTTATGAGTACTACCAATAATCAGTTAATGATTTAGTGTGTTGTAGACAGAATAGTGAAACTCATTAATATTTCAACATGTTAACATTTAAATATTTTGAAAAGTGCATGACGATAACGTACTCGAGGTAGTTGTTCGTTTTCCTTTAAGTATTGTTTTTCGTTATTTTCTTCGATCATGTCCATTTCCATCGATTTTTTGTTTTTAGAAAGTAATTTGATTAGATAAGTTAAAGTTAGGTCTCTATTCAGATTGTCATACTACTTTTCCTTTCTTTCTTTTGTAAACTCTTACGTTCGGTTTCTTTTAATTTCTCACTTGTCGCCCCAAGTTCATTTGGGCTTAAAACTTTCACAATTTTATAAAGATCTAATCTTCCTCCCTTCTCAACTCGATTCAACACTCTGAATTTCTTTTCAATCCCAATCTCTCTTTCAATAATATCCAAAACCTTCTTTAAGATCGTTGCTCACTTAATCATTCATGTTTTATTATAATCTAACCGGTTATGGCCTTATTTTCCACCTCATCGCAACTTACTTCAAACAAGATCTCCGTTAAATCCAACAAAACCTTCAACTTCCTATCCAACTTACATTTATTTCATATTTTCAATCCAAAACTTAACAAAACCCAATTACCACTTAATTCACATACATGAACATACCTCCATACTCCATCAAATTTCCATATTTCAAATTGATTTACTCTTACTTAACTAACCAAAATTCAATTACATTAATTTGCTCAAGTTTAGCACACATACATCAATAAATTCAATCTTCCATCAATCTTCAATTTCATATCTTTGAAAGCAACTCGACATTAATATATACATGCTCATACTTCAATCATCTTCAATATCTTTTTTTTCTAATTCTTCCACAACTAAACAATTCATTCATATTCATATAAAACTTAAATAAGCACATTCACAATTATAAATAAACCCAAATCAATTTCCACTCCATATCCACACATATTAAGCCCTAAATCCAATTTCAATCTCTCCCAATATTCTTCCAATTCCACCATAAATTAATTCAATCCTCATATTTTCTTGTCTAACTATTCAATTACAACATAAATTTAACATACAATTTACTTAGAATTGAGGATTAGAGATATACCTCAAATTGGGTTAGATGTGAAATCGGATTGTGGTGGCTAGGTGGTGGAGATCCGGCCGCGTGAGAGGTTGGTTGGCGGCGTCGAGCACCGGTGGAGGAGTCGGTCGGCAGCCGAGAGGTGGCCGGGGGCAGCGCCTATCCCGACGCAGCAGCGGCGGGGCTGTCCTGCCTCGCTTGAAGTGAAACAGAGGAAAGAGGGGAGAGGAGAAGGTGCTGGCAGCAGGGGAGGCGACAACAGCACCAACGTCCGGCCGGAGATGGCGTAGCGGCCGGCGAGGCTTGTCGGCGGTGGCTGCAGGTGGCAGAGCAGTGAGAGGGAGTGGAGAGGTGAGAGAGGGGTGAAGATGAATGATATAGCCTTATTTTTCAAACCCCTTCTTCTTTTCACCGATATATCCGGATGTGTCTAGCAATTCATTTCCCTTTTTTTTACGAGTTGCTTATTATTTAATTATATAAACCGTGTTCAAGACACAATTTTGCATTATTCAAGTATATATACATTTCTTCGCACAAATGTAAATATGTATAAATTACTTATTATTATTTACGATTATTAAATTTGTTCGCATCTTTTATTTCGATTTCGTATTGTGCACGACTCACTACTCTTAAACAATATCACGACGATAAACGTAAATTTAAATTAATTAATTATGATTAAGTTTCGGGGTGTTACATCTCACAAGACTTGAAGATTGACGAACACATTGCTAATCACTTACTTAGTGCATACTCACTCAATCTTCTAACTTACAACTCTAGTTCTTATGTTCTTACGTTTGGAGTTATAAAAAGAAAGTCTTGTAATCACTTCTACGCTTTCAATTCTCTACTAAGTTCCTTGAATGAGCCGTAAGGGTTAACTCAGCTCAGTTGTCCCTATATGTAAAGGTTATCTTAGTTAGGAAGTACTAGATCGGATAATGGATCCGAGTCTAGGAAAAACTTGTAATCGAATTGTCCAAGGGAGCAATTCTATGAAGAGTCACTCCTTGTAGTTTCTGGATTCAAAATTGTGGGTTTGAGTTGGTGCTTGGATAAGCACTGCTCGTGGTTTTCTACCCCAGGAGGGTTTCCACGTAACTTATGTGCTTTATCTATTTTTGAGTCTAATCTAGACTCGAATTACTTTCTAAGTCTTTGATGTGCAAAATACTTTGTCAATTCACAAAAATCTTCCATCACCCTATTCACCCATCCTCTAGGGTGACTTAGCCTCTCCAAGAGCAAACCTTTAATTGGTATCGGAACCTAACCTTTCAAAAGGATCTCACAATCCAAAGCTCAAAACAATGGAGAGTTTGATGAAGGAAGATCTTTCATCATACCACCCAAGTTCAAAGGTTCAAACTTCGCATAGTGGAAGAAGATGATGTAGTGCTTCATCTAGGACTATGATAAGGAGGTCCGAAACATCATCCAACATGGGAACTTCACTCCCATGAAGATAGAAGGAACAAGATCTTTACCGAAGGTGAAGTTTGAGTTCTCCACCGAAGACAATGAGAAGTACAGGAAGAACTTGAAGGCCATGAACACTTTGATGTGTGCTATCAACTCGGAAGAATACAATAGAGTGTCTGCCTATGACACAACCAAAGAAGTATGGGATACACTGGTCAACACTTATGAAGGAACCAGTCAAGTGAAGAAAATAAAGATAAGTCGGTTTCTCCACATGTACGAGCTTTTCAAAATGGAGCCTAAGGAGAACATCACTTAGATGTACATTCACTTCACCGAGATTGTCAACAATCTCAAGTCTCTAGGTAGGAAAGTATCTCATGAAGAAGTTGTGAGAAAAATTCTAAGGAGTCTATCTAAGAGAAAATGGGGTCCCTAGGTGATAGCAATCGAGGAAGCTCAAGATGTCTCTCGGTTGAAGCCAAATGAGCTCATTGGGAAGTTACTCACTCATGAGCTGCACTTAGAAGAAGAGGAAGCTGAGGTCAATACCAAAAAAAAAAACATTGCACTCAAAGCCTCGGAAGAAAGACGACAAAGTTTGAGTTCCTCATATTCTGAAGAAGATCCCATGGCACTCATTGCCCGAGGTTTTAAGAAGATGATGAAATTACAAAAAGTGGCAAAAGAGGCCAAAGTAGGAGTTCTATAGGAAAGACAAGAAAGGTAAATATTCATCCTCTTCCAATGTGTCTTTAACAAAGAACTCGGCTATTTCGAGTGTGGTAGCAAGGAGCACATAGTCAAGGGTTGTCCAAAGAGAAAGAAGAACAAAAAGAAGAAAAGGGCTATGGTGGCTACCTGGAGTGATGATGATTCGGAAGAAGATTATGATTCCGATGACTCAAAGTGTTTAATGGCACTATGAGACTCGAAGTTGGATCCGAGTTAGACAATGATGAATCGGATGCTAAGGAGATAGATCCTCAGGAGGTAATCAATTACTTCCTCAAGTTTTCTAAACTTGATCTTGCTAGATATATTTTTACTTTGGAAGAAAAGTCCAATTCCGATTCTTTTGAATTCAAAGAGCAACTAGAGTCTCTTACTATTGAGAGCATCACTTTGAAAAAGGAATTAGAAAATTTAAGACAAAATCTAAAACTGCTGGAGACCAAGTACTCAAGATAATGAGACCGAGTCCGAGTATCTCAACGACAGAGAATCAAAAGCTGAAATAGAAGCTCAATGAGTCATAAGAGTTAGTTTTGAAACTCAATAAAGGTCAGCAAAACCTTGATCTTTTACTTGAAGAAATAGGAAGGACAATGATGATTGAAAATGATTTACCTTACTATTTCTAGGCGGAGGCAGATCAACATAGCAAATTACACACTAAACAGATGCCTCATCGGACCCATTCTGAAGAAGACACCCTATGACCTATACAAGGGAAGAAGCCCAACATTTCCTACTTCAAACCATTCAGATGTAAATGCTATGTGCATAACAATGGTAAGGAACATCTGACTAAGTTTGATGCACGGTCGAATGAATGTATATTTCTAGGTTATTCATCTCATAGTAAGGCTTATAGAATCTTTAATAAGAGAAATAACAAAATGGAAGCAAGTATCTACGTTGTCTCTGGTGAAATGAATCCACTTTCTCGGATCTCAAGCTCAACGAGAGAAGAAGATGATATAGCTGAAGCCGAGCTCGGAATGAATCAAAACAAAGGAACCGAGGCAACTTAGAATAAGCCAACTCGGAATGAACTAAGTCAGAATGAGCCAATTCAAAAGCCAGCTCGAGGCTATCGAAGATCAAGATGAAGATATTCAACAAGATGAAACAGGTAAAGAAAAATCACTCAACCAACAAACCAGGTAAATCAAAGGACGAGTAAAGCTTTCAAATATGCATCTAGTCACCCACCCGAGAATAGTCTTTTTGTTATCAATAGTGGGGTAAGAACTCATTCATCTTTGCAAAATCTATGTGCATTTTCAGTATTCATTTCATTAATTGAACCTAAAAATATAATAGAACCCTACTTGAACTAGAATGGCTAGAGGCCATGTAAGAAGAATTAACTCAATTTGAAAGAAACTATGTCTTAACTTTGACCAAACGACCTTTTGACCACCCAATTATAGGAACAAAATGGGTTTTCAAGAATAAACTGGATGAGGCACGGTTGGTAGTCGAAATAAGACTAGATTAGTTGCTCAAGGATATAACCAAGAAGAGGGAATTGTTTATAGGGAAACCTTTGCACTGTTGCTAGGATTGACGCAATCGGAATTCTCTTAACATTTGCATCTAACATGAACATTAAGCTTTATCAAATGGATGTTAAGTGTGCATTTCTTAATGATTATATTCAAGAAGAAGTTTATATTGAGCAACCCCTGGATTTGAAAACTCTCAATTTCGAAATCATGTTTTCGAACCGCAAAAAGCTTTATATGGTTTGAAACAAGCTCCCAGAGCTTGGTATGAAAACTAAGTAGTCCCAGAGCTTGGTATGAAAACTAAGCAGTTTCTTGGTTGAAAATGACTTCAAAAGAGGTCTTATTGACAAAAATCTTTTTACAAAACCGAGGGGAATGATTTTCTTTTCATTTAGATTTATGTTGATGACATTATATTTGGAGCTACTAATGAAACTCTATGCCTAGAGTTTTGTGAGTTAATGAGATAGGAGTTCCAAATGAGTATGATGGGAGAACTCAATTTCTTCCTTGGACTATAAATCAAGCAAGAGAAGGATGACATCTATGTTCATCAATCAAAATACACCAAGGAATTACGGAAGAAGTACAAGCTAGAAGATGTGAAGCATGCAGCAACACCAATCGAGTAGCAGTACTAAACTAGACTCAAATGAGAAAGGTAAAGCACTAGATCAGAAACTCTACAGAGATATGATTGGATCTCTACTTTATCTTACATCTAGTGGGCCGGATATCATGTTCGAGTGTCCGCCTTTGCGCCAGATTTCAAGCTAACCCTAAGGAATCACATCTTACTGCGGTGAAGAGAATTTTTAAATATCTTGGAAGGACTCGGACACTTGGTCTCTGGTATTCTAAGGACTCGGATCCGAGCCTCACTGGATACTTAGATGCTAACTATGGTGGATACAAATTTGATAGAAAGAGCACATCGAAGCATGCCAATTTTTAGGTCAATCACTCATCTTCTAGCATTCATTGAAGTAGAACTCAGTTGCTCTATCAACTGCCGAGGCTAAGTACATAGCAGTTGGAGCTTGTTGTGCTCAGATTCTCTGGATCAAGCAACACTTGAAGGATCTAGGATTGTCATTCACGTTAATCCCAATCAAATGTGATAATCAAAGTGTCATCAGCATCACCAAGAATGCGGTTCATCTCTCTAAAATAAAACACATTGAGGTCAAATATCATTTTCTAAGAGACCACTATGAGAAAGGTAATATTGAACTTGAGTTTATTCCTACAAAATTTCAATTAGCTGATATTTTCACAAAAGCTCTAAGTGAAGATTAGTTTTGCTTTATTAGGAATGAACTTGTTATGTTAATTGCATGATTATATGAATTATTGCATAAGTTATTGAGAATTTGATTGATGAGAAAAATGGATATAAAAATTCAGAGATCATCTCTAGATCAATGAAGAATCTTGGAAATGTTTTCAAAAACCTTTTTTCTCTCTCTAGCACGCGAACACTATGCAAACTAGCCGTTAAAGGGAATCGGTTACGAAGATAGTCGTTACTCACTTGGAATACTCAACGGTCCGCTAAGCGTTACTTTGAGGGCTAAGTCAAAAAGGCATTTGTTTAATGAAAGCTCTTGTTCTATAAGTAGCACCGCTTCATTCTCATTCGATCACTTTTCTATTTGTTGCTCTAACTCTTGTTCTCTTTGCTCTTATACTCGAAACTCCACACTCTACTCTCTCTCTCCTCCCCTCTCTCCCCTCTCTCTCTCTCTCTCACATCTACTTTCTCTTCTCTCTTACTCTCAACTTCTTTCAATTATGCCTAAGAAAGGAAGCGCCTTCAGCCACCAAGAAGGCTAGAACCAAATCCACTTGCTTTGACAATCCACAAAAGGATCCATCCAAGGGCAATGTCCTTGCCTACGATGACACAAGCTCATCATGGCCCAATAGTACTTCATACAAGAGAAATTCTTCTCCACCGCCAAATTTTCTTTGATTGAGCCTATGCTCAACACATGTGCTTACAAGTTCTTGTGTTTCGTGATTCCATCAACCCGGAACTCGTCACCGAGTTCTATAACAACATGTATGTGAGAGATAATGTAATCTCTTCACTCGTTCAAGGCAAAACCATTCACGTCAATCTATCTCTTCTCCACAAACTCTTTGGGGTCAAAACTCTTTTCTTGAACTCTAACCCCATTCCATTCAATGAATTCACCAATGACTTCTTTGATCGATACTCCAAGGAGGTTCTAAAGTCCGAAAGAACTTTTACGTGACTTAGATGACCTCAAAAGCAAGACTTCTTTGCTTTATTCTGATGAGGACTTTCTTCTCCTTCTACCCCTCCAAAGAGAACCCAAATAGAAAAGTTCTTAAGGTTCAGTTTGATATCCTTGAAGGGTATGAGGTTGACCTCTTCCCTTTCATCTTGGAGCAGATTGCTTATGTTCCTTCGACCAAAAGAAGCCTCCTCTTCCTTTTGGAGCTCTACTTTCTGTTTTTCGCTCAATTTAAGGTGGATCTCCCTTCGATCCATACAAATTTTAGGAGCCACCTGTCTCGTATAGGCGGGGCTGATCTCATTGTTCTAGGATACCGAGAAATCCGATCCGGTGTCCGGGCTCATTCATCTTAACTTGTTGCTCCGCCTCCACCTTAAACTTAGAAAGACTTTGAGACCCCCTTCTAACTTGTGGATGTTCATCCTCTCCGCCTACCCCTTCTATTGAGTTATTTTAGAAGGTGGCAACCCACTTTGCTGCCTCTAGCCAAAGAGCTGCAAGTAGTTGTGGAAGCCTTCCGGGCTTTTATGCCAATCTTAACTCGGTTCTAGAGTAAGGTTTAGCGCTAGATTGACTAGAGTCATGCCTTGGTTGGTGAGCTCATGGAGGTGATCAGGCGCCAACAAGATCAAATCCGACATCTCTAGGAGAGAAGATTCAAAGCCGTAGAGGACTCGGAACCATTCTCCGAAAGAGCACCACCGTAACACCCTTAGCCTATAATCACTAGTTTAAGCTAAGCAACCCGCTAACCAGTGATTAGCGCAGCGAAAAAAGGGTTAAGAGCGTCACCGCCGCCCTTACCAGTGGAAAGGGCAAGGCTATCGAGAGTCGGACACTAAACTATTCGACTTAGATTACTCTATTTAACGATCAACAAGCTGTAACAACCCGACCCTAAATCACATCATTTATTTATTAATAACAGGATTTATATGATCGAGCGCGTGCACTTCAATTCGATATCTTATATTTAAACTATTTTTATCCGTATGTTATGTAGCTAAGGCGACGAAGTGGCCCTAATAAAAATCTCATAATAGGATTTTGATTTGTGAACATCGTTATTAAAAACAAAATTAAAAGTAACAATAAAAGAAAACAAAATAAGTGAATAAAGAAATAAATAAAAATAATAAAATAACCAAATTAGATTTTTCTAAGGAATAATCCGGAGAAAGAATTCTCTCGGAATATGAATGCAGCTTAAAAATTCACTCGGGCTCTCTCTCTCTCCCTGCTTCCTCCCCTCGTCCTCCCCTGCCTCACCACTTCTCTCTGCTGCTGCCTTTCACTCCGGCCTCCGAACGCCACCCACGCCGGCTGAGCCGGCGCTAGGCACCGCCCGGCGAGCGCCCTCGCACTCCCCTTCCGCGTCCTCTCTCTCGTACTCCCTGCCTCTCCTCTCGCTCTTCCCGTCTCTCGCCCCTTCCATCCTCCCCTGCTTCCTCTTCCTCGCGGCATCTTCTCCGGCCAGCACGGCGAGCGACGCCGGCGGGAAACCGGCGCCGGTCGTCCCCGTCCCCCTCTGTCTCGCTTCCTCCCTCTCTCGCGCTCTCGTGCTCTTACCGTCCCTCTCGCCTCCCGCTAGGCGCTGCGGGGTTTCCCTGCCGCGGCCACCTGACGGCCAACCACCAGCCCGGCGACCGCCGGAGGTCATCGCCGCCTCTGCAGAGTGGCTGCCGGTGCAGCTGCCGACCACCACAACCCCTGCTCGACCTCTTCGACTTCTCCTCTTCAAATCGAAGGTAAACACCCTAAACCCTAAATTATCAAGTTTCGATTTATTTAGGTAATTGTAACTATAAATTGAAGTGTATGATTTAGAATTGTGTTGTTGAATGAATCTGAGGATTGATTGGGAAAAATTCAGATTGGTATGAATGACAGAGAAGTGACAGTTGATGCATTGATTGTGTATAAATGTGATTTCTTTTGGGAACTTATAATTTAGAGAATGGGGTTAGGGATGTTTTGTTATATAATTGAGTAATTGAATGAATTCGAGATACTTTGGGGAATGAATATATTGAGCAAAAGAAGGGCAGAGTACATGTGGAAACTAAACTAACTAACGTGTAAATGTAGAGACGTAAAGAAAACTTGGTGCATTAAGTTGTCTAATTGTGAATGTGAATGTGAACTTTGTTGTGAAAGTAATGCTCATGACCTTAAATTGATATGGGTGTGAAGTTTGAGCAATTTGGTTAATGGTGAAGCCTTCCTATAGGAAGGCATTGGTGGATTAAGTAATCACTTAGTTATCGAGTTTGAATTCGATGAAAGAAGGAATAAAGAAATTACGTTGGGAATGAGGATCGAAAGATAAGTTGAGTTGGCAAACTAATCGAATTAGTTGCATCAAATAAGAATAATAATAATAATGCTAATAGTAATAATGATAACAATGTGGGTAGCAATAATAAGAATTATTAAGAGCGTGTTTCACATCTTTTAATACATATAGTAACGACAAGTGATTGGTCACACATGTATATGTATATATATACTCCTTTTCAATTCACGCCAACAAATGCACTGAATTACATAAATAACACTAGTTATCCGATTAGCGTAATCGATCTCTCTAATTAGTAGACGCTGTTGCCCATGATCAAAACGTAACTAATGCGGTGAAGTTGTGTAAGGGAGACGTAGTCACCTGATTGTGTAACAAATATAGAAAATGAAGTAACACACCAATACTTATGCGAACTCAAGCATCAAAACTCAAGAAAAACATTATTAACCCTAGAAATCCATTTTAAACGAACCGAGGCCACTTCAGTTGCCGAATAGCTGGTGACTCAAATTTCTACAAAAGGGAAGAAACAAATATTCTCGGTTCGAGTACGTTCATTGCACTGTACCTTTCGAAAACTCACATGTTTCATCAAATCTCAATATTTCTCATATATACAATTAATAATGAAGCATTTGCAAATCAAGTTTTGCCATCTAATCAAGTGGTCCCCGCCCAATTATCAATTATCGGGGCTTATGCCCATCAATTATCAATTATCGGGGCTTATGCCCAACCCGCGCGGCTTCAACTCGGGTTCTCGGTCGGCTCGGGAGGTGTGCACCTTACTAAGATCGTATCAATTATCAAGGGGTTCCACTTTCGGATAATAACCGAGCAAGCAAGTTTTAATTATATTCTCTCCCCTGTTTTCAAACTAAAATGAATTGAAATGCGCGCGCTCAATCAATATATTCTTCAAAGTTATTTTACGATGACAGGAATGTTCGTACTGAGTTTCGACTCACTCTTCCAAATATTTTACTTGTTTTTGTTTTAGGAAGAAGCATTGGTGAACAACCAACCATTCACCAAGTCCGACGAAGGCAAACCCTAGCCAGCCACGTGGCATTTGGGAGTCCGAAGGTACATAGACGCTCACAATGATTTTACCCTCAACCAGGGTCTAGGTATGACCTTGGGAATTACTGTACGTTGCGTATTATTTTGTGGAACAAACAAAAGTCTAGGTTGTATAAATATTACGTGGCTAAACCAAGTAACTCTGTGTTTTGGGATGACCTAGCTACTTGGGTAATATGTAGTTACTCCTAACATTGTCATATAACAGTGGATGCACAAATCGTACTTCACTTCATTTCAAATTATTGAGCCTTGTCCTATTTTTAGGACGGCGGTAGCGCCTTCGATCGTTACCTTCCGCTGCGACCTTATGTAATAGTCCCCGATGAGGGGATTATTAAGTAATGGTGATTGGGGGCGTTACGGTTGTGGTATCGAGCCGAGGTTTAGAAATCACTTGTGAGCACTAGAATTTTAAGGTGTCATGATTTGACATTTAGGAAACTTACGTGGCTATTATTCCCTCAAGTTGTCATTTGGGATTTGTGGATGTGGTGTAACTAATATTGAATTGAAGTATATACTTTTGGGTGATGCTAAGTATAAAAAAAATGTACGTTATGACTTAAGTTGTTGACATGCATTTCATATGCTTTTAAGTTTTGTAGCTTGTAATTAAGTTCATGAATTTTGTTTCGGATGTATTATGAGCCATTTGGGTGGTTTTAAGCTTTAATGTATATTGGTTGTACTCCGGCGTTTGGCCGTTGAGTTGTGTACTCCGAGCGTGTGGCTCGTTGAGTGATATTGTGGTTTTTATGCAGGGTTTTAAAGTTTTAAATTTATGGGATAGGCCATATTACAAACGGAACTCTGCCGAAATTTTTAGAAAATACCAAACTCTCTTAGGAAATTCCCTATATTACCTTTAAGTTGGAATTAGAAAGCAAACCCGACATCCGAATAAGCCTTGGGAGTCCCTTTGATCAAGGATTCCTCAATCGATAAGAATCCCGAGAGAATGATAATCTAACGTGCAATTGGGTATTACTTATCATATAAGCACAATAGAAGCGGGAGTTACCTAAATATGTTTTATATTAGAAGTTGTGAGCAACTTGATTCATCGGAGAGGGAAAAGATATGTACACCTGAGGAAAAAGAGGTATAGGGATATATTATTGCGGTGGACATATGGTGAAACACAATGAAAAATGAGGTTGTGAGTTCACTTGGGATAACTTTACGGAAGGGTTAGAGCTAAATTGTACCCACTGCAATTCGTGGACGAAAAGAATGGGGGTTCATAGAGTTAAAAATGGACTACAAAATGACAATAGTGGAGTACGCTAATAAACTTATGGAGTTATTTAGGTATGACTCGGACCTAGTCGTTATTGATAAAGTAAAGATGTTAAAGGCTTGGCCTATTTTATTTGACATTAACTCGATAGTAATCTATTAAAGATTGTCAAGGATTGTACGAGAGAATAGTGAACGTAGAGGTTGAACGAGCAAAGAGTGGACTAAGGGCTTTAAATTCCGGAGACTCAAAGGGAGCTGAACAGCACAAGTGAGAGTATAGTCCAAGAGAAACATGTTATTAGTTTCAACAGGGGTCACTCATTGATCATCCCTGAATCTTGGGGAAAATGTTGCCAAACAAATCACGCCCACATCAAATTGTTGAATGGGTATTAATAAATGTATGAGGTGTGGTAGCCTTGAGTATTTAGTAAACACTTTCTTACGAGGACAGAAAGTTGTAGAGAAGGGAATTGTCGAGCACTAATGATACCATGTGAAGAGATACTCTAGAAGTTGAAGAAAATGCTACCCATAACTCAAATTCTTACCTTGCTCATGGAAGGTAAAAAGTATATCAGCTATAGTGAGGTGTTGAAAGACAAGTTAGGATGCGTATCAATACAAAACGATAAGATCATAGCTTATACATCTCAACAACTGGAACTATGTGCAAAGACTTATCCTACTCACGAATTTAAGTGGGCTACTTGTTGTTTTGCTTTAAATGTTTGGAGGCATTACTTGCGTGGGGTAACATGTAAGATTTATATTGACCATCGGAGTTTGAAGTACATATGTACCCAAAAGAAGGTCAATCCGAGGCAATGCTTTGTTAGAAGAATTACCTTGGGGTTACAACTTACAAGTATAATATCACCTAATGAAGCTGAATATAGTGACAAATGCGTGGAGTACGGAGACAAAGCACAAGTTGAATGTGATAATGACAACTTAGCTTGTGGTTATATGAAATCTCTACAATATAAGCATTGACTCAATCTCGCATGAACAAATGAATGAGTTCCTAGCTGCAATAGAGGTATGATATATAATAATGAAGGGTATTCGAGTTAGACCAAAACGATGTTGTCGGGATGGAAAGGATTAGGAAAAATATTAAAAGGAAAAATCTCCTGGTTTCAAGGTATACATAAGGATGAAACCTTCCGAGTCCTGTGTCTGAAGAAAGAGGAGTTGAGGCGTAGAATTCTTGAGGAGACCCACAATACACCCTATAGCCATTCATGCATCAAGGGTATGCCCCTGAAGACACTAGGCTTGAGTATCTATACAAAATTCAGCTTTGTCAATTTTGTATTTGCCATGCCTATTCAAGAAAGTAATTCTGTATTCCACCTGCTTCCATATACATCTAATAGCTCTATGTATATTCACTTGCCCTCCATTGAAGGCTATCTCGTTTCTATCCTGCCATATTTGGTAGTGCAGTAGTTGGTAGGCAAATAATGAAACATCTTTGGCTTCTTGGCATGCTTCCTCTTGCTATCCTTTTCTCGCTAGTCCTTGAGGTTTTGAGGTTTGTATATGTTTTTGAGTGATATCCATATCCTCTCTCTAATCCCCATAGCATAATGACATAAAAAGAAGAGATGTTCAAGGTCTTCTATATGTTTTCCACATACTCCACAGTTGTGCGGCATCATAGTGAATCTTGCTAATCTGTTTCTTAGTGGCAACTTTGTCTCTGTACATTAGCCATAGAAATACCTTGTGCTTAGCTATTATACTTCTACACCATACTATCTTCCCCATTGAACTCTCCCCTTGTTTGCACTCATGATCTTGTATCCATGCTTGAAAGTGTATTCATCAGTCAAACCGTGCATCCAGGTCTCTAACTTTAGTCTTCGGTTTACACAATTTTTTTCGGATACTAACGCACATCCCTCTTAGGTATAAAATCCCACTAGTCTGCCCCTTTTGAAGATGGCTATGGATCCAAATTACACACAAGTTATTTTTCTCCTTAGCACTTGCTTAAATATGTTTTGCCTTCAAAGCTCTATTCCATACTTTGAAATCTTTAATCCCTAGTCCTCCATGTTTCTTCTTTGTGCATACTATTTCCCAAGCTACTAATGGGATTTTTTTCTGCCCTCAATGTACTTCCATAGGAAGCATCTACATACATTTTCTACCTTTTTCACAATCCCTTGAGACAACACAAGAATTTGTCCCCAAAATGTGATAACGCCAGACAAAGCTGAATTGAACAATGTAATCCTTGCAGCATATGACATGTGTCTACTCTGCCATGTCCTGATTTTTGAGGTTATTTTGACCACCAATAATTGGCAATCCAACACATTTAGTCTTGAGGATGTAATAGGCACTCCTAAGTACGCAAATGGTAATTTCCCGCATCAAAGCCAGATTCAAATATCGGTTGCTTGTCTACTTTCCTCTTTTACTCCTACAATCACAATACTTGATTTCTCTGTATTCACCATCAAGCCTGATATCTTTGCAAATTGTTGTATGATCTCCTTTACCTTCCCAATTGACTTACTATCAGCTCTGCAGAAAAGCGGCAAGTCATCTACAAAGGATAGGTAACTTAATTTAATACTCTTACATCCAGGGTGCAATGCAAACTCTTTTTCATCGCAGCTATTTTTAGAAGTCTAAATAGTCCTTCCATAGCCAGCACAAACAACAAGATCGATATTGGATCACCCTGTCTCAACCCTTCTACCCCCTTAAAATATCCATGTACACCTCCGTTCATTATGACGAAAACGTTGGAGTAGTAATACAAGCCAAGATCCATTTTCCGAATATATTAGGAAACTCATATCCCTTTAAAAATTCATCAACATATCCCCAACTTATGGAGTTGTAAGCTTTCCTCAAATCCAATTTCATGATGCATATGGGACTAATACTTTTCCTCTTATATCCCCTAACGATCTCTTGGAAAATCGTTACATTATGCCCCAATTCTCTACCTTGATAAAAGTACACCGACTCATGCTAATCAACTTTGGGAGGACTTTCCTCATTCTATCACAAAGAACCTTAGCAATGTATTTGTATAGCACGTTGCAACATGATATTGGTTTGAAATATCCTTCATTATTTGGACGAGTTTACTTTAGGTATAACTACAAGATGTGTAGCATTCACCTGAGTTAGCATTTTCCCTATTTTGAAAAAGTCTTGCACTGCACTCGACAATCTTTTTCCCTAACAACTCCCAGTTTTTCTTAAAGAAATTTCTTGTGAAGCCATCCGGCCCTAGGGATTTGCCTCCATCAACGCTAAACACAGACTTTCCTGATTTCTTCAACTATAACGAGTCTAGTTAATTTGAGTTGTTGTTTAATATTTAGAGTAGGCCCATTGTTGTAAACCTTCTCTGGTATAGACGCTCTATCCTCATGTTTCTCCCTCAATAAGTTCCTATAGAACGATACCATGTATTATGCAACTTGTTTATTCCCTTCTATGACTTGTTGGTTTTCATCTCTCATTTTGTAATACGTATTCTGCTACTTCCTTTGTTTGAGCAAGGCAGAAAATGTTTTTGAGCATTGGTCACCATTCCCGACCCATTCAATCTTGCATTCATTGCTTCATTAGTTAGACTAAGTCTTCCAAAGCATTATTAAATTCTACTCTAATCTTGTCTTCTATCTCCTGGAGCCTTGTATTATCGGGTGCATCATTAAGAGCGATTTGTGCATCATGTAGTTTAGTTCTCAATATGTCCACTTTAGCATGGATATTTCCATATTTAGATCTATGTAGACCTTTTAAAGACCTCTGCAAGTCTTTTAGTCGTGATACAATCCGATACATCAATGAACCTTGGTAGACTTGATTCCAACTTTTATGCAAGGCGAGCTTGAATTCCGGATTATTCATCCACATATCACATAATCTAAATGGGCTATGTTCCATAATTTTCTTAAAAAAAAAAAAAAAAACTCTACCTGTGCATCTTCCCAAGCTAATATTGCCTCGGTATTCCCAAGCACTCTGTCCAATCTAGAAAAAAAAAAAAAAAACTTTGTCCCACGACTCATGTCTATTTGACCAAGAATAGTAACATTCATCGTATTTTAGCTCTTTTAAATCACAATTCATCAAGCGATCCTTAAAATCCACCATCTCATGTGAAGACTCGGACACTTGCTCTATATCTTTACGAGTCATGCAAAAGGAATCAGGTATAACGATGTCATTCATATAGAGTTTTGATTCCAAGGCATTCTCTGTGTCTTAGAAACTTACTTGAATTAAATAGTATCCTTTCTATGCGATTCGTCCTTCACATATCTCTTTAATCGCTTTTTAGTTAGCGACTCGGAAAAGTTGTTCTTTATTACGAGTCCATTCTCACTCAGAATCGACTTGTGGTTATTTACTCTATTGCTTGCATAGTCGGCATTCATAGTTCATTTCATGCTTAGTCTATATCAAGTTCTTTCTCACTCTAATATTTGCTATAGAACGTGTTTCTTTACTTAAGACTAAGTCATATGGAATTACGAGTATCATGGATATTAGACTCGGAATATTCCATTTCTTTTCGACTCGAGATAATCAATTGCGTAATTTTTCAAAATTATTTTGTTATCCGTGTCTAACCTTGGACCAAAGTATTTTATACTTTGAGAACCAAAGGTGTTTTACTTTTGTAGGTTATTCAATCGAGGATATCTTTTCAAACTACAAAAGTAGCCGAAGCTTGAACGTCAAATCACCAGCGAGATATGGCTTTTCACCTTCCCTGCTTTAGTCTCGGAAGATTGTGTCGAAGGCATGCGCTTCCATATCCGGAAAGCTGGAACGCCAAGCCTAACGAGTGGTTTTCACCTTATTTTTCAAGACACAACCGATGGTTTTGGGACTTCCAAGAGAGTTAAACCGTTGTCCAACGTTCATATTTCAACGGATACTTTCGAGTGACTCGAAAGCCTTTCTCAACGGTCACGAGAGGACTCTCGGTCAGCGAGATGAAAATAACGGCTACTCTGCCTGGTCTTATCTATAAGAAGAAGCCACTTCACAAGACTTGAAGGTTGCCGAACATATTGTCTATACACTTGATCAAAGTTATACTCTCAATCTTCAACTTACAACTCCCACTCTGTAATTCATTACTTTACGAGTTGTAAGGTCTTGTACTTCGTTACAAACACTTCTTACATTCTTTGTAAGGTCCCTTGACTAAGTCTGTAAAGGTTAACTCGGCTTAGTTGTCCCTAGACTGTAAGGGTTATCTCGGCTAGGAAGTACTAGATCGAGATAAGGTAACTTCGAGTCTAGGAAAATGCAGTATAGAGTTGTCTAAGGGAGCAACTCGGGTTACGTCAAGTTCACGGTATTTTGTGGACTCAAAATAGTGGATTTGACTTCATGTCTGGATTGACACGGGCCGTGGTTTTACGCCTCAGGAGGGTTTCCACGTAAAATCTCTGTGTTCTTTTACGAGTTCATTCTAGACTCGAGACGACCTTAGTGCTCTTGCTTCTTCGATTCATTGCTTTTTGAGTCCAATCTTTTCGACTCGTTATTAGACTCGGATTCTGTCTTTGCCTCTTTTACGCGCAAAAGTGTGTATTTTCGGAAAGAATTTTCTATCACCCTATTCACCCCCTCTAGGGTGACTCGAGACTCTCCTTGAGCAAACCTTCGATTGGTATCGAGCCTAGCCTTTCGGAAAGGATCTAACAGTCCAAAGGTTTAAAGATCGGATGGCTCGAGAACACCGGAGAGTTCGACGAAGGTAGATCTTCCAACGAGGCCACCAAAATTCAAAGGTTCAAATTTTGGTCACTTGGAAGAAGCTCATGGAATGTTTCCTTATGGATCACGATGAAGAAGTATGGGAAATCATACAACAAGGAAACTACATTCCAACAAAGACAGATGAATTCAGAATCCTTTCGAAGACAAAGGTCGAGTTCACGCTAGCGAAGCGAGAAGTTTAGAAGCGAGAAGTTCGAAAGAACTTCAAAGCCATGAACATCCTCATGTGCGCCATAAGCTCGGAAGAATATAATCGAGTCTCTGCCTGTGACTCGCTAAAGAGGTGTGGGACACTCTGGTCAACACCTACGAAGGTACAAGTCGGGTGAGACAAGCAAAGATCAGCCGAGTATCTTCACAAATATGAGCTTTTCAAAATGGGGCCAGAAGAGAACATTACTCGGATGTTCATACGCTTCACTGAGATCACCAACAATCTCAAATCTCCGGGAAAGAAGATCTCCCATGAAGAAATGTGTCGAAAAATTCTCGAAGCCTACCCAAGAGACGATGGGGTCCTAAGGTGACTTGCCATAGAAGAGGCTCGGAACCTCTCACTCTTGAAACCGGACGAGCTCATCGGAAAGCTTCGACTCATGAGATACACACGGAAGAAGAAGATGCTGAGGGTACTTCCAAAAGGAACATTGCGCTTAAAGCCTCGAGAATCCAAAGAAGCAATTCCGAGCTCCTCCGAATCGGAGGATGATCCCATGGCACTCATTGCAAGAGGCTTCAAGAAAATGATGAAGCACAAAAGATGGGACAAAAGACCAAAAGAAGAATTCTACAAGAAAGACAAAAGAGATAGAAAAGGTAAGTTTTCTTCTTCTTCAAAGTTATCTCTGTCTAAGAATTCCGGATGTTTTGAATGTGGTAGCAAAGACCACATAGTCAAGGACTGTCCAAAACGAAGACGGGACGGGAAGAAGAAAAAGGCCATGATGGCAACATGGAGCGATGAGGAATCATCCGAAGACGACGAGGATTCGAGATGACTCAAAGTGTCTAATGGCAATCAACGACTCGAAGCCGAAAAGAGTCGGACTCGGACACGAGACTCGGATAATGAGGAAGCCGATCCTCAAGAGGTAATAAACTACTTCCTCAAATTCTCCAAAGTTGATTTAGCTAAATACATCTTTACTTTGGAAGAAAAGTCCAATTCGATTCTTCTCATTTCAAGGAACAACTTGAGTCAATCACTTACGAGAGCACTTCTTTAAAAAATGAATTGGAAAAGCTGAGACTCACACTCGGAGAACTCAAGACAAGTGCTCAAACTAATGAGGCCGAGTCCGAGTTACTCGAAAAGAAAATGAGCAAGCTGAAACGAAGCTCATTGAGTCTCGAGATCTGGTTTTAAAATTTACTCAAGGACAGAAGAACCTTGATATGCTCTTAGGTTCACAATGTGTCTCTTTTAGAAAAGAAGGTCTTGGGTTCAACAAGGAGGAAGAATCTAATTCTTACTCGGAATTGTTCAAAAGGATTCCGAAGCTGTTAAGCTCAAAAAGGTGAGCATGGTCCCATTCACAAAAATGAAAGGAGGACTAAACCCGGACCTATCTACAAAAGGAAACCATTTTCTCCTGTTTCAAAAGGAAAGGTTTTTAAAAGGAAAGAGACACGGACTCGGTTCTCCGAGAAGAAGACTCAGAATCGGACTAAACCCAAAGTCATTCAAATCCGGGTTCCAAGCACCTTCTTCCTCGAGAAAGGACCACGGTAAGAAATGTTCTTGGGTTCGTTAGAGGAAGTGAGAAGGGTTAGATTATCTCTGTTTTGCAGGTCACTCGGAAAAGATCAAAAGGACATTGGTACCTGGACGGTGGATGTTCACGACATATGACAGGTGACCAAGGACTCTTTTACGAGCTGGAGTCATATAAAGGAGGAAAGGTGACCTTTGGTGATGACAGCGAAGGGCAAGATAGTGGGCATTGGGAAGATTGGTAATGGAAACAATCTGGTGAGCCCAGTCTACCTTGTCAAAGGACTAAAGTACAACTTACTTAGCATCTCCCGACTTTGTGACAAAGGACAAGAGGTAAAATTCACTCAATCCAAGTGCTACATCACGAGATGAGATCACCAAAGAGATAAAACTTTCGGGTAAGAGATCGGGTAATACCTACATCATCCCTCTTTCGACCCAAGTCAGAATTTATCCTGTTTGAAAGCATCTCTTCAAGATGATTCTTGGACTTGGCATCGTAGATTAAGTCATATTAGCATGCATACTATCAAAAAGCTTGCATCTCATCATCTAGTTAGAGGATTACCTAACCGTACGTTTGAGAAGGATAAAGTATGTGAAGCATGCACCGAGAGGAAACAAGTCGAGATCTTCATTCAAATCTCTGAAGACAGTTTCCACATCCAACGTGCTTGAATTACGCATATGGATCTATGTGGCGAAATTCTGTAAAGAGTCTCGGAGGTAAATCTTACATACTTGTTATCATTGATGATTTCTCAAGATTTACCGGGTGTGTTTTCTCAAGCATAAGAATGAAGCCTTCAAGGAATTCAGTAAGCTCCGTAGAAAGATTCAAGTGGAGTCCCGGACTCGAATTCAAAAGATTCGAACCGACCATGGAAGGGAGTTCGATTACTCAAAATTCTCGAGTTTTGTGACAAGAATGGAATTTCTCACAACTTCTCGGCACCCAGAACTCCTCAACGGAATGGAGTAGTTGAGAGAAAGAACAGAACCCTTGAAGAAATAGCAAGGACGATGATGATTGAACACAACTTGCCTTACTATTTACGGGCGGAGGCGATAAACACGACCAACTACACTCTCAATCGATGCCTCATCGGACCCATTCGAAGAAAACACCTTATGAACTCTACAAAGGAGGAAGCCAAACATTTCCTATTTCGGACCTTTCGGATGTAAGTGCTTTGTCCACAACAATGGTAAGGATCATCGACCAAGTTTGATGCTCGGTCGAGACGAAGGAATATTTCTAGGTTACTCTTCTCATAGCAAAGCTTACCGTATCTTCAACAAGAGAACTAACAAAGTGGAAGAAAGTATCCACGTAGTGTTTGATGAGCTTGAACAGGAAAAACCAAGTGAATCTTCATACTCGGAGCTGAAGCTCGAAAGGATGATGACGAAGATGAGCTTACAAAGACTCGGAAGGAGATCACTCGGAACGAGGAAGTTCAGAATGAAATAGCTCAAGAAGTCGCTCGGAGCGAGCAAGTCAATGGAGCCGATCACTCGGAACAAGCTTCGAAGATCAAGCTATTCAGCCCACAAACCTGGTGAATCAAAGAACTGGTAAAGCATTCAAATTTACTTCCAGTCATCCCCAAGAAAACATAATTTCGATATCAACGAGTGGGGTAAGAACTCGTTCTTCTCTTCATAATCTATGTGCATTCACTGCATTCATTTCACTAAGCTGAACCCAAAAATGCACTAGAAGCCCTTAATGAACCCGAATGGGTAGAGGCCATGCAAGAAGAGCTGAATCAATTTGAAAGAAACCAAGTCCGGACTCGACCAACCGACCTTCGACCACCCGAGTTATAGGAACCAAATGGGTTTCAAAAACAAAGCTGGATGAGGGTGGAGTAGTAGTTAGAAACAAAGCTAGACTTGTAGCTCAAGGTTACAATCAAGAAGAAGGAATTGATTGTGGGGAAACCTTTGCACCGAGTAGCTAGAATTGAAGCCATTAGAATATCTGTTGGCATTTGCATCCTGCATGCATATTAAATTATATCAAATGGATGTTAAGTGTGCCTTTCTCAATGGTTTTATTGAAGAAGAGGTCTATGTCGAGCGACCTCCTGGTTTTGAAAACTCGGAATTTCCAAATCATGTTTTCAAACTTCAAAAGGCTCTCTATGGTCTTAAGCAAGCCCCTAGAGCTTGGTATGAAAGACTGAGTAGCTTCCTGGTTCAAAATGATTTTAAAAGAGGTCGGATCGACAAGACTTTATTCATAAAGACCAAAGGGAAAGATTTTCTCATTGTTCAAATATATGTTGATGATATTATTTTCGGTGCTACTAATGAATTTACGTGCGAGAATTTTACGAGTTGATGAGTCAAGAGTTCCAAATGAGTATGATGGGAGAACTCAACTTCTTCCTTGGATTGCAAATCAAACAAGACAAAAATGGAATCTTTGTTCATCAATCAAAATACACCAAGGAACTGCTGAAGAAATATAAACTTCAAGATGCAAAGTACGCATCTACTCCTATGAGCAGACGAGTATAAAGCTCGACTCGGATGAGACAGGTAAAGCGGTAGATCGAAACTCTATCGGGGTATGATTGGATCCCTGCTATATCTTACTTTAAGCAGACCGAGATATAATGTTCGGTGTTTGCTTATATGCACGATTTCAAGCTAATCCAAAAGAATCACATATCACTGCGGTGAAGAGAATATTCGAGATATCTTACGAGCACTCGGAATCTAGGACTATGGTACTCCAGAGACTCGAACCGACTCGACTCGGGTACTCGAGACGCGGACTATGCGGGATACAAAGTTGATCGAAAGAGCACATCCGGAGCTTGCCAATTTCAGGTCAATCCCTAATATCCCGGCACTCAAAGAAGCAAAACTCGGTAGCTCTATCAACTGCGGAAGCTGAATATATTGCCACCTGGAGCTTGTTGCGCTCGGATTCTCTGGATAAAACAACACTTGAAAGATCTTGGACTATCTCTCAACTCGGTTCCAATCAAGTGTGACAATCAAAGTGCAATCAGTATCACTAAGAATCCTGTCCAGACACTAAAAAACAAAGCATATTGAAGTCGGGTATCACTTCTTACGCGATCACTCGAGAAAAGGGTGATATTACACTTGAGTTCATTCCTACTAATCTTCAATTAGCCGATATCTTTACTAAGCCACTTGGTGAAGATCAATTGCATTTTATTCGGAATGAGCTTGGTATGTTAAATGCTTAGTGTTGTGTTATGATTCTTGAATATTTACGTGCCATGTGCTTTCATTGTTAATAACCATTAGTTCGGTTGATCATGTGATACTTGGTCTAATAGTTATTTACGTGTTTCGAGTCACTCAGAAATTTTTCGAGCCAAACTCGGACGTAAGAGAAATTTGGACATCAAATTTTACTGAAGCTATCTCTAGAACAGTGGAGAGTTTCGGACTATAATTTCAAACCCTTTTTCTCTCTCTTTCTCGAGCGCTGCGATCGGATCTTAACCGCAGATTTTAAACCACCGATATCTCAACCGTTGAAGAAGAACCGTCACACCGGGCATTAATTATCGATGGACGGGCTGAGTCGGAACGGAGTTACTTAACGGATAGTGAACGGGCGCGCGTACTCACTATAAATAACGACTATCCATCTTCATCTCGGTATTCTAAAACTCCTTCCCTCTCAAATGAAATTCTTCTCGCGGAAGTTTGCTACGTGAATAGTGTTCCCCGATCGTCATGCGACGTCGAAGAAGCTCTCTCTCTCTCTCTCTCGTAAGTTTTCGATCTGCTCATCTCTCTTTCTTCTACCATTTTTTTCCGTTACCTTCTCTTCTACACCTCATTCTCTTTCTCTTTCGAAAAGCTTCATCTTTTCTTCTCACCATGCCTAAAAGAGGAAACCATCCCGACTTTCGGGTTTCTTCATCCTCTAAGAAGCCTCGCACCAACAAGCCGGAAAGCTCAACCCCTTCTAAACCCGTTGTCACCCGAGCATCTTGCGGCTGGACGACAAGTTCTTCCCAACAACCAAATTCTCCTGGTTGTCAAATAGCCAAACCATCGGAGTCTACCCTTTCTTGTGCTTTAGCGAGTTCATCTATCCTGAACTCATTTCGAGTTTTATACTCATCTCACCCACTCAGAAAATGTTCTAACCTCTCGGGTTCGGAACATTACTGTTCAGTATCAACACCTCCCTCCTTCACCGTCTGTTCAAAGTTTCTTCTCTCTTCTTGAACAGCAACCCTATCCCTTCACTTGAAGTCGCCGACGACTTCTTTGAAAAGTACGCTAAAGAATTCCCTGGGTCCGGAAAGAACTTTTACGTGACTCGGTTGAAGTCGAAGCCAGGCTTCTATGTTTCCTGCTGATGAGAACCTTCTTCTCACGGCATTCTAGCAAGGAGAACCCCAACTCCAAGCACCTCAAAGCCCTCTTCGATATCCCGGAGGGATACGAAGTCGACCTCTTCCCCTCCATCATAGAAGCGGATGGTCGCTGTGCCAGCTCGACTCCAGAGCAAGAAGAACACCTCCCTTCCTTTCGGTGCTCTTCTCACCCTTGTCTTCAAACAATTCCAAGTTCCTCTTCCCTCCGACCCTAACGCGGTGTGCGAGGTGGCCATTGTGGTCGGCAAGAAGGAACTCCGAGGGTACGGATACCGGGAAACTAACCCCGGTGTGCGGGTTCACAACTCGGAGCCGAGGCCTCCTTCTCCACCTCGGACTCGAAATCAACCCCTCTCCCTCTTCCTTCTTCACCTGGTGGTGCCTCTACCTCCAGGTGCTTCCAGAACTCTCTCCGCCCTCTTTTCTCCTGTCTTCATGGACAAGATCACCTCTGTGTCTTCGATTTCGAGACATGCTCGGGGTTTCAAGTCCTGTTCTTCGAGGTCCGACCATCAACCAAAAGACCGGTCGAGTCCCAAATCCGAGAGCAGCAGTCTCTCGTTCTTGAGATGAGAGGGCTGGTTAAGGAGCGAAGGAGCTGGCTGAGCTCCTCGAGAGAGACGGTCCAAGGCGGCTCGGGACCCGGATGACTCGGACACATCCGAGGCGTCTTCGAGCCCGAGCTCGACCTCCTCGGACAGCGAGGAAGCCGAGGAAGAAGCTACGGATGCGGCGGAGGATGCCGAGGAACCTGCGGTGCAAGCGAGCCCTTCCGGGCAAAGGGAAGAAGAGGCCGTGGCAACTGCTCCCCAAGCTCAAATTGCTGTACTCGGCTCGGACGGCGATCCGAGTGGGTCGAAGATCTCGCTCCTCCGGCCGAGTCGGCCAGAGCAGCCCCTCCAGCCCCCGAGGTCCCAAGGGAAGAACCCTCGATCCACTATCTTCGGGTCAGCCCCTCGGAGCCGAGCCCCTGCGAACTATTCCGGTTCTCCCTTCGCCGCGCTCAAGCACATCGTCAAGGTCTTATCGGCGCCGGCGCACCTCCGCCTCCACTCGGAAATCCCTCCTTCCTAGTTGGAGCCATGCACTAAGTTACAATTCCTCGGTGTCTCCGAATTTCGCTTCAAAATTTTCTTTTTGTCCGGACAACTTATGTGTATTACTTGTACTTTTCTCCATTTGTTTTGCTTCTTGTTTTTTTTCTTTGAAAGGCAAGGGGAGAAAATGTAGTCGAAGCTGGTTTGTCTTGTCTAGGGGAGTTCCTTCAGCCCTTGTAATTTTTTTAATGAATTGATGCATTTCCTTATTCATTTCGAGTTCTTTCTTTTACGAGTTAATGAGTTAAAGCATACTTTAATTCGCTTTGATATATCGTATATTA
The DNA here is from genome assembly GCA_021018815.1 of Talinum fruticosum. NCBI lineage: Eukaryota > Viridiplantae > Streptophyta > Magnoliopsida > Caryophyllales > Talinaceae > Talinum > Talinum fruticosum. The sequence goes on along the minus strand of JAITYX010000003.1, from coordinate 2,093,471 downwards.
CTACGATCCATTCATTATGCCTTACTTTTTATCAAACTACTCGGAATCAATCTATTTTCTTCTAACAAAGTTTCTGTTTAAGTATGGAATGCCTTTCATCAAAAGGGGAGATTGAAGACTCGGACACTCGCTCTATATCTTTACGAGTCATGCAAAAGGAATCAAGTATAACGATGTCATTCATATAGAGTTTTGATTCCAAGGCATTCTCTGTGTCTTAGAAACTTACTTGAATTAAATAGTATCCTTTCTATGCGATTCGTCCTTCACATATCTCTTTAATCGCTTTTAGTTAGCGACTCGGAAAAGTTGTTCTTTATTACGAGTCCATTCTCACTCGAGAATCGACTTGTGGTTATTTACTCTATTGCTTGCATAGTCGGCATTCATAGTTCATTTCATGCTTAGTCTATATCAAGTTCTTTCTCACTCTAATATTTGCTATAGAACGTGTTTCTTTACTTAAGACTAAGTCATATGGAATTCCGAGTATCATGGATATTAGACTCGGAATATTCCATTTCTTTTCGACTCGGATAATCAATTGCGTAATTTTTCAAAATTATTTTGTTATCTCGTGTCTAACCTTGGACCAAAGTATTTTATACTTTGAGAACCAAAGGTGTTTTACTTTTGTAGGTTATTCAATCGAGGATATCTTTTCAAACTACAAAAGTAGCCGGCTCGTAACGTCAAATCACCAGCGAGATATGGCTTTTCACCTTCCTCGCTTTAGTCTCGGAAGATTGTGTCGAAGTCATGCGCTTCCATATCCGGAAAACTGGAACGCCAAGCCTAACGAGTGGTTTTCACCTTATTTTTCAAGACACAACCGATGGTTTTGGGACTTCCAAGAGAGTTAAACCGTTGTCCAACGTTCATATTTCAACGGATACTTTCGAGTGACTCGGAAAGCCTTTCTCAACGGTCACGAGAGGACTCTCGGTCAGCGAGATGAAAATAACGGCTACTCTGCCTGGTCTTATCTATAAGAAGAAGCCACTTCACAAGACTTGAAGGTTGCCGAACATATTGTCTATACACTTACTTGATCAAAGTTATACTCTCAATCTTCAACTTACAACTCCCACTCTGTAATTCATTACTTTACGAGTTGTAAGGTCTTGTACTTCGTTACAAACACTTCTTACATTCTTTGTAAGGTCCCTTGACTAAGTCTGTAAAGGTTAACTCAGCTTAGTTGTCCCTAGCTGTAAGGGTTATCTCAGCTAGGAAGTACTAGATTAGATAAGGTAACTTCGAGTCTAGGAAAATCTGTATAGAGTTGTCTAAGGGAGCAACTCGGGTTCCGTCAAGTTCACGGTATTTTGTGGACTCAAAATAGTGGATTTGACTTCGTGTCCGGATTGACACGGGCCGTGGTTTTCTGCCCCAGGAGGGTTTCCACGTAAAATCTCTGTGTTCTTTTCCGAGTTCATTCTAGACTCGAGACGACCTTAGTGCTCTTGCTTCTTCGATTCATTGCTTTTGAGTCCAATCTTTTCGACTCTGTTATTAGACTCGGATTCTGTCTTTGCCTCTTTTACGCGCAAAAGTGTGTATTTTCGAAAGAATTTTCTATCACCCTATTCACCCCCCTCTAGGGTGACTCGGACTCTCCTTGAGCAAACCTTCATCATGCAGTGAGATTCGTTTACCCCTAATTTTATCTTTTTCCTCAATTACAGCATTGAAATCTCCCAAGTAAGATCCAAGGCTTATTATATTCTTCTCAACCTCATTAATATCCTCCCATAGATACTTCCTTAGATCTTGATCATTGTGACCATATGAATGATACATAAAACTATATTCCTGTATCATACCGAATTCCTTCACAATGCACCATTTGGTTAGTACCTTTTTCACTTTTATATGATAGTGAGATTGTTTCCACACAATCCAAACTCTCCCTCTTGGGTGATGGTCATGATTTATGTATAATCCCCACCCTAGCAAAGATATTATTCCAAACATCCACAATATGCTGCCCAATCTTTATTTCCACCAAACCTAAAAGTCCAATTTTATTCACAATGGTAAAGTTTTTGACCTCATACTGCCTTTTGGGGCTATTCATACCCCTAATGTTCCAGCTTGCTATGTTCATCCATTGGTTGTGGTTCTCCCACCTCTTGATCCATATTTTCATCTTCAATTTGGATGACAACAAAGGGAGAACTGATATGTATATTCCCCGAGCAGGTGGTGTTATTGATATTTGGTCCCTTCGGTTAGTAGGTACCATTTGGAATCCATCCTCATCAATCTGCTTTTGATTCTTATTCACAACATCTATAGTCACCCTCTTAGGGACCCATACTCTTTTGACGTTGTTCTTCTTCTTACATTCATTCTTTTGGTGCCCGAATAGCTTACAAGTGTGCACACTTCACAGGTCTCCAATCATACTCCACTGGTTGTCTAACAATTATGCCATTTGAACCCGAATATGAGAATGACATTCTTCATATCTAGCAGCTCAGAGCAGTATATACTCATTCCAAGCCATGACATTGTGACAGAGTTACTCTGGACTATAGGGTCAAGAAATCCCGCAATAAAAACATTCCTTTGGTGGAAGTACTCTAGACTAACCATACATCCTCGGGAAGCCACATGGAAAACCGAGGAAAACGTGAGAAACTAATACCCCCACTTATCTTAAGTTAAGTTTACACACCTCATTGCAGAAGGCTCAAGTTTCGAGGACGAAACTTATTTTAAGGGGGAAGATCAGTAACAACCCGACCCAAAATCACATCATTTATTTATTAATAACAGGATTTATATGATCGAGCGCGTGCACTTCAATTCGATATCTTATATTTAAACTATTTTTATCTCGTATGTTATGCAGCTAAGGCGACGAAGTGGCCCTAATAAAAATCTCATAATAGGATTTTGATTTGTGAACATCGTTATTAAAAACAAAATTAAAAGTAACAATAAAAGAAAACAAAATAAGTGAATAAAGAAATAAATAAAAATAATAAAATAACCAAATTAGATTTTTCTAAGGAATAATCCAGAGAAAGAATTCTCTCGGAATATGAAGGCAGACTTAAAAATTCACTCGGGCTCTCTCTCTCTCCCCGCTTCCTCCCCCTCGTCCTCCCTCGCCTCACCACTTCTCTCTGTTGCTGCCTTTCACTCCGGCCTCCGAACGCCACCCACGCCGGCTCGAGCCGGCGCTAGGCACCGCCCGGCAGCGCCCTCGCACTCCCCTTCCGCGTCCTCTCTCTCGTACTCCCCGCCTCTCCTCTCGCTCTTCCCGTCTCTACCCCTTCCTTCCTCCCCGCTTCCTCTTCCTCGCGGCATCTTCTCCGGCCAGCACGGCGAGCGACGCCGGCGGAAACCAGCGCCGGTCGTCCCCGTCCCCTCTCGTCTCGCTTCCTCCCTCTCTCGCGCTCTCGCGCTCACCGTCCCTCTCGCCTCCCGCTAGGCGCTGCGGGTTTCCCTGCCGCGGCCACTGACGGCCAACCACCAGCCGCAGCGCGACCGCCGGAGGTCATCGCCGACTCGCCGAGTGGCCGCCAGTGTAGCCGCCGACCACTACCACCCCCGCTTGACCTCTTCGACTTCTCCTCTTCAAATCGAAGGTAAACACCCTAAACCCTAAATTATCAAGTTTCGATTTATTTAGGTAATTGTAACTATAAATTGAAGTGTATGATTTAGAATTGTGTTGTTGAATGAATCTGAGGATTGATTGGGAAAAATTCAGATTGGTATGAATGACAGAGAAGTGACAGTTGATGCATTGATTGTGTATAAATGTGATTTCTTTTGGGAACTTATAATTTAGAGAATGGGGTTAGGGATGTTTTGTTATATAATTGAGTAATTGAATGAATTCGGATACTTTGGGGAATGAATATATTGAGCAAAAGAAGGGCGAGTACGTGTGGAAACTAAACTAACTAACGTGTAAATGTAGAGACGTAAAGAAAACTTGGAGCATTAAGTTGTCTAATTGTGATTGTGAATGTGAACTTTGTTGTGAAAGTAATGCTCATGACCTTAAATTGATATGGGTGTGAAGTTTGAGCAATTTGGTTAATGGTGAAGCCTTCCTATAGGAAGGCATTGGTGGATTAAGTAATCACTTAGTTATGAGTTTGAATTCGATGAAAGAAGGAATAAAGAAATTACGTTGGGAATGAGGATCGAAAGATAAGTTGAGTTGGCAAACTAATCGAATTAGTTGCATCAAATAAGAATAATAATAATAATGCTAATAGTAATAACGATAACAATGTGGGTAGCAATAATAAGAATTATTAAGAGCGTGTTTCACATCTTTTAATACATATAGTAACGACAAGTGATTGGTCACACATGTATATGTATATATATACTCCTTTTCAATTCACGCCAACAAATGCACTCGAATTACATAAATAACACTAGTTATCCGATTAGCGTAATCGATCTCTCTAATTAGTAGACGCTGTTGCCCATGATCAAAACGTAACTAATGCAAGTGAAGTTGTGTAAGGGAGACGTAGTCACCTGATTGTGTAACAAATATAGAAAATGAAGTAAGGCACCAATACTTATGCGAACTCAAGCATCAAAACTCAAGAAAAACATTATTAACCCTAGAAAACCATTTTAAACGTAACCGAGGCCACTTCCGTTGCCGAATAGCCGGTGACTCAAATTTCTACAAAAGGGGAGAAACAAATATTCTCGGCTCGAGTACGTTCATTGCTCGTACCTTTCGAAAACTCACAGGACTGGCGGTAGCGCCTTCGATCGTTACCTTCCGCTGCGACCTTATGTAATAGTCCTTGATGAGGGGATTATTAAGTAATGGTGATTGGGGCGTTACAACAACAAAAGGAAACTATAATATGTACAAAGCCGAACAAAAGTACACGGTAACCCAACATTCACTAGCTCTAACCCACGACATTGTGTACTAGTCTCCAAAAGGCTATCATGGAGAGCCGTAGTCCCTAAACCTCGAACACAATTCTTCTATGACCTGCCATCTTCACTATTCTTACCTAAAATAGAACAAGGAAAATATTTTCCCAATGTGAGTCGAAACTCAATACATTCACTATCATGCAAGTAAAATAATAGTTATGGAATAATTGAGTTGAGTGCATGCATTTCAATTCATTTGTAAATGAGGGAGAGTGAACAATGTAAAACTGTTGCTGATTAATTATCCGAATGGATCCCTTTACGATCATCGGGTTTCCCTAAACGCATGTGCACACACCTGCACCGATCGAATAGTTCGGTTGAAGGCGGTTAACGATTACGGTGTTACCAACTTGAATATTGGGCGTACTAAATAATGGCACTTGATGGGCGGGTCCATATTAATGATGGCAAATATTATTTGCAAACAATTCTTTATTGTTGTTAATTTTGGCCATATCCGGCCTTGATTTGTAAATAAAACATTGAAGGGCACGATCAATGAACGTACCTTGAGCCGATGTTCTTCCTTCTTTTTCTTTCTTGGCGAATCCGGATGAACACACGACGCTCGATGACCTTAAGTAGAAATATAAAAGTTTTATTAATAAAATGAATTTTTATATCTTATTTATTTATTAAATTGCTTCAAAGCTATTTGAAATCAAAATTAACAAAATTAGCTTTTACTAAAGAATACTAATGATGTCTTTAATCTATATATAGTTTATTTATCTTATTTTATACAATGCAAGTCTGAATATATATATATATATATATATATATATATATATATATTAACCTCAAATATACGTAGATAGTATTAAGGTTATCTCTAACCTATAAGGTTTATTTATTTTCTCTTTGCAAAGCGCAAACCTAAATATATGTGTCCGTAGTTACACCAAAAGCTTTTACTTACCTCCCTAGAGCTACCAAGAATTTATTAAGAAATAATATTAATACAATACTTGCTTTAAAATCAAGGAAAAGTTATATTTTTACGTACTCGTTATTAGTTAGTTTATTATGCAAATACTTTTATTCACTCTTTTATGTACTTAATTGTTAACTTTGTTTTGTTTATAAGGGCATAATCAATTTCCCGAAGGTGCTAATTCTTATATCACTTCAGTTTCACAACCCCTCAAGCATATGAAATTATCATCAATTTTTTCCTTAATCTCGTCATTAGGTCAAATAACCATTTAAACTAACCAAAAGTAATTCTTGACTCGAATTACTTCATGAATGTCCTCTGTACGAGGATTTTTCCATAATCTTTCTTCAAGTTCAGTATATCCAGATCTCACCAAATTTTTCCTAGTCTCCATGCATCATACCATAATCAAACCTTTAATCTCCAAGCAGTAAAAGAATAACTAATTACAACTTAAATACTTAAATTAAAAGAAATGAAAAACTGAATCTGAAAAATTAACCTAAGAAATTAAATTAACGAATCGAATCTGAAAATTTTACCCTAAAAATTAGATGGAGAAGGTTAATTTAAGAGGGGCTTTTGAGGTGGTTGAAGGTTGGAGGGTTGAAGACCCGGGGTTAATGAAACGGAGCAGACGGCCACGGTTGAAGCGATTGCCGGGAGTGACAAACGGCGCCGGTGACCGGCGAAGGCGGCCGAGGCCTGACAGGGCTTGAGGACCGAAGACACCGCGACCAAACCGGGCAAAATCGGGGTAGAAACAGGGCCAAGGACGGTGGTGTGATGACGTTTGATGGCTGGGGTGGTGACAGTAGGGTGGTAAGAGGTGACGGTGGTTGTCGGTGGTGATGGGGTGGCGTCTCCGGTGGCCGAGACGAAAGATAAAGGGGGAGGCGGAAGAGGTAAGTGAAGGAAAGGGTGGGCTTTTGGGTGTTTGATAAGGAGATCGATGATGATGATGGTGGTGGTGCTGGTGGCTAGCCGGTGGCGGCTGTCGGTGAGGCCGCAGTGCCGCGAAGCCGGTGGTTGGCGTAAAGACGGGACGAGCAGGGTAGGCGTCGGTTGGCGCTAGAGAGAGAGAGAGAGGGTTTTGTGAGTTATCGGTGTTTAGGTTTATTAAAATTAAGCTTTAGGTTTCCTTAAGGTTTTATACTCCCTTATGTCTCCTCTTGCAATGGGCCATCCGACCCAGCTCAATTCTTCGGCCCAATTAGGATTCATCCTAATCCAATTTCTAATCCTCATCTATTTCCTAATTCTCAAAGCTTATCATTATGTTTCTCATTAAACTTATCTTAATCTAAGAATTTTATTTTTAGTAATATTAAGTTTAACAAAATTATATTAATTTCATTTGTATAAGGGTTTTTAAAATTCAAAATAAATTAGCTAAATAATAATGTTAATTATCTCATGAGTCATTTAAAATTTATAGAATATGCTCGTGCGTCGGCGTTGTCATCATCCGATTCCCGCATTTTAAACAACATTGACATATATATATATATACACATATGTATATACATATGAGTAATATGAAAATATTTGAAAATTTGAAATGCACGCGCTCGAGCTAATTTTTAATGTACTTAAGGTTAATTATTTTCTTAGGGACGGGTTGTTACAACCACCTTTGAGTCTTCAAGCTCTTCTAACTTAGAATTAGAAGAAGAAGAATGAGGAGAAGAAAAAGGAGAAGTAATAGCAGCAGAAGTAGAAGAAGGAGCAGCCCCAACCGAGGGATAAGGGGAGAAAGAACCCGAGGTGATCTCCTTAGATCATACTCGGCCGGCCTCGAAGAGGCCGGTGATGCAGAGCCGTCAAAGGCTCCTTCCTCGGCTCAACAACCTTCGGTTGAAGAGGCTGCGGCTTCGAAGAAGAACCAGAGGATGTACAACCTCCGATTTGCAGGAGTGCACTACAAATCCCCGACTTTCCCCGCTTCTACCTCGACCAGCTACATCTACACAAAGCTACGGACGTAGATGAGGTCCCTGTTCTTCCGCCTCCACCAGCACTCGCACCTTCTCCCTCTTAATTTTAAAATTTTTTGTCCAACATCTTTGTACTTTCTTGTTACTCCTCTCTCCTGTTTGTTTTTGATGAAATGCATAGGGGAGAGAAATAGATAGATGTTTGGCTTAGGGGAGTTCTTTATTTTCTTAAGTTTTTTTATCGTTGTATGTTAATTTCTAAGTTTCAATGAAATTTTCTTATTTCTAAGCATACATGAGCTATATCTTTCATACCTTATAGTTACTATGATATATTTTATCACTACTTTGATACTTGCTCATAATCCTTTGATAAGCATGCTATGATCTTTCAATAAGTATGTTCTCGAAGTCGTATATGATCAAAACCTCTCTATGGTTTTGATTTCAAGTCATTCTAAGTATTTAAGAAGCTAATCTTTAAGTTTGCAATTTGTCCGACCCATTCGTAAACCATCTATTGAGTATAACGCTCTTAATCGGGTTTCGACCTACGCAGACATAACTCAAAAAGATAACATGAGTAAATAATTTCACAAATAATTCATATTCCGAGCACCGACTTAATGTTCTAAATGTCCCTAGTTTTCTCGCCCTAGGAGGGTTTCTACGTAACTTCGTGTTTTATCTATTTCGAGTCCAATCTAGACTCGAAATTGCTTTCTAAGTCTCTCGTTGTGTAGAATACTTTGTCAATTCACAAAAATCTTCCATCACTCTATTCACCCTCCCTCTAGGGTGACTTAGCCTCTCCAAAAGCAAACCTTCGACTTCTACTAAATCTTATTGGATTTCATTTTGTAGAAGGATTCCATTCGGAGTAGCGGGGTTATCCCAAAATTGATGAAGACGTTTAGAGAAAGGAACTACCCTCTTGAGGAAATCATGAATAGTGCCAGGATCGGTTCCCTTTATATCGATTTAAACCATTTGTGTGATAAAAAACAACGTGATCCCATTCGAGCCATTAGGGAGATGATTTATAACTCCTTTTGATTTTGTTAACTCTTTGGGTTTGGGCTTCTCGAGGGAGCCTCTAGCTTATGACCAAAATTTGTACAAAAATTGTGACTATTTACGTCACCTCTTTGGTCCCGTGGCTAGTAGGTTTCCTCGGAAAATTGCTTTCAGTATACTCTTCTTTCAAGGGCTTTGAGAATGTTGGGTTTTGGGCTCAACATACCCTCAACAACATGTCCGGATCGTGCTTGCTGTCTTGCTAAGCACATTAATCTTCTCCGACCAAGCTTTAAAGGTGCATGTTCACTATTTGGTGAACCTAGCGACCCAAAGCTCATGATCTAGGATTTTTGAGGTCCGCCCTCAATCGCTTAGCTTCGATATGTCACTTTTAAGCTTTAAGTTTGAGTCAAAATACACCCGGAAATTTTCCTTCCTCACCGCCTAACTTGTTGTCCCAGCTCACGGCTCGTGGTGGGCTCGTGGGCACGGCCATGGTGGCGGCACCGGGCATTTGCTGCCCAATTTTTGTCATTTTTGCATGTCTCCTCATGGGTCCCGTGTGTGCAGGCCAATTTCTATCCATGGGCCCAACTTCAACTCCCTCTCGAGCATATTTGTTATGTGAGAATTGAGTGAGAGGAGAATCCGATTTGAAGGTCCTTTGGGGTTTTGTTAGTATCTCGGCGAACGGGTCACGCCTTAGATCCGTTACAAGATATGGCCTCTGTTCGTTCCTTATAATCCACCATAAACCATGTTTTATTTTCGCTCTCTTACTCAATAAAAGGAGGTAGAAGCGACTACCGGGTATCCTTATATCCAATTTCTAAACATGCATTCATCTTATGCTTATCACTTAGGGCGGATTATGATCCGATTGGTAAGCCTTCATCTCTTTCGCTTTTTGTAGCTGAATTTCTTGTGTGGAAATTAATTTCATCTATTGTAGCTTCTCCCGGAGGACATTCATATCCCGAGCCTTGATGTTGATGTGTCCTAACCTAGGGAATCCCCATGTTATGTGGGAATTCCATAAATTCCTGTAGAGAAGTGTGTGGGGCATCCTTTCCCTAAAAGCTGGTAAGGGGTAAGAATCTTATGCTTTTTACTTTTAGTTGTATGCTAAAAGCATCTTGTCAATCATTATAATTCTTACAAGATTCGACCAAGAACAATCTCGAACTATGTCTATTAGGTTCCGATCGCCCTTAGAGGTATCCAAGATTTATTCACTCGGAAAAACCTTCCAAACGTTTCACGTGAGTCTTAGTTAGTGTGAGTGCTAACTTTACCGAGCTTTTAGTAAATATGCTAATTGCTCCATCATTTTGTAGAGGCGTTCATATAGATCGTCTTCATCAAGAGGCTTCCTCGATGGCTCGGGGACTCAAACACCCCCATCTAGCCAACAAACGCCACTTGGTGGTATGGCTGAAGTGGGTGCTTCCCGATGCTCTTCACGTCATTCCCACCATCGTAGTGCTTCCAAAGCGAGGCCTATGACATATGCCCGAGTCTAGTTCTTCCGGTGCTCGGGCCTTACTTTTCTAAGGATTATATGGACATCCTGCCTCTCCAAGCACTTGATCGTCACGATAACCCGCTTGATTTCTACAAGATGTCATATAGCGGACCTTCGAAAAACAGCTTCCTAAGATCGCTATAAATTGATCGTGCGATCGATTACGAAAATTACATTTTCTAAAACCTTATTCTCGCAACTCCTTCGTAAAAACAGTTCCTAAGAAATTGCCTCGATGCCTTGAATTTCCTTTTAACTTAGAAGATGAATTATATGACTCGAGTTATCCCGTTGGACACACGAGATGACGAGATATTGATAGCGTAAGATTGTCCCAATACGGACTTAATACCTTATTCAACATTTGACATTTGAAAGTCTAATGGATTTTCCTAAGGGTTGATGTGGCCTTTTGGGATCCACACTATCATGTTTTTAGGTTTGGGGATAAGAAATTGTGTCCCCTACCCGAAGAGTTTGGTGCAATTCTAGGCCTTTAACGTCATACTTAACCTCGTGATGCCAAAGCCCTCCAAAATATGCATGAAACCTACAAGCACTGCTGAAGCTAACCAAGTAGGGAATCCGAGTTGGATTCTTATTAGAGATGAGGTGCGTTTAATGAACCTCGCTGAAGCACTATCTTAGAAGATGAATTATATGACTCGAGTTATCCCGTTGGACACACGAGATGACGTGATATTGATAGCGTAAGATTGTCCCAATACGGACTTAATACCTTATTCAACATTTGACATTTGAAAGTCTAATGGATTTTCCTAAGGGTTGATGTGGCCTTTTGGGATCCACACTATCATGTTTTTAGGTTTGGGGATAAGAAATTATGTCCCCTACCCGAAGAGTTTGGTGCAATTCTAGGCCTTTAACGTCATACTTAACCTCGTGATGCCAAAGCCCTCCAAAATATGCATGAAACCTACAAGCACTGCTGAAGCTAACCAAGTAGGAATCCGAGTTGGATTCTTATTAGAGATGAGGTGCGTTTAATGAACCTGCTGAAGCACTATCATCCTATATACTCCTCGGGGATTGCCCACATTCGGAGACGTCGAGTCATAATCACCTGTCTGATAGGTGGTTTCTTACTAGTAGGGGTCACGAGGATATAGCTCTGTTGCATTGCTGAGTTTCGTGGAGCAATTGGAGGATCATCGCTCCCTAACTCCGCTGATCGTTGTTGAGACTATCATAGGTTGGACCCGATCGAAGCAAAGCCCGACAAGGATTTCAGCTGGTAGCCCCTATTATTGCGAGTAAGCGTAAAACAACATTCGAAAATAAAACAGCGAGGTTAGGTGGGTGGCGCCGCCGAGGGGTGGCGATCTGGTGTCGGCGAGGCCGAAAAGCCTCCGATTTTGCCCAAAGTCTCGCTTTTCCGATTTTGTACTTTTTTTCTAATTTTTCTCCTGTTGGGCTGTAAACAAGGTTGAATTCGATCGTGCGGGGCTCTAATGATTTTTCTATCTATTTTACGCAGATTTGGTTGATGGAGCAACTGCAATTGGTGTAGGGTCTTGGAGATGTTGACTTGTACCGGCCACGCAGCTTTGTCGGGGAAATGAATAAGTGTGGTTACTGATAATCCCGCTTCTTGGTGGGGAAGCCTCGGTTCGGACCCGATAATTCCATCGAATGGTACATCAAGCACTCGGAAAATGTCCCAATTTAGGACACACACTAAGCATCATCCTTTTGTATGTTTATTGGGTCCGAAAACCGATAGAGTACTATTTCCCTAACCGTGTGTTACGACAAATGGGACGAGAACATGAAATCCCTTATTTGGATTGTGTCTAGCCTCGCTACTTTCGAACCGTTCGCAGTGTTTTGGTAGCTTAAGGTGGGTTTCGACATGGCTAGAGTATTGGATGAACCTGTCGAAATTCTTGAAACCTGCAGATAAGAGAACTCGCTGTAGGTTTTGAATATTATATGGAGTGGATAATAGAAGTAAACTCTAAGCGTCGCAAGGCACCGAGGATTCGAGAACGGGATCCCGGAGGAGCTGTTCTTGCTGCAAAGAACACTTTAGTTTCGTGAAATAAATCCCCAAATTGATGAACGAGCTCGTAGGGGAGAGATTGAGGCTAAGGAAGCTAAAGAGAGGAGGGCTCGTAGGATTGAAAAGCTAAAAAGATGCACCCAAGAGGACGCAAGTGAGTCTAGCAATCCGAAAGGGAAGAAAGTAAAGATCGACTAGGGATGAAGTTTACGAGAGAATTTTAGTTTAGTTTTGCCTCTTTAGAACAATTATTTGTCCATGTATGCATGTTTATTTCCCTTTAATTAGCTATGTATTAAGGTAAGTAGTAGGCTTACCTTTTATTAATAAACGTAAAAATTAAGTTTTATGCTCACTTTTATGCTTTATTTATTTTTATCGCTAACCTAGAGGAATACATAATAGATTTAGACAGCCTAATTAGACCATCCTTAAAAAAAACAATTAAAGGGTTAATTAAACACGTGGACGATCTAATTGGACAGTGGAAAATAACCATTAAATACGTAAGAGGGCCAGAAGGGTGCTTGGTCCGGCCAATCCGCCGCTGTTCGGACGGTGGCCGAGCCGCCTGCAGCCCGGCTTGGTTAGGCCGGACTTAGCCCATTATAAATACTGCTTAGTATCATGCTAAACATAGTATTTCTTTACTTGATCCAAGTTTGTATACCGACATCTCCACCATCCAAATCAGTCAACTTAACTACTCCTCCTAGCAGTATTTGACTAAGTACAAATGGGCCTTGCCGATTGGGCCTAAACTTTCCTCGAGGATCTTGAATTGGTGCTCTAATCTCCTTAAGGACCAAATCCCCAACCTGCAGCTACGAGGCTTTACTTTCTTATTAAATGCCTTTGATATATGTCTGGTATATTTGGACATTATGTAAGGAATTGAAGCTTTCATCCAAGCAATACTAACTCTTCGTATGTGCCTTAGCCCATTCGGCTTCAGGAATCGACTTTCTATAATGACCCATAATGAAGGAATGACAATTTTTATTGGAAGGACTACTTCCATGCTATACACTAGGGAGTAGGGTGTTGCTCCCGTGGAGGTTCCGATGAAGGTATGGTAGCCCCATAAAGCGAATGACAACTTTTCATGCCAATCTTTATAGCTGACAGACCATCTTATCCACTATTTTGCAAATATTTTTGTTGGCGACCTCGATCGCTCCGTTGGTCTAAGAGCGATAGGGAGAAGATTTGTGGTGTTTAATCTTGTACTTGTCTATTAGGTCCGCTACTTCCTTCTTGAAGTGACTACCATGGTCACTAATTAGTTCATGGGGCACCCTATATTGACAAATGATATTCCGAGTGATGAACTTGGCTACGTGTTTTGACATCAAGGTTGCGTAGGAGGTCTGCTTCTACCCACTTAGTAAATTAGTTAATTGTTACTAACACGAATTCGTGACCACCTGTTCCTTTAGGGGTCACTTTGCTAATGATGTTAATGCTCCAAACCGAGAATGGCTAGGGTGATGCAAGTGTCGTTAGAAAATATTGTGGCTAGTGTTGCAAGTTTGTATACACTTGACACTTACGACACTTCTTAACAAATTCATGGCAATCACTGCCATGGTCAACCCGTAGTATCCTAGCCTATGAATTTTCGGAACCAACATTCTTTCATTCATATGGGGTCCACATTCCCTACCATGAATGTCGGTCATGATGCGCTCCGCTTTGTGTTGATTGACACGAAGTAAGCTAATTCCTGTGTTGGTTTTCTTATATAGTTGTCCTTGGTTGATGAAGAATTGAGCAGCCAAGCATACGTGATGCTCGTTGGGATCTAGGTGTGGAGTCCAACGAGTAGTCTTGGTTTTCCAAATACTGATAAATGTAATGGTACCAACTAGTTTAGTCATTACTAGACACTTTGAGTGCGTATACACGCGCAGTCGACTTCGTCGTTCTATATGGATGGGCATTGAATGAATGCTGCTAGGGGTATTATTAATGGATGCCAATTTAGCTAAAGCATCGGTGAATTGGTTGTCATCCCTAGTAAGGTAGGTATATGTAATGCCTTCAAAGTGTTTTGCTAATTCTATCAAATGTGGCTAGTAGGGTGCCAAGGCTTCACTATGTACCTTCCACCTCTACGAGATTTGATTAATGATAAGACCGGAGTCACCGAAAACCCCGATGTTCTTGGCTCCGATCCCTACGGCAGCTTGAAGTCCCGTGATCTATGCTTCATATTCCGCGGCGTTGTTAGTGACCTCAAAATGGGAGTATGTGCTCCCTCTGGTGAGACTAGAAGGATCCCTACTCCAAGGCCCTTCCGATTGGATGCGCCGTCAAAGTACATGGTCCACATATCCACCTCTACTTGTAGGATATTTTCATTTGGGAAGTCGAGATGTTCGGATTATGATTCAATTATAGGGAGATCGGTTAGGAATTCCGACACTACCCTTTCTTTGATTGCTTTCTTAGGGATATGCTTGAGTTCAAACTCCGATAGGATGATTGTCCATCTAAGTATCTTGCTTGCTAATGGTTGGTTTCTCAAGAATGTACTTAATGGGATCCATCGGTGCCACATGTACCGTGTGGGCCAACATGTAGTGTCCGAGCTTTTGGTAGCCCGGACTAATGCTAGTGATGTCTTCTATAATGGTGTGTATCTAGTGTCACAATATAAGAATTTCTTACTTAGATAATATACAACGTGCTCTTTCTTTCCATCCCGTTCAGCTAGTATGGCTCCCATCGCGGTTTCGTTGTGGTGAGGTATAAGAGTAAAGGCTTCCCTGGTTGGGGTGGAGCTAGCACTTAAGGGTTGGCCGGATATTCCTTAACCTTTTCGAATGCTTTTTGACACTCATTATCCCAAATAGGCTCGTAACGTTTCTTTCACTTCTTGAAGATAGGTTCACGAGGCTATAGTCAATTTTGATATGGAACGACTAATATACTCGTCAATGTCCTAAGAAGCCTCGTGTCTCCTTCTCCGTCTTTGGTGGAAGAATATCTTTGATAACTTTGATCTTGGATGAATCAACTTCAATTCCTCTAAGACTAACAACATAGCATAACGAGCTTACCCAAGGTTACCCCAAACGCACACTTTTGAGGGTTGAAGGTTTAAGGCACAAGTTGTAGTTTCTTAGTCTTTCGAAGAATTTTCTAAGGTCGGGTAAGTGTCTTTCCCTTCCCTTGGACTTAATGATCATATCGTCCACATATACCTCAATTTCTTTGTGGATCATGTCATGCAAGTAATGTTGTGGTCATCCTCCGATATGTTGCGTTAGCATTTTTGAGCCCAAACGGCATCACCAAATAGAAGCACGTTCCCTATTGAGTGATGAAGGTCATCTTCTCCATGTCTTCCTTGACCATTTTCACCTGATTGTACCCAGCATAGCCGTCCATGAACGAGAGCAAGGTGTGTCCCGCTGTATTATCCACAAGAGGTCTATATGGGGCGGAAGGAAATCATCTTTAGGGCTCGGTTTATTCAAATCCTTAAAATCGACGCACATCCGGACCCTGCCGTCCTTCTTCGAACCGGTACTATATTAACTCCCCACCGAGGGTAGTGGACTACTTTGATATATGCTGCTTGAAACCGTTTCGAACCTCTTCCTTAATTTTCGATGCCCATTTAGTATCTATCCTTCCGAGCTTCGTTTAACCGGCCTTAGTGTCTTCATAAAGTGGAGTTCTATGTTCCACTATACTTGGATCTATCCCCGGCATGTCTTTTTAGGACCATGCAAAGACATCTATGAATTCCGTAAGGAGCGAAGTGAATTGCTTCTACTCTTTTGGATTTAGTGTTTCCCAATTTTGACCTCTTGGGGTTGATTAATTGATCCTAGATTAATTGTTATTATTTCCTCTATTATTGGTGAGTGATTTTCATGATCTTTCAAAGGTTTCATTAATTCTTTAGGGATTTCTTGTCCATTATTAGAGGCAAAACAATTAAAAATAGGACAAGGCAAAGAGAAAGCAAAAAGGTTCATCTTATTGAATGAGGAAATGAGTACATCAAACTCAAAACAAAAATGACAAAATTAGAAACAACAGAACCGGAAGTTGAACTAACGAAATAAAAGCCCTACTGCTAGACTTAGGAATGGGATGCTCTCTTAAGCTAACAATAAATTCTTGGCCCTCCTCAGCATCAATCCAAGTAATATGCTTGGATCCTTTGGCTTTGACGTCGGTGATGAATATGGACGGATGAAACTGCGGGTACAACATGGCTCGAGATAGTACCGAAATTGAATTCCCCTCTAGGTTCTTCTCTTGTCCAAATAGCAGACCGAAGATATTGCTCTTAGCCAAATTGATCCAGTTTGGTGTGGATTATCCCTTTTCGAGGAGGTAGGGTGCCTCCTTTTCTTGTATGTAGCAAGTAACTAAAGACCTCTACGCTGGGTACCAAGATACCCATCTCTTTAAGGTAGTAAGGCTCAAGAAAGCTGCAGTAGGGGATTTAAGTGAATCCTGTATAATCAAAGTAATGATTGTTGAACATGAATGACTCTCTTAACATTTGTTTTATCTAATCTATCCATGGGTCAAAGGGTGAAAATGAAGCATCGAAACCAGGAGGATTACTTCAATCCCTACCAGTTCTAATATAGAAATGGGAAGATGTGAGCATGGATTTTATCACTAGTCTACCCAAAATCCAAAGACAACGTGATTACGTATGAGTAGTAATCGATAATCTAACAAAATCAACTCATTGTCTTGCAATCAAAGCAACCTTTATGTCTCAGTAATTGGCATACTTATATATAGCGGAAATAGTTAGGCTACACGGCGTCTCACTCAACATAGTATCAAACCGAGATAGTAAGTCTAATGCTAAGTTTTGGCATGGATTTCAAGAAGCCTTGGGTATAAGATTATATTTGAGCATGACTTTCCACCCCCAGTCTAATGGTCAAACAGAGCACACAATCCAAACTTTAGAAGATATGTTGAGAGCTCTGTGCTATAGATTTCGGGGTAACTAGGATAACAATCTTCCGTTGGTTAAGTTTGCCTATAACAATAGTTACCACACAATTATTGGTATGGCTCCATACGAAGCTCTATATGGTCGATGGTGTAGGACTCCTATATGTTGGAATGAAATTGGAGAAAGAATACCTTCTAAGGTTGAAATGATAGATCAATCCATAGAAGTGATCAAGGTAACACGAAAAAGGCTGCAAGCCGCCCAAGATAGGCAAAAAGTTACGCGAATCGAAGCGGATACCCCTTGGATCACGTGTTTTTAAGAGTCTCTCCGTTAAAAGGGAGCTTGAGATTTGAGTAGAAAGGTAAACTTAACCCTAGATTCATAAGGCCATTTTAAATTTTGCAAAGAATTGGTCTTGTACAGGTTGGCTTTACCACCCTCTCTCCAAGGTATTCATGGGGTCTTCCACGTAACTAACCTTTGCAAATATGTGTTGGATCCGAAGCATGTCGTCAAACATCAACCTTTGAAGGTCAAGGAGAACCTTACGTTTGAAGAAGAACCGATCTGCATCTTACAAAGACAAGAGCGGAAGCTTATCACTAAGATTATTCCGTACGTCAAAGTACTCGGAAACACCATAAGCTAGCAAAATGACATAGGAGCTAGAACGTGAAAGACAGGAGAAATACCCCGCTCTATTTACATCGTGTATCTAAATGTCAAGGACGATATTTTTGAAGAAGGGGAGAAATGTTATACCCGATATTTTAAGTAGGTTAATTATATAGTTAAATTAAATTAAGTAATTTATGCATAATTTATTTATGTAATCATCATGTGCTTATATAGTTTAATTAGTAAAGATAATCGCTCTTTTGCCGACCCCAAATGAATGAAAACCCGAGACAACTTGTATTGACTATTTTTAGTTTACCTAAATTACTCTAACTAAAAATATAATAATAATAATAATAATAATAATAATAATAATAATAATAAATAAATAAATAAAAATGGGGGTGGCATGCAATTACATGTGAGATGATAAGCACATTAAGTGATTAGTTTAAAGTTAGGGATTTGCTAGCATCCCGTAATGAAGCCATAGCAAAGGAAAAAGGAGTTAAGAGGGAAATAAAGGAAAAAAGGCTCGAGAAAGAAACAGAAGGGAACTCTAAGTGAAAAGAAAGAAGAAGGAAGGAGAGGAACCAAGCGAGAGAGAGAAAAATAAGAGGGAGAGTAGCTCCGTGGGTGAGAACAAGAACAGAGATCGAGAGAGAGGAAAATCAAATGCGAGAATTCAGAGAGGAGGCCAGCGTGCCTAAACGGTAAGCTGAAGAAAGGCCGCCGGCGAACAAGGGTAATCGGCAACCGAAGAGGAGGGCAGGCGACAAGATAGCGAGGAACCAAGATCGGGGTTGGCAACGAGAGAAGAGGAAGGAAGAGGAGGAGACCGACCTAGGCCTACCAATTCAACAATCTTTAATTTCTAAGGAATCAAGGTGAGTGGTCTTATACTCTAAAGTTAATAGTATTTTTGAAATTCAATTGAATTTTGTTGTGAATTTTGAGTATTTGTACTGCATAATGAATTTAGTAGTTGTTTAAAGTTGAATTGGGAACCTGGAAGAATCTAATGGACTTGATTTCTTAAAGTCTCATGGATGGTGTTGAAATTTCGATTAGTAAAATGAAGTATAAATGGAGTGCTCGACGATTTCGATTGTAGATTATCCGTTAACATTTAATTTAATCCTTTGCGACTTCCTAAATTTTCTGCGTTGACTTTTAATTAATTATATTGTGAAGTAAAGTTTTGGAGTATAAAGCTAGAGCGCACAATTGAGGTTTGAAAGTAGAAAACTGGTGATTGTTTAGGTTAAGCTGTAATAGTTTGTGAGTGTTTATAATTGTTATGTCTCGTATGGAATGAAGTCAATAAAAGGGATAGGTTAGAAAGAGGTAGTAAGATTTCTTCATAACCGTTATTTAAACTTGAAAATATATTACAAAGAAGTGAAAAAGATTTGAGAAACCGAACTCGAAGGGTGGCAGATTATGCTCGCCTTCTATGGTGTTAAACTGATTTAAGAATGTTGTTCGAAATGAAAATTGATGACTGAATGTGTGAAAGTGGTTTGAAAGGATTTTCGGCTAAAGATTGTTTAGACCAGTGGAAGGGCTCGATCTTGCGTATCAAACCATATGATCCTAGTGTGATAGGATGCCTACAAATCTTGCGTTGCGTGATGGGTTGATTCACTCGCGGTCCTGTTGTACCAAGATACCTAACCAGCCATACGTATTGAGGTTGTTGATTATTTCCTGACGAGGAAAGCGGAGCCTTCCAAGAGTTTCACTAGACCTAGGTCCCGGGAGCTTGGGGTCGCGTATCACCTCGAAACTATCTCGCTGCTTGTTCAAATCTAAAGCCCTAGAAAGTTATTTAGTTTTGGCTAAAAGAATTTTAAAGAAAGTGTTGGTGGTTGCAAAACCTTGTTTAAAATTAATTAAAACATTTACAACTTAAAAGAATTTCATTAATGAGTATTTATGTTATTATCATGTTATTATTATTCTCTCAATTGAATTATTATTGGTTGTATGTGCAAAAAAATTTTCGTTTTAAGAGTGTAAGACTCTCCACTTAAAGGATTGGTGCTCTCCCCACATATTTATTCTCCGGATGCAAGTACCCCATGAGATGGTTTGTTTTGCCTCTATCCATGACTAAAATGCCTATACTTTGGTGGTGGCTTGGTGACGGAAGATTTGTTTTATGTGTTTTATGGTTTCAAGCATGTTGTATATATTTAGTTGCTTATGTAAGTACGCAAGGGTTGTATAGTTTAGTTGGAATTGTGAGCAGATACCTGGATTAGTAGCTTTGATAAGCCAAGAATTTCCTATCACTGGCAATTTTTGTTTTTACGAAGTCATCTTTGAGGTTTCACCTCATCCTCTCGGGAGTTGGCCCGAAGCGTTGTAACTTGGTTTATGTGGTTGTAAATATACTTCGAGCGTGTGGCTTATTTAGTTCTATTGTGGTCGTGTGCAGGTTTAAAGCTTTAAAAGCCTACTGGATACACCAAATTACAGACATAACTCTGCCAAAAGTTTTATAAAATTTCAAACCTAAACGGAAAATCACATTTATTAACTTTAAGTGGAAGCTAGAAAACCAAATCGATTGCTTAATTAGCCTTAAGGACTCCTAGGGTGATAGTAGTAGTTTCTAAAAATGATTATTATACAAGTTTATTTATAAATTTATTATATAAAATTTTATTTTTGTAATATAACACACACATTAAATAAAAAAGGTATTTTGGTCATTTTTCTCGATTTGTTCATTTATCAATAGTTTAATGAACCCAAAAATTGATTTTCATAGTTATGAGTTCCACACCATAATTGGATGGTTCTAAAAGCAAACAATTCACTTTTTTTCCCTTTTTGTCTAATATTGTATCTATATATCTCAAGTTCTTAACTGTTATGATTAAAGTAATTATATAAGGTTATGAAAAGGTGACTTTCCTCTTAAAATGTCATATTATTTTGAAAATCTTTAAAATTATTACAATAAGGTGTTTTCATACCTCCTTAGAATCTAAGGCATATATTTTGGTACTTATATCATATTTTTTAATTAAGTAGGTGCTGCTGTGTTTATTACAAGTTTATTATTTGTACATTGATTACCATAACCTATTTGTTTTGGTGAACCTTAATTCAAGTATTAAAAAGAAAATTATTAAACAATCACATCATCTAAAAAGTTGAAATTGTTCATTAGAAGTTTACTAAAGAGTCTTTAAACTTAAAATATAGACATTGCAAAAGCTCTCTTACCGTGTGTAATAATTAAATATGAAAGCTATTAAGTTTTGAAGATGAGATATCTCTACTAAAAATAGAAAAACTTAAATACCGTATTCAAGAATCATATAAATGAAGGTTTTTTTTAACCAAGTATTTATTTTTGAGAAATTTAACATTCCTATAATCAATATAAAAAAAGTGTCATCTAATTGATAACATGCTTTTAGATGATATGCCAAAAAGGTGACAATTGTAAGAAAATATCATTTGAAAGGGTGCCAACAATTCGGGCGACTAAGTTTCTTATTAAATAATATAACTTATGTATCATATATTATATACCATAAGTTTGGTGATATAATACAAATAAGCGACAAATTCTTATCTGTTTTGAAAAAAAAAGACTGAAATTCGAAGTGATTTTTTAAAAAATAAAATAAAATAATATAGATGATAATTTAAATATATAAATTTAGGTCCATGCTATAATTTATATTCCGAAAGAATCTAACAGATATGTGTGCTAAATTATATCAAAATTTTTACAATGTTTATAATTAAATATCGTGCTCAAAATGCATATTACTCTATTAACAACAAACCTCATCCAAATCGTAATTACCAGTACCGATCCACCTGTGAATATCAGTAGTCAATTCTTTATATTCCAATTAATTATTTTTTAAATGGTAAAAGAAGTCAAGTTATGTAAACCCCACGAAAATATGTTAGACTAGATTGCCTAAGATATTGTTCAAGCTAACTAGTTGAGTAGATGACATGTTTGTATGGAGGTTACAACAACTCTTATTTTGGATTTCGATTTTATGGGGTCTAATAACATTCAAATATCAGCATCTTTATCCCCACTAATATTTCTACAAGGAGATAACTCGATTACAATAAAATTCACATACAAAGTAAAATGTTTTGATAATTTAAAAGCTTGTGAATCACATTTGAAAAGAGAATCATTAGGTAATATAGTTATGAACCCTTAGATAAAAAGTAAATGATTAACTAGTTTAATTGATTAGTCATTAGGATTGGATGACTTTGTTTTTTTAAAATTTTTTTAATGGTAAGCTTGTAAATGAATTTTTAGGTCCACTAAACTATTGGTATATGAATAAATAGAGGAAGATGATTAAAATATCATTCTTTATTTGGTATGTATATTATACTACCGAAATAACATTTTACTTAGTACAATTCTAAATAAATTTATTTAGTAATAAATTTTAAAAAATTATTTTATGATTATTATTTTTTGATATTAGGTTTTTCAAAGTACAACAAATATTTAACATAAAAATATTTTATCTAATTTTGTTTTAAAAAAAAAATTTCATTGTTTTCCAAATTTTCTTGTTCGTCCTCGAAATTTTTTTCCCTCTTTGTTCACATTAGATAAGGATTACCACAAGGAGTGATTAAGACAAAACAAAACAAGATAAGAAATTAAAAAATAAAGATTCTCAAATTCTATCAAAAAAAGAAAGAAAGAAATATTTCATGTTATACAAGGTGTTAATAGCATGGTATGTATACATATTTATATACATGTAATTGAATAATTTTCTTATCTTTATGATTTTTGATATTTTTCCAGCACTATTTCATTTTATAGAAGTTTTAATATGTTGGATTTTAAATTCTGTATTTTTTTTGAAAGAAATAGCATAAATAGAAATGGCAATACAACGGTTCAGCCAAAGGAGGCCGTATCAAAATACATCATCAACCAGCCAAAACAAAACAAGAAGAAGCTAAAGACTCAGGTATAACTCTTTATCTCTCTATGGTTTTGATTCTAATCCATTCTTAGCCTTCAAGAAACTCATATCTATGTTTTCATCATGTTCCGACCCACTCAAAAACAAGTCATCAAGAATAACATTCTTAATCGTG
The DNA here is from genome assembly GCA_021018815.1 of Talinum fruticosum. Taxonomy (NCBI): domain Eukaryota; kingdom Viridiplantae; phylum Streptophyta; class Magnoliopsida; order Caryophyllales; family Talinaceae; genus Talinum; species Talinum fruticosum. The sequence continues at coordinate 2,070,404 of JAITYX010000003.1, read as the reverse complement.
TTTCGACCCACTCATAACAATGGCGTGAGTAAATATTTTCTCTAACACTTATATTTTGAGCATTGCCTTCACGTTTCATGTGAAAATGAATTACAACATTAATTCTAATTTCTAAGTCAGTCTATTTATTGAGAATTATTTACTTGATCAAGATTATGTGTTCTGATATATTATTGTTTCTAACTTAATCATTTTAAGGATTGACTCAAGATGGAATTTGAACCTAATGAATATTAGACTAAAAAACTCAATTCTTTTAGGTCGAAGATAATTAAGTGCTTAATTACTTTGATTTAATTATTATCTTTGCCTAATTCTTGACCAAAGTATTTTTATACTTTGAGTACCACTTTGATTTGCTTTTATAGGTTGATTAAACAAGCATAATCTACTTTTGAAATACAAAAGCAACCAATTTCTAGCCGTTAAACACCAGCAGACAGAAATCAACCATTTTTGGACATGTCTCGGACACCGTGTCGTGGTCGTTTGTTTCCATATCTGGTAAATTTTAACTCTGGGTCTAACGGTTGTTTCCACCCAAGATTTCAATTACAACTAGAGCGTTGGATAACTTTTTGAGCCAAGGACTACTACACAACGTTCACATCTCCACGGATCCTTTTCCGAGTGACTCATACTAGTTGTTACAACGACTATGGAAGCTCACCAGTCCAGAATAAGTCTCAATGGTCATTCTACCCTGGTGCTCATAAATAGAAGCCGCTCCATAAGACTTGGAGATTGCTGGAACCGAACATATTCTACTCTTACTCAATCTTCTATCTTTTACAACTCCAACTCGTATTTTCCTACATTTTGAGTTGTAAAGAAAGTCTTGTAATCATTTATACTCTTTCTACTTTCTTCTAAATCCCTTGACTGAATTGTAAGGGTTAACTCATCTCAGTTGTCCCTAACTGTAAAGTGTATCTCAGTTAGAAATTACTAGATCGGATAAGTGAACTTCGAGTCTCGGAAAACTTATAAAGGAATTATCTAAGGGAGCAATTCTATAAAGAGTTAGTCCTTGTAATTGTGGATTCAATTAGTGGATTTGACTTGGTGCTTGAATTAGCAGTGTCCGTGGTTTTCTGCCCCATGAGGGTTTCCACGTACTTCTTTGTGTATTTCACTTTCGAGTCCAATCTAGACTCATAATCTGTTTCTTAGCCTCGTTTTGTACAAAACAGCTTTGATTTTTCTCAAAAATCTTCCATTACCCTATTCACCCCCTCTAAGGTGACTTAACCTCTCCATGAGCAAACCTTCAATTGGTATTAGAGCCTAGCCTTTCAAGAGGATCTCACAATCCAAAGGTATAAAGATCAAATGGCTTAGAATAATGGAGAGTTCAATGAAGGAAGATCATCTACTAGATCACCCAAGTTCAAGGGTTCAAACTTTTCACATTGGAAGAAGATAATGGAATTCTTTATTCGGACAATGATGAAGAAGTATGGAACATTATCAAGAATGGGAACTTCATTCCAATGAATATGGGAGGAGTCAGATCTATGCCCAAAGAAAAGTTAGAGTACACTACTCGAAGAGAATGAGAAGTTCGGAAAGAACTTCAAAGCCATGAACACTCGATGTGTGCTATCAACTCGAAGAATACCACAGAGTGTCGACTTGTGACCAAGCAAAAGAGGTGTGGGATACATTGGTCAACACCTATGAAGGAACTAGCCAAGTGAAGCAGTCAATAATAAGTTAATGTCTTCACAAGTATGAGCTGTTCAGAATGGAGACTTAGGAGAACATTACTCAAATATATGCTCGGTTCACTGAGATTACTAACAATCTCAAATCTCTGGGTAGAAAGATCTCTCATGAGGAAATGGTTAGAAAAATTCTAAGAAGTCTACCAAAGAGAAGATGGGGTCCCAAGGTGACAGCAATCAAAGAGGCTTGGAATCTCTCTTAATTGAAGCCGGATAAGCTCATTGGGAAGCTATTCACTCATGAGCTACACCTAGAAGAAGAAGATGTCGAGGTCAGCACCAAAAAGAACATTGTACTCGAAGGCCTTAGAAAGCGAGATGACAAAGTCCGAACTCTTCGGACTCATAAGAGGATCCCATAGAACTCATTACTCGAGGTTTCAAAAAATGATGAAGTATAAAAAGTGGCAAAAAGGCTAAAGGAAGAGTTCTACAAGAAAGACAAGAAAGGTAAATAATCATCCCTTTCTAAGTTGTCTTTAACTAAGAACTTTGGTTGCTTTGAGTGTGGTAGGAAGGAGCACATAGTCAAAGACTGTCCAAAGACAAAGAGGACAAAAAGAAGAAACAAGTTATGGTAGCTACCTGGAGCGATGATGAATCCTCTAAAGATGATGATTCTGATGAATCAAAGTGTCTAATGGCACCGATAGACTCAAAAGCTGGATCCGAGTTAGACACCGACAACTCGGATACTGAGGAAACAAGTCCTCAGCAGGTAATTGAATACTTCCTTAAGTTTTCTAAACTTGATCTTGCTAGATATATCTTTACTTTGGAAGAAAAGTCCATTTTTGACTCTTCCGATTTCAAGAAATAACTTAAGTCTCTTACTAATGAGAGTACTTGTTTTGAAAAATGAGTTAGAAAACCTTAGACAAAATCTGAAAGTACTTAAGAATAGTGCTCAAGACAATGAGACTAAGTCCGAGTGCCTCATAACAGAGAATGAGCACCTGAAATAGAAGCTCAATGAGTCTCATGAGATGGTTTTAAAACTCGCTCAAGGTTAGAAAAACCTTGATCTTTTACTTGGCTCTCGGTGTGTCTCATTTAGAAAAGGAGGTCTTGGTTACACTCGCTGAAGAGGAATCTAATTCCTATTCGGGTCTTTTTAAAATTGATTCTAAAACTATAAAGTTCGGGAAGGCTGAGCATGGTCCAATTCACTCACATGGAAAAGGGACTGAGCATAGACCAGTTTACAAGAAAAAGCCTTCTCAACCTGTTTACAAAAAGAAAGGTTTTCAAAGAAAGGAGACACAGACTCGGTTTTCTAAAAGGAAGACTCAAAATTAGACCAAACCCAAAATTATTCAAATATGGGTTCCCAAAAGTGCTCTTCATCGGAGAAAGACCATAATAAAGACGAGTCATCGAGTTTGTGATAGGAACTGAGAAGGGTTAGTTTGTTTCTGTGTCTGCAGGTGACTCAGAAATGGAAGGGTCACTGGTACTTAGACAGTGGTTGCTCACGCGATATGTCTACGAGACTAAAAACTCTTCTCGAGCCAGAAGATTTGAATGGAGAAAAATTCACATTTTGAGATAACAACAACGCCAAGATAGTTGGGATTGGCAAGATTGGTCAAGGGAACAACTCGGTTAATCCAGTCTACCTTGTCAAAGGGCTCAAGTACAATCTCCCGAACATTTCCTCGGTTGTGTGACAAAGGTCAAGAGGTAAGATTAACTCGGACCAACAACTACATTTCGATGTTGTCACTAAAGACACTAAGCTCTTAGGTCCGAGGTCACGTAACAGTTATACCATTCCTCTCTCGGATTCTAGTCGAATTTGTCTTATTTGAAAGCATCTTTGAATAATGATTCATGGATATGGCATCGTAGACTAGGTCATATTAGCATAGATACTATTAAGAAACTTGCATCTGATGGATTGGTTAGAGGTTTACCTAATCGTGCTTTTAAGAAAGATAAAATCTATGAAGCATGCACAAAAGGAAAGCAAGTCGGATCATCATTTAAACCACTCAAAGCTGTGTCTACATCCAAAGTACTTGAACTAGTTAATATGGATTTGTGTGGTGAATTTCATGTGAAAAGCTTAGGAGGTAAATCATATGTAATGATCATTTTTGATGATTTTTCACGAAAATTCAAGTGGAGTCTTAGACTCAGATTAGAAGAATTTGAACCGACCATGGAAGGGAGTTTGATTACTTAGAATTTGCGAGACTTTTGTGATAAGAATGACATCTCCCACAATTTCTCAACACCAAGAACTCCTCAACAAAATAGATTAGTGGAGAGAAAGAACATCTCTTAAAGAAATAGGAAGGATCATGATGATTGAAAATGATCTAACTTACGGTTGAGGCAATCAACACAGAGAAACTACACACTCGAACGGATGCCTCATCGGATCCATCCTGAAGAAGACACCATATAAGCTATACAAGGGAAAGAAGCCCAACATCTCCTACTTCAAACCATTTGGATGTAAATGCTATGTGCATAACAATAGTAAGGAATATCCGACTAAGTTTGATGCTAGGTCCAATAAAGGTATATTTTTGGGTTACTCATCTCATAGTAAAGCTTATAGAGTTTTTAACAAAGGGACTAACAAAGTGGAAGAAAGTATCCATGTTATCTTTGATAAGATTGATCTTGGCAAGATAAGTGAGTCCACGTTCTCATATCTCAAGCTTAACAGACATGAAGATGACATTGCTGAAACCGAACTCATAAAGAGTCAAACGGAAGAATCGAGGCAACTCGGAATGAGCTAACTCGGAATGCTTTGACTCGGAATGAACAAATTCAAGAGCCAGCTTAGAATGATGAAGAACAAGCCAATGCAGAAGTTCAACAAGAGAAACTAACTAAAGATTAGCCCATTCAACCAACAAACTTGGTAAACTAGAGGATAGGTAGAGCTTTCAAATATGCATCTAGTCACCCACCCGAGAACATACTTTCGATATAAATAGTGGGGTAAGAACTCGTTCTTCTTTGCAAAATCTATGTGCATTTTTAGCATTCATATCATTAAATGAACCTAAAAATGTTATAGAAGCCTTAACTAAACCTGAATGAGTAGAGGCCATGCAAGAAGAGCTGATTCAATTTGAAAGAAACCAAGTCTCGGACTCGACCAAATGGCCTTCGACCACCAGTAATAAGAACCAAATGGGTTTTTAAGAAAAAATTGGATAAGGGATGGTTGATACTCAGAAATAAGGCTAGATTAGTTGCTTAAAGATATAACCAAGAAGAGGGAATTGATTGTAAGGAAAGCTTTGCACCTGTTGCTAGGATTGAGGCAATTAGAATTCTCTTAGTATTTACATCTAGAATGAACATCAAGCTTTATCAAATGGATATTAAGTGTGCATTTCTCAATGGTTATAATGTTGAGCAACCCCTAGATTAGAAAACTTAGAATTTTAAATCATGTTTTCAAGTTGCAAAAAGCTTTATATGGTCCGAAACAAGCTCCCGGAGCTTGGTATGAAGGACTAAGTAGTTTCTTGGTTGAAAATGATTTCAAAAGAGGTTAGATTGACAAAACTCTTTTCACAAAAATGAAGGGGAATGATTTTCTTATCATTCAAATCTATGTTGATGATATTATTTTTGGAGCTACTAATAAAACTCTATGCTAAGAGTTTTCGAGTTGATGAAACAAGTAGTTCCAAATGAGTATGATGGGAGAACTTAATTTGTGCCTTAGATTACGAATCGGGCAAGAAAAGCATGACATCTATGTCCATCAATCTAAATACACCAAGGAGTTATTAAAGAAGTACAAGTTACAAGATGTAAAGCATGTAGCAACACCTACGAGTAGCAGTTTAAAACTGGACTCAAACGAGAAAGGTAAAGCTATATATCAAAAACTCTACAGAGGTATGATTGGATCTCTACTTTATCTCACATCTAGTAGGCAAGATGTCATGTTCAGTGTTTGCCTTTGTGTAAGATTTCAAGCTAATCCTAAGGAATCACATCTCATTGCGTTGAAGAGAATCTTTAGATATCTTGCGGGGACTCGGAATCTTAGTCTATGATTTTCAAAGGACTCAAAACCGACTCTTACTGGATACTCGGATGCTCACTATGCTTGGATATAAAGTTGATAGAAAGAGCACATCAGGAGCATGCCAATTTTTGGGTCAATCACTCATCTCCAGGCACTCGAAAGAAGCAGAACCCAGTTTCTCTATCAACAGTGAGGCTGAGTACATTGCACTGGAGCTTGATGTGCTCGGATTCTCTAAATCAAGCAACACTTGAAGGATCTTGACTATCGAGTCACATATATTCCAATCAAGTGTGATAACCAAAGAGCAATAAGCATCACTAAGAATTCAGTTCAACACTCAAAGACAAAACACATTGAGGTCAGGTATCATTTTCCGAGAAAGGTGATATTGAACTTGAGTTTATTCCTACAAAATTTCAATTAGCCGATATTTTCACTAAGCCGCTAAGTGAAGATCAGTTTTGCTTTATTAGGAATGAGCTTGGCATGTTAAATGTGTGATTATGTGAGTTATTGCATGAGTTATTTCACTATGATTCATTGTTATATGCTTTGAGTAGATAACAAATGGATTAGTTGACTTAGAATTAGACTGAGTTATGAGTTATCAATTTTCCGAATGTGTTCTAAGTCACTCGGACACATTATTAAGTTAAACTCGGACTTTTAGCAAAATGGACATCAAAATTTTGGGATCATCTCTAGATAAATGGAGAATCTCATAAATGTTTTCAAAAACTCTTTCTTCTCTCTCTTTCTCTATCACGTGAACAGTCGTAGAACTAGCCGTTGGAAGAAAACTATTAGAAACTAGCGATTCATTGCGAAGAGAGACTCAACGGTATGATAATCGTTGCTTGGTAACCGAGTCGAAAGTCGGTTGAAAGTCTTTTGTCTCTATAAATAGCACCACTTCAATTTCTTTCTTTCACTTTACCTAGTTATTGGTTACTCTCTTTGCTCTCAAAGTTCATTCACTCTCGCACTCTCTTTTCTCTCTCTCTCTCTGTTTCTCGATCTTTTGTGTTCTCTACACTTTCTCTTGTTTCTCTTCAACACTCTCTACTCTCTAAATATGCTTAAGAGAGGATCTGCTGTGGAAGGAGTTTTGGTCACTAAGAAGGCCGGAACCAAAACCACCTGGATTTGAGGCTGCACAAGGTCAAGGTATAGAGCCCGCCTCGGAAGACTCAAAACACAACATCGCCCAACACTTCATCCCGCACGACAAATTCTTCCCAAAAACATCTTTTTCCTAGTTGAAACACATCGTCAATACTCGCTCTATACAACTATTCGTGTTTACGTGAGTATATTTATCTAGACATAGTTTCTAAGTTCTATACTCACATGACAACAAATGATAACATTATCACTTCTATTGTTCGGGGTAAGATCGTTCGAATCAATCTTACCTTACTTCACAAGATTTTCAATATGAAGTCCCTCTTTTGCAACTCCAATCCAATTCCTTTCACTGAAGTCGCTGATGACTTCTTTGCCAAATATGTAAAAGAACCTCCTTGGTCTAGAAAGAACTTTTCCGTGACTTAGATGATCTCAAAAACAAGACTTCTATGCTTCATTCTGATGAGGATTGTCTTCTCTTACTATCCGTCAAAGAAGAACCCCAAGTCTAAAGTTCTTAAGGTTCTCTATGAGATTCTAGAGGGCTACAAAGTAGACCTCTTCCATTCATCCCGGAACAGATAGCTTCTATTCCTTCTAACTCTTAGAAGACTCCATATCCTTTTAGAGCTCTTCGGGGAGTTATTTCCTTAGTTATTTCTATGTTTGTTTCATTTCTTAGTCTGTTTACAATTTATGTACAAATTGCTTCTATGTAATGAGACTTACTCATTTCAGAGCATCTTTGTTTTTGAGTATATGTTCTTATACTTACTCTGATTTAGTATTTCTTACTCTCTAACAACTTTACTCTGCTATATTATTTCTTTGCTCTGAAACATGTTCTCGGTTATGTTTTGATCCGAACCGAACTAATCAATATTCATCATCATTTTTTCTTGCTCCGATAAATACTCTATGCTCCGATCCATACTCTATAAAAGCTTAACTCTTTGAACTGATTAGTTTCTATCTTAAGTATGGAATGCTTTTCGTAAAAAGGGGAGATTGAAGACTCGGGTATAACTCTCTATCTCTCTATGGTTTTGATTCTAAGTCATTCTCAGCCTTCAAGAACCTCATATCTAAGTTTTCATCCTGTTCGACCCGCTCGGAAATTAGTCATTTAACATTCTTAATTGTGTTTCTAACTCCCCTCGGACACCACTTAAAATAATGGCATGAGTAAATATTTTCTCTAACACTTGTATTATGAGCACTGACTTCATGTTTGAAGTTAAAATGAATTACAACATTAATTCTAATTTCTAAGTCGATCTATTTATTGAGAATTATTTACTTGATCAAGCTTATGTATTTTGGTATGTTATTCTTTCTAACTTGGTCACTTTAAGGATTGACTCAAGATGGAATTTGAACCTAATGAATAATAGACTTAGAAAATTCCATTCTTTTAGAGTCGAAGATAATTAAGTGCTTAATTACTTTGATTTAATTATTATCTTTGCCTAATTCTAGACCAAAGTATTTTTATACTTTGAGTACCACTTGGATTTGCTTTTTTAGATTAAACAAGCTTGATCTACTTTTGAAATACAAAAGCGATCGGTTTCTAGCCGTTAAACACCAGCAGACGTAAATCAACCATTTCACGCACAAGGCTCGGATACACCGTGTCGGGGTTGTTTGTTTCCAAATCTGTAAACTTCAACTTTGGGTCTAACGGTTGTTTGCACCCAAGATTTCAATCACAACCAGAGGGTTGGACAACTTTTTGAGCCAAGGACCACCACACAACGTTCACATCTTAATGGATCCTTTTACGAGTGACTCGGATTAGCCGTTACAACGACTATTGAAACTCACCTATCCGGAACAAGTCTCAACGGTCATTCTACCTTGGAGCTTATAAATAGAAGCCACTCCACAAGAGTTGAATATTGCTTGGAACCGAACATATTCTACTCTTACTCAATCTTCTAGTTTTAATAACTCCAACTCTATATTTTCTTAGATTCCGAGTTGTAAAGAAAGTCTATTAATCACTTATACTCTTTCTACTTTCTTCTAAGTGCCTTGACTAACCTGCAAGGGTTAACTCAGTTCATTTGTCCCTAACCGTAAAGGATATCTCGGTTAGGAAGTACTAGATCGAGATAAGGGAACTTCTAAGTCTAGGAAAACTTATAAAGGAATTATCTAAGGGAGCAATTCTATAAAGAGTCGAGTCCTTGTAATCTGGATTCAATTAGTGGATTTGACTTGGTGCTTGGATTAGCGAGTGTCCATGGATTTCCGCCCCGGAAGGGTTTCCACGTACTTCTTTGTGTATTTCACTTTCTAAGTCCAATCTAGAGTCCGAATCTGTTTCGGGTCTCTTCTCCGTAAAACAGTTTGATTTTTCTCAAAACTCTTCCATCACCCTATTCACCCCCATGAAGGGTGACTTAACCTCTCCAAGAGCAACCTTCAAAAGCCATGTTGATGGCTTCCATAAGGTCCTTTTAGATCAAGTTGTTGATGTGAAGTGCTTCTTCGTCAACCTTGATAATCCATTTCACTTAGGGAGGTGGAAGATTATGAAACCTCAAAGGTTCCATTTGATCTTCATTGAGAGTGGCCAAAGCATTAGCCACCATGTTCACCTATTTGATCACATGATTGACTTTGATGATCCATTGATTTGTCATCAATTTTTCGTATCTCTGCAATGACGTAAGAAGTAGGATCGTTACTAGATTTCCCTTCCTCTCGCAGCTTGTTAATAGATTTAATTTCCAAGTCAACTTCAAATTTGGGAATGCTAAATTCCCATGCTTTCTTAAGGGATTCCTTAAAGCCTTCAAGCATGGCCATAACACTATTGTTGTTGTAGATTGTCATGGTCACCCCAATAAACCAGTCTGTGCCTTACGGTCCTCATCACCCCAGTTGTAATGAACCTACTTCTTTCTTCATGCCAATGGTAACCTACATTGAGCTTGATGTGGGCCTCCGAGGGAGGAGTCTACGAACAGTCGGAGTATTTTTGAGAAATTATGGTCCGTGCACTCTTAACACCTTGGTAGAGACTTTAATATCAAAGCAAATATCATTCCACAAGTAATTGAAGTAAAGGGCGAGGCACTAGTGAAAACACATTTGTTAGGATAATTCCATATATGCCAGACAAATGATCAAGAATTTGGATACCCGAATTTGTTCTACATGAGATTAAGATTGACCCATTGTACCCAATTGTCATTAAAGAAATTCGCCACCGGATTAGTCCATTTGTTATTCATGAACTTGATCTATGTCACAGTTGTATAGCGGCGAGTCTCTAACACAAATGAAGGTGAGTTGGACATCTAGGATTAAGATCGGTATCCATTGAGCCAGCCGACTAGCTATAGGCAGCCCTTCAAAGCAAGCACACAACATAAGGGTTCTTTGTTTAAACTTAGCTCCACTTTTTTGAAATTGCATTCCACTTAATAGGACGACCATGAAGTCCCCTTTCGAAAGTTTTATAGAGGTTTTGGACAGAAAACGATCTATCAATTAAGGAATCAACTATAATCTTATCCTTAACATCGAAGTCGAAGGAGGAGGAAGCTTTAAGACCAAATCAGCAATGTCCTTGGGAAGCTAGTCTCTAACACGTTTAACATTCCAATTTCTGTAGGGACTAAAGCTGCAACATGAAGGTGCTTAGTAGCCTAGGTTGGGTTAACATTCAAAGTTTCAATTAGAGGTCCACACAAGAGTCATTTATCAAACTAGATTGAGGTTTCCCACCCAATTCCTATTTTAATAATAGTGCTAGAGTTCACAAGAATTTTAGCTTTAAGAAGATTTCACCAAATAGAAGACCGGTAAGGCTTAGGGTAACAACGATCAAGGTGATCGGAGTCAAAGTATTTTGTTCTCATGATTTGGACCCACAAGACAGGTTCACTCTGCATCACCCTGCAGAGTTGCGTCACCGAGAGAACACAAGTTCCACTTATTAATGAAGACTCGGACTCGAATCTAGATCATTATGAGTACTACATAAAGACTCGGTACAAACCTCATCCCTCTTAAGTTTTGATTACAAGTCATTCCGAGTGCTATAGAAACTCCTGTATAAGTTTTCATTCATTTCTAACCGACTAAGAAAACACATTCTTGTTTATCTTTTCACATTGACGTTTCGAGTCACTCGGACACCACTAAGACTTATCGCATGTTCAAATAATCTCTCTAACACTTTTTATCCGAGTTTGGATCTGTGTATTTGAAAGCAAAGTGGATTACCGTGTTAATTCATCTTTCTAAGTCTGTTTATATGTTTTAGAATTATTTGTCCGGATCAAGTACCTACTATGATGTTTTCACTCTTATAACTTGATTGTTCCTAGGAGTGAATCCGATGGAATTTGAGTATAATGAATATTAAACTCTGAAAATTCCATTCTTCTAGGAGCTAAGATAATTATGCACTTAATTATCTTAATTAAATTATTATATGTGCCTAATCTTCGACCAAAGTATTTTATACTTTTAGAACCAAAATGATTTACTTTTGTAGGTTATTCAAACAAGGTTATCTCATTTTTGAATTACAAAAGTAACCGGCTTCAAGTCGTCAATCACCAAGCAGACAAGGCTTATCTACTTCGAACAAGGCTCGTAAGGCGTGTCGTGGTTGTCTGTTTCCAAATCTGGAAAACTTCAACTCTAAACTCAACGGTGGTTTCCACCTTACTTTTTAGACATCACCAGCTGATTAGAGCAACTTTAGGAGCCGAGCCATTGCATAACATTCACATCTCAAGGGATCTTTTCTAAGCGACTCGGAAGAACCATTACAATCGTCAAGAAGGACTTCGTTCAAAATTCGATCACAATGGCTAATCTGCTTGGTCATCTATAAATAGAAGCCACTTCACAAGACTTGAAGATTTGCTTGAACACATTATCGAAACTATATCTCTAAGTACAATACTCATTCAATCTTCTTCTTACGACTCCAAGTCTCGTATGTAATACTTCTCCGAGTTGTAAAGTCTTGTAATCAGTCACATACTCTCTTCTTACTTTTTGAATAAGATCCCTTGATTGAGCTATAAGGGTTAACTCGGATCGCTTGTCCCTAGTCTGTAAAGGTACCTCGGTTAGGAAGTATTAGATCGAGATAAGGGAACTTCTCGGTCTAGGAAAACACTATAAGGAATCGTCTAAGGCAGCAATTCTTGTTAAGTCGAGTCCGTTGTATTTTATGGATTCAAAATAGTGGATTTCACTTGGTGCTTAGACTAGCACTATTTGTGGTTTTCTGCCCTAGGAGGGTTTCCACGTATCTCGTGAGTTATACTTTTCCGAGTTCAATCTAGACTCGGATTATCTTATTCATTCCTTTCAAGCTTAAAGTTTCTAAGTTTGTTAAAATTTCCTCATCACCCTATTCACCCCATAGGGTGACTAAGACTTTCTAAGGGAAAACCTTCAATTAAGTTCCTTAATACCAAGTCCCCCTTGAGAAGAATTCCTAGTGACCACCTCCCATTTGACTCTAGGAAGATAATGGGTCTCGATCAAGTTTATTCCAAAGGAACTTCCTAATAGGTTTGTGCATATCATTAACTATTCTAGCCGGAATGCAATCGGTTTGAAGGTGGTAAATAGGAAGGGAGACAATGATAGATTTAATAAGAGTAACAATCCTAGCAAGATTAATAAACTTAGTCCGCCAATGTGCAAGATTTGTACGAGAATTTATGGAGCGGATCACTCGTAGTCACTATGTTTGGGGCATTTATGGGAAATGGGGATGCCCAAGTATTTTCCAAAGCAAGTAGATGCAGGAAATTTGATTGAGGCAACAAGAATGTGTCTAAGCCTATGATGTAAGGCTTTGGGAAAAATAATCCTAGACTTGGCCATATTGATATGCAAACCAGCCTTTAGGCCAAACTCGTCAAGGGTGTCCATGATGACTTTCATATTAGCAAGATAAGATTTCCCAAAGAGTATAACATCATCAACATAGAAGATATAAGAAATAGCCAAAGTTTTGATCCTCGGAGGTTTCCCATTGACCACTAGCAACCTTTTGTTCTTTAAGTCTTGAAAGTCTATCCATACAGAGCACAAAAATGTAAGGAGACAACGGGTCTCCCTGTCTTATGCCTCCGGTCGGGTAAATGATATCTCCAGGTTTTCCATTCCACGAGAATCCTAATGTTGTTGGAAGTGATGTAAACCATGATGACTTTGATAAGCTGAGGGAAAAAATTCAATTCGACAAGGGTTTCATGAATAAAATCCCACTCAAGGGTGTCATAAGATTTTGTAAGGTCAACTTTTAAAGAAAAAGTTTAGCTTTGGTCTTATCCGTAATTTTCCTACCTAGGATAAAGCTAGACTGAGTTGGATTGATTATGTTAGGAAGGATCAGCTTGATTCTATTAACAAAGATTTTGGAGAGAATCTTATACACAGTGTTGTAGAGACCTATAGGTCTGAGATCAGATACACCTTCCACAAATGGTTTTTTTAGAATGAGGCAAAGGAAGGTGTCGTTAATACTACCTATCTTGATTGGTTCAATAAAGCACTCAGTTATAAGATCAGTAATGCTCGACCTAAAGGTCTGCCAATTTTTTTCAAAAAGAAAGATGAATAACATCAGGTCCAAGTGATTTTGTTGGATTCAATTGGTCAGTGGCGGTCTTAATTTCTTCCAAAGAGGGAACGTCAGCCTTAAGACCTACTAAATCCCCGGAATTCGTCTGGTTAATTCCAAAGCTCTTGCTAGTCTGAAAAACTCTAGTAAAGTGTAGTTGAATTAACTCAGTAACATTATTCTTTCCAACTATCCAGTTACCCTCTTCATTCTTGAGACTAGTTATTCTTTTCCGATTTTGCCTGACCTTAACGAGCATGTTAAAATACTTAGTATTGAGGTCTTTGAACAAATGATTATTGATTCTAGCTCTTTGACCCCACATGCTTTTTTCCATTTTAAGAAGAGTGTCGTAGTACATTCTAAGGTTCTTGTCAAGTCTCACAAGGAAAGGATTGACTTTCCTGGAAAGGGCTTATTGGATACCGCACAGTCTCGCAATCACTCTGTATTTGCTGTGATTATTGTTACCAAAAATCACCCTATTCTAGTTAGTGGCCAAATCTTTGAATATGTCAGCATTATCCATAAATGGAACATTAGGGTTCTAAGCTTTGCTTAGGAAGTCAAAAATTATGGGTGATAATGCCAAGCCATAAGGGTTCTAAAAGGATGGCTAAACTTAGTAGCAAAAGGGTTAGTTTTGATGAGAATAGGGCAGTGATCAAAAGTCACATGGGGAAGATGAGTTACCTTGGTATCAGGATAGATTTGAATCCAAGATGGGTTAACCAAAGCTCTCTCCAGTCTTTCTTGAACCTGGTCAGAACCTTCACAATCATTAGTCCACGTAAAACAAGGCCCATTAAAACCAATATCCATGAGAGACCAGGAATCCGTCTATTAAAAAACTTAGAAGCATGGGAAGGATTAAAAACTCTACCTCCATTCTTCTCCATTCTGTTTGTAACAGTGTTGAGATCCCCTATGACCATTCCCGGTTGGCTAGCTGGAGGAGAATCAAGGGATAAGGAATGGTAGAAGTCATTCATGGCACTAGGGTTGCTAGGAGCATGCATGGCAGTAAGCACTACTTCAGGTTCATTAGACTCAAACTTGATTAGACAGTGGAAAAGTTTGGGCCTCAGAGCAATTAAGTCAAGAACAAGAATCGGAGCTTTCCATAAAAGAGCGATGCCCCCTCTATTCCCATTAGGATTAATGTAGCGGTGTTCCTAAAAGCCAAACTTAGCTTTAATTGTATCCACACATTGACCAAGATGAGGAGATTCCAAGAGAATGAGAATAACAGGTTATGCTGGTAGATAATATCCATGATAAAAACATAAAGGTTACGAACATAAGCTCTTCTAACATTCCAAACAATAAATTTGGTATTAGACAAATTCATCATGGATGGATGGGGTGTGGGAATCTTCAACTTTCGTGTCCTTTGGTAGGATATTAATTTCAACTGTGAGCTGAGAGTGGTCTCCGGTCGAAGTTGGGTCGGGTTCAATCGGAATTCCTGATCGAAGTAGTGGGGTTTCAGCGACACTGTGATTTATGGGCCTATGGTATAGATGGAATTGAATGTGCCGCTTAGTTTTAGATTTTTGAATTTTTCCGTTTGAGCTGATCTGTCCTTGACATGCTCACTTCTGTTCCTTTTCTTCCGAAGAAAAGAGGAGGAATCCTTGCTGCCAGAGGGCGAAAGAATGGATGGCATTGGAAATGTAGGGTAAGGGGTAAGGCCATCAGGATCGGTCGAGCTTGCATGGCCCTTCTCAAAGAGAGATCGACCTCCTCTTGAATTCTAGAGTTTGTTTCCAACAGCAACAAGTTCATGATCTCCCAAAGCCCGGGAGTTGGGACGGTCGAGAACAGATGGAGTTCCTGGGCAATCTGAGTGGTGACATGGGAAGAGTGAGAAGAGGGGGACACTCGAGATTTAGCGAAATTTTCCATCAGGTTGAATAGAGATTTGATCAGTTGAACATCGAGAAATAGAGCATTCAGAAGGAAGTAACTTGGAGCTGGAAGCTTTATGATCAGTAGAAGAGGCAGAGGGGATTGAATGAAGCACAGTGTTAGGCAGGTGAGGGGTCTCAAAAGGCCTTCCTCCCAGAGTAAATTCTGAGTTAGGCTTGGACACGCTAAACGAGGAAGTAGCAGATGGATTAAATAACGAGATATTTTTCCTACTATCTTCCATTAATTGTCCATTAGTAGAAGGTTTCTTAACATCTGCATGGGGCACCGTCGTCAGAAAATCCTCATGAATTCCAGGATCTAAATCCCCATTTCCTTTTTCTAGGTGTGCTCTCACCTGATTATTAGGTTTCTTTAGGCCCTCCCTTTTGTCAAACGTCTCCCGCATGCCCTCATGGGTTTGCTGGTTTCCAACACTATCCTGGAAGTCTGTTGTCCATTTTTCAAAATTGTCCAGTCTTATTCCCTCCTTATGGGCTCGGCCCATTTTATCCCCAACCTGGTTATTAGCATTAGTCTGACGGTGGGTAGCTTTGGGTCTATTGGGATCTTTTTCCCTATTTCTTTTACTGGACACAACCACCCAATTTTCCTCATCTTTGTTTTTTTCTTTATCAATACCGCCAAAATAAGTAGTTAGGGTATTGCTTTGATCCTAAATCTTCAAATCATTATTGCTAATGCAAGTGGGAGGGAAATCAACATATTGAATATTGTCATGATTATTTCCTTGGTCAAGTTGACTTTCTTTGTCTGTTTCTACCCTTTGTTGTTCTCTAGTCAGATGAAGTTGAAGCTATGGAGGTAGGGCATTTGGATCTAGTGTTCCCAACCATACCACACTGAAGGCATAACAAATCCAAGTTTTTGTAAATAACCTGTTGTCAAGCATCTTCTATCCAGATTCTTGGCACCAGGGGTTTAACTAACGAGATTTCAACATAGATTTTAGCATATCTTCCTCTATTTATAGTCCCCGTGGCAAGGTCAACTTTGATAGGTTTCCCTATAATTTTGGCAATATCAAACAACGAAAGTTTGTTAAAATACTCAAATGGGAGTTCAGGGAATTTAACCCAAACCACCATTGATGTGAACGGGGTTCATGGAGGGTCCGAAGTTAGGCTTCCATTTAGCAAGCATTATGTAATGACCAAAAATAAACCGAGGACCCCCAATGAGGATCTTTCAAGATTGACACTATTGTGGAAACGGAACAAAAAGGTATCTTTACCTATGTCAATTATATCCAATGGACCTGCAACCTTCCACATATTGCATATTTTAGATTGCATAATGTCATACCTTACATATGTTCCCAAAATCTTACCCATGAGGGTGTTAGCCCAGGGAGCTCTCAGAAGATTCAATTGGTTAGGTGAGAACTTGACCTTGAAAGGGGTATCGGGCCCTACGTCTTCTTCCACCAACGAATTTTCCAGTCTGAGCACCCTTGAAGAACATCCTCGAAAGATAGTTTATCTAGGGGTCGACTATCTGTTTGATGTCTCGTAGCTTGATCCTCATTAGGGCTATGAGAAGTTGGGCCAATTTGAGATGGAGTGGGGAAGGAGGACGTAGGAGGGGAGAGGGAGAGCACTCTCTTCGCACTCCATCAAACTTAAATTATGTATCATGGTTCATATTTTCTTGCATATATTATAATCTTAGGTTTATAGTAAAATCATTCAAACATACGCTCAGTTCATGTATATGGAAATATTAGGAGGGAACCTTTTTGGGGGAGGGGGAATAATTTAATTTTTAGAAATCTTACTGAGCTCAAGATTCTTTATTTTTTAACTTCTTAGTTTGTTTATTTGTTATATCAACATCACTCATGGGAATCATCATCCAATGTGAAAGAAACTTTTTAGAGGAGGAACAAGAACATTAGGAGGATGTGGATATTTTTTAAAAAACTTTGAATAATACGTTTTATGTCAAGAACTGTTGTTGTTATTTTAAAAAATTTATTAAAAAATTAATAATCACAAAATAGTAGTAGTTTCTAAAAATGATTATTAAAAAGTTTATTTATAAGTTTATTAAATAAAATTTTATTTTTGTAATATAACATACACATTACATAAAAAAAGGTATTTTGGTCATTTTCCTCGATTTGTTCATATATCAATAATTTGATGAACCCAAAAATTCATTTCCATAATTATGTTCCAAAAACTTATGCACCATAATTGAATGCTTCTAAAAATAAACAATTCATTGTTTTTTTGCTTTTTGTCTAATATTGTATCCATATATCTCAAGTTCTTAACTGTTATGATTAAAGTAATTATATAAGGTTATGAAAAGGTGACTCTCCTCTTAAAATGTCACATTATTTTAAAGATCTTTAAAAATACCATAATGAGGTATTTTCATACCTCCTTAGAATCTAAGGCATATATTTTGGTGTTTGAATTCTCTTTTTAATTAAGTAGGTGTTGCTGTGTTTATTATAAGTTTATTATTTATACATTGATTATCATAACCTGTTTATTTTGGTGAACCTTAATTCATGTATTAAAAAGAAAATTATTAAACAATCATATCAACTAAAAAGTTGAAATTGTACATTAGAAATTTACTAAAGATTCTTTAAGCTTGAAGTATAGACATTGCAAAAGCTCTCTAGCGTGTGTAATAATTAGATACGAAAACTATTAAGTTTTGAAGATGAGATATCTCCACTAAAAATAGAAAAATCTGATACCGCATTCAAAAATCATATAAAAAATGTTTTTAACCATATATTTATTTTTGACAAATTTAACATTCGTATAATCAATATAAAATAAATGTCATCTAATTAATAACATGCTTTCAGATGATATGCCAAAAAGCTGACAATTGTAAGAAAATATCATTTGAAAGGGTGCCAACAATTTGGGCGACTTAGCTTCTTGTTAAATAATATAAACCTATATACCATATACTATATACCATAAATTTTGTGATATGATACAAATAAGCGACAAATTCTTATCTATTTTGAAAAACGAAACCATAAAAATTCAAAGTGATTTTAAAAAAATTTAAATAAAATACTATATGTGATAATTTGAATCTATAATTTTCAATTCGTGATATACTTTATATTCCGAAAGTATCTAATAGATATGTGTGGCAAATTAACTCAAACTTTTTATAATGATTATATTTAAATCCCGTGCTCAAAATGCATATTAGTCTATTAACAACAAACTTCATCCAAACCTCAGTAATAACTGGTCATGATCCAGCTTTCAATATCAATAGTCAATTCTCTATATTGCAATTAATTTTTTTATTGTATAAAAGAAGTAAACATATGTAAAGCCCACATAAATATGTTAGACTAGATTGCCTAAGATATCGTTCAAGCTAACTAGCTCCGTAGATGGCATGTTTATATGGAGGTTACAACAACTTTTACTTTCAATTTTGGTTCTACGGGGTCTAAAAACATTCAAATATCATAATCATTATCCCCACTAATATTTCTACAAGCAAATAACTCGATTGTAAAAATTTCATATACAAAATAATTAATTTAACTTCGAGTTACATCAATGGATTGAGCATGTTCGGGTGCTTGGGTTGGAAAATAGGCAGCTTAAAGAAAAGGTGGACAGTTTCGCTGAGCCAATAGCATGCTTCGGTGAATTTCTGCAGTGTCGGCAAGCATCCGGATCTCACCGTTGACTAGTACAACCACAAGAGGAAGGGGAAGAGTGAGGACCCCGAATGCATTGTGAACTTTTGTGTATATTGGTGAACACTTTGCGAACTTTTTAGATGTGTTTATGGTTTCCTGTGAACTTTTGTATGCTTGTTTTTTGAACTTGTGAATTTGTTTTAAATATGTTTTGATTATTCATGATTTTGAACATGTAAGTTGGATTTGTATATCCAACTTTGATGAGTTCTTTGTGGTCGGCAAATGTAAATGCCAAATGTAAGTGTTACACATGTGAATGTTGGATTTGTATATCCATTCACAATTTTTGTACTAGGGTCATGAATAATTAGAGAATTGTATTTTGGATTTTTGACGGAACAACGACGGATCTATGCGAATCGACGATCGAAAACAACGAATGTAAAGACCATCATTTCCGTCATCGAACTACATCAACTACGGAAGATGTTTCCGTCGCTGATCCGTAGCTAGTTAGCGATGAATTTGGCTATTTCCGTCGTTAAATTTTAGCGACCCAAGATTTAGCGACAGAAAAATTCCGTCGCTAATTCCGTTGTTAAAACCGGAAATCCGTCGCTATTTGACAATATTGCATCGCTAATCATTAGTTTTCTAGTAGTGATTCAAACACTACTAGAAAACTGATTAAATTGCGACGGAAATAGCGACGGAATATCGGCTAATAGCGACGGAATTTCGAACTTAGCGACGGATTTAGCGACGGAAAGATTCCGTCGCTAAAAGCGGGTCGCTAAATTTCAGCGACGGATATTTTCAAATCCGTCGCTAATTTGCGACGGATCAGCGACGGAAAAAGCTTCCGTAGCCGACCGAAAGCAGCGACGGATATTCTTCCGTAGCCGATGAAAATCAGCGACGGAAAGTCTTTCTGTCGCTAATTTAGCGACTGAGTGGGGTCGTTTCCGTCGCTAAATTCCGTCGCCGATTGGAACTTTTCCGTCATTGCTCAGTCAAAAATTTTGAATATTATTTTCTAATTATTTGTTACCCTAGTTAAAAAAATTGTGAATGGATATACAAATCCAACATTCACATATGTGACACTTACATTTGGCATTTACATATGCCGGCCACAAATAATTCATCAAAGTTGGATATACAAATCCAACTTACATGTTCAACATCATGAACAACCATAACATACTTAAAACAAATTCACAAGTTCAACACAACAAGCAAACAATAGCTCACAAGAAACCTTAAACACATCTAAACAGTTCGCAAAGTGATGATCACCAATATATACAAAAGTTGACATATGAATTCATGGTCCTCACTCATCCTCTTCCTCTTCCTCTTCCTCTTGTGGTTGTGCTGGTCGACGGTGAGATCCGGATGCTTGCCGAGACTGCAGAAATTCATTCATACGTGCTATTGGCTCAGCGAAACTGTCGACCTTTTCTTTAAGATGCCTATTTTGCAACTCAAGCATCCGAGCATGCTCAATCCATTGCTGTAACTCAAAATTTAAAGTAAGCACTCGTTGATCTCAATTCCGAGTCATTTGCGGTAGAAGGTTTTGGTGATTTGAAGGGCATGGTTGGTTTCAAGTTTCTAGCCTTAGATCCAAGTCCGTAAATGCGACCTTTCTTGTTCGCATTGGGTTTGACCCACAACTCATGTTGTGAAGGGGTGGAGACATGATCCTCGGAAGAGTTGGGGTCATCACTAGAAGTTTGAGTGGGTTGAGTGTTTTGCAACTCTTCCCACTCTTTTGAAACTTGTCCTGAATATAATATAAATATTTGAGGCATGTAAATATCACGAGGTTGTTAACGAAAACAATAGATAGAAAAATATGCGAAATTCATATATATGGTTACTCACGTAAATGGCCTTGGATTTTTTGTCCGCCCATTCATCCTTTTTTTTTTTTGTGCGTTCGTGAAAATAGTTGGGTCGGTAGAGGCTGAACTCCTTTAAGCTCCTTCATCTAAATAAAAAACAAGTTAGTCGAGAATCAATTTACTAATATGAACATGTTAATAGTTGCATGCGTAATCAATAAGAAAGGGGTATGTACCAATCGCCGCTTATGCTCCGTCATAGGGATTGAGCCACAAGTATGGAGCGATGAACCAAGTCCCCTTGATCAGCATGGCGGTTTTTCCGAGCTTGCTCATAGAACTTCTTATAGTCGGCAGTTTCCCAATATTCGAGCAACTCGCGCCGTAGTTGTCACCCAACCATTTCGGCTTCTTCTTATTTTTCCTCGCCTTGAGCATGAAGTCCTTTAATCAATCACTGCCTTTCTTTTCAAAATTTCTTCTGATTTGAACTTCATCGGTTGGAGACCAAGTGAAAAATTTCTATATAAATAAAAAGTAGTTTATAAGTTATGAAATTATAATATAATGTTCGAACATGCACAATAAGTCATTATGTTATCTGAAATTCAGAAAACTAAAGATTTGTCATTACCTTAAACTCAGAAAACCACTGATCACATTGTGATCGAGGGACTTTACCCCATGTAGGCCAAGCTCCGTCGTACTTGCTTTGGAAGATGTGGGAAATCGTACTCCACAACTTTGTCAATGGGGAAGAACCTAATCAAGAAACATATAAAATAGTTAGTTCTACTAATAACTAATATGCTTAATTTATTTTATTATTTATTATCACACTTACCCTTCATCATCCGGCTCAATTCGAATCTTTTCTCGACTGCTAGCATTGCTTGATTCAAGACTAGGATGCTCGTTCCCTGCAGCAGTTGGTCCTTCATTTGTAGGCCTTTGTGGTGGCCTTTGCTCGGCACCAACGTGAATGCGTGGTACATTATTTGTACCATATTGGTGATATGCATATGTATTAGACGAGTTTGAGTACATATGGGGTTGCTTGAGAATATGGAGGGTTTAGGAAGAAAGACCCACCCATTGGGTTTTGCATGTGTGGGAAGTTTGGGGGTTGGAAAAAAGGAGGGTTGGGAATAAATGACCCCCAATGGAGTTTGGTTGTGAGGGGAGTGTGGAGATAGTGCTCCACCTACAGGAGATTGAAGGTTATGAGGGTTTTGAGAGGGGGTAGAAGTGCTCACATCATTACCTTCCCCATAGGTAGTGGTGTTTCTAGCCCTTCCCCGACTAGCTGATCTTTTGGACCTGCCTCTACCTCCATTTTTCTGAACATAAACAAGTAATTCACACTATTAGTAAACATCCAACGGTTCAAGTAATTAAACTAATCATACCTATAATCATACCTAATTAGCATAAACAACCTCACACAAATAAACAACAAACAATTACACATATATAAATCACAAAAACCATTTCCCTCAACTTTAACAATAATGTCCAACAAATCCAACACAATTGCACATTTTTCTATTCAAATTCATCCACAAACAACATTAATTTCCACCAAATTACATATATTCGTCAATTTCAAGTTACATTTTTAAAACCCTAAATTTAACTTCAATAACATTTACTCCATAAACAACACAATTGAACATTTTTCTTCTCAAATTCATTCACAAACAACATTAATTTCCAACAAATTACATATATTCGTCAATTTCAAGTTACATTTTTCGAAACCCTAAATTTAATTCAATAACATTTACTCCATAAACAACACAATTGCACATTTTTCTTCTCAAATTCATTCACAAACAACATTAATTCCCACCAAATTACATATATTAGTCAATTTCAAGTTAAATTTTTTAAAACCCTAAATTTAACTTCAATAACATTTACTCCATAAACAACACAATTGCACATTTTTCTTCTCAAATTCATTCACAAACAACATTAATTTCCAACAAATTACATATATTCATTAATTTCAATTTCAATTTTATAAAACCATAAATCTAAAAAAATCAACAAAATCATACACTGAAAACAATCGGCGGCACCGGCGGCGACGGCGGAAGGACAGGCGTGTGGCGGCAGCGCGGCGGTGTGTCGGCGGCATCCTCCACCCAGGCGGCAGCAGCAGCGGGACACGGGTCGGGCGAAACCAAGGAGAACGTTGGTTACTTCGGCCTTCGTGTTCCTCAGCAGCGGAGGAAGGGCGGCGGCCGGCAGCAGGGGACGGCCATGCGGTGACGGGCCTAGTCGCCGGCGGGAGTGGGTGTTGGCGGTGGTGAATCGGCGGGTTTAACACTCGGCTCGGACCTCGACTCGCTCTCTCTCTTTGCGTTGCGATATTCGATCCGGCGAAGCCGGATCCGAATATATTCATAATTAGGGACGGAACGACCCGTCGCTAATTAAAAAATTTTAATCGACGACGAACCAATGACGGAAAATTCCGTCGCTAGCTACTAAAGTAATTTAAATCTTTTTTTTGGGTTTTGTAATATCCGAAATATATGGCGATGGCTTAGCAACGGAATATTCCGTCGTCGATCCCAAAATAGCGACGGATGCCATGTTTCGTCGCTAATTCCGTCGTTGTCCGAAACAGTGTCATTTTTTGTCGGTGTCCGTCGCTGATTCCGTCGCCAAGTGGCGATGGATTGGTTTCTGTCGTCAATTTCCGTCGCTATTTTACGGTTTTGTAGTAGTGAAAACAGATAATCAAAACAGAAAATAGCTCAGAATTTAATAACTACAAATAACGAGAATGTTATCTAACAATATAAATAAATAATTTAGACAGAATATAAAAATTATAATAACGCAGAAATAATTTTTATATATTTTTTAGAACAATTAAAATAGAAAACTAAGGCAGAAAATAAATAGATTCTAAAATAGAAAATTAAATAACTAAAATTCTGCACTAAATTAATGACAAAAATATATACTAAAATTACCAATAATATTAACACTAATTGTCTAGACCTAACCGGACCCTAAAAATATATATATATAATTTTAAATCGAATTTACAAAATTATTTAATTAAAAACTTATAGTAAGTCAATTCCAGAATTAAATCTGAAAAATATCAAATTAAATCCAAAAATTCTAAAATTTAGTCACATCAAACTAGGGCACTATCTAAACCCTTAAAGACGATAAAACACAAAAAATAATATAAAAAAACTATTTTTAAACTAATTTCTAACAAACTAACTCTAAAATAATAAAAACTAAAGAAAAAATAATCTAAAAATTAAAATATATAAAGACTCAAAATTAAATTAAATTAACATTCCTAAAAATAACCTAAAAGACTGTTATTAGAGGGGGGATAATGAAATTAATAATAAAAGATTGTAACTTTGTAAATAAAAATTGATAACTAAGTCAAGTAACTAAAAAGCAAATAAATAATATCAAAGATATCAATTCTGTAGAAAACACTTTGTATAATCTATATCTACCGTCCAAATTATTATTTATCATTAAGGCACAAATTGATTTACCCATGAGCTAAACTGTAGAAGACAACCACTAGCGAGATCTTCCCCATTTTCCCTTAGTTATTAGTTTACTTAGGCCTAGCCCTAATATAAACCCTACTAATTAAGATAACCCTAGCACTAGCACTAGAATTTAATCAAATTAGAGCATTAAGTATTAGAAAAATATCATCTAGCACCTAGTAACTAATCTGCTAGCAAATTGATTTTAAAAAGGATCTATTATAATTTCTTAATTAAAATAGATGGGTATAAGCCATCCATGATTAACTAGGGTGATACTTATGTCTAAAAGATCAAATGATTATGTACTTAAACCCTTTAAACTATCATATGAATTTATATAAAACTAATTAGCGTACACTCTAATTAATTAAATATAAAATCATAAACGTTAAAAACAAATTATCATAGAATCATGGATAAAAAAAATAATTAAGACAATAAAAATCAAAACTTTGTTTCAAAATAATTAATTTGACATGGTTTCAAGTAGATTATACTAAGTATAAAAGTTACTCAAACATAATGTAATTTAAAACACATAAACTAAATAAAAATATCATATTTAATATTAAAATAACAATAAAAATATAGTCTTGAAATTACAATAATAATAATAATATCATTATGATACTTGCCAATATGGTGATGATGATGATTATGGTGATGAGGGGTTGCAGGAGATGAGATGGTAAGATGAAGAGGAAGATGATGAATGATAGAGGATGATGATGAGATTAGGCGCGAGATTAAGAAAGAGAATTGGTGAGGTTGATTGATTTTTGAGAGGTGCGTGGGATAGAGAGGCAAGAGGGTGATGATGATTATTGTGATGAGAAGCCACCCTCGGGCAACCGTGAGGATGATGAGTATAAGTTGGTTGGTGCGGGATAGAGAGTCTTTGCATGGTGATTCCTCTTCTGTTCTAAGTTTCTTTCTTCTCATACAACTCTAAGGGGTGGGTTCGAAGTATGATTATCTTCACTCTCCTTTTCAAATTAAGACTTCATAAAACAAAATATCATAAAATAAATATTTTATGACACATTATTTTATGAACCGACTTCATATCTTTTCTTGAACGCTTTTCGGTAACTAAAAAACCATTTTTAATGTCTTCTCTTCTCTTTTCTGTTTTATTTGATAATTACCTAAAAATAGACAAAATAGAATAATTTAGACAAAATAAACTATATAATATAAACTAAATAACTACTAAAAATACGTACAAAATACGACTTAACAAATTTCCCCACACTTTGACTTTGGACAAATGAGTGTTTTGGACCATAATATTAAACAATTCTCTAGTTTGAGCTGGAGTCTTATAAAACAAAACCCCTCCACTAGCAACATCTACCATATTTTTATCTATTGGCAACAAAACTTCAAAAAATATTGAATCAATAAATGCTCAGAAATTTGATGTTGGGGACAACTAGCACATAATTTATTAAAACACTCCCAATATTAAGAAAAAGTCTCCCGAGTCATTTGTTTAATGCCGCAAATTTCCTTTCTAATTGACTCTATCATAGATTCAGGAAAAAATTTCTCTAAAAATGCTTTATGAACTTGGGTCCATATAGTGAATGTTGCGAGAGGGTATGAACTTGGGTCCATATAGTGAATGTTGAAGAGGGTAGGTAATAAAACCAATCTTTAGCATGATCCTGAAGTGAAATGGGAAAGGGTCTTAAAATAATTTGGTCTTGGGTGATTACCTCAAGTTGCATGATAGAACATATAATAATAAACTCATTGATATGAGGATATGGGTCCTCACCAGGCATTACATGAAATTTAGGTAACATATTTAAAAATTCGGAGTTCGGTTTTAATGGGCGGTCCAATGCAGGATATGAGATAGGTAGAAGTTGTGTATCCAAGTTAGGTGCGGGAAGGTCACGTAAATTAGTCATGTCAATAATTTCGAATTTACGAAACAAAATTAGAAACACTTACTTTGCTTTCAACTTCGTCAAATGTATACTCCTTGTTAAAGTTAAAAAAAAACACTAAAAAAACTATGAAAAAAAACTATTAAAGTCATAAAGAAGTAATAAAAGTAGTAAGTCTAAATGAGATAAAAACTAAAAACTATTATTTTCTTTCCCCGGCAATGGCGCCAAAATTTGTTAGCTTGTCGGACCGATACAAATTAAACCACTACTTATGCTTATAATAAACAATATAACATAGGGAAGTAGGGATCAAATCCACGAGGAAAGATAATGTTAAAATCAAACTTTCAATCCAATTAAACTTACCAATCTAATTACTTTTATTTCTTTATCTTGTAAAACAAAACCTTAAACAAATCAAATTAAACTACTAAAATTCTAAAAATCCTAAAAGAAAGACTTTTGAAATTCTCCAAATTTATTTTTAATAATTTAATTTTAACATAATTATCCTAATTAATTTTGAAAAATTCAAAACAAAAAATCAAATAAAGATTCAAAACAGACAATCAAAACAGAAAATAACATAGAATTTAATAACTAAAATAACAGAACATTATCTAAAAATATAAATAAATAATCTAGACAGAATATAAAAATTATAATAACCCAGAAATTTTTTTTATTTATATTTTTTAGAACAAATAAAACAGAAAACTAAGACAGAAAATAAACATATTATAAAACAGAAAATTAAATAACTAAAATTCTGCACTAAATTAATTATGAAAATAAATACTAAAATCACCTACACCTAACCGGACCTTAAAAATATGACAAAAAAATTAAAATCGAATTTACGAAATCATTCAACTAAAAAACTACAAGTAATTAAATACAAGAATTAAATCTGAAAAATTATCAAATTAATTCCCAAAATTCTAAAATTTAATCACATTAAACTAGGACACTATCTAAACCCTTAAAGATGATAAAACACAAAAAATAATAAAAGAAACTATTTTTAAACTAATTTTTAACAAACTGACTCTAAAATAATAAAAACTAAAGGAGAAATAATCTAAAAATTAAAATATATAAAGACTCAAAATGAAATTAAATTAAAATTCCTAAAACTAAAATAAAATATTGTTATTAAAGGGGGCATAATGAAATTAATAATAAAAGATTGTAACTTTGTAAATAAAAATTGACAACTAAGTAAAGTAACTACAAAGTAAATAAATAATATCAAAGATATCAATTTTATAGAAAACACTTTGTATAATCTATATCCACCATCCAAATTATTATTTATCACTAAGACACAAATTGATCTACCCATGAGCTAAACTGTAGAAGACAACCACTAGCGGATCTTCCCTGTTTTTCCTTAGTTATTAGTTTACTTAGGCCTAACCCTAATATAAACCCTACTAATTAAGATAACCCTAGCACTAGCACTAGAATTTAATCAAATTAGAGCATTAAGTATTAGAAAATCATCATCTAGCACTTAGTAACCAATTTGCTAGCAAATTGATTTAAAAAAGGATCTATGCTAATTTCTTAATTAAAATAGATGGGTATAAGGCATCCATGATTAACTAGGGTGATACTTATGTCTAAAAGACCAAGCATTACATACTTAAACTCTTTAAACTATCATATGAATTTTTATAGAACTAATTAGCTACACTATAATTAATTAAACATAAAATCATAAACGTTAAAAACAAATTATAATAGAATCATGGATAAAAATAATTAAGACAATAAAGATGAAAACTTTGTTTCAAAATAATTATTTTGACATGGTTTCAAGTAGATTATACTAAGTAAAAAATTACTCAAATATAATGTAATTTAAAACACATAAACTAAATAAAAATAGCATATTTAATATTAAACTAACAATAAAAATATAGTCTTGAAATTACAATAATAATAATCATACCACTATGATCCTTGCCATTATGGTGATGATGATGATTATGGTGATGAGGGGCTGCGTGAGATGAGTGGGTAAGATGAAGAGGAACATGATAAATGATAGATGATGATGATGAGATTAAGCGTGAGATTAAGAAAGAGACTTGGTGAGGTTGATTGATTGTTGAGAGGTGGCGTGGAATAGAGAGGCGAGAGGGTGATGAAGACTCGGACACTCGCTCAACATATTTCTGAGTTGTATCGAAGGAATCGGGTATAAGAACCTCTTAAGTATAAAGTTTTGATTGCAAGGCATTCTCGGCACTTTAGAAACTTTTCCGAGTGATATAGTATATTTTCGAGTGATATAGCATTTACTTCACGTATTCCTGCTTGTTTCTTAGTGACTCGGAAAACAACTTTGCTTGTCTCACTCGGTTCCGAGTCCCTCATCACTTAGATATATCGCATGCTTGAATTGACTAGTATTTCGCTTTACCACACTCAGGTCCGACTTCATGTTTTAAGTTCTATTGTGTTGGAGTCGGCGCTTCTAGTATGAATCATGCTTAGTCTAGATCAAGTGTGTCTCACTCGATATTCGTCGTATAACTTGATTCTTGCTTAGACTAACTCGGATGAAATTTCGAGTTTCATGGATATTAGACTCGGAAAATTCCATTCCTTTTCCGACTCGGATAATTACTTACTTAATTATCTTAATTATATTATTATCTCGTGTCTAATCGTGGACCAAAGTATTTTATATTTTGAGAACCAAAATTTGATTTACTTTTGTAGGTTATTCAAACGAGGATACACTTTTTGAAATACAAAAGTAACCAGGCTTCAAAACGTCAAATCACCAGCGAGACATGGCTTTTCCTCTTCTCTGTCCCGAGTCCCGGAAGATTGTGTCGAGGCTGTCTGTTTCCAAATCTGGAAAGCTGAAACGCTAAGCTTAACGGTGGTTTCCACCTTATCCTTCAAGACACCGCCAGTGGTTTTGGGACTTCCAAGAGAGTTAAGAACCGTTGCCTAACGTTCATATCACAACGGATACTTTACGAGTGACTCGGAAAGCCTTTATCAACGGTCACAAAGGACTTCCCGTCGAAGTTGGAGGTAACGGCTATGCTGCTTGGTCATCTATAAATAGAAGCCAACTTTCAAGACTTGAAGATTGTCGAACCTATTGTTAATACACGTACTTGAGAAAAGTCATTGTATTCATTCTCAATCTTCTACTTACAACTCGCACTCTGTAATTCATTACTTTACGAGTTGTAAGGTCCTGTACTTAGTTACAAACACTTTCTTACTTTACGTGTAAGGTCCCTTCACTAAGGCTGTAAGGGTTAACTCAGCTTAGTTGTCCCTAGTCTGTAAGGGTTATCTCGGTTAGGAAGTACTAGATCGAGATAAGGGAAGTTCGAGTCTAGGAAAACTTGTAAAGAGTTGTTTAAGGGAGCAACTTGGGTTTAGTTAGTCTATTGTATTTTGTGGACTCAAAATAGTGGATTTGACTTCGTGCTTGGATTAGCACGGTCCGTGGTTTTCTGCCCTAGGAGGGTTTTCACGTAATTCTTGTGTCTTTACTTTCTGAGTTCATTCTAGACTCGAGACAGGTCTCAAAGCTTCGCTTAATCCGCTTCATTACTCTTTATTGCAATTATGAGTTCATACTTTTCGACTCTGCTTTTGACTCGGAATCCATTTGCGTTTCTACTTTGGCAAAAGAGTTTGATTTTTAACAAAAATCTTCCATCACCCTATTCACCCCCTCTAGGGTGACTCGGACTCTCCCGAGCAAACCTTCAATTGGTATCGAGCCTAGCCTTTCGGAAAGGATTTAACCATCCAAAGGTCTAACGATGATATGGCTCGGAACAACGGAGAGTTCGATGAAGGAAGATCTTCCAGCGAGACCACCAAAATTCAAAGGATCAAATTTTGTGCACTTGGAAGAAGCTCATGGAATGTTTCCTCTTGGATCATGATGAAGATGTATGGGAAATCATACAACAAGGAAACTACATTCCAATGAAGACAGAAGAATTCAAAATCATTCCCAAGACAAAGGCCGAGTTTACTCCAGGCGAAGCAGAGAAGTTCGAAAGAACTTTAAGGCAATGAACATTCCGATGTGCGTCATCGGCTCGAGAAGAATATAATCGAGTATCTGCACGTGATTCAGCCAAAGAAGTGTGGGACACACTGGTCAACACTTATGAAGGCACAAGCAAGGTTAGACAAGCGAAGATTAGTCAATATCTTCATAAGTATGAGCTACTCAAGATGGAGCCAGAAGAGAACATTACTCGGATGTTCATTCGATTTCTTGAGATTACCAACAATCTCAAATCTCTGGGCAAGAAGATGACCCATGAGGAAATGTGCCGAAAGATACTTAGAAGCCTACCAAAGAGAAGATGGGGTCCCAAGGTGACTGCCATAGAGGAGGCTCGAGAATCTGTCACTTGTTAAGCCGGACGAGCTTATCGGGAAGCTTCTCACCCATGAAATCCACCTGGAACGAGGAGGATGCTGAGAGGCTGCACAAAAAGAAACATAGCGCTGAAAGCTTCGAAACTCGAGAAGCAAATCTGAGTTCCTCCGACTCGAAGGGGATCCCATGGCACTTATTGCTAGAGGCTTCAAGAGAATGATGAAGCACAAAAGATGGGATAAAAGGCCAAAAGAAGAATTCTACAAGAAAGATAAGAGGGGCAAAAAAGGTAAGTATTCTTCTCCTTCAAAGTTATCTTTAACTAAGAATTCTGGATGTTTTGAGTGTGGCAGCAAAGATCACATAGTCAAAGATTGTCCAAAGAGAAAAAGGGACAGAAAGAAGAAAAAGGCTATGATGGCAACATGGAGCGATGAGGACTCATCGGAAGATGATGAGGAGTCGAGATGATTCAAAATGTCCGATGGCAATCTCGACTCGGAAGCTGAAAGAGAGTCGGACTCGGACTCGAGACAGTGAGGAAACAAATCCTCGGGAGGTAATTGAATACTTCCTCAAATTCTCCAAAGTTGATCTAGCGAAATATATTTTTACTTTGGAAGAAAAGTCCAATTCGACTCTTCTCATTTCAAAGAACAACTTGAGTCAATTTCATCCGAGAGCATCTGTTTGAAAAATGAATTGGAAAAACTAAGACTCACACTCGAGAGAACTCAAGACTAGTGCTCAATCCAATGAGACTAAGTCCGAGTTACTCGAAAAAGAAAATGAGCAGCTAAAGCGAAGCTCATGGAGTCTCAAGATCTGGTTTTAAAATTTACTCAAGGACGAGAAAAACCTTGACATGCTCTTAGGATCTCAATGTGTCTCCTTCAGAGAAGAATTTCTTAGTTTCAACAAAGAGGAGGAATCCGATTCCTACTCAAAACTATTCAAAAGGATTCCGGAACTATAAAGTTTAGGAAAGCTGAGCATGGTCCCATTCACAAAAATGAAGGGAGGACTAAGCCTAGAACAGGTTTACAAAGGAAACCATTCTCTTAAGTTCCAAAGGAAAGGTTTTCAAAAAGAAAGAGACACGGACTCGGTTCTCTAAAGAAAAGACTCAGAATCGGACTAAACCCAAAGTCATTCAAATCGGATTCCGAAAAACCTTCTTCCTTAGAAAAGGACCACTCGTAAAGAATGTTACTTGGGTTCATTAAAGGAAGAGAGAAGGGTTAGATTCTCTCTCTGTTTTGCGGGTCACTCGGAAGAGATCAAGAGGACACTGGTACCTTGATAGTGGATGCTCATGTCACATGTCGGGAGATGCGGGACTCTTCTCTCGAGTTAGAAAAACATAAAGGAGGAAAGGTCACTTTTGGAGATGACAGCAAAGGCAAGATAGTTGGGATAGGCAAGATTGGGAAAGGATGCAATCTGGTCGAGTCCAGTTTATCTTGTCAAAGGATTAAAGTACAATCCGCTCGGCATCTCTCAACTGTGCGATAAAGGTTAAGAGGTAAGATTCACTCGGACCAATTGTTACATCTCTGATGTTACCACCAAGGAGATCAAGCTTTCGGGTAAAAGATCAGGTAACACTTACATTATTCCTCTTTCTAACCCGAGTCAGAATTTATCTTGCTTAAAAGCATCTCTTCACGATGACTCATGGTCGTGGCATCATAGATTAGGCCATATTTGCATGCATACTATCAAAAAATTGGCATCTCTTGGTCCGGTTAGGGGTTTACCTAACTGTGCTTTTCGAGAAAGATAAAGTTTGTGAAGCTTGCACAAGAGGGAAACAGTCGGATCCTCATTCAAATCTCTCGAAGACAGTTTCCACATCCAAAGTGCTTGAGCTACTGCATATGGACTTATGTGGTGTGTTTTCTTAAGCACAAAAATGAAGCATTCAAGGAGTTCAGCAAGCTCGTAGAAAAATTCAAGTTGAGTCTCGGACTCGGATCCGGAGAATTGGACCGACCATGGAAGGGAGTTCGACTACTCGGAATTCTCGGAGTTTTGTGACAAAAATGGCATCTCTCACAACTTCTTAGCACCAAGAACTCCTCAACAAAATGGTGTAGTAGAGAGGAAGAACAGAACTCTTGAAGAAATAGCAAGGACGATGATGATTGAGCACACCTTACTATTTACGGGCTGAGGCGATCAACACAGACCAACTATACTCGAATAGATGCCTCATCGGACCCATTCTGAAGAAAACACCTTATGAGCTTTACAAAGGGAAGAAACCAAATATTTCCTATTTCGGACCATTTGGATGTAAGTGTTTCGTTCACAACAATGGTAAGGATCACCTTACCAAGTTTGATGCTCGGTCGAGATGAAGGTATTTTTACGGGTTATTCTTCTCACAGCAAAGCTTATCGCATTTTCAATAAGAAAACTAACAAAGTGGAAGAAAACATCCATGTTGTTTTTGATGAGCTTGAAGAGGAAAAACCAAGTGAGTCTTCATACTTAGACTTGAAGCTCAGCAGAGAAGATGATGAAGCCGAGTCTACAAAGACTCAAGCTTAAGCGGCTCGGAATGAAGTCACTCAAAACGAAGTGACTCGAGAATGAGACAACTCAAGAGCCCGCTCGGAACGAACAAGTTAATGAAGAAGAACACTCGGAACAAGCTTCGAAGATCAGGTAGCTCAGCCCACAAATCTTGTGAATTAGAGAACAGGTAGAGCATTCAAGTTCACTTCTAGTTACCCACTAGAAAACATAATATCCGATATCAACGAGTGGGGTAAGAACTCGTTCCTCTCTTCAAAATCTATGTGCATTCACTGCATTCATTTCATTAACTCGAACCAAAAATGCACTAGAGGCCCTAAATGAACCTGAATGGGTAGAGGCCATGCAAGAGGAACTCAATCAATTCGAAAGAAACCAAGTCCGGACTCGACCAACCGACCTTCGACCACCCGGTCTTAGGAACCAAATGGGTTTTCAAGAACAAACTGGATGAAGGAGGGGTGGTAGTCGAAACAAGGCTATTGGCTGAAGGTTACAATCAAGAAGAAGGAATTGATTGTGGGAAACCTTTGCACTTGTTGCGAGAATCGAAGCTATTAGAATCTTGTTGGCATTTGCATCCTGCATGCATATTAAATTATATGAAATGGATGTTAAGTATGCATTTCTCAATGGTTTTATTGAAGAGGAAGTCTATGTCGAGTAGCCTCCTGGTTTTGAAAACTCAGAATTTCCAGATCATGTTTTCAAACTTCAAAAGGCTCTCTATGGTCTTAAACAAGCTCCCAGAGCTTGGTATAAAAGACTGAGCGGTTTCTTGGTTCAAAATGATTTTAAAAGAGGTCGGATCGACAAGACTCTCTTTATAAAAACAAAGGGGAAAGATTTCCTTATTGTTCAAATCTATGTTGATGATATTATCTTCGGAGCTACTAATGAATATCTATGCCGAGAATTTTCCGAGTTGATGAGTCGGGAATTCCAAATGAGTATGATGGGAGAACTCAATTTTTTCCTTGGTTTACAAATCAAACAAGACAAAGATGGGATCTACGTCCATCAATCCAAGTATACTAAGGAGCTGCTGAAGAAATACAAACTTCAAGATGCAAAGCACGCATCTACACTCATGAGCGACGAGTATAAAGCTTGACTCACACGAGAAAGGTCAAGCAATAGATCGAAACTCTATCAAGGTATGATGGGATCTTTGCTATATCTTACTTCCAGTCGGCCGGATATAATGTTCAGTGTTTGTCTATGTACAAGATTCCAAGCTAATCCAAAAGAATCACATCTCACTCCGATGAAGAGAATATTCGGATATCTTGTAGGAACTCGGAACTTAGGTCTATGGTACTCAAGAGACTCGAACCGACCCTCACTTGGATACTCGGATGCGGACTATGCTGGATACAAAGTTGATCGAAAGAGCACTTCGGAGCTTATCAATTTACGGGTCAATCACTAATATCTTGGCACTCAAAGAAGCGGAACTCGGTGGCTCTATCAACTGCTGAAGCTGAGTATATTGCAGCTGGAGCGTGTTGCGCTCGGATTCTATGGATAAAGCAACACTTGAAGGATCTCGGACTATCTTTCAAATCGGTTCCAATCAAGTGTGACAATCGAGTGCAATCAGCATCACCAAGAATCCGATCCAGCACTCAAAGACAAAGCATATTGAGGTCGAGATATCATTTCCTACGAGACCATTACGAGAAAGGTGATATTGAGCTTGAATTCATTCCTACTAATCTTCAATTAGCTGATATCTTTACCAAGCCTCTTGGTGAAGATCGGTTTTGTTTTATTCGGAATGAGCTAGGTATGTTAAATGCATAATTATGTGCTATCTTTGTGAAAATCTCATTGCATGATTATGTGTTATGTGTTTTCAAACTAGTAATAACCATTAGCTCAATTGATCCCATGATACTTGGGTTAGTAGTTGTTAATTATTTCTAGTTTCCGGGTCACTTAGAAACCAATCCGAGTCGGACTCGGACGTCGAGAAAAATTGGACTTCAAATTTTCTGGAGTTATCTCTAGATGAGTGGAGAATTTCAGAATATTATTTTTTTTTAATTTTTTTCTCTCTCCGCTCTCTCGCAATCTGTGATGAAACGTTAGCCGATGGATTTCAAACTGTGCTGAATCCTAACCGTCGAAGAAGAGAACCATCACATCGGTCAAAGATGATCGATGGACAAGCCGAGTCGAACGGAAAGTTAACGGACGTCCTTTCTATATATAGCGCATATTCATCTTCGTCTCGTTACTTCACATTCCATTCTCTCTCTCTCTGTCGTACGTAAAACTTCTCGCGGAAGCTTTCTACGTGTACGAGTGCTCTCCGAACTTCTTCAAGTAACATAAAGGCCATCTCAAGTAAGTTCGATTGCTCTCATCTCTTTCTTCTACTCCTTTTCTTTTGCTCTCGTCTACCTACTCTCTTCTTTTCTTCCTCAAAAGTTTCATCTTTCTTTCCTCATTCTCAAAATGCCTAAGAGAGGTAATTATCCCGACTTTCGAGCTCTTACTGCTAAAAAGCCTCGCACCAAAAACCCAGAAAGCTCAACCCCCTCTAAGCCCATTGTCACCCGAGCATCTCGCAGCTGGACGACAAGTTCTTCCCCACCACCAAATTTTCTTAGTTGGCTCACATTCAAACCACCGGAGTGTATAATTTTCACGTGTTTCAGTGAGTTCATTTACCACTGAACTCGTTTATGAGTTTTACACTCACCTCACTCACTCGAAGGTGTCCTAACCTCCGGAGTTCAAAATGTGACTGTCCAGAATAAACACCTCTCTCCTCCACCGCCTATTCAAGGTTTCCTCTCTTTTCTTGAACAAGCAACCCCATTCCTTTCACTGAAGTCGCCGACGACTTCTTTGAAAAGTTTGCCAAAGAATTCCTTGAGTCACGGAAAAATTTTTCAGTGACTCGGTTGAAGTCGAAGCACGCCTTACGTGCTTCTTGCTGATGAGAACCTTTTTCTCTCGGCATTCCGAGTAAGGAGAACCCTAACTCCAAGCACCTAAAAGCTCTTTTTGACATTCTTGAGGGCTACGAAGTAGACCTCTTCCCCTCAATAATTGAGCGGATGGCAGCTGTGCCAGCTCAACTCCAAAATAAGAAGAACACCCCTTTTCCCTTCGGTGCTCTTCTCACCCTTGTTTTCAAACAATTCAAGGTTCCTCTCCCTTCGGACCCCAATGCGTGTGTCCGAGGCCGCCATTGTTGTCGGCAAGAAGGAACTCCGAGGGTACGGATACCAGGAAACACAACCTCGGTGTCCGGGTGCACAACTCGGAGCTGAGGCCTCCTTCTCCGCTCGGACTCGGAAAGCAACCCCTCTCTCTCTCCATACCCCACCTGTTGGTGCTTCCACCTCAGGTGCCTCAAAATCTCTCTCCGCTATTTTATCCCCGTTTTCATGGATAAAATCAGCTCGTGTCCTCTAAATTGAAGGACCTACTCGGCTCATTCAAGTCCGTATATCACTCTTTGTTCCTCCACCAAAACCGCCCAATCCCAAATCCGAGAGCAGCGAAACAATGGTTCTTGAGATGAGGGAGTTGGTGAAGGAAGCAGAAGGAGTTGGTCGAGCTTCTCAGAGAGAGAAGGTCTAAGGCGGGTCGGGACCGTGGTGACTCGAGACGCTTCGAAGCGTCTTCGAGCCCGAGTCCGACCTCTTTAGACAGCGGGGAGGAAGAAGAAGCGGACGAAGAAGAAGCGGACGCCGAGGAGCTCGCGGCGAGGCAGCTCCATCCGGGCAAGGGTGGAACACAAAGAAGAAGCAGCGAGAACTGCTGAGGGTCGAGCTGCTCCTCAAGCTCTAGTGGCAGTACTCGGCTCGGACAGTGAGTCCGAGTGGGTCGAAGGCCCAGCTGTGCTACGACAACATGCGGCGGGTCGGACAGAGCAGCCCCTCCAGCTACCAAGGTCTACAGGGAAGAACCCCTAGATCCTCTTGTTCCGGGTCAGCCACTCGGAGCTGAGCACTTAACGGTGATCCCGGTACTCCCTCCGCCGCGCTCAAGCACATCGTCAAGATCCTACCGGCGTCGGCGTACCTCCCATCCTTCCGCTTCTACTCGGGCATCTCCCTCTCCCTCGTTGGCGCCATGCACTGAGTCACAATTCCAAAGTCTCGCAGATTCTTCTTCTTTCGAGAGATTTCTACTTATTTCTTTTGTCCGGACATCAAATTTGTACTAACTATTGTATTCTTCCCATTTTTTTTGTGTTGTTTTTGCTTTGAAAGGCAAGGGGAGAATATAGATAGAAACACTTGTTGTCTTGTTTAGGGGAGCTTTCCCATTCTATCCGTGTATTTTCTTTAACTTCAATGAACTAATGCATTCTCTTTTATTTTTCGAGTTCATTGTCTTAAGCACGCTTTTACGAGTCTATATACATTTCATTGACAATTATTGTGTATCTATTACATTAAGAATGTTTTATTCGTTCTCTTGTCTGCAGCAACGCTCACAAAAATAGATCGTTTTCACTAACAAAGTTTCTGTCTAAGTATGGAATTCCTTTCATCAAAAGGGGAGATTGAAGACTCGGACACTACTCAACATATTTCTAAGTTGTATCGAAGGAATCGGGTATAAGAACCTCTTAAGTATAGAGTTTTGATTCCAAGGCATTCTCGAGCACTTTAGAAACTTTTCTCGGTGATATAGTATATTTTCTAAGTGATATAGCATTTACTTCACGTATTCCTACTTGTTTCTTAGTGACTCGAAAACAGTTTTGCTTGTCTCACTCGGTTCTCGAGTCCCTCATCACTTAGATATATTGCATGCTTGAATTGACTAGTATTTCGCTTTACCGCACTCGAGTCCGACTTCATGTTATAAGTTCTATTGTGTTGGAGTCGGCGCTTCTAGTATGAATCATGCTTAGTCTAGATCAAGTTTGTCTCACTCGATATTCGTTGTATAACTTGATTCTTGCTTAGACCAACTTAGATGGAATTTTGAGTTTCATGGATATTAGAGTCGGAAAATTCCATTCCTTTTCTAACTCGGATAATTACTGACTTAATTATCTTAATTATATTATTATCTGTGTCTAATCGTGGACCAAAGTATTTTATACTTTGAGAACCAAAATTTGATTTACTTTTGTAGGTTATTCAAACGAGGATACACTTTTTGAAATACAAAAGTAACCGAGCTTCAAAACGTCAAATCACCAAGCAAACATGACTTTTCCTCTTCTCTATCCCAGTCCAGAAGATTGTGTTAGGGCTATCTGTTTCTAAATCTGGATAAGCTGAAACGCTAAGCTTAACGGTGGTTTTCACCTTATCCTTCAAGACACCGCCAGTGGTTTTGGGACTTCTAAGAGAGTTAAGAACCGTTGCCCAACGTTCATATCACAACGGATACTTTTTGAGTGACTCGGAAAGCCTTTATCAACGGTCACAAAGGACTTCCCGTCGAAGTTGGAGGTAACGGCTATGCTTGCTTGGTCATCTATAAATAGAAGCCAACTTTCAAGACTTGAAGATTGCCGAACCTATTGTTAATACACGTACTTGAGAAAAGTCATTGTATTCATTCTCAATCTTCTACTTACAACTCCCACTCTATAATTCATTACTTTTTGAGTTGTAAGGTCTTGTACTTAGTTACAAACACTTTCTTACTTTTTGTGTAAGGTCCCTTCACTAAGTTGTAAGGGTTAACTCAGCTTAGTTGTCCCTAGCTGTAAGGGTTATCTCAGCTAGGAAGTACTAGATCGAGATAAGGGAATTTCGAGTCTAGGAAAACTTGTAAAGAGTTGTTTAAGGGAGCAACTTGGGTTCGGTTAGTCTACTGTATTTTGTGCACTCAAAATAGTGGATTTGACTTCGTGCTTAGATTAGCACGGTCAGTGGTTTTCTGCCCCATGAGGGTTTCAACGTAATTCTCGTGTCTTTACTTTCCGAGTTCATTCTAGACTCGGACAGGTCTCAAAGTTTCTGCTTAATCTACTTCATTACTCTTTATTGCAATTCCGAGTTCATACTTTTCGACTCTGCTTTTGACTTAGAATCCATTTGCATTTCTACTTTGGCAAAAGAGTTTGATTTTTAACGAAAATCTTCCATCACCCTATTCACCCCCTCTAGGGTGACTCGGACTCTCCCGAGCAAGGCTTCAGGTGATGATAATTATTATGATGCGAAGCCACCCTCGGGCAGCCGTGAGGATGATGAGTATAAGTAGGTTGGTGTTGGATAGAGAGTCCTTTCATGGTGATTCCTCTTCTCTTCTAAGTCTCTTTCTTGTCATGCAACTCTAAGGAGGAATCTTAATGGGTTTAGGAGTATGATTATCTTCACTCTCCATTTCAAATTAAGACTTCATAAAATAAAATATCATAAAATAAATAATTTATGACAAATTATTTTGCTTGGACCGACTTCATATCTTTTCTTGAACACTTGTCGGTAACTAAAAATCCATTTTTAACGTCTTCTCGTATCTTTTCGTCTTTATTCGATAGTTACCTAAAAATAGACAAAATACAATAATTTAGACAAAATAGACTATATAATATAAACTAACTAACTACTAAAAATATGTACAAAATACAACTTAACAAGCATGTTAGTGCAGGTGATTTTCGAGGCCAAGCTTCGGATGAAAAGACGATTGAAGTTTAAGCATAAAAATTTTACAATCTTTAGGCTTTGATCAAGGCAAGCTTAGAATCCTATTAGCGGCATTTAGAATGCATGCATTGCGATCAAGTCCAGGTCCTATCTCGAAGTTCGGTGTGAGAACAATCCATTCCGGACACTATCAACAATCAAGCATTCGAACAATGTAAAAGCGAGATAGGTATCCTTTCGTGTCTACTATGACCCTTCGTCCTTCGGAATCGGTCAAAGTAGGGGCTAACTATAGACATCTAAAACATGTTATCCCCGATCTCTTTTATTTATGCATTTTATATTGATAGCCCGATAATGAAATCCAGAGTCCTGTTTGAGGATTTGGATCACGGACGGTGTCCGATTGGTGTTAGAGAAGCTAGTGAACCACAAAGAACCATAAGCACCAAATAAATAAGCCTGCCAAAGGCTGGCTCTTGCCGACCACGAGGCAAGGTCTTGTCCCGTCAATGGAAACCTTACAACCCTAGTTGGAGGCTAGGCTGTGTAGTCTCATCAAGCTTGGGAAGTCGATGTTCGACACCATATGCATGCAAGTTGAAGCTTAAATAAGCTTTTCCGGATTAGAATTTACATGCTGTTTTTAACTTAATTATTCAAGTAAAACACTAAACATTAGTTAATATGATATATACTAACAATCATGTTAGTGCTACAACTTTTCAAGCCAAGTTTCGGATCAACGGACGATCGAAGTTTCAGCGTAAAAGTTTACCAAGCTTTAGGCTCTAATCAAGCCAAGCTTAGAATCCTATTAGCGGCCTTCAAAATGCATGCATATCGATCAAGTCCAGGTACTATTTCGGAGTTCAGAGTTGACCGCAAATAATTCCGGACACTACTCAATAATTAAGCATTCGAACAATGCATAAAAGCGAGATAAGTATCCTTTAGTGTTTACTTTGACCTTTCGTCTTTCGGACTCGGTCAAAGTGGCGGCTAAATGTGGACATCGAAAACTTGTCGTCCCTTATCCCGTTTATTTACGTAATTTCTATTGATATCCCGATGATGAAATCCCGAGTCTAGCTTGAGGAATTGAATCACCTACGGTGTCCGATTAGTGCGATCGAGCGAGTGAACAAAAAAAAACCCTTAGCACCATATAAATAAGCTTGCCAAAGGCTGGCTGGTGTCGACCACGAGGCAAGGTCAAGTCCCGACAATGGCGAGGCTTACATCCCTAGTTGGAGGCTAGGTTGTCTAGTCTCATCAAGCATCCTAAGTGGATGTTTAGCACCATATGCATGCAAATAGATGCTTTTGGACCCACCAAATCATGTTTTTCACATTAGATTTTTAGTTGACTGAATTTTTCAAGTAAAACATAAAACTTTTGTAAATTTGATTATCTATTAACAAGCATGTTAGTGCAGTAGATTTTCATGCCTAGCTTCTAATCAAAAGACGATCGAAGTTTAAGCATAAAAATTTACCAAGCTTTAGGCTTTGATCAAGCCAACCTTAGAATCCCATTACCGACCTTCGGAATACGTGTATTGCAATCAAGTTCAGGTCCTATCTTGGAGTTGAAGTTCAACAGCAATCAATTACGGACACTATTCAACAATCAAGCATTCGAACAATGAATAAAAGCGAGATAAATATCCTTTAGTGTCTACTTTGGCTTATCGTCTTTGAGACTTGCTCAAAGTGGGGCTAACATTAGACACCTAAAATGTGTCGTCCCTTATGTCTTTAATTTTTGTATTTTATATTGATGGCTCAAGGATGAAATCCCTACTTATGTTTGACCATTTGGATCACGGACGGTGTAACATTGGTGCGATAGAAGCTAGTGAGCCATAAAATACCCTTAGTACCAAATAAATAAGCTTGCCATAGGCTAGCTGATGCCAACCACGAGGCAAGGTGGTGTCTCGTCAATTGCAACCTTACAGCCCTAGTTTGAGGCTAGGTTTTGTAGTCTCATTAAGCATGGCAAGTGGATGTTTGGCACCATATACATGCATGTGGAAGCTTTTGGACCCACCAAATCGGCTTTTCGAGATCTGATTTTCGGTTTGTTTTCGATTGAATTATTGAGGTAAAACACTGAACTTTCGTCAATGTGATTATCTACTCACAAGCATGTTAATGTAGCCGATTTTAAGGCCAAGCTTCAAATGAAAAGACGATCGAAGTTTAGTCATAAAAATTTACCAAGCTTTAGGCTTTGATCAAGCCAAGCTTAGAATCCTATTACCAGCCTTTAGAATGCATGCATTGCCATCAAGTCCAGGTCCTATCTCAATGTTCGGGTGTGACAACAATCAATTCCGGACACTATCAATAGTCAAACATTTGAAACAATGCATATATACGAGATAAGAATCCTTTCATGTCTACTATGACCCATTATCTTTCAAACTCGGTCAAAGTGGGCGCTAACTGTAGGCACCTAAAACATGTCGTCCTTTATCTATTTTATTTCGCATTTTATATTGATGGCCCGATGATGAAATCCCGAATCCCGTTTGAGGATTTTGATCACAAATGGTGTCCGATTGGTGCGATTGAAGCCAGTGAACCACAAAGAACCCTTAGCACCAAATAAATAAGCTCGCCAAAGGCTGGCTGGTGCCAACCACTAGGCAACGTGGTGTCCCGTCAATGGAAACCTTAGAGCCCTAGTTGGAGGATAGGTTGTGTAGTCTCATCAAGCATGGCAAGTGGATGTTTGGCATATATGCATGCAAGTGGAAGCTTAAATAAGCTTTTCTAGATTAGATGTTACTGTCTTGTTTCGAATGAATTATTCCGGTAAAACCACGAACTTCGTCAATATGATTATCCACTAATAAGCATGTTAGTACAGCAGATTTTCATGCCAAGCATCGGATCAACGAGACGATTAAAGTTTAAGCATAAAACTTTACCAAGCTTTAGGATCGGATCATACCAAGCTTAGAATCCTGTCACCGGCATTGAGAATGCAAGCATTGTGATAAAGTCCAACTACAATCTCGAGTTCATGTTCGACAGCAATCAATTCTAGACACTATTCAATAATTAAGCATTCGAACAATGCATAAAAGCGAGATAAGTATCCCTTAGCGGCACTTTGACCCTTCATCTATCACACTCGGTCAAAGTGGGGGCTTACTGTAGACACCTAAAACGTGTTGTCCCTTGTCCCTTTTATTTCTATATTTTATATTGATAGCCCGATGATAAAATCCCGAGTCTAGTTTGAGGATTTCGATCACCGACGGTGTCCGATTGGCCGACGGAAGCCGATTAACAACAAAAACCTTTAGCATCATATAAATAAGCTCGCCAAAGGCTGGCCGGTGTTGACCATGAGGCAAGGTGGTCTGCTGTTAATGGCAGCCTTACATCCCTAGTTGGAGGCTAGGTTGTGTATTCTCATCAACCATGGCAAGTGGATGCGTAGCACCATATCCGTGCAAGTAGATGCTTTTGGACCAACTAAATCATCTTTTTAATATCAGATTTTCAGTGGGCTAAATTCTTCAAGTAAAAACATTGAACTTTTGTGAATATGATTATCTTCATGTTAGAGCAACAGATTTTCATGCGAACCTTCTAATCAAAAGACAATCGAAGTTTAAGCATAAAAATTTACCAAGCTTTAGGCTTTGATCAAGCCAAGCTTAGGATTCTATTACCGACCTTTAGAATGCCCGCATTGCGATCAAGACCTATTCCTATCTTGGAGTTGAGGTTCGAAAACAATCAATTAAAGACACTATTCAACAATCAAGCATTCGGAACAATTAAAGACACTATACGTAGTCTTGTTTTAGGATTTAGATCACGGATGGTGTATCATTGGTGAGACAGAAGCTAGTAAGCCACTAAAAACCCTTAGCACCAAACAAATAAGCTCGCCATAGGCTAGCCGATGCCGACCATGAGGCAAGGTGGTGTCCGTCAATGGCAACCTTACAGCCCTAGTTGGAGGCTAGGTTGTGTAGTGTCATCAAGCATCGCAAGTGGATGCTTGGTACCTTATGCATGCATGTGGAAGATTTTGGACCCACAAAATCATCTATTTCGAAAAAGATTTTCGGTTTGTTTTCGATCTGAATTATTAAGGTAAAACACTGAAATTTCATCAATGTGATTATCGATTAACAAGCATGTTGGTACAGCTAATTTTCCGGCCAAGGTTCGGATGAAAAGACGATCGATGTTTATGTGTAAAAATATACCAAGGTTTAGGCTTTGATCAAGTCATGCTTAAAATTCTATTACCGACCGTTAGAATGCATGCATTGCGATCAAGTCCAAGTCCTATCTCGGAGTACAGGTGTGACAAGAATCAATTCCGGACACTATCAACAATCAAGCATTCGGAACAATGCATAAAGCCGAGATAAGTATCCTTTCGTGTCTACTTTGTCCCTTCGTCTTTCGAGACTTGGTCAAAGTGTGGGCTCACTATAGACACCGAAAATGTGT
This sequence comes from Talinum fruticosum, assembly GCA_021018815.1. Lineage (NCBI taxonomy): Eukaryota > Viridiplantae > Streptophyta > Magnoliopsida > Caryophyllales > Talinaceae > Talinum > Talinum fruticosum. Next base: position 2,026,050 of record JAITYX010000003.1, on the reverse strand, counting down.
CGTCCCTTATCTCATTTATTTCTCTATTTTATATTGATGGCAGAATGATGAAATCCGGAGTCCTGTTTGAGGATTTGGATTACAAACGGTGTCTCGATTTGTACGGTGGAATCTAGTGAACCACAAAGAACCCTTATCACCACGAGGTAAGGTGGTGTCCCGTCAATGGTAACCTTACAACCCTAGTTAGAGGCTATGTTGTGTAGTATTATCAAGCATGGCAAGTAAATGTTTGGCACGATATGCATGCAAGTAGAAGCTTTCGGACCCATCAAATCGGCTTTTTCACAATAGGTTTTTAGTATGTGTTAGACTGAATTATTCACGTAAAACACCGAACTTTCGTCAATATGACTATCTACTAACAAGCATGTAAGGGTAGCTGATTTTCAGGCCAAGCTTCGGATGAAAAGACAATCGACATTTAAGAATAAAAATTTACCAAGCTTTAGGCTCTCATCAAGCGAAGCTTATATACTATTACCGGCCTTCAAAATGCATGCATTGCGATCAAGTCCAAGTCCTATCTTGGAGCCTAGGTTCGAAAACAATCAATTCCGGACACCATACAACAATCAAGGAGTCGGAATAATGCATAAAAGCGAAATAAGTTGGGGCCTACTTTAGACACCTAGTTGTTCCTTATCTCTTTTATTTTTGTAATTTACATTGATGGCCCGATGATGAAATCCGGAGTCCTGTTTGAGCATTTGGACCATAGGTAGTGTCCGATTGGTGCGGTGGAAGCCAGTGAACCACAAAAACTCTTATCACCAAATAAATAACCTTGCCAAAGGTTGGCGGGCGGCAACCACGAGGCAAGGTGGTGTCCCGTCAATGGTAACTGTACAACCCTAGTTAGAAGCTAGGTTGTGTAGTCCCATCAAGCTTAGCAATCTGTAAGTCCGGCATGATATGCATGAATGTGGAAGCGTTTGGACCCATCAAATAAGCTTTCAATTGAAGTATTCCGGTAAAAGCTGAACTTTCGTCAATATAATTATCTATAAACAAGAATGTTAGTACAACTGATTTTCATGGCAAGCATTAGATCAAAAGACGATTGAAGTTTATGCATAAAAATTTACTAAGCTTAGGATCTTATTACCGGCCTTCAAAATACATGCATTGTGATCAAGTCCAGCTACTATCTTGGAGTTCCGGTTTGACGAGCAATCAATTCCACACACTATTCAACCATCCAACATTCGAATAATGCATATAAGCGGGATAAGTATCCTTTTGTGTCTACTTTCATCCTTCGTCTTTAAGACTCGATCAAAGTGGTGGCTAACTATAGACACCTAAAATGTCACATTCCTTGTCTCCTTTATTTCTGTATTTTATATTGATTGCCCGATGATGAAATCCCGAGACTAGTTTGAGGATTTGGATCACATACGGTGTCCGATTGGTGCGATGAAACCCAATGAACCACAAAGAACCCTTAGCACCAAATAAATAAACTTGCCAATGGCAAGTGGATGTTTGGCACCATAAGTGTGCAAGTAGAACCTTTTGGACCCACCAAATCAGATTTTCGATCTGTTTTTGACGGAATTATGGAGGTAAAATACTGAAATTTCGTGAAGATGATTATCTACTAACAAGCATGTTAGTGTAGTAGATTTTCAGGCCAAGTTTCAAATCAAAAGACGATCAAAGTTTAAGCATAAAACTTTACCAAGCTTTAGGCTCTAATTAAGCCAAGCTTAGGGTCCTATTAGCAGCCTTCAAAATGCATGCATTGCGATCAAGTCCAGGTCTTATCTCGGAGTTCGGGTTCAACAACAATCAATTCCGGACACTATTTAACAATAAAGCATTTGGAAAATTGCATAAAAGCGAGATATATATCCTTTGTTGTCTACTTTGAGGCAAAGTGGGGGCTAACTTTGGACACCTAAGACGTGTTGTCCCTTATCTCTTTTATTTATGTGTTTTATATTGATGGCGCAATGATGAAATCCGGAGTCCTTTTTGAGAATTTGGATCATGGACGAGTGTCCGATTGGTGCGTCGGAAACCAGTGAACAACAAAGAACCCTTATCACCAAATAAATAAGCTTGTCAAAGGTTGGCAGGTGATGACCACGACGTTAGGTGGTGACACATCAATGGTAACCTTATAGCTCCAGATTAGAGGCTTGGTTGTGTAGTCTCATCAAGCATGGTAAGTGCATGTTTGGCACGATATGCATGCAAGTGGAAGCTTTTGTACTCACCAAATCGGCTTTTTATATCAGATTTTCAGTTTGTTTTCGATCGAATTATCCAGGTAAAACACCGAACTTTTGTCAATATGATTATCTACTAACTAGTACGTTAGTGTAGGAGATTTTTAGGCCAAGCTTTAGATCAAAAGACGATCGAAGTTTAAGCACAAAATTTACATAGCTTTAGGCTCTCATCAAGCCAAGCTTAGGATGCTATTACCAGTCGTCGGAATGCAAGCAATGCGATCAAGTTCAGGTCCTATCTCGGAGTTCGGGTTCGACAACAATCAATTCCACACACTATTCAACAATCAAGCATTGAGAGTAATGCGTAAATGCGAGATAAGTATCCTTTCGTGTCTACTTTGAACCTTGGTCCTTTAGACTCGGTCAAAGTGGGGACTAACTGTAGACACCTAAAACGTGTCGTCCCTTATCTCTTTTATTTACGTGTTTCATATTGATGGTCCGAGTCTGAAATCCCGAGTCCTGTTTGAGGATTTGGACCACGGACATTGTCTTATTGGTACGACGGAAGCTAGTGAATAACAAAGAACCCTTAGCACCAAATAAATAAGCCATCCAAAGGCCGGTCGGTGCCGACCACGAGGGTAGTTGGTGTCCCGTCAATGGTAACCTTGCAACCCTAGTTTGATGCTAGGCTCTGTAGTCTCATCAAGCATGACAAGTGGAACCTTTTCTACCAACCAAATTAGCTATTTAGGATTAGATTTTCAATCCGTTTTCGATTGAATTATTCGGGTAAAACACTCGAACTTTAGTGAATATGATTATCTTCTAACAAGCATGTTAGTGCAGCAGATTTCCAGGTCAAGCTGCAAATCAAAAGACGATCGAAGTATAAGCATAAAAATGTACCAAGATTTAGGCTTTGATCAAGCCAAGCTTAGGATCCTATTACCGACCTTCATAATCCATCCATTACGATCAAATCCGGGTCGTATCTTGGAGTTCTGGTTCGACAACAATCAATTCTAGGAAATATTCAATAATCAAGCATTCAGAAAATTGCATAAAAGCGAGATAAGTATCATTTAGTATGTACTTTGACCCTTCGTCTTTAAGAGTCGGTCAAAGTGGGGGCTAACTTTAGACACCTAAAATGTGTCTTCCCTTAAATCTTTTGTTTACGTATTTTATATTGATGGCCCGATGATTAAATCCCGAGTGCTATTTGTGGATTTAGATCACCGACGTTGTCTTATTGGTGCGACAAAAGCCGAGTAAAACACGAAGAACCCTTAGCACCAAATAAATAAGCTCGTAAAATGTTGGCCGGCGCCGACCACGAGGCAAGGTGGTGTCCCATCAATGATAACCTTATAGCCCTAATTAGTGGCTAGGTTATGTAGTCTCATCAAGCATGGCTAGTGGATGTTTGGCACGATATGCATGCAATTGAAAGCTTTTGCACCCACCAAATCAACATTTTCAAATCAGATTTTTCGATCTGTTTTGATCGAATTATCAATGTAAAACATTGTACATTCATCAATATGATTATCTACTAACAAGCATGTTAGTGCAACAGATTTTCATGCAAAGATTCAGATCAAAAGACGATCGAAGTTTAAGCATAAAAGTTTATCAAGCTTTAGGCTTTGATCAAGCCAAGCTTAGGATCCTATTACCAGCCTTCGGAATGCATGCATTGCGATCAAGCACGGGTTCTATCTCGAGTTCAATTTCAACAAAAATCAAATCTAGACAATATTCCACAATCAAGTATTCGAACAATGCATAAAAGCGAGATTATTATCATTTAGGACATGTTTGGTTGGATGTAATCAAAGTGGTAATGCAATCAAATTGGTAATGGTGATTACATTACCATGTTTGGTTACAACTTTGTAATGCAATCAAAATTGCATTGTAATCACATTAACCTTTACCTATGCAATTACAATTGCTTGAACATTTACTAAACAATCATGATTACATCCATCCTTATGATCAAATTTTAACACACTTCTAATAATTCTCTCCCCTCCCCGCCCCAATTCCATATCCATTTTCTCTCTCCTCCTTGGCAAGCAAAAATTTATACATTTGATAAGAAACTAATTTTTTTTCTTCTATTATCTTAATATATGATATGATCGTTAAATCATTAAGAGAAAATTTCAACTTTAATATTTTAGATTTTAAATTTAAGTATTCAATTAAGAATATAAAAGAAGCTTAAATTAAAATTTTTAGATCAAATTTTTTTACTTGTTAACACTTATCTTTAATTCAATAAATATCTATCATAAATAAAATAATTTTAGTTTGTATTTTTTATTCATGAAAAAAAATTCAAAACTTAATTATATGATAGAAGAGATTAAAAAAGCTCAAATATAAATTTAGAGTTTAAAATTTTGTTATGTGGATAGCATTTATTGCCACTAGAATAATCGAATTGATTTTTTTGCCACCAAAAAATTTAAATTTAGGAAATATGATATAAAAGATTAAAAAATTTCAAATATGATTTTGAATTTAAAATATTTTCGTGTGGATAACATTTATCTTTATTACTATATTTATTGTTATTAGAATAATATAGTTGATATTTGCAATAAAACTTGATTATTTGATAGAAAATATTTTTAAAAACTCAAATCTAAATATGTAGCTCAAATTTTTGTTTAGATAACATTTATCTCCACTACAATAATTTAATTACTAACTTTCATCATTTAAATAATACATTACCATTGTGATTATATTTTTTATATAACCAAATATGGTAATGTAATTGTTGTTCCATTACATTACATATCTAATTACATTACATAGTTGATTATATTACACCCTTATTGCATTACATCCAACCAAACGCCACATTAGTGTCTACTCGACCATTCGTCTTTCGGACTCGGTCAAAGTGAGGGCTAATTTTAGACACCTAAAACGTGTCGTCCCTTTTATCTCTTTTATTTACGTGTTTCATATTGATGGCCCAATGATGAAATCCCAAGTTGTGTATGAGGATTTGGATCACAAACGGTGTCTTAGTTGTGCGGCGGAAGCCGATGAACCATAAAAAATCCTTAGCACCAAATAAATAAGCCTGCCATAGAGCTGGCTGGTGTCGACTCACGAGGTAAGGTGGTGTCCCGTTAATGGCAACCTTACAGCCCTAGTTGGAGGCTAGGTTGTGTAGTATCATCAAGCATGCAAGTGGAATCTTTTGGACCCACCAAATCACTGTTTTATATCATATTTGGAGTTTGTTTTCGATTGAATTATTCAATTAAAACATTAAACTTTCGTTAATATGATGTAACACCTAAAACCAACTCTAGGAGTATTACATCGCTAGATTTCCTCAACAAAACTCCCGAGGCTCACTCAGGTGTTGACTTGGCTGTCAAAATCCAACTTTAAGGTAAAGAAGGTAATTTTCCGAAAGAGGTTGACCTTTTTCGAAAAATTTCGCAGAGTTCCATTTGTTATATTGACAATCCATGAGGCTTAAAGCCTTAAAACCTTGCATAAAAACCATAATAAAACTCAACGAGCCACACGCTTGGAGTACACAACTCAACGGCCATACACCGGAGTATATTCACAACCACAAGACAAAATTCCAAGCCGAGTTACAATCCAAGGCGCAAACTAAGTTACAACCCCTCATAACAAAGCGCCGGATATAGAAATTCCTAGATACTTTTCAATGAAATCTTCGAAATTGTTTGCAACATAAAGATCATAACACTTCAATCATTTAAAAGCACGATTTGCGGTCATTTTGGGAATTGAATCACTTTGAACAAGGTGGTGCAACCACTGCGGTTTCTTTCAAATACTTTCGATCACTGACTGAATATCTTTTCGGGGCTTTAGACAATTGAACTAGCACCACACGGTTTTCTTGCAGGTGCGACCCCTTGACTTAGTTTCCCGGGACCTATCTCTAGTCAAATACCGGAAAGCTCCGCTTTCCTTGTTAGGAAAGAATCAACCTCTCCGGTTGATGGGCATCCTAATACGCAAGGACACCGTGGCTCGATATGCACGACTAACTTGTTCCTCCGGTCTAAACAATCCTTAGCCGAAAATTTATTCAAAACTGAAGTGATCACAATCACTTATCAAACTTGGTTTTAAACCACAATCCGAAATTAGTTTAATATCGTAGAAGGCATAGCACCACGTATCACCCTTCTAAATTCACTTTGTCAACTACATTTCAGTTCTTTAGAACATATTTCAAGTTTGAAAAGCATTTCTCAATAATATTTTAGAATCAAGTTATTTGAACTCTTTTCGAAACTAACTTTTTGTAATATTTTAGAATCAAGTTACTTAAAGAGTCAAGCATCTCTATACTAAGACTTAGCATCCCAAGCTAACATATTTACTCAAGGATTCTCCCAAGTGCTTAGCATCTACTCATATTCATCCATATTCTATTTAAGCATGAGTCTCCTATTGCCATATATGTAATTCTCATCGTACTCCGTTTTCAAAGCCACAAATCAATCCACTTACACACTCCCTTGATACTCCAATTTCCCGTTCCTCTTCTATATTCTAAAGTCCATTTCCCTTAACTTAACTCACTTTGAAGCCTAATGAGTTTAGGAACTAAAACTCCTCTAAGCCACAATAACCATAAGTAATCACCATTTAACTTTAACACCCCAACTTCTCACAAATTGTCATCTTTACCTCAAACTCTCATCTAAAGTTTCTACCTTATTAATCAACTCTTTCTTGCCCATACTCAATCATATAACTCTTAATCTCCTTTCATCTGTTAAATTCCGCTAGCTATGCTTATCTTCAAGTTTACTTCAACCTTAAGGATTTAAATATACTTTGAACTTAATTAACCTAGCAATCACCCACTTCTCACTCTCATGCCTCAACTGTGAATTAATCATTGTGAATTCATACTCCCCTTTACACTTCGAATCATCATTTCCCAACATTAGCAATTATCTCTCAATGTCGCAAATTCAAGAAATCTCTAAGGCTCAATTAACTCATAATTTGTACCCAAATCACAACTCCTTCATCCTTAATTGCTAACCGAAACTTCAATACTACTCATTTGACCTATGAAACCTAACTCCATCAGAATCTCTAGGTTGCCAATTCAACCTTAAGTAACGACTAAATTTCTTCAATGTTCCCAATTCAACTCTAACTATTTAACCCAAGTAAATCCTCTCATGTCCTGATTCAGCCCTAACAACTCCCTAAATTCATTCTAAGTTTTTAATTCAATCTTAAACAACTACTAAGTCTGTTATGCAATACGGATAGTCAATATTCAACACAAATTTAATTGAATTTTGAAATTACTATTAATTTAGCGAATAAGACCACCCACCTCAAATTAGGGATTGAAGATTTGCTGAGTTTCAGATTAGCCTAGGTCAGATCCCTCCTATCCTTCCTCTTCCTCTACTACCAGCCATGGTCTAGCCCCGGTTTCACTGCCTTCCTCTACGCTCGACGCCATCGCCGGTCGTTGTTTCATTGGTCACCGATCGCTTCTCTCGGCCCTTGCGTTTGCTTCCCCTCTTCAGGTCTTGAGTTCACCTCCCTTTCGTGCCCCTTGCTGCTTTCCCGCGTTTGCCCGCTGCCTTTCCTCTCGTTCGTCATTGAGCTCGCCGGCCTCCAGCCGCTTTTACTTGCTCTCACACTCGCTCTCTTTCTCGCTTTTGCTTTGCTCGCCCTCACCGATTTACCTCATCTCCCTTTCCCTTGCTTCTGTTTGGTTCCCCATCTTTCTTTTCCCTCTGCCTCTTTCCCTTTCCCGACCCTTTTACGCTTCTTTTCCCCTTAATTTTCGTTTTTCTTTTTTGTTGTTGTGGCTTTCGCACTTACTGCCAATACACACTCCCCTAACACTAATCTCCTCATGGTTTAACCCACGTAATCCTCCTTCCTTATCTCTTTTTTTGTTTTTAAAGGCTTACCCTATGCAACAAAATAGAAATTACTTAATAGAATTGGTCTTAGGTTTAATGACCAAGTTCGGGAGGGAATCGGGAGGAAGTAATATAATCTGCTAATTTATAAAAGCACGTACGGTTCAAAACTCGGACTAAATAAAATAATTTAAGCATCAATTACTTAATTTAATCCTGTAATTAACCTACTTAAAACTCCGGGTCTCACAATTCTCCCTCCTTCAAAAAATTTCGTCCTTAAAATTTAGATACCGGACGTAAATAGAGCGGGGTATTTGTCTTGGACTTCACGTTACGCTTCTCATGTCGCTTTTGCTAACGTGTGGTGTTTCCGGAGTGCTTTGACGTACGGAATGATCTTAGGCCCAAATTTGTTCTCTTGTCTTTGTGAGGTGCTGATTTGTTCTTCTTCGGATGTAAGGTGCTCCTTGATCTTCGAAGGTTTATGTTTGACGATACGCTCTGGATTTGACATTTATTCACGAAGGTTAGTCACACGGAAGACCTTATGAATTCTTGGAGAGAGGATGGTAAAGCCAATCTTTAAGTTACTTTGCAACATTTGGAATGGCTCTATGAATGTAGGGCTAAGTTCACCTTTCTTCCCAAATCTCAAGCTGCCCTTTTTAGCGGAAAAACTCTTCAAACACGGGATCCTCGACTTGGAATTCTACGGGTCTCGCTTCGGATCCGCGTACTCTCTTGTCTATCTTGGCAGCTTGCAACCTTTCCCATATTACCTTGATCGTTTTTATGGGTTGCTCTATCGTTCCAAGTTTTAGAAGGTATTCTCTCTCCTCGGGGTTATCATAGAAACTAACGTGTTCCTAGAATATATGACCGCTTCATATTTTGATATCTAGCCCATCCTAAGGACAATATCAAAATCCCGTATTGCTAACTCCCTGAAAGACTTCTTCCACTTCTATGTAATTCGCAATTCCTTTAGATTGCTTTAGTTTGAGTTGCTTACCCTGTTGGAGTTGATATGCGAAGTCCACCATTTTTCATCGCGAGGTTTAAATGGTAATCATAGCAAATTCGGAATTCACAAAGGAACAGAGTTGCTCTCGAATTAAATAAAGCATAGGTATAGAGGTTGTCGAGGAGTACCATACCTGCCATTATGTCGTTGGGGTTGTCCATTTCCTCATCGGGGTGCTAAGGTCGTTGAGGTCTTCCCTTCCTCCTTTCATGATGCTGTAGACCCTTCCTCCTACTTGTGGCTTCTTATCGTCCTTTTTGTCTTTAGCGGAAGGTTGACCCTTGTGGGTGAAAGTTTGGGGTCCATATCCTTGTCGCTGCCCCTCATTTTGATCGGTTTGAGCTCGTTGGGGACAATTGGCTACAAAATGTCCAGGACATTGTTCAACAATCAAGCATTTGGAACAATGCATAAAAGCGACATAAATATCCTTCGGCGTCTACTCGACCCTTCGTCTTTGAGGCTCGGTCAAAGTGGGGGCTAACTGTAGACACCTAAAACGTGTCGTCCCTTATCTTTTTTATTTCTATATTGTCCATTGATGGCTTGATGATGAAATCTAAAGTCCTGTTTAAGGATTTGGGTCACGAGACGATGTCCGATTGGTGCGAGTGGAATCCAGTGAACCACAAAAACCCTTATGGCATGTGGACACCTAAAAAGTGTCGTCCTTTTTCTTATTATTTTTTGGTTTGTTTTGTCAGCTCGATGATCATAATCCCGAGTCTTGTTTGTGGATTTGGATTTCGGATTATGATCGATCGATGCAACATAAGCCGATAAACCATAAAAGACCCATAGCACCACTTAAATAGCCTTTTGCCTTGGGTCGACCACAAATCCTCTTTTCTTTCGGACCGTCCAAGAGCCGGGCTGAGTCTTTTAGAGATTGGCGAGTCCAATGATGTGAGCCGAGAAATTCCAAGTATAGAATACCGCATTCTACTTTTATCCAAGTCGGGCGAGGAGTTGAAGACCCAAAGACGATGGTAAAGCATTGTATTTCATGATTAGGAGCATCAAAGTGATGCATTTTATGCTTCACAAGGCGAGTCCACATGAGGCTAGAAGCTTTCCCCCTCTAAACGACGTTGTGGCTAGCGCCCACCTTCTAGAAGCATGGTGGAACACTGCATTTTGAGCTTAGAGAGTCCTCGGAGACACAACTAGGACACTAAACTCTAGGAGGGTATAGTTGGCCGGAGCCCGCCTCCTCTCTTTTAACCTAGGTTCTATCCGGTTTTATCATCTTCTCATCTCGGTTCTATCTCTTAAGAAATGGCCTGACTTTATTTTAGTCTGTTTAGATGGCTGATAAAAGGCAAACCTTAGGTCATTTGTGATCTAGGTCATCTCTAACAAATAGAGAGCCTTGGCTCTCATTCCCATACTGACTTCATGCCTTAGCATCACGCTGGTGAAAGCCAACTTGAATACTCTCATCTAACTCTTACTCTGCTGAATTGTCTATAAATATTCATTTTTCACTTGTTGAATTCATGTAAAGAGCTAAAGAATATTCGATTATTATGATCTATAGGCACTCATTCAACTAATCATTGCCATACCCTATACACAATTCACGAGAACTAGCCCTTTTCTTCGGATTGTCGCCATTACATCGAGAAATCGGCGAGGAGATCTAGATCAACAAGGTGGGACAACCTCGGGGTCATATTTCCGCCTCCAAACAGTTATAATTATTTTAGTTTTGTTAGGTTTCCATATTGTGGTTTAAGAGATGTAATCACTTTAATTTCCTCCCGACCGATGTAATCTTTTATTTCCGCTTTTCCTTCTTTTCTCGGTTTCATTATCACTTTTCATCATTGTTTTCCTTGGTATGTTTTGGTTGCTTTAATTTTGTTTCGCATGTTGTATGCTTGTTTTCTTACGTCTTTATTAACACACTACTCGAACTAGGAATGGCCGTCTTTGGACGGGCGGAATGGAGGGATTTATCCCTATGTTTCGTACCCTCACCCCAGAATCCGATTCTCGGTTAAAGATCAATGGAGTTAATTTTTAGTCTTCTTCGGTCTTAGTTTTTCCTATACTAAGATCGAAGGTGCAAGTCTTCTTTCTATATTTTTCTTAGTTTTTTCCTTCTTAAAAGCGAGTGGCGACTCACTTATTTTATATTTTGTTCTACGCAAAATTGCATCTCGCGGTTTTCTAGTTATAGGAAAAATGATCTTAGGTTTTGGATTTGCTTATTGGGCATAGACGGAGGCTGGTTTCACCAGCCATGGCCTCTGGCCGGTGCCCGTCTTCCCCAGTACAGCTGCGGCCAGCACCGTGGGGGCGGCGGTGGTGGCTTCGGTCCAAGCTGGTGTTTTTACACCAATCCGGGCCTAAAGCCCCGCGGCATAATCATAACCCTAATATTATTTAGTCCTTAATTAGAAAATAAGATCCTAAGACTACTAAAATAATTTCTAAAATAAAAAGCTTAATAAAACCACCATTCAAATTTTCTTAATTCGGTTTAAATCAGATTTAATAAAATTTTGAAATCTTAATAAAACGTTCATTCCTACATTCCAAAATCGACTTTGTAAAACCATCTTCAAAATCAATGTTCTTAAAAGAGACCTGACACAAGTGCGGATGCTCGACAGGCCCGGCGGCCGTGGTTCCTATATTACCAAATAAATAAGCCTACTAAAACTTGGCCGACATCGACCACGAGGTAACGTGGTGTCCGTCAATGGTAACCTTACAGCCCTAGTTAGAGGATAGGTTGTGACTCGGCTTCTAATTGCTTTTAACCCTGTTCGTTGATCTTTAGTGCCCACTCGGCTTTCATCCTCCTAAGGTTTGCTTAAGCGGCTTAACATCTTTATAGAGTGGAATTTTATGTTCCGCTATGCTCGGATGTATTCCTTGCATGTATTTGTAGGACCATGTGAAGACATCTATAAATTTTGTTAGGAGTGAAGTAAATTGCTTATGCTCTTCTAGATTCCAAGTTTTCCCAATTTTAACTTCTTGGGGTTCATCTGGTGACCCTTAGGTAATAGTTATTGCTTACTCTACAATTGATGAGTGACTTTCATGGTCTTCCATAGCTTTTATTAATTTTTTATGGATTTTTGCTCATCATTAGAGGCAAACAAATTAAGAACGAGGAGAAGGCAAAGAGTAAGCAGAAACATTCATCTTATTGAATTAAGAAGGAGAACAACAGGACTCATAAATAGAAATTGTAGAATTGATACACAAACTAATAGAATCGGGAAAAGAAAAATAAGCCCTAGCCCTAAGCTCAAAAATAGATTGCTCTCCTAAGATGACTGCAAACTCTTGGCTCTCTTTAGTATCAATCCAAGTGATATGCTTGGGCCCTTCTACATCAACGCTTGTGATGAACTTGGATAGGTCAAACATTGGGTGCGATATGGCTAGGGACTATACCGAACTTGAGTTCTCCTCTAGGTGTTTCTCTTGTCCAAATAGCGGACCAAAGATATTGCTCTCTACCAGGTTGGTGCAGTCTTGGGTAGACTATTCCTTCTTAAGAAGGTAAGGTGCCTCCTTTTTATAATACATGGTAGTAACTAAAAATTTCTAGACTAGGGATGCCTTTCTTATGTAGATAATAAGGCTCGGGAAAACAATAGTAAGGGAAGGCATCCCCTTCTTTCAGAAATTGCCTCTTTAAGGTGCAAGGATAAGGCTTAATAGAATGGACTATGAATGGTACAGTCCTCCTAGTTTGTGTTTCCTACTTAGCTTGGGCTTCTTCCTAAGCGGTTGGATGGAAACCTAGGCCGAAAGTGTAATTGTTGGTGGGTTCAAGGGGTGGAAAGATTGGATGGTATGCCCTCTTGCCTACAACTAAGCTAGAAAAATACCCTTCTTCTTAGGCATCAAATGGACATCGGGATTAACATAAGGATTGAAGTCAATAGGTGCTTCATCTTTTTCCATATCAACTACGGTTTTGAATTCGTAAATTTGTTCATCATCGGTGTCATGCTCAATTTTGACAACGAGACTCCTTATAAATGATAGTGGTGCAAATGTTATCCCCCTTAATAGTTACCAACTGACCTTTAATAATCATTTTCACTTTACTGGTGCCATGTGGAGGGCACTTGCTTGGTGGTCATGTAAACAAGGATGTCTTATAAGGAGATTAATAGTAGATGAGATGTCTAGGAAATGGAAATTATTGTTCATTTTAAATAGGTCAGTCCATTTTATATTAGCCAAATTTTAAATTCATCTCAAAAAGGTGAGTCCATTCTTGCATTAGCCAAATTTAAAATTCATCCGAATTAGGTGAGTCTTTTGTTTGTATTAGTAAAATGAAATTCATTTCAAACTAGAAAAGTCTTTATTTTCATTTAGCCAAATCAAATTCATCCTAATTTAAGGGACTCCATATGCATCGTTACATTTCAATTTGGTCTAAATTGCATTCTTTATGTGCATCCAAAAGTAAAAAAGCATATCATTTTCTTTTCTCTTAGGATCAGTTGTTCCTCGGGTCAAGCACTTAAGACCCATCTCCCTAAAATTTTGCACGAACCAATCCCGACTACCTACTCTTTCACGATTCAGAATAGGGAATTCTACTCAAATTGGGAATCCTAGCACAAAGCGATTAGCAAATAAGAACTTTATTTAAACACTAGTACTCCCACACCAGCATGTATCACACCAGTACGTCCAACACCTTTACTGGTAACACTAGTACATCAACCATAAACAAAGCGCGACCCTCCTCTAAGAATGGCAAACAAACCAAAGGAAACTCCCATCATAACCTTGTTCAAGGAGTCTACTACAAATATAAAAGCTAAGATTAAGGCCAAAGACAAATAAAATTGTGGCAATATCAAAAACCCTTGATCTTATACTCCAAACCCTCAACAAGAATGCTAATGAAGCAAGAAAAGATGGAGATGAGACAAACCCTTAGGCCCATCCAAGCCTCAATCTAATCGAAGAGTACATCGAATAGAGAAGCTGCTGCATGAGTCTTCCATTTAACGGCTAGTATCCGGCCTAGGGATTCACTTCAATCCCTAAACGAAATTTGCCCCCAAAAGTCACTATGCCTAATATTAAGTTCCATGGGACTAAAAACCCTTACCACCACATGAAGAACTTTATAGGGGCAATAATATACTAGCAGACACCTACCATGTCATCTTCCCATGTATATTTGACAAAGACGTCATGAAATGGTACAATGATGTCGACCAACACAAGGTCACAAACTGGTAGGATCTTTGCCGGGAGTTCTTACATCAAAACTCCTACAATACTGATGTACATGTCACTCTTCATCCGGCCATAGAACTTCGACAGCCTAGGTTGTGCCCTTTCATCATTTGCATGCTTGAGTAGATGTGGTGGTCTTTAGTATTTAACCTTTTTCTAATGAGCCTTTTAGTTTAGGTTAGTTTGCTAAATAATCCTTGTAAAGGTGCAAAATAAAATAAAATAATGAACCTTCTTGAATTGGTCGAGTTTGTGTATTTTTAGCCAAAAGTCCAAATTTTCCTTCCCCTTTTAGGCCAGTCCAATAATTGCATTATTTATTACATTTAGCCGAATTTTAAATTCATCTCAAATAGGTGAGTCCATTTTTGCATTAGCCAAATTTTAAATCATCTTAAATAGGTGAGCCCATTTTTACGTTAGCCAAATTTAAAATTTATCTCAAATAGTTGAGTCCATTTTTGCATTAGCAAAATTTTAAATTCATCTCAAATAGGTGAGTCCATTTTTTCATTACCCAAATTTTAAATTCATCTTAAATAGATAAGTCCATTTTTGCATTAGCCAAATTTTAAAATCATCTCAAATAGGTTAGTCAATTTTTGCATTAGACAAATTTTAAATTCATCTCAAATAGGTGACTCCATTTTTGCATTGCCCATGAAAACTCAAGTATATCTCTCTATCTCTCTATGATTTCAATTTCAACTCATTCTAAGCATTTAAGAAGTTCATCTTTAAGTTTTCAATTATTTCTAACCAACTCGAAACCATCTATTGAATATAACACATTTAACCGTGTTTCTTACCCACTCAAACAACACTCGGAATAATGGCATGAGTAAATAATTTCTCAAACATTTCCTATTCTCATGCTGACTTAGTATTCAAACTGAAAATGAATTACAATGTTAATTCTCTTTTTCAAATCAGTTTATTGAGTGAAATTATTTACTTGATCAAGTTTATGCATTCTAATTAACTTGATCATTTAAAGGTTTATCTCAAGATGGAATATAATAATGAATATTAGACTTAGAAAATTCCATTTATTTAGGCTGAAGATAATTAAGTGCTTACTTACTTTGAATTAATTATTATCTTTTCTTAATCTCGGACCAAGTTATTTTTATACTTTGAGTACCAATTTGATTTACTTTTATAGGTTGATTAAAGTATTTTAAATTTATTTTAAAAAGGAAAAGCAATCGGTTTCTAGTCATTAAACGACGACGAGATAGAACGGCAACATTTACGCCCTCAAACACCGTGTAAGGGTTGTTGGTTTCCAAATCATGTAAACTTCAACTTTGACTCCAGTGGTTGTTTCCTCCCAGATTTCAGTCACAACCCACGGGATAGACCACTTTTGAGCTAAGGACCACCGCATAATGTTTACATTGAAATGAATCCTTTTCGAGTAACTCATACTAGCGACTACGACGACTATTGAAGCTCACAATTCCAGAACAAGCCTAGAAGGCTACTCTATATTGTTGCGTATAAATAGAAGCTTCTCTACAAGACTTGAAGATTGCTTGTACAAATTGCAAAACACTTACCCAGTAGCATACTTACTTAATCTTCAACTTACAACTCCAATTCTTAAGTTTCCACTTTACGAGTTGTAAAGAGAAAGTCATGTAATCAATTCTACATTTTCAATTCTCTATTAAGTCCCTTGACTGAGTTGTGAGGGTTAACTCAGCTCAATTGTATCTAGTTGTAAAGGTTTCCTCGGTGAGGAAGTACTAGATCGGGTAAGGGAATTTCGAGTCCAGGAAAAACTTGTAAGTGAATTATCTAAGGGAGCAATTTTGTAAAGAGTCGGTCTTTGTATTTTGTAGATTCAAAATAGTGGATTTGACTTGGTGCTTGGATTAGCAATGTCCATGGTTTTCTGCCCTATGAGGGTTTCCACGTATTTATATGTTTTACTTGTTTCGAGTTCATTCTAGACTCAAAACTATTTTCTAAGTGTTTGCTAAGCAAAATTCTTTGTTAATTCACAAAAGTATTCCATCACCCTATTCACCCCCATATAGGGTGACTTAACCTCTCCAAGAGTAAAGTTTCATTGGGTATAAGAGCCTAGCCTTTTAAAAGGATCTCACAATCCAAAGGTCTAAACATTAGATGGATCGGACTAATGAAGATTTCGATAAAGGAAGATCTTTCATCGGACCACCCAAGTTCAAAGGGTCAAACTTTGCACATTAGAACAAGATAATGGAATGATTCATCCAGGACTATGATGAAGATGTCTAGAATATCATCCAACATGGAAACTACACTCCTATGAAGATGGAAGGAACAAGAGTTGTACCCAAGGAGAAGTTAGAGTACACCACTATAGAGAAAAACATAGTGAAGGCTTGCTCTTGGAGAGGCTAAGTCACCCTAAAGGGGGTGAATTGGGTCACGGAAGATTTTTAGAAAAATCAAACTCTTTTGCACTCGAATAGAACAGAAACAGATTATGAGTCTAGATTGAACTCGAAAGGTAAACACTTAGAATACGTGGAAACCCTCCTAACATAGAAAACCACGGACACTGCTAATCCAAGCACCAAGTTAAATCTACTTATTGAATCCTCAATTACAAAGGACTGACTCTAACCATAATTGCTCCCTTACACGATTCCCTTACAAGTTTTTTCCTAGACTCGAAGTTCCCTTATTTGATTTAGTACATCTTGACTGAGTTAACCGTTATAGTTAGGAACAATTGAGCTGAGTTAGCCCTTATAGCTTAATGAAGGGACATAGAAAGAAAGTAAAGAGTAAAAGTGATTACAAGACTTTCTTTACAACTCAAAAAGTCGAAAATATAGTTTAGGAGTTGTAAGTTGAAGATTGAGTAAGATTGCACTAAGTAAGTGTTAAGCAATATGTTCAGCAATCTTCAAGTCTTGTGGAGTGGCTTCTATTTATAAGCACTAGGGCATAATGACCATTGAGACACGTTTTGGACTGGTAAGCTTCATTAGCCGTCTTAACGACTAGTCCGAGTCACTCAGACAAAAGATCCATTAAGATGTGAACGTTGTGTAGTGATCCTTGGCTCAAAAGATGGTCCAATCATCTTGTGGTGATTGAAATCTGAAGTGAAAACAACCGTTAGACTCAAAGTCGTAGTTTTCCAATTTTGGAAACAAACAACCATGACACGGTGTCCGACCCATGTCCAAAAATGGTTGATCTCTATCTGCTGGTGTTTACCGGCTAGAAACCGGTTGCCTTTGTAATATAAAAGTAGATTAGGCTTGTTTAAACAACCTACAAAAGCATATCAAAGTGGTACTCAAAGTATAAAAATACTTTGGTCCAAAATTAGGTATAGATAATAATAAAATCGGAGTAATTAAGCACTTAATTATCTTCAGCATAAAAGAATGGAATTATCCGATTCTAATATCCATTAGGTTTAGATTCCATCTTGAAATCCTTAAAATGATCAAGTTAAACAGAATACGATATCAAGACGCATAACCTTGATTAAGCAAAGAATTCTCCATAGATAATCCGACTTAGGTATTAGAATTAATGTTGTAATTCATTTTTACTTAAAACATGAAGTAAGTACTCGGAATAAAAGTGTTATAGAGATTATTTACTCATGTGATAGTTTTGAGTTGTGTCCGAGT
Source organism: Talinum fruticosum (assembly GCA_021018815.1). Taxonomy (NCBI): domain Eukaryota; kingdom Viridiplantae; phylum Streptophyta; class Magnoliopsida; order Caryophyllales; family Talinaceae; genus Talinum; species Talinum fruticosum. Next base: position 2,008,031 of record JAITYX010000003.1, on the reverse strand, counting down.
TGGTTAGAAACACAATTAAGAATGTTATGCTAAATGACTGGTTTTTGAGCGGGTCGAATAGAATGAAAACTTAGATAATGGCTTCTACGAAGCTCAAAATGACCTAGAATCAAAACCCAAAAGACATAGAGAGTTATAGTTGAGTTTTCACGGACGAAGAACTACAAAGCGATGAACACTCGATGTGCGCAATCGACTCGGAAGAATACAACACGAGTGTCCGCATGTGACACGGCTCAAGAAGTATGGGATACCTTGGTCAACACTTATTAAGGAACCAGTACGATGAAACAGGAAAAGATAATTCAATTCCTTCGTAGATACGAAATGTTAAAGATGGAGCCTCAGGAGAACATCACTCATATGTATATTCGGTTCACCGAGATTGTCAACATTCTCAAGTCTCTCGGTAGGAACATGTCTCATGAAGAAATTGTGAGAAACATCATAAGGAGTCTACCCAAAAGAAGATGGGGTCCCACGGTGACAACAATTGAAGAAGCTCAAGATCTATTTAAGCTGAAACCAGGTGAGCTTATTGGGAAGCTACTCACTCATGAGCTGCACCTAGAAGAAGAAGAAGCTGTGTCAACACCAAAAGAAACATTTCACTTAAGGCCTCAAAAGACAGACAACAAAGTTAGAGCTCGGATTCGAAGAAGATCCCATGGCTATCATTACTCGAGGATTCAAGAAGATGATGAATTACAAAAGGTTGCAAAAGAGGCCAAAACAAGAGTTTTAGAAGAAAGACAAGAAAGTTAAATACTCATCCTCTTCCAATTTGTCTTCAAATAAGAACTCTAGCTGTTTTGAGTGTGCCGAGTAAGGAGCACATAGTCAAGGACTGTCTTAAAAAAGGAGGACGAGAAAGAAGAAAAAGGCTATGGTGGCTACCTGGAGTGATGATGACCGAGAGGAAGATGATGACTCTATTGACTCCAAGTGTCTAATGGCACTAACGGACTCAAAAGCTAGATCCGAGTCGAATAGTGATGATTCGGACGCTAAGGAAACAAATCCTCGAAGGTAATTAACTATTTCCTCAAGTTTTAAAAACTTGATCTTACTAGATATATCTTTACTTTGGAATAAAAGTCCAATTCCGATTCTTATGAATTCAAAGAGCAACTAGAGTCCGTTATTACTAAGTGCATCACTTTGAAAAAGAATTAGAAAATTTGAGACAAAAGCTGAAAGTGCTTGAGACTAGTACTTAAGATAATGAGATTGAGTTTGAGTACCTAAAAACAGAGAATAAGCAATTGAAACGAAGCTCAATGAGTCTCAAGAGTTGGTTTTAAAATGAAGGTTTGCACTTGGAGAGTCTAAGTCACCCTAGAGGGGGTGAATAAGGTGATAATGAAATTTGCTTGAAATTTAAAATAGATATGACTATGAGGTGAGTGGGAGTCAAGAATAAACTCGGAAAAGCACCGACTCGGAGTTTAGTAAAGAATGAAGAAACAGATTAAACGGAACTCTAAAACCGTGCCGAGTCTAGAATGTACTCGGAAAAATGATAACTCAAAAAGTACGTGGAAACCCTCCTGGGGCAGGAAAACCACGGACCGTGCTAATCCAAGCACGAAGTCAAATCCACTATTTTGAGTCCACAAAATACGATGGACCGACTCAACTCGAGTTGCTCCCTTAGAGAACCCCTTACACGTTTTTCCTAGACTCGAAATTCCCTTATCCGATCTAATACTTCCTAACCGAGATAACCCTTACGAGTTAGGGACAATTGAGCTGAGTTAACCCTTACAGCTCGAGTCAAGGGACCTTACTTAGAAAGTAAGAAAGAGAGTTTGTAATCGAGTACAAGACCTTATAACTCGGAGAAATATTAAATACGGAATTGGAGTTGTAAGTGGAAGATTGAGAATGAATACAATAACTTTTGCTCAAGTATGTGTATTAACAATTTGTTCAGCAATCTTTAAGTTTTGAAAGTTAGCTTCTATTTATAGATGACCAAGCAACTTAGCCGTTGTGTCCATCTTCCGACTGGAAGTCCTTTGTGACCGTTGTAATGGATTTTCCGAGTCACTCGGAAAATATCCATTGAGATATGAACGTTGGGCAACGACTCTTGACTCCTTTGAAAGTCCCAAAACCACTTGGTAGTGCCTTGACAAGTAAGGTGGAAACGACCGTTGAGCTTAGTGTCTGTAGATTTCCGTTTTGGAAATAGACAACCACGACACGATTGTGCGGGGCTAGGCCGGAGGTGGAAAAAGCCTTGTCTACTAGTGATTTAACGTTTGAAGCCGGTTACGTTTGTAATTCAAAAATAGGATAGCCTCGTTTAAATAACCTACAAAAGTAAATCAATTTGGTTCTCAAAGTATAAAATACTTTGGTCCAAGATTAGACATAGATAATAACATAATTAAGATAATTAAGTGACTAATTATCTAAGTCGGAAAAGGAATGGAATTTTCTAAGTCTAATATCCATCATACTCAAATTCCATCTTAGCCGATCTAGAATATAATCAAGTGAAAAGGAGAAGATCGAGTAGACAAACTTGATCTAGACTAAACAAAGTTCAAACAAGATATGCTGACTTAGAATAGTGAATTAACAATATAATTCCCGGAACACGAAGTCGGACTCGATTTATGCGCGTGAAAGAAATTGTTTGAACATGCAATATAGCTGAGTGTTGAGTGACACGGAGCCGAGTGTGAAGTGGCATGTAGAAGTATGCTTTACGAGTCAGTCGGAATCAAGCGTAAAACATATACGAGTAGTTTCTATAACACTCGGAGAAAATGCTATATCACTTAGAAAAAGTTTCTAAGGCACATGGAATGACTTGAAATCAAAACCCTATAAGAGATGAAGTCTTATACCTGATTGCTTGATGGAACTCGGAAAAGTGTAAGTATAAAGTCCGAGTCTTCAATCTCCCCTTTTTGATGAAAGGCATTCCATACTTAGACAAACACTTTGTTAGTGATATAAGTCTAATTTTGCAAACTTGCTCAGAAAATAACTTGAGATTTCATAGCTATCGAGCAAGAAAAGAAATAAATCCGAGATAGACACAGTAATGATTGAAGCAACAATTATTAATGAAATGCATTTACTTCATTAAAATCAAAGAGAATATTTACAGAGGGTGAGAGAGACTCCCCTAAACAAGACAACAAATTTTTTTCTATCTGTTCTCCCCTTGCCTTTCAGAAAAAAAAAAAAAAAATGGGAAGAATACAACAAGAAAGTACATATTTGATGTCCGGACAAAAGAGAAAAACATGAAATACTGTAAATAAGTAAAATTAAGAAACTAAGGAGGGGAGGGATTAGTTAGGGTTGAGGAGGAAGGACGAGTGGTGCACCGGCGCCGATAAGATCTTGACGATTTGCTTGGAGCGCGGCGGAGGAAGTACGAGAATCTATGGCATCGGCTCGGTTATGAGTGGTCGACCCGGAACTAGGTTGTCCATAGGCTCATCCTCTTGGAACTCAATGACTGGAGGGGTGTGCTCGGAGTTGACCTGCTGCTAGCCGACCATGATCGGCGGGTTCTTCTAACCTACTCGGATCTGCCGTGCGAGCCGATCACTGCAGTTGCGCTTCAGGAGCACCCGAACCCTCGATTGCTTGCTCCTTGTCCTTCTTGCTCTCCTTGCTCAAAAGGAGCTGCCTCAGCCGCGAGCTCCTCTCGCTTCTTCTCCTTCTTCTTCGTCTTCTCCTCCGTCCGAAGAGGACTTGGTGGGGCTCGAGGATTCTTTAGAAGTGTCCGAGTCACCTTGATCCTAAGCTGCCTTGGATCTTCTCTCCTGGAGGAGCTCGAGAAGCTCCTTTTGCTCCTTAACTGAGCCTTCATCTCGAGAAGCACATCCTGCTCGCTCTCCGATTTGTGGTTAGGCGGTTTTCTTGTTGATGGTCATAGGCTGGTAGAAAGTCTTAAATGACCAGGATAATGTCCTTGAGTTCCAAGGACACGAAGAGATTTTGTCTATGAAAGCGGTGGACAAAATGGAAGAAAGAGATTTAGAAACATCCGAGGTGGAGGCACCACCAGGTGGGGCAGGAAGAGAAAGAGGTGCTTCGATCCGAGTCCGAGGCGGAGAGGGTGACACCGAGGTTGGGTTTCCTGGTATCTCGCACCAAAGGAGTTCCTTCTTACCGACTACAATGGCAGCCTCGAAACGGCGTTCGGATCCGATGGAAGAGGAACTTTCAACTGTTTGAATATGAGAGTGAGAAGAGCACCGAAGGGAAGAGGGGTGTTCTTCTTGTTACGAGTTTGAGCTGGCACAACGGCTATTTGCTCAATGATAGCGGGAAAGAGGTCTACTTCGTAGCCCTCTAGGATATCAAAAAGAGCTTTAAGATGCTTGGAGTTGGGGTTCTTCTTGCTGGAATGCTTGTGAGGAGAAGGTTCTCATCGAGCAAGAAACACGAAGACAAGCTTCGAATTTAGTTGAGTCACGTAAAAGTTTTTACGTGACCTAGGGAACTCTTTGGCGTACTTTTCAAAGAAGTCGTCGGTGACCTCATTGAAAGGTATTGGGTTGCTATTCAAGAAGAGGGAGGATACTTTGAACAGGATGATGGAGGAGGGAACTATTGATTCGAACGATAACGTTACGAACTCCGGAGGTTAGAATACCCTTAGAGCTGGAAAGGTGAGTGTAAAACTCGAGAGACGAGTTCACGATAGATGACTCGAAACAAAGAAAGTGGTAGACCCCGGTCGATTGTGAGTGAGGCAACCACGTAAATTTTGTGGTTGGGAAGAATTTATCATCCAGCGCAAGGTGCTTTGGGTGATGAGAGGTTTCGAATTTGAGGGCGTTCCGGCTTTTGTGCGGGATTTCTTGGTGGCGAGCCAAGAAAATCGGGGTGAGAACCTCTTTTCGGCATTTTGATGGAGAAAAGAGACAGTAGATAAGCTTTAGAGAGGAGAGGAGAAAAGAGCTCGAAGAGAGTGAAAGAGAAAAATAAAAGAGTAGAAGAAGAAAGAATTTGAGAGTAATAGAGCTTACTTGAGATGTTCTTCACGAAGCTTGAAATCACCGGATATCTCTTTAATCACAGAGAGCTTGTTCACGAAGATTTGATTTCGAGAGAAAAAGTAAGTGAAGAGTAAAGTAACGAAATGAAGGAGAATAGGCGCTATTTATAAGAAAATAATCGTCCTTTAGTATCCGTTTTGACTCAGCTCTTTTAGCGGTCACCTCGAGACCGGTGTGACTGTTCTCTTCTTTAACAATTAGAATTCTAGTGGTTGTCTCCCAACGGCTAGTTGTCCGATCACGGAGTGAGAGAGAGAGAGAGAAAAAAAGATTTTGAAAATAAATTCGGAAATTCTCGCACTTGTCTAGAGATGATTTCGAAGTTTACTATCCATGTTTCTCGAAGTCCGAGTCTAACTCGGTTAAGTTTCGAGTGACTCGAAACTGGAAATAAGCAATAACTCTCGGCTCAATATCACTTGGATCAACTGAACTAAAGGTTGTTAAAGCACATGTCACATGATCATGCGAAGAAATTTTCACATACAAAACACATAATTATGCATTTAACATACCAAGCTCATTCCTAATAAAGCAAAACCGATCCTCACTAAGTGGCTTAGTAAAGATATCGAGTAATTGAAGATTGGTAGGAATGAATTCGAGTTCGAGTATCACCTTTCTCAGAATGGTCTCTTAAGAAATGATACTGACCTCACCTCAATGTGTTTCGTCTTTGAGTGCTTGAACTAGATTTTTAGTGATGCTGATTGCACTATAATTATCACACTTGATTGGAACCGATTTGAAAGAAAATCCAAGATCTCTCAAGTGTTGCTTTATCCATAAAATCCGAGCACGGCATGCTCCAGGTTGCAATATACTCAGCCTCGGCAGTTGATAGAGCTACTGAGTTTTTCTTCTTTGAGTGCCAAGATATTAAGGATTGACCCGAAATTGGCAAGCTCTCGAGGTGCTCTTTCTATCAACTTTGTACCCAGCGTAATCAGCATCCGAGTATCCAGTGAGAGTCGGTTACGAGTCTTTAGAATGCTATAGACCTAAATTACGAGTCCCTGCAAGATATCCGAATATTCTCTTCATCGCAGTGAGATGTGATTCTTTTGGATTAGCTTGGAATCTTGCGCATAGACGGACACTAAACATTATATCCGGCGTACTTGGAAGTAAGATATAGCAAAGATCCAATCATACCTAGATAGAGCTTCGATCTATTGCTTTACCTTTTACGTCCGAGTCCAATTTTATACTACTTGCTCATAGGTGTTCTTTGCATGCATCGCATCTTGAAGTTTATACTTTTTCAGCAGCTCCTTGCTGTACTTTAATTGATGGGCATAGATTCCATCTTTGTCTTGCTTGATTTGTAGACCAAGGAAGAAATCGAGTTCTCTCATCATAGTCATTTGAAATTCTTGTCTCAATAAGTTAGAAAAATCTCGAAACAGAATTTCATTAGTAGCTAAAAAATTATGTCATCAACATATATCCGAACGATAAGGAAGTCTTTCCCCTTGGTTTTTATAAAGAGAGTCTTGTCAATCTGACCTCTTCTAAAATCATTTTGAACCAAGAAATTGCTTAGTCCTTCATACCAAGCTCTAGGAGCTTGTTTAAGACCATAAAGAGCTTTTGCAGTTTGAAAACATGATTTGAAAATATGAGTTTTTAAGTCCTTAAGAAATGTGCACTTAACATCCATTTGATATAACTTTATATTCATGCTAGATGCAAATGCCAACAGGATTCTAATGGCTTCAATTCGGCTACGAGTGCAAAGGTTTCCCCACAATCAATCCCTTCTTCCCGATTGTAACCTTGAGCCACAAGTCTAGCCTTATTTCGACTACCAACCCACCTTCATCCGGTTTGTTCTTGAAAACCCATTTAGTTCCTATGATTGGGTGGTCGGAAGGTCATTTGGTCGGAGTTTAGACTTGGTTTCTTTCGAATTGATTGAGTTCCTCTTGCATGGCCTTGACCCATTCAGGTTCATTTAGGGCCTCTCGTGCATTTTTAGGTTCGATTAATGAAATGAATGCGGTGAATACACATAGATTCTGAAGACAGGAATGAGTTCTTACCCCACTTGTTGATATCGGATAATATGTTTTCTAGTGGATGACTAGAAGCATACTTGAATGCTCTACCTGTTCTCCGATTCACCAGATCCGTAGGCTGAATTGGTTAATTTTCAGAAGTTTGTTATGAGTGAGCCTGTTCATCGGTTTGTCCTTCGACGATTCGAGCGGGATCTTGAGTTGTCTCATTCCGAGTCATATTGTTCCGAGTCACTTCATTCTCGCAGCTGGTTGGGTTTGATTCCCGATAGCCTCGGTTTTATTAAGGTCATCATCTTTGCTGAGCTTCAGGTTTGAGAATGATGATTCACTTGGCTTTTCCTGTTCAATTTCATCAAACACAATATTGATGCTTTCTTCCACTTTGTTAGTTCTCTTATTGAAAATGCGATAAGCCGGAAAAATACCTTCATTCGACCGAGCATCAAACTTCGTCGAGTGATCCTTACCATTGTTGTGAACAAAACACTTGCATCCAAAGTGTTTGAGGTATGAAATATTGGGTTTCTTCCCTTTGTAGAGCACGTATGGTGTTTTCTTCAGGATGAGTCCGATGAGGCATCTGTTCAAGGTGTATTTTCTCTGTGTTTATCGACTCGGCCCGTAAATAGTGGGGTAGATTATGTTTAATCATCATTGTCCTAGCTAATTCTTCAAGAGTTATGTTCTTTCTCTCCACCACTCCATTTTGTTGAGGAGTTCTTGGTGCTAAGAAATTGTGGGAGATGCCATTCTTGTCACAAAACTTTGTAAATTCGAGCAGTCGAACTCCCTTCCATGGTCATTTCGAATTCTCTGGATCGAGTATGAGACTCAACTTGGATTTTCCTGCAGAGCTTGCTGAACTCTTTGAATGCTTCATTTTTGTGCTTAAGAAAATACACCTAGGTAAATCGTGAGTAATCGTCACTATAACAAGTACATATGATTTACCTCCAAGACTCTTAACAGGTATTTCACCACATAAGTCCATATGTAGCATTTCAAGCACCTTGGATGTGGAAACTTTCTTAAGAGATTTGAAAGATGATCCGACTTGTTTCCCTTTTGTGCATGCTTCACAAATTTTATCTTTCTTAAAAGCACAATTATGCAATCCTCCGACTAAACCATGAGATGCCGGTTTCTTAATACTATGCATGCTAACATGACCCAATCTTGCCTATCCCAATTATCTTGCCTTTGTTGTCATCTCCAAATATGACTTTTCCTCCTTTGTACTCTTCTAACTCGGAAAAGAGTCCTGAATCTCTTGACATATGGCATGAGCATCCACTATCTACGTACCAATGCCCTTTTGATCTTTTTCGAGTGGCCTGCAAAACAGAAACAAACTAACCCTTCTTTCTTTCTCTAACGAACCCGAGTAACACCCTGTATCGTGGTCCTTTCTCGAGGAAGATGATTTTTTAGAACCCAGATTTGAATGACTTTGGGTTTGGTCCGATTCCGAGTCTTCCGTTTAGAGAATTGAGTCTCGTGTCTCTTTCTTTTGAAAAACTTTTCTCTTATAAACCGGTGGAGATGGTTTTCTCCTCGTAGTCTGGTCCAGGCTCAGTCCTCCTTTCATTTTTATGAGTGGGACCGTGCTAGCCTTCCTGAACATTATAGTTGTGAAATCCTTTTGAAAAGCTCTAAGTAAGAACTAGATTCCTTCTCTTTGTTAAAACCAAGACCTTCTTTTCTGAAGGAGACACATTGAGATCCCAAGAGCATATCAAGGTTTTTCGACCTTGAGTAAACTTTAAAACAAGATCTTGAGATTCATTGAGCTTCGCTTTAGGTACTCATTTTCTTTTCTAAGTAACTCATACTCAGTTTCATTGGATTGAGCACTAGTCTTGAGTTCTCTCGAGTGTAAATCTCAGCTTTTCCAACTCATTTTTTAAAGAAATGCTCTCGGAAGAAATTGACTAAAGTTGTTCTTTAAAATGAGAAGATTCAGAATTAGACTTCTTCTACAAAGTGAAAATATACTTAGCTAAATCAACTTTGGAAAATTTCAGAAAGTATTCAATTACCTCTTGAGGATTTGCTTGCACATCGTCTAATTGATCCGTGTTCGACTCTGTTTCCACTTCGAGTCGGAAAGTGCCATTAGACACTTTGAATCATCCGAGTCCTCATCACTCCATGTGGCCATCATAGCCTTTTTCTTCTTTCTGTCCCTTTTTCTCCTTGGACAGTCCTGAACTATGTGTTCCTTGCTGCCACATTCAAAACAGTTAGAGTTCTTAGTCAAAGATAATTTTGAAGGGAAAGAGTGTTTACCTTTTTATCCTTCTTGTCTTTCTTATAGAACTCTTCTTTTGGCTTTTTATCCTATCTCCCGTGCTTCATCATTCTCTTGAAGCCTCTAGCGATAAGTGCCATGGGATCATCTTCCGAGTCAAAAGAACTCGGATCCGCTTCCCTGGTTTCGAGGCTTTTAGCGCAATGTTCTTTTTGGTGCTGACCTCTGCATCCTCGTCTTCCAAGTGGATCTCATGGATGATAAGCTTCCCAATGAGTTCGTTTGGCTTCAGTAGAGACAAGTTCCGAGCCTCTTTGATAGCTGTCACTTTGGGACCCCATCTTTTCTTGGGTAGGCTTCGAGTATCGTTCGGCACATTTCTTAGTGGGAAATTCTTCTACCCAGTGATTTGAGATTGTTGGTAATCTCGGTGAAGTGGATGAACATCCGAGTGATGTTTTCTTCCGGCTCCATCTTGAATAGCTCATACTTATGAAGATATTGGCTTATCTTTGCTTGTCCGACCTAGCTTGTACCTTCATAGGTGTTGACCAGTGTGTCCCATACTTCTTCGGCTGTGTCACGAGCGGACACTCGGTTGTACTCTTTTGAGCTGATAGCGCACATTAGAATGTTCATTATTTTGAAGTTCTTTCGAACTTTTCCGCTTTATCGACGAGTGAACTTAGCCTTTGTCTTGGGCACGAGTCTTGTTTCTTCCGTCTTCATGGGAGTGTAGTTACCTCCTTTTATGATGTTTCAGACATCCTCATCATGATCTAGCAGGAAACATTCCATGAGCTTCTTGTAGTGTACGAAGTTAGATCCTTTGAATTTTGGTGGTCTGCTGGAAGATCTTCTTTCATCGAACTCTTTGTTGTTCTCACCCATTTGATCTTTAAACCTTTGGATGGTTAGATCCTTTCCGAAAGGCTAGGCTTTGATACCAATTGAAGGTTTGCTCTTGGAGAGTCTAAGTCACCCTAGAGGGGGTGAATAGGGTGATGATGAAATTTGCTTGAAATTTAAAATAGATATGACTATGAGGTGAGTGGGAGTCAAGAATGAACTTAGAAAAGCACCGACTCGGAGTTCGAGTAAAGAATGAAGAAACAGATTAAACAAAACTTTAAAACTGTCCGAGTCTAGAATGCACTCGAAAAATGATAACTCGAAAGTACGTGGAAACCCTCCTAGGGTAGAAAACCATGGACCGTGCTAATCCAAGCACGAAGTCAAATCCACTATTTTGAGTCCACAAAATACAGTAGATCGACTCAACCCGAGTTGCTCGCTAGACAACCCCTTATACGTTTTTCCTAGACTCGAAATTCCCTTATCTCGATATAGCACTTCCTAACCGAGATAACTCTTACAGTTAGGGACAAATGAGCTAAGTTAACCCTTACAGCTCAGTCAAGGGACCTTACTTAGAAAGTAAGAAAGAGAGCTTGTAACGAGTACAAGACCTTACAACTCGTAGAAATATTAAATACGAATTGGAGTTGTAAGTAGAAGATTGAGATTAATGTGTCCTCTCGCATGGCCAAATCATGAAAAAGACTCTTAGAACATATTCATAAATGCAATGAATTATAAGCACCAACTATTAATCAGTAAAACTTTCACTTTTAATATAAATGTAAAGGCAATAATGTACCTCAGTCGTGCTGAACACCTTAATTGCTGATTGTTTCTGCAACACAATTTTAATTCGATTTCGTTTCCAAAGCGAATCTATTTTTGTAGATTACTAGTCTTTTAACAATATTTAGATGCATTTACGATCCCCAAACTTTTGCTTTTCGCGTACCTATCCATATTGTTTCCTTTTGATCTCGATATTCATACATTTCTTAGAAACTTTTACTTTTCGCGTACCTATTTCATTTACTCCCAAGATTCTTTCAATTCCACCACAACTAATTCAAAACTCACATTAACTTGTCTAATTCTTCAATTAAAACATAAAGTTGTGATAAAAATTTTCTTAGAAATGGAGAATTAGAGATATACCTCAAATGGGCATAGAAGTGAAATTTGGTGGTGGTGGTTCTATGTCCGTGGTGGTTCCGTGTCCGAGGTGGCAGCTCCGGGCATTGGTCGGCGGTTTTAGGCGCCGGACGGCAGCCAAAAGTGGTGGCGTCAGCCCGGTTCGGTGGCGGCGATAGCGGGAGGGCGGAACAGCCCCTGTTCGGAGCGAACGGAGCGAAGAGGAGAGAGAGATGCGCTGGAGGTAGTAGGATGGCGGCCTACTGGTGGCGGAAGGGGCCGGCGATGGATGGCCGGCGGTGGCAGCACTGGCGGCGGTGAAGGAGGAGAGGAAATAGAGGTGAGAGAGAGAAGGGGAATGAATGATATAGCTTTTTTTTTTTTCACAAACCCCTCCACATTTTTACTGATGTAATCTGGATGCTTCTAGCCATTGCTTTCCCTTTTTACTTTTATTTTTTAAATAAAATATCTCCTATGTCATTACTATTTCCATTACCACATGATTAAGTGTATAACTATACGTTTGGCTAAATTATATTTGCTATTGTAATTAAAATATTATATATATTTTATTTTATTTTATTTTTCTTGTTATTTTAATTTGTTTGGGTTCGGAATAAACTTTTATATTATCCAAACATATATACATTCCATTGTACGAGTTGTAAATTTGTACGAGTTACCCGTTGTTATTCATGATTATAAAATTTGTTCGCATCTTTTATTTCGATTTTGAGTTTTGCGTTGCTCACTACTCTTAAACAATATTAAGACGATAAAATATAAATTTCAAATAATTAATTATGATTAAGTTTCGGGGTGTGAACGTTTATAGATGACCAAGCGGAATAGCCGTTGTGACTATCTTCCGATTAGAAGTCCTTTGTGACCGTTGCAATGCCTTTTCTCGAGTGATTCGAAAATATCCGTTGAGGTGTGAACGTTTGGCAACGGCTCTTAGACTCCTTTGGATGTCCCAATTCACTCGGTGGTGTTTGGCAAGTAGGGTGGAAACTACCATTCAGCTTAGCGTTGTAGATTTCTAGTTTTGGAAACAGTACAACCTTGACACGAGTGTTTGGGCCTTGGTCGAAGTAGAAAAAGCCTTGTTTGCTCGGTGATTTGAAATCTTGAATCGGTTACTTTTGGAATTCAAAAGTAGGATAACCTCGTTTGAATAACCTACAAAAGTAAAGCAGTTTGGTTCTCAAAGTATAAAATACTTTGATCCAAGATTAGACACGAGATAATAAATTAATTAAAATAATTAAGTGCATAATTATCCGAGTTCGAAGGAGTAGAATTTTCCGAGTCTAATATCCATTATGCTCAAATTCCATCCGAGTTAGTCTAGAAGTAAGTGAAGTTAGATGAAGAATATCGAGTAGTAATACTTAAACTTAGACAGGCATGGTTCAAACAAAGCATGCTGACTTAAAGAGAGGAATTAACGAGTGTAATTCAATCGGACTTAGAACATGAAGTCGAACCGAGTTTATGTACCTTTGAGCAAATGTTTGAACATGCAATAAGTCCGAGTGTTATCTTAGTGACATAGAATTGTGTGTGAACCGATAAGCAAGAGTATGCCTTCCGAGTCGGTTAGAATCGGGTGAGAACATATGAAAATGGTTTCGTAACACTCGGAAAAGATTCCGTATCACCGAGAAAAGTTTCGAAGCACTTAGAATAACTTGTAACGAAAACTTACAAGAGATGAAGTCCGTACCTGATCCCTTGATGGTACTCGAATGACATTTATGCAAAGTCCGAGTCTTCAATCTCCCCTTTTGATGAATGGCATTCCATACTTAGATAGAAGCTTTTTCATTCTTTCTCAAGAATAATCGAAAAATATGATAGAATTATATAGACTAGATATAATGATTGAAACTTATATTCTATCGGAGCAAGTAAGCTTAGATTGTAAAAACAAAAAACTAAAGTATCGGAGCAAAGAAGAGAGGGAAAAAATTACTAAGGATCATAGCAATGATAGACTAAATTGCCGAATCGGAGCAAAGAAAATTACTGAGCAAGAAAATGAAACTTAGAAATAATTGAAACTCAGAAAGTAATAAGCATGAAACTAAAAATTTAATTAATATTTATAAAAGTATATACACAAAAGAGGGTGAGAGAAACTCCCCTAAAAACAACAACAAATTGTTCTAACTATTCTCCCCCTTTCCTTTCAAAGAAACAAAAAGAGGAAGAATGTATTAAGAAGATACAGATTTGTATGTCTAGACAAAAAAATATTTAAAATAGAAGAAGAGAATATCTAAGATGGAGGAGATGAAGCAGCTCGAGTCGAGGACGGTGAACGTGTTGTGTGCCTTCGCCGATAAGATCTTGAAGATGTAGACGAATGAGGTGAGGGCAGCACTGGTATCTCCGGAATGGGCTCAACTCGAGTGGCCGACCCGAACTAAGTCGTTCAGAGGTTCATCCTCCTCGAACTCGAGTGAGGGAGGTGCTGCCTCTGTTGCCGATCGACCATGGTCGGCAGGGTCTTCCGACCTACTCGGACTACTCGGTCTCTTAGAAAATGATACCCGACCTCAATGTGTTTTGTCTTTGAGTGCTTGAACTGGATTCTTGGTGATGCTAATTGCACTTTGATTATCACACTTGAATGGAACCGATTTCAATAAAAGTCCAAGATCTCTCAAGTGTTGCTTGATCCATACAATTTGAGCACAACATGCTCCAGCTACAATATTCTCGACTTCAGCGAATGATAGAGCTACTGAGTTATGTTTCGTTGAGTTCCACGATATCGTGGATTGACCCGAAACCGGCAGGCTCCTAAAGTGCTCTTTCTATCAACTTTGTACCCAGTATAGTCAGCATCCGAGTATCCAATGAGAATCGCTTCCGAGTGTCTTAAGTACAAAGACCTATATTTTGAGTCCCTGCAAGATATCTAAATAATCTCTTCACCGTAGTGAGATGTGATTCTTTTGGATTAGCTTGAAATCTTGCACAAAGACATACACTAAACATTATGTCTAGCCTACTGGAAGTAAGATATAGCAAAGATCCAATCATACCTCGATAGAGTTTCGATTTACTTGCTTTACCTTTCTCGTCCGAGTCCAATTTGATGCTACTCGCTCATAGGTGTTCGCTGCATGTTTTGCGTCTTTAAGTTTGTACTTCTTCAAGAGCTCCTTGGTATACTTTGATTGATGGACATAGATGCCATCTTTGTCTTGCTTGATTTGTAGACCAAGGAAGAAGTTGAGTTCTCCCATTACACTCATTTGAAATTCCTGTCTCATTAACTTAGAAAACTCTCGACACGTAATTTCATTAGTAGCTCCAAAGATTATGTCATCAACTTAGATCCGAGCAATAAGAAAGTCTTTCCCCTTGGTTTTTATAAAAAGATTCTTGTCAATGTTACCTCTTCCGAAATCATTTTCGATCAAGAAATTGCTCGGTCTTTCGTACCAAGCTCCGGGAGCTTGTTTGAGATCATAAAGAGCTTTTTGCAATTTAAAAACATGATTTGAAAATTCCGAGTTTTCAAATCCAGGGGTTGCTCAACATAGACTTTCTCTTCAATGAAACCATTAAGAAATGCACATTTAACATCCATTTGATACAATTTGATATTCATGCTAGATGCAAATGCCAATAAGATTCTAAACTTGGTTCCTATGACTACCAACCCACCTTCATCTAGTTTGTTCTTGAAAACCCATTTGGTTCCTATGACTGGGTGGTCGAAGGTCGTTTGGTTAGAGTCTAAACTTGGTTTCTTTCAAATTGATTAAGTTCCTCTTGCATGGCCTCTACCCATTCAGGTTCATTTAGGGCCTCTAGTGCATTTCTGGGTTCGGTTAATGAAATGAATGTAGTGAATGCACATAGATTTTGTAGAGAGGAACGAGTTCTTACCCCACTATTGAGATCGGACAAGATGTTTTCTAGTGGGTGGCTAGAAGCATACTTGAATGCTCTACCTGTTCTTTGGTTCACCATTAAGACTCGGACTTTACATATACATCATTATGAGTTCCATCAAGGAATCAAGTATAAGACTTCATCTCGTATAAGGTTTTGATTACAAGTAACTCTAAGTGTCTTAGAAACTTTTTGAGTGATATAGAATCTTTTCGAGTGTTATAAAAACCATTGCACATGTTCTCACTTGATTATAACCGACTCATAAAGCATACTCTACTTGTACACAGTCCTGAGTCACTCGGATAACACTCGGATATATTGCATGTATAAACATTCGCTCTAATGTGAATAAACTCGATCCCGAATTCAAGTTCTATGGTTAATGGAATTACTCGTGTTAATTCATCTTTTTAAGTCAAGCATGCTTGGTTTGAACATTGATAGTCTAGATCAAGTCTCTCTACTCTAATGTTCTTTATCTCGACTTGCTTTCTTAGATGGAAGTTGAGTATAATGGATATTAGACTCAAAAAATTCCACTCGTTGGGACTCGAATAATACGCACTTAATTATCTTAATTAAACTATTATCTCGTGTCTAATCTTGAACAAAAGTATTTTATACCTTGAGAACCAAATTGATTTACTTTTGTAGGTTATTCAAACGAGGTTATCCTATTTTTGAAATACAAAAGTAACCGGCTTCAAGTTGGTAAATCACCAGCAGACAAGGCTTTTTCTACCTCCGATCGAAGACCGGACAATGTGTCGTGGTTGTCTATTTCCAAAACTAGAAATCCGCAGCGCTAAGCTCAATGGTGGTTTCCACCCTACTTTTTAGACACCATCGGTGGTTTGGGACTTCCAAAAGAGTCAAGAGCCATTGCCCAAGGTTCACACCCCAACGGATATTTTCCGATTGACTCGGAAAGACTATCGCAATGGTTACAAAGGACCTCCAATCGGAAGATAGTCACAACAGACTAGTCCGCTTGGTTATCTATAAATAGAAGCCAACTTTGAAGACTTGAAGATTGCTGAACCAACTGTCAATACACTCACTTAAGAAAATGTCATTGTATTTCATACTCAATCTTCTACTTACAACTCCAACTTTGTATTTAAAATCTTTCCGAGTTGTCTAGACTTGTAATCGGTTACAAACACTCATTCTTACTTTCTAAGTAAGGTCCCTTGACTCGACCTATAAGGGTTAACTCAGCTCAGTTGTCCCTAGTTGTAAAGGTTACCTCGGTTAGGAAGTATTTGATCGAGTAAGGGAATTTCGAGTCTAGGAAAATCTTGTAAGGAATTGTCTAAGGGAGTAATTCTGGTTGAGTCTTTCTACTGTATTTTGTGGATTCAAAAGAGTGGATTTGATTTGGTGTTTGGATTAGCATTGTCCGTGGTTTTCAGCCCTAGGAGGGTTTCCACGTAACTTTCGAGTTAGTACTTTTCCGAGTTCAATCAAGACTCGGACTCTCCTCGAGTCATATCTAGTTTTATTCTTCCATTACTTGTTTAAATTTCCCCATCACCCTATTCACCCCCCACTAGGGTGACTTAGTCTCTCTAAGAGCAAACCTTCAATTAGTTTTGGAGCCTAGCCTTTCGGAAATGATCTAACCATCCAAAGGTCTAAAGATCAAATGGCTCGTAACAATGGAGAGTTCAATAAAGGAAGATCATATAGAAGACAACCAAAGTTCAAAGGATATAACTTCGTGCACCTGGAAGAAGCTCATGGAATATTTCCTGCTGGATCACAATGAAGATGTCCGGAACATCATATAAGTAGGGAACTACATTCTAATAAAGATAGAAGAAACAAGACTCGTGCCCAAAATAAAGTCCGAGTATACCACCGATGAAGCGAGAAGTTCGTAAAGAACATCAAGGCAATGAACATTCTGATGTGCGCCATCAGCTCGGAAGAATACAACCGAGTGTCGATCGTGACACAACCAAAGAAGTGCGGGACACACTTGTCAACGAGTTATGAAGGCACAAGCCAGGTCGAGAAGTGAAGATAAACCAATATCTTCACAAGTACGAGCTGTTCAAGATGGGGCCGAAGAGAACATCACTCGGACATTCATCTCGCTTCACCGACATTACTAATAATCTCAAATCTCCGGGTCGAAAGATTTCCCACGAGCAAATGTGCGGAAAGATACTCGAAGTCTACCCAAGAGAAGATGGGGTCCCAAGGTGATAGCCATCGAAGAGGCTCAAAACCTGTCCTTATCGAAGCCGAAGAACTCATTGGGAAGCTACTCACCCATGAGATCCACCTGGAAGAGGAGAATGCAGAGGTCAGCACTAAAAGAAACATTGCACTAAAGGCCTCGGAAAATAGAGAAGCAAATTTGAGTTCATTTGACTTTGAAGAGGATCCCATGGCACTCATTGCTAGAGGCTTTAAAAGAATGATGAAGCACAAAAGATGGGATAAGAAGCCAAGAGAAGAGTTTTACAAGAAAGACAAGAAGGACGGAAAAGGTAAACATTCTTCCCCTTTAAAGTTATCTTTAACTAAGAACTCTAGCTATTTTGAATGTGGCGGTAAGGAACCTATAGTCAAGGACTCGTCCCAGGAGAAAGAGGGATAGAAAGAAGAAAAAGGCTATGATGGCCACTTGGAGTGATGAAGACTCATTAGAAGATGATGATGACTAAGATGATTCAAAGTGTCTCGATGGCACTCTCTCGACTCAAAAGCCGAAATAGAGTCGGACTCGGATCACTTAGACATTGAGGAAACAAATCCTCGGGAGGTGGGTCGAAAAGAACAAAAGGGCATTGGTACCTAGACAGTGGATGCTCATGCCACATGTCAGGAGATTCAAGACTCTTTTCCGAGTTAGAAGATTACAATGGAGGAAAAGTCACGTTTGGAGATGAAATCAACGGCACGATAATTGGGATAGGCAACATTGGAAAAGGAAGCAATCTGGTCGACCTAGTATACCTCGTTAAAGGGTTAAAGTACAATCTACTCAAGCATCTCTCAACTCGTGTGACAAAGGTCAACGAGTAAGATTCACTCGCACCAATTGTTATATCTCCGATGATGCTACCAAGGAGATCAAGCTCTCGGGTAAGAGATTAGGTAACACTTATACTGTTCCTCTTTTGACCCGAGTCGAATTTATCTTGTTTAGAAGCATCTCTTCATGATGATTCATGGACTTGGCATCGTAGACTAGGTCATGTTAGCATGCATACCATTAAGAAACTTGCATCACATAGATTAGTCGAGGATTGCCAAACCGTGCATTTAGGAAAGATAAAATTTGTGAAGCGTGCACAAAAGGGAAACAAGTCATATCATCTTTCAAATCTCTAAAAACTATTTCCACATCCAAGGTGCTTGAAATGTTGCATATGGATTTATGTGGTGAAATCCTTGTCAAGAGTCTCGGAGGTAAATCATATATGCTTGTTATTGTTGATGACTACTCACGATTTACTTGGGTATGTTTTCTTAAGCACTAAAATGAAGCATTCAAAGAGTTTAGCATGCTCTGCAGGAAAATCCAAGTTGTGTCTCGGACTCGGATCAAGAGAATTCGAACCGACCATGGAAGGGAGTTCGACTACTCGGAATTTGCAAAGTTCTCGTGACAAGAATGGCATCTCACAAAATTTCTCAGCACCAAGAACTCCTCAACAAAAAGGAGGGGTGGAGAGGAAGAACCGAACACTTGAAGAAATAGCTAGGACAATGATGATTAAACATAATCTACCCTACTATTTCTGGGCCGAGGCAGTCAAGCACAATGAACTACACATTGAACAGATGTCTCATCGGACCCATCCCGAAGAAATCTCCATACAAACTCTACAAAGGGAAGAAACCCAACATTTCATACTTCAAACCCTTTGGATGTAAGTGTTTCATTCACAATAATGGTAAGGATCACGTGACCAAGTTTGATGCTCGGTCGGATGAAGGTGTTTTTCTTGGTTATTTATCTCATAGCAAAGCATATTGTATTTTCAATAAAATAACCAACAAAGTGAAAGAAAGCATCCACGTTGTGTTTGATGAGATTGAACAGGAAAAACGAAGTGATTCAACATTCTCATACGTGAAGCTCAGCAGAGATGATGATCTTGATGAAAATGAGCTCATCAAGAATCAAATCAATGTCACTAAGAACGAAGTCACTCGGAACAACATGACTCGGAATAAGTCAACTCAAGAGCCAACTCAGAATGTTGAAGGTCAATCGGATGAAGAAGCTCACTCGGAATAGACTATCGAAGATCAACCAATTCAACCTACGTATCTGGTGAACCAAAGAATAGGTAGAGCATTCAAGTATGCTTCTAGTCACCCACTAGAAAACATATTATCTCGATATCAATAGTGTGGTAAGAACTCGTTCCTCTCTTCAAAATCTATGTGCATTCACTGCATTCATATCATTAACCGAACTTAGAAATGCACTAGAGGCCCTAAATGAACCTGAATGGGTAGAGGCCATGCAAGAGGAACTTAATCAATTCGAAGGAAACTAAGTCCGGACTCGACTAAACGACCTTCTAACCACCCAGTCAGAGGAACCAAATGGGTTTTCAAGAACAAACTGGATGAAGGTGGGTTGGTAGTTAGAAATAAGGCTAGACTTGTGCCTCAAGGTTACAATCAAGAAGAAGGGATTGATTGTGGGGAAACCTTGCACCTGTTGCTGAATTGAAGCTATTAGAATCTTATTGGCATTTGCATCCAGCATGAATATCAAGTTATATCAAATGGATGTTAAATGTGCTTTTCTCAATGGTTTCATATACGAAGAAGTCTATGTTTGATTTGAAAACTCAGAATTTTCAAATCATGTTTTCAAATTGCAAAAAGCTCTTTATGGTCTTAAACAAGCTCCCAGAGCTTAGTATGAGAGACTAAGCAATTTCTTGGTTGAAAATGATTTTAGAAGAGGTAAGATTGACAAAACTCTTTTTTAAAAACCAAGGGGAAACACTTTCTTATTACTCATATCTATGTTGATGACATAATTTTTGGAGCTACTAATGAAATTTTGTGTTGAGATTTTTCCGAGTTAATAAGATAGGAATTTCAAAAAAGTATGATGGGAGAGCTCAATTTCTTCCTTGGTCTACAAATCAAGCAAGACAAAGATGGCATCCATGTCCATCAATCAAAGTATACCAAGGAGTTGCTAAAGAAATACAAACTTCATGATGTGAAACATGCAGCAGAAACATATGAGCAACGAAGATAAAACTGGACTCGGACGAGAAAGGTAAAGCAATAGATCGAAACTCTATCGAGGTATGATTGGATCTTTTCTATATCTTACTTCCAAGTAGGCCGGACATAATGTTTAGTGTCTTTCCGTGTGTAAGATTTGAAGCTAATCCAAAAGAATCACATCTCACTCGCGGTGAAGAGAATATTCGGATATCTTGCAGGGACTCAAAATTTAGGTCTATGGTACTCAAGAGACTCGGAACTAACTCTCACTGGATACTCGGAGGCTGACTATACTGGGTACAAAGTTGATAGAAAGAGCACTTCAGGAGCCTGCTAGTTTCTAGGTCAATCCCTTATATCTTGGCACTCAAAGAAGTAAAACTTAGTAGCTTTATCAACTGCTGAAGCTGAGTATATTGCAGCTGGAGCATGTTGTGCTCACATTCTATGGATAAAGCAACACTTGAGAGATCTTGGACTTTCATTCAAATCAATTCCAATCAAGTGTGATAATCAAAGTGCCATCAACATCACCAAGAATACGATTCAACACTCAAAGAATGCGGTTCAAGCACTCAAAGAGTAAACATATTGAGGCCACGCATCATTTTCTCGAGAGATCATTTTGAAAAGGGTGATATTGAACTTGAATTCATTCCTACCAATCTTTAGTTAGCTAATATCTTTACTAAGCCACTTAGTGAGGATCAGCTTTGCTTTATTAGGAACGAGCTTGGCATGATTAATGCATAATTATGTGCTTTTCCGAGTGAAATTACTTTGCATGATTATGTGTTATGTGCTTAATTTCTTTAATAGCCATTAGTTCAGTTGAACCAGTGATACCGAGCTGATAGTTATTAGTTGTTTACGGTTTCGAGTCACTCGAAACTTAACCGAGTCGACTCGATTTTGAGAAAAATGGACATCAAACTTCGAAATCATCTCTAGATCGATGGAAAATTTCAGAAATTTCTTTTAAAATATTTCTTTTTCTCTATCTCTCTCGCCCGTATTGATTAGACAACTAGCCATTGAGAGGCAATTGCTTGAATTCTAACCGTTGGAGAGCGGAACAGTCACATTGTTCCGAGGTGACCGTTGAAGAGCCGAGTCACAACGAATTCGAAGGATGATTATTTCTCTACAAATAGCTTCTATTTTCCTTCATTTTGTTACATTACTCGTCTACTTAATTTCTCTTTGAATTACTTCAACTTAAGCAAGCTCTCCGTGATTAAAGAAACTCCCGTCGCTCTCAAGCTAAGTGAAGTTAATCTCAAGTAAGCTCTGTCACTCTCAGCTCTCTCTTTCTACTATTTCAGTTTTCTTTTTCCATTCACTTTCGTAGAGCTATCTCTTTCTCTCTTTCTCTCTTTCTCTTTCACCAAAAGCTCATCTCTCTCTCTCTCTTTTGTCCATATCAATCATGCCGAAAAGAGGTTCCCATCCCGACTTTCTTGGTTCTACAACCAAAAACCCCGTACCAAAAGCAAAGAAGGCCCCTCCAATCCTTCAAAACCTATTGTCACCCAACACCTTACATTGGATGACAAATTCTTCCCGACCACAAAGTTTTTGTGGTTGGCCCATATCAAATCAACAAGGGTTTACAATTTCCTCTCGTTTCGCGACTTCATTTACCCAAAACTCATTTCGAGTTCGACACAAATCTTTCTAGCTCGAGGGTATCCTCACCTCTAGAGTTCAAAACATAACCGTTCGCATCAACACCTCTCTCCTCCACCGCCTCTTTAAAGTCACTTTTATGTTCTTGAATAGCAACCCCATACCTTTCAACGAGGTTGCTGATGACTTTTTTGAGAAGTACGCTAAAGAATTCCATGGTCCACGCAAAAACTTCTCTGTGACCCAACTCAAATCGAAGCTCGACTTCTTTGTTTTCTGCCGATGAGAACTTTCTTCTCATAGCATTCCAGCAAGGAGAACCCTAACTCCAATCATCTAAAAGCTTTGTATGACATCGTCGAGGGCTACGAAGTAGACCTCTTTCCCGCAATAATTGAGCAAATGGCAGTTGTGCCTACTCGGACTCGTAACAAGAATACCACCCCACTTCCTTTCGGGGCTCTTCTCACCCTCATCTTCAAGCAATTCAAAGTTCCTCTTCCCTCGGATCCTAATGCGGCTTTTGAGGCTGCCATTGTCGTTGGCAAAAAGGAACTCCTTGGGTATGGATACTAGGAGACCCAACCGGGTGTCTAGGTTCATAGCTTAGAACCGAGGCCCTATTCCGCACCTCGGACTCGGACTCAGCCCGCTCTCTCTCTACCTCCTCCACCTAGTGGTGCCTCCACCTCAGGTGTTTCTCGGATTCTTTCTTCCGCCTTGTCCTCCGTTATCATGGACAAGCTTTCCTCGGTGTCCACTAAGTTCAAAGAGACCTCCTGGTCATTCAAGATTGTCCTTCGCTTTATGACCATTAACCGGAAAACAACCCAATCCCAAATCCGAGAGCAGCAAGACGTGCTTCTCAAGATGAAGGCACTGGTTAAGGAGCAAAGGGAGCTGATTGAGCTCCTTCGAGAATGGCGCTCCAAGGCGGCTCAAGATCCGGTAGACTCGGATACATCCGAAGAATCTTTGAGTCCAGCCAAATCCTCTTCCGAAGGAGACGAAGAAGGAGGAGAAGAAGAAGAAGAGGAGCCTACAACCGAGGCAGCTCCATCCGAGGAAGGGGAGAACGAAACAGAATAAGCGAGCAGCAGCAACAACAGAGGGCCAAGGTGCTCCGGAACCTCAACCGGAAATGATCAGCTCAGACAGTAGTTTCAGTGGGTCGAAGACCTTGCCGACCATGGTCGATTAGCAGCTGGTCGCCCGAGCACACCTCTCCTTCGGTCGAGTTCCGGGAGGATGAGCCTCTGGACAACCTAGTTTTGCGTCGACCACTTAGAGCCGTGCCCATTCCGGAGATACCAGTGCTGCCCCCGCCTCCTTCATCAACATCTTCAAGATCTTATCGGCGAAGGCACACTCGCTCGTCCACCATCCTCGACTTAGACTCGCTCCCTCTCCTCCATCCTAAATTTTGTTTTTCGTTGTTTTGCTGAAATATGTTTTTGGTCCGGACATCAAATCTATATCTTTTTGATACATTCTTCCTCTTTTTTGTTTTGCTGAAAGGCAAGGGGAGAATAGTTAGAAAAATTTGTTGTCTTGTTTAGGGGTGTTTCTCTCACCCTCTTTTGTGTAACTTTTTAGTTTAAATTACAATGTAATTTCATTAATAATCCAGCTATCATGTTTAATGCCTTCGAGTTGCATTTACTTCTAAGCTGCAATTATTTCTAAGGTTATTACTTAAAGCAATTATTTCGAGTTTATTACTTTTGAGTTTCAATTCAGTCTATCATTGCTCTATCCCTCGATAATAATTTTTCTTGCTCCGATACTTTAACTCTTTTTATGCAATCTCGGTTTATTTTGTTGTGATAGAATATAAGTTTCATTCACTCGTATTTACTTTACACAATTCTATCATGTTTTTCTGGCTTATCCTTTGAGAAAGGATGAAAAACCAAATCTATATCACTAACAAAGTTTTTGTTTAAGTATAGAATGCCTTTCATAAAAAAGGGGAGATTGAAGATTCAAACATTACATATACATTTTCCGAGTTCCATTATGGAATCGGGTATAAGACTTCATCTCTTATAAGGTTTTCATTACAAGTCATTCTAAGTGTCTTAGAAACTTTTCTGAGTGTCATAAAAACTATTGCATATGTTCTCACTTGATTCTGACTCGACTCGTAAAGCATATTCTATTCACACACAGCTTCCGAGTCACTCGATAACTCTCGGATATATTGCATGTTCAAGCATTCGCTCTAATGTGCATAAACTCGCTTTGACTTCATGTTCTAAGGTTAATTGAATTACTCGTGTTAATTCATCTTTCTAAGTTAGCATGCTTGGTTTGAACATTGATAGTCTAGATCAAGTCTCTCTACTCTAATGTTCTTTATCCGACTTGCTTTACTTCTAGATCGATCGAGAAGGAATTTGAGTATAATGGATATTAAACTCGGAAAATTCCACTTTGTTAGGACTCGGATAATTACATACTTAATTATCTTAATTAAACTATTATGTGTGTCTAATCTTGGACCAAAGTATTTTATACTTTGAGAACCAAATTGATTTACTTTTGTAGGTTATTCAAACGAGGTTATCCTATTTTTGAAATACAAAAGTAATCCGCTTCAAGTTGTCAAATCACCGACAGACAAGGATATTTCTACCTCGGACCGAAGACCGGACAATCGTGTCGGGGTTGTTTGTTTCCAAAGCTGGAAATCCGCAACGCTAAGCTCAACGGTGGTTTCCACCCTACTTTTCGGACACCACCAATGGTTTGGGACTTCCAAAGCGATTAAGAGTCAGTTGCCCAACATTCACACCCTAACGGATATTTTCCGAGTGACTCGGAAAGACCATCACAACGGTTACAAAGGACCTCCGGTCGGATGATAGTCACAACGACTAGTCTGCTTGGTTATCTGTAAATAGAAGCCAACTCTTACGACTTGAAGATTGCTGAACCAACTTTCAATACACGCACTTAAGTAAAAGTCATTGTATTTCAAACTCAATCTTCTACTTACAAGTCCAACTCGTATTTAACATCTTTTTAATTTGTAAGGTCTTGTAATCAATTACAAACACTCATTCTTACTTTCCGAGTAAGGTCCCTTGACTAAGATGTAAGGGTTAACTCAGCTCGAGTACTAGATCGGATAAGAGAATTTCGAGTCAAGGAAAATCTTGCAAGAAATTGTCAAAGGGAGCAATTCCGGTTGAGGCTTTGTACTATATTTTGTGGATTCAAAATAGTGGATTTAACTTGGTGTTTGGATTAGCACTGTCTCGTGGTTTTCTGCCCCATGAGGGTTTTCACGTAACTTTCGAGTTAGTACTTTTCCGAGTTCAATCTAGACTTAGAGGAGAGTCTAGTGGATTTGACTTCGTGCTTGGATTAGCACGGTCCGTGGTTTTCCGCCCCAGGAGGGTTTCCACGTACTTTACGTGTTATTAATTTTCTTAGTGCATTCTAGACTTAGACAGTTTCGCTTAATATGTTTCTTGACTCTTCATCGAATTCCGAGTTAGTGCTTTTCCGAGATCATCCCCGACTCTTGCTCACCTCGGATTCACATCTATATTAAATTTCAAGAAAATTTCATCATCACCCTATTCACCCCCTCTAGGGTGACTTAGCCTCTCCCCGAGCAAACCTTCACCGCACCGAGTGGTAGCTGGTGCCGGCCGGATGCCAAGGCTGAGGAGATTAGCCTCGTCCTCTCGCCCTTGCTGGCAGATCCAAAACCTATTT
The DNA here is from genome assembly GCA_021018815.1 of Talinum fruticosum. Classification (NCBI taxonomy): domain Eukaryota; kingdom Viridiplantae; phylum Streptophyta; class Magnoliopsida; order Caryophyllales; family Talinaceae; genus Talinum; species Talinum fruticosum. The sequence goes on along the minus strand of JAITYX010000003.1, from coordinate 1,982,229 downwards.
TATTACTATTTGATAAGAAATAGCTGGGAAGTAGATTAATAAAAGTAAATCGAAAAGAGGGAGTCACCAATACGTTTTTAGGAAAGAAAAACTAAAAAAACAAAATAAAAAATTTGCTTTTCCAATCTTAGTATGGGAAAACTATGACAAGAAGAGGCTATAAATGACTTCATCGGTCTTTGAACCGAGAATCGGATTCGGGGTGAGGGTGAGGGTACGAAACGTAGGGATAAACCCTTCTGCGCCTGTCCGAAGACGACCATTACTAGTTCAAGTAGTGAATTCAAATAATGTAAATCAAGTAAGCAAGCAACAACATGCGATAAAGAATTAAAGAAACCAAAACATAATTAAGGAAAGCGATAAAAGAAAAACGTAACGAAATCGGAAAAGCAAAAAGAAAAGCAAAGCGAAAAGAAAAGAAAGCGAAAACCTAAAAGATTACATCTGACAAGGAGGAATTAAAAGAGATACATCATTTTTCCACAATATAAAAAGCAATAAGAAAAAGCATTAAAATAAAATAAACCATTGTGAAAATTAGATTTGTGCCCTCGGGTTGTCCCACCTACTAATCTGGATCTCGAATCTGGTCCTCTTGATGTGACGGTGGTGAATGAGAGGGGCTTTTGTGAGTTTTTAGGTGTAGGTAGATAGGTAGATGTGTGACTGATGGAGTTTACGGATAAGATGTATCGAGTATGATTGAAGTAGAGATGGAATTGGCTAAAAGGGACCAAGAGATCGGAATATAAATGAGACTATTCGAGTAGCCTTTACGCAAGTTTCAGCAGCGTGATGCTAAGGTAGAAAACCGCCTTGGGTAGAATGCAGCAGCGTAATGCTAAGGCAAGAAGCCATGTGGGAATGAGAGCCAAGGCTCTCTACTTATAGGCAGAGGTTAGGTTAAGGAATGACCTAGGGTAGATCTCGGCCAGCTGTCCAATAGCAGGCAAAGAAACGACGAGATCAAAAGTGATAAGACTGGATATAAAAAGGAGAGAACCGGATAGGATCTAGTTCACGAGCGCCGGCCACCAAGGATTTTGCCTAAGGTTTCGTGCCCTAGCATGTTTCCAAGGGAGTCTCTCGGGGTCAAATGCGGTGTTCCACTTAATGTTTTGGGATTGCGAGCACCGGCCATAGCACCTCTCTAAAAATAAATTTTTTTATTTTTGGCAGGTTTTTATTTTTGACAGTTCTCATTTTTCATGCGGGATGCGGGTCCTAGTCTCGGATGGACTATCTTGGACCAAAACGCAGCACTTTGATATTAGTGATCATGAAATGCAACGTCTAACGTTGTCTTGAAGTCTTCGACTCTTTGTTTGGTTGAAGTGAAGTGAATCACGATGATTCGTACTTGGAATTTCTCGGTATGAAGCATTGGACTCTTTTGTCTCTAGAGGCTTTGCCCGGTTTTGGATCGTCCTAAATTAAAGGGGATTTTTGGATCAACCCAACACATAAGGCTATTTATGTGGTGTTGGGGGTTCTTTTTGGTTTACTCGGGTTACGTCGCATCCATCCAACACAATCCGAAATCCAAATCCTCAAAAAAGCCTCGTGATTTCATCATCGGGCCAACAAATAAAAAATATAGAAAAGGATGACATTTTTAGGTGTATATAGTGATTCTTTCAATTTGCTAGTGATCACTCTATCTCCGAACCAGTTGAGAAATGTGTGATTATGATCGGTCCACTACTACGAAAACCACTTTAACGTTAAAAGGCATTCACTCTCTCACGACCCCTTATATCTAAATTTTCTAACACCCCCTTCTCACTCTCATCCCACTTATCTTTCTCTCCTCTTTCCTCTTCCGCCAAATTCCCGATCTACAAGGACTAACGCCCCCTCTGTCTCTCTCATCCCAGCTTATCTATCTCTCTGCTCTTTTCTCTTCCCCCAAATTCCCAATCTGCAAGGACTCCGCCACCTGCTCTCTCTCTCCTCTCTCTTTCCTCACCAACCATGGATGACTCCACCGCAGCCGACAACTCCCTCATCCTCTTCTTCCGTGTTAATTGCGACCTTAGTCTTTTCTCTCTCCTCGTTCGTCTTTATGCTCACCAACACTCACACCTCTCGGCACTCGGTTCGACTTTGATGCCTTAAGGTCCTCCTCTCTCTCTCTCTCGTCTCTCACTCACTCACTAATGCATGGGCCTTCGGATCTGAATTCCTCGCCCAAAAATCTTCATCTTCCGTTTTCCCTATTCTGATTTCACCGACAGTTGTAGGCTTGTTTTTTAATTCAATTTTCAGATCCGAATGGGGTGCACTGGTTGACTTACGCCTTCACGCACTTCTCGCTCTCTCTCGCTCTCTCTCTCTCTCTCTCTTGCTTTTATATCCGAATTTTCTCGCCGAAAGATCTTTTTTCATTTTCCCTAATATGATTTCACCGATAGTTGTAGGCTTGTTTTTAAATTCAATATTCAGATCTGAATGGGGTGCACTCATTTGATTTTGACGATAGATCGCTCAAATTGCAGGGGACGACTCGAGGGTATTTAATTCAATATTTTTTTTTGTTGGAGCTGGTGATGAAATTGTTTGATTCAATGTAGTTTTTCATTTAGATCTAAACCAAAACTGTTACCTCTGAAGTTATCAAGAAAATAAAATTATAGAAGACGATGGGCAAGCCTACAACTATTAGATCCGTCATGAAAATGTTTTTTTGTGGTCGAATTGCGTAAGATGATTTTGGATGTTTGAGACTTTTTTTTTTACTTGTGATTTTGTTTATGTCTAACAACTTTAATTTGTTATGCAAATACATTAAATTTGGATGTATTCTCTCTCTGGATGTATTCTTTCCCTCTCTCGAGTATATTTTTTAAATTGATTATAACTATTACTACGGTTCGAAGAAAGAACCATAGTAATAGGGTAGTTATTACTACAGCTTCTTTCGCTGAACCGTACCCTATGATCGCGGTTCTTTCGCCAAACCTTAGTAATAGGAGCCCTATGACTACAGTTCTACAAAAGAACTTTCATCATAGGCATTCTTTTACTTCAATTTTTGAAACCTAGTCAAAGATGCCCACTTACAACGACGTCCAAATAGACTACGCTTGATACTTGTAGTTAAATGTCATTTTGAACCATAGTTAAAAGTGGTTCCCGTAGTAGTGGTTAGTACCCACGTCTCATTTTTTCCTCGATACTCTCTCTTTATGAGGTATTTCGCTCATCAATGAACAACTACACTTCATCCTTGTTTTATAGAATATAAAGATGTGCTTGATTCCTCATATCCCGATCGATTATTAAAACTGTCGACCTCTAGTTTCCCTTGCCCACCAATCTTCCCAATAAATCCATGTTTTGGAATACCAACTTCTTCCATTTGGGGGTACTATTCATATTAGAACTCGATAGACTCCTTATTTATGTATGCCTCAATAATGCACGCTTCCGGTTGGTACCGATTCCTAGCATACCCTTTGAGAATTTTCATGAAACGTTCAAAAGGGTACATCCATCCGTAAAAATTGTGCAACGTAATCACACTTCTCTTACTAAATAGACAACTAGGTGCACCATGATACCAAAAACGAAGGTGGGAAGTAGATCTCAAGTTGGAACAACGTAACGATCACGCCGCACTAAAGATCATCCAATTTCTCCAAATCAACGACTTTGCCGCATATGGCGTTGAAGAAGAAGCAAAGTCTTGTGATTGCCCGTCCGACATGTTTCGATATCATGGCTCGAATAGCAATCGGAAGTATTTGTTCTAACAAAGCATCATTATCGTGAGATTTAAGACCGATCGGTCTATAATCGGACGTCGAAACGAGTCTACCGATGTTTGAAGAATATCCCTGCGGCACTTTGAGTTTCTTCAAGGTCTCACACAAACGTTGTTTTCCCTTTTGGTTAATGTGTAAGATGCCTGGAGGCAAATATGTTCTCTTCCCCTTTGGTTGTGGTGCTAATTCCTCCCGTATTCCCATTTCACACTTATCGAGTCATGCTTTCTCTCCGTCCTTGGTCTTCCTTGGTATGTTCGGAAGAGTCCTAGTGAGACTTTCATAGAGGTTTTTTTCTATATGCATTACATCAAGACTATGTCTCACATACAACTCTTTCCAATATGGAAGATCAAAAAATATTGATCTTTATTTCCATACACCTTTTTCGGATTGACGTCGGTATGGCTTGCCCAATTCCACATCAAGATCCTTCAATTGCTCATATATTTGATGTACTATTAATAAAGTTGCAGCATAATCCATCTCGATTTTACCATTTAAAGCCTTCTTTTTCTTACTATATTGATGGGAAATGGGAAGAAACTTTCAGTGTTCGAGATAGGCCGTCTTTTTTGTGCTTAAGTTGATAGGAGCAAGTACCCTCTCGCACAAATTGGGTATGCCTTGTGGCCTTCGTCCGTGTATCCGGACAAGTTTCTATAAACGGGAAGTCATTGATTGTGGTCAAGATCATAGCTCGCAATGTAAATTGCTCTTGACGATATACGTCGTAAAATAAAACATCTTCATCCTACAAAATCTTGAAATCATCAACAAAAGGCGCCAAGTACACATCTATATCATTTCCTTGCTATTTAGGCCCGTAAATGAGCATTGACAACATAATGTACTTGCACTTCATACGCAACGATGACGGTAGGTTATAGATAACCAAAAGAACGTGCCAACAGTTGTGGTTTCTACCGAGGTCCCCGTGGGGGTTTATTCCGTCCGTACGGACCCGGACATAGATTTCGTGCTTCCCTACCAAAATCGGGAACCGTGAATCGATCTTTTTCCACCGAGGAGAATCGGCAGGGTAACGTAGCTTGTCATCATGGACTCTTCCATCGGCATGTCACGCCAAGTTTTTGGCATCACTTGCACTTGAAAACAAGCGCTTAAACCTCGGTAGTATCGGCAAGTACAACAACAGACTTTTCGGAAGTTCCTCAACACTCTCTCCATTAATGTTTTTCATTTTGTATCGAGGTACATCACACTTAGGACATTCGTGTCTATGTGCCTCGTTTTTGGTACAATATGCAATCGTTGGGGCATGCATGTATCTTCTTATACCCCATGCCCATAGGACACAACATCCTCTTCACCTCTCGTAAGGTTAGGAAGGACATTGCCTTCCGGGAGTACATCTTTGACCACACCCGAGCAAGTCCGTGAAACTTTTGTCACTCCGGATGTTAATCGTTTTCAAGTTCATCAACCTCAACACAATTAATAAACGGGTATATTTATCACACCTCGGGTAAAGAGGCTTCTCTGAATCGGCTAACAATTGCTCCAATGACTCGTGGTTGATCGACTAAATCACGTTCTACTCCATGAACTAGATCTTCGGTCGATCATCTAATTCCATACTACTTTTGGCTTTATTTTCATCGGACACTTTATCTTCATCCGGTACGGGTATATTCACAAACTCCTCTTCCCCATGCCATAACCACACCTTATAAGTTGTGTTAAACCCATGCCTATATAAGTGACCTTTTACAACCTTAGAGGGAAATCTTGAGGACTTCAAACACCTTAAACACGAACATAATATGGATTGTTCTCCGAATTTGGTGGCATGTTCGAGGCAATATCTAGAAAGTTGTTAACACCATCACGATATTCTACACACCTCCTATCGCTATAAACCCACGCTGAATCCATACCATAGCCATAAACACAAGAAGTTATTCACCACATATAGTTTGAGAAATACGTACTTACGCACAAATAATATGACATGAGCCTAAGATCCTTCTACAAGGATAGATGGTCCTAAATCCATTCAAGAATAATATGATCCTAAACCGTGTAGCAAAATCTTATCTTACATGAAGGTTTGCTCTTGGAGAGTCTTAGTCACCCTAGAAGAGGAGTGAATAGGGTGATGAGGAAATTTTAACAAACTTAGAGAATTTCAACTTGAAGGGAATGAACAAGATAATCTGAGTCCATATTGGATTCGTAAAAGTGTAAACTCGGAGATACATGGAAACCCTTCTAAGGCATAAAACCATGGACAGTGCTAGTCTAAGCACCAAGTCAAATCCTCTATTTTGAATCCACAAAAACACAGACACTCGACTCAACCAAAATTGCTCCCTTAAATAATTCCTTGTAGAGTTTTCCTAGACTTAGAAATTCCCTTATCCGATCTAGTACTTCCTAACCGAGGTAACCTTTACAGCTAGGGACAACCGAGCTGAGTTAACCCTTACAGCTCAGTCAAGGGACCTGACTCTAAAAGTAAGAAGAGTATGTAACCGATTACAAGACTTTACAACTTATAAAGTAGGAATTACAAGTGGGAGTTGTAAATAGAAGATTGAATATGAAAATAATGACTTTTGCTTTAAGCAATGTGTTTCAACAATAATTCAAACAATCTTCAAGTCTTGAGAGTTGGCCTCTATTTATAGATGGCCAAGCAGATTAGCCGTTGTGACTAATTTCTAAGCATAAGTCCTTCGTACTATTGTAATAGTTCTTCCGAGTCGCTCGAAAAGATCCGTTGGGATGTGAACGTTGTGCAACGGCTCTTGGCTCCTAAAGGTGCTCTAGTAAGCTAATGATGTATGAAAAGTAAAGTGGAAACCACCGTTAAGCTAAGTGTTGAAGTTTTCTAGTTTTGGAAATAGACAACCCCGACATAGCTTCGAGCCTTGTTTAGAAGTAGGAAAGCTTTGTCCGATGGTGATTGACGACTTGAAGCTCGGTTACTTTTGTATTTAAAAATGAGATTACCTCGTTTTGATAACATACAAAAGTAAACAATTTTGGTCCTCAAAGTATAAAATACTTTGGTCCAAGATTAGGCACAGATAATAATTTAATTAATATAATTAAGTGCATAATTATCTCGGGCCTAGAAGAGTGGAATTTTCTAACTCTAATATTCACTATCCTCAAATTCTATCGAGTCGAGTCCTTAGAAAGATAAAGTTCTAAGAGTGAAAACATTAGAGTACAAGAATTTGATTTGGACAAATAATTCTCAAACAAACAAACTGACTTAGAAAGATGAATTAACATTGTAATTCACTTTACTTCAAAATATGTAATAAGAGCCTCGATCAAAAGTGTTAGAGAGATTATTTGAACATGTGATAAATCTGGGTGATGTCCGAGTGACTCGAAACATCAATGTAACAAGATAGACAAGAATTTATTTTCCGAGTCAATCGGAATCGAATGAAAACTTATGCAAGAGTTTCTATAACACTCAGAATGACATATAATCAAAACTTAAGAGGGATGAGGTTTGTACTCGAGTCTTTGGGTAGTACTCGAATGATCTAGATTTAGAGTCTAAATCTTCAATCTCCCCTTTTGATGAAAGGCATTCCACACTCAAATAGAAACTTTGTTAGTAAGATAATCATGAGTTTTCATTCTTACTCAGTAAGATATATCAAAATACGAAGTAGTGAGTGAAGTGATTCGTATTTAGAGCATTTCTACGGATATCTCACATAGCTAAGAATATGAACAATTATATCGGAGCGAGAAAAAAAATGCGAACATATATATATCGGAGCAAACATAAATAATAAGATATTCAAACTCAAGAAAGAGTGAACTCGAAATAATTATGCTCTAAAAGAAAAACTTCATTCATATATACACAAAACAAAGAAAATACAAGAAAAGAGGTTGAGAAAACTCCCTTAAACAAGAAAATAATTTTTTTAGTATTCTCCCCTTGCCTTTCAAAGAAAAAAAAAAAAAAAAACATAAACAGGGAATAACGTATCAAGTTGATACAATTGATGTCTCGCACAAAAGAGAAAATAAAATAATAAAGAAAAAAATTTAAGATGATGGAGCGAGGGTGGTCCGTGTTGAGGCGGATGCGGGGGCGTGCGGCGGCGCCGATAAGCCGGGAGGACGTGGAAGATCCGGGCGGCGGCAGCATTGGAATCTTCGGTAGTGGCTCAACTTTGAGTGGCCGACCCGGAACTAAGTCATGCAGAGGCTCATCCTCTTGGAAAGCCACAGAGGGGAGTGCTTCTTCGGCTTAACCTCTATGGACTCGTCCAACGTCCACGAGGTCTTTGACTCACTCGGATTGCCGTTTGAGCTAATCGGCTCGAGGTTGAGGAATGGCAGCACCGTGTCCCTTGGCTTCTTCCTCGCTTCTCTCCTTCTTCCTCCTTGTCCTCTTCCTTCTCTTCTTCCTTCTCCTCGAAGGAGTTGCTTCAACCACAACTTCCTCTTCTTTTTCGTGGCCTCTCCGAAGGGAGACTTGGAAGGGCTCGAGGACTCCTCGGATGTGTCTAAGTCATCTTGGTCCTAAGCAGCCTTTGTGCGCCTTTCTCGGAGGAGCTGAAGCTGGTCTTTTTGCTCCTTAACCGGATTTTTCATTTTGAGGAGCACATTTTGTTGCTCTTGAATTTGAGATTGGGTCGTTTTCCGGTTGATGGTCATGCTCGAAGAACAGCTTTGAAGGAGTGGAGAGTGTCCTAAATTTCTGCGGACACATAAATGAGCTTGTGTATCGAGCTTTAGACAAGGTAGTTGTGGCTTCAAGAGGAGGACCTGAGGTGGAAGCATCGCCGGGTGGAGGAAGGAGTGAGAGGTGAGTTGGAGACGGAGGGAAGGGGGCCTCGGCTCGACCCGTGGATCTAGACACCGAGTTGGGTTTCCTGGTACCCGTATCCAAGAAGTTCTTTTCGCCAATGACGATGGCAGCCTCGGACACTTCATTTGGATTTGAAGAGAGCGGAACCTTGAATTGCTTGAAAACTAGGGTTAAATGGGCTCCCAAGCGAAGAGGGGTGGATTTCATTAACCGAGCCGGCACGGTGGCCATCTCGCTCGATTATAGCTAGAAAGAGGTCTACATTGTAGCCCTCAAGGATATCGAATAAAGCTTTGAGAATCTTTGAGTTAGGATTCTCTTTGCTGGAATGATGAGAGAATAAAGATTAAAACTCTAGATTTGTATCATTATAAGTACTATCAAGGACTCGGTACAAACCTCATCCCTCCTAAGTTTTGATTACAAGTCATTCTAAGTAATATAGAAACTATCGCATATGTTTTCATTCGTTTCGACTAACTCATAATATACGTTCTTGTTCATCGACTCACACTGATGTTTTTGAATCACTCATACACCACTTAGATTAATCGCATGTTTAAATAATCTCTCTAACACATTTAATCTAAGTCCCGACTTCATTTTCTAAGGTAAAGTGAATTACACCATTAATTCATCTTTCTAAGTCAGCATGTGTGCTAAAGATTTATTTGTCTAGATTAAGTACTTATACTATGATATTTTTCCGTATAACTTAATCTTTCCTAAGACTCGACTCGATGGATTCCGAGTGTAATGAATATTAGACTTAGAAAATTCCACTTCTCGAGGCCTAAGATAATTTTACACTTAATTATCTTAATTAAATTATTATCTATGCCTAATCTTGGACCAAAGTATTTTATACTTTGAGAACCAAAATTGTTTACTTTTGTAGGTTATCTATATGAGGTTATCCTATTTTGAATTACAAAAGTAACCGGCTTCAAGTCGTCAATCACCAGCGAGATAAGGCTTTTCTACTTCTCAACAGGGCTCGAGATGTCTGTGTCGGGGTTGTTTGTTTCCAAAACTGGAAATCTTCAACTCCAACCTCAATGGTGGTTTCCACCTTTTTTCGAACAACACCAACTAGTTGGAGCACCTTTTGGAGTCAATAGCCATTGCACAACGTTCACATCTCAATGGATCTTTTCTAAGCAACTCGGAAGAACCGTTAAAACAGTCACAAATGACTTCTATTCATAACATAGTCACAACGGCTAATCCGCCTGGTCATCTATAAATAGAAGCCAACTCTCAAGACTTGAAGATTGCTAGAATTATTTGTTGAACACTTAAGCAAAAGTCATTGTATTCATATTCAATCTTCTATTTACAACTCCCAACTTATAATTCATACTTTCGAGTTGTAAAGTCTTGTAATCAGTCACATACTCTTTCTTACTGTCTCGAGTAAGGTCCCTTGACTGAGTCTGTAAAGGTTAACTCAGCTGAATGATCCCTAGCTGTAAAGGTTACCTCAATTATAAAGCACTAGATCAAATAAGGGAACTTCGAGTCGAGGGAAACTCTATAAGGAATTGTTTAAGGGAGCACTTCGGTTGAGTCGAGTCTATTGTATTTTGTGGATTCAAAATAGTGGATTTGACTTGGTGCTTTGATTAGCACTGGTCGTGGTTTTCTGCCGTAGGAGGGTTTCCTTGTATATCCGAGTTCACACTTTTCGAGTGCAATCTAGACTCATATTGTCTTGATTATTCCTTTCAAGCTTTAATCTTCCACGTTTGTTAAAATTTGCTCATCACCCATTTCCACCCGCCCTCTATGGTGACTAAGACTCTCCAAGAGCAAACCTTCAATTGGTATTAGAGCCTAGCCTTTCGAAAGGATCTAACAATCCAAAGGTCTAAAGATCAAATGGCTCGGAACAACGGAAAGTTTGATGAAGGACGATCTTCCAGCAGACCACCAAAGTTCAAAGGATCAAATTTCGTACACTTGGAAAAAGCTCATGGAATGCTTTCGATCGGATCACGATGAAGATTTATGGATCATCATACAAGAAGGCAATTACATTCGAATGAAGATGGAAGATAAAAGACCCGTGCCTAAAGCAAAGTTCGAATACACCACTCAAGATGCAGAAAAGGATCTAACAATCTAAAGGTCTAAAGATCGGATGGCTAAGGACAACGGAGAGTTCGATGAAGGAAGATCTTCTAGCATACCACCTAAGTTCAAAAGATCAAATTTTGTGCATTGGAAGAAGCTAATAGAATGCTTTCTATTGGAAAACGATCAAGTTGTTTGGAACATCATACAAGATGGCGATTACATTCCAATGTAGATGGAAGATACAAGACATGTGCCTAAAGCGAAGTTCGAGTACACCAATGAAATGTCGGAAAATTTAAAAAGACCTTCAAAGCGATGAACATTCCGATGTGCGCCATCAGCTCGGAAGAATACAACAGAGTGTCGGTTTGTAACACAGCCAAAGATGTATGGGACACTCTTGTCAACTCATACGAAGGAACCGGCCAACTAAGACAAGCAAAGATAAGTCAATATCTTCACAAATACAAGTTGTTCAAGATGGAGCCGAAGAAAACATCACTCGGATGTTTATATGCGTCACCGAGATTACAAACAATCTTAAATCTCTAGGTAGAAAGATTTCCCATGAAGAGATGTGCAGAAAAATCCTAAGGAGTCTATCCAAGAGAAGATGGGGTCCTAAGGTGACAGCCATCGAGCAAACTTAGAACCTCTCTCAACTAAAGCTAGACGAACCGATTGGGAAGGTACTTACCCATGAAACCCATCTAGGAGAAGAGGATGTCGAAGTCTACAATAAAAAAATATTACGCTAAAGGCCTCGGAAAATAAGGGAGAAAATCTAGGTTCCTCATATTCGAAGAAGATCCCATGACACTCATTGTTCGACGCTTCAAAAGAACGATGAAGCACAAGAAATGGGAGAAAGGGTCAAGAGAAGAGTTCGACAAGAAAGATAAGAAGGATAGAAAAGGTAAACACTCATCTCCTTCAAAGTTATCTTTAACTAAGAACTCGGTCTGTTTTGAATGTGGCAGCATATATCACATAGTCAAAGACTGTCCAAGAAGAAAGAGGGACAGAAAGAAGAAGAAGGCTATGATGGCCACATGGAGTGATGAAGATTCAGTTGAAGAAGATGAAGACTAAGATGATTCAAAATGTTTGATGGCTCTATCCGACTCGAAGCTCAATTCGAGTCGACTCTAACAACTCAAATAATGAGGAGACAAATCCTTAGGAAGTAAGTGAATACTTCCTCAAATTTTCCAAAGTTCATTTAGCCAAATATATTTACACTTTGGAAGAAAAGTCCTATTCTGGTTCTTCACAATACAAAGAACAACTTGAGTCTCTTACTTCTAAGAGCATCGGTTTGAAAAATGAATTAGAAAAACTAAGACTCACTCTAAGAGAACTCAAGACTAGTACTCAAGCTAATGAGACCGAGTTTAAGAAACTCAGGAGAGAGAACGAATATCTAAAACAAAAGCTCAATGACTCTCAAGAGCTTGTTTTGAAATTTACTCAAGGTCAGAAAAACCTTGACATGCTCTTAAGATCTCAATGTCTCTCCTTTAGAAAGGAAGGACTTGGTTTTAACAAAGAGGAGGAATCAAATTCCTTCTCAAATCTTTTCAAAAAGGACTCCGAAGTGTTAAGTTCGGGAAGGCTGAGCATGGTCCTATTTATAAGAATGAAAGGAGGACTGAGCCAAGACCAGCTTACAGGAGAAAACCTTCTCCACCAGTTTATAAAAGAAAAGATTTTTAAAAGAAAGGGACACAGACTCATTTTTCCAAAAGAAGACTCGGAATCGGACCAAACCCAAAGTAATTCAAATTTAGTTTCCCAAGAGTCTTCATCTTCAGAAAAGGACCATAGTAAAGGGAGTTACTGGTTTCATTAGAGGAAGTGAGAAGGGTTAGTGTGTTTCTGACTTGTAGGTAACTCGAGAAAAGACAAAAGCTCATTGGTACCTAGACAGTGGATGCTCACTCCACATGTCGGGAGATTCAAGAGTCTTTTCCGAGTTAGAAGACTACAAAGGAGGCAAAGTCACTTTTGGAGATGACAGTAAGGGCAAGATAGTTGGAATAGGAAAGATTGGAAAAGGAGACAACACTGGTCAGCCCAGTCTATCTTATCAAAGGATTAATGTACAATCTAGTCAACATCTCTCAATTGTGTGACAAAGGTCAAGAGGTAAGATTAACTCGGACTAATTACTATATTTTTATGCAAGTACTAAGGAGACTAAGCTATCGGGTAAGAGATCATGTAACACCTGTACTATTCCTCTCTCTGACCCTAGTCAGAACTTATCTTACTTAAAAGCATCTCTGCATGATGATTCTTGGACATGGCATCATAGACTAGGTCATGTTAGCATGCATACTATCAAAAAGCTTGCATCTCATGGTTTAATCGGAGGCTTGCCTAACTGTGCATTTAAGAAAGATAAATTTTGTGAAGCATGCACAAAGGGAAACAAGTCGGATCTTGTTTCAAATCTCTTAAGACTGTTTCTAGATCCAAAGTGCTTGAAATGTTGCATATGGATTTATGTGGTGAAATCCCATTAAAGAGTCTCGGAGGTAAATCATATGTACTTGTGCTTGTTGATGACTACTCTCGATTTATCCGGGTGTGTTTTCTTAAGCACAAAAATGAAGCTTTCAAAGAGTCCAGCAAGCTCTGTAGGCAAATTCAAGTTGAGTACAAGACTCGGACCGGAAGGATTCGAGTCGACCAAGGAAGAAAGTTCGACTACCCGGAATTTCGGAGTTCTCGCGATAGGAATGGTATCTCCCACAACTTCTCAGCACGTAAAACTCCTTAACAGAATGGAGTAGTGGAGAGAAAGAATAGAACTCTTGAAGAAATAAGAAGGATAATGATGATTGAACACGAGTGAACTACACATTGAATAGAGACCTCATTAGACCTATTTTAAAGAAGACTCCATACGAGCTCTACAAGGGAAAGAAACCCAACATTTCATACTTCAAACCCTTCGGATGCAAGTGCTATGTTCATGATAATGGTAAGGATCACCTGACCAAGTTTGATGCGGTCATATGAAGTTATTTTTCTTGGTTATTCATCTCATAGTAAAACATACCGCATTTTCAATAAAAGAACTAACAAAGTGGAAGAAAGCATCCACATTGTTTTTGATAAGACTGATCAGGGAAACCAAGTGAGTCAACATTCTCGGAACCGAAACTCAGTCGAGATGAAGATGATCTTATCGAAGATGAGATCGAGAAAGAGTCAAGGAAAAGCAACTCGGAATGAGATAACTTAGAATACCATGACTCAAACCGAAGCGGTTCGGAGCCATCTCGGAATGCTGAAAGTCAATCAGATGAGCAAACTTAATCGGATCGGATCACCGAAGATCAACCACTTCAACCTACAAATCTGGTGAACCAGAGAACAGGTAGAGTATTCCAATATGTTTCAAGTCACCCACTCGAAAACATCTTACGTGACATCAACAGTGGGGTAAGAACTCGTTCTTCTTTGTAAAATCTATGTGCATTCACTACATTCATATCATTAACTCGAACCAAAAATGCACTAGACGCCCTAAATGCACCTGAATGGGTAGAGGCCATACAAGAGGAACTTAATCAATTTGAAAGAAACCAAGTCCGGACCTCGACCAAACGACCTTCTAACCACCTAGTCATAGAAACCAAATGGGTTTACAAAAACAAACTTGATGAGGATGGGTTGGTAGTTAGAAATAAGGCTAGACTTGTGGCTCAAGGTTACAATCAAGAAGAAGGGATTGATTGTGGGGAAACCTTTGCACCAGCTTGTTAAGATTGAAGCAATTAGAATCCTATTGGCATTTACGTCAAGCATGAATATTAAATTATATCAAATGGATGTCAAATGTGCTTTTTCTGAATGATTTCATTCAAGAGGAAGTCTATGTTGAGCATGCCCCTGCATTTGAAAACTCGGAATTTCCAAATCATGTTTTCAAATTGAAAAAACCTCTTTATCGTCTTAAACAAGCTCCCGGATCTTGGTATGAAAGACTAAGCAGTTTCTTGGTTGGAAATGATTTCAAAAGAGGTCAGATTGACAAGACTCTCTTCATAAAAACCAAGGGGAAAGACTTTCTTATTGTTCGGGTTTATGTTGATGGTATAATCTTTGGAGTTACTAATGAATGTCTTTGTCGAGATTTTTCTAAGTTAATGAGATAGGAATTCCAAATGAGCATGATGGGAGAGCTCAATTTCTTCCTTGGTCTACAAATCAAACAAGAAAAAAATGGAATCTATGTCCATCAATCCAAGTATACCAAGGAGTTGCTGAAGAAGTACAAGCTTCAAGATGCGAAACATGCAACAACATCAATGAGTAGCGACGATAAAACTAGACTCGGACAAATAAGGTAAAGTAGTAGATTAGAAACTCTATCAAGGTATGATTACATCTCTACTATATATCACATCCAGTAGGCTAGACATAATGTTTAGTGTATGTCTATGTGCAAGATTCCAAGCTAATCCGAAAGAATCACATCTCACCGAGGTGAAGAGAATTTTTAGACATCTTGCAGGGACTCGCATTCTAGGTCTATGGTTCTCAAGAAACTCATAATTAACCCTCACTGGATACTCGGATGTTGATTATGGTGGATACAAGGTTGATAGAAAGAGCACCTCAGGAGCATGCCAGTTTCTAGGTCAATCCCTTATATCTTGGCACTCAAAGAAGCAGAACTCGGTTGCTCTATCACTGCTAAAGCTAAGTACATTGCAGCTGAAGCATGTTGTGCTCAGATTCTATGGATCAAGCAACACTTGAAAGACATTGGACATTCATTCAAATCAATTCCAATCAAGTGTGACAATCAGAGTGCAATCAGCATCACTAAGAATCCGGTTCAGCACTCAAAGACGAAGCATATTGAGGTCATGTATCTTTTTTGAGAGACCATTCTGAGAAAGGTGATATTGAACTTGAATTCATTCCTAACAAACTTCAATTAGTTGATATCTTTACTAAGCCACTTAGTGAGGATCGGTTTTGCATGATTATGTGTTTTTCGAAGTGAAATTATCTTGCGTATGATTATGTGTTGCATGTTTCTTCTCTATGTCTTAATAACAATTAGTTCGATCGACCCAGTGATACTCAGCTAGGAGTTATTATCTCTTTGTGCTTTCCGAGTCACTCATAAACTTTACTCGAGTCGGACTCGGTTTTGAGAAAATTGGACTTCAAACTTCTAAAATCATTTCTAGATTAGTGGAGAATTTCGAAATTTCTTTTAAAATCTCTCTTTTCTCTCTCTTTCTCGCGCATATCGATCGGTGAATTAGCCATTGGGAGACGGACACTCGGAATTCTAACCGTTGGAGAGTAGAATAAACACACCGGTCCGAGGCGACCGTTGGAGAGTTGAGTGAGAACAGATACTCAAGGACATTTCTTTCGCTATAAATAGAATCTATTTTTCTTCATTTTGCTACTTTACTCTCTAGTAACATTCACTCTCGCATACTTACTCGTACAATCTCGGTTCTCAAGCAATATCAGTTCTCTCACTCAGTACTCTCTCTCTCTCTCTCTCTCTCTCTCTCTCTCTCTTTTCATCGAGCTAACTCACTTTCCTCTCAAAAATCTCATATCCATGCCTAAAAGAGGTGCCGCTCGAGATTTTGTTGGTTCTGCAACCAAGAAACCTAGAACAAAAAGCCATGAGGGTCCTTCTAACCCCTCGAAAATCCTTGTCACCCAACACCTTACATTGGATGACAAATTCTTCCCAACCATAAAATTCTCGTGGTTAAAACACATCTAAACCACGGAGGTATAAAATTTCCTCTATTTCAGCGAATTTATTTACCCAGTAACTCGTAGCTATGTTTCACTCAAACCTTTCCAGCTCCGAAGGGATCATCACCTCCGGAGTTCGCAACACGGTAGTTCGTATTAACCTCTCTCTTCTCCATCGTCTATTCAAAGTTTCATCTCTTTTCCTCAACAGCAACCCTATCCCTTCAATGAGGTTGCTCGATGAATTTTTCAAAAATATGCCAAGGACGTCCCCGAGTCACATAAAAACTTTTCTGTGGATCGAGATGAAGACCGAGGCTCGTTTTCTATGCTTCTTGCTGATGAGAACCTTCTTTTCTCATCATTCAAGCAAAAAGAATCCAAATTCAAAGATTCTCAAGGCTTTGTTTGACATTCTCGAGGGCTACGATGTAGACCTCTTCCCAGCCCATTATAGAGCGAGATGGCCTCTGTGCTAGCTCGGACCAAGAAATCCACTCCTCTCCCTTTTGGAGCCCTCCTCACTCTCATTTTTAAATAATTCAAGGTCCCGCTCCCTCATACCCTAACGAAGTGTCCGAGACTCGCCATAGTAGTTGGCGAAAAGAGCTTCTTGGTCGTGGATACCAGGAAACCCAACCGGGTGTCCGGGTCCATAGTTCGAACCGAGGCAACCCTCTCCTCTCACTTCAAACTCGGACTCCTCTCTCATTCTCTCCTCCATCCGGCGGTGCTTCCACCTCGAGTCCACCTTCACTGCCACTTTGTGTACCACGATTATGGACAAGCTCTCCTCTCGTGTCTACGGAGATCTAGGACACTCTCCGCTCCTTTAAGATTGTCCTTCGGCCTATGCCCATCAACCAAAAAACAGCCCAATCTCAAATTTGAGAGCAACAAGATGTGTTCCTCGAAATGAAGGCTTTGGTCAAGGAGCAGCAGGAGTTGATTAAGCTCCTCGGAAAAGGCGCTCCAAAGCGGCTCGAGACCCGGACAGCTCGAAACATCTCAAGAGTCCTCGAGCCCCGCCAAGTCTCCATCTCGGAGAGGCAGCTAAAGAAGAAGAGGAGGTTACGGCTGAAGCGGCTCCTTCCGAGGAGAAGGAGGAAGAAAAGAGGGAAGAAGAGAAAGAGGAAGAAGAGAGGGAAGAAGAGAAAGAGGAAGAACGAGAGAAGCGGGACAAAGTTGATGGACAAGGTGCTCCTGCTCCTCAACCGGAACTAATCAGCTCGGACACGAGTCCGAGTAACTTAGAAGACCGTGCTGATGTTAGACAGATCAACAGCAATCAAGCTAGAGGAAGCACCTCCTTCTGCAACATTCCAAGAGGATTCTCAGCCCGTAAATATTGTGTTGACTACCTCAAGCACTACTTCATTCTCAATCATCATAGTCCTTCCTATTTCTTCAAGAGTTATGTTCTTTCTCTCGCACTACTTCATTCCGTTGAGGAGTTCTTGGTGCGAGAGAAGTTATGCGAGATCCCATTCTTGTCACGTAAGTCCGCAAATTTCTTAGTAGTCAAACTCCCTTCCATGGTCGGTTCGAATCCTTCTTATATGAATATGATACTCCACTTAAATTTTCCTGCATAGCATAGTAAACTCTTTGAAGGCTTCATTCCTATTCTGAAGAAACCATACCCAAGTAAATCATAAGAAATCATCAACAACAAGTACATACGATTTACCTCCAAGACTTTTCACAGAATTTCACCACACAAATCCATATGAAGCAATTGAAGCACTTTGGATGTAGATACGGTTTTGAGCGGTTTAAAAGATGAACCCGCTTACCTTTTGTGCATGCCTCACGATTTTATCTTTCTTAAAAGCAAAGTTAGGTCAACCCCTAACCGATCGATGAGATGCAAGTGTCTTAATAGTATGCAAGTTGATATGACGTAGCCTACGATGCCAGGTCCATGAATCATCATTCACGGATGCTTTAAAACAAGATAAATTCTAACTTGAATCGAAAGAGAAATAGTGTAGGTGATACCTGACCTCATACCCGAGAGCTTAGTCTCTTTGGTGATTGTATCGAGAATGTAACGGTTGGTCCGAGTGAACATTGCCTCTTGACCTTTGTCACACAACCGAGAAATGCTAAGGAGATTGTACTTGAGTCCTTTAACAAGGTAGACTTGGGTGACTGTGTTGTTTCCTTCACCAATTTTGCTAATCCCTACTATCTTGCTCTTGCTCGTTATCTCCAAATGTGACTTTTCCTCCTTTCGATCTTCAAGCTTAGAGAAGAGTCTTGAACTTACATGTGGCTTGAGCAACCATTGTCTAAGTACCAATGACCTTTCTTCTTCTTCCGAGTTATCGATAACAAACTAACCCTTCTCACTTCCTCTTCTTTTGGGAACCCAGATTTGAATAATTTTGTCTCTCGGTCCGATTTTGAGTCTTCCTTCCGTAAAACTAAGTTTGTGTCTCTTTCTTTTCAAAATCTTTTCTTTTGTAAATAGGAGGAGAAGACTTTTTCCTATAAACTTGTCCGGGCTTAGTCCTCTGTTTATTTGTATGAATGGGAGCATCCTTAGCCTTTCCGAACTTTATAGTTCTGGAATCACTTTTGATAAGATTAGAATAGGATTTTGATTCCTCTTCTTCATTAAAACCAAGTCCTTCTTTCCTGACCTTGGGTGAATTTCAAGGTTTTTCTGACCTTGGGTGAATTTCAAAACAAGCTCTTCAAACTCATTGAGCTTTCTCTCCAGCTTGTCATTTTCCGTTCCGAGTGACTTAGACACAATCTCATTTGCTTGAGTACTGGTTTTATGTTCTTTTAGATTTTGTCTTAGTTTTTCCAATTCATTTTTCAAAGCATTGCTCTCATCGGTAAGAGACTCCAGCTTGTTCTTTGAACTGGAACGAGTCAAAATTGGACTTTTCATCCAAAGTGAAAATATATCGTGTTAAATCAACTTTTGAAAATTTGAGAAAGTATTCAACTACATCATTAATATCCGAGTCCTTGTTGTTTGACTCATATTTAGCTTCGAGTCCTTAAAAAGTGCCATAAGACACTTTGAGTCGTCCGAGTCATGTTCTTTGGATGAGTCATCATCGCTCCAGGTAGCCATCATAGCCTTTTCCTTTCTCGTCCTTCATTCTCTTAGGACAGTCTCTAACTATGTGCTCCTTGCTGCCACATTCATAGCAACCAAAGTTCTAAGATTAAGGTTTGCTTTTGGAGAAAATTAGTCACCCTAAGGGGGTGAATAGGGTGATGAGGAAATTTGAACAATAAATAAAAGATTAAAGTTTTAAAGCAAACTTTAAGACTTTCCGAGTTGAGATTGAACTCGAAAAAGTATGAACTTAGAATTTTAAGTGGAAACCCTCCCGGGGCAAAAACCACAGCCAGTGGTAAGTCAAGCACCAAGTCAAATCCACTATTTTGAATCTACAAAATACAGTAGACAGTCTCAACCGAATTGCTCCTTTAGACAATTCCTAACAAGGTTTTCCTAAACTCGAAGTTCCCTTATCCGATCTAGTACTTCCTAACTAAGGTAACCTTTACGAGTTATGGACAAATAAGCTGAGTTAACCCTTACAGCTTAGTCAAGGGACCTTAGTCGAAATTAAAAATGAAAGTTGTGATCGATTACAAGACCTTACAACTCATAAAGATGTTAAGTACGGAATTGGAGTTGTAAGTAGAAGATTGAATTTGAATACAGAGACTTTCGCTTAAGTATGTATATTGACAATGGTTCTAGCAATCTTCAAGTCTTGAGAGTTGTCTTTTATTTATAGATGACTAGGCGGTTTAGCCGATGCGACTATCTTCCGATTAGAAGTCCTCTGTAACCGTTGTAACGGTTCTTCTAAGTCACTCGAAAAGATTCATTGAGTTGTGAATGTTGTGTAACGGCTCTTGACTCCTTAGGATGTCCCAATCCACTGGTGGTGTCCGAAAAGTAAGGTGGAAACGATCTGTTGAGCTTAGCGTTGAAGATTTCCAGCTTTGGAAATAGACAACCTTGACACGGTTTCTAGGCCTTGGTTAGAAGTAAGAAAAGCCTTGTTTGTCTGGTGATTTGACATCTTAAAGCCGATTACTTTTGTAGTTCAAAAGTAGGATAACCTCGTTTAAATAACCTACAAAAGTAAATTAATTTTGGTTCTCAAAGTATAAAATACTTTGGTCCATGATTAGACACGAGATAATAATTTAATTAAGATAATTAAGTGCATAATTATCTCGAGTCGAAAGGAATGGAATTTTCGAGTCTAATATTCATTATACTCAAATTCCATCTGAATTTGTCCGGAGAAAGATCTAGTTGGATAAAGAATATCGAGTAAGAGTGCTTGATTTACACGGATAAAGTTCAAACAAAACAAGCCGACTAGAAGAGATAAGCTAATGCAGTAATTCACCCGAACTTGGAATACGAGTCGGACTCGAGTTTAAACATGTTAGAGTGAGTGTTTGAACATACAATAAATCTGGGTGTTGTTTGAGTGACTCGGAACTACAAATGTCAAAAGACAAACAAGAGTATGCTTTCCGAGTTAGTCGAATCAAATGAAAACATATGCAATAATTTCGTAACACTCAAAGAAGGTTTTGTGTCACTCGGAAAAGTTTCTATATCACTTAGAATGACTTGAAATTAAAACTTACAAGAGGTGAAGTTTGTACCTGATTCCTTGATAGTACTCGGAATGTTATACATGCAAAGTCCGAGTCTTCAATCTCCCCTTTTGATGAAAGGCATTCTTTACTCGGATAGAAACTTTGTTAATGTTAAAGCCCCGAGTTTTCTTTCTTTCTTATTGAACATGTCGAGCAATTAAAATGTAGTCCGTATAAGAGCTAAAAGCTCAAATATCGCATAGAAATGAAGTGAATCAAACTTAGAGTATTGCTTATATAAGAGCACAAAAGAAATATAACTGAGTTGATAGATTAGAGCAAAAAGAATAATAAGTAATTGAGTTGATATATTGGGGCATCATGAACTCGGACAAATAAATTGAAACTCATAAATCATTTCATTAATATTCACATAGAAAGATATATACACAAAAGACGTGATGGAAAATCTCCCCTAAGCAAAACAACACAAATTTTCAAATGATTCTCCCTCTTGCCTTTCAAGCAAAAACAAAACAGAAAACAAACAGGGGAAGAAAGTATTAAGAAGATACAAATTTGTATGTCCGGACAAACAAAAAAATAAAAAAATAAAAAAATTTGAGGAGATGGAGCGATCCGAGTCGAGGTGGAGGACCGAGCAATGGGCCTTCAATGGTAAGAGCGTGAGGATGTTGAAGATTGAGGCGGGGGCAGCATTGGGATCTCCGAGATGGGCTCAGCCCCGAATGGCCGACCCGGAACCAGGTCGTCCGGAGGTTCATCCTCTTGGAACTTGACCGAGGGAGGTGTTGGCTCGGGCAGACGGTTGCTCGATCGACCTTTGTCGCCGAGGTCTTCCGACCCACTCGGACTACTCGTCTAAGCTTATCGCCTCGGTTGAAGTGTTGTGGCACCATGTCCCTCTATCGTGTCTCGCTTCCTTCGGCTTCTTCTTCCTTCTCCCCTTCCTCCTTCTCCTCGGATGGAGCTGCCTCGATCGCATGCTCCTCTTCTTTTCTTCTTCTTCCTCTCCTCCGTAAAAGGATTTGGCTGGGATCTAGGATTCCTCGGATGTGTCCGAGTCAACCGGATCTCGAGCAGCCTTGGAGCGCCTTTCTTGAGAAGCTCTATAATCTCCTTCTGCTCCTTGACAAGTGCCTTAAGCTCAAGAAGCACATCTTGTTGCTCTCGATTTGGGATTGAGCAGTCTTTTTGTTGATGGTCATAGACTGGAGGACAGTCTTGAATGACCGAAGGGTGTCCTTGAGTTCAGTGGATACCGAGGAGATCTTGTCCATTATGGCAAGTGGACAAGGCTAAAGAGAGAACCTAAGAAACACCCGAGGTGAAGGCACCACTAGGTGGACGAGGTAGAGAGAGAGGAGATTATGTCCGAGTCCGAGGCGGAGAAGGGGGCCTTAGTTCTCGAGCTATGAACCCAAACACTCGGTTGGGTCTCTTGGTATCCATACCCAAGAAGTTCTTTTCTCGCTAACAACAACAGCAGCCTTAGAAACCGCTTTTGGATCCGAGGGAGAGGAACTTTGAATTGCTTAAAGATGAATGTGAGAACAACCTCGAAAGGAAGTGGGGCGGACTTCTTAGACCGAGTCCGAGCCGGCACAGCGGCCATCCGCTCGATCATGGCTGGAAAGAGGTATACTTTGTAGCCCTCAAGGATATTATAAAGAGCTTTGAGATGCTTGGAGTTAGGGTTCTCCTTACTTGAATGCGGAGAGAAGAAGGTTCTCATCAGCAGAAACACGAAGTCGAGCTTGTAACTTTAGTTGAGCCACCGAGAAGTTTTTGCATGACTTAGGAAATTCTTTTACGTACTTCTCAATGAATTCATCAGCAACCTCGTTGAAAGGTATGGGGTTGCTGTTGAGGAAAAGAGAAGATACTTTGAAAAGGCGATGGAGGAGAGACACGTTGACTCGGACAACAATGTCTTGAACTCTAGAGGTGAGTATACCCTCGTAGCTTGGAGAGGTTATAGTAAAACTCATAAACGAGTTCGGGTAGATGAACTCGCTCAAATAGAGGTAATTATAAACCCCTGTGGTTTTGATGTCGTTTAACCATGAAAACTTAGTGGTTAGAAAGAATTTGTCATCCAACGTTACGTGTTGGGTGATAATAATTTTAGAGGGGCTTGAAGGACCCTCTTGGCTTTTGTGCAAGGTTTCTTGGTGGCGGAACTAAGAAAGTCTAGGTGATAACCTCTTTTCAAGCATGTTCGAAAAAGAAAAGAGAGAGGATGAACGTTGAGAGAGAGAGAGAGAAAGAGATAGCTTGAAGAAAGAGAGAGAGAGTAAAAAGAAAATGAAAGAGTAGAAAGAGAGCCGAGAGCAATTGGTGCTTACTTGAGGTGCTTTCACTTGACTTGAGAGTCGGTTTGTTTCTTAAAAACAGTGAACTTGCTCGAGATGTATTAAGTGAGAGAGAGAGATTATGTAGAGAGTAAAGTATCGAAATAAAGGAAAAAGGATGCTATGTATAGAGAAAGAATTTTCCTTCAATGTTCGTTCGACCAAACTCTCCAACGGTCGCCTCGGATCGGTGTGACTATTCTGTCACCAACGGTTAGAATTCCAAGTGCTTTTCTCCCAACGGCTAGTTCTCTCGATTGATGTGCACGAGAGATAGAGAGAAAAGAGAGATTTTAATAGAAGATTTCTAATATTCTCCACTCGATCTAGAGATGATTTTAGAAGTTTGATGTCCATTTTTCTCAAAATCTGAGTCCGACTCAATAAACTTTCCGAGTGACTCGAAACCGCAAACAAGTAATAACTCATAGCTCAAGTATCACGAGATCAATTGAACTAATTATTATTAAAGTAAAAAACACTAGACATTTAACAGATAGTCATGCAAAGTAATTCCACTCGTAAAAGCACATAATTATGCATTAATCTTGCCAAGCTCATTCCTAATAAAGCAAAGCCGATCCTCCCTAAGTGGCTTAGTAAGGATATCAGCTAATTGAAGTTTGGTAGTAATGAATTCAAGTTCAATATCACCTTTCTCAGAATGGTCTCTTAGAAAATGATACCGACCTCAATATGCTTTGTCTTTGACTCGCTAAACTGGATTCTTAGTGATGTTGATTGCACTTTGATTGTCGCACTTGATTTGAATTTATTTGAATGAAATTCCGAGATCCTTCAAGTGTTGCTTGATCCATAAAATATGAGCACAAGCATGCTCCAGCTTGCAACGTACTCGGCTTCAGCAGCTAATAGAGCTACCGAGGCCTAACTCAACCGAATTGCTCCCTTAAACAATTCCTTACAATGTTTTCCTAGACTCGAAGTTCCCTTATCTTATCTAGTACTTCATGAGTGAGCTAATCTTTACAATTAGGGACAACTAAACGGAGTTAACCCATACAGCTTAGTCAAGGGACCTGACTTAGAAAGGAAGAAAAGAATGGAACTAAATACAAGACTTTATTTACAACCTAGAAAATTTTAAATACGGACTAGGAGTTGTAAATAGAAGATTGAGTAAGAATAATTAATTCAACAATAAATTCAATTCCAACAATGTGTTCAATAATCTTCTAGTCTTGTGAAATGGCTTCTATTTATAGCCGACCAGGGAGAGTGACCATCGATTCTTGGTTCTGGACAAAATTCTTCAATAGCCGTTGTAGTGGCTCTTCCGAGTCACTCGTAAAAGATCCGTGTGGATGTGAACATTATGCAACGGCTCTCGGCTCCAAAAGATGGTCTAATCACTTCATGGTGAAGAAAAGTAATGGTGGAGACAACTGTTAAGCCTAGAGTTGGAGTTTTATAGTTTTGGAAACAAATAACCTTGTCATGGTGTCTAAGCCATGTCCGTAAGTAGCTAAAACATGTCCGTTGGTGATTAACAGCTAGAAACTGGTTGCTTTTGTATTTCAAAAATATGTTAGCCTCGTTTGAATAACCTACAAAATAAAACCACGTTGGTTCTCAAAATATAAAATACTTTGGTCCAAGATTAGGCACAAATATTAATTAAAATAGAATAATTAAATGCCTAATTATCTTTGACCTAAAAGAATAGAATTTTCCGAGTCTAATATTCAATATACTCAAATTCCATCCGATTCAATCCTAAGGATGATCAAGTAGAGAGAGTAAAAATATCGAGTATAACAAGTTGATCCGGTCAACTAATTCTCGAAGGAAACAAGCCGACTTAGAATAAGGAATTAACGTTGTAATTCTCTTTGCATTGAGATACATAGTTAGTGCTCGGACTAAGAGTGTTACGAAATTATTTCAACATGCGATAGTTCCGAGTGATGTCCGAGTGAGTCGAAACACCATTGTAGGAGATATGCAATAACGCATTTTCTAAGTCGATCATAACAGAATGAATACTTAGACAAGATTTTCTATAGTGCTTAGAAGGACTTGAATTCAAAACTTAAGAGAGATAGCATTTATACCGAGTCTTTATGTAATACTCGGAATGAATTAGAGTTATACGAATAATAAATTACAAGTAAAGAAATTAACAAACCGTATCGTAGTCGAAAAGCAAAAGAGATATATAAGTCGAAACAAGTCTATTAACAAGAATTGATTCATTGCTCGAAAAGTAGGTGAACTCCCCAAAATACAACATCAAATTTTCTATATTTTCTCCCCTTAGCATTTCATCAAAAAGGAGGAAGAAAATAACAAATGAGTACAATTGATGTTGGAAAAAAAAAATTAACATGAACTAAGAAGATGGGGCTTCCTGTCGAGAGGATGAGGGACGAATAGTAGGCTCGCGCTCGTACGCTTGTATAGAAGTGGAGGAACGGGGAGGCTATAGCATTGGGATATTTGGAATACGCTCTATTCTGGTGTCAGTAAACCAAGGGCACATTACCCTCGGGCCCGTCTTTCTCGAAGACACCAGCGGGTTATGCTTCGGGACGACTTCTTCGGATCGATCAACCTCGCTAGCCTCTTTTGACCCACTCGGAACATGATATGAGGAGATCAGTTTTGGTTCTGGTTCTTTTGCACTTTGGCCCTCGGGGTGAGTGATCTCTTCTTTTTCTTGCCTCTTCCTTCTTCTCACCTTCTTCTTCCTCGCCTGAACTTCCTCCTCACCTGCTTCCTCAACTTCCTCTTCTAACTTAGCCGAGCTGGACTTAGCTAGGCTGGAGGACTCCTCGAAGTTTCAGTGGTATCTAAGTCCTCAGCAATTTTCAATCTCGTTCTTGGAGGAGTCGAGCTGCTCGCGCTGTTCCTTGATGATGGCCTTGAGCTAGATCATAAGATCCTGGTTCTCCCGAATTTGATACTCGCCTGGTCTTCTAGTTGATAACCAGGCTTTGAAGGACACTTTTGAGAGGGTAAAGAGTACTCGAAATTATTCATACACGAAGCAAGTTTGTTTACCAACTCGGTAAACATAGCGAGTAGAGGGTGGAGGAGGTGGTAGAGAAGGAGAGGGACCAGATGCGTGAAGGTGGAATGCTAGATTAGTCTCGAGTCTAAGTGGGAGGAGATGTGGGAGGTTTTAACTCGGACCTATGTACCCGGACACCAGGTTGAACTTCCCGGTATCCGTACACAAGAAGCTCTTTTTCGCCAAACACAATGGCAACCTCACAAATGACATTCGGATCTAAGGGAGGTGAACTTTTAACTGTTTGAAAATAACAGTCAAAAGGGCTCCAAAGGGAAAATAAGGAGATTTTTGGAATGAGCTGGCACGGAGGTCATCTCGCTCAACAATAAAGGGAAGAGGTCTACATCGTAGCCCTTCGTAATGTCAAACAAGGCTTTGAGAATCTTGGAGTTAGGATTCTCCTTGCTAGAATGATGAGAAAAGAACGTTCTCATCGGAATGAAACAGAGCAACCTTGCCTCCGATCTCATCTAAGTCACAAAGAAGTTCTTTCGTGACTCGGGGACTTCTTTCGTATAATTTCAAAGAATTCATCAAGCAATCCCCATAAAAGGTATGGGATTGTAATTGAGAGAAAGGGAAGAGACTTTGAAAAGTCTATGAAGAAGAGAGAGGTTGACACGAACAACCTTCTCTTGAACCCTTGAGGTAATGATTCACTCAAGTATAGGACATGTTTGAATATAACTCAAGCAACGAGTTTCGGGTAAATGAATCCACATAAGCACGGATAATTGTACACCCCAATGCTTTTGATGTACTGCAACCACGAAAAAAAGTGGTTGGGAAGAATTTATCATCTAACGTGAAATGTTGGGTGACAAAGATTTTAGAAGGATTAGAGGTTCCTTTTTGAGCATTTTTAACGTGGGCCTTTTTGGTAGCCAACCCCAACAACTTAGGTCCTAAACCTCGCTTAGGCATGATGATTTTCGAGAAACAGAGAGATGAGAGAGAGAGAAAACTCATAGAAGTCGAGAGAGAGAGAATACGAGTGAGTAGAAATTCTTAGAGTAAAGAGCTAGAAGGCAGTGAGTAAAGTAAAGAAATGAAGGTAAAGGGATGCTAGTTCTAGCGAAAAGAGATGACCTTCAGCCTTCATTCCGACTAGATTATCAAACAAGTAGTCTCGGATCGGTGTGACGTTTTGCTCTCCAATGGTTAGAATTCCGATAGCTTTCTGCTAACGACTAGAATTCCAGTAGCTTTCTTCCAACGACTAGTTTTCTTTGATCAAAACGCGTGGGAGAGAGAGAGAGAGAGAGAGAGAGAGCGAGAGAGAAAAGAAAGAATTTTGAAAAACATTTATGAAATTTTCTATTTATTTAGAGATAATCCTAGATGTTTGATATCCATTTTGCTTAAAAGCTGAGTTCGACTCAATATGTTTTCCGAGTAACACAGGACACTAAGAAAACCAATAACTCATAACTCAATCTCACTCGTCAACTTATCCATGTGTTATTGAAAGCAAATAAAACATAATTATGTAAGGATAAATTACTTAATAAATCACATAATCATGCATTAATCATATGAAGCTGATTCCTAATAAAGCAAAACCGACCCCTCACAAAGTGGCTTAGTGAAAATATCAGCTAACCGAAATTTTGTAGGAGCGACTTCAAGTTCAATATTACCTTTCTCGAGTGGTCTCTTAGAAAATGATACCTAACCTCAATATGCTTTGTTTTTTAGTGATAAACCGTATTCTTTGTAATGATGATTTCACTTTGATTGTCACAATTGATTGGGATAGATTTGAATAATAGCCTTAGATCTTTCAAATGCTACTTGACCTACGTGAATCCGAGCACAACAAGCTCTAGGTGCAATGTACTTAGCTTCGCAGTTGATAAAGCAACAAAATTTTGTTTCTTTGAGTGCCAAGAGATGAGAGATTAACCTATAAATTGGCATGCTCCTGATGTGCTCTTTGTATCTAGCATAATCAGCATCCGAGTATCTAGTAAGAGTCGGTTCTGAGTCTTTTGAAAACCATAGACCAAGATTCCGAGTCCTCGCAAGATATCTCGAAAATTCTCTTCACCGTAGTGAGATGTGATTCTTTTGGATTAGCTTGAAATCTTGCACAAAGGAAAACACTCGAACATGATATCTCGGCCTACTAGAGATCCAATAAAGTAGAGATCCAATCATACCTTTGTAGAGTTTCTAATCTATAACTTTACGTTTCTCATCTTAGTCCGGTTTCAAACTCGCTACTCGAAGTGTTGCTGCATGCTTCATATCTTGTAGTTTGTACTCCTCAAAACCTCCTTGGTATGCTTGGATTGATGAACATAAATTCCATCCTTGTCTTGTTTGATTTGTAGACAAAGAAAGAAGTAATGTTCTCCCATTATACTCATTTGGAACTCCTGTCTCATCAAATCAAAAAACTTTTGACATAGAGTTTCATTAGTAGCTTAAAAATAATATCATCAACATAAATCTGAGTGGTAAGAAAATCTTTCCCCTTGGTTTTTATGAAAAGAGTTTTGTCAATCTAACCTCTTTTGAAATTATTTTCAACCAAGAAACTGCTTAGTCTTTCATACCAAGCTCTAGGGCTTGTTTAAGACCATATAAAGCTTTTTGCAATTTGAAAACATGATTTGGAAGTTTTGAATTTTGAAATCCACGGGGTTGCTCAACATAGACTTCTTCTTGAATGAAACCTTTCAGAAAGGCACATTTGACATCCATTTGATACAGCTTGATATTCATGCTTGATGCAAATGCCAACAAGATTGTGATTGCCTCAATTCTAGTAAAAGGTGCAAAGGTTTCCCCACAATCAATTATCTTCTTGATTGCAACCTTGGGCAACAAGTCTAGCCTTATGTCTTACTACCAACCCTTCCTCATCCAATTTGTTCGATCCGAGTCATAACATTTTGAGTTGCCTTAGTAATTCTATTTTCACTCTTTTTGAGCTCGGTTTCAGCAAGGTCGTCTTCATCTCCGTTAAGTCTAAGATCCGAGTATGTGGACTCACTTATCCTACCAAGATCAACTTCATCAAAGACAACATGGATACTTTCTTCCACTTTGTTAGTTCTCTTGTTATAAACATGATAAGCTTTGCTATGAGATGAGTAACCTAGAAATATACCTTCATATGACCTAGTTTCAAACTTAGTTAGATGCTCCTTACCATTGTTGTGGACAAAGCACTTACACCTGAATGGTCCGAAGTAGGAGATGTTAGGTTTCTTTCCTTTGTAAAGCTGGTAGGGTGTTTTCTTCAAGATAGGTCTTATGAGGCATCTGTTTAGTGTGTAGTTTGCTATGTTGATTGCCTCAGCCCGGAAATAGTAAGGTATATCATTTTCAATCATCATAGTCCTTCCTATTTCTTTAAGTTTTATGTTCTTTCTCTCTACTACTCCCTTCCATGGTCGGTTTGAAGTCTGTCTAATATGAGTCCGAGACTCTACTTGAATTTTCCTATGGAGCTTAGTGAACTCTTTGAAGACTTTATTCTGGTTCTTGAGAAAACATACCCAAGTAAATCGTGAGAAATCATCAACAACAAGTACATGCGATTTGCCTCCAACACTTTTCATAGGAATTTCACCACACAAATCCATATGAATCAATTCAAGCACTTTTGATGTAGACATAGTTTTGAGTGGTTTGAAAGATATCTAACCTGCTTACCTTTTGTGCATACCTCACATATTTTATCTTTCTTAAAGGCACGATTAGGTAAACCCCTAACAAGTTCATGAGATGTAAGTTTCTTGATTGCATGCATGCTTATATGACCTAGTCTATGATGCTCGGTTCATGAATCATCATTCATAGATGTTTTCAAACAAGATAAATTCTGACTCGAGCTGGAGAGAGGAATATTGTAAGTGTTACCTGACCTCAAACCCGAGAGCTTAGTCTCTTTGGTGAATGCATCGAAATGTAGCAGTTCGTCTCAGTGAACATTACCTCATGACCTTTGTCACACGGTTGAGAAATGCTAAGGAGATTGTACTTGAGTCCTTTGACAAGGCAGATTTGGCTAACTATGTTGTTTCCTTCATCAATTTTGCTAATCCCTACTATCTTGCCCTTGCTTGTTATCTTCAAATGTAATTTTTCCTCCTTTCCGATCTTATAGCTCGGAGAACAATCTTGAATCTCCGACATATGGTGCGAGCAACCACCTTGTCTAAGTACGATGACCTTTCTTCTTCTTCTTATTACTTTCTTCAAGAAATCATTCTTACTTTCAATAACACAATACTTTATTCCTTATTTATCTATTCATACTTTAAATCTTCTTATTACTTACTTTTACCAATCAGGATACAATTAATCCAAGCAATCATTCTTGATGAACTTCACATACAACAACTTCATAACTAGCAATTCACATTAACATGTTTGAACTTAACATAACTCATAGCATGGAACATTTTAACGTGGAATTTTTATGTAGTAAAACTATTCTTTAATGATCCTATCTTACTAGATAGGTTTTTGTCGCTCCATAGCTTACTTTAATCATCAAAATCACAAAGATACAGCTCAATAATCATGTTCAACAATACTCATACATTCATTAAATTCATAAAGTCAATATCACTATTCGCATAAATCGAACATGAATTTCATAATTCACAAGTTACTAAATTTAGTGAATTACGCCTATAAACTCTTCAATTAAACTTATGGTTTTTAATTCATGCTTTAATTTCCAAATTAGTTTTCCTAATTTGTTGTTATGTTTAAAAGAAGTGTTTGAATCACTCACCTTGATTTCTTAGAGTTTGGATGATTTAGTAATCAAAGGTTTGAACTGGTGTTTTTCGCTTCCTCTTTCTTCCTCTCCTTGCTAGTTCCTTCTTTCATCACTCTCTATCTCGCTCCCATAATTTTTGCTTGTTTCT
This sequence comes from Talinum fruticosum, assembly GCA_021018815.1. NCBI lineage: Eukaryota > Viridiplantae > Streptophyta > Magnoliopsida > Caryophyllales > Talinaceae > Talinum > Talinum fruticosum. The sequence continues at coordinate 1,950,910 of JAITYX010000003.1, read as the reverse complement.
TTCTTTTCTCCTTTGAAGGTTTGCTCTTGTAAAGGCTATGTCACCCTAGATGGGGGTGAATAGGGTGATGAAAGATTTCTATAAATTACCAAAGTATTCTCGCTTCAATAAACACTTAGAAAGTAATTCGAGTCTAGATTGGATTCGAAAAAGATAAAACACACAATATATGTGGAAACCCTCCTGGGACGAGAAAACCACTTGAAAGTGCTAATCCAAAAATGGACCGGTGGCATTTTTGTAAATAACGAGATGTTGTGTAACACATATGACGACGGTTCTCTTAGAGAACCGTCGTCATATGTATTGATGAAAATATTTAACGATTGTTCTCTCAAAGAACCTTCGTCAAAGGTCTTTCAAATATAGGTCTAAAAAACCCGAGAATGTACTTGTTGTTTCCACGCCCACTTACATATGATCTCTATTCTCAGTCTTATCTCTTTCTATAGTTTCTCTCCTCCACTACTACCTTAGATCCGGAATTCATAGCTACTTGTTTCCTAGCCAATTGACTTGAACTGTAAAGTTATTCTCGCTATTGGAGTTTCCTCTCTCTTCATCTTTCATCTCTTCATAGTTTCGTCTCCCTCACCTTCACTTGTTGTCTCTTTTAAGTGTAGATCTCCTCAAACTCATTCTCGCTATCAAGCCTCTCCCTCACCTTCGCCATTGTCGTTTCTTACGATATGAATCTTTATGTTCTCTTATTTGTCGCTTTAAGTTATTTACGGAATATAGATAATTAATTGTTGAATGTATTCTCGGTAATTATGTGAATGTTGAGAATGTGGGTAATGTTTTAGATTGTTGAAATGCTGAATCTTTGTTGAAATAATGAATATTGAGAATGTGGGTAACTTTTCTTTAGTTTATTAAGTTGAAAATTCGTGAAATGTTTGAGATATTGAGAAATGGTTTTAGGAGTTTCGGATTTAATTATAGTGAAATAGAATGATAGTTACGGATGGTAGATTGAAATAGTGAATCCAAATTTGTTTTGGGTTTTAGAGAAATAGAAAGATAATTTGGATATAGGATCATCCCTCAAAACCTTCTCATAAAGATAAATTTGTATCCAAATTTGTTTATTTTGCTCAGGTCATGTTGGCGTGGACTCATTTATATATTCAATTATCGAAATTGGCATCTAAATATGTTTAGAGTTTAGAGAAATAGAAATATTTATGGTTTAGGGTTTGGGAAAATAAAAAAATTTATGGTTTAGGGTGTAAGGATCAAAAGGGAGAAAATATAAATGTGAAAATGTAAAAAATTTGAAAGATATTTGGATATAGCGATCTCCCCAAATACTGTCATAAAAATAAATTTATTATCAAATTTATTTATTATTTTGATGAGTTGATGTTGGGGTGAAATAATTTATCCAATTATCTCAAATTTCGTCTTCCTTTTTAAGACTCGAGACACTTCTCAACGCATTTCGAGTTGCATTAAATGAATCGGGTATAACCATCTCATACTTATAGAGTTTTGATTCCAAGGCATTCTCTCGTATCTCGAAACTTCTTTGAGTAAAATTGTATCTTCTCTATGTGATAGAGCTCTTACTTCTTATATTTCCCGCTTATTCGTAAGTGACTCGAAAAGCGGTTCGTTGTTCGAGTCCAGGCATCACTCGCATTTATTGCGGATTGAATAGACTAGTATTTCGTCTTTTCTCACTCAAAATCGATTTCGGTTGTAAGTTCTATTATGTTATAGTCGGTATTTTTAGTATGATTATTGCTTAGTCTATATCAAGTTATCTCACTCGATGTTCTTCACTTAACTTGATTATTTGCTCGGACTAGCTCGATGGAATTTTTAGCTACATGGATATTGGACTCGGAAAATTTCATTTCGTTTCGACTCGGATAATCGGTTGCTTAATTATCATAATTATTTTATTATCTGTGTCTAATCTTGGACCAAAGTATTTTATACTTTGAGAACCAAAATTGATTTACTTTTGTAGGTTATTCAATCGAGGATACACTTTTCAAACTACAAAAGTAGCCGAAGCTTGAACGTCAAATCACCAGCAGACATGGCTTTTCACCTTCTCTCGCTCCGAGTCCCGGAAGATTGTGTCGAGGTCATGCTGTTTTAAAATCTAGAAAACTGAAACGCCAAGCTTAACGGTGGTTTCCACCTTATCTTTCAAGACATCGCCGAGTGGTTTTGGGACTTCCAAGAGAGTTAAACCGTTGTCCAACGTTCACATTACAACGGATACTTTACGAGTGAGTCGAAAGCTTCTATCAACGGTCACGAGAGGACTCTCGGTCAGCGAGATGAAGAAAACGGCTACTCTGCCTAGTCATCTATAAATAGAAGCCACCTTACAAGACTTGAAGATTGCCGAACATATTGTTAATACACATACTTGCTCAAAGTCATTGTGTTTACTTTCAATCTTCTACTTACAACTCCTATTCCGTAATTCACTACTTTACGAGTTGTAAGGTCTTGTACTCGATTACAAACTCTTTCTTCTATTCTTTGTAAGGTCCCTTGACTAAGCCGTAAGGGTTAACTCAGCTTAGTTGTCCCTAACTTGTAAGGGTTATCTCGGTTAGGAAGTACTAGATCGAGATAAGGGAATTTCGAGTCTAGGAAAACTTGTATAGAGTTGTCTAAGGGAGCAACTCGGGTTCGATCGGTTCACGGTATTTTGTGGACTCAAAATAGTGGATTTGACTTCGTGCTTGGACTAGCACGGTCCGTGGTTTTCTCGCCCAGGAGGGTTTCCACGTAATCTCTAAGCGTCATCTTTTTGAGTTCATTCTAGACTCGAGACAGTTTTATAGCTCTTGCTTCATTTACTTATCCACTCGTAATAGCATTTCGAGTCCAAACTTTTCGACCCTGTTGATAGACTCGGAACCTGTCTTTGTTTTGTTTTCGACAGAGGAGCTAAAGTTTCCACGAAAAACTTCCATCACCCTATTCACCCCCTAGGGCGACTCGGACTCTCCCCGAGCAAACCTTCACTTTTTGGTTGCACGTTTATTGTATTATACATGATCGTAAACTAGGTACATGATTTTTTTTAAATTTACGTAATGCATAAGATAATAATGAATATCAATGAAATGTTGAGGTCATCCATTTATTTTGCTTTAACAACCCCAAGCCATAACTATGACCAGAGTTCCCATAACCCTTGTTGAATTTAGCAATGAGGTCGGGCTCACTAGGCAAGACATAAAGTCTATGTACGGTGCGATCGGTCCACAAAGAGAGGGAAAAGTGATAAAGGATTTGTTGGAGAAAAAGGTAATAAATAATAGGGAATTATTACTAGTTTTGTGATTGTTTGCTCCCTTTCTCTCCAACAAATTCTTTATCCCTTTTCACTTTTTCGTAGACTAACCCACGCTAGACACGGACTCAATGTCTTACCTTGTGAACTCGATCTCATTTCTAAAGACAACAAGCATTTTAAGAAACTCTGGTTGTGGGTATGTCTTGGGATAGTTAAAGCGAATTAAAGGGATTGCCTCACCATTTCATTGATATTAATTGTATTATGCATTATGTAAAACTAAAAAGAAAATCATGTCTAGTTTATGATAATGTATAATATATCAAACTTGGAAGAAAAAGGAAACCATGCATTATATTATTAATATAATATATACGTAAACAATTCTCGTACCCAACGAATAGAGGGAAAGAGTTGTATATATATATATATGGATGGTTTAAGGATCAAAAAGAGAAAACATGACTGTGAAAATATAAAAAGTTTGAAAGGTATTTGGATATAGGGATCTCCCCAAATACTTGTCATAAAGATAACTTGTTATCAAATTTATTTATTTTGATGAGCTGATGTTAGGGGTGGACTAAGGTGGACAAATTTATCCTATTACCTAAATTTTTGATTTCCTTTTTGGTTGAAAGTTTGTTATATTATACATGATCGTAAACTAGTGTACATGATTTTTTGAACTTTACATAATGCATAAGACAATAATGAATATCAATGAATTTTTTAGACCATCCATTTAGTTGGCTTTAACAACCCAAGATATAACGAGAATCGAAATTTCTTTGTTGTGATTAACAATAAGGTCGAGTTTACAGTACAAAACATGGTGTGTGCATGTAATATAGGCCGATCCATGAAGAAGGGCACAAGAGGTCGAGGAGTCAAATGGAAACAAATGTGATAAACAAAAAGAAATTAGTAAGAGTTCACTATTGTTTGTAACCTTTTGTTTCCATTTGACTCCTCTACCCCTTCTACCATTCTTTGTGGATCGGCCTATGTTACATATACATTCCATATTTTGTCTTGTAAAACCAACCTCATTGTTAATCACAACAAGAGAACTACGATTGCCGTTATGTCTTGGGTTGTTAAAGGAAATTAAAGGAATGACCTCAACATTTTATTCATATTTAATTATCTTATGCATTACGTAAAACATAAAAAAAATTCATGTCTAGTTTATGATAAATATTGAATACATCAAAATTGGAAGCAAAAAGGAAACCATATATTATATATACATACTTTTTTTATTTTAAAAAAGAGAAATTTAACCATTACAAAAAATAACTAGTTACAACAATGGTCCGTGTTAGGAATATATACAAAGTAACATCATCATTTTTGTTTTTCATATAATTTGATTAATGGCATGCGGAATTGTGTATAATTGTGTTTGTTTTTGTTACCAATCTATACTTTTCAGTAAATTATCGTATGCATTTCATAAGCTTAAAGAACCCGCTCCAAATTCTCTCGCATAACAAGTTATCCTAGGTCATGGTATGTGCATAAATATGTGTATAGCGCTTTGAATATGAGCTTGGTATGTATAGTTTTTGAATTGTCGGTGTTGGACAGTTTGAGAATAATATGATAATAGGTTGTGTGGCTATTTTAATCTTATCATAATTTGACAAAATATCACAGTGCTCATTTCACCTCTCGTTCATCGGGTGAAATTATGATGACAATAAATTATTCTTGAATGGGTTTAGGACCATTTATCCTTGTAGAAGTATCTTAGGCTCATGTCATATTATTTATGCGTGAGTACGTATTTCGGGAACTATATGTGGTGAATTGCTTCTCGTTTTTATGGGTAAGGTATGGATCGAGCGTGGGTTTATAGCGATAGGAGGAGTGTAGAATATCGTGATGGTGTTAACAACTTTCTATAGATTACATCGAACATGCAACCAAATTCGGAGAACAATCCATATTTTGTCAGTGTTTAAGGTGTTTTAACTCATCAAGATTGCCCCTAAAGTTGTAAAAGGTCACTTATATCGGCATGGGTTTGACACAAATTATAAGGTGTGGGTATGGCATGGGGAAGAAGAGTTTGTTAATATTAGCGTACGACAAGAAGATTAAGGGTATAATGGAAATGAAGCCGGTAGTAGTATGAAATTAGAAGATCGACCTCAAGACCTAGTTCGTGGGGTTGAACGCTATTTAGTCAATGTATTGTAGCAATTTGTTAGCCGATTTGGATAAGTCTCTATACCTAGGGTGTGATAAATATACCCGTTTATCAGCTGTGTTGAGGTTGATGAACTTAAAAACGGCTAATGGTCGGAGTGACAAAGTTTCATAGACTTGCGGAGTGTGCTCAAAGATATACTCCCAAAAGGCAATGCTCTACCCAGCGTACATATGAGGCGAAGAGGATGTTGTGTCCTCTGGGCCTGAGGTATAAGAAGATACATGCCTGCCCTAACAATTGCATATTGTATCGAAAAGAACACGCACATAGACATGAATATCCTAAGTGTGGTGTACCTCGGTACAAAATGAAAAACATCGATGGAGAGAGTGTTAAGGGACCTCCCATAAAGGTGTTGTGGTACTTGCCGATAATACTAAGGTTTAAGCGCTTGTGTTCAAGTGCAAGTGATGCCAAGAACTTGACATGGCATGCCAACGGAAGAGTGTGTAATGACAAGCTAGGTCACCCTAGTGATTCTTGACAATGGAAGAAGATCGATTCATTGTTCCGGAATTTGGTAGGGAAACACCGAATCTACGTCTAGGTCTTTGTATGGACAGAATAAACCTCCACGGTGACCTTAGTAGCAAGCACAACAGATTAGCCCGTTCTTTTTGTTATGTACAACCTACTGTCGCCTTTGTGTATGAAGCGCAAGTACATTATGTTGTCAATACTCATTTATGGGCCTAAATAGCCAGGAAATGATATAGATGTGTAGTTAGCGCCTTTTGTTGAAGATTTGAAGCTTTTATGGGATGAAGGTGTTTCGGTTTACGGTGCACAACATCAAAAGGATTTTACATTGCGAGTTATAATCTTGACCACAATCAATGACTTCCCCGCGTACGAAAACTTGTCCGGATACACTCGTTAAAAGCCACAAGGCATGCCCCATTTGTGAAGAGGGTACTTGCTGCTATCAACATAAGCATGGAAAAAATATGGGCAATCTCCAACACCGAAAGTTTCTACCCTTTTCCCATCAATATCATAAGAAATAGAAGGCTTTCGATGGTAAAACCGAGATCGATTCTACTCCAACTCCATTAACAAGACATCAAATATATGAGCAAGTGAAGGATCTTGATGTGGAGTTCGACAATCCATACCGATGTCATTATGAAAACGGTGTGTGGAAAAAGATATCAATATTTTTTATCTTCCATATTTGAAAGAGTTGTATATGAGGCATAGTCTTGATCTAATGCAATAGAGAAAATGATCTTTGAAAGTCTCATACGCAATCTTCCGAACATACCGGGAAGACCAAGGACGGAGAGAAAGCATGACTTGATATGTGTGAAATGGGAATACAAGAGGAATTAACACCACAACCAAAGGGGAAAAGAACATATTTACCTCCGGCGTCTTACAAGCCGAGTAGAAAGGAAAAACAACATTTGTATGAGACCTTGAAGAAACTCAAAGTGCTACGGGGATATTTTTCAAACATCGGTAGACTCATTTCAATGTCGGATTATAGACTAATCAGTCTTAAATCTCATGATTGTGATGCTTTGATGCAATAAATACTATCGGTTGCTATTTGAGCCGTATGTCGAAACATGTTAGACGAGCAATCACAAGACTTTGCTTCTTCTTCAATTCCATATGCAACAAAGTCGTTGATTTTGAGAAATTGGATAATCTTTAGTGCGGCATGATCGCTACATTGTGCCAACTTGATATGTACTTCCCACCTTTTTTATATATTATGGTCCTCCTAGTTGTCCATTTGGTAAGAGAAGTGCGACTCGATGGCCCGATTTTTTACTGATGGATGTACCCATTTGAATGTTTTATGAAAATTCTTAAAAGGTATGTTAGAAATAGGCACCGACCGGAAGCGTGCATTGCTGAGGCATACACAGCTGAGGAGTGTGTCGAGTTACTGCTATGAATACTACCCCTAAATGGAAGAAGTTGGTATTTCAAAACATCGATTTATGGGGAAGATTAGTGGGTCGGGGAAACTGGGGTCTACGGTTTTTACAATCAATCGGGATCAAGCACATCTTTATATTGTACAAAACAATGATGAAGTGCGGTGATTCATTGATGAGCACAAATCCCTCATAAGGAGACAGATCGCAGGAAAAAATGAGACATGGGTACTGACCCTTCATAATCGCACATTTGTCAAGTAATTCGAGAGATAGAGTGATCACTAGCCAATTAGAAGAATCACAAGAACATATCTTGTAAACATTAGTAAGCTTGGCTAGAGGATCACGAGTTGGAAATCATATCTTACCGTCAGTATGACATCAATGGATACTCTTTCTACATAAAGAGCCAGGACAATAGGAATACCTCGCAAAATAGTGGGGTCACATTGGAGGCTCATATACTTCATTTGTTCCAAATCTAAAGACAAAAATCCAATTGTAGCTAAAATGTCATATTATAGAGTCATTGAGGAGATAAGGGAGCTAGACTATGTTGACTTCCGTGAGCCTGTTTTTCGGTGCAAATGGGTTGATAATAACAATAGTGTCCAAGTAGATGAGATGAGATTCATGATGGTCAATCTCACAAGAGAAGGGCCTAAAGGGGATCAATTCATTATGGCATCCCAAGAAAGGCAAGTGTTCTACGTTGAGGACCCGGCCAATGATAAATGGTCTATTGTTATTCAAGGAAAGATGCACGTTGCTGGTAGGGATGGTGAAGATGTGTGGGAGTTCTTTGAGTAGACCCCACACTTCTTGGGAATGCCTATCGAAAATGTGGATCCCAATTTAGAAGATTTATATTTAAGGGTTGACCATCAAGTGGGCATATATGTTGATGATAAGTCCAAAGGATAGGGAAAAAGGCATAAACCATATAATTATATCAACTCGGTAAGAACATTAATTTTATTCTAGAGGATATTCAATATTGTTGCGTGTTTTAGAAACTGTAGCTTGTTTTTCATTATTTTTGACTTGTAGTATTCATGTAACAGATTACTATTTGATGAGGATAAAAATAAGGACTATGTTGTCCAATGGAAGGGTAGAAGATCATCATTTGATGAGAATTATCATTCATGTAATGTTTCTTGTGGATAATTGTTGTTGAACGCTTTTCTCGGTTTTGGTTACTAGTCTCAGCTTTTGCTTAATATTTTCCCAAGTTTTTATGTTGTCTACCTCTACCCCTGCACGAACTTCAAGCAAGCAAAATAAGGACTAAGCTCTCCAATGGAAGGGTAGAAGATCATCATTCGATGAGGGTCAAAAGGGCTAAACTTTTCGGGTAATGTTTCTTGTGGAAAATTGTTGCTTGAATGCTTTTCTCGGTTTTGGTTGCTAATCGTATCTCCCGCTTAATGTTTTGCTCAATTTCTATGTTGTCCACCTCTACCCCTGCACGAACTCCAAGCAAGAAAAATAAGGACTAAGCTCTCCAATGGAAGGTTAAAAGATCATCATTCGATGAGGGTCAAAAGGACTAAGCTTTTTCGAGTAATGTTTCTTTTGAATATTTCTTATGGAAAATTGTTGCTAATCTCGGCTCCCGCTTAATGTTTTCCTTAGTTTTTATGTTCTCCACCTCTACTCCTGCACGAACTCCAAGCAAGTTATACATAAGAGGAGCATCACTTTAGGACAATGACAAAAGAAATAGAGATTGTTAGCTAGATGATCTCTTTGTGTATTCCTTTTCTAGTACTTGTACCAAAAACTTCATTTCTTGGTCTTTGAATTTTGTGGAATAAATGACTTCAATATTTATGCCAAAAGATTTATCTCTATTTTCTCAAAGTGATGCTTTATATTAGATTGAGTTATGTGCTTGTTTTTATGACTATATTGGTTGATTGGAGTTCTCGTAGAGGTAGTGTGGACAGAAAATATGATGTATATATGTTGTTTAGGCTACCTCTACAATAACTCCAGGTAAGCAATATTGTCATAAGACAATCATATAACTAAATCTACTGCAAAATTTGGATAAATAGAGATTTTCCTTGGGGCAAAATTTTTCAAATGAGTTTCTTCCGCAAACTTTCAAGACGAGAGATGAACTTTTAAACATAAATACTAAAAGAGTAGTCTTTGTATTATATTTCACATCATTGTAATATATTCATTGTTGGAACTGATTGTGAAAAATAAAATTATGTTGTCGATCTTGTTAAAAATGAAACTTTTTGTGGTTGTAGTAATGTGGGAAATTTTGGTAATATTTTGGAACAATTGAAGCTATTGTTTGTTGTGTAAGTTATGATGTATTTTATAGTGTATTTTGTACAAGAGTTACGGAAAAAATAAAATCTAAAAAAACGCAGACCTATGACGACTCTTCTTACATTAGAACTGTCGTTATATTCCCTCACTACTAGAAAAGAGACAATTAGCGACGGAAAGATCAACGGAAAATTGTGAAATAGCGACGAAATTTTGGAAATAGCAACGAAAATATTCCGTCGCTAAAAGCCGAGTCGCTAAATTTTAGCGACGGACTTCGCCGAATCCGTCGTTAATTAGCGATGGACGTGTGACGAAAACTGCTTCCATAGCTGATGTAAATCGGGGACGGAATTAGTAATCGGCGACGGAAATGGTGAATTTTCCGTCGCCGATCCACGTTGGTCCGTCGCAAAACCGTCGCTATCTTGGTAGAATTTCAAAATACATTTTTCTAATAATTCGTTACCCTAATACAAAAAAATTGTGAATGGATATACAAATCCAACGTTCACATATGTGACATTTACATTTGGCATTTACATATGCCGACCACAAAGTACTCATCCAAGTTGGATATACAAATCCAACACACATGCTGAAAATCATGAACAATCCAAACATATTTAAAACCAATTCACAAGTTCACAAAAACAACCATACAAAAGTTAAGAAGAAACCATAAACACATGTTAAAAGTTTGCAAAATGTGAATCAATACTCAAAAGCTCACAATGAATCGATCCAGGGTCCTCACTCTTCCTCATCCTCTTCCTCTTCTTCTTGTGGTTGTACTGGTCGACGGTGAGATCCAAATGCTCGCTGAGATATCATGAATTCAGTGAAGCATGCTATTAGCTCAGCGTAATTGTCCACCTTTTCTTTAAGCTGCCTATTTTCCAACCCAAGCACACGAGCATGCTCAATCCTTGATGTAACTCGAAGTTAAATTATGCACTTGTTGCTCTCAAATCCGAGTCATCCGGAGTAAAACCTTTCGGTGATTTCAAGGACATGGTTGGTTTTAAGTTTTTAGCCTCGGATCCAAGTCTATATATGTGACCTTTTCGGCTTCTTCTTATTTTTCCTTGCCTTCGAGCATGAAGTCCTTCAATCGATCACTTCCTTTCTTCTCAAAATTTCTTCTTATTTAGACTTCATCGGTTGGTAACCAAGTGAAAATTTTCTGTATAAATGAAAAAGTAGTTTATAATTTATGAAATTATAATGTAATGCTCAAACATGCACAAAAAATCATTATGTTATCGAAATTCAGAAAACTAAAGATTTTTCATTACCTTGAACTCGAGAAAACCACAAATCATGTTGTGATCAAGGAACTTTACCCCATGTAGGCCACGCTCCGTCATACTTGCTTTGGAAGATGTGGGAAATCGTGCCCATAACTTTATCAATGGGGAAGAACCTAATCAAGACACATAGAAAACAGTTAGTTCTACTATTCTACTATTAAGGTTAATTTTTTTATTACTTATTATCACACTTACCCTTCACCATCCGGCTCGATCCGAATCTTTTCTCAACTGCTAGCACTTGCTTGATTCAAGGCTAGCATGCTCATTGCCTACATCAGTTGGCCCATCATTGTAGGCCTTTGTGGTGGCCTTTGTTCGGCACCAACGTGGATACGTGGTATGTTGGTCGTACCATATTGGTTATATGTGTACGTATTGAGCGAGGTTTGAGTACATATAAGGGTGTTGAGAATATGGAGGATTTGGAATGAAAGACCCACCCATTAGGCTTTGCATGTGTGGGATGTTTGGAGGTCGGAAATAAGGAGGATTGGGAATGAATGACCCACCCATTGGAGTTTGGTTGTAAGGGGAGTGTGGAGATAGTGCTCCACCTATAGGAGACTCGAAGGTTATGAGGGTTTTGAGAGGGGGTAGAAGTGCTTACATCATTACCTTCACCATCGGTAATGACATTTCTAGCCCGTCCCCAAGTAGCTGATCTTTTCAATCTGCCTCTACCTCTCTCCATATTTCCTAACATAAACAACATAAAAACATTATTAGTAAACATCCAACGGTTAAAGTGATTCAATATAAAACAAAATAGAAACATTAGTAAACATATAAACATGTAAGCGTTAGACATAAATATTCTTCTATTAAGAAATTACGCTTTAATTGTTTAACATTCATTACATTAATAAGAATTCATTTGATTACAATATAAATAAAAGTTATTCAATATAAACAAACCAAAAAAAGAACATGTTCAACTAGCCATCATCCTCATCATTAGTATCATCATCGTCTTCATCACTATCCTCTTGGGTATCATTGAATATGCGATGTTTGTCTTCCTCATCGGTGATGTTATCATCATCCCATTCACCTTCCTCATCTTCTTCACCATCCTTTTCTTCACTAACATCCTCAATCCCATCTTCCGGGTTTAAAATAACATCATCAACTAATTCTTTTGCTGATATTGAGTTATCAACCAAAGTGTCCGGCAAAGTTTCCATTATAGGATCGATCGTACCGATACTATCCTCTTGAAATGCAAGAGGAATAGTATATTGGTCATCAACTCGGCCCTTGGTTTTCCTGCCACTACGACGAACCAATTCGAGCTTTTCTTTAGGGACCCCTTGTGGATATGAAATATAATACACCTGAGTTGCAGTACTAGCAAATATGAAAGGATCGTACTTACGATAACGCCTCGTATGATGCACTTCAACATACGAACTAAATTTATGGCCCCAAGTTCCTCGAGGACGACTACGGTCAAACCAATCGCATTTAAACAGCACACATGTTTTTATTGGTTCACCAACATATTCAACTTCAACTACTTCTTGCAAGATGTCATAGTAATTATTTTCAACATGTCCTCCATCAGCTCCTTTCACACAAACACCACAATTGAAGGTCATCCTCCCTTCATTTCCGAGCCTCGATATGAAATAACATTCCATTCACCGTGTTTGTTGTCCATGTTTTCACTCTCCTTAAATGACCTTGAGCTAATTGCATCAAGTAAACATGCTTTTCATCATGATATACTCGATAACGATGAATTTGTGTCAATAACATAGTATTGGTTTAGTTTATTAAAATTGAAAATCGAATACTAATAATTTTGAGGCATGAGCATTAAGTCTTAATATATGATACTCACATCTCCTTTGAACCAATTTTCGAACTCACTTTCCACCATTCCATCAATTGCGAGCATCACTAACATCAGCATACTCACATCAGCTCGTTTTTGGTGTTCGAAGAGACTGAGTTTAAATTGTTTATTAATATGACATCATCGTTGCGAAAAAATTCATTGAAATGAGTGTTGTCTAGGACAAGATAAACTCACTCAAGGTAAGGTTTAACTTCGAACAGTTCAGTAAAACATGGACATGTGCAGCCGTTTTTCCTTATCATCAAGGAAACGCGGAGTGAACTTCCCAATTGGAGCACCTTCTGGTTTGAATACCGAAAGAGTAGGATTGTGGTATGGAACTTCACTCCATTCTTTTCGTGGACTTCTATTGCGCATGCAAGGCACGTTAGAGCCGAAATAGTAAGATGCAAAATGTGTTTCTTCAAATCGTTCATATTTTTCAGCGATACTCCCTTCGAGCTTCGATTCGTTTCCTATGGATCTCTTCAATCGGCCAAAGAACCTCTCAAATGGATACATCCACCGATATTGTACCGAACCACCCAATTTTGCTTCCTCCCCAAGTGAACAGGCAAGTGTTACATCACATTGAAGAACCCGGGAGGAAATATTGTTTCCAATTTACAAAGTGTTATTGAAATATTTCGATGCATTTGCTCTAACTTCGCATCCCGTAAAACACATGAGCAAAGGTTCTTGAAGAACTCACTAATTTCAATGAAAGGCACTTAAACCTCTTCCGGGAGTGCACTAAATGCTATTGGAAGAAGACTCTCCATGAAAACATGACAATCATGACTTTCCATGCTATGAAACTTAGTGGAGTTTGGGTCTACAAGGTATGAAATGTTACAACAAGTAATCATCCGGCATTTTCAACTCTCTTGCCCATTGACATATTGCCCTCTTACTGCTCCTACGTGAAAACATATTTTGCCTTCATTTTAGAATTTTACCATTTACTCCATGCTTTAAATTCAACTCCACACGATCACACAACTCTTCCAAATCCATTCTTGCCTTGATATCATCCTTTGTTTTCCCAAGAATATCCACAACAATGTTAATTATATTCTCAAAAAAGTTCTTTTTAATGTGCATCACATCTAGGTTGTGGCGAAGAAATTGATCTTTCTAATATGGAAGCTCCCAAAATATGCTTTGTTTTGTCCAATTATGATCGTTTTTGAACCCCGAAATGTTAATTTCTTGCTCTTCCGTTACTTTGGGCAAGTTCTCAACCCATTGTTTCATTTCTTCCCCGTATATCGACGAGTAGGACCCGAATGTACGGTTTTCCTGTTGTAAATGATGTGCTATTCCTTCGGAATGCGTGACTTCGTGGCAAAAACCGCCGATGGAAATCAAACCATGATTTGATTTGATGCTTGGACTAGCATTGTCCGTGGTTTTCCGCCCCAAGTGGGTTTCCAGTATATATGTGTTTACATTTTTCGAGTTCAATCTAGACTCATATTGTCTTGATTATTCTTTTAAAAGCTTAAATCATCCAAGTTTGTCAAAATTTCCTCATCACCCTATTCACCCCCTCTAGGTTGACTAAGACTCTCTAAGCGCAAACCTTCAATTAGTATCGAGCCTAGCCTTTCGGAAAAGATTTAACAATCCAAAGGTCTAAAGATCGGACGGCTGATAACAACGGAGAGTTAGATGAAGGAAGATCCTCCAAGCAAACCATCTAAGTTCAACGGATCAAATTTTGTGCACTTGGAAGAAGCTAATGGAATGCTTTATCGTTGGACCACGATGAAGATGTATGGAACATCCTACAAGAAGGCAATTACATTCCAACGAAGATGGACGATACAAGACCCGTGCCTAAAGCAAAGTTCGAGTACACCACCGAAGAGGCGAAAAGTTCGAAAGAACTTTAAAGCAATGAACATTCCGATGTGCGCCATTAGCTCGAAAAATAAAACAGAGTGTCGGCTAGTGACATAGCTAAAGATATGTGGGATACTCTTGTCAACACATATGAAGGAACAAGCCAAGTAAGAGAAGCGAAGATAAGTCAATATCTTCACAAATATGAGCTGTTCAAGATGGAGCCGAAGAAAACATCACTCGGATGTTTATACGCTTCACCGAGATTACAAACAATCTCAAATCTCTAGGTAGAAAGATTTCCCATAAAGAAATGTGCGGAAAAATTCTAAGAAGTCTACCTAAGAGAACATGGGGTCCCAAGGTGACAGACCATCGAGAAAGCTCAGAACCTCTCTCAAGTAAAGCCAAATGAACTGATTAGGAAGTTACTTACAAATGAAATCCATCTAGAAGAAGAGGATGCCGAGGTCGGCACCAAAAAGAACATTGCGCTGAAAGCCTCGTAAAGCGAGAGGAAAAATATGAGTTCCTCGGATTCGAAGAAGATCCCATGGCACTCATTTCTCGAGGCTTCAAAAGAATGATGAAGCATAAAAAATGGGAGAAAATGCCAAGAGAAGAGTTCTACAAGAAAGATAAGAAGGATAGAAAAGGTCAACACTCATCCCATTCAAAGTTATCTTTAACTAAGAACTCAGTCTGTTTTGAATATGGCAGCAAAGATCACACGAGTCAAAGACTGTCCAAGAAGAAGGAGGGACAGAAAGAAGAAGAAGGCTATGATAGACACATGGAGTGATGAAGATTCATCTGAAGAAGATGAAGACTCATACGACTCAAAATGTCCGATGGCACTATCAAACCCGAAGCTAAATCCGAGTCGGACTCAGAAAACTCGGACACCGAGGAGACAAATCCTCAACATGTAATAGAATACTTTCTTAAGTTCTCCAAAGTTGATTTAGCTAAATATATTTACACTTTAGAAGAAAAGTCCAATTCGATTCTCGCTAAATATAAAGAACAACTTGAGTCTCTTACTTCGAGAGCATTGGTTTGAAAAATAAATTTGAAAAGCTGAGACTTACTCTAAGAGAACTCAAGAGTAGTACTCAAGCTAATAAGATTGAGTCCGAGACACTCAAAAGAGAAAATAAGCATCCGAAACAAAAGCTCAATGAGTCTCAAGAGCTTATTTTGAAATTTACTCAAGGTCAGAAAAACCTTGACATGCTTTTAGGCTCTCGGTGTGTCTCCTTCAGGAAAGAAGGGCTTTGTTTTAACGAGGAAGAGGAATCTAACTCCTACTCAAACCTTTTCAAAAATGGTTCTAGAACTGTGAAGTTCGGGAAAGTTAAGTATGGTCCTATTCATAAAAAGGAAAGAAGGACTGAGCCCGGAACAGTTTATAGGAGAAAACCTTCTCTACTGTTTATAAAAGAAAAGATTTTCAAAAGAAAGAGATACGGACTCGGTTTTCTAAAAAGAAGACTCGGAATCAAACCAAACCTAAAGTAATTCAAATATGGGTTCCCAAGAGTCTTCTTCCTCGAAAAGGACCATAGTAAAGGGAGTTACTAGGTTCGTTATGGGAAGTGAGAAGGGTTAGTGTATTTCTAACTTATAGGTAACTCGAGAAAAGAAAAAGGTCACTGGTACCTAGATAGTGGATGCTCACGCCATGTGTCGGGAGACTCAAGAACTTTTTCTAAGTTGGAAGATTACAAAGGAGGCAAAGTCACTTTTGGAGACAACAGTAAGGGAAAGATTGTTGGAATAGGCAAGATTGGGAAAGGAGACAACCTAGTCGAGCACGAGTCTCATCTTATCAAGGGATTAAAGTATAATCTACTCAGCATCTCTCGGTTGTGTAACAAAGGGCAAGAGATAAGACTCACTTGAAACCAATTGTTATATCTCCGACGCAACTACCAACGAGACTATGCTCTCGGGTAAGAGATCAAGTAATACTTACACTATTCCTCTCTCGACCCAAGTCAGAATTTATCTTGTTTAAAAGCATCTCTACATGATGATTCTTAGACATGGCACCATAGACTAGGTCATGTTAGCATGCACACTATCAAAAGATAGCTCGGAATGGTGAAAATCAAATAGATGAGTAATCTCAATCGGATCGGATCATCGAAGATCAACTAGTTCAACTCAATAATCTGGTGAACTAGAGAACAGTAGAGCATTCAAATATGCTTCGAGCTACCCACTTGAAAACATCTTGTTTGACATCAACAATGGGGTAAGAACTCGCTCTTCCTTGTAAAATCTATGTGCATTCACTGCATTCATATCATTAACTCGATCCCGGATATGCATTAGAGGCCCTAAATGAACTTGAATGGATAAAGTCCATGCAAGAGAAACTTAATCAATTTGAAAGAAACCAAGTCCGGACTTTGACCAAACGACCTTCTAACCACCCAGTCATAGGAACCAAATGGGTTTTCAAGAACAAACTGGATGAGGATGGGCTGGTAGTTAGAAATAAGGCTAGACTTGTGGCTCAAGGTTACAATCAAGATGAAGGAATTGATGTGGGGAAACCTTTGCACCTCTTGATAAGATTGAAGCAATTAGAATCCTATTGGCATTTGTATCAAGCATGAATATTAAATTGTATTAAATGGATGTCAAATGTGCTTTTGTGAATGGTTTTATTCAAGAGGAAGTCTATGTTGAGCAACCCCTGGATTTGAAAACTCGGAATTTCCAAATGATGTTTTCAAGTTGCAAAAAGCTCTTTATGGCCTTAAACAAGCTCCCGGAGCTTTGTATGAAAGACCGAGCAGTTTCTTGGTTGAAAATAATTTCAAAAGAGGTCAGATTTCCAAAAATGTTTTCCTAAACACCAAGGGGAAAGACTTTCTTATTGCTCAGATTTTTGTTGATGATATAATCTTTAGAGCTACTAATAAAAATCTCTATTGAGATTTTTCTGAGTTAATAAGATAAGAATTCCAAATGCGCATGCTTGGGAGAGCTCAATTTCTATCTTGGTCTACAAATCAAACAAGACAAAGATGGCATTTATGTCCATCAATCCAAGAATACCAAGGAGTTGCTGAAGAAGTACAAGCTTCAAGATGCAAAACATGCAGCAACACCAATGAGTAGCAGACCTAAAAGCTGGACTAAGACGAAAAAGTTAAAGCGAGTAGATCGAAACTCTATCGAGGTATGATTGGATCACTACTATATCTCACATCCAATAGGCCGGACATTATGTTTAGTGTATTTTTGTGTGCAAGATTCCAAGCTAATCCAAAAGAATCACATCTCACTGCGGTGAAGAGAATTTTTAAATATCTTGCAGGAACTCGGAATCTAGGTCTATGGTTCTTAAGAGACTCGGAACCGACCCTCACTGGATACTCGAGATATCGATATGCTGGATACAAGGTTGATAGAAAGAGCACCTCAGGAGCATGCAAGTTTCTAGGTCAATCCCTTGTATCTTGGCACTCAAAGAAGCGGAACTCGGTTGCTCTATCAACTCCCGAAGCTGAGTACATTGCAGCTGGAGCATGCTATGCTCAAATTCTATGGGTCCCGCAACACTTGAAAGACCTTGGACTTTCATTCAAATCAATTCCAATTAATTGTGACACTCGAGTGCAATCAGCATCACTAAGAATCCAATTTAGCACTCAAAGACAAAGCATATTAAGGTCAAGTATCGTTTTTGAGAGACCATTCGAGAAAGGTGATAGTGAACTTGAATTCGTTTCTACAAAATTTCGGTTAGCTGATATCTTTACTAAGCCACTTAGTGAGGATCAGTTTTGTTTTATTAGGAATGAACTTGGCATGATAAATGCATGATTATGTGTCTCTCTAAGTGAAATTATTTTGCCCGATTAAATGTTACATGTTCCTTTCCTTTGTCTTAATAACAATTGGTTCAATTGACCTAGTGACACTGAACTAGGAGTTATTATCTGTTTGCTTTTTATGAGTCAATCGGAAACTTTATCGAGTCGGACTCAATTTTTAGAAAATTGGATTTCAAACTTCGAAATCATCTCTAGATTACTCGAGAATTTCACAAAATTCTTTTAAAATTTATCTTTTCTCTCTCTCTACAGCGTGCTTGATCGATGAACTAACCGTTGGGAGAGAGACACTGGAATTCTAACCGTTAGAGAGCGAACGGTCGCACCGGCTAAGGCGACCGTTAGAGGTTTGGGTCGAACGAATACTTGAAGGACATTCTTTTTGCTATATATAGCATCCCTTTTCCTTCATTCCACTACTTTACTCTCGGCTAACCTTAACTCTCGTATACTCACTCTTATAATCTAAGCTCTCAAGTACTCTCATAACTCTCTCTCTCTCTCTCTCTCTCTCTTTTCTTGGAGTTTACTTACGTTGGATGACAAATTGTTTCCAACCACAACCTTTTCGTGGTTGAAACACATCAAAACCACAGTGTATACAACTTTCTCGTTTCAGCGAATTCATATACCCATAACTCGTTCGTTGAGTTCTATTCGAACCTTTCTTGCTCCGAGGGAATCATTACCTCAAGAGTTCGCAACACTCGTGGTTCGTATAAATCTCTCTCTCCTCCATTGTCTTTTTAAAGTCTCTTCCATCTTTCTCAACAGCAACCCCATGCCTTTCAACGAAGTTGTTGATGAGTTTTTCACTCTTATAACGTGATCTTTTTTAAGACTTACTATGAAGGAATTTGAGTATAATGAATATTAGGCTCAGAAATTCCACTCGTTTCGACCTAAGATAATTATGAACTTAATTGTCTTAATTAAATTATTATATGTGCCTAATCTTGGACCAAAGTATTTTATACTTTGAGAATGAAAGTGGTTTACTTTTGTAGGTTATCTAAATAAGGTTATCTCATTTTTGAATTACAAAAGTAACCTAGGCTTCAAGTTGTCAATCACTAGCAGACAAGGCTTTTCTACTTCTAAACAAGGCCTAGATGCTATGTGAGGGTTGTTTATTTCCAAAACTTGAAAACTTCAATGCTAAGCTCAACGGTGGTTTCCACCTTACTTTTCATACTCCACCAGCTGATTGGAGCACCTTTAGGAGTCAAGAGCCGTTGCACAACGTTCACATCTCAACGTATCTTTTCGAGCGATTCGGAAGAACCGTTACAATGGTCACAAATGACTTATGTTCAGAAACTAGTCACAACTTGGTCATCTATAAATAGAAGCTAACTCTCAAGACTTGAAGATTGCTAGAATTATTGTCGATACACATTACTTAAGCAACGGTTATTGTATTCATATTTAATCTTCTACTTACAACTCTCGACTTGTAATTTTTACTTTCTTAGTTGTAAAGTCTTGTAATCAGTCACATACTCTTTCTTACTTTCTGAGTAAGGTCCCTTGATTGAGTCTGTACGGGTTAACTCAACTTAGTTGTCCCTAGCTGTAAAGGTTACCTCGGTTAGGAAGTACTAGATCGGATAACGGAATTTCGAGTCTAGGAAAACTCTGTAAGGGATTGTTTAAGGGAGCAATTCGGGTAGGTCGAGTCTGTCTGTATTTTGTGGATTCAAAATAGTAGATTTGACTTGGTGCTTTGACTAGCATTGTCCGTGGTTTTCTCGCCTTAGGAAGGCTTCCACTTATATCCGAGTTTACATTTTTTTAGTCTAATCTAGACTCGGATTGTCTTGATTATTCTTTTCAAAGCTTAAATCTTCTAAGTTTGTCAAAATTTGCTCATCACCCTATTCACCCCCTTCTAGGGTGACTAAGACTCTCCAAGAGGAAACCTTCACATCGGTATGGCTTGTTGAACTCCATAGCAAGATCCTTCACTTGTTTATAAATTTGTTGTCCTGTTAATGGAGTTAGAGTAAAATTCACCTTGGGTTTACCATTGAAAGCCTTGTTTTTCTTATGATATTGATAGGAATACGGAAGAAACTTTCGGTGTCCGAGATAGGTTGTCTTCTTTTCGTGCTTCAGCTGATAGGAACAAGTACCCTTTGCATAAATGGGGCATGCCTTTTGGCCTTTGACGGTGTAGCCTGGATAAGTTTTAGTATGCGAGAAGTCACCGATTGCTTGTGAAGATCATAGCTCACAATGTAAATTACTCTTGACAGTATGCATAAAAAGCTGAAACACCATAATCTCACAAGAGCTTTAGATCTTCAACAAAAGGCGTCAAGTACACATCTATATCATTTCATGGTTGTTTATGCTCGAGAAATCAACATTGACAACATAATTTACTTGCATTTCATACACAATGAGGATGGTAGGTTGTAGACAACCAAAAGAATGAGCAAAGTGTTGTGCTTGCTACGAGAGGTCACCAAGGGGTTTATTTCGTTTTGTACAAAGATCAAGACATAGATTTCATACCTCCTTACCAAATCCTGAAACAATGAATCTATCTTCTTCCATTGAGGAGAATCTGCAGGGTGACGTAGCTTGTCATCGGATATTCTTCCGCCAACATGCCACGTTAAGTTTATGGCATCATTTGCATTTTAAAACAAGCGCTTAAACCTCGGTATTATCCGTAAGTAACATAACAACTTTACGTGAGGTCCCTCAACACTCTCTCCATCGATGTTTTTTATTATTTATTAACGTACACCACATTTAGGACATTCATGTCTATGTGCATGTTCTTTTCAGTACAATATGCAATCGTTGGGGCATGCATGTATCTTCTTATACCCTGTGCCCATAGGAAACAACATCCTCTTTGCTTCATATGTACAGCTGGAAAATACATTGCCTTCGGGGAGCATATCTTTCAAGCACACTCAGTAAGTCCATGAAACTTTTGTCACTCCAGCCATTAGCTATTTTCAAGTTAAACAACCTCAACACAGCTGATAAACAAGTATATTTATCACGCCTCGAGTATAGAGGGTTCTCCAAATGAGCTAATAATCGCTCTAATACATGCGGTTGATCGACTAATTTACCTTCTACTTCACAAACCATATCTTCGACTCGATCTTCTAATTCCATACTAGCTTTATGTTCATCATGTCCTTCCTCTTCTCTTACATTATTATTCAAAAACTCCTCTTCCCTATGCCATACACACAACTTATAAGATGTGTCCAATTCATACTGAAATAGGTGACCTTTTATAACCTTAGGACTCAATCTTCGGGAGTTAAAACATCGTCCACATGGACAAAATATTAACTCTTCATTTGATTTGGCTGCATGTTCGATCGCTAGTCTCCAGAAAGTTGTTAACACCATCATGATATTTTAATGTATCATTATAAACCCACACTCAATGCATACATTACCCCTAAACACGAGAAGTAAATCACCTCATATAATTCCAAAAGTAGGTACTTTCATCATTAATATTACGCCAAATAATATGACAGGAGCCTAAGATCCTTCGACACGGATAAATGGTCGTAAATCCTATTCAAGAATAATATGACCTGAGACCGTGTAGCAAAATCTTATCATACATTCAACAAAATTCTACAACATTTCCCTTAGTCCTTCAAATACAACATATAAAGACGAAATAGCTAATGTGTATATGCTTTCTTAATTGTATGGTAATATAAGTAAGGACGTATATATCAAATTGGTCGTCATCATAATAGTACCAAAAGAACGAGAGGGGAAATGAGCACCGTGATATCTCGTCAAATGTATGAAAAGATTATAATAGCCACACAACCTATTATCATATTATTCTTAAAGCTGTCCAACACGGATAATTCAAAAACCTTCACATACCAAGCTAACATCTTGAGCACTATTGTAGACATAAAAGGTTTTCTATTGGAGAGTCTAAGTCAGCCTAGAGGGTGGTGAATAGGGTGATGGAGAAAATTAAACAATTTTTGCACCACTACAAGCTAAAAGCAGATTTTGAGTATAGAATGGACTCGGAACGACAATAACACAAATATACGTGGAAACCCTCCCGGGGTAGAAAACCATAGATGGTGCTAATCCTAGCACCAAGTCAAATCCACTATTTTGAATCCACAAAATATAGAGGACTAACTCAACCAGAATTATTCCCTTAAACAATTCGGTACAATGTTTTCCTACACATAAAAGTTCCCTTATCCGATCAAGTACTTCCTAAATAAGGTAACCTTTACAATAAGGGACAAGCTGAGCTGAGTTAGCCCTTACAGCTCGGTCAAGGGACCTTACGTAGAAAGTAAAAAAG
Source organism: Talinum fruticosum (assembly GCA_021018815.1). Taxonomy (NCBI): domain Eukaryota; kingdom Viridiplantae; phylum Streptophyta; class Magnoliopsida; order Caryophyllales; family Talinaceae; genus Talinum; species Talinum fruticosum. Next base: position 1,928,046 of record JAITYX010000003.1, on the reverse strand, counting down.
AATGTGACTTATTAAAATACATTCTTTACAACTCAGAAAATATTAAATACGAGACTTAGAGTTGCAAATAGAAGATTGAGTAAGAATGAGAACAATTAGTTCAACAATAAATTCGGTTTCATCAATCTCCTAGTCCGGTGAAGTGACTACTATTTATAGCCAACCAGGCAGAGTGACCATTGATTCTTGGTTCTGGCCAGAAATCTTCACTAGCCGTTCTAACGACTTTTTGAGTCACTCGAAAAGATCCGTTAGGATGTGATTGTTGTGTAATGGCTCTTGGCTCGGAAAGACGTTCGAATCAACTGGTGGTGACTGAAAGCAAAGGTGGAAACAACTATTAGTACTAGAGTTGGAGTTTTCTACTTTTGGAAACAAACAACACCGACACGGTGTCTAAGCCATGTCCAGAACTAGCTAAAACTTGTCTGCTGGTGTTTAACGACTAGAAGCCGATTGCTTTTTGTATTTCAAAAATAAGTTAGCCTCGTTTGAATAACCTATAAAAGCAAGCCACATTTGTTCTCAAAGTATAAAATACTTTGGTCTAAGATTAGCCATAGATAATAATTAAATCCAAGTAATTAAATGCTTAATTATCTAGCCTAAAAGAATGGAATTTTCCGAGTCTAATATTCAATATATTCAAATTTCATCTTGATTCAATCCTAAAGATGATAAAGCTAAAAGAGTTTATCGAGTATAACAACTTGATCTTGTCAAATAATTCTCAAGGAAATAAGCTGACTTAGAATAAAGAATTAATGCTATAATTCTCTTTACGTTGAAATACAAAGTCGGTGCTCGAATAAGAATCTTAGAGAAATTATTTGAGCATGCAATAGTTCCGAGTAATGTCCGAGTGAGTCGAAACACCAATGCAGCAGATATGCAATAAGGTACTTTCTAAGACAGTTAGAGCGAGAATGAAAACTTAGATAAAAGATTCTATATTACTCAGAATGACTTCGAATCAAAACTTAAGACAGATAGGATTTATACACGAGTCTTCATGTAATACTTAGATAGTCTTAGAGTCAAAACCCGAGTCTTTAGACACCTAAAAGTTTCGTCCCTTATCTCCTTTAATTTTATAATTTATTGTTGGCCTAATGATGAAATCCCGAGTTCCGTATGATTAGTGCAGCGGAATCCGAGTAAATCACAAAGAACCCCCTAGCACCAAATAAATAGCTTTTTACCTTAGGTCGGTCCAAAAATCCCTTTTTATTTTAGACGGTCCAAGCCTCGGGCCAAAGCTCTAGAGATAACGGAGTCCGAGTGTTGTGTATCGAAAAATTCCAGGCTTAGAATTCTATGTTTCCCTTTTGTCCAATCACACACGGAGCTAGAGACTCGACGATAGTGTTAGATGTTACGAGTTCATGAGCACGAGCATCAAAGTGTTGCGTTTATGCTCCAATACAGATCCGCCTTAGATTAGGAGCTTCTCCCTTAAGACAATGTCGTCTAACCAACGCCTCTTACCTGAATTCTTTAAGTCAAACGCTGCATTTTTGCCAGGAGACTCCTGTTCAAGCACTAGGGCACAAAATCCTAGGCATTCCCGAGTGGCCTGCGCCCCAGACCGGAATTCTATCCGGTTTTATCCTATTCTATCCGGTCTTATCATGTCGGTTTTAGCCTTGTCTCTCATTTCGAGCACGGCTTTCTCCTGTGTGTTATGCTTGTAGAAAGAAAACTAGAAGGCTTATTCTTAATGTTACTGTTGCTGAAATTTGACTAAGAGCTACCGAATACTCCTCTTTTTATTCCGATCTCTTGGCCCCTTTTCATCTTATTACTACTTTACTCTCTATTCCAAACCACATCCGAACTAGAATACTCCATCATTGATCTTCTTACCTACACTCAAAACTCAAAAAAAAAGCCCATTTTTCTTTATTCACCGCCGTCGCATCAAGAGAATTAGTGCGGAGATCCATATCAACAAGTGGACAACTCTGAGGGCATCGATTCGACCTTCGAACGGTTCTTTATTTTTATGTTTTCTTTATCGCCTTTTGTATTATGGATTAGAGTTATATCGCTTTTCTTTCCTCCCCGCCCAATGTAACCTTTAGAGTTTCTCGCTTTCTTTTGTTTCTTGCTTTTCTTTCTTTCGCTTTTATTTTCTTTCTTGCTTTCCTTTTATATGCTTTTTATCGCTTTCATTCATGTTTTGGTTACTTTAATTTCGTATAGCATGTTGTGTACTTGTGTTTAGTATGTTATTTTAATTCACTACTCAAACTAGTAATGGTCATCTTCGGACAAGCGGAATGGAAGGCTTTTCCTTACATTTCGTACCCTCACCCCGAATTTGATTCTTGGTTCTAAGACCGATGGAGTCATTTAAGCCTTTTTGGTCTTATTTTTCCTATACTAAGATCGAAGGAGCAAATTTTATTTTTGTTTTTGTTAGTTTTTCTTCCATAAAAATCTTACTAGTGACTCCTCTTCCTTGTGTTATACTTCTATTCAAATTGCATCTCGGTTTTCTGATCTGCATGTCAATAAATTTAGACATCTAAACCTGCATGCCAGGCCAAAGGCTGGGCTGATTCCTTTAGCCATGACCTATGGTCATCGCCCGTGACCGCTAGGTAATGGCTTTGGTCAAGCACTGAGTGATCAATGGTCATGGCTTCGGTCTAGATTAGCATTTTTATACTAATCGGCCCTAAAGCCTCACAACAGATTTAATATTCTAAATTTAATTTATTTGGTTCGAGTTAAGAAATAACATCCCGAGAATTCTGAAAATAATTCCTAAAATAAAATAATTAATAAAACGCTAATCAATTTAATTTAATTCATCTTCAACTCAATTTCATAAAATTCGAACTCTAAATAAGAGATCAATCCTCACCTTTAAAACTCATGTTCAAAACGCCGGAATCATTTTTCAACCTTTAAAAACACTTACGCCGGTTCGTGGGGAAACTCGGTCTGGCCGTGGTTCTTACAGATGGCAACTCTGCTGGGAGTAAATCATTTATTAAGAGGGCGAAACTTAAAAATTTTACTAGTGTGTTTTAATAATGTATTTGCATTAGGCATCCTGCATTTAACAACCTTTAAACATAGTTTATTACCCCCTGTTAACACTTCTAGTAAGAGGCTCCTACTACGTACCAGGCGGGCCCAACTAGGCATGATTGCCAACGGAGGCAGTACCTCTTCCCTCATAGCATGTGCTCTTAGTTTACCGAGCAGCACCGAGGATTCTAGCATTTTTTCTTGGTGTGCCCCACAAGGAAGACCTAATCCTAAGACTATGAGTCACCATGTATCCTACCTAGTCTAAACCTCTTTTGACCATAGATCTTTTTACAATTAGGTGGTCCCCTTACCTTCATTTGCATGCTTCAATTAGTGTGTTTGTTTTAGATTTAATCTTTTGCTTATGAGCCTTTAGGTATAGGTGAAGAGTGCTTGATTAGCCATTGCATGGGTGTGATTAAAATACCCGAAAATTTTCTAGAGTTGGTATATTATGTGCATTTAGCCAAAAGTCAAATTGCCTTTTTCTTTTAGGTTAGTCAATTATTTACACTTCCTGGTCATGCTAAAATTTTATTTAAGTAGTTTAGGTTGTCACCGACAGATCATTCCGAAGGAACACACCAAGGTTCCCTCTATCCTTCTAGTCATAGGTTTCTAGATTGTTTTCGGCCTTGTTATTTATCCGCATCACCATTTTGCATTTTCGCATTTCATTTAACCAAAATAAATTCATCTCAAATTAGGTGAGTCTATTTTGTATTTTTGAATTTCATTTAACCAAAATAAATTCATCTCAAATTAGGTGATTCTATTTTGTATTTTTGCATTTCATTTAGCCAAAATAAATTCATCTCAAATTAGTTGAGTTTGTTTTGCATATTTTCAGTTCATTTAACCAAGCTAAATTCATTTCAAATTAGGTGAGTCCGTTTTGCATTTTCATATTGCATTTTAGCCACAAAAAAAAATCATTCGAAATTTAGGAAATGCATTATCATGTTTCATTTAGCCAAGATAAATACATCTTCCGTTAAGGATTAATCATTCATGAATTCTAATTATGCATTACTCCAATCATAAAAAATCATCCCTAATTAGGTCATACACTTCATTTTCTATTGCATTCCTTATGTGTATCCAAATAAAAGCATGTTGTGTCTCTTCTTATCTTGCGCTTAATTCCCTTCCTCCCAAAAGTGATTTTCTTTCACATGGTCCTAAGCCTCATCTTTTGGGCATATTAATAGAGAAGTCTATTGCAATCGAGTATCAGCGGAATCAAAACTCCAAAAGTTTGGAACGCCTTAATAAAGAGTCCGGCACGTCTTCTCCTTGCTTTGCATCACATTCTACTCCACGGTCTACACCAATGCGACACATCTCCTCCAAACAGTCCAAAACAAGAACCCCTAAGCATGAATCCAAACATTAGCCTCGATCCAAGCGTAGATCGGATAGAAAAAATGTTAAGGGAATAATCCATGTTCACTAATCACTATTTTGATCATAAGGGATCCACTTCAATCCCTAAATGGAAACTATCCCGTAATTTTACCATTCCCGATATCAAGTTTAGAGGTTCCGAGAATCCACATCATCATGTTCGCAACTTCTTGGAAGCACCGACTCTTAAGAACATTCCGGAAGACACTTACAATCTCATCTTCCCATAGACTTTCGATGTTCGTGTAATGAAGTGGTATAACGTGATCGACCCACGCAAGGTCGGCAATTGGGCTGATTTGTGCAAGGAATTCCTATGTCAATAGTCCTATAACATTGATCTTCCAGTTACTCTTAGAGACTTGAAATTAATCAAATAAGATGAGAAAGAAACCTTCACATAATTTCTCACCAAGTGGAGAGCAAAGCTGCCCACATGATAGATCGACCCTCCGAGAAAGAAAGCTTTACGGACTTTCTCACCAAATGGAGACTTCTCAACCCTTGGCATGATGATAGAAGAAGAGTTGTCTACCATGACCACAAAAGTCATGATAGGGTACAAAGGTAATTATCAATCCAAAGATAAGAAAACCTCCGAGTACAAGCAATACCGAGTAAGGGTGCACAAGTCAATGCCCTCAACAGGTACATTGACTAGACTCCTATCAATACCACCTATACTCAAGCCCTTGACCGTCTACTAGCAAAGGGAAAGATAGAAATTCCACCCATTAGAGTAGAATTAGAAACCGCGAAACAATACAAAAATCGGGATGAAGGAAAATTTTGGAAACAACATTGGGCACGAGGACACGACACCGACTAATGTTGGACATTCAAGAACAAAATAGAGAGTATGTTTCAAAATAGTCAACTCCCTCTACCTAAGGTTGTCCAAAACCAAGTAATAACAAAAATCCTTTGAGTGGCACCTTAGCTATTTTTACTAAACCCATCCTAGGTCGGTAGGACCCATCTGTCTTCATTCAAGCTATCGATGTATCCAAACCACTTCGAGCTTGCCTCCATTAGATCCAAAAGTCCATGGGCTGTGGGCAAGTGATGAAGAAGATGTCTATGAAACAAAAAACAACAAGTGACGACAATGACAACGACTTCGGGGTATAGCATCGTTACAAGAAAAAGAGTTTTAGGGATAACGTAAAGGTCCGGAAATCCAATTTATTACTAGATCTTGATGACATAATGTACCCCGGGTCCACAACGAGATGAGGAACCCCAAAAGAAGTTGAAGCCGTTAAAGAACAAGACCCAATCCTGAAATAGCTTCAAAAGTTAAAAGCTAATATTTCAATTTGGCAACTTATATCCGATTCCCGAAACATAGGCGAGGCTTTAATTGATGCGCTTAGCAAGATTGAAGTCTCTCCTAAAACCACGCTAGAGGAAGTAGTAGGATTGGTTAACAGTGAGGATGGAACCATTACTTTTGATAAATGATCTCCCTTACGAAGGCGTTGTAAATAACAATGCCCTTTCTACACCTGTAAGTTGCATCCACAAGTTTGTTCCCTTAACCTTAACGGACAACGTATCACTTGTGAATGTCCGTCCCCGGAGGACTGCCAAAAGGTTAAGAATTAGAGAGCAATAACTCTCTAGACAGATCTGTCCATCTCGGAGCTTACGATAATTCTAACAGAATAGTCTTAGGAACACCGACCTTACCAATCACTATAAGGCTAGTAGAAAGGAACATTGAATTCCAAGTTCTAGATATCCTAACTACATTCAACTTACTCCTAGGACACCCTTAGTTGCATGATCATCAAGTAGTGCCCTCTACACTACATTAGAAAGTTAAGATGATCATCAAAGGTCAAGTTGTAACCATCCACAAGGATAATCTTTGTGCCACTATCACCTCCAAGGAATCCGTGGTCGAAATCGAGCACGATGACAACGATGAAGATTTATATGGATTTGAGACTATCGCTGCCTTAGACAAGGATGAAGCACCTCTTAACTTGAATCCTTATGGCAACCCTACCATCCATTCGATACTTTGGAAGAAAGGGTACTTTCTAGGTCTACTGCAGGAAGAAGGGCATACCACCCTATCTTTCCACCCCTTGAACCCACTAATAACTATAAATTCAAACTAGGCTATCTACCTACTATTCAGGAAGTGCCCAAGCCAAGTGGGAGATCCAGACTAAGAGGACTGCACCTCACACAGTCCACTCTATTAAGCCCTTTCCTTATACTCTAAATGAGTAATTATTAAGAGAAGGGGACGACTTTCCTTACTATGGTTTTCCTAAACCCTATTACCTCATAGAGAAAAGCATTCTGGTACCTGGGTTGGAGACTTTCAGTGATCTGTTGTCCCTACTATGGTTTTCCTAAACCCTATTACCTCATAGAGAAAGGCATTCGGTACCTGGCTTGGAGACTTTCAGTGGATCGTTGTCCCTACTATGGTTTTCCTAAACCCTATTACTTCATAGAGAAAGGCATTCCGGTACTTGGCTTGGAGACTTTCGGTGATTGTTGTCCCTACTATGGTTTTCCTAAACCCTATTAACTCATAGAGAAAGGCATTCTAGTACTTGGCTTGGAGACTTTCAAGTGATCTGTTGTATACTAGAAAAGGAGGTACCCTACCTCCTCGAATAGGGACATTCTACATCGACTGGACCAACCTGGGTGGGAATAATCTTCTCGGTCTACTGTTCAAGCAAAAGAATAAATTAGTAGGGAATTCGATCTCGATGCTTTCATGAGCCATATTGCACCCGGGGTTCGATCCGTTTTGATTCATCACCGACGTTGATAATGAAGGGTCCAAGCATGTTACTTGGGATTGATAACGAGAAGGGCCAAGAATTCGTTGTTAACTTAGGAGCGCATCCCCATCCTAAGTATAGTACTAGGGCTATTAATTCTCCTTCGTTGCTTCTAGTTCTTTTTCTAATTACGTTTCCAATTCCGCATCTTCAATTTTGAATCGATGTACTCATTTCTTTATTCAATAAAGTAAATCTTTGTGCTTACTCTTTGCCTCCTCTTGTTTTCCATTGTTTTTGCCTCTAATGATGAACAAGAAATGGCTATGGAGGATCATGAAAATCACTCACCAATAATAGAGGAAACAATAACAATTAACCTAGGATCGGTTGATCAACCTCAAGAGGTTAAGATCAAGAAACGTTGGATGCATTTGAACCAGTTGGTGGATGGGTTAGCGAAATTAGCATCCATGATTAATATCCCTAGTGGCATTCATTCAATGCCCGTTCATATAGACTTATAGAATCAACCAACGCACGTCTACGCATTAGAAGTGTCTAATACCGACTAAACCAATTGGTATCATGACATTTATGAGTATCCGGATAAGTAAGAATACCCATTGGACTCCACATCGAGAGCCCGACGAGCCATCGGGATGTTGGCAGCATAATTTTTCATTAATCAAGGGCAACTGTACAAGAATGGCAAGATGTTTGTTTCATTAACGTCGGATTAGCTTAATTTGTTTCAACCAACTTGAAGCAAAGCGCATCATGGACGAGATGTTGTTTCATGGTGGGGAACATGGACGCCATATAAATAGCAAGATGTTGTTTCGGAAGATTCGGAGGCTTGGATATTACTTGGTCGACCATGGCAACAGATTGCCATGAGTTTGTTAAGAAATCCCATAAATGTCAGGTGCATGTGCAAATTTATATCACCAACCAGCATCATTTCTAACAACACTCACATCACCCCGGCCATTCTCGGTTTAGGGAATTGACATTATTGGCAAAGTAACTCCTAAAGGAATAGGTGGTAATGAATTCATTTAGTATAAATTGACTACTTCACCATGTGGGTAGAAACAACCTCTTACACCACTATGACATCAAAGCATGAAGATAAGTTTATTACCCGGAACATCATTTGCCGTTATAGGGTGCCCACGAGTTAATTAGTGACCATGGTAGTCTTAATAAGAAGGAAGTAGCATACTTGTTGGAGAAATACAAGATTGTGCAACATAAGTCTTCTCCCTATCATCCTCGGACCAATGGAGCAGTCAAGGCCGCCAATAAGAACATTCATAAAATAGTGGAGAAAATGGTCAGGCGGCGATAAGGATTGGCCCGATAAGTTACCTTTCTCTTTGTGGGGTTATCGAACTTCCACTAGGAACTCCACGGGAGCAACACCTTACTCCCTTATATACGACATGGAAGTACTCCTTCCAATAGAGATTGTTATTCCATCATTAAGGATAATCACTGGAAGTTAGATTCTAAAAGCGAGAGCGGGCTAAAACACACTATAAGGAGTTTGTGTTGCTAGATGAGAGGTGCCTCAATGCTTTACGTAATGTCCAAAAATACCAGGCACGTATATCAAAGGCATTTAATAAGATAGTGAAGCCTCTAAATCTGTAGATTGGAGACTTGGTCCTGAAGGAGGTTAGTGCACCAATCTAGGATCCACGAAGAAAATTTAGGCCTAATTAGCAAGGCCCATTTATGCTTAGTCATATATTACCGGGCGAGCATTAAAATTAACTAATTCGGATGGTGAAAAGGTCTTTCCGTATACAAACTTGGATCGACTGAAAAGATATTACGTTTAGCACGACCCTAGATGGTAGGCCAAGCATCGCCTAACTAGGTCATGCCGTGGTAGGCACCAGCTACCACCCGGACAACGGTGGATTGGCGGGTCAAATTAATCCCTTTCAATTTTTTAACTCTGTAGTAATTTATTTCAACCGTCCAATCGGATGGTCTCTTTATTTATTTTTGGACAAGTCCAACTGGGTGATCTACTTATAAAATTAATTCTATGATTATTCCAATTAACTTTAAGGGTGGTCCAATTAGGCGAGTCCAATTTATTTATACCTCTAATTGAGTGATAAAATAAAATATTTAAAGTATAGCATAATACTTATTTTTATTTAATAAAAGGTAAGCCTACTACTTACCCGAGTACAAAGCTAATAAAATGGAAATAAAAAAAAAACAAGCACGCTACTTGAGAAAAATAAATTGTTCTAAAGAGGCAAAAGTAATTCTCCTTATTCCTTCGTAAAATTCCATCTAAAATCTAAGCCCTAGTGTATCTCACTTTTTTCCTTTGGGGTCACTAGACTCAGCCCCATCATCTTGGGTAAGCTTCTTCAGCTCCTCAATCCTACGGGCCCTCATCTACGTAGCTTCCTTGGCTATAGATTCTCTTCTACGAACATGTTCTACTAGCCGAGGATTTTCATTGCGAATTTGGAGCAGTGTAGCAGGAAGAACAGTTTCTTGGGGATCCATCTCTCAAGTTTTTAGTGCCTTGTGTCGTTCAGGATCCACTTCTATTATCCATTCCGGATAATATGCAGATACAATAGTATTCGGCTTGCCCATAGCTTTTAACAGCCTTGGCATATTCATCTAGTATTGGGGCCACGACTTCGCTCACCTAGAGTTCCCAAATCCTTCAAATAAGTCGAAGGAAACTGGCAAGACATAGTCCAACAGGGGAATCACCTGCTCTCTTCCCATAGTCCAACATAGTCGAAGAAAATTTGTTGCTCTATCAACTACCGAGGCTGAGTACATTCCAGCTAAAGCTTACTCGTGCTCAGATTCTATGGATCAAGCAGCACTTGAAGGATTTAGAGCTATCATTCACATCTATCCTAGTCAAGTGTGACAATCGGAGTGCAATAAGCATTACCAAGAATCCGGTTCAGCACTCAAACATAAAGCATATTAAGGTCAGGTATCATTTTATAAGAGACCACTCTAAGAAAGGTGATATAAAACTTGAATTCATTCCTACGAAATTTTAGTTAGCTAATATTTTCACTAAGCTACTTGAGGATCAGTTTTGCTTCATTAGGAATGAGCTTGGTATGATTAATGCATGATTATGTAATCTTCTAAGTGAATTATCCTTGCATAGTTATGTGTTATATGTTTTTAATAGCAAATGGATCGATCGACGAGTGAGACTAAGCTATGAGTTATGAGTTATTAGTTCTCTAAGTGTTACGAGCCTCTTAGAAAACATACTCAGTCGGACTCGGTTTTGAGCAAAATGGACATCAAACTTCGGGATTATCTCTAGATAAATGGAGAATTTCATAAATGTTTTTGAAAGGTCTCTTTTCTCTCTCTCGGACACGTGTTTTCCATCAAAGAATTCTAGCCGTTGGAAGAAAGCTGCTGGAATACTAGTCGTTAGAGTGCATAATTTCACACCCGTCTAAGACTCGTTGTTTCAACTTCGAGTCGGACCAAAGGCTGAAGGTCATTTGTTTTCACTATAAATAGCATCCCTTTCTCTTCTTTTTATTACTTTGCTCTCTACTTTTTCTCTCGAAATCTCTCGTTCGTCATATTCGGCTTTTTAATTCAAAGCTTCCTCTCTCTCTCTTAGCTCTCTCGTTTCCTCTCTGTTTCTCACCTCACAAAATGCCTAAGCGAGGTTCGGGACCGGAGCTCTTGGGGTCTTCAACCGGACATGCCCTGTACCAAAAATACTCAAGAGGGAACCTCCAACCCCTCAAAAATCTTCGTCGCCCAACATTTTACGTTAGATGACAAGTTCTTCTAAACCATATCCTTTTCGTGGTTGAAACACATTCAAGACACTCTGGAGTTTACAATTATTTATGCTTTAGTGATTTCATCTATCCAGAACTTGTCTCTAAGTTCTACACTAACATGTCCTATTCGAAGGTGTCATCACCTCAAAAGTCCAACAAAAGGTTGTTGGCATTAACCTCCTTCTTCTTCATAAACTTTTTAAAGTTTCTTCTCTCTTTCTCAACTATAACCCTATACCTTTCATGGAAGTACTAGATGACTTCTTGGAAAAGTATGCCAAAGAAGTACCTAAGTCACCAATGAACTTCTCCGTGACTAAGATGAAATCCGAGGCAAGGTTGCACTTGTTTCATTCTTATGAGAACCTTCTTTTCTCATCATTCTAGCAAGGAGAATCCAAACTCAAACGTTCTCAAAGCCTTGTTTGACATTCTAGAGGGTTACGAAGTACACCTCTTCCCTTTCATTATCGAGCAAATGGCCTGCCAGCTCGGTTCAAAAATCTGCTCCTTTTCCTTCGGAGCTCTCTTGATGTTTGTTTTCGGATAGTTCAAAATCACTCTTCCCTCAAATCCCAAAGTCGTTTCGAGGCTGCCATTGTTATTAGCAAAAAGAACTTCTTGGTCTGTGGATACCAGGAGGTAAAACCCGGTGTTTGGGTTCATTCATCTAGTTTCCACCTCCCTCTGCTCCACCAACTCGGAAAGCACTAGCTCTTCCACATCCCTATGTTGGTCCCTCTCCTTCTCTACCACCCCTCCTCCCTCTACTACGACTCTTACCAAAATGGTAGAAAAGCTTGCTTTTGTGTCCGAACAACTTGAGAACACTATCTCGCTCTCTCAAACCAATCTACCAAGGCCTGGTGATCTACCGGAAGGTCGGACAGTCTCGGATCCAGGAGTGTCGGATGCTTATGCTTGAGTTCAAGGCCATTATTAATGAGCAACGCGAAAAGCTTCAACTCCTCCACGAATGCGGGTCCAAGGCCACCGAAGACCTAGACACTTCGAGATACTTCGAGGAGTCTTCAAGTCCAGCCAAGTCTACCTCGGATCATGATCCGAGTGGGTCGAAGAAGTTGGGGACGTAGGTCGATCTAAGCCGCCGGCTCGAAGCACCACCCTTTGTTATCTTTCGGGAGGATGAGTCTAAGGCATGTGACGCCCATGGCTCGACGGATCGCAGGACATCCCCGTGTTGTTGCCACCACCATGATCATCCACCTCCTCCTAAGCTTATCGAGTACGAGCGCAATGCACGTCCCTCCTCCTCTCGACAAGCAAGCTCCCTCCTTTTAATCTATTTCTCTCCCATCTATTTCTATTTTTCTTTTGTCCGAATTGGTTGTACTTGGATTGCTATTTTCTTCCCTCTTTTTGCTGAAATGCTAAGGGGAGAAAATCTAGAAAACTTGATGTTTTCTATAGGGAAGTTCACTCCTCTTTCGTGCAATGAAGAATTTTTAGATGAACAGACTTGTTTTTTAGTTCACTATTTATATTATTTTATTTTTTTCCTTTCTCCTCTCGATACAATCTGTCCATTTCATTTCTTTACTACGATTTATAATCCGCTTAAGCTGTTATGAGGTATGTACGATCTGAACCGCATTTTATAAGTATCATCTGTCACTCTTTGCTCGATACTTAAGAGAACATTACTTTTATTCTCGATCATTGAAAATGAAAACTCATGTTTTGCACTAACAAGTTTCGATCTTAAGTAAGGAATGCATTTCATTAAAAAAAAAAGGGGAGATTAAAGACTCGGGTTTTGACTCTAAGGCATTCCGAGTATTACATGAAGACTTAGGTATAAATCCGATTTGTCTTAAGTTTTGATTCCAAGTCATTCTGAGCACTATAGAAACTTTTATCTAAGTTTTCATTATATTCTAACCGACTCGGAAAGTGCCTTATTGCATATCTGCTACACTAGTGTTTCGACTCACTCGGACATCACTCGGAACTATCGCATGCTCAAATAATTTCTCTAACACTCTTATTCAGAGCACTCGACTTTGTATTTGAAAGCAAAAAGAATTACAACGTTAATTCTTTATTCTAAGTCGACTTATTTCCTTGAGAATTATTTGAAAAGATCAAGTTGCTATACTCGATAAACTCTTTTAGCTTTATGATCTTTAGGATTGACTCAAGATGAAATTTGTGTATATTGAATATTAGGGTCAGAAAATTCCATTCTTTTAGGCGAAAGATAATTAAGCATTTATTTACTCCGATTTAATTATTATCTCGTGGCTAATCTTGGACCAAATTATTTTATACTTTGAGAATCAATGTGGCTTGCTTTTCTAGGGTATTCAAATGAGGCTAACTTGTTTTTGAAATACAAAAAGAAACCGGCTTCGAGCCGTTAAACACCAACAGACAAGTTTTAGCTACTTCTAAACATGGCTCGGACACCATGTCGGGGTTGTTTGTTTCCCAAACTGAAAAACTCCAAATCTAGGACTAACAGTTATTTCACTTTAGCTTTTAGTCACCACCAGTTCATTGTAACATCTTTTTGAGCCAAGAGCCGTTACACAACGATCACATCCCAACAAATCTTTCCTGAGTAACTCGGAAAATTCGTTATAACGGCTAACGAAGACTTTTGTCCGGAACCAAGAATCAACGATCACTCGCCTGATTGGCTATAAATAGAAGTCACTTCACAAGACTAGGAGATTGCTGAATCTGAATTTATTGTTAAACTAATTGTTCTCATTCTTACTCAATCTTCTTTTACAACTCCAAGTCCGTATTTAATATTTTTCCGAGTTGTAAAGAATGTCTTGTAATCAATCACATTATTTTCTTACTTTCTAAGTAAGGTCCCTTGACCGAGCTGTAAGGGTTAACTCAACTCCGTTGTCCTTGATTGTAAAGGTTACCTCAATTTGGAAGTACTAGATCGGATAAGGGAACTTCGAGTCCAGGAAAATATTGTACGGAATTGTTTAAGGGAGCAATTCTAGTTGAGTTAGTCCTGTGTATTTTGTGGATTCAAAATACTAGATTTGACTTGATGCTAGGATTAGCACCGTCCATGGTTTTCTTCCCGGGAGGATTTCCACGTATATATGTGTTATTACCGTTCTCGATCTATTCCATAACTCGGAATATGATTTTAGCTTGTATTGGTGCAAAAATTGTTTAATTTTCTTTATCACCCTATTCACCCCCTCTAGGGTGACTTGGACTCTCCAAGAGTAAACCTTCATGCACCTCTTGTTGATGTTTCGGATTTTTGTAACTTAATTTGAAACAGATTACTCAAAATAATGATTCGCGGTTTTATTAATCTTATATTTGAAATCATATTTAGAAGCCTCAAGATTTTATTTCATAATTTAGGAAATAACAAAAATTTAAATTCATTTCTGCTGCAAGGCTTTTAGGCCAAAACAAGTGTGAAAACACTTGGTTTGGACAAAAACCTTACCCGGTGATTGTCCGGCGCCGGCAAGAGCCGATAGTATGCGGTCACCGGTGCCAGTCATGGTTCGTGACTAAGGAGCTCGGTCTCGGTCCATGGCTCATTCTGTCGAAATAAAAACTATTTTTTGCCATTTTAAATCTAAAATGTTGTGGTGCACTTTAAGGAGAAATAAAATGAAAAAGAGTGTCTCGAGTCGGTTTTGAGAAATAACAAAAATAAAACAGGACTTTTCTTATCTTAGTGTGGGAAAACTAAGCTTGAAAGAAGTTTAAAAGTTGACTCCATTGGTTTAGAACCGAGAATCTAGATTTGGGGAAAAGGTACGAAATGTAAGGATAAGCCCTTCCATTCCACCCATCAACATACGGCTTTCACCAATTTTGAGATGTGAGTTTAAAAAACGTGTTTCAAACAAGCATACAAAATGCGAATGCATGAATTTAAATCAACCAAGGCATGTGACGAAACTAATTAAAACAAGTAAGAAAACAATCAAGGAAAGTAGTAAAGAAAGCGATAAAGTCAAGCGAAAAGGAAAGCAATAAAAAAATTATAGCAAACGTGGAGGAATTGAAAACAATTACTTCTTTGTATCCACAATACGGAAAGCAATAAAATGCGATACTTAAATACATCGTTAAAATCCGCAAAGGAATTGAACTCCCTCAAGTTGTCCCACATGCTGATCTTGATCTCAAACCGCATCTGGAAGCGTGACGATAGGTGAACGAGTACTAAAAATGGCTTTTTATGAATTTGGTAATGGTAGAGTGATGTTTGAAGTATGAAAATGATGAAGGTTAGGAGATCAAATGAGATGACAAGTATTGTAGTAAGGGTTAGCTGAAAGGGAGCTAAGAGATTAGAATCGGAAGAAGAGGATGCCGAGGTCAACACCAAAAATAATATTGTGCTAAAGGCCTCGTAAAGCGGATGTGAAAGTTTGAGTTCCTTAGAATCGAAGAGGATCCTATGGCACTCATAGCCCGTGGCTTCAAGAGAATAATGAAATACAAGAAGTGGGAAAAGAGGCCAAAGGATGAGTTCTATAAGAAAGATAAGCGGGACGGAAAAGGTAAATATTCTTCTCCTTTACGGTTATCTCGTATCTAAGAACTCTAGTTGATATGAATGTGGCAGGAATGAGCACATAGTTAGAGACTATCCCAAGAGAAAGAAGGATAGAAAGAAAAAGGTTATGATGGCTACTTCGAGTGATAATGACTTAGACGACTCAAAGTGTCTTATGGCACTTATGGACTTAGAAGTCGAATCCGAGTCGGACAACGAGAACACATATATTGATGAGGTTGTTGAATACTTTCTCAAATTTTCAAAAGTTGATCCAAGCAGGATATATTTTTACTTTGGAAGAAAAGTCCAATTCGACTCGTTCCAGTTCAAAGAACAACTTGCGTTTCTTACCGATGAGAGCAACGCTTTGAAAAAAAATTGGAAAAACCGAGACAAAATCGACGTGAACTTAAGACTATTACTCAAGCAAATGAGACATGTTTCGAGTCACTCGTAATACGGAATGAGCAACTGAAAAGAAAGCTCAATGAGTCTCAAGAGCTTCTTTAGAAATTCACTCAAGGTTAGAAAACCCTGGATATGCTTTTAGGCTCTCAGTGTGTCTCCTTCAGGAAAGAAGGACTTGGCTTCAATAAAGAAGAGGAATCGAAATCCTATTCTTATATTTTCAAAATTGATTCCAAAACTATAAAGTTTAGGTAGGCTGAGCATGGTCCCATTCATACAAATGAACAGAGGACTAAGCCTGGACCAGTTTATAGGAAAAAGCCTTCTCCTCCCGTTTACAAAAGAAAATATTTTCAAAAGAAAGAGACCCGGACTCGGTTTTCCGGAAGGAGGACTTAGAATTAGACCGGACCCAAAATTATTCAAATCTGGGTTCCCAAAAGTGCTTTTCCTCGAAAAGGACCATAATAAAGGGAGCTACTTGGTTCATAAGAGGAAGTGAGAAGGGTTAGTTTGTTTCTGTCTTGCAGATAACTCGAAAAAAGAAGAAAGGTCATTAGTACTTACACGGTGGTTGCTCACGCCACATGTCGGAGATTCAAAACTCTTCTCTCGAGCTAGAAGATCCGAAAGGAGGAAAAGTCATATTTGGAGATAATCGCAAAGCCAAGATAGTACGGATTGGCAAAATTATTGAAGGAAACAACACAGTCAGCCCAATCTACCTTCTTAAAGGACTCAAGTACAATCTCCTTAGCATTTCTTAGCTGAGTGACAAAGGTCAAGAGGTAATGTTCACCCGCACCAACTACTTCATTTCGATGTAGTCCCCAAAGAGACTAAGCTCTCGGGTCCGAGGTCGAGTAACACTTACACTATTCCTCTGTCCGATTCAAGACAGAATTTATCTTATTTGAAAGCATATGTAAGTGATGATTCATGGACTTAGCATCGTAGACTAGGTCATATTATCATACATACTATCAAGAAACTTGCATCTTATGGATTGATTAGGGGTTGACCCAAATATACATTTAATAAAGATAAAATCGTGTAGCATGCACAAAAGGTAAGCGAGGTTAGATCATCTTTTAAACCACTCAAAACCGTGTCTACATCCAAAGTGCTTGAATTGCTTCATATGGATTTGTGTGGTGAAATTCGTGTGAAAAGTCTTTGAAGTAAATCATATGTACTTGTTGTTGTTGATGATTTCTCACAATTTACTTGGGTATATTTTCTCATGAACAAGAATGAAGCTTTCAAAGATTTCACTAAGCTCGTAGAAAAATTCAACTAGAGGGACTCAAATCAAAAGGATTCGAACTTACCATGGAAGGGAGTTCGATTACTCGAATTTGCATATTTTTGTGACAAGAATGAAATCTCTCACAACTTCTCCGCACCCGAACTCCTCAACAGAATGGAGTAGTGGAGAGAAAGAACAGAACTATTGAAGAAATATGAAGGACTATAATTATTGAAAATGATCTACCTTACTATTTCTTGGTCGAGGAAGTCAACACAAGCAAATTACACGATCAACGGATGCCTCATCGGACCCATCTTAAACAAAACACCCTACGAGCTTTACAAAGGAAAGAAACCCAACATCTCCTAGTTCAAACCATTCGGGTGTAAGTGCTTTGTTCATAACACTGGTAAGAAGCATCCGACTTAGTTTGATGCTAGGTTAGATGAAGGTGTATTTCGGGTTACTCATCTCATAGCAAAGCTTATCGTGTTTTTAACAAGAGAACTAACAAAGTGGAAGAAATTATCCAGGTTGTCTTCGATGAAATTGATATTGGCAGGATAAGTGAGTCCACATACTTGGATATTAGACTTAACAAAGATGAAGACGACCTTGCTTGAAGCCGTGCTCGAAAGAGTCAAAATAGAATTACTGAGGCGACTCGGAATGCAGCAACTCATAATGTTATGACTCGGATTGAACAAGCTCAAGTGTCATCTCATAATGTCGAAGATCAAGTCAATGAGACTCAGCAAGATCAACAAACCGAAGATCAGACTATTCAACCAACAAACTTCGTAAATCAAAGGACGAGTCAAGCTTTCAAATATACATCCAACCACCCTCCCGAAAACATACTTTCGATATCAACAACGGGGTAAGAACTCAATCTTCCTTTCATAATCTGTGTGTATTTTCTACATTCATATCATTAACTCGAACCCAAAAATGCACTAAAAGCCCTAAATGAGCCTGAATGGGTAGAGGTCATGCAAGAAGAGCTCAATCAATATGAAAGAAACCAAGTCCGGACTCTAACCAAACGACCATTTAACCACCCGATCATAGGAACCAAATGGGTTTTCAAGAACAAACTAGATGAGGAAGGCTTTGTAATTAGAAATAAGGCTAGACTTGTTGCCCAGGGTTACAATCAAGAAGAAGTAATTGCTTGTGGGGAAACCTTTGCACCTTTTTCTAGAATTAAGGCAATCATAATCTTGTTGGTGTTTGCATCAAGCATGAATATCAAGTCTGTATCAAATGGATGTCAAATGTGCCTTTCTGAAAGGTTTCATTCAAGAAGAAGTCTATGTTGAGCAACCCTATGGATTTGAAAACTCAGAATTTCCAAATCATATTTTCAAATTGCAAAAGGCTTTATATGGTCTTAAACAAGCCCTAAAGCTTGGTATGAAAGACTAAGCAGTTTCTTGGTTGAAAATAATTTCAAAAGAGGTTAGATTGTCAAAACTCTTTTCATAAAGACCAAGCGGAAAGATTTTCTTATCACTCAGATTTATGTTGATGATATTATTTTTTGAGCTACTAATAAAACTCTATGTCAAAAACTTTTTGAGTTGATGAGACAGGAGTTCCAAATGAGTATGATGGGAGAACATAGCTTCTTTCTTGGTCTACAAATGAAACAAGACAAGTATGGAATTTATGTTCATCAATCTAAGTATACCAAGGACCTTTTGAGGAGTACAAACTACAAGATGTGAAGCATGCAACGAACACGTATGAGTAGCAGTTTGAAACAGGACTAAGGTGAGAAAGGTAAAGCTATAGATTAGAAACTCTACAAAGGTATGATTGGATCTCTACTTTATTGCATCTCTAGTAGGCCGGATATCATGTTCACTTGTTTTCCTTTGTGTAAGATTTCAAGCTAATCCAAAAGAATCACATCTCACTACGGTGAAGAGAGTTTTTAGATATCTTGAAGGGACTTAGAATCTTAGTTTATGGTTTTCAAAAGACTTAGAACCGACTCTCACTGGATACTCGGATGCTGATTATGCTGGATATAAAATTGATAGAAAGAGCACATGAGGAGCATGCTAGTTTCTAGATCAATCCCTCATCTCCTAGCACTCAAAGAAATAAAATTCTATTCCTCTATCACTTGCTGAGGTTGAGTACATTGCAAGCTGCAGCTTGTTGTGCTCGGATTCCGTGGATCAAGCAAGCACTTGAAGGATCTAGGGCTATCAGTCACATCTATCCCAATCAAGTGTGACAATCATAGTGCAATCAGCATTACCAATAATATGTGGATCAAGAACTCAAAGACAAAGCATATTGAGGTCAAGTATCATTTTCTAAGAGACCACTCACGTAAAGGTGATACTAAACTTGAATTCATTCCTACGAAATATCAGTTAACCGATATTTTCACTAAGCCACTTAGTGAGGATCAGCTTTTCATTATTAGGAATAATCTTGGTATGATTAATGCATGATTATGTGATCTTTAAGTGAATTATCCTTGCATAAATATGTGTTGTATGTATGATTATGTGATTTTTAAGTGAATTATCCTTGCATAATTATGTGTTATATGTTTTTAATAACAACTAGATCAGTTGACAAAGTGAGACTGAGCTATGAGTTATTAGTTCTCCGAGTGTTCCGAGTCACTCGGAAAACATACTAAGTCGGACTCGGTTTTGAGCCAGTTAGACATCAAACTTCCGGGATTATCTCTAGATAAATAGAGAATATTATAAATGTTTTCGACAAGTTTCTCTTTTCTCTCTCGGACGTGCGTTTAAATTAAAGAATTCTAGCTGTTGAAAGAAAGTCTGTTGGAATACCAGCCGTTGAAGTGTAGAACATCACACCCATCTCGAGACTCGCTGTTTGAACTTCGAGTCAAACCAAAAGCTAAAGGTCATTACTTTTCGCTATAAATAGAACCCGATTGCCTTCTTTTTGCTACTTTTATCTTTGCTCTCTTTTCTCAAAATTTCTGCTCCCTCATATTCATTTTTGAATTCGAAGCGCTCTCTCCCTCTCTCTCTCTCTCTCTCTCTCTCTCTCTCTCTCTCTCTCTCTCTCTCTTTCTCTCTCTGCTCTCTCGCGTTCTCTCTGTTTCTCAAATCACACCATGCCTAAATGAGGTTTAGGACCGGAGCCGTTGGGTCCGCAACCAAGAAGCCCCATATAAAAAATACTCAAGAGGGTACCTCCAATCCCTCGAAAATCTTTGTGCATTCAAGACACTATAGTCTTCCAAACCACATCCTTTTCGTGGTTGAAACACATTCAAGACACTATAGTCTACAATTACTTATGCGTCGGTGATTTCATATATCCACAACTCGTCGCAAAGTTCTACGCTAACATGTCCCATTCGGAAGGTGTCATCACCTCAAAAGTCCAAGAGAAGGTTGTTCGCATTAACCTCCCTCTTGTTCGAAACCGTTTAAAGTTTCTTATCTCTTTCTAAACTCCAATCCTATGCCTTTCATGGAAGTCGCCGATGACTTCTTTGAAAAGCATGCCAAAGAAGTACCCGAGTCACGAAAGAACTTCTCCATGACTCGGATGAAATTTGAGGCAAGGTTGCTCTGTTTCATTTTGATCGAACCTTCTTTTCTTATCATTTTAGCAAGGAGAATCCAAACTCCAAGATTCTCAAAGCCTTGTTTGAGATTTTGTGGGGCTACGAAGCGGACCTCTTCCCTTTCATTATTGAGCGAGATGGCCTCCGTGCCAGCTCGGTCCAAAAATTCGCTCATTTTCCCTTTGGAGCTCTCTTGACGTTTGTTTTCAACAATTCAAGATCACTCTTCCTTTAGATCCCAAAGTTGTTTCGAGGCTGCCATTATTGTTGGCAGAAAATAACTTCTTGGCTATGGATACCAAGAGGTAAAACCCGGTGATCGGGTTCATTCATCCGATTTTCCACCACTCTTTCCTCCGCCAGCTCAAAAGCACTAGCTGTTCCACCTCCCTCTCGATGGTCCCTCTACTTCTCTACCACCTCCTCCTCCCTCTACTGCAGCTCTTACCAAAATGGTAGAAAAGCTCGCTTCTATGTCCGAACAACTTCGTAACATTGTCCGCTCTCACAAACCAATCTACCAAGGCCCGGTGATCAACCGTAAGGTCGGACAATCTCAAATCTAGGAGTATCACATGCTTATGATTGAGTTCAAGGCCATTATCAACAAGCAACGCCAGCAACTTCAATTTCTCCACGAACGCAGTCCAAGGCTGCTCAGGACCTAGACACTTCGGATACTTCGAGGAGTCTTCCAGATCCATCAAAGTCTACCTCTGGCTGAGGTAGAAGAAGAAGCTAAAGCAGCAGGTGAAGCAGGAGCAGCT
Organism: Talinum fruticosum; assembly: GCA_021018815.1. Taxonomy (NCBI): domain Eukaryota; kingdom Viridiplantae; phylum Streptophyta; class Magnoliopsida; order Caryophyllales; family Talinaceae; genus Talinum; species Talinum fruticosum. The sequence goes on along the minus strand of JAITYX010000003.1, from coordinate 1,906,491 downwards.
CAGCTCGAAGAGGAGAAGGAAGAAGAGGTTGCCCCACCTAAGGGCCAAGGCGCAATGTAACGTGAACCGAGGCCGATCTCCTCGGATCATGATCCGAGTGGGTCGAAGAAGCCGAGGACGTCGGTCGGTCCAAAGATGTTGGCTCAAAAGCACCGCCCTATGTTGTCTTTCGAGAGGATGAGCCCGAGGAAGATATGCCCTTGGCTCGAAGAACCAGAATAGAGCTACTTTCGGACATCCCATAGATACCGCCACCGCGATCATCCACCTCCTCCCAAGCTTATCAGCGCAAGCGCAATGCCCATCCCTCCTCCTCTCGACAACAAGCCCCCTCTTAATATATTTTTTCTTTTGTCCAACATCGCTTGTATTGTATTATTTTTCCCTCTTTTTGATGAAATGCTAGGGGAGAAATTTTAGAAAACCCGATGTTTTTGTTTAAGGGAGTTCACCCTTCTTTCGAGCAATGAATGAATTTTTTTTCCCGAATGCATTTGTTTCTAAGTTATATGTTTTCGACTTATACTTTTTGCTTTTCGCTCTTATACAATCTGTTCACTTCTATGCTCCGATTTATTATCCGCATAATCTGTTATGAGTGATGATTTGATCTTAAATTCATTTTATAAGTAAGGAATGCCTCTCATCCGTCACTCTTTACTCGATACGTTCGATCATTGAAAATGAAAACTCATCTTTCACACTAACAAGTTTCTATCTTAAGTATGGAATGTCTTTCATCAAAAGGGGAGATTGAAGACTCGGGTTTTAACTCTAAGTCATTCCGAGCATTACATGAAAACTCGGGTATAAATCCTATCTCTCTTAAGTTTTGATTTCAAGTCATTCCGAGCACTATAGTAACTCTTATCTAAGTTTTCATTTCGTTCGATCGACTCGTAAAGCGCCTTATCGCATATCTCCTACACTCGGTGTTTCTTACTCACTTAGACATCACTCAAAACTATCGCATGCTCAAATAATTTCTTTAACACAATCTTATTCCGAGCACTCGACTTTATACTTCAAAGCAAAGAGAGTTACACTCGTTAATTCTTTATTCTAAGTTAGCTTATTTTCTTGAGAATTATTTGACAAGATCAAGTCATTATACTCTAATAAACTCTTTTAACTTGATCATCTTTAGGATTGACTCAAGATGGAATTTGATTATATTGAATATTAGCCTCGAAAATTCCATTCCTTTAGGCCAAAGATAATTAAGCATTTAATTATTCCGATTTAATTATTATATGTGCCTAATCTTGGAGTAAAATATTTTGTACTTTGAGAACCAATGTGGTTTTCTTTTAGAGGTTATTCAAACGAGGCTAACTTATTTTTTAAATCGAAAAGCAATCGGCTTCTAGCCGTTAACCACCAGCCAGACAAGTTTTAGCTACTTCGGACATGGCTCGATACACCGTGTCGTGGTTGTTTATTTCCAAAACTGGAAAACTCCAACTCTAGGACTAACGGCTTGTTTCCACTTGAGCTTTCAGTCACCACCAGTTGATTGGAACATCTTTTTGAGCCAAGAGCCGTTACACAACGAACACATCCCAACGGATCTTTTCTAAGTCACTCAAAAAGCCGTTACAACGACTAGTGAAGACTTTATACGAAGCAAGAATCAACGGTCACTCTGCCTGGTTGGCTATAAATAGAAGCCACTTCACAAGATTAGGATATTGTTGAAGTAATTGTTCTCATTCTTACTTAATCTTCTTTTTACAACTCCAAGTCTCGTATTTAATATTTTTCCGAGTTGTAAAGAATAGCTTGTAATCGAGTCATATGCTTTTCTTACTTTCTAAGTAAGGTCCCTTGACTGAGCAATGAAGGTTAACTTAGCTCGGTTGTCCGTGATTGTAAAGGTTACCCGAGTCGGAAGTACTAGATCAAGTAAGGGAACTTCGAGTCTAAGAAAACATTGTAAGGAATTGTTTAAGGGAGAAATTCTGGTTGAGTTAGTCCTCCGTATTTTGTGGATTCAAAATAGTGGATTTGACTTGGTGCTAGGATTAACACTGTTCATGGTTTTCTCGCCCCAGGAGGGTTTCCACGTATATCCGTGTTATTGCCGTTCGAATCCATTCTAGACTCATAATCCGCTTTTAGCTTGTATTGGTGCAAAAATTGTTTAATTTTCTTCATTATCCTATTCAGCCCCCTCTTTAGGGTGACTTTGACTCTCCAAAAGCAAACCTTCACCTATCCAAGTTCGGAACCCTAGCATGAAGCGTCCGGGAAGCAAGAAATCTACATCAACACCAGTATGGTCAACATCGAGACGTATCACATTAACACGTACCACACCGAGTACACAAAATATTCCTCAAAAATGACCAACCAGCCGGAGCAAACTCCTATCATGACCTCGTTCAAGGAGTCTATTGCTAAGCTAGAAGCTAGGCTTGATACCCAAGATAAGATGATTGAGTTTATATCTCGAATCCATTAGTTTCATTCGCGAAGAACTAGAGAGGAAATCAAAGTCCAAAGGGAAAGAAAAAGAAGGAGAAGGATCCCGCCTTAAACCTCAACCTAGGCCTCAATTCGATCCAAGAATAGATTAGATGAGAAGATGTTACGGGAGTCCTCGATGTTCAACCACCACTATCTAGCCCAGTGGATTCACTTTAATCCCTAAAGGCAAGCTACCCCCTAAGTTTACCATTCCTAGCATTAAGTTTCACTGAACAGAGAACCCTAACCATCGCGTGAGAAACTTTGTGGGCCTAATGACTTTAAAAAATGTACTTGAGGACACTTATCACATCATCTTCCTATGGACATTTGACACGGATGTCATGAAATGGTACAATACTCGTTGACCCACGCAAGGTGACAAACCGGCAGGATGTTTGCCAGGAGTTCCTACATTAATACTCCTACAATACCGATCTACCAGTCACACTTCGGGATCTAGAATTGATCAAGCAAGGAAACGATGAAGGCTTCACCGACTTCCTTACTTGCTCGGAGGGCGACAACTGCTCATATGACCGATAAGCCGCCTAATAAGGATCAGGTCGGAATCATCTATAAGAACCTACAACCCGCCTATCATCGCACTGAAGTTCTTGCTCGTCATGAACTTCAAAACAGATCAGAGACGTTGGCATGCTCATAGAAGAAGAGAAAACATCTCACTAGAAGACCATCAAATGAGCCCACTACTCATCAAGGATGCGAATAAAGCCTCGCATTTCCCTTTTTCATATCTATTCTATGTCTATTTGCTTTTTCCTTTTCCTTATCCGTTGTATTTCCTTTTCCTGTCTTCAAAAATAAAAAATAAAAACAAAACAAAACCAAATCAGCTTATTCCTTTTGAACTACGAAGGCATGATTTCGTTATAACGGATACGTAGGAAGCCCACGAGGTCCGGCCCCAAACCTAGCCTTGATCCTAATTTCCATTTCTAATTTCCCAAAATCAAAGCCACTTTGCCCTATCTACAGGAGCAAAAACCATTGGGAAAATGCATCGAATCATCAAGAAGCATGCCAGTCAAGCATCAAACCGTTAGGAGCACGATTCACCATCGAGTAGCAGTACATTGCAGTTCGCTTGACCTACCCCTCTTTAGGCTTTCCTTTAGGGAGTGGGGGCTAAAGTTCAATTTTATCTTTGTCTTTTAGAGTTTTTTGCATCATCTTGATAAAAGAATGCATTTGTTCTTAGAATAGAGTCTTGTATACATCTCCTTTGCATGAGTGAAACTCCTAAAAATACAAAAATTAAATAACAAAGCACCCTCCAATGAATTATTCAATCAAGCAAGCATTAAGTATCGGATCAACATCAAGGAGGTCACCAAGCACCGTCACCTTCAAAGAGGATCTTCCATCGCCTAATCAAAGCTCATCAACACTCTAACATTCAAGAAAAACTAGACACAAGCACTCAAGAAGAAAGTGGGGGCTCTTGATCGCAAAGGTTGTACAACCACAACAACTCTAAGAATACTAGGCGAAAGACAAAAATCGTCTACCTTACAAAGGAGCTATTAGCACACAAACTTAAAGCTCAAATTTCGAATGAGGCACATCGCTTAATAGAACATCATATTTTCAAGCAACCGGACTTCATGTCATCCAACGACCAAGTCCGGGCAAGAATTTCTATATGAGGTAAGCATGTGTCCTTATTCCAACGAAAGTGGATAGAAGTCGAGCTTCGCACCATGGAGCAGTCAAGGTTCGGATACACCCTGGCCGAGCTTCGAGCCTAGCAGCGAGTCAACGTTTAGACACACCTTAGTCGAGCTTCAAGCCCAACAGCTGCCAAGGTTCCGACACACCTCGGTCGAGCTTCGAGCCCAAACATTCGTTAAGGATCGGACACAACTCGGTCGAGCTTCGGGCCTAACAGCGGTCAAGGTTTAGACACAACTCGGTCGAGCTTCAGGCGAGCAGCGGTCAAGGCTCGGACATAACTCGGCCGAGCTTCGAGCCTAACAGCGGTCAAGGTTCGGACATCAATCCCTTCGTCGAGCTTCAGGCCCAACAGCGGTTAAGGTTCGGACACCACATCAAGGCTTTAGGACCACACCATGGCCAAGTCAAGGAACCATACTTAAAACATAATCTAGTTACAAATTATCTTCGAGTAACACTTAAAACTATTTACATTCGATTTTTAGTCGACGAAACTATTAGTGCAAAACATTTCAGCCAAGATTCCCTAGTGGTTAAGGTCAAGATACCCTTAACCAAATCCCCTAGTGGTTATGTTCAGGCACCTCCAGCTGAACTTCAAACTTTACTACCCGAGTCGAGTTCAAGCTCCATCACCAATGTTTAGACTAAGCACATGGTTAATTTTGAGCACATCAATCCAAACCTCGGGTCTCTAAGCAGCGAAGTTCGGGAATCAACAACGCGGACTTCGGACTCGCCGGTCAAGTCCAGGCCCCTTTATTAAAAGTTCAAGCCACAAGGTACCTAATTTCGGACGCATCAATCCAATCGGATTCCAAAACAACACTAGCACCAGGTAAGTACCCTTTAGTGTCTACTTTGACCTTCGTCTTTCAAACTCGGTCAAAGTGGGGGCTAACTATAGACACAAAACAAGTGTTGTCATTTTCTCTGTTTTTTATTTGTTGGCCCTATGATGATAATCCGAAGTCCTATTTGAGGATTTTGATTTTGGACTGTGTTTGATTGGTGCGATGGCTGCTGATAAACCACAAAGATCCCCAACGACCACATATATAGCATTCTCCTCGAGTCGATCCAAAAATCCTCTTTTCTTTCGGACGATCCAAAACCGTGCCAAGCCTTCAAAGAGGAGTCTAGTGTCGTATACTTGGGAATTCCGAGCTTAGAATCCTATGTTTTACTTTAATACAATCAAACAAGGAGCTAAAGACCTCACGAGAATCAAAGTGATGCATTTAAGCCCCAAGACAGTCCACCCGAGACTAGGAGCCGAAATACCCTTAAGAAGCCCAACATGTTCGGCTCCCGCCTTCTAGAAACCATAAATGAAATGTCTGTGTTTTGGCTAAGGAATCCCGAGACAACATGCTAGGGCATGAAACCCTAGAAAGCCCAACAAAGGCAGCACCTTCTACCCTACATTTTACCTCAAAACGCTGTGTTCGAGCTTGCGGACTCCTGGCTAGCACGCTAGGGCACAAAACCCTAGGCAACACCAGTTGGCCGGTGCCTTCCTCCCCTCATTTAACCCATTCTATCTAGTTTTATCCTTCACTTTATCCGCTCTTATCACTTTAATCATGCCCCGGTATATTTTTGCTATTTTTGGAAAGCTAGCCGAGCTTACCCTAGGTCATCTCTTTGACCTAACCTCTCCCTATAAATAGAGAGTCTTGCCTCTCATCCTCACAATGGCTCATTCCCGATCTGTTATATTGCTCAAACCAGATTAAGAGCTACTCGAATACTCTAGTTGTTATTCCGATTCCTTGGTCTCTTTTCAGCCTACTTCTATCATACTCCATACATCGGATCCCTAAACCACATCAGTCACACATTTGCCTACCTATCTCCATAAAAACTCACAAAAAGCCTCTTCAATTCACTACCGTCACATCAAGGGATCCGGATCCGAGATCCAGATTAGTAGGTCGGACAACCCGAGGGCACCAATCGAGTTTTCAAAATAGTTTACTTTATTTATGCTTTCTTTATTGCTTTCCGTATTGTGGATTCAAGATGTATCGCTTTTAATTCCTCCCCGATCGATGTAATATCTTTATTTTCCGCTTTCTTTTCGCTCGACCCTTTCTTTCTTTTTCGCTTTTACTTTCTTTACCGCTTTCTTTACTTTCTGTCTTTATCGTTTTCCTTAGTTATGTTTTGGTTGCTTTAGTTCTTTTTCGCATGTTGTTGCTTGCTCTCTTGTTTTACATTATTTTAATTCACTACTCGAACTAGTAATGGTCGTCGTCGGACGGGCGGAATGGAAGGGTTTATCACTATTTTCGTACCCTCGCCCCGAATCTAACTCTCGGTTCCAAGACCGATGGAGTCATTTTTATCCTCTTCTTATCTTAATTTTCCCACACTAAGATTGGAAGACCAAATTTTTGGTTTTGTTAGTTTTCCTTCTTAAAACCGATTGGCGACTCGCTTTCATTTATTTCTATTCAAATCTACATCTCGGTGTTTTCTAGTTTTAGGAACAAGTAAGAGGAGGTTCTAGATCTGCCTACCGGGCGAGAGGCCGAGGCCGACTCCATCAATATTTGCCTCCGGTCGGCGCCTTACTTCACCGGATACAAGCCGTCACCTCTATCGGGTGGTCGGCAGGTGAGGCTTCGGTCTAAATTGGTGTTTTCACATCAATCTAACCATAAAGTTTCAAGGTAGGACCAAAACCCTAATTTTATTTGTTCCTTCATTAGAAAAAAACATCCCGAGACTTTTGAAAATAATTCCTAAAATATAATGGTTAATAAAACCGCCATTCAAACTTTCCCTAATCGATTTAATAAAATTCAGAAATTTTAATAAAAAATGTTCATCCCCACATTCCAATATCGACTTTCAAAACCATCTTTAAAATTAATCTTTAAAAAAGAGACCCGACACAAGTGGGGAAGCTCTATGGGCCCTAGCGAGCCGTGGTTACTACAACTAGCATCCGTCACACCAATCGGACTCCAACAATGATCCGAATCCGCCAATTAGGACTAGGATTTCATCACCGCGTTGACAAAATAAAATATAGAAATAAAAAGAGATAAGAGTGACACGTTTTCGATGTCTACGGTTAGTCCCCACTTTGATCGAATCCGAAAGATGAAGTGTCAAAGTAGACACTAAAGGAAACTTATCTCGCTTAGAGGCATTGCATTGAATGCTGATTGAATTGTAGTGTTTGGAATTGGTTGTTGTCGAACCCGAACTCTAGGATGGGGCCTACACTTGATCGCGATGTATGCATTCCTAAGTCCGGTAAAAGGGTCCCGAGCTTGGCCTAATTAAAGTCCGGAAGCTCTATGATTTTCTGCTGAAGCTTTGACCATCTCTTAATTAGAAGATTGACATAATAATTCCGCTATACTAGCATACTTGTTAGTGGATAATCATATTAATAAAAGTTTGGTATTTTACGTGAATAATTCAGTCGGGGACGGACAGAAAATTGGATCTAGTAAAGTTGAATTTGTAGGTGCAAAGACCCACTTGCATGCATAATAATCCAAGAGACCACTTCCCATTCCCGATGGGACTTCACCAACCTAGTCCCTAGCTATGCCCGCAAAGTCGTCGTCGAGCCGACGTGGCGGGCCTTGTCTTGGCATATGCTACTTGCTTCCATACTTGGTGTCCTCTTACTTTTTGCATTTTGTCTGGTGTTCTTGTCAAGTTGGCCGAATTTGCTTATAAAAAGGGGACTTAACGTGTTCATTTTGCACACCTCACTTGCGCCTCTCTTTAATTTTTCTTGCTTGCTCTCGGCTTGCTCTAGCTTGCTCATACTTGTCTTGAGAAAAATAGCTTGGTTTTCTTAAAAATTTCTAGATGGCGTGCCCATTCCGTTGAGAGAACAAGTGCCAAGAGCCTAATCCATGATAACTTCTTGTAACGGGAATGACGTCTTCACCATGAGTTGAACCCCAACGACCTCTTGATGGAGGACGAGAGCCATGTCTCATCTCTCGCCATCTTTACCTTGGTAAGTTTGTTGGCTTGAGTTTCTTCCTTTGTATATTTAAAATGGTATTTTCCACTAACTAAAATCTTATTAGATTTCCATTTTATAGAAAGGCACCATTCGAGTAGCGGTATCATTGGTAAATTCATCGAGATCTTCAAGGAGCGGAATTACCTCTTAGAGTACATCATGAATAAGGATGGCAGTGGGGCGGGAATCCCCGAACCCGACGAGGTCCCGGCCCCGATGGGGAAAAATCTCTGTCCCCAACGGGGACAGGGACAAACTCCTTGTCCCCGCATCGGGACACGGACAGGGACGAGGAAATATTTTTGCCCCGCCCTATCCTCGCTCCCCACTCGGGAAAAATCCCCGTCCCCAGTTTGGGTAAAAATCCCTATCATTGTCCCCGTTTATGGAAATCACGAATATGACCTTATATTAAAAAAATTTTATATAAGAATTGAATGTCTATTAGGTAATTTTATCGTCCCACTCGAGTCTGTCTTCGAACCACTTCTCTCGCCTGCATGATTGCCATTCCACCCGAATATGTCCCCCACACGGTTGCCAGTCCCACCCATAACCTATCGTTGGTCATCTCCGTATAGATATGAAATTAATTGGTTTTTGATTTCTTTCTCACTCGCACCACTACCTTTTGAAGTTTTGGTTTTTGATTTCTCCGATCTAATGCTCATCTCGTCGACATCATCCGAATTTCATGGTATTTATTTTATTTCTTAGTTTATAAAGCAAGAATCACAAATGATGTATGTTTATAAAGTAAGAATGACGAAATGCGATTCACATATGGTCTCCGATCCGATGCCATTTTTATTTTTGGTTTTTTCTATTTGATGTCATTTTCTTGGTTTTGATCCGATTCCATTTTCATTTTTTGACTGGTATGAAATTATTGGATATAACTTTTTTATTTTTTCGTTCAATCTGATGTTGTTCAATCTAGTTATCCAATCTGGGTACACTAATCTAGTTTTAGCAAATGTCATTGCTTTAGCAAAGACAATTTAAATGACTCGGATGTGACTTTTTCATTTTGGGTGTAAGTTTTTGCTCATTGGGTGAAAAAATAAAAATAATTTGATTATATTGAGGTTGTTTGAGTACTGTGCCATCGACCATGATCATAAAAACATTGAACAACAAAAACGGGAAAAATCACCAGTTGGGGCCAACCAAGGAATGGGGCCTCGACGAGGGCGGGGATGGGGAGGAATTTTCCTCTCGCAGTGGGGGCCGAAGTGGGGCAGGAGACGAGGGGCTGAGCGGGGATATTGACGGGGAATATGCCTTCGTCCTCAATCGGCCTCTTGCCATCCCTAATCCTAAACAAGTGTTGGGTTTGGCCTTATCTTTATTACTTTGAATCATTTGTGTGATCTGGAAAGAGCGTGACCCTACCTAAGCCATTAGTGAGCTGTTTTGGAATGCCACAAACACCTTCCATCTCCCACTTGGGGAAATGACTATCACGCCTCTTGATTTTGCTATTCTTTCGGGCTTGGGCTTCTTAGAGGAACCTCTAATTTACGACCAGGGATTTATACAAAAATCGTGACGTTTTGCGTCACCTCTTCGCTCCTATTGCTAGTCGGTTTCCTTAGGCCAACTTCTTTAAATAAACCCTTCTTTTCAAGGCCTTTTAAAATGCTGAGTTATGGGCTTAACATAGTCCATAACAACAGGTGTGAATAGTGCTTGGCCTTTACGCTAAGCACATCCATCTTTTTGAACCAAGCTTCTAAAGTATATGTCCACTATTTGGTAAACTTGATGGATTTAGACAAGATTTACAACCTCAATTGGAGTGTGCCCGCCTTTACTTGTCTCATAAGGGGTTTTCCATTCCGGAGTTAGGCACACAACGACCGAAAAGGACTTGTTGAATGACATGCCTTAGTGTGGCTTGTGGAAGGTTATCAAGGTACGCTTGTCCTTCTCTTTGTTTTTTTAATCTCCAAAACATCTTTTCTTGCATGGATAAGGATCTCACTTGTGTCATAAACTTACAGTCCGTAGTTATATGAGTATTTCCCTAAACTCTCACTCGGCTCAAGAAACCACCCTTATTTTTCGCTTCGGTAGTGTGGGCTAAAGTACACCTCCAAAGACGACAAGCACATGATATTTCCTCTTTGAGGTCCGCCCTTAACTTTGTGACCATGGTATGTCACGTATACGCTTTATAATCCGAGCTAGAATGGCTCAAAAATTTTCTTACTTTCAACCCAAATTTCGCCCTAGCCCACGGCCTATGGTGGCACGGTCGTGGTGTTGTCGGTGCCGACCAAACAAGCGTGCTTGGTTGCCTAGTTTTGCTGGTTCTTGCTTGTCTTTTTATAGGTCTTGTGTATGCAAGCCAATTTTAACCCTTGAACCCAAACTCAGCTTCCTCCAAGCCTTGGCATAGCGTAGGAGTTCGAGTGAAAGGCAAATTTTTCTTGAGGGTCCGTTCGGTTTCGTTGGTACCTTGGTGAGCGGGTTACACCACAAATCCGATATAATACGTAACCTTCTTTTGTTCCCCAAGATCCACTATGGACAATGTTCTATTTCTGCTCTAAACCTCAAGAGGAGCAAGAAGAAATAACCACTAGGTATCTTTATACCCAATTCTTGGATATGGATTCGTCCTATGTTCAATATTTGGGATGAATCATGACATGATTGGTGAGTCTTCATCTACCCTTTTGTGCGATTAAATTCTTATGTGGAAATTAACTTTATCTTTGTAGCTTCTTCTGAGCAACATCTATATTCCAAGTCTCCATATCAATGTATCGTAACTTAAAGAGTCCTATGTTATGTTAAGATTTCGAAATTCTCGAGTCCGAATGTGTGGGGCATCCGCTCCCAAAAAATTGGAAAGGGGTAAGAGTGTTATGCTTTTTTACTTTTAGTGGAATGCTAAAAGTGTCTTGCTAACACAATGAATTTGCATTACGATCGGGAACAAGTCACGAAGAGTGTCCATCAAACCCAAGTCCGACATTAAAGCTTTCAAGGACTTATTTACCGGTCAAACATTCGTAACATTTTGGGTGAGCTTAGTTAGTTAAAGTGCTAAGTCATGAGCTATTAGTATTTTTGCTAATCGCTCTATTACCTTTGTAGGATCACCGATCTAGGTCTCCGCCATCGGGAGGTTTCCTTAGTAGCTTTAAGGCTCAAATGCATTCTTCTAGCCAACAAATGTCATCCAAGTAGCACTGCTAGAGCGGAGTTCTTTACGTCGTTCCTCTCAACATTCTCACGTGCATAGTGCTTCGAAGTGGCGTTAAGTACTTCTACACATAGACCTAATTCATCTAGTGCTTGGGCCTAGCTCTTCCGAGGCTGGTATGGATGTCATGCCTTTACAAGCGCTTAACCCTTATGGCAATCTGTATGATTTTCATCGGATGTCGTATAGTGGATCTTATCATGAGGCCTCTTGATCGACTTGGGACCATGGGGCTAGTTACTTGCAAACTGTTGGGGAGAGGCGAGTTTTCACTTCAATCTTGGAGGATTTTGGTAACTATATCTTCAATGATACTTTCGATGATGAAGATTGAATAACTTCTTCTAGGTTACTTAATTAATATTAATGCTTTCTACCATTTGACTCTATGCAATGAGATGAATGCAAAGACTCTATTCTATAATGCTTTCTTTATTTATATGATGCAAAAAAATAATTCAAAGACAAATCAAAAAATTATACTTGTCCGCATTCCCCCAAAAGAAAATAACAAAATAGAACATTCGAAAGGACAACTGTATGGTCCATAAATATCAAGGCTTGGCCGAAATGGACCATATATAGAAAACAAAATGGGCCCAATGCTCGGACCGAAAAAATAAAGAGGATCGGTTGGTCCGATCGGCACCTGGCTAACTCACGGCTCGAGACTTGGCCACCTACAGTGGCGTGAGGGAGGAGGACTCTGGTCCTGAAATATCTTATATAAATTGACGATAGCATGCCTCCGGAAATTACACCTTTAATATTCCTCTATAACTCTTTCATAAAAGTAGTTCCTAAGAACATCCCGATTCCTTCATCCCTTTAATTCTCCAATATGATCTTTATCACTAAATTGACCCACCGGATACATGAGATGAGCGAAGGCGACAAAGTACGCTTATCCCCTTATGGACTGAATACCCTATTCAACATTCGACAGGTAAAGATCTACTGGACTCTTTTAAGAGTAGCAGTGGCCTTTTGGGATCCTCGAATATCATGTATTTAGGTTCGAGGATAAAGAATTGTGTCCTCTTCCTGAAGAATTCAATGTCATCCTTGGCATTCTTCGCCGAACCAAACCTAGGGTTTCAATGCCTTTCACTAATATGTTTGAGACATACAAATGCCTCCTAAAGTTGAATAACAGGAATAGGAGTTGGACCCTAATTAGGGACGAAATGCATCTAATAAACTTGATGTCGCACTTCCGTCCGATGTACTCATTAGGACATGTGCACATTTAAAGGCGTCGAGCCATAATTACTCACCTAATAGGTGGCTTCCTATTGGTGGGACGCCATAGGGATATGGCGCCTGCTGCACTATTGGACTTCACCGAGCGGTTGGAGGATCACCGCTCCCTTACTCCTCTAATCAACGCAGAGACTATCCTAGGGCTGCACCTAGTTGAAGCAAATCAAAACAAGGCCTTCGCATGCAGTCCCCTATTATTGTAGGTAAGTAGTAAAAATATTGGGGAATTAGCCACTGTGGCTAGAAGTGCGGCTGGCCTAGAGTTGGTAGTCCGGCGTCGGCGAGGCTAAAAAGCCCTTGGCTTTTTCCCAAGTCTTGCTTTTCCACTATTTTTTATTTTTGCTCCTGTTGGGCGGTAAATCAAGATGAATTCGACCATGCAAGATTTTAATGATTTTACTATCTATGGTGTACAAATGTGGTTAGTAGAGCACTTTAAATTGGCGCGAGGACCCGCAAAGCGGACCAATACCTAGTTACGCAGTTTTGTTAGCGGTAACGGCTAGCTGTGGTGACTAATCATGTAGCTTCTTAGTGGGAGGCTTGGTTTAGAGTTGGGCGTCCCGTTGAGCCGTATATCAAGCAGTAGAGGTTGTCCTAATTTATGAAATACACCGAAGGCATCTATTTGTATGTTTGCTAGGTCGTGAAACTAGTACGTACTACTTCCCGACTATGTAATGAGGCAAATGGGAGGAGTCCAGGAGATCCCTTATTTGGACTATATCAGGCCTGCCTCTTTTAAAATTTTTGAAGGCTTTGGCAGTATGAGGTGGGTGCCTACATGGGTTGATTATTGGACGAACTCTGCGAGGTTGGTGAAATCAATAGAAAACGAACTACCGTGGTCTCTAGATTTGATGTAGAATGGATAAAAGATACTAATCCCAAACGACGCAAGGCACTCAGGATTCAAGAATGTGATCTAAGAGGAGCTATTCCTACTACAGACACCTCTTCGGATTCACGAAGTGGTCCTACAGGTTGACGAACGAGGCTCGCGGGAGAGAAGCCGAGGCTAAGGAAGTAGGAAATAGAAAGGGCTCGTAGGATTGAGGAACCGAAGAGGCGAATCCATGAGGATACAGCCGAGTCTAACGGTGCAAAAGAGAAGAAAGTGAACATCGGCTAAGGCTAAAAGTAGGAGAGAATAAGAATTTAGGAAATTTTAGTTCGCCTCTTTAAAACAATTTATTTTCCTAGTATGATTATTATTTCCCTTTTTATTTAGCTATGTATTAGGGCCAGTAGTAGGCTTACCTTTTATTATTAATAATAAAGTAAAAAGCAAGTTTTATGCTCACTTTTATGCTTCATTTATTTGATCGCTCACTTAAAGGAATTAATTAATAAATGGGACTATCTAGTTTGACCGCCCTAAAAAATATCCCACTTAGAGGAATTAATTAATAATTTGGACAGTCTAATTGGACTGCCTTAAAAATAATAATCAAAAAATAAAATATCGGCCAGAGAAATTTCTCGGCCCAGCCATACCATTGTTGTCCGGACGACGGCCGAGATCTGGCTAGGGCCGCCACCTGGTTAGGCTGGGCCTAGTAAACTACGAGAACTGTTTAGTATTATGCTAAACATGGTACTTCTTTAACTGATCCAAGTTAGTATATTGAGAAATCTCTTCTCCATCCAAATCATTCGAACTTAACCGCTCCTCCTAGGCGTATTTGACTAAGTATGAATAGGCCTTACCAGTTGAGCCTGAATTTTACTCTAGGGTCCTGAATTGGTGCTCTAATTTCTTTAATAACCAAATCTCTAATCTATAAATTATGAGGCTTGACCTTCTTGTTAAATTCCCTTGATATACGTGTCCGATATATTTCGACTTTATACGAGACCATTTAGACGCCTTTCATCTAGTAATACTAATTCCTCGTAGCTTGCTTTAGCTCATTCCGCTTTAAGAATTGGGCTTTCTGCAAAGATTCCAAATGAATGGATGGAAATTTCATTTAGAAGGATTGCTTCCATACTGTATACTAGGGGTAAGGTATTGTTCCCGTTGAGGTTCTAATGGAAGTTCCGTAGCCTCAAAAAGTGAAGGGTAATTTATCGAGCGAGTCCTCAGTAATCGACATCCATTTTCTCCATTATCTTTTGAATGTTTTGTTTAGCAGCCTCAACTACTTCGTTGGTCCGAGGGCGATAAGGAGAAGACATATGGTGTTTCATTTTATAGTTGTCTAATAGATCTACCACATCATTCTTCAAATGACTACCATGGTCACTAATCAGTTCGTGTGGTACCCTATATCAACGAGATAATGTTATGAGTTATGAATTTCGCCATATGCTTTGAGGTTAGGGTTGCATAGGAAGCTTCTTGTACCCACTTGGTAAAGTAGTTAGTTGCTCGCTTATTACGACTTAGTAACCACCCATTCTTTTAGGGGTCACTTTAGCGACGATGTCAATGCCCCAAACTGAAAATGGCCAAGGCGATGTAAGTGTCGTTAAAAAGGAAAGTGGTTGGTGTTGTAAGTTCGCATAAACTTGACACTTGTGACATCTTTTAACAAACTCATGACAATCTGTTGCCATGGTTGACCGAGTAATATCGTAACCTCCGATGGTTCCGAACCAATATTCTTCCATTCATATGGGGTTCACATTCCCCACCATGAATATATGTCATTATGCGCTTTGCTTCATATTGGTTGACATAAAGTAAGCTAATTCCTATGTTGGTTTTCTTATACGGTTTCCATTTATTTATCGAATTGTGTCTGCTAGCATATGGATGGTTCAATTGGCTCTAGTTGTGGAATCCGGTTGGTATTCTTTGTGTTCTAAGTACCGGTGGATGTCATGGTACCAACTGGTTTGATCAGTATTAGACACTTCTAGAGTGTATACGTGCGTAGGTTGACTTCGTCGTTCTATATGAATAGGCATTGAATGAATGCCACTAGGGATATTGACAATATATGATAACTTGGCTATGGCATCCGCAAACCGGTTGTCATCCTTAGGAACGTATGCGTATGATATCCTTAGGAACGTATGCACTAGGGTGCCAAGGCTTCACTACGTACATTCCACTCTTATGAAATCGATTGATGATCGGACTAGAGTCACCGAAGACCCCGATATTCTTAGCTCCTATTTCTATTGTAGCTTAAAATCTCATGATACATGCCTCGTATTCTACAACATTGTTGGGGACCTCAAAATCTAATTTGGTTAAAATGGGAGTATGCGCTCCCTTCGATGAGACTAAAAGGATGCCTACTCCGCAGCCCTTCGATTGGAAACGCCATCAAAATACATGGTCCACATGTTGGCTTCTACTTGTAAAATGTTTTCATCTTAAAATTCGAGATGTTCGGGTTGTGCTTCGGCTATTGGTAGATTATCTAGGAATTCCGATACTACCCTTCCCTTGATTGCCTTTTGAGGGACATACTTGAGTTCAAACTCCGATAGCATGACTATCCATATTGCTATTTTACGACTAATGGTTAGTTGCTTAAGAATGTATTTGATGGGATCCATTGGTGCTACTACATGTACCTTGTCGATAGCACGTAATGTCTAAGCTTCTTAGTGGCCCGGACTAAAGCCAATGGTGCTTTCTCTAAAGGTGTATATCGAGTTTCATAGTCTAATAATTTCTTGCTGAGATAATACACCGTATATTCCTCCTTTCCATCCCGTTGAGCTAATATGGCTCCCATAGTAGTTTCGTTGTAGCAAGGTATAAGAGTAGTGGCTTCCCTAGTTGGGGTGAAATCAGCACTCGGTGGGTTGGCTAAATACTCCTGAACCTTCTCAAATTCTTTTTGGCACTATTCATCCTAAATAAGCTTAACTCCTGTTTTAAGTTTCTTAAAAATGGGTCCACGAGACTATAGTCAGTTTTGATATGAAATGATTAATATACTACAAACGTCCCAAAAAAAACCCTACATCTCCTTCTCGATCTTTGACGGTGGAATCTACTATATGGATTTGATCTTGGATGGATCAACTTCAATTCCTCTAAGACTAACCACATAGCCTAACAGTTTGCTCGAGGTTATCCTAAAGGCAAACTTTTGTGGGTTAAGGTGCGTATCATATTTTTATACTCTTTCAAAGAATTTTCTAACGCTAGGTAAATTCCTTGACATATCCTTGGACTTGATGATCATGTCATCCATGTAAACTTCGACTTCATCATGTATCATGTCATGTAGCAACTTTGTGGTCATCCTCCGATACGTAGCTCTAACATTCTTGAGTCCAAAAGCCGCTACTACATAACAATGACGTCTCCCATTGAGTGATGAAGGTCTTTTGTTCCATGTCTTCTTCAGCCATCTTCATTTGCTTGTACCGGGAATAACCGTCCATAAATGAAAGTAAGGCGTGACCAAGCTGTATTATCGACCAAAATGTCGATGTAAGGTAACGAGAAGTCATCCTTAGGGCTTCCCTTATTCAAATCCCCGAAATCGACGCCTACCTAGACCTTTCCATCTTTCTTTGGAACTGGCATTATATTTGCTACCCACCGAGGGTAGTGGACCACTTTAATGAACCCTACTTCTAACTATTTCTAAATTTCTTCCTTGATCTTCGAGTGCCCACTCGGGTTTTATTCTCTTAAGTTTACGCTTAACTGGTTTAGCATCTTCATATAGTGGAACTTTAAGTGCCGCTATTCTTAGATCTATTCCCAGACATGTCTTCGTAGGACCATGCAAAGACTTCTATGAATTGGGTAAGGAATGAAGTGAATTGCTTTTGCTCTTCGAATTCAGTATTTTCTCAATTTTAACTTCTTGATGTTAATCTACTCATCCGAAGTTAATTGTTATTGTTTCCTCTATTATTGTTGAGCGATTTTCATGATCTTCCAACAGACTTTTATTAATTCTTTAGGAATTTTTTGTTCATAATTAGAGGAAAAATTAAGAATAGGAGGAGGCAAAGAAAAAGCGGAAAGATTCATTTTATTGAATGAAGAAATGAGTACATCAGATTCAGAAATGGAAATTGCGGAAGATGAACTAGCATAATGAGAAACGAAACAACGACCCTAGTGCTAGATGCAAAAATAGATCGCTCTCCTAAAGTTACGGCGAATTCTTGGCTTTCCTCAAGCATCAATCCAAGTGATTTGCTTGGATCCTTTGGTGTCAACGTCAATGATGAACTTAGACAGATCAAACTGCAAGTGCGACATAGCTTGGGATCGTATCAAAACCGAAGTCCCTTCTAGAATTTTCTCCTGTCCGAATAGTAGACCAAAAATGTTACTCTAAGAAAATTAGTCCAGTCTTGTGTGGACTATTCCTTCTTGAGGAGGTAGGGTACCTCCTTTTCTAGCACATGGCGATCGATAAAGACTTCTAAACCAGGTACTAGGATGCCCTTAACTTTTGTTCTATCTAATCTATGCATGGATCAAACTTAGGCTTAGGCTCGGGACTAGGTTCGGAAATATGTTCTGGGTCATATGGAGGGCCTCCTCGGGGTGTATGATCTTCTCCTTTACCTCCTTTCTTATTATCCTGAAGAGTCTTCAGGATGACTGCAAGAGTTTCGGATATGGACTCTAGGTGTTTCTCTTGAGCCTCAATTTAGGCTTTCATCTTGGCTGAGGATTCATTGAGCAAAGTAAGGATGGGAGATTATTTTGGTTCTCCGTCCATTGGAAGGGAATTGTTTTTAGGTACTCGTCCTACGATGGAAGATTGATCGAACCGAGTGTTATGTGCATCAAAGTTGGACGCACTAGTGTAAATCGTAGTGTAGAACGAAGGGAAGAGGTACTTGGACTCCTTATAGAGGCACTCTAACCTTTTGGAGCTCGGATTCCGATGAAACCCTATCGCACTAGACTTCTCTATTCTGCAGCCCAAAGGATAACTACTTAGGACCATGTGTAAGAACACCAACTTTTGGGAGGAAGGGACTCAAGTGCAAGATCCGAAGAATCTAAGAAAGAATGCTTTTATTTGGATGCACTTAAGAAATGCAAAGCGATTGAAATGGAATGTAATGATGCTAATGACTTAGTTTGGGATTAATTTTATTTGGCCAATGCACCAATGAATTGCAAAAATGGACACATCTTAGTTGAGATAAATTTTATTTTGGCTAAATGGCTAATGAAATGCAAGTATGGACTCACCTAATTGGAGATGAATTTATTTTTGGCTAAATGCAAAACGAAATGCAAATATTGACTCATCTAATTTAAAATGAATTTATTTTTGGCTAGAATGCAAAATGAAATGCAAATTTAGATTCACCTAATTAAGATGAATTTATTTTTGGTTAGAATGCAAAATGAAATGCATAAATGGACTCACCTACTTTAAGATAAATTTATTTTTGGCTAGAATGCAAAATGAAATACAAATTTGGACTCACCTAATTCATGATTAATTTATTTTGGCTAAAATGAAAAATTGAAATGCAAATATGGATTCACCTAATTTGAGATGAATTTATTTTTGGCTAAAATGAAAAATTGAAATGCAAATTGAGAGTCACCTAATTTGAGATGAATTTATCTTTGGCTAAAATGAAAAATGAAATGCATAGTTGGACGCACTCTGATTTGAGATGAATTTATTTTTTACTAAAATGCAAAATTGAAATGCAAATATGGATTACAAAGATGCTAAAAAGTCAAAACCCTAAAAAACAAACTGATTGAAAAGAGAGGAGGGTCCCCGGTAGGATCCTCCTAGATCGTCCGAAGGTGGCCGCCATCGACTAAGCCCGGCGGCCGGCTGCTACCAAAAACCTAGATTGATAGAGAAAATTTTTGATGACTCGAAATGCAATTTCAAGACTCGAGACTTTACTCCGCACATTTCGAGTTCTAACAAGGGAATCGGGTATAAGACTTTCTCACTTATAGAGTTTTGATTCCAAGTCATTCTCTCGTATCTTATAAACTTTTCGAGTGATATAGTATTTTCTCTAAGTGATATGGCATTTATTTCATGTATTCTTACTTGTCTCGTGAGACTCGAAAGCATATCCGAACTTACTATTGTACACCCGGTTCCGAGTCTCTCATCACTTAGAAGTATCGCATGTTCAAATGACTAGTACTCGCATAACCGCACTCGAGTCCGACTTCATATTACAGGTGTTATTCTGTTATAGTCAGCGCTTCTAGTCCGAACCATGCTTAGTGTAGATCAAGTTTATTTCACTCGATGTTCTTTATGCAACTTGATTCTCGCCTAGACTAACTCGGATGGAATTTTGAGTTTCATGGATATTAGACTCGGAAAATTCCATTCCTTTTCCGACTCGGATAATTAGTCACTTAATTATCTTAATTATATTATTATCTCGTGTCTAATCGTGGACCAAAGTATTTTATACTTTGAGAACCAATTTGATTTGCTTTTGTAGGTTATTCAAACGAGGATACACTTTTTGATATACAAAAGTAGCCAAGCTTCAAAATGTCAAATCACCAGCGAGACATGGCTTTTCCCATTCTCCGACCTAGCCCCAAAAGATTGTGTCGAGGCATGTCGTTTCCAAATCCGGAAAACTGAAACACCAAGCTTAACGGTAGTTTCCACCGTATCTTTCAAGACACGACCAGGTGGTTTTCGTACTTCCAAAGGAGTTAAGAAGCTGTTGTCCAACGTTCATATCTCAACGGATAATTATTGAGTGACTCGGAAAGTCCTTAACAACGGTCACAAAGGACTCTTAGTCAGAAGATGGACTCAACGGCTATGCTGCTTGGTCATTTATAAATAGAAGCCAACTCTCAAGACTTGAAGATGGCCGAACCTATTGTTAATACATATACTTGGAGCAAAGTTGTTGTATTTATTCTCAATCTTCTACTTACAACTCCCACTCTGTAATTCATTATATTACGAGTTGTAAGGTCTTGTACTTAGTTATAAACACTCTCTTTCTTACTCTCTAAGTAAGGTTCCTTGATCGAGCTGTAAGGGTTAACTCGGCTCGATTGTCCCTAGCTGTAAGGGTTATCTCAGCTAGGAAGTACTAGATCGGATAACGGAATTTCGAGTCTAGGAAAAACTTGTAAAGAGTTTTCTAAGGGAGCAACTCGGGTTCGGTCGGTCTACTGTATTTTGTGGACTCATCGAGTTGTCTAACCGAGTGTCCGCATGTGACACAGCCAAAGAAGTGTGGGACACACTGGTCAACACTTATGAAGGTACAAGCCAGGTCGGACAAGCGAAGATCAGCCAATATCTTCACAAATATGAGCTATTTAAGATGGAGCCGGAAGAAAACATCACTCGGATGTTCATTCGATTTACTGAGATTACCAACAATCTCAAATCCTCGGATAAAAGGATTTCCCACGAGGAAATGTGCAGAAAGATACTCGAAGCCTACCCAAGAAAAGATGGGGTCCCAAGGTGATCGACATAGAGGAGGCTCGGAACCTATCACTTCTAAAGCCGGACGAGCTCATTGGGAAGCTTCTCACCGATGAAATCCACTGGAAGAGGAGGATGCTTGAGGGTAGCACCAAAAAGAACAAACCGCTGAAAGCCTCGGAAACCAAAGAAGCGGATCCGAGTTCCTCCGACTCGAAGGGGATCCCATGGCACTTATTGCAAGAGGCTTCAAGAGAATGATGGAGCACAAAAGATAGGATAAAAGGGCAAGAGAAGAGTTCTACAAGAAAGACAAGAAGGACAGGAAAGGTAAATATTCATCTCCTTCAAAGTTATCTTTGACTAAGAACTCAGTTCGTTTTGAATGTGGCAGCAAGGATCACATAGTCAAAGATTGTCCAAAGAGAAAAAGGGACAGGAAGAAGAAAAAGGCTATGATGGCCACATGAAGTGATGAGGACTCATCGGAAGACGACGAGGATTCGGATGACTCAAAGTGTCCGATGGCACTTTCGACTCGGAAGCTGAAATAGGGTCGGACTCGAGAATCGAACAATGAGGAAACAAATCCTCAAGAGGTAATTGAATACTTCCTCAAATTCTCCAAAGTTGATTTGGCTAAGTATATTTTTACTTTGGAAGAAAATTCCAACTCCGATTCCTCTCCTTTCAAAGAACAACTTGAGTCAATTTCCTCTCGAGACCATTTCTTTGAAAAATGAATTGGAAAAGCCGAGACTTACACTCGAGAGAACTCAAGACTAGTGCTCAATCCAATGAGACCGAGTCCGAGTTACTCGAAGAGAAAATAAGCGGCTAAAGCTAAAGCTCAATGAGTCTCAAGATCTTATTTTAAAGTTCACTCAAGGTCGGAAAAACCTTCACACGCTCTTAGGATCCCAATGTGTTTCCTTCAGAAAGGAAGGTCTTGGTTTCAACAAAGAGGAGGAATCCAATTCCTACTCAAAGCTTTTCAAAAATAATCCCAGAATTGTAAAGTTCAGGAAAGCTGAGCATGGTCCCATTCATAAAAATGAAAGGAGGACTAAGCCCGAAGCAGTTTACAAGAAGAAACCATCTCCTCCGGCTTTCAAAAGAAAAGTTTTTCAAAAGAAAGAGATACGGACTCGGTTTTCTACACGGAAGACTCGAGAATCGGAGTAAGCCCAAAGTCATTCAAATCTGGGTTCCGAAAAACCTTCTTCCTCGAAAAGGACCACGAGTAAAGAGTGTTACTTGGGTTCGTTAGAGGAAGTGAGAAGGGTTAGATTGTCTCTGTTTTGCAAGTTACTCGGAAGAGATCAAAAGGACACTGGTATCTTGACGGTGGATGCTCACGCCACATGTCGGGAGACTCAAGACTCTTTTACGAGTTAGAAGAGCATAAAGGAGGAAAAGTCACTTTTGGAGATGACAACAAAGGCAAGATAGTTGGGATAGGCAAGATTGGAAAGGGAAGCAATCGAGTCGGCCCAGTTTACCTTGTCAAAGGATCGAAGTACAATCTGCTTAGCATCTCTCAACTGTGCGATAAAGGTCAAGAGGTAAGATTCACTCATACCAACTGTTACATTTCGATGATACCACCAAGGAGATCAAACTCTCGGGTAAGAGATCAGGTAACACTTACATTATTCCTCTTTCGACCCGAATCAAAATTTATCTTGTTTGAAAACATCCCTTCATGATGACTCATGGACATGGCATCGTAGATTAGGCCATATTAACATGCATACTATCAAGAAATTGGCATCTCATGGTTTGGTTAGAGGTTTACCTAACTGTTCTTTTGAGAAAGATAAAGTTTGTGAAGCATGCACAAGAGGGAAACAAGTCGGATCTTCATTCAAATCTCTGAAGACAGTTTCCACATCCAAAGTGCTTGAGCTGCTGCATATGGATTTATGTGGTGAAATCCCTGTTAAGAGCCTCGAAGGTAAATCATATATACGTGTTATTATTGATGATTATTCACTATTTACCTGGGTATGTTTTCTTAAGCACAAGAATGAAGCATTCAAAGAGTTCAGCAAGCTCTGTAGAAAAATCCAAGTTGAGTCTCGGACTCACATCCAGAGAATTCGAACCGACAATGGAAGGGAGTTCGACTACTCGGAATTCTCGAGTTTTGTGACAAAAATGGTATCTCTCACAACTTCTCAGCACCAAGAACTCCTTAACGAAATGGAGTAGTGGAGAGAAAGAACAGAACTCTTGAAGAAATAGCAAGAACAATGATGATTGAGCACAATCTACCTTACTATTTCAGGGCTGAGGCAGTCAACATAGCCAACTACACTTTGAACAGATGTCTCATCAAACCCATACTGAAGAAAACACATTATGAGCTCTACAAAGGGAAGAAACCCAATATTTCCTATTTCAAGCCTTTTGGATGCAAATGTTTCGTTTATAACAATGGTAAGGATCACTCGACCAAGTTTGATGCTCGGTCGGACGAAGGTATTTTTCTAGGTTATTCATCACATAATAAAGCTTATCGTATTTTTAATAAGAGAACTAACAAAGTGGAAGAAAGCATCCACGTTGTGTTTGATGAGCTTGAACAGGAAAAGCTAAGTGAGTCTTCATACTCGGATCCGAAGCTCAGCAGAGACAATGATAATGATGAACATGAATCTGTCAAGATTCAAACTCAAACGACTCGAATGAAGTCACTCGGAATGAAGTGACTCGAACGAGACAGACTCAAGAATCCACTCGGAATCGTTGAAGAGCAAGCCGATCACTCGGATCAAGCCTCCGAAGATCAAGTAGTTCAACCTACAAATCTGGTGAATCGGAGAATAGGTAGAGCTTTCAAGTATGCTTCTAGTCACCCACTACAAAATATATTATCTAATATCAACAAGTGGGGTAAGAACTCGTTCCTCTCTTCAAAATCTATGTGCATTCACTGCATTCATCTCATTAACTCGAACCCAAAATGCACTAGCGGCCCTAAATGAACCTAAATGGGTAGAGGCCATGCAAGAGGAACTCATTCAATTCGAAAGAAACCAAGTCTAGACTCGACCAAACGACCTTCTAACCACCCAGTTATATGAACCAAATGGGTTTTCAAGAACAAATTGGATGAAAGTGGGTTGGTAGTCGAAATAAGGCTAGACTTGTGGCTCAAGGTTACCATCAAGAAGAAGGGATTGATTGTGGGGAAACCTTTGCACCTGTTGCCGAATTGAAGCCATTAGAATCCTGTTGGCATTTGCATCTAGCATGAATATCAAATTATATCAAATGGATGTTAAGTGTGCATTTCTCAATGGTTTTATTGTTAAGCTTGTCGTACTGAGCAACAAATTAAACCACTACTTAAACTTATAATAAATAATATAGCAAGGGCAAGTAGGGATCGAATCCACGAGGAAAGATATAATAACATGCAAGTTTTAATCTAATTAAATTTACTACTCTTCAAAACAAAACAGAAAATATAAATTAAAATCAATAACTAAAATTCATAGAAAATTATCTAATAACTAAATAAATAATTTATACATAATAATAAAACTACAATAACCCAGAAATATTTTTGTATATTTTTAGAACAATTAAAACAGAAAACTAAAGCAGAAAATAAACAAATTCTAAAACAGAAAATTAAATAAGTAAAATTTTGCACTAAAATAATTACGAAAATAAATACTAAAATTATCCAAAATAATAATACTAATTTTCTAAACCTAACCAGACCCTAAAAATATAAAAAGAAAATTTAAAGTCTAATTTACGAATTTATTTTATTAAAAACCTGCAGTAATTAAATTCAAGAATTAAATCTGAAAAAATATCAAATTAATTCCAAAAATTCTAAAATTTAATCACAGCAAACTAGCACTCTATCTAAACCCTAAAAGAAAATAAAACACGAAAAATAACAAAAGAAACTATTTTTAAACTAATTTCTAACAAACTAACTCAAAAATAATAAAAACTAACAGAAAATTAATTCTGAAAATTAAAATATATAAAGACTCAAAATAAAATAAAAATAAAATTACTAAAACTAACCTAAAATACTGATCTTTAGGGGGTAATGAAATTAATAATAAAAGACTATATATTTATAAATAAAAATTGACAAACTAAAGAAAATAACTAAAAAGCAAACAAAAAATTATCAAAGATATAAAATTTATAAAAACACTTAGTATAATCTATATCCACCATGCAAATTATTATTTATCATTAACACACAAATTGATCTACCCATGAGCTAAACTGTAGAAGACAACCACTAGCGAATCTTCCTCGTTTTTCCTTAGTTATTAGTTTACTTAGGCCTAGCCCTAATATAAACCCTACTAATATTGATAACCCTAGCACTAGCACTAGAATTTAATCAAATTAGAGCATTAAGTATTAGAAAAACATCATCTAGCACCTAATAACCAATCTACTAGCAAATTGATTTAAGAAGGATCTATGATAATTTCCTAATTAAAAGAGATGGGTATGAGCCATCCATGATTAACTAGGGTGATACTTATTTCTAAAAGATCAAGCAATTACGTACTTAAACCCTTTAAACTATCGAATGAATTCATATAAAACTAAATAGCGTGCACTCTAATTAATTAGACATAAATTCATAAACATTAAACACAAATTATCATAGAATCATGGATCAAATCAATAAGACAATAAAAATCATAACTTTGTTTCAAAATAAATAATTTAACATGGCTTCAATGAGATTATACTAAGTATAAGAAAAACTACTCACACATAATGTAATTTAAAACATGTAAACTAAATAAAACTAGCATCTTTAATATTAATCTAACAATAAAAACTCGATCTTTTCTAATAAAAATTACAAAACTAAATTATACTACCGATATTAGTTTCTTTGACCGGGAAGATGAAGAAGATGGTGATGGATGGTGGCTGGTCGGGCAGCGGACAGCAGCAGCCAGCAAGGAGCAAGCAGCAGCAGATGCGGTGCAGCCAGGGAGCAGCGGCAGACAGCAAGCAGCAGAGTGCAACAAGGAGCAGCGGAAGCAGGTGCAGCAAGAGAACGTGAGGTGGTCCGGGTAGCTAGGTGGCTGGCTGCTTGTGTGGGCGATGGACGTGAGCAAGCAACAGTGCAGGCGGCTGGGATGTATGTGGCTGGCTTCCCTGGTCTCTCTCCATGATGATAATAAGTAGTATATATAGGGTGAAAGAGTTAGGGTTTATTTCTCTTTCTTCTCTTCTAAGTTTCCCTTTTCTATTCCACTTAGAATTTCCTAAAATATAATATCCTAAAATAAATATTTTATTACATATTATATTTATGGACCGACTTCATATATTTTCTTGGATGCTTGTCGGTAGCTAAAAATCCACTTTTAACGACTTTTCTTCTCTTCCCCACTTTATTCGATAATTACCTATAAATAGGCAAAATAGAATAAATTAGATAAAATAAACTATATAATATAAACTCAATAACTACTAAAAATACGTATAAAATACGACTTAACATTTATTGAAGAAGAAGTCCATGTTGAGCAGCCCCTGGATTTGAAAACTCGGATTTTCCAAACCATGTTTTCAAACTTCAAAAAGCTCTTTATGGTCTTAAACAAGCTCCCGGAGCTTGGTATGAAAGACTAGCGCAATTTCTTGGTTCAAAATGATTTTAGAAGGGGTCGGATCGACAAGACTCTCTTTATAAGAACCAAGGGGAAAGATTTCCTTATCGTTCGGATCTATGTTGATGATATAATTTCGGAGCTACTAATGAAAATCTGTGCTGAGACTTTTCCGAGTTAATGAGTCAGGAATTTCAAATGAGTATGATGGGAGAACTCAATTTCTTCCTTGGTCTACAAATCAAACAAGACAAAGATGGAATCTATGTCCATCAATCAAAGTATACCAAGGAGCTCGCTGAAGAAATACAAACTCTAAGATGTAAAGCACGCAGCTACACCCATGAGCAGCGAGTATAAAACTTGACTCGGACGAAAAAGGTAAATTAATAGATCGAAACTCTATCGAGGTATGATTGGATCTTTGCTATATCTTACTTCCTGCAGGCCGGATATAATGTTCGAGTGTATGCTTATATGCAAGATTCCAAACTAATCCAAAAGAATCACATCTCATCTGCGGTGAAGAGAATTTTCAGATATCTTGCAGGGACTCGGAACTTAGGTCTATGGTACTCAAGAGACTCGGAACCGACTCTCACTGGATACTCGGATGCGGATTACGCTGAATACAAAGTTGATAGAAAGAGCACTTCAGGAGCGTGCCAATTTTTGGGTCAATCCTTAATATCCTGGCACTCAAAGAAGCAAAACTCAGTAGCTCTATCAACTGCCGAAGCTGAGTATATTGCAGCTGGAGCATGCTCGTGCTCGGATTTTATGGATAAAGCAACACTTGAGAGATCTTGGACTTTCTTTCAAATCAGTCCCAATCAAGTGTGACAATCAAAGTGCAATCAGCATCACCAAAAATCCGATTCAAGCACTCAAAAACAAAACACACCGAGGTCGGATATCATTTCTTACAAGACCATTCCGAGAAAGGTGATATCCAACTTGAATTCATTCCCACTAATCTTCAATTAGCTGATATTTTTACTAAGCCTCTTAGTGAAGATCAGTTTTGTTTTATTAGGAATGAGCTTGGAATGTTAAATGCATAATTATGTCCCCTCTTGTGAAAATTTCTCCGCATGATTATGTGCTGAGTGTTTAGAAATCGTTAATAACCATTTGTTCGGTTGATTTAATGATACCGAGCTGATAATTATTATTTATTTCTAGTTTCGAGTCACTCAAAACTTATCTCGAGTCAAACTCGGATCTTTGAGAAAAATGGACATCAAATCTCCGGAATCATCTCTAGATAAGTGGAGAATTTCGAATTTATTTTCAAAATCTTTTTCTCTCTCGCGCGTTGTGATAAGACAACTAGCCATTGCAAGTCAAACTGCTAGAATTCTAACCGTTGAGAAGAGAACCGTCACACCGGTCCGAGGTGACTCGTTGAAAGAGCCGAGTCGAACGGATATTGAAGGACGATTTTTTTTTTATAAATAGCGCCTATTCTCCTTCATCTCGCTACTTTACATTTCATTTACTCTCTTTCTCTCTCTCGAGATCAAAAACTTCGCGCACAAGCTTTCTACGGTGACTTCTGGACATTTTCAAGCTTCGTGAAGCTCATCTCAAGTAAGCTCCACTCGCTCTTATCTCTTTCTTCTACTCTTTTCTTTCACTCTCGATGACCTACTCTCTTCTACTCTCTCTCAAAGTTTCACTCTTCTTTTCTCTCATTCAAAATGTCTAAACGAGGTTCTCACCCCGACTTTTTGTCTCTTCCTCAAAGAAGCCACGCACCAAAAGCCATGAAGGCTCCTCCTCGTCTAAACTCGTTGTCACCCGAAGCATCTTGTGCTTGGACGAAAAGTTCTTCCCAACCACCAAATTCTCGTGGTTTCCACACATCCAAACCACCGGTGTTTATAACTTTCTTTGTTTCAGCGAGTTCATCTACCCCGAACTCGTGTCCGAGTTTTACACTCACCTCACAAGCTCGAAGGTGTTCTAACCTCCGGGGTTCCGAACGTGACCGTTCGTATAAACACTTCCCTTCTCCATCACTTGTTCAAGGTCTCCTCTCTTTTCTTGAATAGCAACCCCATTCCTTTCACTCGAAGTCGCTGATGTCTTCTTTGAAAAATGCGCAAAAGAGTTCCCCGGGTCACGCAAAAACTTTTACGTGACTCGACTGAAGTCGAAGCACGTCTTCGTAGCTTTCGCTGATGAGAACTTTCTTCTCTCGAGCATTCTAGCAAGGAGAACCCCAACTTCAAGCACTTAAAAGCTCTTTTTGACATTCTTGGGGGCTACAAAGTAGACCTCTTTCCTTCAATAATTGAGCAAATGGCAGCTCTGCCAGCTCAACTCGAATCCAAGAAGAACACCCCTCTTCCTTTCGGTGCTCTTCTCACCCTTATATTCAAACAATTCAAAGTTCCTCTCCCCTCGGACCCAAATGCTTGTTTCTAAGGCTGCCTTTGTTATCGGCAAAAAGGAACTTCGAGGGTACGGATACCGGGAAACTCAACTTGGTGTCTAGGTACATAACTCGGAGCCGAGGCCACCTTCTCCGCCTCAAACTCGGAAAGAAAACCCCTTTCTCTCCCTACCCCACCTGGTGGTGCTTCCACCTCGGGTGCTTCTAAGTCTCTCTCGCTCCATTTGGTCCTCTATTTTCATGGACAAAATCAACTCGTGTCCTTAGAATTCAAGAACATGCTACGGTCATTCAAGATTGTCTATCGGTCTATGGCCATCAACCAAAAGACCACCCAGTCTCAAATCGAGAGCAAGTAGGACCCGCTTATCGAGATGAAGGGGCTGATGAAGGAGCAAAAAGAGGTGATCGAGCTCCTCCAGGAGAGAAGGTCCAAGGCGGCTCAGGACCATGGCGACTCGGAGACATCTGAAGTGTCCTCGAGCCCGACCAAGACCTCCTCCTAAGATAGCGGGGAGGACGGAGAAGAAGACCAGGAAGAAGCGGACACCGAGGAGCTCGCGGCTGAAGCAGCTCCTTCGGGCAAGGGGAACAACAAAAAGAAGAAGAAGGAGGGACAGCTGAGGGTCAAAGTGCTCCTAAAGCTCAACCGAAAGTACTCGGCTCGGACAGCGAGTCCGAGTGGGTCGAAGACTTAGCTGCACAAGGACAAACTACGGCGGGTCGACCGAGCGGACCCCTCCAGCTACGGAGCTCCACATGGAGGAACCTCCGGATCCTCTCATTCGGGTCAGCCACTCGGACCCGAACCCTTGACGGCGATCCCTGTCCTCCCTCCGCCGCGCTCAAGCACATTGTCAAGATCATATCAGCACCGGTGGACCACTCGTCCTTCCTCTTCCGCTCGGACAACCCCTCTCCCTCTTAGGCGGACACCATGCACTCGTGTCACAATTCCAAACTCTGCCGATTCTTCTTCTTCCTCAAATTCTATTTTCTTTTACTTATCTTTTTGTCCGGACATCAAATATGTACTACTTGTTGTATTCTTCCCATTTTTTGTTTTTGCTTGAAAGGCAAGGGGAGAATATAGATAGAAAAATTTGTTGTCTTGTTTAGGGGAGTTTCTCACTCTCTATCTCTCGTATATACTTTCTTTACCTTCAATGAATTAATGCATTTCTTTTCAATTCTCCGAGCTTATTGTTTATTGCAAACATTTCGAGTTAGCATTATTTCATTGACAATTGCTAAGCATCTATTCTTTATGATCCGATACTTTAAGTATGCTTTACTTAGCATTATTTTTTGAGCAAGTATACAAAAACAGATCTATATCACTAACAAAGTTTCGTCAAAGTATGGAATGCCTTTCATCAAAAAGGGGAGATTGAAGACTCATACTTTACTCCGCATATTTCGAGTTCTAACAAGGGAATCGGGTATAAGACTTTCTCACTTATAGAGTTTTGATTCCAAGTCATTCTCTGTACCTTAGAAACTTTTCCGAGTGATATAGTATTTTCTCTAAGTGATATGGCATTTATTTCATGTATTCTTACTTGTCTCTGTGAGACTCGAAAGCATATCTCGAACTTACTATTGTACACCCAGCTTCCGAGTCTCTCATCACTTAGAAGTATCGCATGTTCAAATGACTAGTACTCGCATAACCGCACTCAAGTCCGACTTCATATTACAGGTGTTATTCTGTTATAGTCGGCGCTTCTAATCTGAACCATGCTTAGTCTAGATCATGTTTATTTCACTCGATGTTCTTTATGTAACTTGATTCTCGCCTAGACTAACTCGGATGGAATTTTGAGTTTCACGGATATTAGACTCGTAAAATTCGATTCCTTTTCCGACTCGGATAATTAGTCGTTTAATTATCTTAATTATATTGTTATCTCGTGTCTAATCTTGGACCAAAGTATTTTATACTTTGAGAACCAATTTGATTTACTTTTGTAGGTTATTCAAACGAGGATACACTTTTTGAATTACAAAAGTAACCGAGCTTCAAAATGTCAAATCACCAAGCAGACAAGGCTTTTTCCATCTATAACCTAGCCCCGAAGACCGTGTCGGGACTATCTATTTCCAAAGCTGGAAATCTGCAACACCAATCTAAACGGTGGTTTCCACCTTATCTTTCAAGAAACCGCTGGTGGTTTTAGGACTTCCAAAAGAGTCAAGAACCGTTGTCCAACGTTCATATCTCAACGGATACTTTCCGAGTGACTCGGAAGATCCTTAACAACGGCCACAAAGAACTTCCGATCGGAAGATGGACTCAACGGCTATTCCGCTTGGTCATCTATATATGAAGCCAACTCTCAAGACTTGAAGAGGGTCGAACCTATTTGTTAATACACATACTTGAGCGAAAGTCATTGTATTCATTCTCAATCTTCTACTTACAACTCCCACTCTGTAATTCATTATATTCGAGTTGTAAGGTCTTATACTTAGTTACAAACACTCTCTTTCTTACTCTCTAAGTAAGGTCCCTTGACCGAGTCGTAAGGGTTAACTCGGCTTAGTTGTCCCTAGCTGTAAGGGTTATCTCGGTTAGGAAGTACTATATCGGATAAGGGAATTTCGAGTCTAGGAAAAACTTGTAAAGAGTTGTCTAAGGGAGCAACTGGGGTTCAGTCGCTCATCTGGATTTTGTGGACTCAAAATAGTGGATTTGACGTCGTGCTTGGATTAGCACGGTCCATGGTTTTCTACCCTAGGAGGTTTTCTACGTATTTTCGGTGTCTTCACTTTCCGAGTTCATTCTAGACTCGGACTGTCTTAAAGCTTCAGCTCTATCTCGCATCTTTATTCCGAGTTCATACTTTTCCGAACCTATTGTAGACTCGTAACCTACTTTTGTCTATCCTTCGATCAAAAGAGTTTGATTTTTCAGAAAAATCTTTCATCACCCTATTCACCCCCTCCTCTAAGTTGGCTTAGCCTCTCCCTGAGCAAACCTTCATAATTAATAAATCAACCTAGAAAAGGAAGAGAATTTTTAACTTTTAGCTAAAAATGCACACATTAGACCAACTCGAGGAAATTAATTAATGTGTTTGATTTGCACCCATGCAAAGGTTATTTAGCACTCCGACCTAACCTAAAGGCTCACAAGTAGAAGATTAAATATTAAAACTACCACACTCATCCAAGCATGCAAATGAAGAGACAAGGGACCACCTAAACCACAAAGGATCTATGGAAAAAAAGAAGGATAAAACTAGGTATAATACATGGTGTCTCATAGTTCGAGCATTTAGTCCTCCGTGGGGTGCAAGACTGAAAAAGCATGAATCCTCGGTGCCTATTGGTAAACTAAAAAGCGTGCTATGAGGGAAGAGGTGCCACCTCCCTCATAATCAAGCCTAACTCGGGCCCGTTTGGGTTAGCGGTTCAACCTCCTCCAAAAATGTTCGAAATTAAAAGCAACTATGTCCAAGTCTCGCCAAAATGTGAGATCTCTAAAGCAAAACACATTAAAAAAACCCAAAACTCAAACTTTTAAATATCACCCTCTTAACAAGTGACACTTCCCCAATGGAGTCACCACTATAGGAACCACGAGTCCCGTTCCCCGAAGAGGGAACCGGATTGGGACCGAGCTTTCCTACGAATGTTAGATCTCTTTTTGAAGATTCCTTTTTAAGACGGTTTTGAAAGTTTATTAGAAACGGAGATGCACCTCTTATTGAGATCTTTGATTTTTGTAATTTAATTTGGAATAAATCAATTAGAATAATGATTGCTGGTTTTATTAATCTTATTTTAGAAATTATTTTTAGAAGCCTTGGGATTTTATTTCATAATTTAAGAAAATAACAAAAAATTAAATTCACTTACGTCGCAAAGCTTTTGGGCTAAAACAAGTGTGAAAACACCGGCTTGGACCAAAGCCTTTCCCAATAATCGTTCTGCGCCGGTGTAGACACTAAAAAATTGTCTTCCTTTTCTCTATTTTTTATTTATCCCTGTTGATGAAATCCCAAGTCTTGTTTCAGGATTTGCATCTCGGATCGTGTTCGATTAGTGCGACGGAAGCTAATAAACCAAAAAGAACACCCAGACATCACATAAATAGATTTACGCTTTGGTTCGATCCAAAAATCTCCTTTGCTTTCGGACAATCCAAAACGGGTCAAGCGTTCGAGACAACAGAGTCCGAGTGCCGCGTGCCTGGAAATTCCGAGCTCGAATACTGCGTTTCACTTCGATCCAACCGGACAACGAGGTGAAGACCTCAAGACAACGTTAGACGCTGCATTTCATGATCACAAGCATCAAAGTGCTGCATTTTGGCTCCAAGATAGTCCACCCAAGACTAGGAGCACGCATCCCGCACTAAAAATGAAACCTGCCAAAAATAGAAACTTGCCAAAAATGAAAACCTACTAAAAATGAAAACTTTTGCTATAGCCGTGCGCCGCCATCCGAAAATAGTAAGTGGAACGTTGTGTTTTGCCCCGAGACTCCTTTGGAAGCACGCTAGGGCATGAAACCCTAGGCTTCCCTTGACGGCCGGCGCTGCCTTCTCGGTTCTATCCGGTTTTATCTCTTCTTATCCCGTTCAATCTTGTGATATCTTGGCTCGGTTTCTTTCAATCTGTTTTGGACGGCTGACTAAGCTAGCCCAAGGTCACTTCCTTGACCTAAGCTCTCCGTATAAATAGAGACCCTTGGCTTTCATTTCCACATGGCTTCCTGCCTTAACCTTACGCTGGTGAAATCCGCCTAAAAGCTACTCGAATACTCTCTTTGGTATTCCGATCTCTTGGTCTCTTTTCCGCCTACTTCCATCATACTCCCTACATTCAATCCCTAAACTCCATCATTTACCTACCTATACCAAAAACTCATAAAAAGCCCCTCTCGGTTGTCGTCGTCGCAACAAGAGATCCAGATCCGAAATCCAGATTAGCGGGTGAGACAACCCGAGGGCACCGGATTCGATCTTCAATGATTTATTTTATTTATATGCTTTCTTTATTGCTTTCCATATTGTGGAAAAATGATGTATCGCTTTTAATTCCTCCCCGCCCGATGTAATCCTTTAGTTTTTCGCTTTTCTTTTGCTTTCACTTTTCGTTTCGCCTTTACCGCTTTCCTTTACTTTCGCTTTCATCGCTTTCCTTAATTATGTTTTGGTTGCTTTAATTCTTTATCGCATGTTGTTGTATGCTTGTATTTTTCACATTATTTTAATTCACTACTCTAACTAGTAAAGGTCGTCTTTGGACGGGCGACACGGAAGGGTTTATCCCTATGTTTCGTACGCTTGCCCCCGAATCGATTCTAAGTTCAAAAATCAATGAAGTCATTTTTATCCTCTTTTAGTCTTAGTTTTCCCATACTAAGATTAGAAGAGCAAATTTTACTTTAGTTTTTGTTAGCTTTTCTTTCGAAAAACTAATTGGCAACTCCCATTTATTTATTTCTTCAAATCTGTTTCCAGCTATTTTTCGACTAAATAGTAAAAAACAGGATCTGGATTTGCCAAGCCGGGCGGAGGCCATGGCTGATCTCCTCGGTTGTGGCCTCCGGCCGGCGCCGACCACCACCGGGTGTAGGCTGCCGCCCGAAGACTCGGACTTTACATCTCACCTTTCGAGTTCTATCTAGGGAATCGGGTATAAGACTTTCTTACTTATAAAGTTTTGATTCCAAGTCATTCTCGGTGTCTTAGAAACTTTTCCGAGTGATATAGTATCTTCTCTAAGTGTTAAAGAATTTATCTTATGCATTTACACATGATTCCGAGTGACTCATAAAGCATATCTCGCACTCACCTTGTTTCACTCGGTTCCGAGTCAATCGACACTCGCATTTATCGCATGATTCAAACACTATCTTTTCGCGCTCCGACTCCGGTATTTCGAGTTTGAATTATGCTTAGTCTAGATCAAGTCTCGTTTACTCGTTATATCATATTTGACTTGATTCACTTTTAGACTCGACTCGGATGGAATTTTGAGTATCATGAATATTAGACTCGGAAAATTCCATTCCTTTTCCGACTCGGATAATTAGTAAATTAATTATCTTAATTATATCATTATCTTTGTCTAATCTTGGACCAAAGTATTTTATACTTTGAGAACCAAATTCATTTACTTTTGTAGGTGATTCAAACGAGGCTATCCTATATTTGAAATACAAAAGTAACCGGCTTCAAAACGTCAAATCACCAGCAGACAACGCTTTTTCACCTCCGACTTAGCCTCAAACACTCGTGTCGGGGTTGTCTGTTTCCGAAATGGAAATCTGCAACGCTAAGCTCAACGGTGTTTCCACCTTACTTTTGAAGACACCGTTAGTGGTTTTAGGCACTTCCAAGGAAGACAAGAGCCGTTGTATAACGTTCACATATCAACGCATATTTTACGAGTGACTCGGACAATCCTACCCAACGGTCATAAAGGAACTTTCGATCAAAAGATGGACACAACGGCTATGCTGCTTGGTCATCTATAAAAGGAAGCCAACTCTCAAGATTTGAAGATTGCTTAACCTATTGATAATACACATACTTGATCGAAGTCTTTGTATTCATTCTCAATCTTCTACTTACAACTCCCACTCTGTAATTCATTATATTCCGAGTTGTAACATCTTGTACTTAGTTACAAACACTCTCTTTCTTACTCTCTAAGTAAGGTCCCTTGACTGAGCTGTAAAGGTTAACTCAGCTTAGTTGTCCCTAGCTGTAAGGGTTATCTCAGCTAGGAAGTACTAGATCGAGATAAGGGAATTTCGAGTCCGGGAAAAACTTGTAAAGAGTTGTCTAAGGGAGCAACTCGGGGTTCGATCGGTCTAGTGTAGTTTGTGGACTCAAAATAGTGGATTTGACTTCGTGCTTAGATTAGCACGGTCCGTGGTTTTCTGCCCCGGGAGGGTTTCCACGTAGTTTCGTGTCTTCACTTACCGAGTATATTCTAGACTCGGACAGACGCAAAGCTTCGACTTAATCTACTTCTTTACTTTTATCCGTATTCCGAGTTCATACATTTCGACCTCAATATAGACTCGGAATCTGCATTCTGTTTGCATCAAAATCAAAAGAGTTTGATTTTAAGAAAAAATCTTCAACCACCCTATTCACCCCCTTCTAGGGTGACTTAGTCTCTCCTTGAGCAAACCTTCACCGCCTACACCCAGTGGTTAGTAGGCGGGGCTTCGGTCTAGATTGTTGTTTTCATAATGATCTAGCCCTAAATCCTCACGAGTAGAAATAGAAACCCTAATTCCTATTTTTCAATTAAGAGATAATATCCCGGGCTTTTGAAAATAATTGTCAAAATAAAATAATTAATAAAATGAAATCTTATTTAATTCATTTCAACTTGATTAAATAAAATTCGAAAATCTTAATAAAAGGTTCACCACTACATTCCAAAATCTACTTTCTAAAACCATTTTCAAAATCAATCATTAAAAAGAGACTCGACACAAGCGAGGAAGCTCGGCGGGCCGTGGTTCCTATAGCCAACAAGAGCCAGCATCGTACGGTCACCGGCACCGGCCATTGGCCACGACTAAGAAGATCAATCTCGGTCGATGGCTCAAGCCGTCGAAATAAAACTCGTTTTTCTGCCATTTTAAATCGAAATGTCGAGGTGCACTTTAAGCAAAAATAAAATAGAAAAGGAAAGTCGCCAATCGGTTTTGAGAAATAAGAACTAACAAAATAAAAGAAGACTCTTTCAATCTTAGTACGGGAAAACTAAGCTTGTAAGAGGTTTAAAAGTTGACTCCATTGATCTAGAATCGAGAATCTAGATTCAGGGGTGAAGGTACGAAATGTAGGGATAAGCCCTTCCATTCAGCCCATAACAGACGACCTTTACTAATTGGAGATGTGAGTTTGAAATACATCTTTTAAACAAGTATACAATAGGCAAATACAGGAATTTAAATCAACCAAGACATGTGAAGAAAGCAATAAAAAAGAGTAAGAAAGCAATAAAGGAAAGTAGTAAAGAAAGCGATAAAAGAAAACGAAAAGGAAAGCGATAAAATAAATTACACCGGACGCGGACGTCGGGTCTCTTTTTAAGATTCTTTTTTAAGACGGTTCCGAAAGAAATGGAGATGCACCTCTTATTAAGATTTCTGATTTTTGTGATTTAATTTGAAATAAATTAATTAGAACAATGATTGGCGGTTTTATTAATCTTATTTTAGAAATTATTTTTAGAAGCCTCGGGATTTTATTGCATAATTTAACAAAATAATAAAAATTAAATTCACTTATGCTTGTAAGGCTTTTCGGCCAAAACAAGTGTGAAAACACCGGCTTGGACTAAAGCCTTAAGCGGTGTGTGTTCTGCGCCTGTAAGAGCCATCATCGTACGGTCGCTGACGCCGGCCATGGGCCGTGACCGAGGAGATCAATCTTGGTCCATGGCTCAAACTGTCAAAAGTAGAACCTTTTGTTTTTTTTTTTTTTTTTGCTATTTTAAATCAAAAATGTTGAGGTGCACTATAAGGATAAATAAAATGGAAAAGGAAAGTCGGCAGATCGGTTCTAAGAATAAAAACTAACAAAAATAAAACTAAGATTCTTCCAATCTTAGTCCGGGAAAATTAAGCTTGAAAGAGGTTTAAAAGTTAACTTTATTGGTCGTGAATCGAGAATCTAGATTCGGGGCGAAGGTATGAAATTTAGGGATAAGCCCTTCCATTTCGCGCGCAACAAACACCCTTTACTAATTGGAGATGTGAGTTTCAAAACGTGTTTCAATAAGGATACAACAGGCGAATACGAGAATTTAAATCAAGCAAGACATGTGAAGAAAATAATAAAAACAAGTAAGAAAGCAATAAAGGAAAGTAGTAAAGAAAGCGATAAAAGAAAACGAAAAGGAAAGCGATAAAAATAAATTACAACAGACGGGGAGGAATTGAAAACGATTAGATCTTTGTATCCACAATACGGAAAGCAATAAAATATGATAATTACATAAACCGTTAAAAGCCGCAAATAATTGAATACCCTCGGGTTGTCCCACTAACTAATCTTGTTCTCAATTCGATCCGGAAGCGTGACGGTGGGTGTTTGAGTACTACAAGCAGCTTTTTGAATTTGGTAGAGGTACACCGATGTATGAAGTATGAATATGATGAATGTTAGGAGATCGAATAAGATGACAGTATTGCGGTGAGGGTTAGCTTATAGGTAACGAAGATATCAAAATACCGTGAAGCATTCAATAACTCTTAGTTAAATTTGAACAACGTGCAACTAGGATCTTGACCTCTCCAACAAATGAGAAGCTAAGCTCTCTATTTATAGAGAAAAGAGTAGGTCACAAAATGACCTAAAGAGCAGACTAAACAGATCGTCCAAAAATCATCAATGAACCGGCCAAAAATTAAAAAACTCGAACCAAATTGCCTTGAACCGGAAATCCCTTGGGATGGGTCAAGGATCATAGAGCGGTCCTCAAACGGCTTCATTCAGTCAAGCAAACTTTCCGTGCTTGCGGTTGGTCTCTAGAGCAAAACACAACGCTTTGGCGAAAAATCCCCTAATGTGCGGCTCGATCTTGTACGGTGTCGTTCTCTTTAGTTGGCTTCCGTGTCTCAATTGGATGCTTGGAGCAAAATGCAATGTTATAGCAAAACTTCCCCTAAAGTGCGAAGCCGACCAACACGACGTCGTACACGGCGTTTAGCAGCCGAAGTGCATGAAGCGTGACGCCGACCAAATGTTGACTTTGAGCGTTGACCCGGGCTTGGATCAGCCGAAAGAAATGGGTTTATAGGCCAGCCCAAAGTAAAGAAGGCCGATTTTTGTTGCTAAGGGGTTTTTGTGATTTACTTGATTCCGTCACACCAATCAAACTCCGATCGTGATCCGAATCGTAAACGTGGCTTAGATTTCATCATTAGGATAATAAAATAAAATACGGAAATAAAAGAGATGAGAGTGACTCATTCGGTGTCTACACATAGTTAGTATATATTAGTACATATATTTTAGTAAATACTTTTTGTTAAGTATATAAGGGTTTTCATGGTTGTTTTAAATACATATATAACCTTTTTTCCCTTCATTTGGTCTTTAAGAGGGGTGTTTAGGTAAATATATATATATATATAAGGGTTTCTTTTTTGTTACAATTATATTGTATTATACATGATCATAAACTAGACATTATTTTTTTATGTTTACAAAATGTAGAGGACAATGAATATGAAGAAAATATTGAGGCCACCCTTGAATTTGCTTTAACGATCCAAGACATAACGAGAACCGGAGTTCCCAAGACAACAAGGGTCATGGGAACTCCGGTTCTTGTTATGTCGTAGGTCGTTAAAGTAAATTCAAGGGTGGCCTCAGCATTTTCTTCATATTCAGTGTCCTCTGCATTATGTAAACTTAAAAAAAATCATGAAATCTAGTTTATGATCATGTATAATACAACATAATTGCAACAAAAAAGAAAATTAAAAATTTCGGTAATTAGACAAATGACTACATCCCAACATCACCTCATCAAAATAAACAAAGTTGGAGAAAAATTTATCTTTATGACAAGTTTTTGGGGATAGCCATATGTCTAAAAATATTTCAAATTATGTATAATTTCTATCCATAAATTTTCCTCAATTTCATCCCTAAACCCTAAACCATAAATCTTTCCAACTTCCTAAGCCCTAAACCATAAATCTCTCTATTTCCCTGAACCCTTAACCATAAATCTTTCCATTTTCCTAAACCTTATTCCATAACTTTTTTTCATTTCTCTAAACCATATATCATTCCATTTCCCTAAATACTAAACCCTAAACCCATTTGTCAAAATCTAAAACATTTCAAGAATTTCCAACTTCACAAACTAAACAAATACATTCAACATTCACTCACATTCTCAAACGTTTCAAAAATCTCAAACTTAAACAAACAAATATGTACTTTCAACATTCAACTAATTACCAAATACATTCAACATTCAACTAATCAATTTTGTAAATAATGTAAAGCAAAAATCAGAGAGGGAGACAGAAGTTGCATACTGGCAGCGACGA
Source organism: Talinum fruticosum (assembly GCA_021018815.1). Taxonomy (NCBI): domain Eukaryota; kingdom Viridiplantae; phylum Streptophyta; class Magnoliopsida; order Caryophyllales; family Talinaceae; genus Talinum; species Talinum fruticosum. The sequence continues at coordinate 1,866,422 of JAITYX010000003.1, read as the reverse complement.
CTACAAGAGTGAGCGAGTGGCTAGAGGGAGAAGCAACCACAGGTGACAGTGAAAGGCGATGAAAGCGACGACGACAATGAGTGAAAGGCAGCGACGACCACGAGGAGAGCGAGAGCAGCGAGTGGAGGGTAGTGGCGACTATAGCGGGGAGAGTGAGAGCAGCAAGTGGGGTTCAAAGAGACGAGAGCAAGAGTGGAGAGTGAGATTAAGAGCGAGAGTAAAGAGCAGAGAGTGAACTGGTGGGCAATGCAGATTTGTAGCTCGTCTTATTTTTTTACTGACTTTTTACTACAGTTCAATGAGAGAACCGTAGTAATAGAGACATCTATTACTATGATTCTTTCATTGAACCGTGGGAATAAATGACCCATTACTATGGTTCAATGAAATAACCGTAGTAATAGGTGAAATTAAAGAACGATTATTTATAAAAATGTCATCGCCTCATTTTTAAGTATGGTTTTTATTTTTAACCGTTGTAAAAGGTCCGTAGCAAAAAGTCATTTCTATAGTAGTGTAAATCATGTGTACTCGTGATTATTGATGATTTTCCAAGATTTGCCTAGGTTTGTTTTATGAAAAAATAAAGCTTTTAAAGATTTCACCAAGGTTTGTAGGAAAATTCAAGTGAAATTTGAGACTTAGATAAGAAGAATAAGAACTAACCATGGAAGGGAGCTTGACTACTCGGAATTTGCTGACTTCTGCGACAAACATGGTATCTCCTACAACTTCTTTACACCCAAAACGCCCCAACAAAACAGAGTGGTGGAGAGAAAGAACATAGCTCTTGAAAAAATAGGAAGGACAATGATGATTAAAAATGATTTTCCTTGCTATTTCTAGGCTGAGGCACCAAACACGGAAAACTACACACTAAATATATACCTCATCCGGCCAATCTTGAAGAAAACACCTTACGACCTATACAAAGGAAAGAAGCCCAATATCTCACACTTCAAGCCTTTTGGGTGTTAGTACTTTGTGCATAATAATGGCAAGGATCATTTGACTATATTTGATGCTAGGTGAGACAAAGGTATTTTCTTGGTTATTCCTTACATAGCAAATCTTACCCCATTTTCAATAAAAGAACTAACAAATTAAAAGAAAGTATCCATGTTATTTTTGATGAGATTGATAATGGCGAGGTTAAGTAAATCCACCTTCTCGGACTTCAAACCGAGTAGAAATGATGATGAAATAGTTGAAAATGAGCTCAGAATAATGTGAAACAAGAGAACTAAGCAAACAACTCGACCCAGTTCAAGAACCAACTTAGACAATCGAAGTCGAAGAAGAAACCGAGACACAACTAGCTCATACAGACTTAAGAAACCATTATTTTTTACATCAATTCGGATGTAAGAGCTCAATCATGTTTGCATAATCTATGTGCATTTTCTACATTCATTTCATTAGTTGAACCTAAAAATGCAATAGAAGCCCTACTTGAACCTGAATGGGAAGAGGCCATGCAAGACGAACTATCACAATTTGAAAGAAACCAAGTGGGTTTTTATAAACAAACTGGATGAGGAAGGGTTGGTAGCCAGAAATAAGGCCAAACTTGTAGCCCAAGGTATAACAAAGAAGAAGGAATTGATTGTGGGGAAACCTTTGCACCAATTGCGAGGATTAAAGTACTTCAAATTTTACTTGTATTTGCATCTACTATGAACATCGAATTATATCAAACGGATATTAAGTGTGAATTTTTTAATGGTTATATTCAAGAGGAAGTTTTTATAGAGCTACCCCCTAGATTTGAAAATTATTAATTTCTAAATCATACTTTCAAAACGCAAAAGCTCTCTAATCGTTTGAAACAAGCTCTAAGAGCTTGGTATGAAAGACTAAATAGTTTCTTAGTTGAAAATGGATTCAAAAGAGGTTTGATTAACAAAATCTTATTTACTAAAATCAGGGGAAAGATTTTTTTATCATTCAAATTTATTTTGATGATATAATCTTTTGTGCTACTAATGAAATTATATGCCAAGAATTTTCCGAGCTTATGAGATAGGAATTCTAAATGAGCATCATAAGAAAATTCAATTTCTTCCCGGGTTTGTAAATTAAGCAAGAGAAAGATGGAATCTATGTCCACTACTCAAGGTATGTCAAGGAGTTACTCGAGAAGTACAAACTTCAAGATGTAAGCCAGTAGCAACTCCTATGGGTAGCAGTACCAAACTAGACTCGGACGAGAAGGGTGAGTCGATAGATTAAAAAATCTACGGAGGTATGATTAGATCTCTACTTTACCTAATTTCTAGTACGCCAAATATTATGTTTAGTGTCTGCCTATGTGCAAGATTTCATGCTAATCCAAAAGAATCTCATCTCACTACGGTGAAGAGAATCATTAGGTATCTTGCAGGGACGTAGACACTTGGTCTCCGGTACTCGAAGACACTAGTCCGACTCTTAATGACTACTCACATGCCGACTACGATGGGTACAAGGTTGATAAGAAGACTACTTCAGGAGCATGCCAATTTCTCGGTCAATCGATCATCTCCTAACACTCAAATAAGCAAAACTCATTCGCCTTATTAACAGCTAACGCCGAGTACATAGAAGCACGAGCTTGTTGTGCTAGCTGTTGTGGATCAAGCAACATCTAAAGGATTTGGGACTGACCTTCTCAGCTATTCCTATCAAGTGTGACAATTAAAGTGCTATCACCATCATCAAGAACCCAATTCAAGCATTAAAAGACTAAGCATATTAAGGTCTAATATCACTTTCTAAGAGATAATTCGAAAAAGGTGATATAAAGTTAGAATTTATACCTACTAAGCTGAAGACTCGGGTATGACTCTATCTCTCTTTGTAATTTTGAATTCAAGTAATTCACGAACTTTAAGAAGCTTATCATTAAGTTTTTATCTCTGTGTGACCCACTCGTAAATCTATTCTTGAGTGAAAAACTTATCTTTGGGTTTTTGACCCATTCAAATAGAACTCGGACATACATCTTTCTTAAATAATTTCATATGCTCAACTTATTTTATCATCTAGCTAACTGCAAATGTTGAATCGGAATATTCTAACCTTAAACCGGACTTATTTGTTAACCGAAATTATTTATTGGCATTTGATGTATTGTGCATATAATTTTCTAACTCGTCGTTTATCTTAATGATAGACACAAATGGAATTGAAATATATTGAATGTTAGACTCAGAAAATTTCATTTAATTAGTTTAAGGATAATTAAGTGTTTACTTATTTGAATTAATTCTTATCCTAAACTAATCTTAGAACAAAGTATTTTTATGCTTTGTGTACCACTTTGATTTGTTTTTACGGTTGAGTAAAGTTATTTAATATCTTTGTTTGAAAAGCAATAACAACCGGCTTCTTACCATTAAACGCCAACAGACATAAAAGCACATTTTTAGGACGGTTCGGACACCGTATCGGGGCTATTTGTTTTCATTCTTGGAAAACTTCGACTTTGAGTCTAAAGGGTTGTTTCCACCCCATATTTCAGTCACAACAAGTGGGATGGATTACTTTTTGAGCCAAGGACCGATGTACAACATTCTCTACACAACGGTTCTCTTTCTAATGGACTCGAACTATCCGTTACAATGACTAGTGAAGCTTCCCGGTTAAGACCGAGACACAACGACTATCCGCTTTGCTGATTATGAATACTAGGGTAGGTAACGGAATTTCTATGCCAAGGAAAATTTGTATTGAATTTTTGAAGGGAACAATTCTGTGAAGTCATTCCTTTGTATTTTGTGGATTCAAAATAGTGGATTTGACTTGGTGTCCGGATTGACACTATCTCGTGGTTTTCTCGCCTCAAGAGGATTTCCATGTATTTCTTGTTGTTCTAGTTTTTCTTTCATTCTAAACTCATAATACTCTATCTGAGTTCTGACTTGTGCTCTAAAATTTTATTTATGCAAAATTTCCATCTCACCCTATTCACCCCTAGGGTGAGCCGGACTCTCAAAGAGCAAGCCTTCATAAGCTTCAATTGGCTGATATTTTCACTAAACCACTAGGTGAAAATCAGATTTGCTTTATTAGAAATGAGCTTGGTATGTTAAATGCTTGATTATATGTTTTATTGCATAAGCTATTATGTGTTTATATTGTTCAAACATGTTTTCATTGAGACAAATCTGATTAAATGGAAGTTCAATTGAGAATTCATGAAACTAATAGCCCTAGTCATTAGTGAATTGAGTTACTTCGAGCACTCGGATGGCTAATTAAGTCGGATGAAGTTAAATCAAATGGTCATTCAAATGTCCGAGGTCATCTCCAATTAATGGAGAATCTTGGATAAATCTGTATAAAATTTCGTATCTCTTTTTCCCACGAAATCCGACTAAAGAAACTAGGCATTGAGACACTTACTTAAGAAAACCGCTAGAATGTAGCCATTGGGAACTAGTCGTTGTACCGTTTCTAGAGTCGGTTTGCACTTTTACCCGTTGAGAGTCTTTTCTCTATAAATAGCCCCCATTTTCATTCATTTCATCACTTTGTTATTTTTCTCTCACATATTCGAAACTCATACTTCAGTTTGCGGTGTCACTCATACTCACTCTTCACTCTCGATTTTAGACTCGAGTTCTCATTCTCTCTCTCTCTCTCTCTCTCTCTCTTTAAATTCTTTTTCGCTTCTACTCCTACTCCTTTCATTTCTTTTTATTTCCTCCTCACATAGTAAAAAATGACTAAGAGAGTTTCTGAAATCGAAGCTCGCTCAACCACTAAGAAGAAAGCCGAAGCTCATCTAGACTTGATCCTTGCACCTCCAAGCTTGAGGACCCTCGAAGGAGGCCTTAAAAGCTAGTCGGTTCTTCCCCGAATTTGGAAGAATCCAAAATAATTCTTTTACTCTGATATTTTTGCTTCTACTCGATACATCTTTATTTTTATTTGCTCCGATACTTAGTTTCTATAGGAACCACGGCCGCGCGCCCACACCGGGACCAGCACCGAGCTTCCCATGAGCCTTTTTAGTGTAAGGGTTTTGAAATGTGGAAAGAATGATTTAGGGTTTTGAAGATGCATTTTACAAAGTGGGAATGATCTTTTATTAAAAACATCAATCTAGACCGAAGCTTCACCTACCGACCACCCGACGCAAACGGCAGCCTATACCCTAGCAGTGGCGACGCCGACCGGAGGCTAGGGCTGCTGAAATCAACCACGGCTTTTGCCCTAGTTGGCAGATCCAGACCCAAATTTTTTTATTCCTACAATTAGAAAATACCGGGATGCAAATTCAATAAGAATAAAGCATAAAATAAGGGAATCGCCAATCGGTTTTAGGATGAAAACTAACAAAAACAAAAAAACCTTACTCTTCTAATCTTAGTATGGGAAAACTAAGACTAAAAGAGACAACAATAGACTCCATCGACCTTTAAACCGAGAATCATATTCGAGGGCAAAGGTACGAAACGTAGAGAAAACCATTCCTTTCCATCGATCCGAAGACGGCCATTACTAGTTCGAGTAGTGGATTAAAGTAATGTAAAACATACAAGCAAGTGGCATATTACGACGATAAATAAAATTAATCAAACGGATAAAAGGAAATACAATAAATAAAGCAGAACGAAAGCGATAAAGAAAAGAAAAGCGAAAACTAAAAGAATTACATCGGGCGGGAGGAACTAAAAGGAGCGATTACATCTCGAATCCACAATACGAAAAGCGATAAAAGCACGAAAATAAATAAATCATTTTAAGGTTGGATAATTGCTCTCAAGTTGTCTCACCTTGCTAATCTGGATCTCTTGATGCAACGGCGACAAGCAAAAGAAAAAGGGCTTGTTTTGCATCAAGACAAGCAAAAGAAAAAGGGCTTGTTTTGTGAAATATGTGTGTACGGTATAGTAAAAATTAGTTGAATAAGTGCCCGGAGATCATAATAATTGAATATTCTTTAACTCTTTGCATAGATTCAACGACGTTGATTAAAGATGAGATGAAAGTTTAAGGTCGATTTCGGCAGACTAACGTTTAGGTAAGAATGCTCGCTTAACTTTCTGCAAGCATTACGTATAGGAGAAAGCCGTATAGGAATGAGAGCCAAGGCTCTCTATTTATAGGAGAGGATCTAGGTCACAAATGACCTAAGGTTTGCCTCTAATCTGCCGTCCAAACAGACATAAAATAAATCGAACTAAATCCTAAGACATTGAACCTGGATAAGTGATAGAACCGGATAGAACCCGATTGGCGGGCGCCGACCAACCGGGCATCCCTAGGGTTTCATGCCCTAACGTGTATCCAAGGAATTCTCTAAGCCAAAACGCAGCATTCCACTTAATGCTTCTAGAAGGCAAGCACCAACCACAACGTCGTTTTGAGGGGGAAGCTCCTAGTCTCGTGTGGACTGTCTTATGGAACTTAAACGCAAGCACTTTAATGCTCATGATCATGAAATACAACGCTTTAACGTCTTCTTCGGGTCTTCAGCTCCTTGTCCGAAGTAAAATGCATTATTCTGAATTTGGAATTTCTCGACACACAAGCACTAGACTCCATTATCTCTTAAGGCTCGGCCCGGTTCTTGGATCGTCCGAAAAGGAGAGGATTTGTGGACTAAAATAAGGCAAAAGGATGTTTATTTGGTGCTAGGGGTTCTTTGTGGTTTACTGGTTTATGTCGCACCAATCGATCACAGTCCCAGCATCCAAATCCTCAAACATGACTCGGGATTTCATCATTGGGCCAACAGAATAAAATGCGAAACAGAGAGATAAGAGACGACATTTTTTAGGTGTCTACAGTTTCATAACTCTTTCTAAGCTTATACTACTTTGATATAACTCTATCTAAGTTTATATAGCTCGATATTCTTGACTCATCTAACTGTTTGAATCTCTCTAAGTTTTGAATGTCTTTTATCAAAAAGGAGAAGATTGAAAACTCAAGTATGAACTAACCAATTATATAATTTTGAATTCAAGTTGTTCTTCCAAAATTTATATATCTCTCTTAACTTAGATACATTCTTAATGAGTATGATGAATATAAACTTAAATGTATCACTTAACATTCTGATGCGTTGGATTTTTATGAGCTATAAATTCATCGAAGACTTTAAGCCTTAACAAAACATCTCTTTTAGTCTTAGAACTTAGTTCTAGTTAACTAAGTAGAAACTAACTCAGCTTTATTTACCGAGTACCGACCGAGGACTCGGTTCCGGGAAACCGACCCATTCATATGCCTCAAACTGAAAGTTTGCCTAAATATTTGCACTCTCTTAACTCAACTTTTTAATTGGCTTAGTTTATATTTTAAAACAGACCTATATGTTTTCATTCTAAAATTACCGATTTACTAAGTCTGAATCAAGTTGGCAAACACCGAAATATGTCTAAATAACTCTTAGAACTTAATTCTAACTTATTTATTCTTTAAGTTTAGATATAAATGGAATTTGACCATACTAAATATTGGACTTGAAAATTTTCATTTTAATAGATTAATGGATTTTCAGTCGCTAATTTATTTATTTAAGACTAATCCTTATCTCACCTTGGACCAAAGTATTTTTATACCTTGAGTACCATTTGTAATTTTTTTTTTTTTGAAGGTTTATTAAAGCTAAATAATCTTAGATTAAAGCAAAAATTAACAGTTTCTTACCGTTCAAAGCAATGGACGAAAAGCCGCCATTTCCGGGCAAACTTAGACACTCGTGTTAGGATCTGTTTATTTCCATTTGTGGTAACTTCGGAAGAAGTCTAACGACTATTTCTACCTTGTTTCTCGGATACAACAAGTGGGTAGGATTGCTTTTTAAGGCTAGAACCTCCGATCAACAACTACTTTCACAACAGTTCTATTTTTGAGGACTTAGACTATCCGTTGCAACAGGTAGCTAACCCGAAGCCCCAGCCTAAGGGACAATGAATTTATACTATGTTGCCTATAAATTAAAACCTTAATTCAAGACTTACAAGATTTCCGGAACCAAGAACTCAACTCTCATACTCTTTCTTCTAGCTTACAACTCTAGAACATTCAATCTCAACTTTCCGAGTTGTATTATCTTGTAAAGAAAAGTCTTGTAATCTCTACTCTTTTTCAAACACTTTTTCTTTTTTATCCCTTGATTGATTTGTAAGGTTTAACATAACTCAATTGTCCCAAACTATAAAGGTTAACTCAGTTTGAAAGTATTGGGGCATATAAGGTAACTTATGTGCCCAGGAAAACTTATATTAGAATTGTTTAAGGGAGCAATTCAATTAGTCAAATTCCTTGTATTTATGGATTCAAATAGTAGATTTGACTTAGTGATTGGATAAGCATTGTGTGTGGTTTTCTACCCTAGGATGGTTTCCACATAAAACTTTCTGTCTTTCTTTTTCTAAATCAATCTATACGTAGTTCTCGCTTTATGAGTTCAACCTCTTCTCAAACAACTTTTAATTGTTGTATTAAAAAATATCCTCGTCACCCTATCCATCTTACTCCTCTAGGGTGACTTAGACTCTCTAACTGAACCTTCAAAAGTTCTTATAAAGCAGCTAATAGAAAATGTTCTAAGGTGCTCGGATCACCCTTAAGTTACCTCAGCCTCACCAAGAAGAAGAAGAAAAGAAGTTCTCTCGAAGAAATTGGCACCTCCGAGCCTCGGAGAGAAAAGAGGAAGAAAACCCAACAAGATCCTCGCCAAGGCCACGGAAGAGAAAGAAGAAGTTGAGGACTCAGTAGAAGAAGAAGATAAGGAAGAAGAAGAAGAGAAACAACATCAATTGGTTCGTCACTCTAGGATTCGAACTCAGCCTTCAAAGAAAGCCTCTTCTTACCAACCACCTGCCCCCTCTTCTTAATTTGTTGTGTTTTTCATTTTTCTTTTGTCCACCATTGTTTTTCTCCTTGCTCTTAAATTTCTTTTTTGATTAAATGCATTAGGAGGAGGAAAAAAATGTGTTTAGTGGACTTAGAGGGAGTTCACATGTTTAGGGAGACCACTAATTTTTTTCTTTGATGAATATATTTTTTAATGAATGAAAATATTTCATTTGCATATCAATGTCTGATTTATGTATCTTTCCTATTACTTGTTCTTAAACTTAGAATCTATTTTATTGCTTTTGCTCTAATACTTAGAATTTATTGTATTATTTAGTTTTGAAACTCACACTTTGCTATATCACTTTGCTTTTATTCCGATACTCACAATTTACTTTATTGTCTAACTCTGTTACTCATAAGTTATTTTATTAGCTATGGCACTTAGAACCTATGTCATCACTTAGCACCGATAAACTCATAAATTTGTTCTATTATCTAACTAAGATATTTCTTTAAATACACAAATATATACTCGATACACTCACTTTGATACTTAGACTATTAGAAACAATCAAAGTTTGATAACATTATTTCTATAGTCTTTGATATTTAATGAATTTCTTCAAGTCTTTATTAAGATTGAATGCCTTTTATCAAAAAGTGGGAGATTTCAAGTATGACTGACTTACATCTTGCATATTTTGAATTCAAGTCAATCATTTAATTTTAGGATTAAGAAAGAAGCATCCTAAACAAAATTCACAAAATTAAGTCATTTATTATAACAATCATTAATTCTACATGACTTATCCATGATTGACCCAAGACTTATACCTTAAAAGAATAGTTGTCAAGACTTAGACTCAATTCTACTTCAGAAAGTAGAAAGTGACTCAATCATCAAAACCGAGCCTCACTTACCCACTCAACTCTCTATAACCGACGTAATTAGTCTAACTTATACATTAAGTTTGCCAAAGTTCTTTCACATTTAACATGTCAAATTTAATATGGCAAACTTCATAAAATGGACTTGGAATTAATTGTCTTAATTCTACATAATCCAGAAACATTATGTCTGTAATTGATTAACTTTGGATAATTGAAAAATGTCTAAATAACTCATATACCCACTAAGTTTCAACTTGTTACTTATGAGTTTAGACATATCCGGAACTTGAATATATTGAATATTAGACTTGAAAATTTTCAGATTAATAGATTAAGGATAATTGGTATTTAAATATTTTATTTAGACTAATCCTAAGCTAATTATTGACCAAAGTATTTTTGTACTTTGAGAACCATTCTTTATGGTTTTTGCAGGTTTTCTAAAGTCGAATTATCTCAAAGAAAGCAAAAATAACGACTTCATAGCCATTGAAGTTCTTCTAGACACAAAACCGAGAAACTCAAATGTACTCGGAACTTACTGACATACTATTTGTTACTTGTTTTGGGCAATATGTTATTTCTAAGTCTAATGAGTTTTTGTAACAAAAGTTTTAGATTCCTGGAGTTTGTAAAACAACTTTTGTAAGCTAGGACCAAGGCTCAACAACTATTTCAAGATGCTCCGAAAATTGAGCCCTCGGTCTATCCGTTGCAACGGCTAATTGACTCAGTTCTTCCACCTAAAGACTCAATGACTTTCCCTCAAGGAAGATTATTTAAAGAAGCATTAGCACGAGATTTTCACTTACGAATACGAGATGAATTTATCATACATATCTAGCTTTACAACTCCAACTCTATACTCTTAATTTCGAGTTGTAAAATCCTTAGTGAGAAAAACTTGCAATCACTCTTTCCTACCGAGTTGACAATGTAACTTCAACTCTCTTGTCCCAAGTTGATAAGTGAACTTCAATTTGGAAATACTAGGTCAAATAACGAATTTCTAGCCTCGCGAAAATCTGTAATAAATTTGTTGAAGGGAACAAATCTAGGTAGTTGTTTTCATTGTAATTGAGGATTCAATAAGTGGATTTGACTTGGTGCTTATATTAGCGGTGTCGAGGTTTTCTGCCCCAGGAGAGTTTTCCTTGTAAAAATTTATGTGTCAATCTTTTTATCTTGTATATGAGTCCCTTTATACTCTACTCAACTTCTAATGAGCTTAGTTCTAAACACTTATCTATTTTATGAGTGCTTAGTTCACATAAAGTCAATATTTGCAAAATATTTCCAACATCTTATTCACCCCACCCTCTAGGGTGATTTTACTTCTCCTATTGAACTTTAAGAGGGAATAAAATACAAAAACTAATTTAAAATTTGTTCATATTGCTATACTTGTTTATATATCTAAATTGAGCCAAGCTTATTCTTCAAATATCAAGTAGAAAATACAGAATTACACCTGGAACGCTAGAGGGTGTAAGGTTTTTAACTGATGCTCAATGGTGAAGTCAATAATCACAAGCATGGCACTATAGTAAAGAAGTCCAATTTTTACTCTTACGGGTGAGACAAGTCCATGGGAAAACACCGTGCATACTAAACTATTCACGTTACCTGGCAACAGCTGCATAGGGTATTTCATCAAGACACATAAGGAGTCTAGTTGACAGAGAAAGTGGTTTTCACTGAAGGGGAAGATATTGGTGTACTTTATGAGGATGGCCTAAGAATTATTCATGCCGAAGCAGTCCTCCCCTTTGTATGCTTTTTTCACTGCAAGATAATAAGCAATTGGGAAATTAAAATTTAAAATAAGAAAATAAAAGCAACTGGTCAATTGGAAAATGACGCTCAATTGAGGTTATTAAGCGATGAAAATCATGTGTTTGTGGGACCACCTCTTCTCTTTGCAACTCTGACTCTGGCTAATGCAATGCCTGCAGTTCCCGATGAGGTTGGAAGGCTTCTGTAGGTCAGGAGCATTTAAAAAGCAAGTAAATTAATTTAAAAATAACTAAAAGAAACAAAAAAGAAAAACTAAACTCCTCTGAATAATGCATTATTTCTTGAATCGTTCGCAAAAATGCAATATTTCTTGAATCCTTGAATAGTTGAATATAACTTTAGATTATTTGCTAACACTAGTCACTTATATATTATGAAAGGACTATAATCAAATCAAGATTTATATATATTTTTAAAATCTGAGTGTCTTTCTCGCTCATAAAAGCTAACATATACTGTTCATTAATCAATAAAACTGCAGCATCATCGTCATAACTGGATAACAGCCTAAATACAATTACCATATTTTAGCAATGCCGATAATACAAGTTTTAACCTAATTTGGTATCAATTGTCACTTCTTCACACCGTTGGATTCGTCCTTTTATTTAATATGTCAAACAGTTAGAAACGCAACGAAGAACCAGTGAAAGAAAATTTATTAACAATGAAAGCCAAAGGAAAAAGAATAATGAAAAGAGTGTGAATAATATAAACTTAAAATAGTATATCTAGTTGTTAGCGCAAAAAAATTAATAAAGAAGTGAATATCATATCACAAGTATTATAAATGTGATGTGGGGGTACTGAAGATAAGGGTGGTGGGGGTGCAAGTGTGATAATGCTATTGCAAAGTAGGAGTAAAAAATTTGGCATCCAACAGCAAGATCTGTCTTCCCTGGATTCTTTTTTATCCTATCGAACCTGTTCCTGCAGAGATCATGTCTCTTTATTCACGTCTTGATAACAAAATTATCAATAAAATTTTAATATGTTTTCTCTGGGCAATAAATTAAGATAGAAGAGTTCTGGTTATCATAATGTACTGTTACTGGAAATAAGGGGGTTTCAAGAGGTTTGTGTGCCTTTGTCATAAATCCTGGACAGATGAAAGGAAAACAATCAAAGCTAAGTAAACAATAACATTTGCATGAGGAATAATAATTGGGTCTTTTAAGTATATCATCTGTTGTTCGGCATCCCAAAGCAAAATAAAATTAAATAAGATTCTATTTTATTTAGCAGTAAGAAATTGTAATAAGGTATAAGGACAGTTATAAGGAGATGTAAACAATTATGAGGAATTGTAAAGTTATAAGGCAAACTTAAATGGAGGAGGGTTTAAATCGTGTCTTAATAATTTGAACAGTTTTTTTTAAAAAAAGGGACTAACTAATTACTTCCTCCATTTTAAATTACATATCATTTTAGTGAGATAGGGTAAAATCAAGATTAACTAAAAATTAAAATAGTTAAAAAGTAAATTGTCTAATATATCCATACTTTTTATTTTTGTCAATTTTCAATAAATAATTAACAAAAGAAAAATTAATAAATTAATAATTAATAAGTCATTAGGATTGTAAAGAAAAAGTATTATAAAATAATAAAAGTTAATTAAAGTGACATATATCGTGAAACGAAAAGAGTATAGATTTGAAATGCTCCAACAATATATGTAATATTTATTATTTTGTACATTGTGATTATAAAATATACTACTGATAGCTGAATACATAAAATTGAAGTAATGACCTTCCAAAATAATTTTATTTAAATATTTGATTAACTTTGTTTAATTTGTCTCAAACTATAATCGTCCCAGGCCTAAAGTACTAGCTGATGCAAAAGTCCACCTATTGCTTTTGATACGCTCGCGCTTGTTCAATTCAAGCATGTGGGTTCTCTGGGACTATGAGTAATGAAGAAAGCACAAAGAAAATCATCTCCTCCTTGGAGTTCAATCATTTTGATTATGTTATATTTCACAATTATTTTGGGGTATGTGGATTCTCTGGAATAATTGTAATATTTCATCAAATGTGATTATTAAAGACGAGGTTTATTAACCTCTATATATTTGATAAGAGCATATAAAAAGAATGTATTATGGGCCAGCTCAAGCTATTGACAAGTCGATTTTTTGTACACAATTACACGAAATTAATTGCCTAATTAATTTACCTTGGTGTATTATTAGGGATTTTAATGAAATGGAATGTTTAAATGAAAAAGTGGGAGGTGTTAAATTATCTCAACAATGTACAACGCATGAGGAATTTTCTTTCTAGCATTCGGGGTGAATCTATTCCTACTTTTGGCGTAATATTCACTTGGAAAAATTTTTGAAAGGATGTCTTATCTATGAAAGATTAGATAGAGCTATTGCGCACTCGATTGGCGGAATATGTACCCCAATTGTTCCGTCTCTCATGGGCCATTCTTGTGTACGGATCATAACTACATTCTATTGGATTCTAGCCCTATTATTCGGCAATATTCTTATCGAAAATTTAGAATTCAAAATCATTGGTCGAGTTACCCGTAAGTCAATAAAATTGTCAAATAGCAATGAAATGGACAAGCGCGAGGGACGATTATGTACAAAGTTGTTAGCAAACTCAAGAATGTTAAATCTAAGCTTAAGCTATGGGCCTCCAAAGTCCGTAGTAACCAATCTCACAAGTTAGAAAGGAATTCGAATCTTTTACGGATTGTGGAAGATAAAATCCTAGTCGACCCTTGTAATCATAGATTATTACATTGGCAAGCTCGCTTAATCAAACAAAGGGAGCGACTTCTTTGTTTAATCGAAATATTGGGGAAAGCTTTATCGAAAAAAATGGTTGACTAAGGGTGACAAAAACTATAATTTCTTTTATCGTAGTTGTTCTTTCCGAAGAAAAAAATGAATATAATTAGAATTAAAGATGAGTCCGGAGGATGGATCCATGATAAAGAGGATATTCAATGGAAAAGTAACGGACTTTACTCACAGATTTAAGTCTCAACAGGGTACTAATAGAACACGAATGTACACGAATCTACCGGTTTGGCTCACCAATGACGATAATAACCAGCTCATCCTTCCGATTTCTCCTGCCGAGGTCAAGACTCGTTGTTTTTCAAATGAACCCGGCTAAAGCTCCAGGACTCGACAGCTTTGGTGCTCGGGTTCTTCCAACAAGCATTGGAATATTATTGGTAATGACATTACTGCGTGCATTATGGATTTTTAGATAACGGAGAGTTATTAAAAGAGGTTAATCATACCTTCATTGCGTTAATACCGAAAGTTACAAGCCCTTCGCTTACTTCACACTTTAGACCAATCAGTTTGTGCAATAGTCTTTACAAGATTATTTTGAAAATTCTAGTCAATAGGTTAAGGCCTATTCTACAAAGGATTGTTAGCCCCTACCAGAGTGCCTTCGTGCCTAGTAGGGATATCCATGATAATATTATTTTGGCACGTGAAGTCATTAACAAATTTGGGAATATTAAAGGGAAACAAGCTTATATTGGACTGAAATTGGATATGGAGAAAGCTTATGATAGAATTGAGTGGGATTTTATCTTTGCTTGTCTCAAGGATTTGGGTTTCCATTCAGTTTGGATTAACTGGATACATGAATATATTACATCGTTACATATTCAATTCTCATCAATGATGAGTCTTATGGTTTTTTCCGTCCATCTAGAGGATTGAAGCAAGGTGACCCTCGTCGCCGTATTTGTTCATATTGTGTATGGATGTTTTGGCGTATAGGCTTCACTTTGCCGCCTCAAACCCTAAATCGTGGATTGGGATTAAAATTTGTCCGTAAGCCCAAAAATCCCCGCTTGTCTGTTTGCGGATAATAGCCTTTTATTTTGTAAGGCCAATTTTGAAACATGTCTTAGGCTCCGTAAAATTTTGAATGATTTTTGCAGTCAGTCCGGCCAACTTATTAATTTTCATAAGTCGGCGATTGTTTTTTCCAAAACTCTTCGACTGCCGATAGGAATATGGTTGCCTCTGTGTTTAATATTCCGCATTCGATTCTTTGGGAAAATGCTTAGGTTGTCCTGTTTTCAAAGGTAGAGCCAACAACTTTATTTTTGCGAATCTTTTAACGAGAGCAGATAGCAAATTACAAAATTGAAAAACCAATTCGCTCTCTAAAGCAGGAAGGGTGGTACTTATACAGTCTAATCTTGAATCCCTACTGCTCATGTGATGTAGAGTTTAAAACTAACAAAAGCACGTCTAACTCTCTGGATAAAATTAATCGGGATTTTTTTGGAAAAAATCTCATGATGCCACTAGGATACCAATGGTAGCTTGGGATAAAATTTGTACTCCCAAGAAATTGGGGGTTTGGGCCTTAGAAAAATTGAGGCGCTTAACCAAGCCTTTCTTTGTAAACTTATTTGGAAATACTTATATGATGATAATAATTTCGTGGGTCAATTATGAGAACTAAGTATCCTCTATCGGAGGACTTTTTCTCAAGAAAAATAAAAGTTTCGGATTCTTGGGTTTAGAAATGTTTGCTTAAAGAACGTGATCTTTTTAAACAGGACTTAAGATGGAAAATAGGCAACGGTAAAAATACGAAATTCTAGTATGATTTCTGGTGTGGTAATTTTAAGTTATTGAATTATTATGATAATAATATTCCAAACATTCCCTCTTTGGATGCCATAGTAAGTGAATTTATAATCCCGGATAAAGAGTGGGATCCGATACGTCTTAATTCTTTTCTTTCGATCGATGTTTGCCAATTTATTAAGACTATCCCTCTCGCTTTTCATGACATGGAGGATTCCGTTTGTTGGGTTTTGTCTAACAACGGAAAGTTTACTACTAAGTCTCGCCACATGGAATGCCCATAATATTCCCACTAATTCACCATCGTGGGATTTTGCATGGATTTGGAAAATGGATTTGATGCCTAAGTTAAAATTATTTACGTGGCAAATTGGTCACAATGCGTTATCAACTCGGGATAACCTAGCTAAAAGAATGTTGAACATTGACACAATTTATCCGCTTTGTCAAGACCATTGTGAGTCAATTGACCATCTTTTCTCACAATGCACTTGTGTCATGGACATATGGGATACAACTTTTCGACATAAGTGGCTAGAGGTGAATCTAAACCAATTGCAGTAATCCCTCTCTCAATCATATTATCTATACACTCGTAAGGTCGAGAAAACCATCTCAAATGACCGGTTTGATTCATTTGTTATGGAGTACTTGGAAAAGTAGAAATGACAAAGTCTTCAACAATGGAACTTTCAATTCCATTGCCACAATCCTTCGAGCCAAATCATCTTGGGCTGAATGGCAATCTAGGAGCACGCTGGATCAATATTTCAACCCATCCTCACCTTCTCCCTCACTACATGCCAACACTTCTAACCATCCGATTTGTTGGCACAAACCACCCGGAGGTTTTATCAAAGTCAACTTTGACGGTTCAAAGTCTTCTTCAACGGCGGCAGGAGACTTCGTCATTAGAAGTTGGGATGGCAGGTTTCTTCAAGCAGGAGCAACAAATTTGCGGTCATCCTCGGTTCTTTTAGCAGAGGCTACGACCATGAGAAATGGTGTCAAAGCGGTAGTTCAAGCGGGATTTCGTTCTATCGGTTTGGAAGGAGATAACCTAACGGTCATTAAAGCAATTAAAGGAGAAATCCAAGTTCCTTGGTGAAGACTCGTACACTCGCTCAATACTTTTATGAGCTCTATAAAAGGAATCGGGTATAACAATCTCGTACTTATAGAGTTTTGATTCCAAGGCATTCTCTCGTTTGGTAGAAACTTTTCCGAGTGATACGATATCTTATCTAAGTGATACAACTTTTACTTGGTGTATTTCTTGCTTATCCTTGAGTGACTCGGAAAATGGATATGCGTATCTCACTCGGTTCCGAGTCCCTCATCACTCAAATTTATCGCATATTGAATAGACTAGTATTTCATCTTTCCTCACTCGGATCCGACTTCGGTTATAAGTTCTATTCTGTTATAGTCGGTATTTCTAGTCTGTCTCATATCAAGTTGCTTCACTCGATATTCATTACTCGAACTTGATTCTTCGCTTAGACTAAGTCGATGGAATTATGAGTATCATGGATATTGGATTCGGAAAATTCCATTCCTCTTCCGACTCGGATAATTAGTTGTTTAATTATCATAATTATTTTATTATCTATGTCTAACCTTGGACCAAATTATTTTATACTTTGAGAACCAAAGTTGATTTACTTTTGTAGGTTATTCAAACGAGGATACACCTTTTTCAAACCACAAAAGTAACCGGCTTCAAAACGTCAAATCACCAGCAGACATGGCTTTTCACCTTCTCTCGCTCCAGTCCCGTAAGATTGTGTCGGAGCCGTCTATTTCCAAACCTGGAAAACTGGAACGCTAAGCTTAACGGTGGTTTCCACCTTATCTTTAAAGACACCATCGGTGGTTTTAGGACTCCCAAGAGAGTTAAACCGTTGTCCAACGTTCACATTACAACGGATACTTTCCGAGTAACTCGTAAAGCTTATGTCAACGGTCACAAAGGACTCTCGATCAGCAAATAAAGATAATGGCTACTCTACCTGGTTATCTATAAATAGAAGCCACCTCACAAGACTTGAAGATTGCCGAACATATTGTTAATACACATACTTGAGAAAAGTTATTGTATTTACTCTCAATCTTCTACTTATAACTCCTACTCGTAATTCATTACTTTCGAGTTGTAAGGTCTTGTACTCGCTACAAACACTTTCTTACTTTCTCTGTAAGGTCCCTTAACTAAGCTGTAAGGGTTAACTCAGCTTAGTTGTCCCTAGCTGTAAGGGTTATCTCAAGAACGAAGTACTAGATCGGATAAGAAAATTTCGAGTCTAGGAAAACTTGTATAGAGTTGTCTAAGGGTGCAACTCGGGTTCGATCGGTTCACGGTATTTTGTGGACTCAAAATAGTGGATTTGACTTCGTGCTTGGACTAGCACGGTCCGTGGTTTTCTCGCCCCAGGAGGGTTTCCACGTATTTTCTAAGTGTTATCTTTCCGAGTTCATTCTAGACTCGCACAGTCATATTACTCCTGCTTGACTTGCTTATTTATTCGTGATATCATTTCGAGTCCAAGCTTTTCTCGACCCCGCTGACCGACTCGGAACCTATCTCTGTCTCTTCTTTAACAAAAGAGTTAACGTTTCCACGAAAAACTTCCATCACCCTATTCACCCCCTCTAGGGTGACTCGGACTCTCTCCGAGCAAACCTTCACTTGGGAAATCCACACGCTGGTTCAAGACACTTATCGTTTCCTTCGGATGTGCAACCAAGTTTTTATTCATCACACATTTAGAGAAGGGAATCAGGCCGCTGATCGGGTCGCCAAGTTTGGTCAATGTATTTTTTCTACTTTAGTTTGGTTTTCTATCTTCTCTTCTTCTTTTCTCTCCATTTTAATGGAGGACAACTTAGGTAGAACCCTTGTGAGAAGGGCTACCTATTATTTGTTGTACTTATTCAAAACAAAAAAATCAAGCATATTAAATATTATAAATAAGAATGAAAACAAGGTCATTACTCATATGGATAGTGTTTTTGATTGATTATAAATATATAAAAGTTAAATACTAAAAGAATATTAAGATGGTAGATATAAAATATATTTTTATCACCTAGATTTTTTCCTTTTTTAAAGTAAACAACTAATTTTATTAATCATCGATCATGCAATATTTATAATAAAAATAAAACTCAAATAAATTAATAACTAAAAAAACAAAAGAAATCATTCAACGGAGATAACTAGTTGAAACTATTTTCAACGCTCCTCTTCTATTCAATCATTATTTCATCATAGAATCTCTAACGAGGAGATGCAAAAATATTGCATAGTCTTCTCATCGAATAGATTTAGTTGTTATACTAGTCCGAATTTGAAGAATTAATGTCCGTTGAAAATCCGATAATCAATCAACAATTCAACCATATATAAACATAACGCTAAGAAAAAAAAACTAATATAACCACTTCAAAAGCGAGAGATAATATTACTCATTAAAGGAGGGTATGGAAAGACTCTCCCAAATAAAAAGAGAATAATTATTCGTAAATAAAATACTATATAAGATTATAGATTAGGGCTTACCATTTTATGAAAAGTCAATGGCAATTCGTAAGAAAAGGAGGAGGTAGAATTTTCTAGAGAGAAGAGGAGAGAGGAGGAAGAAGAGACTAGGTTTTTTGGTTCTTCGTAAGAAGAGAAATTTTTTATTTTGGAAAGTAGATGGCATAAATATGAAGAGAGATAGAGTAGTTGAAATTTAAGGAAATTTGAACCTACTCCTTTAGTAATTTTCGTTAATTGAAATAATTCCACCTACCTATTTTCTACGCGTTTTCTCTTTCTCACCTACCAACCACCCTTTTTCAAACTGCGAGAAGCCATTGTTAATGACGATCGGAGCCGGTGACGCCCTCCTTTAAGGTGTCACCAAATCCCCTTTTGCCTTCTTCCTTCTTCTTGTGTATTTTATCCTTATCTCTTTTTTAGTTGCTAGAATTAGGAAGGTGGTGGATAGATTGTAAAGGTGTTGGCCTTGTGCAAGCACTTAGCATTCAAGCTCTCCGGACTATACAATTTATCGTTCGAAGGTCACCTCAAGTTTCTGGTTTGATTTCTTCTCTATCTGTTTTGTTTTTCCGGATTGATCCGGGTGTTGCCCCGATGGTGTTCTGGTTTATTTGCTTTGATTTGTGCCTTTGGAACGTTGTTTATTCCATCAATTTTAATATCAATCTGGATAACATCTTTGTGTTAGTTAGTCAAGGTTTTTTGTGTGGCACAACAACACTCTTTTGTGCATTTGTGTTTTAGCTGGTGTTGTGGGACTTGTGCGAATTCGGTGTTGAGGACTTGGCATTGAATTTTGACCATGCATCCTAGTTTTGAAGAGGCTTTTGAGGATCTGTTTGATTTTCAATTTAAAGGGGAATTTACATGAAAGTGTTATTAGGAGTCTTGAGCAAATGAAGCATCCTAGAGAAGCAATATGGAAGGCTCGTTCTTTGAAGGATTCAGTGAACATTCTCTTTAAGGCCCAAGAATATCCCAAGGCAGTTCTCATGTATGATAGAGCCCTACAATTTTTATTTGTTGGGAATCCGATTTGCACCCAAGGTGTAGAACCGATGCCCGAGTTAGGAGTTACTCTCAATTCAAATCTAGCTACATGTTGGTTGAGACTTAACGATTTTGACAAAGCTAATTTGGCAATGAGATTTGATCCTTATAATGTCAAAGTAAGATATAGGAGAGCTCTATCTTATATTAACTTAAACATGATAAAGGATGCTATAATAGATCTCGAGATAGCTCTTAAATTTAAACCCAAAAACAAGTTTATTATTAAAGAGCTCAAGAAGATAGAGGACAAGTATGACTCAAGTTCTAATAATGAAATTCCCCGCTACAGAGATCCAGGATATGGGAAAGAAGGTTTTTATCCCCTCCATATCCAACGCAAGAGTAGTGAAATCAAAAACTAGGAAAAGGATATCCACCCTCTACATAGACGTTGTGAGATGAAAAACTCCAAACATGTTTCCTTGGAAAGATTAAAACCAATTTTAGAGTTTCGAAACAAGGTTAAAAACTAGTTGGACGATGAGCCTAATGTGGCAGGTGTCAATAATCTACCAAGTCAGAATGGTCATTTTTTTCGGGACATGGAGGTTGACAATAACAGTTTAAGCTCATCAAACACACAAAAACACTCGGGGAAGAGTCCCCATTTGCTAGTGGGAACAAGTCTTGCTCGCTAATAATTGTACTTCTGTTCATGATGGAAACCAATATGGTATGGAGAAGGAAGATTTGATCATGCTCTCAAATAAATATCGATCGAGACGCCTCATCAAAATTTCAAGAAGGGACTACAAAAATCTCATGAATGGTAAGAAAATAAGGTTTGTTTGTTCATCCAAGATGGAGGTCTCGACTATTCGAGTAGCTAGAGATAGGAGAAATATTTGCCTGTTGAACCAAACTTATGGGAAAGGAAATGAAATGGTAAGTTTCCCTCTCCTGAGAAAGACCAAGCTCACATGAAAGAGGATGTTTCAATAGTTACAGATAGAACGATCAATCCAAATGGATAGATTGAGGAAGAAGGAAGATGAAGTTACTCGGCATGTTTATGTTCTCAGCCAGCGACATGGTTTGCATTCTTAGGGAAGAAAAAGATACCAAGAAAGTGGTCAGCACGCATAAAAGAAGCTGCCCTTAGGAGGAACCTATGGCAAGAACCAGCCAAAAGGAAATTGAGTCTTTAACAAGTGTTACCGATCTTGTTTCTTGGTGTAGGGAAGATCGTGAATAAAAGACAAGACACAAACGATGAGTACATTAATGCAACATCCACCAAAAGGAAAATGATGAAGAAAACATTGGGATAAAAGGGAAAGTGGGACAACCATTGAAGGAAGATCAAACGGAAGTAGCTAAAAGCGGAATATCGGGAAGCAAAAGACTAGAGGACAAATTAATTAAGTCTCTTCTTCTTGTATTAATAATGAACTCTTTATTAGTTTAGATGTTGACAAGTGATATGGTAAGGGAGGAGCATATGTAACTTTGTGCATGCTCCCATTACTAATTGTGTCATTTTATCTCGTTTGTATTTCCATCTTCGTCAAAAAAATAAAATTGCATTAACTTGCTTACACTTCACTCACTATTATTAATTACTTCGACCTAGACATAGGAATCTCACCAGAGATAAGGTGTATCCTATGCTTTGTAGGGCATAATCTTTTTCAGGCCTTGACCGTAAAATATAAAATTTCTCTCAACATGTATATTTTCTAGGGATTCAAACTGATATTTTCGTTCTTTTCGAGTAAAACCTATATCACCTCAACCAACGGTTCATTTTTTTAACAATTTATAACCATATGATTATGAGATATGATAAATTCCTTTATATATTCTATATATAATACCTTTGTAGTCCGATCCCAACATGATGTGGCCGGATTGTTGTTGCAAGATTGAGTAATAATTTTTTTTTTGGATCGGAAAGTTGGTTCATCCGCTTGAACCCCCTATCAAAGAAGGCTAAAGGGTTGTGACTAAGCCGATGAGAGATTATGTCAAACCCATATTATCTTCAACTCACAAATTCCTTTTTCTTTAGGGTGAATTCTGCTTCAGAAGTACAACTACCTTTCGATGAATCAGTACTCGGTAAAAGGTGAATTATGTTTTGCTATTTCAACGTTACAGAAATGCGAGATTCTAGGTTTCCTGAATTCCCCTTGATCAAGTCCTACGTTACTCATACTCTAGCTACCTGCTACACTCGACTGCTAGTCTGGATTAATTTTGTTGGCTTGTTATCATGTAAAATGATGCTTCCAAGAGTGCGTTATGGTGCGGTGGTCTTATGCATTTTCACATAAAAGGGCAAGGCAATCAGTTTTATAGACCTTGTTATCAGTATTCAATTTTGTATAAATTTTTCAGTCCTTACGAGCTTCCCTTTAGTAGAATACATGCACAAAGATTGGTCCAAAATCATTTTAATTCAAGGTTTAAGTTAAAATTTAATACTGAAGAAAACATTTGGAACTATTATATGTCAAAGATAGACCTGGTAAAATTGACCTGAACCGAGCGGGTCAACACGAACGACCCGAAACTCAAACCGAACCGACGTCCGAAATAGTCGAACCGATTTTGACCCAAAATGAAATGAACCGACCCGAACTGAACCGACCCGAAATCTAATAAACCCGATTTCAACCCGAACCGAAACCGAACCAAACCCAAAATGACCCGAATCGAATCGGACCCAAATCGATTTAACCCGAATAAAAGTGACCCAACCCACATTTTTTTTTTTGGGTCTCTCAAGATGGACTTTTGTACCTTTAGTGGTACAATTTTGAATTGATTTTGACCCAAAAAGTTACCCGATTACAACCCGAAGTTAACCCGATTCGAAATTAACCCGAATTGAACCCGAACTACATTGACCCGAAGTTGACCCAAATCGAAATCGAACGAACCCGAAAGAGATCGATCTGAAATTTACCTGAACCGAAGTTGACCCGAACTCGAAACCGAACCGGACCCGAACAAGATCGACCCAAAGTTAATCCGAATCGAACTAACCCGAATCGAATGACTCGATTGCGAGGTTTCAAAGAGTGAAACCTCTGGAATGGAACTTTCTAATGATTATATTGTTTTCAAGACAATGACCTCATTTTAGTTGCAGTTTTACATAAGCAACACATGTACATTTTATTGATGTATCATAATTTGGATTTCAAAGTACAAATATCTCGCTCAAACCGGCTACCCAAAGTTTGAAATGATGATTGAAAATTCGATTGGAGATGGATATTATCATCTATATTAGTAATATTAAAGTCTAAATAAAATAAAGTATGTAATTAATCATTTTAGAAAATATAAAATAATTACAACGTAGATGGTAAGATATACCCTATTTTTTCTTACATTTATAACACTTCTTATTTGAAATTTTATTTTAGATTATTTCTAAACAATGGCAAATTTATGTGAGTCTTATGGGTATTCTGGAACACCTATAGCCTTAAAATAATACCTATAATATTTTAGGTAGTGGTCTTTTATTTGTATAAGAGACATTCATGAAAAAATATGTAAAGGCCCGACCGATCAGCCTAAAAACAATTTCCTCTCGCTTTCAACCTCTTCTCTCGCCTTCACTAGCAGCTCACACAAGCACGAACAAACTCTCTCTCTCTCTCTTTCTATCTTTATCCCCACAACTTCTATCACGGCGCTCTTCTCTACCTTCACTAGCAGCTCACACAAGCACGAACAAACTCTCTCTCTCTCTTTCTATCTTCATCCCCACAACTTCTATCACGGCGCTCTTCTCTCGCCTTCACTAGCAGCTCACACAAGCACGAACAAACTCTCTTTCTCTCTTTCTATCTTCATCCCCACAACTTCTATCACGGCGCTCTCCTCTCGGTCCCTCTTTCTGTCCCTGCCCATCGACTTTTGAGCCACTGCTCGCTTCCCTATGTAACATCAAGTCGATAGCTTGTCGGTGCAAACCGGATGCTCGAGACGCCCCCTCATCTCCTCTCTTGGTCGCTCTAACTCTCTCTCTCTTAGTTACTGAGTCACGGTGATTCCGATGCCGCCCCTTCGGACGCCTTGCCACGGCGACTCACCGGCATTGACTCACATGTCGTTGCCCCTTCCCGCCACCGCCATGCCCACTACATGCTGCCCCCAAACACCGCCCGTGCGCACCCTTCGTTCATTCACTCCCAAATCTCGGAGGTTAAGGTTTCCTTCCGGGTTTAAATTTTTTTACTATCAATGTTAGAATTTTGAATGCATTATGGAAATAATTTTCTTGTTGTATATTGATTTTGTGAAATACAAATTTATGATTTGTAATTTAAGCGAATTATTGTGATGTTATTTGGTGTGGTGATTGGTGAATTGTGGCTTACACTAAGTTAATTAATAACTTGATATTAGTTGATTGTTGATATTATTTGAGCGATTTGAATAATATAAATACATATACTCATTATTGATTCGTTTTTATGTGATTTATGTTCAATTGTTAATTTTTGTAAATTAAATGTCGCTTCAAATTTATTTATTGGTCAATAAATGAATGAAATATATTTTCTATTCCCATTTATATGAATAAAAAAATTCCATTATACGATACTTGCAGAAGAAACAACCTCACAATGATGAACTTTAATTTTTAATAACTCTATCACGCATCGATTTCAAAGTATGAATCCTCGCAAAGGAAAAATTATAATTGTAAATTATTTTAATATTTGATGTAATCATATAATTTTTAATTATTTTAGTGTCATTTATAATGAAATATTTATAGATAAAAGTTCTAACTTCAGTACTATTCCTAAATAAAATGGTATACAAGGTAATAATCATTGTTTTATTCTGGGGAGGGCGGGGCAATTTAGCTTTTGCTTGCAGATAATACAAGAACAAAGCGTATAGAAGTAGTGAACTGAGGAACAAAAATTAACCCTTGACCTGACCAAAACGTGATCTTGGAATCCGTACTTAATTAAGTTGCACATGTGTACGGTCAAAATGTTCCCTGATTTCAGTTAATTCTGTCACTAATTTGGTATTTTTGTCTCTGTATTACGAAGATCCCAAAACATTGAACCCTCTTTATGGTTTGCTTGGTTTTATTTCTTTGTTCTTTGTCTGACTCTAAAACAGTAAGTAATATCATACGATGTTACGCTTTAAGCCTTGTTCGGTAAAATAGGTTATATGAGTAGTGAATTTCGATTTGTTTAATTGATAGTTGTTTATATAGATTGTAGATGTTAAATTTTAGATATTAGTGGATAACCTGCTCAATTAAATCGTTGAATAAATATACTTGATAAATTTAGTAGTTGAGTTAGTTTATTATTATAAATTGATGTAAAAAAATATAGATAATTTTTCAAATATAAATTAATGAAGGGATGCTTTTGTCAAAAAAATATGAAACGCTACTTTCAAATGTGAAAAACTAATATTCGTAATTTTACAAAAACATTACTTGAAACGCTAGTTGAAACATTAGCTTATCGAACTAGTATTTGGTTGGTTTGTGTTTTGACTTGATTAAAACGATAAAAGTTATAATAGTTGAAAAATCATTTGTAAGATAATTCAATTAAATAGATGTCATCTTTATTCACTCGACATGCCTATATTATAATAAATAATAGAATAAAAGCGTATTCGAAATTACATAAAAATCATAATTTATTTATGTTTTTTAGAGGAATTATTTATATTTTATGTTCATTTTTTTCACTTCTACTTTTTTTTGTTAATTGTTTTTAGTCATTTATACTCTTTTATATTCATTTCTGATATATATGTTATTTTTATTTATTTTTTTTATGTAATTTCAAACAAGATGTAAATAGACATTCTATCTATTTAACAATACTGATAACAAAATTTGCTAATGATGTAAAAATTCTTATATTTTATTTACCCATATAGGACAATTTTATCTTAAAGTATTAATTTAAAACCCAAAATTAGAAACAAAATCAACGATTTTAGGAGTAATTGGAGATATTACTAAACAAATCACGTTTTGTATTATCCGCGTCAAGCCAAGACGAAAGGTTTGTCCATTCCCGGAGGCTGGTGCATCCCAATAACTCTGCAAGGAAACGTCGGCATCATATCATTATGTGAGAGGGTCGGTTGTGGTCCCAAACAGCTTTGGTTCCAATTATCTCCTCCTGCAATCGGAACATATTGGGATCTTACCAACACATCGACTATGTGCATAAGTCAGTAGCATTTAACTTTTCCTTCTTTATTCACCCTTGTGTGCTACCTTCCAGGATGCTCTCTTCATTGCTTATTGCGTGTAAAAACAAGTTTACCTCCAATGCAAACGTTCTCACAAACATATCAATTCAGGCGGGCCTCTTAAATACTAATATATTTCATGAAAAATATAGGTAAGATATTTTTACTTTGGATAAAATACGAGCGATTATATATCAAGTTATACAGATTTGGGATTGACCCAACAAGTTAAGAGCATATTTATTATCAGCTGTTTTTCATTTGTCAATTGTAAAACCGGACATATTTTTGCTTAAAATTGCCCATATTTCTACGAAAAAATATAGTATTTGTATTTTCTAAAATTAATACTCAAAAATATTCAAAATTTTCATTATAATATTTGCATGAGGACCCCATTGAGTTTCAAACAGTTTGACCGTTTAACCTCGTTAAATAAGACAAATGAAAAGTTAAGTCAATAATGGACTCGAATAATAAGGAGTTGTTTTTATTAATGACTCGTTTAAGGTTTCGATATTTATTTCACCTCTTATATTATACTAATTCACATGTTATACTTAGTTAAATTTATTATCAATAGTTTATAAGTAATGAAGCTTAATATTAAAAGTAGATTTTTATGAAAATATAATCTATTTCAAAACATATCGAGAAAGGATCGGTTGATTCTCACTAGGAAAAATTTGACTCTATCTTAACTTGATTCATTATACATCCTAGGCACTATAGATTCAAGTACAACTAGAGTAGTTTCGAATAAATAAGAATTATAGATTTACAATAAACTAATATTATTTATTTAATTATAACATCAAAATTTTACATTCTTATAATAATTAGGGTCATACCTCTTGCTATGCAAGGGCTTTAGATAATTTTAACAATATAAGTTAGCATAATTTATCTAAATAACAAAAAATTAGCAATTATTTTTAAAATTTTTACATAACTTATCCTCACAATTTATTTTTCGCTATTCACATTTAATTCATTTTATATGTTTTCGTGTTTTAATGCTATTTTTTATTTTATTTAATTATATTCTATAATTTTATGAAAGAATAAATTACGCTAATAATAATTGAGTTAGATATTACAATAATCAATTTATTTAGTAGCATTAGTCTTTTATTAATTTAAATTATTAT
The DNA here is from genome assembly GCA_021018815.1 of Talinum fruticosum. Lineage (NCBI taxonomy): Eukaryota > Viridiplantae > Streptophyta > Magnoliopsida > Caryophyllales > Talinaceae > Talinum > Talinum fruticosum. The sequence goes on along the minus strand of JAITYX010000003.1, from coordinate 1,838,377 downwards.
TTAATTTTTAAAATAGTTGAACATTTCTTCTTTACTTTTCAGTTTAATAATATACTAATAATTTTTTACTGCTAAAACTCATAGTAATTTTTCTTTTACATTAAATTATTTATTTTAAAAATTTTTTTATATTTGTAAACATAAATTTCTATCACTATTATTAATAAGTCACATGACTATAATAATAATATATGAAGACTCCGGTATGAACTTATATCTCCTCATGATTTTGAATTCAATTTATTCCAACACTTTAAAAATGTTACCTTTGAGTTTTTCATTTCTATCCGACCCACTCGTAAAGATTTTCTAGAGTGAACACTCAATCATGGGTTTTTAACCCACTCGGACGTAAAGCTTGTCCAAATAATTTCACGAACTTAACTTGTTTCAACTGGCTTGTTTGTTATTTCAAAACAAAATTACTACATTAATTCTAAGATAGACAGATTCATTTTAGTTGAAAGTATTTTGATTTGGCAAACACCGAATTATGTCTATATTATTTCTTGAACTCATTTATCTTTCAAATATAGGCACAAATGGAATTGAAATATACTGCATATCAGTCTTAAAAATTCCATTTAATTAGATTAAGAATTTTCAATTGTTTAATTAATTGATTTAATTAAAATTCTTGTCTAATCTTGGACCAAAGTATTTTTTACTTTGGGTACCACTTGGAATTTGTTTTTGCAGGATGATTAACGTTGATTAATCTCAATTTGAAAATAAAAAATAAGCAGACTTCTTACCATTTACAACTAGCACATAGAAAAGCACTCGTTTTGAGGCGAGGATCGGACACCTTGTAAAGGCTGTTTGTTAGCATTTCCGGTAAACTTCAATTTTGAGTCTAACAGCTTATTTCACCCTAGATTTCGGATATAACAAGTGGACTGGACTACTTTTTAGCCTAGAACCGATGCACAACGAATACTTCCACAATGGTTCACTTTATGAGAATTCTAACTATCCGTTGTAACGACTACCTATTCCTAAAGATCAAACTTGAGACTCAACGACTCTTTGCCGTGCTTATTATAAATAGAAGCCTCGATACAAAACTTACAAGATTTCTAGAACATCATTCTTAACTCTCATACTCTTACTTCTAGCACTCAACTCTAGTACTTAGTTTCTCAACTTTCTCAATTGAACAAGAAAGACTTGTAATCACTCTCAATTACTTCTACTCAATTCTTTCGTATTTTCCTTGATTAAGTTGTAAGGTTAACTAAACTTAGTTGTACCTTACTATAAAGGGTATTTCGGTTATGAAGTATTAGGACAGATAAGTTAGCTTTTATTCCTAGGAAACTTATATTGAATTGTTTAAGGGAACAATTATGAGAGTCAATCCTTGTATTGTGTGAATTCAAAATAATGGATTTGACTTGGTATCTTCATTGATATCGGTCGTGGTCTTCGACCCCATAGGATTTCCATGTAAAATCAATTGTCCCTTACTTTCGATTCCAATCTAGACTCAACTTGCATTTTTGAGTTCCGACTTAAGCACAAAATTTTTATTTTTCATAAAATTTCCTTCACACCCTATTCACCCCTTCTAGAGTGACTTAGACTCTCAAGGGTCAAACCTTCAATTGGTATCGGATAGACTCGTCAATTCGGGCGGGCGGGTAAAATACGGGTTGTGCGTATTCGAGTTCGGATAAAATACGGGTCGGGTGTATTTTGGGTTCGAGTAAAATACGGGCGGTCATATATCGGGTTATACGAGTTTCGGGTTGACCCAATGGGTTGAGATCACCTTTTTATCGGTTATTTTTCTTTTTTAATTATAAAAATTCAACATAGTTTTTGCTAAAATTGTCAATAATTCTATGAAAAAGTATAGTATTTGTATTTTTTAAAATGAGTTTTAAAAAATATTGAAAACTTTCATTATGATATTTGTATGAAAACCCCCATTAAGTCGAGCAGACTTGACCACTTGACCCATTTAAATAAGGCAAATGAAAGATTGGTCAATATTGATTTAAATAATAATAATGACTTGTTCTATTAATGTTCGTTTAAGCTTTCGATGTTTATTTTATCTCTTCTATTGCACTAAAGTGGTTTATATACATATTTACTGCATTTTAAAACTCATCGAGAAAGGGTTGACCTGGGTAGGCGTAACCGACTCATTTTATTCACTAGCAAAAATTTGACTTTGTTTAAACCTCGATCTATTGCCTATCCTAGGAGCTATGCTTCAAGGTAAAACAATTTCAAACAAATAAGAATTAGAGATTTACAATAAACTAAAATTATTATTTTTAATTATAACATCAAAACTTTACATCATTATAATAATATTATTTCTACAAAACAAAAGTATATTATTTTAAGAGGTGACTAGGTATATTCAATTCACCAAAAATACAACAATAATTTGTGCACTTAGTATTTTTAATATATCACGCCATTTGAATGTATATATATTTTTATTGAAATTAATTATGTATAATTTTTGTATATAATGGTTTTTCTTAAGAGGAAGAAGTTGAGAAATGAAACAATATTAGTCTTCATTTGTAAATGATTGCGATAAATATGTAATGTCTCTCTAAATGATGTGATACGATAAATAATCATTATTAAAAGAGTGATAAAGTGAAGGAAAATCCATATAACGTGCATAAAACATTAAATTAATGATCCACAAAGCTAAAATTGTTGTTTTTATTGCCTTGACCCAAGGGGTCGAATGGGTTCGAGTCGGGTTTGACCCACTAATTTGCGGGTTTTTCATGTTCGGCTTTTGGGTTCAGTCGAGAAAATCATGTCCAAAACCCAAAAATATGGGGCGGGTTCGGGTCGGGTAAGTTTTTAGAGGATCTAACAATCCAAGGTCTAAAGATCAGATGGCTCCTAATTATGGAGAGTTTGACGAATGAAGGTCATTCACCAGAGCACCTAAGTTCAAAGGGTCCAACTTTGCCCATTGGAAGAACATCATGGAATGCTTTATCCAAGATTATGATGAAGAAGTATGGGAAATCATCTCCAATGGAAACTATGTTCCCACTAAGCTAGATGGCACCCGAAATGTAGCCAAGGTGAAGTCGAATTCACTTTAGAAAAAACAAAAAGCACAAAAAGAACTTCAAGGCAATGAACATTCTAATGTGTGCTATAGATGCCTCATAATACAACATAGTATTAGCTTGTGATACTCGCTATGGTGGTGTGAGACACTCTAGTTAGCATATATGAAGGAACCAGATCAAGTGATGTAAGCGAAGATAAGGTAATATCTCCACAAGTATGAAATGTTCAAGATGGAGGCTAATGAGAGCATAACTCGGATGTATATTCGCTTCACCGAGATTGTCGGCAATCTCAAATCACTTGGGAAAAAAATATCCAACAAAGAAGTCATGAGAAAGATTTCGAGGAGTCTTCTAAAGAAAAGATAGGGTTTCAAGGTAACAACGATCGAAGAGGCTCAAAACCTCAACATGCTTGAGACGAGATGAACTCATTGGGAAGCTTTTCACCCATAAGTTACATCTAGAAGAGGAAGAATCTAAGGTCATCGTCAAGGGAAACATTGCTCTCAAGCCCTCGGAAGAAGTTGGTCCTAGTTTGAGCTCCTCGGACTCTAAAGAAGATCCCATGGCACTTCGGCCAAACGCTTCAAAAGAAAGATAAAGTACAAGAAATGGTAGAAGAAGCCAAAACATGAGGTCTTCAACAAGGAGAAGAAAGGTAAATTCTCATCCCCTTCAAATTCCTCTTTGACTAAGAACTTTGGTTGTCTTAAATATGATAGCAAGGAACACATTATCAAAGATTGCCCAAAGAGAAGAAAGGATTGAAGAAAAAGAAGGCAATGATGGCTACCTGGAGTGATGTTGAGTCAAATGATGATGACTATACTGAAGATGAATCAAAGTGTCTCATGGCGTTAACGAACTCGAAGTTGGATCCGAGTCAAAAAGTGAAGCATATGACGCCGAGGAAACCGACCCTCGGGAGTTAATTGGCTATTTTATTAAATTCTCTAAGCATGCTTTAGCTAGATATATTTTCACTTTAGAGGAAAAGCTGGAGTCTCTTAAGTATGAGAACCAAGTTTTAAAACCGATTTGAAAAACCGAGCCTTAACATGAAGGTAATAGAGACTAGTTCTTAAGATAACGAGATTAAGTTCAAGTGCCTCAAAATAGAGAATGATCAATTGAAAAAGAAACTCACATAGTCCCAAGATATTGTTTTAAAACTCACTTAAGGTTAGAAAAACTTGATCTTCTTCTAGGTTCTCAATGTGTTTCTTTTCGAAAAAAGGGACTCGGTTATAACTTTAAAAAGAGGATGACTCTTACAAGATTCTTTTCAAAATTGATTCTCGGAAAGTTCTTTTTTAAAAAGTTGAGCATGGTCCTATTCATTCAACAAGAAAGGGATTAAGGCCGGAACTATTTATCGAAAGAAGTCTCCTCAACCTCGTTTATAAAAAGAAAAGTTTTCACAAAAGGAGATTCGGTTCCCTAAGAAGAAGACTCGGAATCGGACCAAGCCTAAGATTATTCAAATCTAGGTTCCCAAAAGTGCTCTTCCTAAAAAATTGACCTCAGTAAGGACAGTTAATTGGTTTGTAAGAGGAAGTGAGAAGGGTTAGTTTGTTTTTATTTTGCAGCCAACTCGGAAAACGAGAGATCATTAGTATTTAGACGAGTGGTTGCTCAAGGCACATGTTCGGAGATTCAAGACTCTTCTCTAAGCTGGAGAAGATGAAAGGAGGAAAGGTCACATTTAGAGATAATAACAAGGGAAAGATTGTTGGTATTGGAAGAGTTGGTCATAGTGGAAACTCGATCAACCAAGTCTACCTTGTCAAGGGACTCAAGTACAATATTTTGAGTATCCGCCGGTTATTTGATAAAAGGACAAGAGGTAAGGTTTACTCGGACCAATTGCTTAGGTACTGATGCTCCTTCGAATGAGACAAAGCTTTCGGTTCGAGATCAGGTACATCTATATCATTGCCCTCTCTAATTCTATTCAAAACTTGTCATGTTTAAAAGCTTCGTTAGTGATGATTCATGGACACGACATCGTGAATTAGGTCATATTAGTATGCATACCATCAAGAAACTTACTTCACAAGGGAAACAAGTCATGTCTTCATTTAGGCCACTTAAAACTGTTTGATTTATATGGATTGATTCATATGAATTGACTCATATGGATCTAGGTGATGAAATTCTGTCAAAAGCCTAGGAGGTAAATTATATGTGCTTGTCATTATTGATGATTTGTCACAATTTACCTAGGTTTGTTTTCTAAAGAACAAGAATTTTAAAGAGTTCACTAAGGTATGAAGGAAAATTCAAGAGGAGTATGAGACTCAAATCAGAAGAATTCAAACTCGACCATGAAAAGTAGTTCGATTACTCGGAATTTGCAGGCTTCGTGACAAAAATGGTATATCTCATAACTTCTTAGCACCCCGTCCTTAATAGAACGGAGTAGTGGAGAGAAAGAACAAAACTCTTGAATAAATAGGAAAGACAATGATGATTGAAAACAATCTTCCTTATTATTTCTAGGCTGAGATAGTTAATACAACAAACTACACTCTCAATAGATGCCTCATTTGACTCATTTTAAATAAAACACCTTATGAGCTATACAAGGGAAAGAAGCCCAATCTATCATATTTCAAGCCATTCGAGTGTAAGTGCTTTGTGCATAACAATGGCAAGGATCACTTGACTAAGCTTGATGCTAGGTAAGATGAAGGTATATTTCTAGTATATTCTTTACATAGCAAAGCTCATCGCATTTTCAACAAAAGGATTAACAAGGTGGAAGAAATATTCATGTTATTTTTGACGAAGTTGATACTTGCAGGTTAAGTGAATCAACCTTCTCGGATTTCAAGCAAAATATAAATGATGATGACATAGTTGAAACCGAGCTCGAATAATAGAAAACAACGGAATTAAACCTACTCGAATGAGTCGGTTTAAGAACCAGCTTAAACAACTGAAGCACAAGAAGAAGTAGAGACACAACTAGGGTCGGACAACCGAAGAAACAAGTGCTCAACCATCCAATCTGGTAAAACCGGAGGTTAGGTAAAGTTTTCAAGTATGCTTCTAGTGGTCCACTGAGAATATCATTTCGACATCAACTTAGGGGTGAGAACTCGATCTTCTTTGCATAATTTATGTGCATTTTCTACATTCATTTCATTAATTGAACCTAAAAATGTAATAGAAGCCCTACTTGAACCTGAATGGGTAGAGACCATGCAAGAAGAGTTCTCACAATTTGAAAGAAACCAAATTTGGACCTTGACCAAAAGACGTTCGACCACCCAGTAATAGGAACCAAATGGGCATTTAAGAACAAACTGGATGAGGAAGGGTTCGTAGTCGAAATAAGCCAAACTTGTTGCTCGGGGTATAACCAAGAAGAAGGAATAGATTGTGAGGAAACCTTTTCACCGGTTGCTACGATTGAGGCAATTAGAATTGTTTTAGCATTTGCATTCAGCGTGAACATTAAGTTATATCAAATGGATGATAATTGTGCATTTTTTAGTAGTTATATTCAAGAGGAAGTATATTTTGAGCAACCCCTTAAATTTAAAAATTTTCAATTTCCCAATCATGCTTTCAAATTACAAAAGCTTTATATGGTTTGAAATAATCTCCAAGAGCTTAGTATGAAAGGTCAAGCGACTTCTTGTTGAAAATGGATTTAAAAGAGGTTTGATTGACAAAACCTTATTTACAAAAACCAAGGGGAAAGAGTTTCTCGTAATTCGGATATATGTTGATGAGATTTTATGCTAAGAATTTTCTAAGCTTATGAGACAGGAATTTCAAATAAGCATGATGGGAGAACTTAATTTCTTCCTTCGATCTGCAAATCAAGCAAGACAAAGATGGAGTCTATGTCCATTAGTCTAAGTAGGTGAATGAGTTACTCAAGAAGTAGAAGCTACAAGATGCTAAACTAGCAAAAACTCTAATGGGTAACGAGTACCAAACTTGACTCGGATAAAAAGGTAAGTCAATAGATTAGAAACTCTATAGAGGTATGATTAGATCACTACTTTACTTTACATCTAGTAGACTAGATATAATGTTCAAGTATCTATTCCAAGATAAGTCAAAAGAATCACATTTGACTGCAGTGAAGAGTATATCTTGTAGGAACTCGGACACTTGGTCTCCAGTATTTAAAGGACTCAAGTTTGGTCTTAGTGGCTACTTAGACACCGACTATGCTTGGTACAAGGTTGATAGGAAGAGTACTCAGCAGCATGCCAATTTCTAGATTAATTACTCATCTCCTAACACTTAAAGAAGCAAAATTCGAGTCACCTTATCAATAGCCGAGGTTGGATACATAGCAGTAGGAGCTTGATGTGCTCGGTTCATCGTGGATCAAGCAACATCTCAAGGATTTAGGACTGACCTTCTTAGCTATTTGTAGACACCTAAAAAGTTTCATCCCTTTTCTCTTTTATTTATTTGTTAGCCCTATGATGAAATTCTAGTCATGCTTGTGAACTCGGATCTTGTTCGAATCTGATTGGCATGACTAAAGCTAGTAAACCACAAAGAACTCCTTAGCACCACAAGAATCAGCCTTCTTTGCTTTGGGTCAACTCACAAACCCATTTTCTTTCGTCCGGACCAAGCTCGGGTCGGGCACCCAACCAGGAAACCCAAACCCGCACCAAACATAAAACCTGCTAAAAATAGAAACTTTCCAAAAATAGAAAGTTTCAAAAAATGGAAAAATGACACCGTTTGTGATTGGAGTCGCGTTTTCGGGCTCAACTTGCCAAAGCGTTATGTTTTGTTCCTAAAGGTCATCCGAAGCAAGGAATTTAGGAACTTCCATGCGACGTCATCGCTTTAGCATTGCCGGCCTTCTCGGCTCCCTTAACGGGATTCCCGGTTTAAGAGGATATTATCGAGTTTTCCCATTTATCCTCTCTCGAGAAATCCGACCCAGTTCGGTCAATTTTCGATTGCTGATTGCATTACTTTTAGGTCATTTTGTGACCTAGCTTTCCTTTATAAATAACGAGGCTAACCCCTAACCTTGGCGAGGGTCATTAACTTAGCTACATGTCTGCTGAAATTAGGCTAACAGACTATTGAATGCTATATCGGTATTTTGATCTCTTGGTTCATTTTTGGCTAATCATTACTCCACCAAGCATCTCATCATTCGCCTACACTACTCTACTTCCACAAATTCCATAAAAATCATTCATCGGTCTTGTTCATCCACCGTCACGCTTCCGGACCCATTCGTGATTCAAGATAAGCGGGTGGGACAACATGAAGGCACGCATTTCATTCTCAATTATGATTACGATTTATTTTATTTATTATTTTTACCACTTTCAGTATTGTGGATTAAAGACGTAATCATTTTTAATTCCTCCCGACTAGTTGTAATCTTTTATTTTCGTTATCGCTTTCTTTTTCCGCTTTCCTTTATTTGTGCTCGTTCTATCGCTTTCATATCTCGCTATTTATCGCTTTCTTCACATGCTGTATGCTTGCCTATTTTCACACATTTCTTTAAATCACATCTCAAATTAGTAAAGGTCGTCTCGTTAATGGGCGGAATGGAAGGGCTTATCTCTACGTTTTGTATCTTCGCACCCGATTCTAGATTCTTGATTCTAGACTCGGTGGAGTCATTTTTAAACCTTTTTCAAGCTTAGTCTTTCCATAATAAGATTGGAAGAGTATTCTTTTTATTTTTGTTAGCTTTTATTCCTAAAAATAACTGGCGACTCCCTTTTTCCTATTTTATTTCTTCTAATTGCTTTTCAAGCATTTTGATTTAAAAATAGAAAAATTTAATTAATTTTTTTATAGCCGAGGTCGTAGGACTCGAGACTAATTTCTCGGTCTCGGCCTCATGGCGGACACTAGTCATCGATTAGCGCCGACTCTCACCGACGCCGACCGGTAACCGGGCTTGTCTTTCGATCCAAATCGGTTTATCACCTTTTGGCCTAAAAGCCTTGCGGTAGAATGCTAATTTTATTTTTCTGTTTTCTTGAATTATGAAATAACATCTCAAGACATTCTAAAATTAATTTCTAAAATAAAGGATTAATAAAATCGCCAATTGCCCTTTCAAAATCATATTACAAAAATTAAAAATCTCAATAAAAGAAAACCCCTACTTTTCAAATCCACTTTTAAAAATCAACTTTCAAAAAGAATCTTCAAAAACCAAATAAGAGACCCTACATTAGTTGGGATGCTTGGGTCCCCAATTTGGTTCCCCTACAGGGAAGGGCCGTGGTTCCTATGCTATTGTTATAAAGTGTGATAGTCAAAGTGCTATCAGCATTACTAAGAACCCAATTCAACATTTAAAGACTAAGCACATTAAGGTCGAATATCACTTTCCGAGAGATCATTCTGACAAAGGTGATATAAATCTTGAATTTATTACTACTAAGCTCCTATCGGCTAATATTTTCACTAAACCACTAAGTGAGGATCAGTTTTGCTTTATTGGAAATGAGATTGGTATGTTAAATATATGATTATGTGTTTTAATGCGGATCTACTATGTGTTTATATTGATCATACATGTTTTCGTTAAGTATAGTTTGAATGACTAGTAGTTTAGTTGAAAATTCATTAAACCGAGCTCTAGTTGTGAGTAACCGAGATGTTTCTAAGCACTTAGACAGATAATTGACTTAGATTTAATTAAGAGAAAATGGACGAGCAAACTTATAAGGTCATCTCTAATTTAATAGAGAATCTTAGAAGATTTTAAAAAATTTCTGTGTGTGTGTGTGTGTGTGTGTGTGTGTGTGTGTGTGTGTGTCTCGTCTCTGTCTCTCTGTCTCGTCTCTCTGTCTCTCTGTCTCTCTCGCACGTAATTTGATTGAACTAACCTTTGGAAAGCAGTTTCATAAGTAACCGTTGAGAGACGTTGGAATTATAATCGTTTCAACTAGTCATTACATTGATAACTAGGCCAATTACGGTTTCTATCCATTGAGAGCATTTGTCTATAACTAGTACTCTTTCATTCTCATTCATATACTTTGCCACTTTGCTCTCATACTCTCGAAACTCTTCACTGAGAACTTCTTGGTCACACTCGAGTCTTTCTTCCGGATCTTTCTCATTAGACTCGGGTTCTTAATTTTACTCTTTCTCTCACTCTTCTTTTTCATATTCTTCTATATCTACTCCTTTCGGTCCCTCTCTTTTCACCTCATTCATTATGCCTAAGAGAGGTTCAGTCACTAAAAAGGCTAGAACTTCTATTAGTGTCGTTTCTTCTCAACCTAAGGAATCTCAAAAGGAAACCTTAAAAGGAAACCCCTAGCCTTAAAGATCCCAAACATTCGGTTGTCGTCTAGCACTATTTTCTAGATGATAAATCCTGCTCATCTACCAAACAGTCTTGGGTTGAAAAACTCAAGAAATCGGGGTTTTTCGATTTTCTCTCGCTATCGTGACTATATCAACTCGGATTTAGTTGCGGAATTTTATCCGAACCTGTCCACTCGGGATACTTGTTCTTTACTTTTTAATTCGAGACAAGAGAATCGTCGTGAATCAAACCCAATATTTAATGTCTATTTCTTGACACAAACCCAATTCCTTTCAGTGAACTTGCTGAGGAATTCTTCTCTAAATATGCTCGAGCCATGCCTAAGGCTTGGAAAAATTTCTCTGTCACACAATTGAACTCTAAAGCTAGACTTCTCTATTTGTTTCTGATGAGAAATGTATTCTCTTACTACTCCTCAAATAAAGGAGAATCCTAACAGCAGGGTTCTCGAAGTTTTGTTCGACATTCTCGAAGGGTATGAGGTTGACCTCTTTCCTTTCATAATTGAGTAGATCTCTTCAGTCCTCAAGGACTCAAAAATCCCTTCTTCTTTTTGGAGCCCTTCTAACCAAAATTTTTATTCACTTCGGGATCAAACTACCTAAGGATCCCAACAAAGTTTTGGAGCTAGCCGTTTCTATCGGCAGAAATGTGGTTTTGAATCTTGGCTACCAGAAACCGAACTTGGTGTCCGGACTAACTCTTCCGAGATCACTCATCTTCCCTTTCCTCTCAAGAAGAGTACACAAGAAACTCCTACTCGGCAGCCGGTTCTTCTTCTCAACCTGTCCCCTCTCGCTCAACTCTTTGAGCAAATAGCTTCTTAGTTTGCTACTCGGCTAAACAGTTTCACTCAACTTTAGCCTCCTTTCAAGCCGTTATCCGTCTTTTGACCCAAATGCAAGCAGCAACTTAGAAGTAGATTGATCAGGTAAAACTCTTATTAATGAGCTCCAAGATGTCATCAAAAGGTAGGAAGAGCGGATCAAGCTCCTTAGAGAGCCCGCACAAGAAGAAGAAGAAGATGATGAAGAAGAAGAAGAGTCCTCCTCGGAATTAGAGGAAGAAGCCTCGAAGTTGCAACACAAGAAGAATCCTCTTCGAGGACACAAAAATAGCTTCTAAGGAAGTTGAAGAATTTGGCAACTCGGTCGTCCCTCCATCTCCTCAGCCCATTCAACCTATTCTAGTCGAGGGCTCAAAAGTGGACTAAGAAGAATAGTAGCCCTTGATTCATCGCAGGAGAACATATTAGCCTACTTACTTAGACCCTCTTCATCACTTCCTCCACCTCCATCGCCCCCAACCATGCAAGTCTCGAGCTCCTCTCCCATCTATCGCAACCAGTGCAGGGCACCAAGGCCATCCTCTTCTACTAAGACTGTTCCACCCCCATCTTGATTTTATTTTCTTTTATTTTTATCCAACATTTTTTCCTCCCTCGCTCCCTGTATTTTGATGAAATGCATAGGGGAAGAAATAGTTTGCTGGTTTAGGGAGAGTTTGTTTTAGAGCTTTTTTTCAGTTTGTTTTAATTTTAATTTTTTTATGTTATGTATCAACTCCTCCAATTTCAATAACAATTTATGTTATTCACTTTCTCTCCAATACAATTTATTCTATTGCTCTAATATTTGCATATTCTATTATGATATTATCATATTTTATGCTCTTTAACTCAGATTTACATATTCTCTTTACTTTAGTGATCATATTTTGCTCCGATTTTAAGTTATTAGCTCACACTTAGTATGTCGGTTTATTCAAATACTTAGTGACATAATTCTAACATATAGATTTTACACTTGCTCGATAATAACTTTTGAGATTTAGTCTCATTCTGTCTAAGTTATACTCGCTCTAAGATACTAACTAAAGTTTCTAAGCGTTGAGTGTATTTCATCAAAAAGAAAGAGATTGAAGACTTAGTTATGAACTTATCTTTCCTCATGGTTCTGAATTTAAGTCATTGCTACACCTTAGAAATGTTATCTTTGAGTTTTTCATTTCTTTCCGATCCACTCGTAAAGCTTTTCTAGAGTGAACACTTAACCATGAGTTTTTGACACACTCGGACATAAATTTTGCCCACATCATTTCATGAACTTAACTTGTTTTAATTGACTTGTTTGTTATTTCAAAACATAATTACTGCGTTAATTTTAAAATAGCGAGCTTCATTTTAGTTGAAATATTTTGATTTGGCAACACCGAATTATGTCTATATTATTTATTGAACACATTTATCATTCGAATATAGAAATAAATGGAATTGAATATAATGAATATTAGACTTGAAAAATTCCATTTAATTAGATTAAGAATTTCTTAATTTTTTAATTAATTGATTTAATTAGAATCCTTGTCTAATCTTGGACCAAACTATTTTTATACTTTATGTACCACTTGGACTTTGTTTTTGTATGATGATTAAGGTTGATTAATCTCAACTTGTCTAGACACCCAAAACGTGTCACCCTTATCTCTTTTATTTATTTTTGGTCTAGTGATGAAATTCTAGTCTTGTTTGCGAACTCGTATTTTGATCATAGTCCGATTAGCATGATGGAAGCCAATAAACTACAAGAAACCCATTAGCACCACAAAAACCAACCTTTTTGTTTGGGCTGGCCCACAAAACCATTTTCTTTTGGCCAAACCAAGCCCGGGTCGGGCTCCCAACCAGAAACCCAAATCCGCACCAAAAATAGAAATCGTAAAAAATAGAAAGTTTCCAAAAATGGATAGTTGCCTAAACTGGCGCCAAATTCTTTCATATTGTGCAAGAACGCAGCATTTCACTTTACACTTAGCGACCAACCGAGGCACACAACCCGAGACATTCGTATGATGTCGTTTAGAGCGTGCCGCGTTTTTAGGATTAATTTGCCAAAATGATGTGTTTGATCCCAGTGACTAACCGAGGCACAAAACAGGAATGACACTATTTTGATCCCGTAGCGTTTCATAGCTTAAATCGCCAAAACACCTGCGTTTGGTTCCGAGTGTTCAACTAAGACACGGAAGCTTATTTTGACATGAGCCGCGTTTCGGCGTTACCTCGCCAAACCATTGCATTTGGTCCCAACACCCAACCAAGGCACGGAAATAAAAATGCCCACATGACGTCATTGGGTGACCGGCACCACGTTTCTCGGGATCCTTCGATCCGGACGGATTTTATCCGGTCCAGCTCGTTTATCCTCGCCGACAAATCTAGACCTGATTCATTTGATTTCCGGTGGTTGAAGGAGTATTTTGGGTTGATTTTTTACCTAAATTTTTCTATAAATAGGGGCTATTCCCCTCATTTTTGACTACTAAATAATTCCATCTTTTGCTTGCTCAAGTTTGAGCTAATAAACCCTTCTAGGCTGAAAATACTCCTATTACTCTCTACCACTCTATACTCTCTCCATTTTGTCATAACAGACGCACACATGTCCTAGTCCCTAAACTCCACAAACAACCTTCTTCACCCTCCTTTTGAGCTCACTACCCTATTGTTATCGTCGTTGGATTACGTTCGTGATCCAAGATCATCGGGTGGGACAACCCGAGGGCATCGGATCCACTTTCAATTCATTCTTACGGTTTTATTTAATTATTCATTTTACCACTTTCCGTATTATGGATCAAAGATTTAATCATTTTTAATTCCTCCCAACCCGTCTGTAACTTTATTTCTTTTCGATTTCTTTTCTCTTTCTTTGTCACTTTCTTTGTCGCTTTCGTATTTGTTTATTTGTCGCTTTCTTAGCATGCCTTGTTTGATTTAATTTTCGCACTTCATATGTTGTGTACTTGACTGTTTAAACACATCTTTTTAACTCACAACTTAAACAAGAAAAGGTCATCTCGTTGACGAGTAGAATGGAGAGCATCCTTCTTTATTTCGTGCCTTCACCCCTGAACACCGGATTACCGATTTAAATCGATGAAATCTCTTTCAAAACCTCTTTCAAGATTAGTTTTTTCGTACTAAGATTGAAAGAGTAATTTTCTATTTTTATTAGCTTTTATTTTCTAAAACCGATCGACGATTCCCTATTTTCTCGTTTCATTTCTCTCTATATGCTTCTTGGCATTTTAGGTTAAAAATAGCTAAATTTGGGTATAATTTTGATAGTCTAAGCTATAGGGTCTAGATGGTTTCCTCGGTCTTAGCCTTATAACCGAGCACCGGACTCCGGTTGGTGCTAGTTGACAACGGCACCGGCTAGAGGCCGAGCTCAGCTCTCGACCCAACCAAGTTTATCAATCTGGTTCAAGAGCTCTGCGGAAAAATGTGAACTCAATTTTTTAATTTTTTCCTAACCTTGAAATAACATCCCGGAATTTCACTAAAATAAATTTCTAAATAAAAATCGGGACATATAAGGTAGCTTTTGTTCCTAGGAACACTTGTATTGAATTGTTTAAGGGAACAATTATGAAAGTCGATCCTTATATTTTATAAATTTAAAATAATGGATTAATACCGCCACGGTTTTACGTCCTAGAGGGTTTCCACGTAAAATCAAATGTTCTTTACTTTTTGAGTCCAATCTAGACTCATCTTACATTTCCAAGTTCGGCTTAAACGCAAAGTTTTTATTTTCTACAAAATTTCCTTCAATCCCTATTCACCCTCTTTAGGGCGACTCGGACTCTTAAGGGTCAAACCTTCAATATATAATTATTTTTTAATGTTGAGTTCATATTAATTTTTTTGTTGTTTCTACATTTAAATTATTGCTTTGTTAAATGTTTATATTTTTTGAAAGTAATATTCTATTACTGAGTTCATAGTATATAAATGTAAAATACTAATATGTATAATAGCTTACATTTTTCATTTAAAATTCATAAACATCTATTAATTGTTTGATTGATCAAGTTGGTATTTCTCACTTAATTATTTAAATTTCTTTTAAAATAAATAAGTTTTTAAAATAGATTTCATTTGTCATAACGATGTTTCCACATCGGTATCATACATGTCTTTCATATATGGTTTGTACCCAACGTTTAATATGTACTGGTGTATATACATGTTTGACATGTGTATATGTCAAAACATTGTATTATTTTTTAATTTTTTACCCTTTTTTTTAAAAAAATTTTGATCAAATTATTGATTAACTAATAAATATTTTCATTACTTTTTAAAAATTATTTTTAAGAAAGCTATTGTAATACTAAATGATACTCCCTTCTTTTCACATATATGTCACTTTAACAAACTTTTTTCATTTAGTATCATTATTTATTTTCCTATAAGAATGCGTTTATTATTATTATTCTTATTATTATTATTATTATTATTATTATTATTATTATTATTATTATTATTATTATTATTATTATTATTGTTGTTGTTGTTGTTGTTGTTATTGTTGTTGTTATTTTCTTGGAGAATATTATTTCATATTGTTAACATCATTTTTGTTAGATTATCATTTAGTACATTGTAGAGTAACCATAGTTTTTAAATAATTTGTTAAATAATTTATTAGCAATTGAATTTGTTGATTGAAACCATAATAATCGTAGTTTCAAATAATTTGGCAAATAATTTATTAGCATTTGTATCTGCTAATTGTAATTTTAATTGAAGGTTTGATCTTGTAGAGTCTTAGTCACCCTAGAGGGGGATGAATAGGGTGATGAGGAAATTAAACAATAAATGGAGGGTTAAAGTTTAAGTTGAATAATCAAGACTGTCCGAGTCTAGATTGGACTCGAAAAAGTATGAAGTCGGAATTGCCTCATGGGGCGAGAAAACCACGGCAGTGCTAATCCAAACATCAAGTCAAATCTACTATTTTGAATCCACAAAATACGAGTAGATCGACTAAACCGAATTGCTCCCTTAGACAATTCCCTACAAAGTTTTCCTAGACTCGAAGTTCCCTTATCCGATCTATTACTTCCTAACCGATGTAACTTTTACAGACTATGCACAACCGAGCTGAGTTAACCCTTACAACCGAGTCAAGGGACCTTACTTAGAGAGTAAGCAAGAGTTTTGTGATTGATTACAAGACTTTACACCTCGGAAAAGTATTAAGTACAGATCGAGAGTTGTAAGATGAAGATTGAATGAGTATTATATAAAAAATATAATTTCAGCAATGGGTTCAGCAATCTTCAAGTCTTGCGAAGTTGCTTCTATTTATAGGTGACCAAGCAGATTAGCCGTTGTGACTATCTTCTAATTAGAAGTCCTCTCGTGACCGTTGTGCTGGTTCTTCCGAGTCGCTCATAAAAGATCCGTTGAGATGTGAACGTTGTACAATGGCTCTTGACTCCTTAGGACGTCCCAATCCACAGGTGGTGTCCGAAAAGTAGGGTGGAAACCACCGTTGAGTTTGGCGTTGAAGATTTCCGGTTTCGAAACGGACAACACCGACATAGTGTCCGGGCCTTGGTCGAAGTAGAAAAAGCCTTGTCTCGCTGGTGATTGACGAGCTTGAAGTCGGTTACTTTTGTAATTCAAAATGTAGGCTAACCTCGTTTAGATAACCTACAAAAGTAAACCAATTTTGGTTCTCAAAGTATAAAATACGTTGGGTCCAAGATTAGGCACGAGATCATAATTTAATTAAGATAATTAAGGCATAATTATCCGAGTTCTCAAAGAGTGGAATTTTCCGAGTCTAATATTCATTATACTCAAATTTCATATGAGTCGGTGTAGAGAAAGATCAAGTTAGAAAGAGAATATCGAGTAAAAGTACTTGATCTAGACAAATATATTTCAATCAAAACATACTCGACTTAGAAAGTTGAATTAACGTTGTAATTCACTTTAAATTATAATATGAAGTCGAACATAGTTTGAAAGAGTTAAAGTGAATGTTTGAACATGCGATAAATCCGAGTGACTCGGAACTATCGAGTGAATTGATGAACAAGAGAGTGCTTTCCGAGTCGGTTAGAATCGGACGAAAATGTATGCAATAGTTTACGTAACACTCGGAATAGTTTACGTAACACTCGGAATAGTTTACGTAACACTCAAAGTAGTTTACGTAACACTCGGAATAGTTTCTATAACACTCGGAATAGTTTCTATAACACTCAAAGTAGTTTACGTAACACTCGGAATGACTTGAAATTAAAACCTAAAAGGGATGAGATTTGTACCTAATTCCTTGTTAGTACTCGGAATAATATAAATGCACGATCCGAGTCTTCAATCTCCCCTTTTTGATGAAAGGCATTCCATACTCGGATAGAAACTTTGTTAGTGAAAGGCCATCTCGCTCTATGATTGCTTGGGAAGAGGTCTACTTCGTAGCCCTCTAGAATGTCAAAAAGAGCCTTGAGAATCTTGGAGTTTGGATTCTCTTTGTCTGGAATGCTTGAGAGAAGAAGGTTCTCATCAACAGGAAACAAAAAGATGAGATTCGACTTCATTCGAGTCACGGAGAAGTTTTTGCCTCACTCGAGGATTTCTTTGGCATACTTCTCAAAGAATTCATCAGCAACCTCATTGAAAGGTATAGGGTTGCTATTGAGGAAAAGAGATGATACTTTGAATAAGTGGTGGAGGAGAGAGACGTTGATTCAACAACGACATCCCGAACTCCGGAGGTGAGCATCCCCTCGAGCTAGAAAGATATGAATAGAACTTGAAGACAAGTTCTAGGTTAGATAAACTCACTAAAACAGAGGAAATTGTAAACCCCTATGGTTTTGTTGTGGTTCAACCACGAAAATTTTGTGGTTGGGAAGAATTTGTCATCCAATGTTAGGTGTTGGGTGACAAGGATTTTAGAGGGGTTGGAACAACCCTCTTGGCTTTGGTTCGGGGCTTCTTGGTTGCGGAATGAAGAAAGTCCGGGTGAGAACCTCTTTTCGGCATAGTTGTGGAGTTTCGAGAAGAGAGGAGATGAACTTCGATAGAGAGAGAAGATAGCTCGACGAGTGAGAGAGAGTAAAAAATAAGCGAGTAGAGAGAGCCGAGAGCTTTCGGTGCTCACTTGAGATATTTCTTGCTTTCTTGAGAGTGAAGGTTTGCTACTTCAAAAACACCGAACTTGCTTGTGAGGTCGTATGCGAGAGTGTGAACGAGAAGAGAGTAAAGTAGTGAAATAAAGGAAAAGGATGCTATTTATAGAGAGAGAATTGTCCTTCAGTATTCGTTCGACCCAACTCTCCAACGGTCGCCTTGGACCAGTGTGGACTGTTCCGCTCTCCAACGGTTAGAATTCCAGTGCTTGTCTTTTAACGGCTAGTTCTCCGATCGATACGCACGAGAGAGAGAAAGAAAAGAGAAATTTAAAAGAGATTTCTAAAATTCTCCACTAATCTAGAGATGATTTCAAAAGTTTGATGTCCATTTTTCTAAAAAGCGAGTCCGACTCGATAAAGTTTCTAAGTCACTCGAAACTACAAATAAGTAAGACCTCATAGCTCGAGTATCACTGCGTCAATCGAACTCGATTATTATTAAAGCACGAGAAAAGAAACATTTAACACATAATCATGCAAAGTAGTTTCTCTTAGAAAAGCACATAATCATACATTAATCATGCCAAGTTCATTTCTAAGAAAGCAAAACCGATCCTCACGAAGTGGCTTAGTAAAGATATCAATTAGTTGAAGTTTGGTAGGAATGAAATCAAGTTCAATATCACCTTTCTCAGAATGGTCTCTTACGGAAATGATACCTGACCTCAATATGCTTTGTCTTTGACTCGCTGAACTGGATTCTTAGTAATGCTTATTGCACTTTGATTGTTACACTTGATTGGAATTGATTTGAATGAAAGTCCAAGATCTCTCAAGTGTTTCTTGATCCATAGAATCCGAGCATAGCATGTGAAGGTTTGCTCGGGGAGAGTCCGAGTCACCCTAGAGGGGGTGCATAGGGTGATAGAAAATTCTTCGCGAAAACACACTCTTTTTACGGAAAAGAGGCAAAGACAGCTTCCGAGTCTAAACACAGGGTCGAAAAGATTGGACTCGAAAGCAATGAATCGGAAGAAACAAGAGCGAGTTAGGTCTGTTTGAGTCTAGAATGAACTCGAAAGAGAACACGAGAGATTTTACGTGGAAACCCTCCCGGGGCAGAAAACCACGGCCCGTGTCAATCCGGACACGAAGTCAAATCCACTATTTTGAGTCCACAAAATACCGTGAACCGATCGAACCCGAGTTGCTCCCTCGGACAACTCTATACAAGTTTTCTTAGACTCGAAGTTACCTTATCTCGATCTAGTACTTCCTAGCTGAGATAACCCTTACAGCTTAGGGACAACTAAGCCGAGTTAACCTTTACAGACTTAGTCAAGGGACCTTACAAAGAATGTAAGAAGAGTTTGTAACTAAGTACAAGACCTTACAACTCGTAGAGTAATGAATTACGGAATGGGAGTTGTAAGTTGAAGATTGAAAGTAAATACAATAACTTTGAGCAAGTATGTGTATAAACAATATGTTCGGCAACCTTCATGTCTTGTGAAGTGGCTTCTATTTATAGATAACCAAGCGAGTAGCCGTTATCTTCATCTCGCCGACCGAGAGTCTTCGTGACCGTTGATAATGGCTTTCGAGTCACTCGAAAGTATCCGTTGAAATATGGACGTTGGACAACGGTTTAACTCTCTTGGAAGTCCCAAAACCATCGGTTGTGTCTTGAAAAATGAGGTGGAAACCACCGTTAGGCTTAGCGTTCCAGCTTTTCCGGATATGGAAGCGCATGCCTTCGACACAATCTTCCGGGACTAAAGCGGGGAGGTGAAAAGCCATATCTCGCTGGTGATTTGACGTTCGAAGCCGGCTACTTTTGTAGTTTGAAAAGATATCCTCGATTGAATAACCTACAAAAGTAAAACACCTTCGGTTCTCAAAGTATAAAATACTTTGGTCCAAGGTTAGACACGGATAATAAAATAATTATGATAATTACGCAATTGATTATCCGAGTCGGAAAAGAAATGGAATTTTCCGAGTCTAATATCCATGATACTCGTAATTCCATCCGACTTAGTCTTATGCGAGGAATCAAGTTCTATAACGAATATCGAGTGGGAAAAGCTTGATATAGACTAAGCATGAAATAAACTACGAATGCCGACTATGCAAACGATAGAATAGATAACCATAAGTTAGATTCCGAGTGAGAAACGGCGGAATACTAGTATATTCGAAATGCGATTAGTCCGAGTGGGAGTGGACTCGTAATAAAGAACCAGCTTTTCGAGTCGCTAACCGAAAAGCGATAAAAGAGATAAGTGAGGGCCGAATCACTTAGAGAAAATATTATTTTACTCAAGTAAGTTTCTAAGACACAGAGAATGCATTGGAATCAAAACTCTACATGTATAGAATCGTTATACCTGATTCCTTTTGCATGACTCGGAAGAATATTGAGCAGAGTGTCCGAGTCTTCGACATGCTCCAGCTGCAATGTACTCAGCTTCAGTAGTTGATAGAGCTACTAAGTTACGCTTCTTTGGGTGTCAAGATATAAGGGATTGACCCAAAATTGGCGAGCTCTGAGGTGCTCTTTCTATCAACCTTGTATCAAGCATAGTAAAAATGCGAGTATCCGAGTGAGAGTTAATTCGAGTCTCTTGAGTACCATAGATCTAGATTACGAATCCCTGCAAGATATCTAAAGATTCTCTTCACCACGAGGAGATGTGATTCTTTTGGATTAGCTTGAAATCTTGCACATAGACATACACTAAACATTATGTCCGGTCTACTGGAAGTAAGATACGGTAGAGATTCAATCATACCTCGATAGAGTTTCGATCTCTCGCTTTACCTTTTTCGCCTGAGTCCAGTTTTATACTGCTTGCTCATTGATGTTGCTGAATGTTTTGCATCTTGAAGTTTGTATTTCTTCGGCAACTCCTTGGTATACTTTGATTGATGGACATAGATGCCATCTTTGTCTTGCTTGATTTGTAGACCAAGGAAGAAATTGAGTTCTCCCATCATACTCATTTGGAATTCCTGTCTCATCAACTTAGAAAAATCTCGACTGAGAATTTCATTAGTAGCTCCAAATATTATATCATCAACATAGATCCGAGCAATAAGAAAGTCTTTCCCCTTGGTTTTTATGAAAAGAGTCTTGTCAATGTGACCTTTTCTAAAATCGTTTTCAACCAAGAAATTGCTCGGTCTTTCACACCAAGCTCTGGTAGCTTGTTTAAGACCATAAAGAGCTTTTTGCAATTTGAAACATGATTTGGAAGAGTTTTCAAATCCAAGGGGTTGCTCAACACAGACTTCCTCTTCAATGAAACCATTAAGGAATGCACATTTAACATCCATTTGATACAATTTGATATTCATACTAGATGCAAATGCCAATAAGATTCTAATAGCTTCGATTCCGGCAACAAGTGCAAAGGTTTCTCCACAATCAATCCCTTCCTCTTGATTGTAACCTTGAGCCACAAGTCTAGCCTTATTTCGACTACCAACCCACCTTCATCCAGTTTGTTCTTGAAAACCCATTTGGTTCCTATGACTAGGTGGTCACAAGGTCGTTTGGTCATAGTCCAAACTTGGTTTCTTTTGAATTGATTAAATTCCTCTTGCATGGCCTCTACTCATTCGAGGTTCATTTAGGGCCTCTAGTGCATTTCTAGGTTTAGTTAATGAAATGAATGTAGTGAATGCACATAGATTTTGTAGAGAGGAATGAGTTCTTACGCCCACTTTTGATATCGGACAAGATGTTTTCTAGTGGGTGGCTAGAACCATACTTGAATGCTCTACCTATTCTCTCGGTTCACAAGATTTGTAGGTTGAATTAGTTGATCTTCGAGTGATCTGATCCGATTGAACTTGCTCATTTGGTTGACCTTCAACATTCCGAGCTGGCTCTTGAGCTGATTCATTCCGAGTCGGGGTGTTCCGAGTTACCTCATTCCGAGTGACTTTTCCTTGACTCGTCTCGGGCTCATCTTCGACAAGATCATCATCTCAACTGAGCTTCGGATCCGAGAATGTTGACTCACTTGGTTTTCCTTAATCAATCTCATCAAAAACAACGCGGATACTTTCTTCCACTTTGTTAGTTCTTTTATTGAAAATGCGATATGCTTTACTATGAGATAAATAACCAAGAAAGACACCTTCATCCGACCGAGCATCAAACTTGGTTAGGTGATCTTTGCCGTTGTTGTGAACATAAAACTTATAACCAAAGGGTTTGAAGTATAAAATGTTGGGTTTTTTCCCTTTGTAGAGGTCGTATAGAGTTTTCTTCGAGACTGGGTCCGATGCGGCATTTATTCGAGTGTAGTTTGTCTGTATTGACTACCTCGGACCGGAAATAGTAAGGTAGATCATGTTCAATCATCATTGTCCTTCCTATTTCTTTAAGAGTTCGGTTCTTTCTCTCCGCTACTCTATTCTCGTTAAGGAGTTCTTGGTGCTGAGAAATTGTGGGAGATACCATTCTTATCACGGAACTCTGCAAATTCCGAGTAAGCGAACTCCCTTCCATGGTCGGTTCGAATTCTTTTGATCCGAGTCCGAGACTCAACTTGGATTTTCTTGCGAGCTTGCTTGAACTCTTTGAAGGCTTCATTTTTATGCTTAAGAAAACACACCGAGGTAAATCGTGAGTAGTCATCAACAATCACAAATACATATGATTTACCTCCGAGACTCTTGACAGGATTTCACCACATAAGTCCATATGCAACATTTCAAGCACTTTGGATGTGGAAAATGTTTTAAGAGATTTGAAAGATGATCTAACGTGTTTCCCTTTTGTGCATGCTTCACAAATTTTATCTTTCTTAAATGCACGATTAGGCAAGTCTCGACTAAACTATGAGATGCAAGCTTTTTGATAGTGTGCATGCTACCATGACGTAGTCTACGATGCCATGTCCAAGAATCATCATGTAGAGATGCTTTTAAACATGATAAATTATGACTTGGGTCGAGAGAGGAATAGTGTAAGTATTACGTGATCTCTTACTTAAGAGCTTAGTCTCCTTGGTAGTTTCCTCATAAATATAGCAATTGGTCCGAGTAAATCTTACCTCTTGACCTTTGTCACATAATTGAGAGATGTTGAGTAGATTGTACTTTAATCCCTTGACAAGGTAGACTGGGTTGACCAGATTGTTTCCTTTTCCAATCTTTCCTATCCCAATTATCTTGCCCTTGCTATCATCTCCAAAAGTGACTTTGCTTACCTTGTAATCTTCTAACTTAAAAAGAGTCTTGAATCTCCTGGCATGTGGCGTGAGCATCCACCGTCCAGTACCAATGCCCTTTTGTTCTTTTCTAAGCTACCTGTAAGTCGAAACAAACTAACCCTTCTCACTTCCTCTAACGAGCCCAAGTAACTCCCTTTACTGTGGTCCTTTTCGAGGAAGAAGACTCTTGGGAACCCAGATTTGAATAACTTTGGGTCTGGTCTCATTCCGAGTTTTCCTTTTTGAAAACCGGGTCCGTGTCTCTTTCTTTAGAAAATCTTTCCTTTTATAAACCGGTGGAGAAGGTTTTCTCCGAAAGCTGGTCCAGGCTCGGTCCTCTTTTCATTCTTATAAATAGGACCGTGCTCGGCTTTCCCGAACTTCACGGTTCGGAATCCTTTTGAAAAGATCCGGATAGGAATTAGATTCCTCCTCTTTGTTAAAACGAAGTCCTTCTTTTCGAAGGAGACACATTAAGATCCTAAGAGCAAGTCAAGGTTTTTCCGACCTTGAGTAAACTTTAAAATAAGTTCTTGAGACTCATTGAGCTTTTGTTTCGGATGCTCATTTTCTCTTCGAGTGTCTCGGGCTCAATCTCATTAGCTTGAGTACTAGTCTTGAGCTCTCTTAGAGTAAGTCTATGTTTTTTCTAATACATTTTTCAAAATGATGCTCTCGAAGTGATAGACTCAAGTTGTTCTTTAAATTAAGAGTCGAATTGGACTTTTCTTCGAAAGTATAAATATATTTAGCTAAATCAACTTTGGAAAACTTGTGGAAATATTCAATTACCTCCCGAGGATTGGTTTCCTCATTATCCGAGTGGTCGAGTCCGACTCGGATTCAACTTCGAGTTTGAGAGAGCCATCGGACACTTTGAGTCGTCCGAGTCCTCATCTTCTTCGAGATAAGTCTTCATCACTCCATGTGGCCATCATAGACTTCTTCTTCTTTCTGTCCCTCTTTCTCCTTGGACAATCTTCGACTATGTGATCTTTGCTGCCACATTCAAAATAGTTAGAGTTCTTAGTTAAAGATAACTTTGAAGGGGAAGAGTGTTTACCTTTTCTATCCTTCTTATCTTTCTTGTAGAACTAATCTCTTGGCCTTTTCTCCCATCTCTTGTGCTTCATCATTCTTTTGAAGCCTCAAGTGATAAGTGCCATGGGATCTTCTTCCGAGTCCGACGAACTCGGATTTTCTTCTCTACTTTCTAAGGCCTTCAGCGCAAGTATTCTTTTTAGTGCCGACCTCTGCGTCCTCTTCTTCCGAGATGGATCTCATGGGTGAGTAGCTTCCCAATGAGTTCGTCTAACTTTAATGGAGAGTGGTTCTGGGCTTCCTCGATGGCTGTCACCTTGGGACCCCATATTCTCTTTGGTAGACTTCTTAGAATCTTTCCGCACATTTCTTTATGGGAAATCTTTCTACCTAGAGATTTGATATTGTTAGAAATCTCAGTGAAGCGGATGAACATCTAAGTGATGTTTTCTTCCGGCTTCATCTTGAACAACTCATATTTATGAAGATATTGACTTATCTTTGCTTGTGTTACTTGGCTTGTTCCTTCATATGTGTTGACAAGAGTGTCCTGAAGGTTTGCTCTTGGAGAGATTAAGTCACCCTAGAAGGGGGTGAATAGGATGGTGAGGAAATTTTAACAAAGAATGGAAGATTAAAAGCCGAAACTTACTTTGAGACAGATCCGAGTCTAGATTGGACTCGGAAAAGTGTTAACTCGTAAATTACGTGGAAACCCTCCTGGGGCAAAAAACCACGGTCAGTGCTAATCCAAGCACCAAGTCAAATCCACTATTTTGAATCTACAAAATACAGTAGAAAGACTTAACCGAATTGCTCCCTTAGACAATTCCTTACTCGATTTTCCTGTACTCGAAGTTCCCTTATCCGATCTAGTACTTCCTAACCGAGGTAACCTTTATAGTTAGGGACAACTGAGCTGAGTTAACCCTTACAACTTAGTTAAGG
The DNA here is from genome assembly GCA_021018815.1 of Talinum fruticosum. Lineage (NCBI taxonomy): Eukaryota > Viridiplantae > Streptophyta > Magnoliopsida > Caryophyllales > Talinaceae > Talinum > Talinum fruticosum. The sequence continues at coordinate 1,812,851 of JAITYX010000003.1, read as the reverse complement.
GACCTTACTCAGAAAGTAAGAATAAGTGTTTCGATCGATTACAAGACCTTACAATTCGGAAAGATATTAAGTACGGAATTGGAGTTATAAGTAGAAGATTGAATGTGAATACAAAGACTTTTACTTAAGTATGTGTATTGACAATGGTTCCAGCAATCTTCAAGTCTTAAGACTTGGCTTCTATTTATAGATGACCAAGCAAAATAGCCATTGTGACTATCTTCCGATTAGTAGTCCTTTGTGACCGTTGCAATAGCTTTTCCGAGTGACTCGAAACCATCCGTTGAGGTGTGAACATTTGGCAACGGGTCTTTGACTCCTTTGGATGCCCCAATTCACTGGTGGCGTTTGAAAAGTAGGGTGGAAACCACCGTTGAGCTTGGCATTGCAGATTTTCAGTTTTAGAAACAGACAACCCCGACACGTTGTCTAGCCTTGGTCGAAGTAGACAAAGCCTTGTTTGCTTGGTGATTTGACATCTTGAAGCCGGTTACTTTTGTAATTCAAAAGTAGGATAGCCTTGTTTGAATAACCTACAAAAGTAAATTAGTTTGGTTCTCAAAGTGTAAAATACTTTGGTCCAAGATTAGACACGGATAATAAATTAATTAAGATAATTAAGTGCATATTTATCTCGAGTCCCGAAGGAGTGAAATTTTCCGAGTCTAATATCCATTATGGTCAAATTCCATCTGAGTTAGTCTAGAAGTAAGTCAAGTTAGATGAAGAATATCGAGTAGTAATACTTGAACTTAGACAGGCGTGGTTCAAACAAAGCATGTTGACTTAAAGAGAAGAATTAACACTCGTAATTCAATTAGACTTAGAACATGAAGTCGAACCGAGTTTATGTATGTTAGAGCAAATGTTTGAATATGCAATACGTTCGAGTGTTATCTGAGTGACTCGGAACTGTGTGTGAACCGATAAGCAAGAGTATGCTTTCGAGTCGGTTAGAATCAAGTGAGAACATCAACAATGATTTCGTAACACTCAAAAAGATTCTCGTATCACTCGAAAAGTTTCAAGCAGTTAGAATGACTTGTAATCAAAACTTAGAAGAGATGAAGTCTGTACCGACCCCTTGATGGTACTCGGAATGACATTTATGCAAAATTTGAGTCTTCAATCTCCCCTTTTGATGAAAGACATTCCATACTTAGATAGAAACTTTGTTAGGGATCTAGATCCGGTTTTTCATTCTTTCTCTAGAATTGGTCAAAAAACATGATAGAATTATATAAAGTAGATACGAGTGATTAAAACTTATATTCTATCGGAGCAAGTAAGCTTAGATTGCCAAAAAAAAAAAAACCTGAAGTATCGGAGCAAAGAAAAGAGAAAAAAATTACCGAGGATCGAGCAATGATAAACCGAATTGTCGAATCGGAGCAAAGAAAAATTACTGAGCAAGAAAATGAAACTCGAAATAATTGAAACTCAGAAAGTAATAAGCATGAAGCTGAAAACTTCATTAATATTCAAAAAGTGTATACACAAAACAGGGTGAGAGAAACTCCCCGAAACACGACAACAAATTGTTCTAACTATTATCCCCCTTGCCTTTCAACAGAAACAAAAAGAGGAAGAATGTATCAAGAAGATACAGATTTGTATGTTTGGATAAAAAAAATTTAAAACAGAAGAAGAGAATTTCTAAGATGGAGGAGAAGGAGCAGATCGAGTCTAGGACGGTGGACATGCGAGTGCGCCTCGCCGATAAGATCTTGAAGATGTAGACGAATGACGCAGGGGCAGCATCGGTATCTCGAAATGGGCTCGGCTCCGAGTGGCCGACCTAGAACTAAGTCGTCCGGAGGTTCGTCCTCCCGGAACTCGAGTGAGGGAGGTGCCGGCTCGGTGCTAACCGACCATGGTCGGCGAGGTCTTCGACCCACTCGGACTCACTGTCCGAGCTGATCACTTCGGTAGGGGTTCCGCAGCACCTTGGCCGTCGGCCGCTTCGGCTCCGGTTTCGCTTCCTTTTCCCTTTCTTCTTTCTCCTCGGACGGAGCCGCCTCGGCTATAGGCTCTGCTTCTTCTCCTTCTTCTTCCCCTTGTAGGGGACTTGGCCGGACTTGAGGATTCTTCGAGATGTTTCGGGTCGACCGGATCCCGAGTCCCATTGGAGCGTCTTTCTTGAAGGAGCTCAATCATCTCCCTTTGCTCCTTGACGAGTGCTTTCAGCTCAAGAAGCATGTCCTACTGCTCTCGGATTTGGGATTAAGCGGTTTTCGACTTAGAAGCTCGGAACAGTCTTGAATGACCGGAGGGTGTCCTTAAAATCGGTGGACACCGAGGAAAGCTTGTCCATGATGGCGGTGGACAAATCGGAAGAGAGAATATGAGAAACACCCGAGGTGGAAGAGGGAGAGAGAGAGTAGGTTGAGTCTAAGTCCGAGGCGGAGAAGGAGGCCTCGGCTTCGAGCTATGGACCCGGACACCCGGTTGGGTCTCTTGGTATCCATACCCAAGAAGTTCTTTCTTGCCAACGACAATGACAGACCTCGAAACCGCGTTAGGATATGAGGGAAGAGGAACTTTGAATTGCTTCAAGATGAGGGTGAGAAGAGCCCCGAAAGGAAGTGGGGTGGACTTCTTTGTTCGAGTCTTAGCGAGACACAGCTGCCATTTACTCGACTATAGCAGGAAAGAGGTCAACTTCGTAGCCCTCAAGAATGTCGTAAAGATTGAAGATGGTTGGAGTTAGGGTTCTTCTTGCTTGAATGCTTGTGAGAAGAAGGTCCTCATCAGCGAAAAACACGGAAGACGAGCTTTTGACTTGAGTTGAGTCATGGAGAAGTTTTTACGTGACCCATGGAATTCTTTGGCATATTTTTGAAGAATTAATCAGCAACCTCATTCAAAGGTATGGGGCTGCTGTTGAGGAAAAGAGGAGAGACTTTGAAGAGTCGGTGGAGAAGAGAGATGTTCTCGCAACTGTGATATTTTGAACTCTAGAGGTGAGGATACCCTCGAGCTAGATAGGTTAGAATAGAACTCGAAATGAGTTACGGGTATATGAAATCGCTAAAACAGAGGAAATTGTAAACCCCTATTGATTTGATGTGAGCCAACCATGAAAACTTTGTGGTCGGAAAGAATTTGTCATCCAACGTTAGATGTTGGGTGACAAGAGGTTTTGAAGGATTGGAGGGGCCTTCCTGGCTTTTGGTACGAGGTTTCTTGGTGGCGGAACCAAGAAAATGCAGGTGGGAACCTCTTTTCGACATGTTTGATGAAGAAAAGAGAAGAAAGATGAACTTTTGATAAGAGGTAGAGAGAGAGAGAGATAAATAGCTCAACGAAAGTGAGCAAGGAAAAAGAAAATGAAAGAGTAGAGAGAGAGAGCTGAGAATGACGAGTGCTTACTTGAAAATACTTCCACTTAGCTTGAGAGCGACGAAAACTTTCTTCGAACATAGAGAGAGTTTGTGCGAGTTGAAGTAATTGAGAGAGTGAGAGTAAGTAGAGAGTAAAGTAACGGAATGAAGGACAAAGGGTGCTATTTATAGAGAAATAATCGTCCTTCGGTGTTCGTTCGACCCAGCTCTCCAACGGTCACCTCGAGACCGGTGTGACTATACTTGCTCTCCAACGGTTAGAATTCCAACGATTGTCTCCCAATGGCTAGATGTCCGATCGAAGCGCGAGAGAGAGAGAGAAAAGAGAGATTTAAAAAAAATTGAAATTCTCCACCGATCTAAAGATGATTTCGAAGTTTGTCTGTCCATTTTTCTCAAATTCGAGTCCGACTCAATCAAGTTTTTGAGTAACTCGAAACCGCAAACAACTAATAACTTAGAGCTCGGTATCACTGGTTCAACTGAACTAATTGTTATTAAAGAAAAAAGGCATATAACATATAATCATGCAAACTAATTTCACTCGTAAAAGCTCATAATTATGCATTGATCATACCAAACCCATTCCTAATAAAGAAAAACTGATCCTCACTATATGGCTTAATAAAGATATTAGCTAATTGAATTTTGGTAAGAATGAATTCAAGTTCAATATCACCTTTCTCAGAATGGTCTCTTAGAAAATGATACCGACCTCAATGTGTTTTGTCTTTGAGTGCTTGAACTGGATTCTTGGTGATGCTGATTGCACTTTGATAGTCACACTTGATTGGACCTGATTTGAATAAAAGTCCAAGATCTCTCAAGTGTTGCTTGATCCATAAAATCCGAGCACAACGAGGCTCTAGCTATAATATACTCAACTTTAGCGAGTTGATAGAGCTACCGAGTTCTGTTTCTTTGAGTGCCAAGATATCGTGGATTGACCCGAAATTGGCGAGGCTCCTGAAGTGCTCTTTTTATCAACTTTGTACCTAGCATAGTCAGCATCTCAGTATCCAATGAGAGCTATTTCGAATCTCTTGAGTACCAAAGACCTAGATTCCGAGTCCCTGCAAGATATCTCGAATATTCTCTTCGCCGCTGTGAGATGTGAATCTTTTGGATTAGCTTGAAATCTTACACACACACATACACTAAACATTATGTCTGGCCTACTGGAAGTAAGATATAGTAAAGATCCAATCATACCTCGATCGAGTTTCGATCTACTACTTTACCTTTCTCGTCTCGAGTCCAGCTTTTATGCTTGCTCGCTCATAGGTGTTCGCTGCATGTTTTGCGTCTTGAAGTTTGTACTTCTTTAGTAGCTCCTTTGTATACTAAGATTGATAGACATAGATGTCATCTTTATCTTTTCTAATTTGTAGACCAAGAAAGAAATTGAGCTCTCCCATCATGCTCATTTAGAACTCCTGTCTCATCAACTCGGAAAATTCTCGACGAAGATTTTCATTAGTAGATCTAAAAATAATATCATCATACTCATTTGATGGACATAGATGCCATCTTTATCTTGCTTGATTTGTAGACCAAGGAAGAAGTTGAGTTCTCCCATCATACTCATTTGAAATTCTTGTCTCATGAACTCGGAAAACTCTCGACATAGAATTTCATTAGTAGCTCTAAAGATTATGTCATTAACATAGATCCGAGCAATAAGAAAGTTTTTCTCCTTGGTTTTATAAAAAGAGTCTTGTCAATCTGACCTCTTCTAAAATCATTTTCGACCAAGAAATTGCTAAGTCTTTCGTACTCAAGCTCCGAGAGCTTGTTTAAGACCATAAAGAGCTTTTTGTAATTTGAAAACATGATTTTGAAATTCTGAGTTTTCAAATCCAGGGGTTGCTCAACATAGACTTACTCTTCAATCAAACCATTAAGGAATGCACATTTAACATCCATTTGATACAATTTCATATTCATGCTAGATGCAAATGCCCATAAGATTCTAATAGCTTCGATTCCATCAACAGGTGCAAAGGTTTCTCCATAATTAATCCCTTCCTCTTGATTGTAACCTTGAGCCACAAGTCTAGCCTTATTTCTTACTACCAACCCACCTTCATCCAGTTTGTTCTTGAAAACCCATTTGGTTCCTATGACTGGGTGGTCGGAAGGTCATTTGGTCATAGTCCAAATTTGGTTTCTTTCGAATTAATTAAGTTCCTTTTGCATGGCCTCTACCCATTCAGGTTCATTTAGGGCCTCTAGTGCATTTCTGGGTTTAGTTAATGAAATGAATACAGTGAATGCACATAGATTTTGTAGAGAGGAATCGGTTCTTACCCCACTGTTGATATCGGACAAGATGTTTTCTAGTGGGTGGCTAGAACCATACTTGAATGCTCTACCTGTTCTTTGGTTCACCGGATCCGTAGGATGAATTGGTTGATCTTCGAAGTCTGTTCTAAGTGAGCTTGTTCATCCGATTGACCTTCAACATTCTCGAGCTGGCTCTTGAGTTGTCTCATTCTCGAGTCACGTTGTTCCGAGTCACTTCGTTTTGAGTGACTTTTATTTGATTCTTGATGAGCTCATTTTCGTCAAGATCATCATCTCTGCTGAGCTTCAGTGTCCGAGAATGTTGACTCACTTGGTTTTTCCTGTTCAATCTCATCAAAACAACGTGGATGCTTTCTTCCACTTTATTAGTTCTTTTATTGAAAATACGATATGCTTTGCTATGAGACAAATAACAAAGAATATTACCTTCATCCGACCGAGCATCAAACTTGGTCCGGTGATCCTTACCATTGTTGTGAATGAAGCACTTATATCCAAAGGATTTGAATTACGAAATGTTGGGTTTCTTCCCTTTGTAGAGCTCGTATGGAGTTTTCTTCAGGATGGGGCCGATGAGGCATCTGTTCAAAGTATAGTTTGTTGTGTTGACTCTCTCAGCCCGTAAATAGTAGGGTAGATTATGTTCAATCGTCATTGTCCTCGCTATTTCTTCAAGAGTTCGGTTCTTCCTCTCCACTACTCCATTTTGTTGAGGAGTTCTTGGTGCTAAGAAGTTATGGGAGATGCCATTTTTGTCACGTAACTCTGCAAATTCTAAATAGTCCCTTCCATGGTCGGTTCGAATTCTCCGAATCCGAGTCCGAGACTCAACTTGGATTTTCTCGCAGAGCTTACCGAACTCTTTGAAGGCTTCATTTTTGTGCTTAAGAAAACACACCCAAGTAAATCGTAAGTAGTCATCAACAATAACAAGCACATATGATTTACCTCCGAGACTCTTGACAGGATTTCACCACATAAATCCATATGCAACAATTCAAGCACCTTGGATGTGGAAACAGTTTTCAGATATTTAAAAGATGATCCGACTTGTTTCCCTTTTATGCATGCTTCACAAATTTTATCTTTCTTAAAATCACATTTAGGCAATCCTCTAACTAAACCATGAGATGCAAGTTTCTTAATGGTGTGCATGCTAACATGACCTAGTCTACTATGCAATGTCCATGAATCATCATGATGAGATGCTTTTAAACAGGATAAATTCCGACTCGGGTCGAAAGAGGAATAATATAGGTGTTACCCGATCTCTTACCCGAGAGCTTGGTCTCCTTGGTAGTATCATCAGAGATATAACAGTTGGTCCGAGTGAATCTTACCTCTTAACCTTTGTCACACAGTTGAGAGATGCTTGAGTAGATTGTATTTTAATCCCTTGACAAGGTATACTGGGCTGACCGGATCGTTTCCTTTTCCAATCTTGCCTATCCCAATTATTTTGCCTTTACTTGTCATCTCCAAATGTGACTTTTCCTCCCTTGTAATCTTCTAACTCGGAAAAGAGTCTTGGATTTCCCGACATGTGACGTGAGCATCCACCGTCCGTGTACCAATGTCCCTTTATTCTTTTCTCGAGCCACCTATAAGTCGAAACAAACTAACCTTTTTCACTTCCTCTAACGAACCTAGTAACTCCCTTTACTCGTGGTCCTTTTCGAGGAAGTAGACTCTTGGGAACCCATATTTGAATAACTTTGGGTTTGGTTTAATTGTGAGTCTTTCTTTTAGAAATCTGAGTCTATGTCTCTTTCTTTTGAAACTCTTTCCTTTTATAAACAGGAGGAGAAGATTTTCTCCTGTGAGCTGGTCCGAGCTCAGTCCTACTTTCATTCTTATGAATGGGACCGTGCTCAGCCTTCCTAAACTTCATAGTTCTGGAATCCTTTTTGAAAACTTCCGAGTAGGAATTAGATTCCTCCTCTTTGTTAAAACCAAGTCCTTCTTTTCTAAAGGAGACACATTGTGATCCTAAGAGCATGTCTCATTGGATTTTAAAACAAGCTTTTGAGACTCATTGAGCTCTTGCTTCATATGCTCATTTTCTCTTCGAGTGACTCGGACTCAGTCCGATTGGATTGAGCACTAATCTTAAGTTCTCTTAGAGTAAGTCTCAGCTTTTCCAATTCATTTTTCAAAGAGATGCTCTCGTAAGTAACGGACTCAAGTTGTTCTTTAAACCGAGAAGAGTCAAAATTGGACCTTTCTTCCAACGTATAAATGTATTTGGCTAAATCAACTTTGGAGAACTTGAGGAAGTATTCAATTACCTCTTGAGGATTTGTTTCCTCACCGTCCGAGTGATCCGAGTCCGACTCGATTCAGCTTCCGAGTCCGAGAGTGCCATCGGACATTTTGAATCATCTCGAGTCCTCATTGTCTTCTGATGAGTCTTCATCACTCCAAGTGGCCATCATAGCCTTTTTCTTCTTTGTGTCCCTTTTTCTCCTGGGACAGTCTTTGACTATGTGTTCTTTCGTCGCCACAATCAAAATAGCTGGAGTTCATAGTTAGAGACAACTTTGAAGGGGAAGAATGTTGACCTTTTCTATCCTTCTTGTCTTTCTTATAGAAGTCTTCTTTTGGCTTCTTATCCCATCTCTTGTGCTTCATCATTCTTCTGAAGCCTCGTGGCGATAAGTGCCATGGGATCCTCTTATGAGTCGGAGGAACTCATATTTGCTTCTCTGTTTTCCGAGGCCTTCAGTGCAATGATCTTTTTAGTGCCGACCTCTCGCATCCTCCTCTTCCAGGTGGATCTCATGGGTGAGTAGCTTCCCAATGAGTTCATCTCGGCTTCAGTAAGGACAGGTTCGAGCCTCTTCGATGGCTGTCACTTTAGGACCCCATCTTCTCTTGAGTAGACTTCGAGTATCTTTCTACACATTTCCTCGTGGGAAATCTTTCTACCTAGAGATTTGAGATTGTTGAAGCGGATGAACATCTAAGTGATGTTCTCTTCTCGGCTCCATCTTGAACGGCTCGTACTTGTGAAGATATTGGCTTATGTTCGCTTGTTTAACTTGACTTATACCTTCATAAGTGTTGACAAGCATGTCCCATACTTCTTTGGCTGTGTCACAGTCGACACTCGGTTGTATTCTTCCGAGCCGACGGCTCACATCATAATGTTCATCGCCTTGAAGTTCTTTCCGAACTTCTCTACTTCTTCGATGGTGTACTCGGACTTTGTTTTGGGCACGAGTCTTGTTTCTTCCATCTTTATTGGAATGTAGTTGCCTACCTGTATGATGTTCTAGACATCTTCATCATGATCCAACAGGAAACATTCCATAAGCTTCATCCAAGTGTAGGAAGTTAGATCCTTTGAACTTTGGTGGTCTGCTGGAAGATCTTCCTTCATCGAACTCTCCATTGTTCTAAGCCATTTGATCTTTAGACCTTTGGATGGTTAAATCCTTTCCGAAAGGCTAGGCTCGATACCAATTGAAGGTTTACTCTTAGAGATATTAAGTCACTCTAGAGAGGGGTTAATAGGGTGTAGAGGAAATTTGAACAAAGGATGGAAGATTAAAAATCGAAACCGACTTTGAGACAGTCGAGTCTAGATTGGACTCGGAAAAGTGTTAACTCGTAAATTACGTGGAAACCCTCCTGGGGCAAAAACCACGGTCGAGTGCTAATCCAAGCATCAAGTCAAATCCACTATTTTGAATCCACAAAATACAAGTAGAAAGACTTAACTAGAATTGCTCCCTTAAACAATTCCTTACACGATTTTCCTATCCTCAAAAGTTCCCTTATCTCGATCTAGTACTTCCTAATTGAGGTAACCTTTACGAGTTAGGGACAACCGAGCTGAGTTAACCCTTACAGCTCGGTTAAGGGACCTTACTCAAAAAGTAAGAATAAGTGTTTGTGACTGATTACAAGACCTTACAACTCATAAAGATATTAAGGACAGAGTTGGAGTTGTAAGTAGAAGATTGAATGTGAATACAAAGACTTTTGCTTAAGTATGTGTATTGACAATGGTTCCAAGCAATCTTCAAGTCTTGAGAGTTGGCTTCTATTTATAGATGACCAAGCATAATAGCCGATGTGACTATCTTCCGATTAGAAGTCCTTTATGACCGTTGCAATGGCTTTTCCGAGTGACTCGGAAAATATCCGTTGAGGTGTGAACGTTTGGCAACGGCTCTTTGACTCCTTTGGATGCCCCAATTCACTGGTGGTGTTTGAAAAGTAGGGTGGAAACCACCGTTGAGCTTGGCGTTACAGATTTTCGGTTTTGGAAACAGTACAACCCCGACACGAGTGTATGGGCCTTGGTCGAAGTAGAAAAAGCCTTGTCTGTCGGTGATTTGACATCTTGAAGCCTGTTACTTTTGTAATTAAAAAGTAGGATAACTTTGTTTGAATAACCTACAAAAGTAAATCAGTTTGGTTCTCAAAGTATAAAATACTTTGGTCCAAGATTAGGTACGGATAATAAATTAATTAAGATAATTAAGTACATAATTATCTCGAGTCCTGAAGGAGTGGAATTTTTGAGTCTAATATCTATTATGCTCAAATTCCATCTCGAGTTAGTCCGGAAGTAAGTCAAGTTAGATGAAGAATATCATAGTAGTAATACTTGAACTTAGACAGGCATGGTTTAAAGAAAGCATGTTGACTTAAAGAGAAGAATTAACACCGTAATTCAATCGGACTTAGAACATGAAGTCGAACCGAGTTTATGTACGTTAGATCAAATGTTTGAACATGCAATAAGTCTAAGTGTTATCCGAGTGACTCGGAACTGTGTGTGAACCGATAAGCAAGAGTATGCTTTCTAAATCAGTCGAATCAGGTGAGAACATCTCGCAATGGTTTCGTAACACTCGTAAAAGATTCTCGTATCATATAGAAAAGTTTCAAGAAGCACTTAGAATGACTTGTAATCAAAACTTACAAGAGATGAAGTCTGTACCTGATCCCTTGATGGTACTCATAATGACATTTATGCAAAGTCCGAGTCTTAAATCCCACACTTCCTTTGCTATGTCACAAGCCGACACTCTATTGTATTCTTCCGATGGATGGCGCACATCGAATGTTCATTGCTTTAAAGTTCTTTCGAACTTTTCTGCCTCTTTAGTGGTGTACTCGAGCTTTGCTTTAGGCACGAGTCTTGTTTCCTCCATCCTCATTGGAATGTAGTTAGCTTCTCGTATGATGTTCCATACATCTTCATCGTGATCCAAGAGAAAGCATTCCATGAGCTTCTTCCAGATGTACAAAATTTGATCCCTTAAACTTTGATGGTATGCTCGGAAGATCTTCCTTCATCGAACTCTCCATTGTTCTAAGCCATTTGATCTTTAAACCTTTGGATTGTTAGATTCTTTCTAAAAGGTTAGGCTCGATACCAATTGAAGGTTTGTTCTTGGAGAGTCTTAGTCACCCTAGAGAGGGGTGAATAGGGTGATGAGGAAATTAAACAATAAATGGAGGGTTAAAGTTTAAATTGAATAATCAAGACCGTCCGAGTCTAGATTGGACTCGTAAAAGTATGAAGTTAGAATTACGTGGAAACCCTCCTGGGCGTAGAAAACCACGGCCAGTGCTAATCCAAGCACCAAGTCAAATCTACTATTTTAAATCCACAAAATACAAGTAGATCGACTCAATTAGAATTACTCCCTTAGACAATTCCTTACAAAGTTTTCCTAGACTCAAATGTTCCCTTATCCGATATAGTACTTCCTAACTCAGGTAACCTTTACAGCTAGGGACAACCGAGCTGAGTTAACCTTTATAACTTAGTCAAGGGACCTTACTTAGAGAGTAAGAAAGAGTTTGTGGCTGATTACAAGACTTTACACCTCGGAAAAGTACTAAGTACAAACCGAGAGTTGTAAGATGAAGATTGAATGAGTATTATACAAAGAAATATAATTTCAGCAATGGGTTCAGCAATATTCAAGTCTTGTGAAGTGGCTTCTATTTATAGGTGACCAAGCAGATTAGCCGTTGTGACTATCTTCCGATTAGAAGTCCTCTCGTGACCGTTTTAACAGTTCTTCGTAGTTGCTCGGAAAAGATCCGTTGAGATGTGAACGTTGTGCAACGGATCTTGATTCCTGGGATGTTCCAATCCACCGGTGGTGTCTCGAAAAGTAGGGTGGAAACCACCGTTGAGTTTAACGTTGAACATTTCCAGCTTTGGAAACAGACAACCTTGACACAGATGTCCGGGCCTTGGTCGAAGTAGAAAAAGTATTGTGTGCTCGGTGATTGACAACTTAAAGCCGGTTACTTTTGTAATTCAAAAAGTAGGATAACCTCGTTTATATAACCTACAAAAGTAAACCAATTTTGATTCTCAAAGTATAAAATACTTCGGTCGAAGATTAGGTACAGATAATAATTTAATTAAGATAATTAAGGCATAATTATCTCGAGTCCTAAAAGAGTGGAATTTTCCGAGTCTAATATTCATTATACTCAAATTCCATCCGAGTCAGTCTAGAGAAAGATCAAGTTAGAAAGAGAATATCGAGTAAAAGTACTTGATCTAGACAAATATATTTCAATCAAGACATGTCGACTTAGAAAGTCGAATTAACGTTGTAATTCACTTTAATTTAGAATATGAAGTCGAATTTAGTTTAAAAGAGTTAGAGTGAATGTTTGAATATGCGATAAATCTAAGTAACTCATAACTATCGGAGCGAATTGATGAACAAGAGAGTTCTTTATGAGTCGGTCGGAATCGGACGAAAACATATGCAATAGTTTCGTAACACTCGGAGTAGTTTCGTAACACTCAAAATAGTTTCGTAACACTCGTAATGACTTAAAATCAAAACCTAAAAGGGATGAGATTTGTACCTGATTTATTGTTAGTACTCGGAATAACATAAATGCAGAATCCGAGTCTTCATTAATCATAGTCAAAAGATTAAATTGAACATTATTAAAAAATTATATATTATAGAAAAATTAAAGTAAAATTATTTTGATATTGAGAATATTATTTGATATTTGGATGTCAAGGATATTAGCATTCATAATTCTATGTCAAGAATTGGTTTGATTGCATAATTTAATATTATATTTTTTTCTTTAAATTTTTCGATGGTTATGTTTTGACATGGTAATAATATTATGATAAATGAGGCGTTACAAAAAGTTTTGATAATAACCAAAAATAAATACAGAAAATAAAAAAATAGAATCAATAAAAAAGGTACACTATTTAAGATGTGACGAGGTATATTCAATTCAGAAAAATATAATAGTAACTTGCGCATTTTTAATATTTTTAATATATGTTACCATTTGATTTCATGCATATTTTGTTGAAATTTAACTATGTATAATTTGCGTGTATAATTTTTTTATGAGAAAAAGTTGAGAAAGGAAATAGTAGTGTTTTTCTAACAAAAGATTTGTATAGCTACGTAACATTTCTTTAAATGATGTGATATAATAAATAATAGTTATTAAAAGAGTGATAAAATAAAAGGAAAATAATATAATTGGTATAAAATATTCAATCAACAAGTCACAAAAGTTTAGATTGTTATTTTTATTGTCTTGGCCGAACGGGACAAACATGTTTGGGTCATGTTTTGACTCACTAATGTATGGGTTTTTCGAGTTCAATTTTTTTCGGGTTCGAGTTGAGAAAATTATGTTTAAAATCAAAAGTTTTCGGACAGTTTCAGATCAGGTCAATTTTCATCGAGTTTAGTTTCTCATATTATATAAGTGACCCGAAAAAAAATCTACTGTGATTTTCTTTCGTTACTTTTAATTGGTTTTTCAATGAATATGTTTGGTAAAACTAACTTTTTTAATATCTTATTTTGCATGGGTTACAATTTTATTTGTGTTTAATACCATTCTAACAGGTAAAGAAAGTCTCATTCGAGATATTAGTCATATATTTTGAAATTAATTTTTGAAGCAAGTCAATTTTAGTGAGACAAATGTACGTGATCATAACATGCATAATCATAATTTATTTTCTGAATTTTGAAAATTTAAAAACCAAAAAAAGGTATTCCTAGAGAAGTATAACAAAATATAAGCTAACAACATCCAATATTAAAAGTTTTACTGAGTATTTCTAATGAAAATGAATAGAAATAATCAAAGTAGACCCCTATCTCCAAATAGCTAATAATGAATATACTATCTAATGGCTCTAAACTTGTTATACATTATGGCCACATATTTGGGCCTTCAACGTTAATGCATTTATATGACTCCCTTATAAATGTGTAACGATCACCAGACTAATCATTCTCTATCGTAACATCCTATAATCTATTATTTGTTTTGTTTTGCTTTAAACTAAAAGTTTATAACTCCTAATAACTTCTGTAAATAACTTTACAACTATCTTATACATATTTACAAGCTTCTTATAATTATTTTAAACTGATAGCAAAAAAACCGAGGACTAATCGGTTACATTATAAGGTAGTTTACTTGCGCAATAATCTAATTAACCATTGTTCTCAATTTGGCCATATACCAGGCTCTTAGATCTTTCAATCAATCACCAACTAGACTTGGAAAGAAAATGTTGCTGACATTCTTAATATAGTCATTTATAAAGTGTTCCATTGTCCTCCTATTATCATTATAATCTCTCGTATGTAAAGAATTGTCATGCTCCTCCTTCATGTATAGTTTTTTAGCATAGGATATAACTGACTTAGATATAGACCTCGGGTGCAGTCAATTCCACCTATAGATGCAAAGGAATTTCTAATGATGTGGTGATTTCCCCTTCAAAGAGCCTCCGATTCTCAAATCAAGACAGAAATTACAGAATTGAGTAATAAAGAAATAAATGTATTCAATTCATCCTTGAATGACCTTATCTCGAGAGATGTCTGTTGCCTGCTTTTGTAGGCGAATGGAGAGATCTTCTCTGTGTGATATTATGCATCATTGTTTATCGGATACAATTTATTTCCTAATTATCATTATCCTCCTTTGACTATACCCTTAATTAGGGAATTTTTTGGGCTAGGATCTCATCTCCTTATTTAGACTTTAGGTCAAACTACAATGTCGTTTAACTATGAGATACTATTACGCTATGTTTTTGTTCGATACTCTTTCAAGTGTTTCAGCCCACTCCTCAACAGTCTAGGATTTCTAAACCGATTTTCTTCCTCAGATGGACTTAATTTTGGCTAAGGCTCAAATCCCAAAGGCAAAATTGATATAATATAAATCATATAGTAATCATGGCATCATGATAACCATTTGTTTCATCCCTATTGGAATAGAGTGGATAACGCATAATTTCGTCTTCATGTGTTTACGTTTAATGGCTCAGTACTTCCTAGCTAACTCCATGTCTAATCTGATGTCCATTTTCCTACAAAATCTCTTCACCGTAGACACCATAGATTCCTAGCTGCTTCCATCAGATGTCCAGCCTCTACTTCCTTTGGAAATTACCTTGTTGTGCCTATCTCACACCGTCTTCCTAGACATGTTGACTTTTTTTGGATATGATTGAAAAGTTTAGAGCTAATTTGGCACACTGGCAGACTAAGTTTATCAACCTTGCTGGAAGAGTTACTTTGATGAAGTCTATCCCTTCCTCTCTTCTTGTACCACATGCAAACTTCCCTTCTTCCTCAACATACGATAGAGGTCATGCATGTCATGATTACGAAGTTCATCCGGAATAAGGCCCATGCTACACGTTACCTTCCTAGGATTCCTTGGGAAAATGTGGTGGATTCGAAGGCGTTTGGGGGCTTAATTATTAAGAATTTGACATATTGGAATAAAATTTTCTAGCTAGACACCTCTAGAGAGTTGTGAACAGTGAGGATATACCTTTGCATCTAGCTTTTTAGGAAAAAAATACATGCCTTAGGGTAAGCTTCAACTCTGCGACCCTAAGGCTTATTACTCCCCACTTGGTATAGCATTCTTAGATCCAAGGATCTCATTATTGATCATTCCATGGTCAAGATCTCTTCAAAATAACACATCTCTTTGGTTTGATAAATGGCTCTCGCTTGGCCCTCTCGGTCTAGAGAAATGACGTAGTCATCCCAACCAACAAGGAACATTTGATGGTTCAGGCTATTAAAAATAGTGGTGATTGGCATTGGTTAAGAATTGATAATTGGTTACAATCCTCTATTAGAGATATCATTAAGCAGCTACCCCTACCATCTCCCACAGGACGGCAAGATAAAATCTCCTAGTTGTTCACCCCATATGGTAAGTTTAGCACCCACAGTCTTTATAAGGCGCTATTGCCTACTCATGTTGCCCCTTCCATCCTATGGAACAAATTGTGGAAAAGTAAAGTGTCGTTTAAAATGAAAACCCTAATGTGGTGTGCTTGCTATGAGGGCCTTCTTGTTGCTTGTATGATAGCTAGATGGATTTTTGACCTTAATTCCAGGTGCCCCAATTGTTGGAACCCCGAGGAAAGTCACTTGCACCTCTTCCATGATTGCCCCATTCCAGCTTGCTACTTGGGTTAAATTTATGCATAATGGTAACTCTTCTCTTGTTGCCCACTTTTAAAATATGGATTGGGTTGGTTGGATTCAGTTGAATCTTAAATAGGATAACCGGGGATCGAGTAAGTTCCTCATCATATGTTGGGAGCTATGGAACTACCATAGTCACCGTGTTTTCTCCAATGTTTGCCAGAGACCCAATCTTTTTGAACCATATATCTTTTTCCATTGCTCATTCAAATCGGTGCTTTAAGTTGCAGGGACCTCGACTATCTTAAGAATACACCAACAATGCTGTGGACACCACTCAAAGGAGGCTCACTTTAAACCGAGCTTGGGTTATTACTGGTATGAGGAGAGAAGGAGATTCATTGTTGCGGGAGTCCTACGCACCACGAGCAACCTTTGGTTCTTTGGGATTATTGTGGTGGTTCACAGCGAATGACAAGGTCATGGCTATGCTTGAAGGCCTTAAGGAGTCGCCGATCGTAGCTGCAGAGTTTAACATCCCCAACATGGAGGTCGATCTTGAGGTTGAGGCAATTCAAAGGATTGGGAATGACGGTGAGTCTAGCAACCCTAACCCTATAGATTATACTCGTTGCTAGAGTCGTGGAGCTATTGCAGTAAACCTTGGAGGATTAGTTTCAACCATGTCATCAAACAAGTCAATTGGGCTGCTTATGTTTTGGCCAAGATGAATGAGGACCAAATGGAACCCCTCGGAATTCACACACTTCCACCACCATAGGCCAAATGGATATTGGATGCGGATACGTAAGCGTTGAAGATGTATGACTGCCTCTAGAGGGATCTATTGGAGGAGATTCATGAGTGACCTTATGTCCTTCCTATTGTGTCTAGTCTCTTTTCAGTCTATGTAGGGCTTTTTGTACCAACTATGTTGTTGCCGTGTCTCAGCCGTGCCACTACTTGATGCTTGATGTTTAACTTGTACTCGAATGTTCTACTTTGATTTCACTAATTTATTGCCCCTTTTCCAAAAAAAAATCTCTAATCTGATCTCATCTATAAAGTTGTAACCCAGATGAGTTAAAGGGATATAGATATTTTACTACCCTATCAATTAAATCTTAAGACCAGCTTTTTTTTTTTTTTCACTCTACTCCAAAGACTACACCATTACATCCCATTCTTTATACTTAGGCTAAAAAGAGGAAATTCTTGCTTAAATAATAGACTCAATCTTTTAACATGTAAACTATATTCCTTCGTTTGCTTATCCTTCGATCCCATACATGTGTTTTATAGATCTCCTTGACTTATCATCTACGTCCTTGTAAAGCCTATGGATTATCTCTTAGGCCGACAATTGCGGCATGACTAAAACACATTATATTGATTAATCTTTTCCATGGGAATACAAGTGAATCGCCCATAGTTTCCTCATTATGGATTAAAGATGCCCATGACTATGTAACTTAATGTAGTATATGAGTGGGGTAAAATATGACAAACTTTGCTTTGATACCACCTTCTATAAAATAAAAAAATACAAATTATTACCCACTTTTCTAGAACCTACCAAAATAATATCCAAAACTTTTTATAGAAAAATCTAGATTTTAGAAATATCTAGATAATTATAGAATTATCTTAGAAAATATCCTAGATATTATTGTACTCTCTATAAATATCGTGACAAATATCCTAAATATTGAATTAGGTGTAAAATTAGGATTTTGACACTTGGCCAAATCTCCACCATATATTAAGGAGGTGGAATTCATATAAATAGGAGAGTGACCTACCTATGTAAGCATCCAATACAAGTGAGATCATCCACTATAAGAGTCAGTGAGGGGTTTTGAGAGAGCAAGTAAGGAATCCCACATACTCTTGAGTGTTTGTATAAACTCTTATAAGTTTGCTCTCTTAAGTTAGTAATAAAGTTTTATGTCTAGTATACCACTTGATCTCTTAATTTCTTAACAAGTGGTATCAGAGCAATGTTTTGGTGGCCTTGTCCTAAGCTAGAATTGTTGTCTACATAATTAGGGATCGGATTATAGAGGAGACTTTGCTTGGAACAGATCACAGATCGTGAAATTTGTTGGTCCGGGACCATACCTTGCTCGGGAAAGTGTTGGGTGCTTACCAAGTTGTTATAGCGGACCTTTCAACATTAGCTAACTCATTCAAGAAGCTTAATGGGAATAACTATAGTACTTGGTTCACACATATCAAGTACTACTTGAAGGGGCAAGATTTGTGGGTATCGTTGGCGGTGATTAGAAAGCCGCTCCAACTTACCCCGATCGAGAAAAAAAGTTGGAGATGAAGGTAGAGAAGGCTATGTATTCACTGTGGAGGACAAGTTCCTACATCAGATTATGGACTGCAAGACACCACAAAGCATGCATGGAGTTACACTTTTCAAGAAGAAGAATGAAGCTAAGCTACAACAATTGGAGAATGAGCTCATGTTCATCAAGCTGGGAGACATGATGGTAAGCAATATTTCACAAAAGTTAAATCTATATTTTCTAAAATAGAGAAGGTAGACCTCAAAAATGCAATTAATGAGTGGCCTTATCACGATAATTAGGGGATGGGCCACTCAACCCAATTTGATAGAATTGCAAAGTATCTTGGTCATTCAAGAAGACCTAGACAAAGAAATGTCCAAGGTCCGAATAAAGGAGGAAGACAAAGCTCTCTTTACAAAACGGAGAGCATCTAAATACCAAGATAAGCCTCGGGATAAGATATATCAAAAATAAAGATAATTCGAGAAGGAGGCAATCAAAGTGGCGATAAGTACAACGTAGACGATTATCTACTGGGTTGTTATAATTTGAAATTTAGGTTATTAAAAGACCAACTTCTACTCTTGTCTTCAATTGAGGATTGTGGTTTGGTAGTGCTTTTGTTTCATTAAAGTAGATATACGTACCCTTGTGTATGAATTAATTTATGATCTCTATTCAACATCTTTTTAAATGTTCTATATGGGATTTGAATAGAATTTTGTTGGGGGTTACTCGAGAATGTTCATTAGTTCAACTAACAATTGGGTTTGTAATTCTGGTCTTGGTTTGAGGATATGTTTGTTACATGTTGCTATTTTGTTTATAACTTGCTGAAACATTCTCTCGTTATATGGATTTTGCAAACTCTACTATTGCTTCGTGTTTCGGAAAAACATATTCATGTAATAAGGAAGGTTTGGAATTTCATTGGATGCCATTATCTCGGTGAGATTGACGAGTCTTATTTTCCCTTGATCCTCTCACGATGGATTCCTTTGATCAATTGAATTACCCCGAAGATGCTTGTGATCTACACAAGTTGGCTTGTGAACTGATGACATTTTTCTTGTATAGCTACATTATGATGACATGGACATTATTATCTTCTTATGCCTTTTTCCTAGCCGGTTGTAGCATATAATTATGCTTGGCCTCATAAAAAGAACTTGACTTTAGTATGGCCATGCTTTTTCTTGATCATTGCCTAATTGTCATAGTTATTTTCAAGTCGAACTTTGAACTATCTCCCCTTTGTCATGTTCACTTTATACCGCATAAGGTATTTGAAGTTTGATTCATGGATTTTGTCCCACTAGATCATTGCTTGTTGAGGCACTTGTATTTTGCTATATCAACTACCTTTATGACATGTTTGTATTGATTATAATTTGAAATATATATTTGCATTTAATCATTTGGGCCCTTAGTATCCTTTATTATTTTTCCTTCTATTGTAGTCAGCTTTAGATCGAATAATTGGCGCAGAGCTCTCGTGTAGTGGTCTCGAAGAAAGGAGTGGCTATTTAAGGATAATGGTTAAGAATAGGAGAACACTACTACATGAACAACTTTTAACTACGATTAAAAATGACCTTTAACAATGGTTATCTAGCGTCGTTTATGTGATTGTCGTTGTATATAGCATCTTTTATTACGGTTTAAAACCTTAGTAAAAGAGAACATATGATGATGGTTCTTGTAGAGAACCGTCATCATATACGAACTATTACTATGGTTTTTTCACAAGAATCGTAGTAATAGGTTAACATATGATGACGGTTCTTACTGGCATAAATCATCCCGTTCTACCAAAATGTTTAAGCTATGACATATGACGATGGTTCTTATGCAACAATTATCGTCATAGCTCGAAATTTTTTAAAATTTTTTTTTGTTTTTCCGTATCCCCGTACAAAATACACTACAAAATACATCGAATTTACATAGTAACAACCAATAGCCTCAATTGTTCTAATATTGGCAAAAATTTTCCACTTACTACAAACACAACAAGTTCCCTCTTTAACAACTTCAACAACACAATTCCATATTTCACTATCATTTCAGCAAAGAATATATTACAGATGATGTGAACTATAATACAAAGAGTACTCTTCTTTTAGTATTTATGTCAAAAAGTTCATCTCTCATCTTGAAACTTTGTCGTATAAACTGATTTCAATGTTTATGTCAAAGGAAAATCTCTATTTACCCAAATTCATGCTTTTGTAGTAGATTTAGTTATGTGATTGACTTTATGACGATATTGTTTGCTTGGAGTTATTGTATCGATAGCCTGGACAACATATATACATCATATTTGCTGCCCACGCTACCAATGCATAAACTCCAAGCAAGCAATATATTCATAAAGAGAAGCACGTAACTTGATCTACTAAAAATCATAAATTTGGGTAAATAGAGATGAACCATTTGACATAAATATTGAAATTATTTAAACCACAAAGTTTCAAGAGAAAGAGATGAACTTTTTGACGTAAGTACTAAAAAGGAATACACAAATAGGACATCTCACCAACAACCTCTATTTCCTTTGTCATTGTCCCAAAGTGATGCTCCTCTCATGAATACATTACATGGAGTTCTTGTCCACATTAAAACCGAGGAAAACATTAAGCAACAACTTATCCACAGAAGGATCATAAATTAGAAAGCGACATCAACGCTAACATTTCGTCGCTATTCTCGCTCCCGCTTCTCAACAAGGAACTTTGTGGTATAAATTACTTCATCTGAATTTATATGAAAAAATTCCTTGTTGATAAGCGAGAGCTAAGATTAGCGACCAAAACTGAGAAAAGTGTTAAAACAATCATTATCCACTAGAAACATTACCTGAAAAAGCTTAGGACTTTTGACCCTCATCGAACAATGATCTTCTACAAAATTCAGGTACCTAAAGCAACAAATTCTCTATAAGAAACATAACAAACATAGAACGATTATAAAATAGGAAAGGAAATCAAAACTAACATTGATCACTAATCTCAACTTCCGCTTCTCAACCGAAAAAGCATTCTACCCTTCCATTGGACAACTTAGTCCTTATTTTGATCCTCATCGAACAATGATCCGTTATATGAATACTATAAGTCAAAAATAATGAAAAGCGAGCTGTAGTTTCTAAAACAAACAACAATATGGATATCCTCTGGAATAAAAATTGTTATACAATAATGTTCTTACCAAATTGATATAATTATATAGTTTATGCCCTTTCCCCCTCCTTTGGATTTATCTTCAATATATATGCCCTCTTAATGGTCAACCCTTAAATACAACTATTTAAAATTGGCATCCTCATTTTTTACAAGCATTCTCAAAGAGAAGGGTGGGGTCTCCTTAATAAACTCGCATACATTTTTGACAAGCAACGTGCCTCTTCCTTTGAAGAATAGTAAATCACTTATCATTGGTCGGGTCATCAACATAGAACACTTGTCTTTCTTCGGATGTCATAATGAATTGATCACCCTTTAGGCCCTTCTCTTGTGAGATCGACGATCGTGAATCCCATCTCATCAACTCGATACATCGTTATTATTGTCAACCCATTTGCACCGAAAAATTGGCTGATGGAAGTCAACATAGTCTACCTCCCACATCTCCTCAATGACTCCGTAATATGACATTTTAGCTACAATGGGATTTTTGTCATTGGAGCTAGAAACATGAACTGCATGAGCCTCCAATGTGACCCCACTATTTTGCGAGGTGCTCCTATTGTCCCGGCTCTTTGTGTAGAAAAAGTATCCATTGATGTCATACCCACGGTAAGATATGACTTCCAACTGCGACCCTCTAACCAAGCTTACTAATGTTTACGAGATATGTTCTTGTGATTATTCTAATTGGCTAGTGATGACTATATCTCTAAACCACTTAACAAATGTGCGATTATGATGTGTTAGTACCCAAGTCTCATTTTTTCCTGCGATCTGTCTCCTTGTGAGGGATTTGTGCTCATCAATGAATAGCTGCACTTTATCGCTGATTTGCAGAATATAAAGATGTGCATGATCCCTTATATCCCAACTAATTGTTAGAAATGTTGGCCCTAGTTTCCCCGCCCACAAATCTTCCCCATAAATCGATATTTTGGAATACCAACAACTTCCATTTGGGGGTAGTATTTACGGCGTAACTCGACATACTCCTCGGTTGTGTATGCCTCAACAATGCACGCTTTCGGTAGGTACCGGTTTCTAACATACCCTTTGAGAATTTTCATAAAACGTTCAAAAGGGTACATCCATCGGTAAAAATCGGCCCATAGAATCGCACTTCTCTCACCAAATGGACAACTAGGTGCACTATGATATCAAAAAAGAAGGTGGGAAGTACATCTCAAGTTGGCACAATATAACGATCACGCCGTATTGAAGATCATCCAATTTCTCCAAATCAACGACTTTGCTACATATTGCATTGAAGAAGAAGCAAAGTCTTCCGATCAACTGTCCGACATGTTTCGGCATCGTGGCTCGGATAACATCTCGGTAATATTTGTTGCATCAAAGCATAACAATCATGAAATTTAAGACCGGGTAGTCTATAATCACACATCGAAACGAGTCTACTAATGTTTGAAGAATATCCTTGTGGCACTTTGAGTTTCTTTAATGTCTCACACTCGTTAAGTCGTATTTTGTACGTATTTTTAGTAGTTATTTAGTTTATATTATATAGTTTATTTTATCTAATTTATCCTATTTTGTCTATTTTTAGGTAAGTATCGAATAAAGAGGGGAAGAAAAGGAAAGACGTTAAAATAGGTTTTTAGCTACCGACAAGCGTTTAAGAAAAGATATGAAGTCGGTCCATAAAAATAATGTGTCATAAAATATTTATTTTATAAAATCTTAATTTCAAGTGTACAGTGAAGATAATCATAATCCTAAACCCACTAGGACTCCTCCTTAGAGTTGCATGAGAAAAAGGAAACTTGGAAGAGAAGAGAGACGAATCACTATAAAATGACCTAGCCCCTCACGGGCAACCACCCCGCTGCTGCTCATCAACACCCATCTTCTCTTCACCTCTTGCTGCCTCATAACTATCTCACGCCATCATCATCACTCATCTAATCATCATCATATTCTTAACCATCATCACCATGGCAAGGATTATTATGGTATTATTATTATTATTATTGTAATTTTTATTTAAAGACTCTATTTTTATTGTTATTTTAATATTAAAGATGATATTTTTATTTAGTTTATGTGTCCCAAATTATATTATGTTTGAGTAATCTTTTTATACTTAGTATAATCTATTTGAAACCATGTTAAATTATTTATTTTGAAATAAAATTTCGATCTTTATTGTCTTATTGATTTTGTCCATGATTCTTTGATAATTTGTTCTTAACGTTTATGTTTGTATGTCTAATTAATTAGAGTGCACGTTAATTAGTTTTATATAAATTCATATGATAGTTTAAAAGGGTTTAAGCACGTAATGGCTTGGTCTTTTAGACGTAAGTATCACCCTATTTAATCATGGATGGCTCAAACCCGTCTCTTTTAATTGGGAAATTATCATAGATCCTTTTTAAATCAATTTGCTAGCAGATTGGTTACTAGGTGCTAGATGATTTTTTCTCATACTTAATGCTCTAATTTGATTAAATTCTAGTGCTAGTGTTAGGGTTATCAATATTAGTAGGGTTTATATTAGGACTAGGCCTAAGTAAACTAATAACTAAGGAAAAATGGGGAAAATCTGGTATTTTCTATAGTTTAGCTCATGGGTAGATTAATTTATGTGTTAATGATAAATAATAATTTGCATGGTAGATATAGATTATACTAAGTATTTTTTACAAATTTGATATCTTCGATAATTATTTATTTGCTTTTTAGTAGTTTTCTTTAGTATAATAATTTTTATTTACAAAGTTACAATCTTTTATTATTAATTTCGTTACTCCCCCTGAATAACAGTCTTTTAGGTTAGTTTTAGGAATTTTATTTTAATTTTATTTTGAGTCTTTATATATTTTAATTTTTAGATTATTTTTCAGTCAGCTTTTATTATTTATGAGTCAGTTTGTTAGAAATTAGTTTTAAAATAGTTTCCTTTATTATTTTTTGTGTTTCATCTTCTTTTAGGGTCTAAATAGAGTCCTAGTTTAATGTGATTAAATTTTAGAATTTTTGTAATTTATTTGATAATTTTTCAGATTTAATTCTTGAATTTAATTATCTGTAGATTTTTAATTAAATAATTTCGTAAATTCGGTTTTAAATTTTATTTTTATATTTTTAGGGTCTGGTTAGGTCTAGAACATTAGTATTAATATTCTAGGTAATAATAGTATTTATTTTCGTAATTAATTTAGTGCAGAGTTTTAGTTATTTAATTTTCTGTTTTAGAATTTGTTTATTTTTTGCTTTAGTTTTCTATTTTAATTATTCTAAAAAAATATACAAAAATATTTCTAGGTTATAATATTTTTTTATTATGTATAAATTATTTATTTAATTGTTAGATAATTTTCTATGATTTTTAGTTATTGATTTTTTTTTAATTTATATTTTCTATTTTGTTTTTAAGAGTAGTAAATTTAATTAGATTAAAGCTTGCATGTTATTATATCTTTACTCGTGGATTCGATCCCTACTTCCCTATGCTATATTATTTATTATAAACCTAAGTAGTGGTTTAATTTGTAGCTGAACGACAAGCTAACACACACAAGCGTCGTTTTCCCTTCTACTCAATGTATAAGACACCGGAGGCAAATATATTCTTTTTCCCTTTAGTTGTGATGCTAATTACTCCCGTATTCCCATTTCCCACATATCGATTCGTGCTTTCTTTTCGTCCTTGGTCTTCCCCAGTATGTTCAAAATAGTGTCATTGAGACTTTCACGGACGTTTTTCTCTATATGCATTGTATCAAGACTGTCTCACATACAACTCTTCCCAATATGGAAGATCAAAAAATATTGATCTCTTTTTCCACGCACCGTTTTTGAATTGACGTCGGTATGGCTTGCCGAACTCCACATCAAGATCCTTCACTTGGTCATATATTTGATGTCCTGTTAATGGAGTTGGAGCATAATTCATCTCGATTTTACTATTGAAAGCCTTCTTTTTTACGATATTGATGGGAAAAGGGAAGCAACTTTCGATGTCCGAGATAGACCGTCTTTTTTCATGCTTAAGTTGATAGGAGCAAGTACCCTTTGCACAAATGGGGCATGCCTTGTGGCCTTTGACGGTGTATCCGGACAAGTTCCCTGCACGCGGGAAGTCATTGATTGTGGTGAAGATCATAGCTCGTAATGTAAATTGCTCTTGATGTTATGCATCATAAACTGAAACACCTTCATCCCACAAAAGCTTAAAATCTTCAACAAAAGGCACCAAGTACACATCTATATCATTTCCCAGCTATTTAGGCCCAAAAATGAGCATTAACAACATAATGTACTTACGCTTCATACACAACGACGACGGTAGGTTGTAGATAACCAAAAGAACGGGCCAACAGTTGTGCTTGCTACTTAGGTCACCGTGGGGGTTTATTCTGTCCGTACAAAGACCCGAGCGTAGATTCCATGCTTCCCTACCAAATTCGGGACAATGAATTGATCTTCTTCCATTGAGGAGAATCGACAAGGTCACGTAGCTTGTCATCACGGACTCTTTCGTCAACATGCCACGTCAAGTTCTTGGCATCAATTGCACTTGAAACAAGCGCTTAAACCTTGGTATTATCGACAGGTACCACAACACCTTTGCGGGAGGTCCCTCAACACTCTCCCCATCGATGTATTTCATTTTGTATCAAGGTACACCACACTTAAGATATTCGTGTGTATGTGCATGTTGTTTTTGGTACAATATGAAATCATTGGGCCCATAGGACACAACATCCTCTTCGCCTCATATGTACGGCAGGGAAGGACATTGCCTTACGGGAGTATATCATTGAGCACACTTAGCAAGTCCGTGAAACTTTTTCACTCCAACCATTAGCTGTTTTTAAGTTCATCAACCTCAACATAGCTGATAAACGGGTATATTTATCACACCCCGGGTAAAGAGGCTTCTCTGAATCGGCTAACAATTACTCCAATACGTGTGGTTCATCGACTAACTCACGTTCTACTCCACGAACTAGATTTTCAGGTCGATCTTCTAATTCCATACTACTCGTTGGCTTCATTTTCGTCATACCCTTCATCTTCCTCTCGTACAACATTATTCACTAACGACTCCTCCTCCCCATGCCATACCCACACCTTATAAGTTAAGTCAAACCCATACCGACATAATTGACCTCTTACAACCTTAGGGGCAATCTTACGGAGTTGAAACACTTAAACACGGACAGAATGTGGATTGTTCTCGTAATTTGGCAGCATGTTCGACGGTAATCTCTAGGAAGTTGTGAACACCATCACGACATTATACACTCCTCCTATCACTATAAACCCACGCTCAATCCATACCTTACCTATAAACACGAGAAGTAATTCACTACATATAGTTCGATAAATACATACTTACACACAAATAATATGACATGAGCCTATGGTCCTTCTGCGAGGGATAGATGGTGCTAAACCCATTCAAGAATAATATGACCCTAGATCGTGTAGCAAAATCTTATCATACATTTGACATAATTCGGTACCATTTCCCTTAGTCCTTCAAGTATAACATACGAAAACGAAGTGACTAATGGGTATATCCTTACTTAATTGTATGGTAACATAAGTAGAGATACACACATCAAACCCATCGTCATCATAATTACACCCAAAGAATAAAAGGGAAAATGAGCACCGTGATACTTTGTCAAATTTATGATAAGATTATAATAGCCACACGACCTATTATCATATTATTTTCAAACTGTCTAACACGAACAATCCAAAAACCTATACATACCAAGCTAAATATCCTAAGCAATATACGCACATTTATGCATGTACCGTGCCCTAGGATAACTTGTTATGTACAGATTTTTCAACGGGTCTCTATGCTTATAAAAATGCGTTTACGGAAAGCTTGGATTGGTAAGAAAAATAAGCACAATTATACACAATTAAGCATGTTATTTATCAAACTATATGAAAAACAAAAAAGATGATGTTACTTATCCATAAAGAAGGGCGGAAGGGTAGAGAAGTCAAATGGAAACAAAAGGTGATAACAATTGTCAATTATTACTAGTTTCTCATTGTTTAAATTTCTATCTCTTTAAATATATATGCTTATACAACTTTTTCCCTATATTCGTTGTGTAAGAGAATATATATATATATATATAGTTTCCTTTTGCTTCCAATTTTGATGTATTATATATTATCATAAACTAGACATGATTTTTTTTTTTGAAGTTTTACATAATGCATAGGACAAATTAATATGAATAAAATGTTGAGGCCATCCCTTTAGTTTGCTTTAACAACCCCAAGACATAACTATAACCGGAGTCTCCATGACCCTTGTTATCTTTAATAATGAGATCGGATTAACAAAGCAAGACATAAAGTCTATTTACAGCATGGGCCAGTCCACGAATGAAGCAAAGAGGGGTAAAGGCTTTATCGGATAAAAAGTGATAAGCAATCACAAAACTAGCAATAATTCCCTATTGTTATCACCTTTTTCTCCAATAAAGCCTCTACCCCTCTTCCCATTCTTCGTGGACTGACCCATGCCGTATATAGACTCTATGTCTTGCCTAATGAACATGACCTCATTGCTAAAGTCAACAAAGGTTAGGAGAACTATGGTTCTAGTTATGTCTTGGGGTAGTTAAAGCAAATTAAATGGATGGCCTCAACATTTTATTAATATTCATTATTCTGTTATGCATTACATAAACTTCAAAAAATCATATACTGTAGTTTACGATCATGTATAATACAACAAACTTGCAACCAAAAAGGAAATCAAAAATTTAGATAATTGGATAAATTAGTCCACCCCAACATCAACTCATCAAAATAAACAAATTTGATAACAAATTTATCTTTATGACAAGTATTTGGGGAGATCCCTATATCAAAATACCTTTCTAATTTTTTACATTTTCACCTTTATATTTTCTCCATTTTGATCCTTACACCCTAAACCACAAATTTTTCTATTTCCCCAAACCCTAAACTATAAATATTTCTATTTCTCTAAATTCTAAACATATTTAGATGCCAATTTTAGTAATTGAATAAATGAGTCCACTCCAACATCACCACATCAAAATAAACAAATTTGGATACAAATTTATCTTTATGACAAGTTTTTGGGGATGATTGTAACACCCCAAAACCCACACTAGGAGTATTACCTCGTCGAGTTTCTCAAAGGAACTCCCAAGGCTCACTCGGGTATTGACTTAGCTATCTAAATCCAACTTAAAGGTTAGGAAGGAGATTTTCCACAAGGGTTAGAAGTTTTCTCAAAATTTCGGCAGAGTTCTGTTTGTAACAAGGACTATCCCCTAGGCTTAAAGCCTTAAAATCCTGCATAAAACCATAATATAACTCGATGAGCTACACGCTCGGAGTATACAACTTAACGGCCACACGCTGGAGTCCAACCAATCATGCGATAAAACTTAAAACAGTCTAAATGGTTCATTACACATCTGGTACAAAACTATATGAACTAAATTACAAAGTAAAACATTTAGAAATATAAGAAATGCATGTCCACAACTTGAATCACTTAGCAAACAGAAATCATCGGAGTCCGGAATATGCTAAGTACCGCGCACATCTTTTGAGGGTGTACCGCAACACCTGGGAGGGGAAAAGGGGGAATTTGTGGGGTGAGCAAACCACAAGCTCATCGGAGAGTCTCACACTCTTAAAATGAAAATTCTTTACACATACTACTCATAATAATGAAATCGGCAAAAGCATAGTAACATAATACAAATCTATATACTTTTCAATGAAATCCTTTGAAATCATTTGTCACACATGGATCACAACACTTTAATCATTTAAAATGCAGTTTCACACTCATAACATTATTTTAAAATTGAATCAACTTTATGGGCTTCCATGGACTAGAACTAGTACTTCTTTAGTTCCTCCGGCGGCGCGATCCCGAACAAAGGCTCCCGGGACCTATATTCTAGGAAGTCTCGGATCGGGCATCCCGATACCGCAGGACCCCTGTTAGAACCCTTCCCTCGAAGTTTCTAGTCGGGTATCCTCACGAATGAGGACCCCAGTTTGAACCCTTCGGTATGGTAAATGATCCTAGCCAAGTCGATTCAAAAGAGTTTGCACCTAATCATTCATCACGTCTCCTTAAAACAACTTTCTCCAATTGGTTTATCACAATGGAAGGTATGATACCATATGTCATCCTTATAAATTCGCTTTCTCAAATTCGATTCACTTTCTCAAATAAGTTTCGCTTCTTTAGAACACATTCAAGTTCGAAAAGCATTTCTCAAGAATCACACACAAGTATTGTTTTGCGTAAACATTTGAGCTCTTTTCAAAACAAACTTTCGAGCACTATTTTAGAATCAAGTCACTTCATGTGTCAAGCATCTCTATATTATGACTTAACATTCCAAGCTAGCAAATTAACTCCAGGAATCGCCCAAGTACTTAACATCTCATATTCATCCATATCTTATTCAAGCAAGTCTCCTATTTCCCATATAAGTAATTCTCGTCGTGCTCGTCACTAATGCCACAAATCAATCTACATAGATGCATATTCCCTTGATATTCTAATTTCCCGTTCCTCCTCTATATTCCAAAGTCTATTCCCCTTAACTTAATTCACTTTCAAGCCTAGTAAGTTTAGGAACTAAAACTTTTCTAAACCACAATAAGCACAAGTAATCACCATTTAACTCCACCGCCCCAACTTCTCATAGATCCCCATCTTTACCTCAAATTCCTATTTTATGTCTCTACGTTATTATTCAACTCTTGCTTGCCCATCCTTAATTATATAACCCTTAATCACCTTTCCTCAATCAAATTCCACTAGCTTTGCTTACCTTCACGTTTAGTTCAACATCGAGGATTTAAATATATTTTGAACTCAATTAACCCGACAATCACCCACTTCTCACTCCCATGCCTCAACTATGCATCAATTAATATGAATTCATACTCCTTTTTATACTTTGAATTATCATTCCCCAATATTCGCAATTAGCTCTCAATACCGCAATTTTAAGAAATCTCTAAGGCTTAATTAACTCATAATTCGTAAACAAGTCACAACTCCTTCATCCTTAGTGGCTAACCGAAACTTCAATACTACTCATTTGACCCATCTAACCTAACTCCATCGGAATCTCTATGTTCCCAATCCGATCACAAGTAACTACTAAATTTCCTCAAAGTTCCCAATTCAACTTTAACTACTTAACCCAAGTAAATCCTCTCATGTCCCGATTCAACCCTAACAACTCCATAAATTCATTCTAAGTTATTAATTCAATCTAAAACAACTACTAAATTTTTTTGCAATACAGATACTTAATATTCACAACAAATTCAATTGAATTTCGAAATTACTAATAGTTTAGAGTATGAGATCACCCACCTCGAATTCTAGGGTTTGATTGTTTGATTGAATGAAGTTAGTTCCGGATCCCCTCCCCTTCATCTCATTCTCGTCCCTGTCTCTCTTGGTCTCGTGCTCTCGCCGCTTCGTACCTCTCGGTCTCGGTCTAGTTTTCTCGCTCCCTCGGCCACCCTTGCTCGCCGGCCGCAGCTTTCGTGCACGCCGGTTGTCGTTCCTCTTCCTCTTCGTGGTCTCTGTCTCTCGGCGGTTCCCACTCGTTCTCTCGGTCTCTTATTCTATCTTAGTCCCTCGCTCCCCTTCTTTGTTCGATGCCCGGTGCCCTCCCCGATTCTCTCTTTTCTTCCCCATCTCGCCGCGTGATCGAGCCTCTCCCTCTCTCGCCTTCTCGCTGCGGTGGCCCTCTCCCTCTCTCGCTCCTCTGTTTTCCCTTGTCCCCGTCTCTCTATCTCTCGCTTTTTCCCCTCTTCGTACTTTTTGTTCCGCTCGGCCTCTCTCTCCCTTCCTCTCTTTACTTCTCTCTCTCTCTCCACCGATTAATTGTTGTTGGTCTTCAACCCCTATTGGACCCAACTCATCCTTCTTTATCTCCTTTTAGCTCGCCTTTCCCTTTTTGCTAAGCAATAACTAAAGTGGCGTAAGCGGTCTCGGGTTTTTATTTAGCTAGTCCGGGTAGAAAATTCGGAGGGAGGAATTAATACGCGCTACTAATTATAGTTACACGGACTAATAATAATTTGCTCAAATAAATTTACGAATATCTAACCACGTATATATCTTGGTCATTCGACCTACTCTATTTAATTAAGGCTAAATAATTAATTTAACTCATATAACTATTTAACCCAAAATTACGGGTCTTACAATGACCCTATATCCAAATTATCTTTTTATTTCTCTAAAACCCTACACAAACATGGATGCACTCTTTCAATTTACCATCCTTAACTATCATTTTATTTCCTTATATTGATTAAATCCTAAACTCCTAAACTCATTTCTCAAAATCTCAAACATTTCACGAATTTTCAAGTTAATAAACTAAACAAATGCTACCCACATTCTCAATATTCAACATTTTAACAATCTCCAATATTCTCAACATTCTCATAATTAACGCAAATACATTTAACATTTAACTATCTAAATTTTGTAAATAACTTAAAGCAAAAAATTAGAGGGGATAGAGATTCATACCGTAAGACCGACGACAACGGTGTGGGTGAGGGAGAGGCTTGACAACGAGAATGAGTGAGAGGAGAGCTACACTTAAAAGAGATGAGAGAAAGTGTGAGTGAAAGGAAAGATTAAGCGAGAGGACAAGTACAACGGCGAGGATAGCTTACCGGTTGAAGTTGGCGAGGAAACAACCGGTACGAGTTCTAGATCTAATGTAGTAGTGGACGAGAGGAACCGTAGCGAGCGATAAGACCGAGAGTAGAGAGCAGATGTAAGTGGGCGTTGAAACAGCAGGTATAAGTTCTCGACTTTTTAGATTGTATCCGGAGAGACATTTGATGACGATTCGGTGGAAGAACCGTCATCGAATGTGACCTATGACGACGGTTCTTTGAAAGAACCATCGTCAAAAGGTTACAGACTACATGTCATCATAGGTGTCACACAATGCCGCTTATTTACAAAAATTCCACCAGTCCATTTTTTATTTTTAACCGTCAGTAAATCGACCATAATAAAAAGTCATATCCGTAGTAGTGGAACAACAATGGACTTAAAAATGAGTAAGTCGAGGAACATAAAGCAATGTATTTTTTTAGTGTACTTTCCCTTTTATTCTCTTTCTTAACTACTACAACAATTATATGATTTCGGGATAATATTTTGTATTATTATGGATAGATGAATGTAATATAATCATTTAGCATCCCTATTTCAATTTAGGTTAATTTTGTCATATATATATATATATATATATATATATATATATATATACACTACCAACAAAAACAATTATATTATTTTAACCGATAATTATATGTTGCTATTAACTTTACCATCGTAGTATATTGTTGTAAATACGTTGTGCCAAACAAATATAAGATATGTTGGTATAAGTTTTACAAGCAAACCCATATTTGTTGCACATAGTTTTGCCACCGGATGGTCAATATCTATCAATAAAATTTTTACTATAAAATTTTTTACCAACAGATATAGTAACGAGATAAATATTTGTACATAAAAAGGGTTTACCAACGGATAAAAGGCTTTCACAACACAAATCACCATGGTGATAAAAGTCACTTTTACCAACAGACCGGTCCATATCGAGGGGAGCACACCAAGCTTGAAGTGATGGGGAAGAATTGAAGTATCGTCATCAAGAGGATCGATGCTACAAATGTGGCAAGAAAGGACACTATGCTTAAAACTTCATAACTCGTTCAAGAGGAAGGTAACATAGTTGCTTCCAAAAATAATGAAGGTGAAGAAGAATGGAACTTACAGGTGTCCCTTGCAATGGAAGAGAACAATGTTACACTCGATGTAGAAATAGGTACATCATTTATCGAGGAGGCGAAAGAGGAAACCGCTCTTGTCATGATGGGTAATGAATCCATCAACTATCAGTATGACTAGATAGTAGTTTTAGGTTGCTTGAATCATGTGACAGGAGACATGAAAAGGCAACACGATACAACCAAATATAAAGGAAATTGTGTTGTGGTAACAGTGAACTACTCCAAAATACCAATAACCCATGTTATCAACGCATCTGGTTGCTCCTTGGTTTAGTCTCGCATCAAGTGTAACTACAAAATGTCTATCACGAGCCTGGTATGAAGAAGAACCTTCTGTCTGAATCGTAGTTGACATCTTTAGGGAATGACGTGGTCTTTAGGCCCAATGATTTCAAGGTACATCGCATTCTTAATCCTACATCGCCGCCACTTATAGAAGGACGACGCCTCAAATCGGTCTATGTAATGTCAGCCCAAGATGCATACGTTGACAAAAAAAAAAAAAAGCAAGAATGAGACGACATATCAATGGCACTCAATACTCGGTCACACGATTTATCACAAGTTAAAGGTAATGATGAAAAAGACAATAATAAAGGGCCTTCGCAACTACTACTACAGGAACCACTTTTAACGACGGTTAAAAGGACAAATCGTCATAAAAAATAGACCGGTGGCAATTTTGTAAAAAAGTGGTTATTAATATACATATGAAAACGGTTCAATAAAACAATTGTCGTCAAAAGTTCTTTATAGGTTATTCGAAAAAACCCTCACGGCCACTTCACTTTCTCACTCTCACTTTCAGTCCCACTCTCACTTTACTTTCTAGCTGTCGTTGAGGTTTCCGGTTGCTCTTCTCTCCACTCTCTCTGCGGTTTCCAGTTGTGGCTGCCCCCCACTCACTCTCTCTGCCATTTCCGGTGCTTCCCTCACTCTCGCCGTCCTCTCTCTCATACTCTCCCGGCGGTATGTATCTTATATTTCCCTCTCTTATTTTGTAAATGAAATGTGTAAATGTGGCATGCATTATGGTCGTTATTGTGGGTTTGAAACTTGGGGCTTGAATCTTGATATATAATTCATAGCATTAATTTGGCATTTTTTCATTACCAAATGGGAAAAACTGAGATTGTTAGGTATTCAATTCTATATTAAAAAAATTCAAAGTTTTAAGATAAACTCAATAATATCATAATTGTTTTGAATTTCTTCCTCAATTTTGAAGCATATAAATATACAAAAATTTGTATTAGTGCTAATAATCTCACTTCAAAAAAAAAAAAAAAAGAAATTTATTACCCCAAGCTTTAGAATATTAATTTTATCTACACTTTGTATCCTTTGTTAAACATACTTTGACTTACTATTTAAATGATTTGCTAACTACACAAAAATTGTATATTTTGCTTAGCTTTTGTCAGGACCACATTTTGCATGTGATCATGTATATGCTACTATCTCATCATATTGCAAATTTTGACTGTTTTTTGGCTTTTGAACTTAGTTCCTCAACGACAAAAACTCAATTTCAGTTAGTTAAAAATGATTGTACATGTTTATTTATCAAGATTTGTATAATTTCTTATATTATAAAATAGATTCTTTCAAAAGTACGAAAAAATTGAGGGGCGAACTATGATGAATAAGGTGAAGTTGGTCCGGAGTCAAGAAGATCAAACCCTTCTTACATGGGTTGATTTCGATAGGCACGGAAATATTGTAGGTGATCATAAAGCTCACTTTATGAGTTATGTCGGTGCGACAACCCATACATACGTGTATATTAATTACGTAAAATGGAACGAAGTCCCCGATTCTATTAAGGACAACCTTTGGAATGATATTCGGGTAAATGCACTACATTTCAACTTAGTATTGCGACTTATTGTAAATGGTTAATATATATGTACCAATGCTTATCGTTCTTGTGTTTCGTAAAACGTTCAACTTGAACGTTAATGAATCCGAGATCCCCTCGGTGAAACACATGACCCTCACGTTGGCGGCGAAAAGTTTAGAGACTTCAAATCTCGTATCACCGCTATATGGGTCTCGAAAACAAAACATATAAAATAAGAAGGTAAACCCCGGGAGGCCTTCAATTGTATCACCGGGAGGATTGGAGATTATTTAAATCATATGTCTCCCCTCCGAAATACATGGTAATTTATCATCATCATTTATTATCTTTTTTCGATTTAAGTCTTATGCACTCGATACTTTCATTCTCTCAATTACTTGCACATGCACTAGGTGAAGCCAACTGGAAAATGATTAAGAGAAATGCGTATCCTCATGTGATGTCCCGTGGGGATACACGAAGTTGGAGGAGAGGTTGTACTAGCAAAAGTTTGAACAACTTCAAACCCCATCCGGTGAAGGTTCCATCATAGATACTTCGTAGCTCGCTATTAAGAGGGACGAGCTGTGGATCGAAGGAAGAAAGAAGAAAGATGGAACCTTTGCTACGACCGATGTAGAATCTATTGTGCAAGCAACTCGTGAGTTTTTTTACTATTTCGTTTATTTATTTTGAGAACTTATCTATTTTAATATTTATGAATTGTCAAATGATAATTTTTTTCTTCTTATAGGATTCTTTGTCACAGTACATCGACTTTAGAAGTCGCCGACACCACTGGGAGTAGGGACAAGCTAGCCTTGGCTATACAAAGAGATGAGCATCCTGGTCTTGTTCGAGCTGTCATTGAGAGAGTACGGATGGTTGAGTACTTTGGGGTTAGGAAGAAGCGCCCCATCTCTTCCGAGCAAGCACATATGGTGGCCCAAATGCAGTCCCAAAGGCCCCAAATGGCTGTATGCAGATGGAAAAGATGAGGGCGCAGATGTGGGCGAGATGCGGACCCGGATAAGGTTGTACTTCACCAACATGGGTCTGTCGTTACCTAGCAACTTTGATGATGTATGTTCATTCTCACCCCACACACCGGCCAATAAGAACGCGAGCTCACCCATCGACCAATTCGAAATTCGACGGAGGTAATTCAGATTTTGCAACCTAATTATATTTACATGTATGTTTATATTTTGACTAATTAATATATAATCTTGTTGAATAATTATTTATATAGTATGTTTTTGTTGTTTACATGCATGTTTATATTTTGACTAATTTGTAATCTTTTTGAATGAATTGTGTATATTGTATGGTTGTTGTGGAACTCCGGCGTGTGGTTGTTGAGTAATTATTTATATAGTATGTTTTTATTATTTT
Source organism: Talinum fruticosum (assembly GCA_021018815.1). NCBI lineage: Eukaryota > Viridiplantae > Streptophyta > Magnoliopsida > Caryophyllales > Talinaceae > Talinum > Talinum fruticosum. The sequence continues at coordinate 1,776,170 of JAITYX010000003.1, read as the reverse complement.
GGATGAGTGCCATTATTTACATGCATGTTTATATTTTGATTAATTGGTGTATAATCTTGTTAGATGAATGGTGTATATTGTATGGTTGTTGCGGAACTCCTACATATATCCGTTGAGTAATTACTTATTTAGTATGATTTTGTTGTTTCCGATGAGAGCCGTTATCTCGGGAAAATGTTTACTTTTAAGGGAAACTCTGTCCGTTTATTTTCAGGATTTTTAGGTTGTTTAACTTCTATGTCAAAGGTTATCCCATGATTATAATTGTTATACTTATTCTTATGCAGCTCAGCAAAGTACAAGTTAGCTTCTCATCACCCTCCCCTAGAGCATGTTGTGGCATTAGGTGTTGTTTTCTCATGGAGGTCAAATACTATCGTTCATGGGACACCCCTTCCAGGTGATGAGGTAAGGGTGAGTGTGAAAGAGGTCATGCACTTGGAAAGGTGAGTGTGAGTTGCTGATCCGGGCATCGGACCTTCACACTCGTTGATGATGCAGTCAACAGTTTTCTTCGTTGTCCCAAGAGTTTGGTCATCTCTCTACGGTAATTCATTTTTTAAAATATTAGATTTAGTTGTTGTTTATATCACGTATATATATTTCTCATTTTTATATTGATTATTCACTCGGATATTGGGGACAGATCTTAGAGTGGGATGAAGGGAACTCCATCTCCCTCGGTTGGCACAAGCAAACGGTCGATGGCGCCTGTTCGTCGTCCGAATAAGTCTCCTCTTGTATCCATTGAGGAGTCTCGCACAAATTGGTGTACTACTTTGCAAAGTTATGTGAAGACTCCGTTAGCAGAGACACCGTTGATCTCGTGTACATAGCTATATATATTTACATAGGTATATATATTTTTACACTGTCTTTTATATGTACCATATACAAATCCGATGAATATGTTGTTTTGTATATATTTTGGTCAAGACTGTATTGGATTGTGGTTCGTATGTTTTGAATGTGTAATATTGTATATGATTTGCACTCGTAAGAGGGCAAGCAAACACAAGAAAAATTATTTTTAAAAAATCGGACGTATTACTACGGTTCTTAAGGAAGAACCATAGTAAATAGTCCGGTTGAAGGCCTTTGACAATGCTTCGGATGAAGAGCCTTTGTTATAGGTTTACTCGTGACGACAGTCTTTTAAAGAACCATCGTCATAGAGTTACCTATGACTATAGTTCTTCATATGAACCGTCGTCATAAGCCTTCTTTTACTACGGTTGTGAATCGTAGATTAAGATGCCCACTTACAACGACGATCACATAGACAACATCCGATAAGCATAGTTAAAAATCGTTTTGAACCGTAGTCAAAAGTGGTTCTTGTAGTAGTGAACTTTAGATTCGGGAGAATATAGTATGTGTAGGATGTCAATACGAAAGGCGCATCAACTTTCTTATGAGGAGTCCTTATACGAGCTAAGGAGCCACTTGAGCTCATCGATCACAATATCTTTAAAAGAGTAAAACAACCATCCATCAGCGGATATAGGTACATGATTACCTTTATCGATGATTTCTCAAGATATGTTTGGGTAGATTTTACGAAAAAATCGGAGATGCTAGATAAATTTAAGGAGTTCAAAAATAAGGTTGAACATGAAGTAGGGCACATAGTAAAATGCCTACATACGGACAATAAGGGAGAATATATATCGAATGAGTTCTCGAAGTACCTACAAGCACATAAGATACAACGCCAATTTACTCGTCCTAGAACACTCGCAACATAATGGTGTGGCAGAGCAAAAGAATCGACATCTTGCGAGACCTGCGAAGCATGCTTGGATGCCAAAATGTACCAGCACATTTCTCGGCCGAGTGTATGAATACAACGGTTCATGTCACAAACAGATTATCGCAAGCAAGGCTCGGGTTTGTGTCTCCATATGAGAAGTTATGGAATGTCAAGCCCATTGTAAGCCATTTCGGGGTGGTTGGGTGTGTATGGTATGTCTTCATACCCGATCACCTACGAAGCAAGTTCGACAAAAAGGCAATTCGTTGTATCTTCGTAGGTTATGATAATGAAAGGAAAGGATGGAGCTGTTGTGTCCCGACAACCGGGCGTTGCTATACATCGAGAAATGTGGTGTTCGACTAAGCATGTTCGTGGTGGCCATCACATGCAATATCACTTCCCAACTCTTAGGATATAGAGGAAAGGTTAGAGTAAAGACTTGAAGATGATGAGAAAAATTCAAGTTATGAAACAATATCGTGACAAGAAGTTATCGAAGAAGGAGGTAAAGAGGAAACACCAAGTCGGTAGAAAAGTATATAGAAGATAGGCGTGCATCATGCTTCTCCAAAAAGAGAGGCCAAGCGTAATCGAAGAGACAAGTGCTAGAAGAACCCCCAAAGCCACAACTAAGGACGTCCAAGAGGACACGTAAATAAAATCCTAAATATGCAAACGCAGCATTAGTAGAAGAACCGAACATTAAGGAACCTAGCACCTATGGTTTCAAGGACGACAATAAAGAAAAGTGGGTAATGAGGGGAGTGTTAAAATAAAAAATAAAAATTACTACCCACTTTTCTAGAACTAAATGTAATACCCAGAATTTTAAAGAAAGCGATTGAAAAGCATAGAATTATTGAGTAATTTTTCCCCGCAACTAGGGGTTGAGTGGCTGATTTTATTTACGACGGACATATTACGTTAGAATTCCTTTGGAGGCTGAGGCGAATAAATAAAATCAAGGAAATTGCCTTCCTTTTTCATCTCGAGCTGAACCGTTGGGTGATTAAGAATCGTCGTGGCCGGCATATTAAAATAAGTTAGGACGCAGATAGCGTAAGAGGACGGAAGGGAAGAGATGTGGACTTGTCGTATATGGGCCGGTGGTTATTTTCACTCGAATTATGAAGAGAATTAAGCCATTTGGGGGTCCAATTAGGAGCCTTAACCGCCAATTAAGCGGTGGAGAGAGAGAGAAGCAGGAAAAGAAGGAGGGGGTCGGGGAAAGCAAGAGCGAAGCGAGCAAACAGAGCAAGGGAGAGAGAGAGAACCACCAAACGGGGGCGAGTGCGCGCGGCGAAGGAGACCGCGAGGACGGGCGACCACCGCGGGACCGAAGACGACGGCCGGCGACGCGAGCAGACGCGGGCGAAGGGACAGCACCGAAAGGGGGAAAGAGAGAGGGGGCGTGCGGGAACCGAGCAGAGGCCGGAGGCCAGCGAGCGGAGTGACAAACGCAGCGGGCGGTGGACGAAGGCGAAGGGAAGAAGCAAAGCGAGAGGAAGGGGAAAGAGGGAACACCGGATCGGGAAGAGAGAGGACCGAGCGAGAGGAACCAAGCGGTGCAAGGTCCGAGGAGACCAAGGAGTGGCCGGCGACCACCGTAGACCTCGGAAATGGCGGCCGGCTACGTAAGCGAAGGGAAGGGGAGCGAGAGACCGAGACCGAGCGAGGGAGGAAAAAGGACTCGAAACAGAGGCGGACACGAGAGGGGGTCCGAGCGGCCGGAAACCAAGGACGCGGAACCGCAACCGGCGACGAAGATAGACGCAGGGAAGGCGGCGAAACGGAGGCTAGCAGCAGGGGAGGAGGAACGAAAGAAGGAATTTTACCAGGGAGCTCGAACCTCACAAATCACAAACCTTCAATCCCCGAATCGAGGTGGGTAGTCTTATACTCTAGACTATTAGTATATTCGAAAACTAAATGAGTTTATTGTGATTGTTGAATGTGATTGTATGATATTGAATATGTATGCTTTTGAATGAGTTAGAAGTTGCTTGGAAGTGAATTAGGAGTTAGTGGAGGGAACGGGAGTTGTTAAGGCCTGAAAATGAAATCGGGAAATTCACTGAGTTGCTTGGGTCAAGTGAGTAGTGTCGAGAGTCGGGTCGATTGGGGATAAGAGCGCATGGTTTGGGCATAGGTTAGGAATTGATATTCAGATTGAGTCTTAGAGATTTACTGAATTCGCGGCATTAAGAGACGAGTACTAATTCGGGATATAACAAGGGAGTGTAAAGAGGAATATGAGATCGTATTAAGTGATGCGCAATCGGGACATGTAAGTGAGAAATGGATGATTGTGAGGTTAAGTGCATTCGAAGTATATTTAAATCCTCGAGGTTGAACCGAGCGTGAAAGTAAGTAAAGCTATTGGGAATTGAATAATGAAATGTAATTAAGAGGTACATATCTAAGGATGAGCGATCAAGAATCGATTAATAAGGTAAGAGTTATTAAATGGGAAATTAAAGTGGGAAATAGCAAGTCGGGAACGGTAAAGTGGAACTAAGCCATAGTCATGTCTAAGACCTTCGAGAAAGAATTGAATTAAAAGGTGAATGAAGACAAAGGAAATTCGGTAAAGCAAGTTTAAGGATATACGGTGGAGTGAGGGCAAAAGAGGTCGGTTTACAAAGTGAAGTCATGAAATGAGGAAATGAGGTAAAGATAGTGGATTGGGAAAAGTGAGAACGTCAAGTTATATAATATCTACTTGCGGTTATTGTGGCTCGTAAAATGGATTCAATCGTACTAAACCGATGAATTGAGAAAAGCTTAGTTGGAAAAGAGTTGAGGATGATTGCTTGCAATGAATGGTGATTATTCGTACTATGTGATTGCTTTACGTGATGCTCAAAATAGTTTCGAAAGGAGTTTTGTATTTTACGTGAATGATTCTTGAATGCAATTTCTTGTGAACTCGCCTTTCCAACGTGAATGTGTTTTAAAGAAGCAAAGCTGATTTGAGAAAGTGAATTTATAAGGGTGACACGTGGTGTCATGCGTTCCTTGATACTAAATTGATTGAGAAAGTCAGTAAAGTGAATGTGATGAATGAGAATGTGCAAATAGTTTTGAATCGACAGTGCTACGGATCGTTTAGCATACCGAAGGGTTCGAACCGGGGACGCCCAGCTAGAAACTTCGAGGGAAGGGTTTTAATAGGGGTCCTGCAGAGGCAGGATGCCCGCCCGAGACTTCCTAGAAGATAGGTCCCGGGAGCCTTTTTGTCGGGGTCGCGCCACGAGATGAAAGAAGTGCTAGTTCGGATCCTCGAAGGCCCGAAAAGTTGATTCAACCCCAAAAGAAGTATTCTTGAATGTGATTATGTGCTTTTAAGTGAGTAAAGAGTCTTGATCTTTTCATTACAAGAGATTTCAAGTGAAAAGTATATAGATTTCTATTACATTATTATGCTTTCACCGATTTCATTATTATGAGTATTATGTGTAAAGAATTTTCATTTTAAGGGTATAAGACTCCGGTGAGCCCGTTGATTATTGCTCACCCCCACAAATTGCCCCGTCCTCACCCGAGTGTTGCGGTACACGTTCGAAGCATAATCTACACTTAACACGCTTTGGACTTCCGCCGATTGTTGACGATTGAAGTGACCCAAGTGGCTGTCATGCATTGTTTATTTCTAAATGATTGTACTTGTAATTTAGTGCATATAGTTGTACCAAATGTATAGTAACCAGTTAGATTGTTTTAAATTTTACCGCATGATTGGTTGAACTCCGGTGTGTGGCCGTTGAGTTGTATACTCCGAGCGTGTGGCTCGTCGAGTTTTATTATGCTTTTTATGCAGGATTATAAGGCTTTAAGCCTATGGGTTAGTCCATGTTACAAACGGAACTCTACCGAAATTTTTAGAGAATCTCAGCTTCTTTTGGGAAAACCATCGGTATTACTTTTAAGTTGAGTTTAGACAACCAAACCACCACCGAGAAGAGCCTTAGGAGTTCCTCTAAGGAACTCTAGCGATGTAATACTCCCGGGGGTGTTTTGGGGTGTTACACTAAGGCACCAAAATAATATGTAGGATTTATTATAAAAACATCTAGATAATTATAGAATTGTCCTAGGAAATATCCATAGGAGTGAGTGAAAGTTGTAGCATAAGAGGTTAGGTGGTAGATAATTTTGCAAATAATCTTACTTTTAGACCATCATTATCCATCAATGTTGCCAAAAGTGTACTAGTTCTTATACAACTTGTCGTCACGTAGGCTCGAAAAGAAAGCAATTGTTGTCATAGTAAACTTAATCTTGGTACTCATAAGGTATTCCATACTACTCTAATCTTATGACGTGGGATATAAGTGTTACAATCTGCTTCACCTAGAGAATTGACATGCTCATCATAACCAATGAACCCGGCCTTAAGCTAGTAATTGTGGCATATTGGAATAGTCGATAGTTTCTTCTTCTTTGGCGAGATATATACATTAGTTTATATATACATTAGTTTTTATATACATAGGCTTAGCGATGGCAACGGGCAGGGGCAGGTTGGGGAGGGGCATATTCCTCGTCCCCGTCCCGTCCCCGCCGCAAGGGAAAATTCCCCTCGTCTCCACTCCCGTTGGGGCCCCAAACGGGATTTTATTTCCTTGTTTTTGTTTTTTAATGTTTTTCCGATCATGGTCAATGACACAAGATCTTGGAACAACCTCAATAGAATGAAATTTTTTATGTTCACCCAATAACCAAAAACATACACCCGAAAATGAAGAAAGTTATATCCGAGTCATTTAAATTGTTTTGCTAAAGTAATGGAGTTTGTTGAAACTAGATTGAAACTAGATTAATATACCCAGATTGAACAACTATATTGAACGACATCAGATTGAACAACAAAATAAAAAACACTACTAGAAAACAGCAGATTAGCGACGGAAATAGCGACGGAATGTTAGTTATTAGCGACGGAATTTCGCAATTAGCGACGGAATCAGCGACGGAACAGTTCCGTCGCTGAAAGCGGCTCGCTAAATATCAGCGACGGAATTTTTCAAGTCCGTCGCCAATTAGCGACGGATTAGCGACGGAATCTCGTTCCGTAGCCGATAGACATCAGCGACGGAAAACATTTCCGTCGTTGATTTAGCGACGAAAATAGGCGACGGAAAGCCCAAATTTCCGTCGTTAAATCAGCGACGGAAATCACCCCATTTCCGTCGCTGAGAGCCGTATTAGCGACGGAATGTCCCCAAATTCCGTCGCTAAGTGGAGGAGACTGTCGCCGATCCGTCGCCGTTACGTGAAAAATTTAATATATTATTTGCTAATTATTCGTCATCCTAGTACAGTAACATTGTGAATGGATATACGAATCCACCATTCACATATGTGACACTTACATTTGGCATTTACATATGTCGGCCACAAATAATTCATCAAAGTTGGATATACAAATCCAACTTACATATTCAACATCATCAACAACCATAACATAGTTAAAACAAATTTGTAAATAGTTCACAAAGTGATGATCACCAATATATACAAAAGTTCACATTTGAATTCACTCATCCTCTTCCTCATCATCTTCCTCTTCCTCTTCCTCTTCCTCCTGTGGTTGTGGTGGTCGACGGTGCGATCCAAATGCTTGCTGAGACTGCAGAAATTCATTCATACGTGCTATTGGCTCAGTGAAACCGTCGACTCGTGCCTTCGGATGCCGATTTTGTAACTCAAGCAGCCGGCAATGCTCAATCCATTGATGTACCTCAGAATTTAAATTATGCACTCGTTGCTCTCCATTCCGAGTCATCTCGTAGTAGAAGGTTTCGGTGATTTGAAGGACATTGTTGGTTTCAAGTTTCTAGCCTCGGATCCAAATCCATAAATGCGACCTTTCTTGTTCGCATTTGCTTTGACCCACTACTCTTGTTGTGAAGGGGTGGATACATGATCCTCGAAGAGTTGGGGTCATCACTGGAAGTTTGAGTGGGTTGAGTGTTTTGCAACTCTTCCCACTCTTTTGAAACTTCTCCTGAATATAATATAAATATTTTAGGCATGTAAATATCACGAGTTGTTAACGAAAACAATAGATAGAAAAATATGCGAAATTCATATATACGGTTACTCACGTAAATGGCCTTGGATTTTTTGTCCACCCATTCGTCCTTTTTTGTTTTGTGCGTGCGTGCAAATAGTTGGGTCGGTAGAGGCTGAACTCCTTTAAGCTCCTTCATCTAAAATTGAAAACAAGTTAGTAGAGAATCAATTCACCAATATGAACATGTTAACAGTTGCATGCGTAATCAATAAGAAAGGGATACGTACAAATCGCCGCTTATGCTCCGTCATAGGGATTGAGCCACACGTATGGAGTGATGAACCAAGTCCCCCTGATCAGCATGACGGTTTTTCCGAGCTTGCTCGCGGAACTTCTTGTACTCAGCAGCTTCCCAATATTCGAGCAACTCGCGCCAGTAGTTGTCACCCAACCATTTCGGCTTCTTCTTAGTTTTCCTCGCCTTGAGCATGAAGTCCTTCAAGCGATCACCGCCTTTCTTTTCAAAATTTCTTCTGATTTGGACTTCATCGATTGGGGACCACGTGAAAAATTTCTATATAAATAAAAACGTCGTTTATACGTTATGAAATTAAAATATAATGTTCGAACATGCACAATAAGTGATTATATTATCTCGAACTGGAGAAAACTAATGATGTGTCATTACCTTAAACTCGAAAACCATTGATCACATTGTGATCGAGGGACTTTACCCCATGTAGGCCAAGCTCCATCGTATTTGCTTTGGAAGATGTGGGAAATCGTACCCACAACTTTGTCAATGGGGTAGAACCTAATCAATTGAACATATAAAATAGTTAGTTCAACTAATAACTAATATGCTTATTTTATTTTATTATTTATTATCACACTCACCCTTCACCATCCGGCTCAATTCGGATTTTTCTCGATCGCTAGCGCTACTTGATTGAAGACAAGGATCCTCGTTCCTCGTATCATTTTGGTCCTTCATTTGTAGGCATTTGTGGTGGCCGTTGTTCGGAACCAACGTGGATGCGTGGTACATTATTTGTACCATATTGTTGATATGTATATGTACTCAATGGGTTTGAGTACATATGGGGTTGCTGAGAATATGGAGGGTTTAGAAAGAAAGGCCCACCCAAGTGGGTTTTGCATGTGTGGGAAATTTAGGAGTTGGAAAAAGGGAGGGTTGGGAATAAATGACCCCCAATGGAGTTTGGTTGTGAGGGGAGTGTGGAGATAGTGTTCCACCGGCAGGAGTTTGAAGGTTCCGAGGGTTTTGAGAGGGGGTAGAAGTGCCGACATCATTACCTTCCCCATCGGTAGAGGTGTTTCTAGCCCTTCCCCGAGTAGCCGATCTTTTGGTTCCGCCTCTACCTCTCTCCATTTTTCCGTACATAAACAAGTAATTCACACTATTAGTAAACATCCAACGGTTCAAGTGATTTCATATAGAACAACATACACCACAATAGTAAACATATGCACATGTAAGCGTTAGATATATTTTACTCTTAAATATTTATTTCATAATTAAAGTAATCATACCTAATTAGCATAAATAAACTCATATACATATAATTACACTAATCATACAAGTAAAGCAATCATACCTATAAGCATACCTAATTAGCGTCAAGAACCTCACACAAATAAACAACAAACAATTACACATATATAAATCAAAAACACCATTTCCCTCAACTTCAACAATAATGTCCCACAAATCCTACACAATTGCACATTTGTCTATTCAAATTCATCCACAATCAACATTAATTTCCACCAAATTACATATATTCGTCAATTTCAGCTTACATTTTTTAAACCCTAAATTTAACTTCAATAACATTTACTCCATAAAGAACCCAATTGCACATTTTTCTATTCAAATTCATCCACAAACAACATTAATTTCCACTAAATTACATATATACGTTACTTTGAAGTTACAATGTTCAAAACCCTAAATTTAACTTCCATAACATTTACTCCACAAACAACACAATTGCACATTTTTCTTCTCAAATTCATTCACAAACAACATTAATTCCCACCAAAGTACGTATATTCGTCAATTTCAAGTTATATTTTTAAAACCCTAAATTAAACTTCAATAACATTTACTCCTTAAACAACACAATTTCACATTTTTCTTCTCAAATTCATTCACAAACAACATTAATTTCCTACAAATTACATATATTCATCAATTTCAATATCAATTTTGTAAAACCATAAATCTACAAAAATCAACACAAAAATACCTCAAATTTATGGGTGGCACCGGCGGCGGCACAGGCGGCGACGGGAAGCTCGAGCATGAGGCGGCAGCGGCGGCGGTTGGGCGGCGGCGTCCTCCACCCAGCGGCAGCGGCAACGGTGCGGGGTCGGGCGAAACGAAGCCGAGACCGGTGGTTTTTCGGCCTTGGGGGTCCTGAACCGGCGGCGGAAGGGAGGCGGCGGCAACAGCGACGGTGGCGTGCGTAGTCGCCGGCGGTAGCGGCCGATGGCGGTGGTGTCGCGGCTGATGGCGGTGCTCTCGCTCTCGGTCTCGCTCTCTCTCGTTGCTTTGCGAAATCTAGAACCGGCCGACGCCGATTCTGGATTTATTCGTAATTAGCGACGGAACAGTCCGTCGCCGGTCCGTCGCTAATTACAAAATTGTCGTAGCGACGAATTGGCGACGGAATATTCCATCGCTAATTACTACGCTTAATTTTTTTCTTTCTTTCAGGGATTTTTTGATGTACGAATTAACGCCGACGGAGTAGCGACGGAATTTATGTTCCATCGCTAATTCCGTCGTTGTATGATCCAGATTGTCATTTTTTGTTAGTGTCCGTCGCCGATTCCGTCGCTACTCGGCGACAGATTGTTTCTGTCGCTATTTTCCGTCGCTATTTTACAGTTTTGTAGTAGTGAAAGTTATATACAATAATTTCACACCAGTCAAAAAATGAAAACGGAATGAAAACGTTTCAGATAAAAAAACAAAAAATGAAAACGGCATCAGATTAGAGACCATGTGTGAATATCATTTCGCCATTCTTGCTTTATAAACCTAGAAATAAAAAAACCAAGAAATTAAGACCAAGCCGGTGAGATGAGCAACATATAAGAGAAATCAAAAACCAAGAAATCGAAAGGTAGTGGTGCAGTGAGCAAGAAATCAAAAACCAAGTAATTTTATACCTATGGCGAGATGAGCAACGACCGGTTCTGGGCGGGACGGCGGTTTGGGTGGGATAGCAACCGTGCCGGCGATAGGTTCTAGGTAGGACGATAACCGTGCAGGCGAGAGAAGTGGTCCGGCGACAGACTCGGTGGGACGCCAGCAATGGCAGAGCAAAGAAACTCGATGGGAGACAGCAGCAATGGCAGACAGAGCAAAGAAACTCGGTGGGAGACCACATTAACGGCAGACAAAGCAAAGAAACTCGGTGGGAGATGGCAGCAATGGAAGACAGAGCAAAGAAACTCGGTGAGAGAGGAGACGGCAACAATGGCATACAGAGCAAAGAGAGGGAACTCAGGAAGGGAGGAAGAAGGCATGTGTGGGGGACGGGGCTGGGTAAATCAACATTATATACTTAGTGTTTTGTTTGCTGTAAAATTACCTAAAATTCCTTCGATTCTTATACAAAAATTTTAAATACAAGAGCATATACGTAATTTCCATAAACGGGGATGGGGATTTTTACCCGACCGCTTCCCCGTCCGGTTCGGGGATTCCCCCACTACCATCCCTACATAGGCTCATGGTCGCCCCATAATCTAACCCAAGATTTGCGAAGTTTTTGTTCTCTTTTGACCATAATATTAGGGTGGCGGCAACTGATCAATATTTGTGATAGGGGAACTACGACCAACTTTCATCCATTCCACCCACCTTAACATCCATTATCCATAAATTATCCCATGATATAGTCCACCTGAGTAGAATTAGTGAATCAGGTGCTAAATAGATGATTAAAAGATCATAAATTAAAAGTAAATTCATGCGAGAACATTATGCTTCAAGTATAAGATACAAAAATGAAAATATAATGTGTCTGAATTGAAGCAAATGATAATATATGGGGCAGATGTGGTTAAGATATGAATTTTAGAATGGCTGAACTGGTGTGTCAACAGGATCTCCGAATCATCCATCATTCTTTACTATCCATGATATATATTTTTTCTGGAAATTTTCTTCAGAAAAATTGCAATATAATTTTACACTTCTATGAGGTATGAAGATTGGTGAAATCGAATTTAAAAGCCTAATCATAGACTATAGATCGATTCAAAATAATTTGATAAAGTTATATCAATATCCTCCCGCCCCACCCCATCCCACCCCAAATTAGTATAGTGCTAAAAATAGCTCCGTGAGATCGCAAAGAAATATCTATACATAAACACTAGTCTTATACAAAAATGCTTGTGAGAATACATTTCAATACGCAGCGCAGCGTACATTTTCCGCTTCTCCATCAACATGCTCATTGTGCGTTGTCTTCTTGCGGTTTTTATTGGTTGTTGGGTGGGGGACCCGGGGAGGGGGTTAATGAATCAGTAAAAGAGAGAGAAGTGAGAGACAGAGCACCAACTTCAATGGAACAGTAACGCGCTATCTACAAGTGAATAGTAAAACCAATCATACGTTTCATCCTGATCGAAGACAAGTTAAGATCCCTTGCGTCCTAAATCTTAAATCATTTCTCCTCACTTTACAACGCCCACCATTAACGCATAACATCATAACTAAAATTAACAAGTTAACCAAGCAAGAACAAGAAGAAAATTTTATCGTAAATGGAGTATTTATTCAAAGTCTAATTCAAGCATCAGAAAACTGCTGGTTATGATTATCCTGTTGATGATGATGAGCGCCAATTCCGAGCGAATGATAACGATTAGCCTTAATAGAAGTATTACCAGTCATGGGAAAATAACTGCTCCCACCGGAAACAGCCACCGGGAAGCCGACCCCTGTGGCTACCACTGGCCGGTTATTATTAATGGCGGCACGCTCGAGGGACTGCACCTGAGTCTTCAGGAACTTAACGTAGTGGATGGCCTCGTCCAGCATTGAGGCGGTGTCCATTTTGGTCCCCCCAGGGACGAGTCTTTGCAGGATCCTTATCCTCTCGCTGATCCTCTCTCTCCTGTGCCGGGCAGCCACGCTCTGGGGGTCCTTTGAGATCCTGACGTTACGCCTCTTGGGCGGCTTCACCGACTCCGGGTCTATGTAGATCGGCTGCATCGCGGCTATCCTGAATATCATCTCCCTCATAGCAGCCATCGACGTCTGCTTCTGGGACGTGGAGGATGATGAAGGAGGCGATGATGAACAAGGGAATGCAGTTCCATTGGGAGGGCAGGAATTGGGGATTATCAAAGTGGGAGGGATGTCATTATTGTTTGAGAATGATGAAATTGTTTGGTGTGGGGTAAAGACCTGACCGTCAAAAAGAGGGAGCATGGTGGTGGCGCCCGAGCTCGGGTTTTGAGCGGAAAAGGGAATGGCCACTTGGGAGTCCATGTAGGGAGGGAGGAGATCGGAGGAGGCTGACTTGTCCATGTGCATCATTAGCATCATCTCAATCTGGTCATCTGGGGTGGACTTCAACAGGTCAATGTCCATCTTAGTTCCAAGTCTTTTATATATGAAGGGGAAAGTGGTGAAAGCAAAAGCGAGCAATGGAGGGTGCAGGGGATGGGGATGAGGAAAAGAAGGGGAAGTGGACTGAGAGTTTTGTATAGTGAGAGAAAGAGAGATAATGAAGATAGGAAGATGGGGAAGGGGGTGGGGGGGTGGAAGACTGGAGAGAGATATGAGTGAGCCAGTGAGGAATTGTAGGTAGTGGTATTCGGGAGCAGACTCTTCACATAGTGGGGAAGGAGCTATATATAACAAACTAATTTTTATAACAAGCTGGATGATTAATATTGGCCGAAGTGTAAAGTATTTGATTTTTTTTTCTTTCTTTTTTGGTTATTGGAACCTTTATGACGGTATTAGGTTCTATTCCATCACAACAAGCGGTATCTGAGTGTCGCACTAGTACTGAGGATCAAGCATGGAGCCAAAGATGCAAGTCAACTGTATGTAAAATATCGTAGATTGCTCGACAATAATTATAATGATTCATTATTTATTTATTTGAATAAATTTTTTGATCTAAATTTATAAATGAAGAGGACATATAACAAAAAAAATTAATTATTTATAGCCTGATAATTAACTTGACATTTGTTGTTAGTCAAAGACCAATGACCCCAAAAACAAAAGGGCCATACCGTATATGGTGAGACTTAATATATAGTTAACACACAAGGGCTAAGCACATTGTCATATAATATAGAATGACTATGACTTCCAAAAAAAAAAAAATAGAATGATTATGTAAGATATCCGCATAGGATTGCCATGCATACGTGTAATAATAGTTTAATTAGAAAAGTGTGTACCAAACAAAGTCTCAACAAAAAAAAAATATCTTCAAAGAAATCCTATTGTACAAACTTTACAAAGTATTCTAAAATTTACTTTACTATTTTAACATATTTTATCAACAGGTGAAAAAGATGTTCATAATTAAACTCTTAATAAAATACAGTTGACCAAGTATATATGTGATATATTCTTTATAGATAATAATAAAATACCAAATAGGAATTGAGAACACTAAGACATCTTTAACTTTTTCATACACTAGGGTTTTGGATTGAGATAAACCGTACTTCAGGGGTATTGAACGTTTATATACCAAATTATAAATTTGATTGATCATTCACCGTAATTTGGGGATGATTTTTTTCTTTCTAAACCATTACTTATTTAGGGGCTTCAATTCGGTTGTCTTACGATATGTCAAGCTAAGAAAATGGGAATTAATATGCTAAACCCCCACTAAATCAGTTATTCTCACTTTGACACATCATAAAACAATCGAATTGTCCCCCAAATAAGTCATAGTTTAGAAAAGAAAATCACGCATAAAGTACAATGCATAATTAGTCAACTTTATAGTTTGACATATAAACGTCCAATATTCCCAAAGTACAGCTTTATTTTAATCCAAAAATTCATTAATTAAGTAAACAATAAAAAAGGTCATAAATAATTCAAAACATACATTGCCATAAATAATTGAATAGTTTAAATATAAATGCTCCTTGGAATAATTAATATAGAATTATCTTCAATTATCACAAAGTTGTTGGGTGCGGAATTAATTTGTTTGTTGTTTTCCTTGAAATGCTTATAATAATAATCTCATATGGTCTGCCAAGGCATAATAGAGGGTTGGCATAGGATTATTTTAAAAAATGGCAGAAATATGATGGCTGCTAGCCTGCAAACCTGCTACCATGAAGGGAATCAAGTGGAAATGTGTCACGCTTAATTAATAGCAGAAAGGGTTAATTTTATAAAAATGAAAATGGGTGGGCCATGAAAAATCTAACTGCGTATCATGCTATACCGAAAAATTTTTACTCTGGAAACCCAACGGAAGTCCATATATCTGCAGGTATATTATTGTTAAAGTAGCATCAAGAATCCAAACTTTCACTTCACCAAGTTCATGCGTGCAGATTGTTTCAGTGTGCAAAACTCTGTTTCAGCATGTTCCGCGCTGTACATTTGTTCAGTGTGTATATATACTTTCTATATTTAGGGTCACCACAAAAAAATAAAATTTAAAAAATAAGATAGAAAAAATTTATTTGATTCTGATTGAGTTTAGACTCAAAAGATGAAAAGCATGTTATTATAAGTAAGATGATAATTAACATAATATATATATATATATATATATATATATATATATATATATTCTTGAAAGGTTAATAATAAATAGATTCAACTTATATAGATATATGGATACTGATAGTATAATATGAAGTTATTTTATTAGATTACAAAGGTAGTTACCGAAAGCATAGCGAAAAGTACTTTGAAAATGATTGTTGATGTTTAGTTAGGTTTGTAAACAGTTACGCATCTCAGGAAAGAGGATTCTTTTGCAATGCCCTAGTTTGGAAAGTTACAACCTATCTAGGAATATTAAGGAAAACAAGATTCCAATAATAAATTGATATAATGCTAAGTAAATCTAACAATATGATAAATCAAACTATATAACTAAATTTTTACATTAATTGAATTTTTTTCATATATTATAAAGTTGTGCCATAATCTATCAGGCCATATACGTAAGCAAATATAAGCAATAATTTAGGTAAATAATTTTCAAATATAAAAGAATCATGCCCCAATAAACTAAAAGGGAAGAAACTGAATACTGAAAAAAGCTATATAAATTCGCATAAGTTACATGTATGATTGAGTGTCAATTTATTGTAGTGAAGTAAATTTTCAATTGTAAAAATGAAGATTTTGTTTTTTTTTTTTTCCGAATAAAGCTTAAAGGTTTATATATAGATGGGATTCAAATTTAAATATCTAGTTAACCATTCACATATTTTACCAACTAAATTAACTAAACAGCAATAAAAATAAATAATTAAGTGCAAATCTCTACTCCATCTATTTACTTTTGTAGTTTGATCCACTTATAATGAAAATAAAACACATATTTAAATTATGGATCACTATTATTATCGAATGAGAGATTATCTATTATTCGTAATTTTTCTTGTTTTTTTGTCCGGTATTTTCTTTGGCTCTTCGATGATCGAAGATGTATGATGAAATTCTTTTGCTAGTATTTGCCAAAGGTGAATTAATTCTAGATCTACCAACGGTGAGGTGCAGATACAATGGACGAACGCAAATGTCCAATGCAATGAATCTTTATATTTTGTTTGACTATAAAAATAATTTTTATATTTGACCAAAAGGGAATTGATTGAAGCAGTGGGAAATCTATCTCTTCCAAAAGAAAAATAAAATAAATTATTTAACTTTGAGAAAAATAAAAGAAAGATAGGAGAGAAAGAGCCCCCACTTCACATGAAGGGCGTCAGAGCAAGGTCTGCCCCCGAGACACCCCCTATCCCCCTTTAATTGGAGAGATTACTTCTACAAATTCTCCCGGTCGGTGGTCGGAATCAGGTGCCTACTCATCCCTCATGGAAATACACGTGTCCTACTGGCCCTACCTCATTATTCGGTGATGGAAATTTGTTGTTTAAAAGACTCACTAGAACGAATTACGTAATTTTGAATTATTGAGGACAATATGGTACACTTTGTTATGTTGTTATCAGTGGTGATGTAATTTGTTTGATAAATTCGCTGAACTTATTAAGAGTAAAAATAAGATTTAAATGAGATTACTTTTATGTAAATTTTTAAATATTTTTGAGAGTATATATTTTCAATTATGTGTTAACATATGTTGAGTACCGGATACTTTCAAATACATATAAGATGTTATGTTATTTTTAACTTTGTCAATATATTTTAGATTTATCTTTCGAAATAATCACACTATTTAAAAATATATAAAAATAATTTATAAAAATATTTTCTATAGGTTTCACAATGTTCAAGATATTCATAAAAACAATAAGTAGAAACCTTTTAAATTACATAAGGCACTAGATTCGTCTGAAGCTAACTAATAGCAAATGATATTAGATGAAAAAATAGCATATGAAAGAAAAGTTCATTAGTAACATTGATGCAGGTTAAGCATGATCGTGCAATGGGGCCTTGGATCTAAGTCCAGAGCAAGTTCAATGGAAGACTTGACCCAGTTGTCTTTATCATGATTGAGTGATCTTAGACTTGTCAAAGGAGACAGATAACTTAGCAGAATTATCTTCCGTAATGAAGAAAGGATCACAAAGGGAGAATTAAAGTTGATTAAAAAATAAGTTCTGTATATCTAAAGATTAAATCTAATTATCATAATACTTCAATGATCTTTTGAAAGCGAGCTACACTAATCATCTAGCTAAGCAAGTTTAAGCGATCTTCAAGGCAAGGTTGAAACAAGCGTTAACAGCCTTTTCTCAATCACACTTGCTCTAATATTCTCTAGCCTTGCTGTTCCATTCCTTCTTTTAATTTAAGCATTTGAGGCTTTGATATAGGTGGAATCCACCCATCTACAAAGAGTTCATCTGGAAAATTCCTAATCTAATTGAGTAGGCTTCCTACGGTCCATAAAAGTGGCCAAGACGGGACCTCATCAAAAACATTGGTACCGTCCGTGAAGACCCCGAGTAGAGCATAATGCCACATAAGAAATATGCGCCAATGTAGGAAAGTCTAAAGATCCCAACCCAGGGGATCAACTCCCTACACACAACCCAATCGTCACTATAGAGATTGCCTGTGATTGCCTGTGATGAGGAGAGTCATCACGCCCCATCGAGGGGAACATTTCCAACTGCCTAGCTTCATGTGCTTGAATCTCAAGATGACATCTAGAGGCGAACTATGTAGTTACTCTCAACACATATTATCGAAGCCATGGCATCATTACTAGACAAGATTCTAGCTCTACGAGTAACTTAGAACAACTCTCCCCTACCATATCAATGAGGCATGGATCTCCGTACCTCTTGCAAAAGAGCATTTGTACCTCCCTCTGAGGCATTGAGAGCTCCTCCAGCCCCTAGAAAATGAAGAAACGGAGGAACAGTGGGATTATAAGATTAGGCACCCAAGAGGAAGTCCACGAAAGGAGAAACTTAGGGAGTACCTCAGTAGGAACAGAGCTGCCAACCGAGAGAATCCACAAAAACTATATAACTCTACCTTTATTAGGGCAATATCCACTCTATCTAAGGTTGATATGGAGAGACAATTGAATAGAAGGTGAGTTGTCTAAGGGGTAGGAGGTAAATAGTCAAAGGTCTATTTCATCGTTCCACTTAAAACTAAAGTCAGTCTTTGACCCAAAGATCTTATCTATATACTTCTTCAGAGTCAAGGTCTAAAATATTGATTTATTTAAGATTTTTAGATGAGAATAATATCAACTTTGGGTGTATTGGCCAAAAATAATACGACTTTTTTCTTGATCTGTGAACATTATGATCTTTAACATTATTTAACGATTTCGAACATAACCGAATTTGGGGCCGAAACTCATCGATACAGTCGACGTGTTAAGCTAAGTCAAAATTTTGACCTTGTATTTTTATGTTTAATGGCCACATAAACATGCTCTTTTTTTCTAGTTAATTCCCTAATATACAAAAGTTAGCTTATGTAGCCATTAAACCTAAAAAATATAAGGTCAAAATTTTAACTCGACCTAATACGTCGCCTTTTCGACAAGTTCGACCCCAAACTCGGTTGTCTTATGAAATCATTAAATGGTGTTAAAGTTCTTACTGTTCATGGCCAAGAAAAAAGTCATATTAGTTTTGGCCAATACCGCTAAAGTTCATATTATTCCCATTCAAAAATCCATTTATTTAATGATACATCATACGATCTTATCTATACATTTCTTCATAGTCAAGGTGTAAAATATTGATTTATTTAATGATACAACATACCTTGACGATCATGTTAACGCATATCCGATACAACAATTTCCCGATAATTCCATCTCATCTGTTACTTCACTAGCCAACAAAGCCCAATTAGTCGGACAATTGAGGTACAAACCCAAGTCCACTCTCAAACTAGCCCTGGTAAGGCTCAAAACCTACTATGGTTAGGGTAAATCACCTTATTATGGTAAAATTACTGCTCTAACCTCCATTTAATTCTCTTATAAATACCCACCTAGCGCAACATCACATAATATGATAACTTTACCATTCCCAAGAATTACTACTCTTAGCAAAATCCAAAAGCCTTACCTTTCTCGATAAGAAAGCACAAATCCGTGAAAATTTCCTTTTATGTTCATCGAGGAAGATTCTCCTCAATTTATTCATTCGATTCCGATCATTGACTTTAGCATCGGAGGGGCATTCCCAAGGATCTACCCCTAAGGATTGCCTTTTTTCCAGAATTCGCTGCCTCCACGTGGAGTTCATCCATCCGATTCAAACCACTATGATCGAAGCCTTAAATCCGTTCTCTCCAAATCATCATCCAAGTCAGCACATTGGTTTCATAACGAAACATTTTGGCACCGTCTATGGGGAGAACGGTAGCGTATAGTTGCTAGTGGTAGTCGGTCACAATCGAAAATGACGTGTGAGGCAACCAATGCTCCCATCCCTCATCCTCATCATTCCTTGCCTACGAGGGCCAATCTTGCGGCGTCCCTCATGCTGAGGACATGGAGTCATTCCAACGCTCCATAGGCAATTGATAACCTCAGCCTAATAGGTACGTCACTTTAAGGGCAGTACAAAACCTAATTGAGACCCTAAGACTACCGTGGCACAACAGGTGTAGCAGGTGCGTTACTGTTCGGGCTTGTACCGAGGCATTTTTGCCACTCCTAACACTCGATTTTAGGTCTCAATAAATTCTAACTTAGGATTCTTATGTGTTTTTTTAACTTTATTAGGCAATCAATCAAAGGAGTGAAAACTCGGATACCATTAAGGATTTAATTTAAGGAGTAAATGAAGGTTCGAGGTGCGGGCCCGAGAAACAGAAGAGCAATCCATGAAGAAATAGCCAAGAATTCATGGCACGATTAACGCTCTCAACCCACAATCACTAGTTTAGGCTAAACAACTCGCTAACCAGTGATTAGTGCAGCGGAAAGTAGGTTAAGAATATATATATTATTATAGCCTTGCCCTTGACCTACTTTCCACTGCGCTAATCACCGGTTAGCGGGTTTTTAGCCTAAACTAGTGATTGTGGGTTGGGAGCGTCACCGTGCCGCTTGGCATGAGCATGCCGGAACCGGGCATGACCGTGCTAGTATGTTCTTCCTTGCAGCCTTCAGACCGCAAGGTAGCACGGTCATGACCTTGCCATGTGGCACGACCATGCCAACTTAGTTTTTGGGCTCTATAAAAACGTTGTTTCGACTCCTAAAAAGGAGCTCGCCATTTTTCTATTTTTTAGGGTTTTATTAGCAGCTTTCTTTGTAAACTCTCTGTAAACTCTCTTAATGTTTTGGGTTCAAATTAATGCAAGTTTAATCTTTTATATTTTCATTTGATTCTTTTTGCAAACTTCCTTTACTTTGATGCTAATTTCAAGTATTTTACTTCATGCTCTGTTTTGATTCTATTCAAAACCCACACCAAAACCCCTATTTAGGTGAGAGAGAGGGCAAAAGTGATTAAAGACTCACCTTTAATTAGGTTAGAGGCTTTCCTCACTTTTGTAATCTTAATCACCACCTTAGATGCACTAATGCCATTGATTTTTCTCTTTTCCCCCTTTTCTTTAGTTTTTCATGATTAGACCCACAAAATGAGTGACATTGATTGGAGAATTGTGATGGAAATTAAACATGGAATTAATGTTAGAGGTGCTTGCGATAGGTAACTTTTCCTTAATCCATCTTTTACATTTTTGTTTAGTGGTGGCTATTTAGGATTGTTTCTTTATTTATTTCTCTAGTTGTGGATATTAGGATTGCTTTTCATTTGTGAGTACTTGTGATTTTGTTGGTGATCGGTTTGAGGAGAAATTTGGTTGTTGTGCCCCAAGTGGGTTTGATCACCATTAGGTAGCTTGGCTTAGCGTAATTATTGGTTTTAGTCTTAAGTGTTTGTTAATTTGGTAGATTAATTGTTTGTTAGTAGCTTAGTTCGTTTAGTAAATCCCCTTTCAATCAAATATAACTGGTAATTTTCATCCATCCTTGAGGATGATAATCTAAACCCTTGAACTATGATCGAACAATTTTTGGCGCCGTCATCGGGGATGGAAGCGCTAAATTACCATTGATTTTTGATCGAATATTGTATGTAACTCTTTTCTTGCTTTATTTTTGAAAAAACAATAGATAAAATAGAAAATATAAAAAATAATGGGACATTGTTCTTGTGTTGAATGAGTGTGTGGTCTCGGGATCCAAATAGTGGTCGGTTAATTAAAATAAACGAAATAACCGAACCCATACCCCCATTTTGCCAAGGCATGGCTGAAAATGATCAAGAGAATGAACGAGAGGCTCCACCTCGTAGGACTCGTAAATGACATTTTTTACCCACCGAGGTCCACTCTTCTCTCTTGCTTGAATCTCCTGGACCTCTAAGCCGGAACTCAATTTGTTCTTTGGCCCCAATACACTCAAATGCTTCCTACTTTTTCGGGGATCGAAGCACCCTACATGTTCTTGAGAGAGTTTGAGGAAGTGTGCCAAATGGTGCACTTCAACAATGTGTCAACCGACATTGTGAGGCTAAGACTTATTCCCTTCGCCTTGCGAGACATGGCCAAGAAGTGGATGTATAGCCTTCCCGCTTGTTCCATTGCCACATGAGACGAAATTGTGCGGGTTTTTCTTAGAAAGTATTTTCCAAATGGCAAAACCGTCGAGTTTAGGAATAAGATTAATCATTTTGTGCAACAAGAGAAAGAATCCTTCCGGAAATACTTTGAGATGTTTAAGGACCTTTTGACCCAATGCCCTCATCATGGACTTGAATTGTCTCGTTTGTGCCAAATTGTGTATGAGGTTCTTCACCAACAAACCTGGACCATGATCGGATCCATGTGTCAAGGGGTTTTCTTAATATGACTGATGATGAGGCGTGGGATTTCTTTGAGGACATTGTCGAAAAAACCATGCATTGGAAAACCACAAGGGATGAAAGTCTTAGTGCTAGAGTCATTAGTGGTCAAAGGGGAGGGATGCATATGGTTAATGACACGAGTTACTTTTACACGAAGGTCGCTGCCTTGGAAAACATTATTAAAGGGCTTGCTCCTGCACAAGGTCAAGCCCAATTTCACAACCCCTTTAGCTACTTGTTCTCAATGTCAAGCGAGTGATCATTCTTTGATTGTTTGTCCTTGTTTCACTCAATAGTTGGCTACTAGCCATGAGCATGTCAATGCGGCATTTCAAAGGCCCAAGTTTGATCCTTATTCCAACACTTACATTCAGGGATGGGCTAAGCACCCAAATTTTTCATGGACGGGGTCCAATGCTTTAAAGCCTAACAATCAAGGAGGTTTCCAAGGAAACTCTTCTAGTTCACAAATCACTAGGCCCCCTCATCCGTTTGTAGCTCAATCCCAACCTTCCCAGGTTATAATGACTATGATAGGATAGAGAAAAGGATTAATGACATGGAGAAGATAATGAATGCTAACATGGAGAAAATAATGAGAGCAATGAATGAACAATTCTCCCAATTTGACATGGTGAATAGGGAGAAGGGTGTGTTTCCTAGCCAACCCGAGGTCAATCTAGGGGAAAGCTTTTCATTTCCTCCTAATGATCTGGGAGGGAAAGAACAAAATGATGTGCACAAAGTGAATGCTATGATTACTTTGAGATCGAGGAGGGAAATTAATATTCATGTTGGTGAGCCTACTTGTGATGTTAATGATGATGAAACTCCCCATCCCCATTTTGATTGTGATTCCAATGTGCTTCCTAAATCTTCTTCAAGTCCTGTTGAAAATGAACCTTTTTCTAGTTCACCCACCGAATTGAGTAGAGGAGAGCCTAAGGAAGATGAAACTCCGATCATCGTTGATACATCTATCCCTAAGGTTACTTCCCTACAAGGGTTCCAAAGTCCGTTCCTCCTTTCCCAAATCATCTTAAAGGGAAGAAAGACCAAGCCCATGTTGATAAGATACGAGAAACATTTTATCAAGTCAAAATCAACATTCCTTTGCTTGATGCCATTTCACAAATGCCACCATATGCCAAGTTTCTCAAAGAGTTGTGCACCACCAAACGAACAACAAATGTGCCCAAAAGAGTCTTCTTCACTTCTAATGTGAGTTTTATCATCTCTAGCCCTATGTCCACAAAGTACAAAGATCTCGGTTGTCCAGGTTCTTTCCATTACTGTAAGGAGTCACATTTTTCGCAAAGCTTTGCTTGATTTAGGTGCAATGTTAACTTGTTACCATTGAGTGTCTATGAAAGACTTAGGTTTGGGGAACTCAAGCCAACTAGGATGATACTTCAATTAGTCGATCGTTCCACTAGATTTCCAAGACGGATGGTTTAGGATGTCTTAGTTAAAGTTGGTGAATTTGTCTTTCTCACCGATGTTGTTGTTTTTGAACCTGAATTGGTTGCTTGCCTAGAAAATGAGATTCCGGTAATTCTTGGTTGTCCATTCCTTGCTATGACAAATGCTTTGATTAATTGTAGGGATGGAAAAATGAAGTTGAATTTTGGCAACATGACCATGGATGTTAATGTGTTTAACCTACAAAAGCAACCCAATGGATTTGATGATGTGGAGCACTCTACCCTTAATTGGGCGAGTGACTTTTGTTTTGATAAGTTGGTGCATGAATTTGATGAAATTGATAATGAATGGACAACATGTGAGTTTGATGCATTTGCTTGTGATGTGGAGCCATGTGACATTGAGTCAATTAGTGCATTATTTCATGCATCCCCTCATGTCTCCCACCGCATTAACTCTTGAGTCCAACCCGAATGTTCCTTCATCGTCCACTCTTGAATTGAAACCCTTACTTGAGAACCTTAAGTACACATTTCTAGGTCGTCAAGGGACTTATCATGTGATCATTGCATCAGACTTAGATGGGACCCAAGAAGACCATTCGCTTAAAGTGCTTAAAGAGAATCGGGATGCCATATGGTGGACTTTAGGAGACATTAAATGCATTAGTCCTTCCATTGTTCAACATCGTATTCTTTACAGGATGATGCCAAACCCTTTAGGGACCACCAAAGGCATTTGAACCCTACTTTGCAAGAGGTGGTGAAGAAAGAAGTCTTGAAATGACTTGACCATAATATCATTTACCCCATTTTAGATAGTGAGTGGGTGAGTCCGGTTCAAGTGGTACCGAAAAAGACAAGTATTATTGTGGTAAAAATTGATAAAAATGAACTTGTGCCGACTAGGATCCAATTCGGATGGAGAGTTTGCATTGACTATAGACGGTTGAACAAAGCCACTAGGAAAGATCACTTCCCTCTCCTTTTCATGGATCAACTCCTAGAGAAATTAGCCAGACAATCATTTTTATTGCTTTCTTGATGGCTACTCCGGCTACACTCAAGTGTCCATTACCCCATGTGACTAAGGGAAAACCACTTTCACATGCCCTTTTGGTACTTATGTGAAGACTCGACTCTACTCCGCACATTTCTGAGTTCTACCAAAGGAATCGGTATAAGGCTTTCTCACTTATAAAGTTTTGATTCCAAGACATTCTCTATACCTTAGAAACTTTTCTCGAGTGATATAGGATTTCCTCTAAATGATATAGCATTTAATTCATGTATTCTTACTTGTCTCTGTGAGACTCGGAAAGCATATCTAAACTTAATATTGCATACCCAGCTTCGAGTCTCTCATCACTTAGAATTATCGCATGTTCAATTGACTAGTATTCGCATAACCGCACTCAGGTCCGACTTCATATTATAGGTTCTATTCTGTTATAGTCGAGTGCTTCTAGTCCGAACCATGCTTAGTCTAGATCAAGTTTGTTTCACTCGATATTCGTTGTATAACTTGATTCTCGCTTAGACTAATTCGAGATGGAATTTTGAGTTTCATGGATATTAGACTCGGAAAATTTCATTCCTTTTCCGACTCGAGATAATTAGTCATTTAATTATCTTAATTATATTATTATCTATGTCTAATCATGGACCAAAGTATTTTATACTTTAAGAACCAATTTGATTTGCTTTTGTAGGTTATTCAAACGAGGATACACTTTTTGATATACAAAAGTAACCTGCTTAAAAACGTCAAATCACCAGCGAGACATGGCTTTTCCCATTCTCCGACCTAGCCCCAAAAGATTGTGTCGTGGCTGTCTGTTTCCAAATCCGGAAAACCGAAACGCCAAGCTTAACGATAATTTCCACCGTATCTTTCAAGACACCGCCGAGTGGTTTTGGGACTTCCAAAGGAGTTAAGAACCATTGTCCAACGTTCATATCTCAATGGATACTTTCGAGTGACTCGGAAAGTCCTTAACAACGGTCACAAAGGACTCTTAGTCGGAAGTCTGGACTCAACGGCTATGCTGGTTGGTCATCTATAAATAGAAGCCAACTCTCAAGACTTGAAGATGGCCGAACCTATTGTTAATACATATACTTGAGCAAAGTTGTTGTATTTATTCTCAATCTTCTACTTACAACTCCCACTCTGTAATTCATTATATTCCGAGTTGTAAGGTCTTGTACTTAGTTACAAACACTCTCTTTCTTACTTGTCTAAGTAAGATCCCTTGACTCGAGCTGTAAGGGTTAACTCAGCTCGGTTGTCCCTAGCTGTAAGGGTTATCTCGGCTAGGAAGTACTAGATCGAGAAAAGGAAGTTTCGAGTCTAGGAAAAACTTGTAAAGAGTTGTATAAGGGAGCAACTCGGGTTCGATCGATCTACGGTATTTTGTGGACTCAAAATAGTGGATTTGACTTCGTGCTTGGATTAGCACGGTCCGTGGTTTTCTGCCCCGGGAGGGTTTCCACGTACTTTCTGCGTCTTCACTTTCGAGTACAATCTAGACTTATACAGATTCAAAGTTTTAGTTTTATCTCGTTTCTTTACTCTTTCTCTGTAATTCGAGTACATACTTTTCTGACCCCATTTCGGACTCGGAATCCGCCTCCGTCCGTGCCTTGATAAAAAGTGTTTGATTGTAAGAAAAATCTTCCACCACCCTATTCACCCTCCCTCTAGGGTGATTCAGTCTCTTCCCGAGCAAACCTTCAATTGGTATCGAGCCTAGCCTTTCGGAAAGGATCTAACCATCCAAAGGTCTAAAGATCAAATGGCTCGGAACAACGGAGAGTTCGATGAAGGAAGATCTTCCAGCAGACCACCAAAATTCAAAGGATCAAATTTCGTGCACTCTGGAAAAACTCATGGAATGTTTCCTCCTGGATCATGATGAAGAGGTTTGGGACATCATACAAAAGGAAACTACATTCCCATGAAGACAGAAGAATTTAGACTCGTTCCCAAGACAAAGGCTGAGTTTTCTCCAGGGGAAGCAGAGAAGTTCGAAAGAACTTCAAGGCAATGAACATTCTGATGTGCGCTATCAGCTCAGAAGAATACAATCGAGTATCCGCTCGTGACTCCGCCAAAGAAGTGTGGGATACCCTGGTCAACACTTACAAAGGTACAAATCGAGTCGGACAAGCGAAGATAAGCCGGTATCTTCATAAATATGAGCTATTCAAGATGGAGCCGGAAGAAAACATCACTCGGATGTTCATTCGATTCACCGAGATTACCAACAATCTCAAATCTTTGGGTAAGAAGATTTCCCATGAGGAAATGTGCAGAAAATTACTCGAAGTCTACCCAAGAGAAGATGGGGTCCCAAGGTGACTCGCCATAGAAGAGGCTCAGGACTTATCACTTCTAAAGCCGGATGAGCTCATTGGGAAGCTTCTCACTCATGAAATCCACCTGGAAGAGGAGGACGCCGAGGGCGGCACTAAAAAGAACATAACGCTAAAAGCCTCGAAACCGGAGAAGCCGATCCGAGTTCCTCCGACTCGAAGAGGATCCCATGGCACTGATTGCGAGAGGCTTCAACAGAATGATGAAGCACAAAAGATGGGATAAGAAGCCAAAAGAAGAGTTCTACAAAAGGGACAAGAAAAAAGGAAAGGTAAATACTCTTCTCCTTCAAAGTTATCTTTGACTAAAAACTCCGGTCGTTTTGAATGTGGCAGCAAGGATCACATAGTCAAAGACTGTCCAAAGAGAAAAAGGGACAGAAAGAAGAAAAGGGCCATGATGGCCACATGGAGTGATGAGGACTCATCGGAAGATGACGAGGACTCGAGATGATTCAAAATGTCCGATGGCAATCTCCGACTCGGAAGTCGAAGTAGAGTCGGACTCGGACTTAGATAGTGAGGAAACAAATCCTCAAGAGGTAATTGAATACTTCCTCAAATTCACTAAAGCTGATCTAGCCAAGTATATTTTCACTTTGGAAAAAAAGTCCAATTCCGATTCTTCTCGTTTCAAAGAACAACTTGACTCAATTTCCTCCGAGAGCATTTCTTTGAAAAATGAATTGGAAAAACCGAGACTTACACTCGAGAGAACTCAAGACTAGTGCTCTACCCAATGAGACCGAGTTTGAGTCACTCGAAGAGAAAATGAGCAGCTAAAGCAAAAGCTCAATGAGTCTCAAGATCTTGTTTTAAAATTCACTCAAGGTCGAAAAACCTTGACATGCTCTTAGGATCCCAATGTGTCTCCTTCAGAAAGGAAGGTCTTGGTTTCCACAAAGAGGAGGAATCCAATTCCTACTCGTAGCTTTTCAAAAATGATTCCCGAACTATAAAATTCAGGAAAGCTATGCATGGTCCTATTCATAAAAATGAAAGAAGGACTAAGTCCAGATTAGTTTACAAGAAGAAACCATCACCTCCAGTTCCCAAAGGAAAAGTTTTTCAAAAGAAAGAGATACAGACTCGGTTCTCTACACGGAAGACTCGAGAATCGGACCAAGCCCAAAGTCATTCAAATCTGGGTTCCGAAAAACCTTCTTCCTCGAAAAGGACCACGAGTAAAGAATGTTACTGGGTTCGTTAGAGGAAGTGAGAAGGGTTAGATTGTCTCTGTTTTGCAGGGTACTCGAAAAGAGTTAAAGGACACCGGTACTGGACAATGGATGCTCACGCCACATGTGAGGAGACTCAGGACTCTTTTCCGAGTTAGAAGAGCATAAAGGAGGAAAAGTCACTTTTGGAGATGACAGCAAAGGCAGGATAATTGGGATAGGCAAGATTGGAAAGGGAAGCAATCTGGTTAGCCCAATCCACCTTGTCAAAGGATTAAAGTATAATTTGCTCAAGCATCTCCCAATTATGTGATAAAGGTCAAGAGGTAAGATTCACTCGGACCAACTGTTACATTTCGATGTTACCACCAAGGAGATCAAACTCTCGGGTAAAAGATCGGGTAACACTTATACTATTCCTTTTTCGACCCCGAGTCGGAACTTATCATGTCTAAAAGCATCCTTTCTTGATGACTCATGGACATGGCATCATAGATTAGGCCATATTAGTATGCATACTATCAAGAAATTGGCATCTCATGGTCTGGTTAGAGGTTTACCTAATTGCGCTTTTGAGAAAGATAAAGTTTGTGAAGCATGCACAAGAGGGAAACAAGTCGGATCATCATTCAAATCCTCGAAGACGGTTTCCACATCCAAAGTGCTCGAATTGCTGCATATGGATTTATGTGGTGAAATCCTCGTTAAGAGCCTCGGAGGTAAATCATATATACTTGTTATTATTGATGATTATTCAAGATTTACTCGGGTGTGTTTTCTTAAGCGTAAAAATGAAGCATTCAAAGAGTTCAGCAAGCTCGTAGAAAATCCAAGTTGAGTCTCGGACTCGGATCCGGACAATTCGAACCGACCATGGAAGGGAATTCGACTACTCGGAATTTTCGAGTTTTGTGATAAGAATGGAATCTCTCACAACTTCTCAGCGCCCCAAACTCCTCAACAAAATGGAGTAGTGGAGAGAAAGAACAGAACTCTTGAACAAATAGCAAGGACAATGATGATTGAGCACAACTTACCTTACTATTTTTGGGCTGAGGCGATCAACACAGACCAACTACACTCTGAATAGATGCCTCATCGGACCAATTCGAAGAAAACACCTTATGAGCTCTACAAAGGGAAGAAACCAAATATTTCCTATTTCAAACCATTTGGAGGTAAGTGTTTTGTTCACAACAATGGTAAGGATCACTTGACCAAGTTTGATGCTCGGTCAGATGAAAGTATCTTTCCGGGTTATTCCTCTCATAGTCAAGCTTATCGCATTTTCAATAAGAGAACTAACAAAGTGGAAGAAAGCATCCACATTGTGTTTGATGAGCTTGAACAGGAAAAACCAAGTGAGTCTTCATACTCGGATCCGAAGCTTAGCAGAGAGGATGATAGTGATGAACATGGATGTGCCAAGATTCAAACTCAACCAGCTCGGAATGAAGTCACTCGAACGAAGTGACTCGGAATGAGACAATTCAAGAGCCCGCTCGGAATGTTGAAGAACAAACCGATCACTCGGACCAAGCTTCGAAGATCAAGCGGTTTAGCCTACAAATTTGGTGAATCGGAGAACAGGTAGAGCTTTCAAGTATGCTTCTAGTCACCCACTAGAAAACATATTATCCGATATCAACAGTGGGGTAAGAACTCGTTCCTCTCTTCATAATCTATGTGCATTCACTGCATTCATTTCATTAACTGAACCCAGAAATGCACTAGAGGCCCTAAATGAACCTGAATGGGTAGAGGCCATGCAAAAGGAACTCAATCAATTCGAAAGAAACCAAGTCCGGACTCGACCAAACGACCTTCCGACCACCCGAGTCATAGGAACCAAATGGGTTTTCAAGAACAAACTGGATGAAGGTGGGTTGGTAGTCGAAACAAGGCTAGACTTGTGGCTCAAGGATACAATGAAGAAGAAGGGATTGATTGTGGGGAAACCTTTGCACCTGTTGTCGGAATAGAAGCCATTAGAATATTGTTGGCATTTGCATCCAGCATGAGTATCAAATTATATCAAATGGATGTTAAGTGTGCATTTCTCAATGGTTTTATTGAAGAAGAAGTCTATGTCGAGCAACCTCCTGGTTTTGAAAACTCAGAATTTCCAAATCATGTTTTCGGACTTCAAAAAGCTTTTTATGGTCTTAAATAAGCTCCCGAGCTTGGTATGAAAGACCGAGCACTTTCTTGGTTCAAAATGATTTTATAAGAGGTTAGATCGACAAGACTCTCTTTATAAAAACCAAGGGGAAAGATTTCCTTATTGTTCGGATCTATGTTGATGACATAATTTTTGGAGCAACTAATGAAATTCCGTGCCGAGAATTTTCTGAATTGATGAGTCGGGAATTTCAAATGAGTATGATGGGAGAACTTAATTTCTTCCTTGGTCTACAAATCAAACAAGAAAAAGATGGAATCTATGTCCATCAATCAAAGTATACCAAGGAGCTGCTGAAGAAATACAAACTCCAAGATGCAAAGCACGCATCTACACCCATGAGCAACAGTATAAAACTCGACTCGGACGAGAAAGGTAAAGCAATAGATCGAAACTCTATCGAGGTATGATTGGATCTTTGCTATAACTTACTTCCAGCTCGCCGAGATATAATGTTCAGTGCATGCTTATGTGCAAGATTCCAAGTTAATCCAAAAGAATCACATCTCACTGCGGTGAAGAGAATATTCGAGATATCTTGCAGGGACTCGGAACTTAGGTCTATGTTACTCAAGAGACTCGGAACTAACTCTCATTGGATACTCGGATGCGGATTACGCTGGATACAAAGTTGATAGAAAGAGCACTTCAGGAGCGTGCCAATTTCGGGTCAATCCTTAATATCTTGGCACTCAAAGAAGCAAAACTCAGTAGCTCTATCAACTGCTGAAGCTGAGTATATTACAGCTGGAGCATGCTCTGTGCACAGATTCCGTGGATCAAGCAACACTTGAGAGATCCGGGACTTTCTTTCAAATCGGTTCCAATCAAGTGTGATAATCAAAGTGCAATCAGCATCACCAAAAATCCGATTCGAGCACTAAAAACAAAACACATTGAGGTCGGTATCATTTCTTGAGAGACCATTCCGAGAAAGGTGATATCGAACTTGAATTCATTCCTACTAATCTTCAATTAGCTGATATCTTTACTAAGCCTCTTGGTGAAGACCAGTTCTGTTTTATTAGGAATGAGCTTGGAATGCTAAATGCATAATTATGTGCCTTCTTTGTGATAATCTCATTGCATGATTAAGTGTTATGTGCTTTCAAATCTTTAACAACCATTTGTTCGAGTTGATTTCGTGATACTGAGCGGATAGTTATTATTTATTTCTTGTTTCGAGTCACTCGGAAAACTTATCCGAGTCAAACTCGGTCGTTGAGAAAAGTGGACATCAAATCTCCGGAATTATCTCTAGATGAGTGGAGAATTTCCGAATTTATTTTCAAAATCTTTTCTCTCTCTCGCTCGCCGTGATTAGACTTCTAGCCGTTGGAAGTCAAACCGCTAGAATTTTAACCGTTGAGAAGAGAACCGTCACACCGGTCCGAGGTGACCGATGATAGAGCTGAGTCGAACGGATACAAACAGCGTTGCGTTGAAGGACGATTATTTTTCTATAAATAACGCTTATTCACCTTCGTCTCGCTACTTTACATTTCATTTTCTCTTTCTCTCGAAAGCAAAACTTCTCGTGCAAGCTCTCTACATCTACAAGTGATCTCTGGACATTTTCAAGCGACGTGAAGCTCATCTCAAGTAAGCTTGACTGCTCTCAACTCTTTCTTCTACTCTTTTTCTTTCACTCTCGTCGACCTACTTTCTTCTACTCTCTCTCGAGTTTTCACTTCTCTTTTTCTTCTTCAAAATGCCTAAGAGAGGTAATCATCCCGACTTTCTTGGCTTTTCCTCTAAGAAGCCACGTACAAAAAGCCAAGAAGGCTCATCATCTTCTAAACTCGTTGTCACCCGAAGCATCTTACGCTGGACGACAAGTTCTTTCCAACCACAAAATTCTCGTGGTTGCCTCACATCCAAACCATCGGTGTTTATAATTTTCTTTGTTTTAGCGAGTTCATTTATCCCGAACTCGTCTCGGAGTTTTACACTCACCTCACTAGCTACGAAGGTGTCCTAACCTCCAGAGTTCGAACGTTACCATTCGTATCAACACCTCTCTCCTCCACCGCTTGTTCAAGGTCTCCTCTTCTTTCTTGAACAAGCAACCCCATTCCTTTCACTGAAGTCGCTGACGACTTCTTTGAAAAATACGCAAAAGAGTTCCCCGAGTCACGGAAAATTTTTCGGTGACTCAGCTCAAGTCGAAGCACATCTTCCGTGCTTCCCGCTAATGAGAACCTTTTTCTATCGGCATTCCACCAAGGAGAACCCCAACTCAAAACATTTAAAATCTCTTTTTGACATTCTTGAGGGATACGAAGTAGACCTCTTCCCTTCCATCATTGAGCGGATGGCAGCTGTGCCATCTCAACTCCAAAATAAGAAGAACACCCCTCTTCCCTTCGGTGCTCTTCTCACCCTTGTATTTAAACAATTCAAGGTTCCTCTCCCCTCGGATCCAAATGTTGTTTCGAGGTTGCCGTTGTTGTCGGTAAAAAGGAACTTCGAGGGTACGGGTACCAGGAAACTCAACCTGGTATCCGGGTACACAGCTCGGAGCTGAGGCCACCTTCTTCGCCTCGGACTCGGAAAGAAGCCCCTCTCTCTCTCCTGCCCCACCTGGTGGTGCCTCCACCTCAGGTGTCTCTAAATCTCTCTCCTCCATTTTGTCCTCCGCTTTCTTGGACAAAATCAACTCTATGTCCTCTCGAATTTAGGGACTCGCTCCGGTCATTTAAGACTGTCTATCGGTCTATGGCCATCAACCAAAAACAGCCCAATCTCGGATCCGAGAGCAAGCAAACAGTGCTCCTTGAGATGAAGGCTGCGGTGAAGGAGCAGAAGGAACCGATCGAGCTCCTCCAGGAGAGAAGGTCCAAGGTAGCTCAGGACCATGGTGACTCGGACGCATCTCGAAGCGTCCTCGAGCCCGGCCAAGACCTCCTCCTCGAGATAGCGGGGAGGATGGAGAAGAAAACCAGGAAGAAACGAAGCCGAGGAGCTCGTGGCCGAGGCGGCTCCTACCGAGGCAGCTCCTACTGGACAAGGGGTGGAACAAAAGAAGAAGAAGGAGGGCCAGCTGAGGCAAGCTTGACTAGAAGTACTCGGCTCGGACAGCGATGCCGGGTGAGTCGAAGACCTTGCTAAAGGCCAAGCTGCAGCGGGTCGGACCGAGCAAACCCCTCCAGCTACCAAGGTCCACGAGGAGGAACCTCTAGATCCTCTTGTTCCGGGTCACCACTCGGAGCCGAGCCCTTGACACCGATCCTCGTCCTCCCTTCGCCACGCTCAAGCACATCGTTAAGATCCTACCAGCGCCGGCGTACCTCTCGCCCTTCCTCTTCCACTCGGACAACCCCCTCTCCTTCTTAGGCAGACACCATGCACTCGTGTCACAATTCCACAGCTTGCAGATTCTTCTTCTTTACGAAATTCTATTTTCTTTTAATTATCTTTTTGTCCGGACATCAAATATGTACTACTTGTCTGTATTCTTCCCATCTTTTTTGTTTTTGCTGAAATGCAAGGGGGAGAATATAGGTAAAAAATTTGTTGTCTTGTTTAGGGGAGTTTCTCCATCCCTCGTCTCTGTGTGTACTTTCTTTAACTTCAATGAATTAATGCATTCTCTTCAAATTTCTCTGCGTTTATTGTTCATTGTAACCATTTCGAGTTAGCATTATTTCATTGCTAAGTATATATTCTTTATGATATAATACTTTAAGCTTGTTTTACTTGTCTTATTTTCTACGCAAGTATACAAAAACAGCATCTATATCACTAACAAAGTTTCTGTCTAAGTATGGAATGCCTTTCATCAAAAGGGGAGATTGAAGACTCATACTCTACTCCGCACATTTCGAGTTCTACCAAAGGAATTAGGTATAAGGCTTTCTCACTTATAGAGTTTTGATTCCAAGACATTCTCTCGTACCTTAGAAACTTTTCCGAGTGATATAGTATTTCCTCTAAGTGATATAGCATTTAATTCATGTATTCTTACTTATCTCTGTGAGACTCGTAAAGCATATCCGAACTTAATATTGCATACCCAGTTCCGAGTCTCTCATCACTTAGAATTATCGCATGTTCAATTGACTAGTATTCGCATGACCGCACTCAGGTCCGACTTTATATTACGGGTTCTATTCCGTTATAGTCAGTGCTTCTAGTCCGAACCATGCTTAGTCAAGATCAAGTTTGTTTCACTCGATATTCGTTGTATAACTTGATTCTCGCTTAGACTAATTTAGATGGAATTTTGAGTTTCATGGATATTAGACTCGGAAAATTCCATTCCTTTTCTCGACTCGGATAATTAGTCATTTAATTATCTTAATTATATTATTATCTCGTGTCTAATCGTGGACCAAAGTATTTTATACTTTGAGAACCAATTTGATTTTCTTTTGTAGGTTATTCAAACGAGGATATACTTTTTGATATACAAAAGTAACCTGAGCTTCAAAACGTCAAATGACCAGCGAGACATGGCTTTTCCCATTCTCCGACCTAGCCCCAAAAGATTGTGTCAAGGCTGTCTGTTTCCAGATCTGGAAAACTAAAACGCCAAGCTTAACGGTAGTTTCCACCGTATCTTTCAAGACATCGCCAGTGGTTTTGGGACTTCCAAAGGAGTTAAGAACCGTTGTCCAACGTTCATATCTCAACGGATACTTTCCGAGTGACTCGGAAAGTCCTTAACAACGGTCACAAAGGACTCTCGGTCGGAAGATGGACTCAACGGCTATGCTTGGTTGGTCATCTATAAATAGAAACCAACTCTCAAGACTTGAAGATGGCCGAACCTATTGTTAATACATATACTTGAGCAAAGTTGTTGTATTTATTCTCAATCTTCTACTTACAACTCCCACTTTGTAATTCATTATATTATGAGTTGTAAGGTCTTGTACTTAGTTACAAACACTCTCTTTCTTACTCGTAAGTAAGGTCCCTTGACTGAGCTGTAAGGGTTAACTCAGCTCGGTTGTCCCTAGCTGTAAGGGTTATCTCGGTTAGGAAGTACTAGATCGAGATAAGGGAATTTCGAGTTTAGGAAAAACTTGTAAAGAGTTGTATAAGGGAGCAACTCGGGTTCGATC
Organism: Talinum fruticosum; assembly: GCA_021018815.1. Lineage (NCBI taxonomy): Eukaryota > Viridiplantae > Streptophyta > Magnoliopsida > Caryophyllales > Talinaceae > Talinum > Talinum fruticosum. The sequence goes on along the minus strand of JAITYX010000003.1, from coordinate 1,740,572 downwards.
GATCTACGGTATTTTGTGGACTCAAAATAGTGGATTTGACTTCATGCTTGGATTAGCACGGTTCGTGGTTTTCTCGCCCCAGGAGGGTTTCCACGTACTTTCCGCATCTTCACTTTCGAGTACAATCTAGACTCGGACAGATTCAAAGTTTCGGTTTTATCTGTTTCTTTACTCTTTGCTGCAATTCTAAGTACATACTTTTCTGACCCCATTTCGGACTTAGAATCCGCCTCTGTCCGTGCCTTGATAAAAACTGTTTGATTGTAAGAAACATCTTCCACCACCCTATTCACCCCCTTCTAGGGTGATTCAATCTCTCCCCGATCAAACCTTCATTATGCATTTAGGAGAATGCCATTTGGCTTATGCAATGACCCGGCTACTTTTCAAAGATGTATGATGTCTATCTTTTTGATATGGTTGAACAATGTATGAAAATTTTTATAGATGACTTTTCCGTGTTTGGTGCGTCATTTGATGATTGTTTGACCAACTTGATTAGGGTCTTAGTAAGATGTAAAGAAAAGAATTTGATTTTAAATTAGTAGAAATGTCATTTCATGGTGCAAAAGGGATTGTCCTAGGGCATACTATTTCTCAACATGGAATTGAAGTGGATAAAGCTAAGACTAATTTGATTGCTAATCTCCCTCCTCCCACTATTGTGAAAGGTGTTTGTTCATTTCTAGGGCATGTCGGGTTTTGTAGGAGATTCATTAAGGATTTTAGTAAAATTACTAAGCCCTTATCTTCTCTCTTGGCCAAAGATGTACCGTTCCACTTCTCTAAGGAGTGTGAAGAGGCATTCATGAAGTTAAAGACCGCCTTGACCATCGCCCCTATTCTCCACCCTCTCGTGTGGAGGATCCCCTTTGAGCTTATGTGTGATGCCTCCGACTATGCTGTTGGAATTGTTTTGGGCCAAAGGATGGAGAAAAAGTCTCATGTCATTCACTATGCTAGTCATACTATAAATGATGCCCAATTGAATTACACTCGTCATCGAGAAAGAATTCTTAGCGATGGTGTTTGGATTTGAAAAGTTTAGACCTTATCTTCTTAGGTTTCATGTGATTGTCCACACCGACCGTACTGCTTTGACTTACCTCCTTGGGAAGAAAGATACCAAACCTAGGCTTGCTAGATGGGTCTTACTTCTCCAAGAATTTGATTATGAGATTAAGGATAAAAAGGGGTTCGACAATCCTATGGCAGACCACTTATCTAGAATTGTGTGTGACAATGTGAATGACCCACCCATTTTTTAATGCTTCCCGAATGAGCAATTATTTGGGATGAATTTGGAACCTTGGTATGCAGACATAGTTAATTACTTGGTAACTAGGGAAATTCCTCATAGGTGGACGAAAACTAATCGGGATGCCTTCCTTGCTAGAGTCAAATTCTTTATTTGGGATGATCCTTATTTATTTAAGTACTATCCCGACCAGATTATTAAGAGGTGTATCCCGAATTCGAAGTGAAAAATGTTAGCACTTTCTGTTATAATCAGCATATGGAGGGCATTTTAGTGGCAAGAAACCTCCGCTAAGGTTCGCCAATGTGGTTTTTATTGGCCCACACTCTTTAAAGACACTCATGCATATTGTAAGAGTTGCCTTAAGTGTCAACAGTTGGGGATTATTTCTAGGAGAGACATGATGCCCTTACACCCCATTATTGTTGTTGAAATCTTTGATATGTGGGGCATTGATTTTATAGGACCATTTCCAATCTCTTTTGGAAACGAGTATATTCTTCTTGCTATGGATTATGTGTCTAAGTAGGTTGAGGCTATCCCCACTAGATCCAATAAGGCAACGGTAGTTGTAAAATTCCTCGGAGAGAACATCTTTGCCGGTATGGCATGCCCCGCGCTATCATTAGTGACCAAGGTACTCATTTCGATAATAAATCTGTTGATGCTTTGTTGAAGAAGTATTCCATCGTCCATCACCTTGCCACCTCCTACCAACCTTAAACAAGTGGTCAAGTTGAGGTTTCCAACTAGCAAATCAAGCAAATACTTGAAAAGACTCGTCAATAAAAATAGGAAGGATTGGGCCGACAAGCTTGTCAATGCTCTTTGGGCTTATAGACTGTGTTTAAAACCCCTTTAGGCATGTCTCCTTATAGGGTGGTTTATGACAGGCCTTGTCACCTTCCGGTTGAGCTTGAGCATCGGGCTTGGTGGGCTATTAGAACTCTCAACTACGACATTGGTTTAGTTGGTGAGGAGAGGAGATAGCAAATCAATGAACTTGAAGAGATTAGGGCTGAAGCGTATGAGAGTGCCCCTCCTCTAAAGAATAGGCAAAGTTCATCCATGATCATAAAATTTTGAGAAAAAACTTTATCCCCAACATGAAGGTACTCTTGTATGATTCGAGATTGCACCTCTCCTAGGTAAGTTAAAGTTTAGGTTGACGGGTCCTTTTGTTGTTACCTAAGTTTTCCTCCATGGGGCTATAGAAATTCAGGACCCCATCACCGGTTCCCGTCAAAAAGTGAATGGCCAGCATTTAAAAGAATTTTTGAAAATACCTTTGACGGCCGACGTGGAGTGCCTTTGGCTCCATGAACCATCCTACCAATGAGTTTGAATTCTCCCTTGTACATGTGTAAATAGAGTTTGTTACTAGATTCTATTTCTTTTCCTTTTCAAAAAAAAATTAAAAACAAAAAGTTTAGGGCTTGAGCGTGCCCAAGACTAGCATGAGAGTGCCAGTTTGAGGCACGATTTCAGACTCGGAAACCGAAAGGTGGCACGACCATGCCACCCCTATTGCGCATAACTTAAATTCGGCCTCCTTTTTCTTCTTCTTTCTTTGTTTTCTGCTGTGCCACTGCTCAACCCCCACCCTCAAAAACCTCCACTTCTCTCTCTCTCTCTAAACTCCTTCACTCACCCACCAATAAATCCCACCCAAAACTCCAAATTTCTTTCACAAAATCCTCCTTTCCATCCAAAAAGCCCTAAATTTCTCACATTTGGCCTCCACTTTCTCCCTCCTCTCACCCTAATTTCACCATTAATGAGGTAGGGGTGGAAGAGAGAGAAAGCTTTGTATTTCACTTGTTTGTGTGGTTTCTTGCACACATTTTGAAGGTTATTCACAATTTAGAGGCCAAGTGACAAAGAAATTCAAAGATTCAAGTCTTTCACCATGCCTCCAAAACCTAAGAGAGCTAGGCCAACCCAAGAGGCTCCAAATCCTGAGGCAAACCCAGGTAAAGCTCAAGCCTAGCCTATTGTTCTTTCTTCTAGTGCTCGATCTATAAAATGTGTTCATAGAGAACAAAAGGCTAAATTTTATACGCTTGTTACTAGATTGGTGTGTGAGCCTCGTTACTTAGACCAAGAGACCCTTATGGGTTTAGGACTTTGGGATGATATGCATTGCTTGTTAAGTAATTTGGGTTGGCTAGATTTTATGGAGCCTAAATGTGTTGTTTTTGATTAGTTGATTGTTGAGTTCCTGAGCTCTTTGAAAGTAGACTTGGAAGGAGAGTGTAACGGGAGCTGAGTGTTCATTTTTTTCTGCCTATTTAACCAGGATTATAATTTGAATTTGGTGCAATTTAACCACATACTGCGTCTAACGCCGGGGTATTTCATGCTTAGAGGATACTTTTCCCCCGAGATGTGTGGTATAACATCACTTGTAGTAGGCGGAAAATTCATTTTGATAGAGATGGAATAGGCCTTCGGGTTCCTTTTGAGTCTATGCAAGCCAAAGTCACCCATATTTGCAACATAACCTTTCGCTACCTCCAACGTCTAATGGCCGACACGGTATTTGGGAGGCATGATAGCCAAGGTGTTGCTATGAACCTCGAGTTATTCTTACTTTGGGCAGCGATGAAGCATATTAAGGTAGATACAGGGGCCTTCATTCTCGGTCACTTAGACGAAGCATCCAAAGAAAGTGATAGCGGTAGGGGGCTTGATTACGGCTATTGCATTGGGGCTGGATTTGAGTAGTAAAGTGGAAAAACTAGAGCCCCACTTTTTGGAGAGAGGTTGGACATGAGAGAACTTCTTAGGATGAAGTTTGTGCTAGCACGAGGGAGCAAGTGATTTCTAAATCACCATGGCCTTCCTATTTTTAACTACCCAACCCAAACCGCACCACTTTAGCCGATCCGAACAATTGGAAGTTTGAGGATAGTGAGGATAATTTTATTGAGGAAAATGTCACCATGGAGGGAGATGAGGGAGATGGTAATGAGGATGAGCTAATCAAGCAGCACCCATAATTTGAAGCCGGTGGCTCATCTCAAGCCCTTCCTTTACGATATCACGATTCAATGGTTTAAGCCTTGGCCGACATGAAACTGAAAATTGCTTCACTCTGCTCCGATGATATTGCATTCGGGGAAACTTTGAGAGGGGTGCAAGATTGTTACCAGTTTGTTGAGAGTAATATCGGGGATCTTTGGGGGCACATGTATCAATATGAGGAGCGTCGGCGATAATCCGAGGCAATGAGGAGGAATGAGGAGATGTTGTGCGCCATGCATTATCGTCATGTGCATCAAGGAGGGCCCACGTACGCTTCACTGGATTGGACCCCACCCGGCCCCGGACCTAATGGTAGCCGATGAGTTTGTGAGTGCCTTTTTCCTCCACCCCAACTTTCGTATGGTATATTACTTATGGGGCTCATCTTGTATGTCATTGGGGGAACTACATGCTCATTGGGGGTTTCTAATTTAGCATCATTTATCCTATATTGCCTTGCTTTGTTTGCCCTCTCCCTCCGACTTTTTCAATATGATTGGTAACTGTTGGCCATTTGAGGTGAAATGTGGGTTATGATTGTGATTGTTGGCCAATTGAAGGATTTTGTGTTGAGATGTGATGTGTTAATCTTGGGTTTTTCGGTGTGATATTGTACATAATCTTTGTGTTTATAGCTTTGTTTTTAAGGTTGTGTTTGTTTTCCTTGTGTACATATTTGTTGTGTTGGGTTTCATGATAAAAGGGAGATGTGTCATCATTCCATGCCAAGGTATACTCAAGCTATTACCTTCCTTTTCCTCTTTACGACGCATTTATTTGTTTAATTATTGGCTCTCCCTTACCCTAATGAGGACATTGTGTGATTTTAGTGTGGGGGTGGTGAAATCATGTACCAAAAATTTTTTTGTTTTTCCAATGTAGTTTTACTTAGCTTTGGGGAGGTTTGTGTATGTTGATGGGATTTTGACCCCTAATATTTTGGTTGCTAGTTGTACATAGGTGAAATATGCTTGATTGATCACTTAACCTATTTTGTAGTTTTCGATTTTTGATAATAACCGTACTCGACATGATCGATTTTGTGCCTACCTTTTTCACTAAACCATTACTTTGGGGATTGGGTTGCTAGGTTGACCGGGAACCTTTGTTTATTAGTGGTTTTGTAATGCTCAAATGAAAGAAAACAAAAGTGAATAATTTGGCACCATTGTTCATAGTCATTATCTATATCCATATCTTTAATTGACTATGAATAAATGGTTGCTTTTGCTTGATTCCGGCACCTCTAATTGGGTTGTAAATAAGTGCTATGCACAAGTTACTAATAAAACCCCAAAAGGGAAGACAACCTAATTATGTGCTTGCTTTGTGTTCCCTTTGGAGTACTTAAGGGCCTCAAAAACCTAAGAGCTACCTAACCTGGACAAAGGGGCACTTGGAGTTGAGTTGTGTGTGTGTGTGTTAATTTTAGAAAATCCAAAAAGAAAGTTGAGCATAGAAGTCATTTAAGTAAGTAGAGGGAACCGTGTTAGCATTAGCAATTTGATTTACAAGGTTTGATAACACTTTGCACTTGAGCACCAAGGTGTAAATATCGTATCATTGTGTTGTGTGGGGTGAAAAATAAGAAACCGGGGTGCATTTGGGGTCAATGTGAGTCTTGATTGCATGACTTGCTTATATATGGCTTTGTAACTAAGTTATAAGTGTGATAAATCCTATTGATGAGTACATACTTTCCCTTTGCTTTGTATATATCTCATGTTTTGTTTTTCAAAAAAATTCCAAAAAATTTCAAAGATTTTGTGGGTATATCTTCTACAAGTCCTCACGAGATCTCACTCATACACCTGGGTTACCAAGGGGTTTAAATAGCTTGTTGCATGTGATAAATGCAATCATTGCACCTATGAAAAGGTCATTTCCTCTTGTTTTACTCAAGGATGAGCAAAATCTAAGTGTAGAGGCATTTGTTCGGGCTTGTACCGAGACATTTTTTCCACTCCTAACACTCGATTTTAGCTCTCAATAAATTCTAACTTAGGATTCTTATGCGTTTTATTTTATGTAACGCCCCGAGTTACCGATCACCTAATAACTCCCTAATCCGAGAATATTAGGTAAGGTCGCAGCGAAAGTTAATAGTCGAAGGCGTTACCGCCGCCCTAACAAAAGGACAAGACTCGACTTAAAATACCATAATAAACGAGTGTCTAGTGGTTATGCCTTCGCTGTGTCGCAAGGTGTCATCCCGACAACTTAAGTAGCCAATCCCAAGCATAGTTTTGGTACGTATTTACAAACATTAGTGACCATTACAACGGACTATAAAAGGAAGTACACAATGCTTAATCACAACCCGAAGTCAAACCCAAAATTAGCGAGGATGAGCATCACTCGTGAGCATCTAGTCCAACATAGAACGATGGCAATGAAATATCCGGCTATGTCTTGCTCCCACCAGGCTTCTTAGGCGAAGGGTCGTTAACCGATGCCTTTCCTAAAAACCAAAACATCAAAAATAATTCAAAGAATGAGTCGAAACTCAGTAAGAACATTCCCGCACGAGTAAAATAATTTTGAAATACATTGATTGAGCGCGCGCATTTCAATTCATTTTAGTTTGAAATCGGGGGAGAGAATATAAGTAAAATTTCTTGCCGGTTATTATCTCGGAAGTGGAACCCCTTGGTAATTGATACGATCGTTGAACAGGTGTCACCCCGGGCCGATCGATAACCCGAGTTGATGCCGCGCGCTGGTATAATTGGCGGGCCTAAGCCCTTGGTAATTGATAATTGGGCGGGGACCACTTAATTAGGTGGCAAAACTTGCCTTATAAATGATTCATTATTAATTGCATATATGAGAAATATTGAGATTTGATGAAACATGTGAATTTTCGAAGAGCACAGGCAATGCACGTACTCGAACCGAGGTTGTTTGCTTTCTCCCTTTTTATGAAAATTTAAGTTACTAGCTTTCCAGGCAACCGAAGTGGCCTCGGTTCCGTTTCAAATAGATTTCCATTGTTAATGAGGTTTTTCTTGAGTTTTAATACTTGAATTCGTATAATCTTTGGTAATTTGATTTATTTTCTTTATTTGTTATGTAATCGATTAAGCTAAGATTTTTGTTACTCAACTCCCTTGCACTAATTATGTTTAGACCATGATTGAGTACGTACTCGATACAGTAGTCGACTAGATTAAGCAATGATATTTACACAATGTAATGCGTTACGAACTCAAATCAAGAAAATGAAAATATGCATATACATGTATATACATACTTATGTATGTATACAAGTACCTAAACACTTCGTAGTTAATGTTGTTCTTATTATTATTAGTGTCGTTGTTGTTATTAGTAGATGCAACTAATTCGATTAATGTGCCAAGGCCAACTTATCTTTCGATCCTTATTCCTAACGTAATTTCTTTATTTCTCACTTCATCGAGTCTAAACCTATAATTAAGTGATTACTCAATCTACCAATGCCTTTCACATGGAGGCTTCACCATTAACTATATTGTTCAACTTCATACCTATACCAACTTAAGGTCGGGGCATTACTTCCCACAAACTCACATTCGTAATCACAATTACGCATGCTTAATTTTTGAACTATTTTCTCAAACTTCGCAGTTACACATTAGCCAGTTCAGCCTATGCATACACTCGCCCTACGTTTGCTCAATATAGTCATTCTCCAAAATCTCGGAATCCATCCAATTACTCAATTACATAACCAAGCATCTCTAATTTCGTTCTCTACATTAAAATTCCCTAAAAGAGATTACTTTTATACAAAATTAACCCATTAACTACCACACCTTCATCATCCATTCCAATTCAAAATTTCCCAAATAAATCCTCAAATTTCCTCAACAACGTATTTCTAAATCATACTTTTCAATTTAAAACTACAATTACTTAAATAAGGAGTTTGATAGCTTAGGGTTTAACGTTTACCTTCAAACTCGGAAAGGAGCAGTCGAGGAGGATGAGCGAGCAGTGGCGGTGGACGGCGGCTGCACCGGCAGCCCCGGGCGGGGCGACGACGAACACCGGCGGCTGCTGCGACCGTGATTGGCCGATAAGTGGCCCGCGGCGGAGGAATCGGGCACGGGGAGCAGGCGTGAATGAGAGGAAGAAGAAGGTAACGAGCCCGAGCAGAGGGAGACGGGAGCGAGAGCGAAGGCCGGCGCTGGTCTCCCGCCGGCGTCGGCTGGCGCCGGTGGCCGGAGAGGATGCCCACGGGGAAGAAGAAGCAGGGGAGGACGGGAGGAGCAGGGGAAGTAGGGAAGAACAAGAGAAGGGAAGCAGTGAGGCAAGTGAATTGAAGCCCGATTATTTTAGTTTTAACCGCCTCATCATTATTTTTTTCTACTTAATTCCAGTATAATTCTTGTGTCTGGATTTTTCTAAAAAAATCTGGTTAATTTATTTTATTTTCAAATTTTTTTTCTCTTTTCTGCATTTATTTATTTATTTTTATTATTATTATTACTTTTTAAATTTTATTTTAATAATAATGTTCACAAATTATAACTTTATTAGGAGATTTTTATTAGGGCCACTTCGTCACCTTAACCGCATAACGCATGTATAAAAATACTTTAAATATAAAATGTCGAATTGAAGTGCACGCACTCAATCATATAAATCTTATAATTAATGAATTAATTAAATAAACAATGTGGTTTAGGGTCGGGTTGTTACAGTCTTCCCCTTAAAATAAGTTTCGTCCTCGAAACTTGAGCATACGACGATAAGGCTTGCAGACTTACCTTAAAATAAGTGGGGGTATTTATTTCTCATATCTTCCTCGCTTCCCATGTGGCTTCGAGGATGTATGGTTAGTCCACAGTACTTTCACCAAAGGAATGCTCTTATTGCGGAGTTTCTTGACCCTATAGTCCAAGTATTTGCACTAGTTGCTCCTCATATATTAAATTTTCAGCAATTTCGAGGGGTTCCGTGACAATATTATGGCTTGGGTCGGGCACATACTTTCGAAGCTGTGAAACATGAAAGACATCGTGCACATGCTCGAGTTCCGATGGCAAGGTTAACTTATAAGCCACTGGACTCAATTTCTCTATGATCTCATACAGTCCGATATATTTAGGACTTAGTTTTCCTTTGACATTGAATCGTCCGACTCCTTTCACAGGGGACACTTTCGTAAATACTTAATCTCCTACCTTAAGCTCCAATGGCCTCCTTCTTTTATCTCGCATAGCTCTTTTGTCGGCTTTGGGCTGCCTTGATGTGTTCCTCGAATCTTCCTAACCTTTTCGGTTGTTTCTTGGATCAATTTAGGACCTAAAATCAATGCTTCATCCAGCTCGCTCCAACATAATGGAGTTCCGCACTTTCTTCCATATAATGCTTCAAATGGAGCCATTTTAATAGTGGCCTCGGTAACTCGTTATTATAGGAGAATTCTACCAATGGTAAATCGTCTTCCCATCTTCCTTGAAAAACAAGTACACATGCCCTCAACATATCCTCTAAGATTTGATTCACCCTTTCGCTCGTCCATCTGTCTCTCGGGTTGTATGAACTGCTAAAATTTAGTTTAGTTCCAAAGGCTCGCTGTAAAGCTTGCCAAAATCGTGCTTGGAACCTTTTGTCCCTATCGGATATGATATCCTTAGGTATTCCATGTAGTCTCACCACTTCCTTGACATATAACTCGCGCCAACTTTTCTACATTCCAGTGTGTCGTGTATTGGTATGAAATGCGCAGATTTAGTAAGTCGGTCAACAATAACCCAAATAGCATTCTTCTTCGAAGCAGTAAGGGATAATCCCATGACAAAGTCCATTGAAATCGAGTCCCATTTCCAGGTAGGTATCTCTAAGGGTCTCAACTCGCCTACGTGGCGTTGATGTTCGGCCTTAACCATTTGGCAAGTCAAACACTTATCCACATATTCTCGCGATGTCCTTTTTCATGTTATTCCACCAAAAATATTGCCTCAAGTCCTTGTACATTTTTGTTCCTCCCGGATGTACTGAGTATCGGGTATTATGAGCTTCCTCAAGAATCTTTCTCTTCAATTCCTCTTTATTCGGTACACATAATCGGCTTCGAAACCTTAGGGTTCCATCTTCATGTATTACAAACCCGGGGTTTTTCCTTTTTATTATTTTGTTTAATCTTTTCCAACTCAACATCTTCATTTTGGCCCACTTGGATTTCTTTCATTATAGTAGGTTGTACCTCTATTCCTGCCAGGAATCCATCTATGTGTCCCTTTGAGACTAATTCAACATTCATATTCTCAAGGTCCTGTAACACCCCGGGTTGGGTAATTATCATCGCGTTCAAACCGTGTTGTGTCTTTCTGCTCAATGCATCAGCCACGACATTGGCTTTCCTCGGATGGTATTGTATTTGTAAGTCATAATCCTTAAGTAACTCCAACCAGCGGCGTTGCCTTAAATTGATTTCCTTTTGGGTAAAAATGTACTTCAAGCTCGATGATCAGTATAAATCTTACAAGTTGCCCCATATAGGTAATGCCTCCAAATTTTTAGAGCAAATACAACAGCAGACCAATTCCAAATCATGGGTTGGATAATTCCTTTCATATGGTTTGAGTTGTCGGGATGCATAAGCTATGACCCTGTCATCCCGCATTAACACGCATCCTAACCCATTTTTAGAGGCGTCACTATAGACAGTGTACTCTTTACCTTCGACTAGTAAGGTAAGAATAGGGGCTGTGGTTAACCTTTTCTTTAACTCCCGAAAGGCCTCTTCACATTTATCTCGACCACGGGAATTTTGTTGTTTTCTTCAACAAATTGGTCAATGGTGCAGCTATCTTTGAAAAATCTCGTACAAATCTCCTATAATATCCTGCCAACCCAAGAAAACTTCTCACTTCGTAACATTGGTTGGTCTCGGCCATTCGGCTACCGCCTTCACTTTGTGAGGATCGACTTTAATCCTTTCTTTAGACACAACATGCCCTAAAAATGCCACCTCTTCTAACCAAAATTCACATTTTTGTAATTTAGCATACAGTTGGTGTTCTCTCAAGGTTTGTAATGCTATCCTTAGATGCTCAAGCATGTTCTCGCTTATCCTTAGAATATATGAGAATGTCATCAATAAATACCACCATAAATTTATCCAGATAAGGCCCGAAAATTCTGTTCATGAGATCCATGAATGCCGCAGGGGCATTGGTAAGCCCAAAGGGCATCACCGTATATTCATAATGCCCATACCTGGTTCTAAAGGCAGCTTTGGGTATATCTTCCTGTTTAATTCTAAGTTGGTGATACCCGGATTTCAGATCTATTTTCGAAAACACTCCAGCCCCTTGCAGTTGGTCAAACAAATCGTCAATTCTAGGTAGGGGTATTTATTCTTGACAGCTTATCTTGTTTAGCTCCCTATAATCCACACATAGTCTCAAAGTTCCATCCCTCTTTTTCACAAATAGGACTAGAGCTCCCCAAGGCGACACGCTCGGCCTAATAAATCCTTTTTGTAGCAATTCATCAAGTTGGGCCTTCAACTCTTTAAGTTCTGCTAGGGCCATTCTATATGGTGCTTTAGAGATAGGTTGTGCGCCGGAATTAGTTCAATTTCAAAATCAATCTCCCTTTGAGGAGGTAGGCCGGTAGATCCTCAGGAAATACGTTTGGAAACTCACATACTATAGGTATGTCTTCTATGTTTATCTTATCCTTCCTATCCTCAGTAACATAAGATAGGTATCCCGTACAACCATGTCTTAATAGTTTGTTAACCTTCATAACCGAAATTACAGTAATATTTCTTTGTATCTTTTTCACCATGGAAGCATATTTCCTTCCCTCTTGGCCCCTTTAAAATAACCGTACCACCTTTACAATCTATTTTGGCTTCCTGAGTTGCCAACCAATCCATTCCTAGAATCACATCAAATTCCGAAAGGTCCAATTGGATTAAGTTTACAGGAAACAACTCTCCGCTTATGACTAGGGGCACATGTTGGTAGAGAATTAAACATTCTACTACTTTTCCGTTTGGTAACCCAATGTGACACTCAATTGGAGTCTTATGATTTTCTAAGTGTAGCTGGGAGGCAGCCTGGGTAGATATAAATGAATGGGTAGCACCCGAATCAAATAAGACATAAAAAGGCTTGGAGTTTAGAAAGAGTGTACCAAGTAACAACCGTTCCCGAGGCAGCCGCTTCCTTCCTCGTTCATCACGTATGCTCGCCCTACGGTCACCGGTTTTGGGGGTGGTGCAAGTCCCCGACGTGGCGCATCGGGGGCTTCGCAGCTCCCTTTTCTACAGCTTTGCGTCTTTTTGGGCACACGTTTATTAGATGTTCGGGCTACCGCACCAAACACATTTATTGGTGCCAATGCGACATTCTCGGTGTGGTATGATTGGTCCGGCCACACTTGCTACAGTGGTTCTGGGCAACTACAGTGCGACTCTTGCTAAAGCCAGTAGCAGGTTTCTTTTGAGCTACACCCTCACTTGTATTGTCCCCTTTCCTCTTCGAGCTCCCGGGTTGGAGGCCCTTAATTCACTCTTAACTCGTTCAACGTCGGCAGCTCTCTCATACAGCTTCTTGATAATCTTTGATAGGTTGACCAGCAAGTTGATGTCGAATATAGTGGGCCAAGCCTTCCTCGAATCTTAACATCTTCATTCTTTCAGTAGCTACAAAATCCGGGCAAATCTAGACAGCTTCATGAATTGACTCGCATACCGTGTTACTCGTCATATTATTATTCATTCTCAACTCCAAGAACTCTTTTTCCTTCCGACGTCGGACCGAGGTTGGGTAGAACTTCGCTCTCGGCTCTTCTAAAAATTTCTCCCAAGTCAACTCACAACCTTGAAACTTGTTCCTCATAGTGCTCCACCAAATATCTCGCCTCACCAGTCAAGTAGTAGGTCCCTATGTTGACCCTTTCTTCTTCAGGAACCTCAACGATCGCAAATATCTTTTCCATCTCTCTAATCCATTCTTCTAACTCCACTCGGTTCGATTTTTCCATCGTAGGTCTTAGGATTGCGTCGAGCAACTCTATCGCTAACTTGTCGGGCTTAGAAGTGGATTCAATAGGCGTAGAGGGAATCCTTTTCATTAACTCGGTTACCAAGTTCTTCCAGTGAGTCCGGATCAACGGTGTTAATGGAACCTCCTAAGGACACAGAGTTGGGTCTCACCATGGCTTTGTTGCGAGTTGGGAGGAGTTTCTAACGCCGGTTCCTCAGTGGTTGTTGCCCAAGTCTCGCCGCCACATTCCGAGTGATGTTGTTACTTCCTGTCCTGGACATGCTGAATCACATAAATGCAAATTTGCTTAGTTGTTATGGTCCATATATATGTATATGTATATATATATATGTATATATATATATATATCTTACCTGCAAAACAAATGGTTACCCACTTAAAACACCACAACAGTTAGTTGAAACTATTTTCATTGTACTTACACATATACAAATAACCCCAAAATTACACGTTAGGTTTCACACCTGCAAGCATTTACGATATATTAGATTTTGTAACCTTCTCCCCCTTTCCATCCTTCCTTCTATACACAAGAAGTCATAGTTAGCTCTAACCGAGGTTGCTCGGCGGACCCAAAATCGAGCGACAACACCATTTAAGTTAGGTTGGTTGGCTTGTCATATGTACATACATCATTTATACAAACATACCCAAAAACTATACCAACCATGGACTACTGCCCTATATATACAAGTTCCCAACAAAACAGAGCCACAGCCGCCACATTAGTGACCTCGCGTAGGGTCGAGATCCGAGTCCCATTAGTCTTTGTCAGCCTCGGAATCGAACCGATATAAATCAACCGTACGTCACGTTGGTCCTCTCCTCCGCTCCCATACTCCTGTATCTCGGGGTCCTCCTCCACATCAACCTCCTCGTCCGAGCTCAATATGACAAGCTCGGGCGACTCGGTATGTTTATAACAACATGAACTCCTCCATAATCCTCGTGGCTGTCACATGGATCGTGCATGGGCTCGACTTCCGTGCTATCCTCGGAATCCGATCGCAGAGGGAAAGCTGGTAGCTGCTGGGGACCAGGTGCAGGTGGGGGTGATGGTGACCCCTCTACGAGCTCAGGTGAAGGAGGGGGTGATGGGTCGTGCAGAGAGGGAAAGAAAAACTGTAATGTCTCGTAATTAACCCCCTATGCTCCGGATTCTCTCTAACTAGGAGTTCATTGGTAATAGTGGCCCAGCACCCTCGTATTTGAAACCTAGCCGTGTCGGCTCCAGGGTCCCCTGTCACCATAAAGTCATGATATTGAGACCTAAACTCATCCCACGGGGCTACAGGTGGCGGGGACCACGTAAGCCGACGCGCTCGCACAAGTGAACTCGTGAAACTCGATAAAAGGTCCTCGCATATGTTCTAGCATGCTAGCATAAAGATGAGATATGTGTGCAGCCACAGGGGTGCCTGGTAGCATGTAGACAGCATAGGGATCCAAAGGAGCTCCTGCATGATTCATCTAAACAAGCAAAGAAAATCATCTCGAACCAACCGGGATTTACGGATCTTCAATAAATAATAAAATCGACAGATCATATAATTGTCCATAACATCAAATTACAACACTTTAAAATCCTATATGTTAAATTATCAATCTCTGGAACCTTCATCAGCTTAAGAAATCCTCAATTAAAGGAAGACCCAAGGCTTATTCAGGTGTCGGTTTTGCTTTCTAATTCCAACTTAAAGGTAATAAAGGAAATTTTCTAAAAGAGTCAATATTTCCTAAAAATTTCGGCAGAGCTCTGTTTGTAATATAGTCTATCCTCTAAACTTAAGGCTTTGAAATCCTGCATAAAAACACAATATCACTCAACGAGCCACACGCTCGGAGCATACGACTCATCGGCCACACGCCGGGTCCAACCAATATACATTAGGGTTTAAAACAACCTAAATAATCCATACTGCATCTATAACAAATTATATGAACTTAATTACAAGTCGCAGAACTTAAAAGCATATGATAGGCATGTCAACTACTTAAGTCAATCCAATATTAACTATACTACATCCACAAATCCCAAAACGGCCATTTGAGTAAATGATAGCCACGCAATCTTCCTAAAGGTCGAACCCCGACACTTTAGGATCCTATTGCTCACAAGTGATTTCTAAACCTCGGCTCGATACCACAACCGTAACGCCCTCAGCTACCGTCACCTAATAACTCCCTAATCCGAGAATATTAGGTAAGGTCGCAGCGGAAGTTAATAGCTGAAGGCGTTACCGCCGCCCTAACAAAAGGACAAGACCGACTTAAAATACCATAATAAACGAGTGTCTAGTGGTTATGCCTTCGTCGTGTCGCAAGGTGTCATCCCGACAACTTAAGTAGCCAATCCCAAGCATAGTTTTGGTACGTATTTACAAACATTAGTGACCATTACAACGGACTATAAAAGGAAGTACACAATGCTTAATCACAACCCGAAGTCAAACCCAAAATTAGCGAGGATGAGCATCACTCGTGAGCATCTAGTCCAACATAGAACGATGGCAATGAAATATCCGGCTATGTCTTGCTCCCACCAGGCTTCTTAGGCGAAGGGCTATTAACCGATGCCTTTCCTAAAAACCAAAACATCAAAAATAATTCAAAGAATGAGTCGAAACTCGATACGAACATTCCCGCACAGTAAAATAATTTTGAAATACATTGATTGAGCGCGCGCATTTCAATTCATTTTAGTTTGAAATCGGGGGAGAGAATATAAGTAAAATTGCTTGCCGGTTATTATCTCGGAAGTGGAACCCCTTGGTAATTGATACGATCGTTGAACAGTGTCACCCCGGCCGATCGATAACCCGAGTTGACGCCGCGCGGGTATAATTGGCGGGCCTAAGCCCTTGGTAATTGATAATTGGGCGGGGACCACTTAATTAGGTGGCAAAACTTGCCTTATAAATGATTCATTATTAATTGCATATATGAGAAATGTTGAGATTTGATGAAACATGTGAATTTTCGAAGGGCACGAGCAATGCACGTACTCGAACCGAGGTTGTTTGCTTTCTCCCCTTTTATGAAAATTTAAGTTACTAGCTTTCCAGCAACCGAAGTGGCCTCGGCTACGTTTCAAATAGATTTCCATTGTTAATGAGGTTTTTCTTGAGTTTTAATACTTGAATTCGTATAATCTTTGGTAATTTGATTTATTTTCTTTATTTGTTATGTAATCGATTAAGCTAAGATTTTTGTTACTCAACTCCCTTGCACTAATTATGTTTAGACCATGATTGAGTACGTACTCGATACAGATAGTCGACTAGATTAAGCAATCATATTTACACGATGTAATGCGTTACGAACTCAAATCAAGAAAATGAAAATATGCATATACATGTATATACATACTTATGTATGTATACAAGTACCTAAACACTTCGTAGTTAATAGTGTTATTATTATTATTAGTGTCGTTGTTGTTATTAGTAGATGCAACTAATTCGATTAATGTGCCAAGGCCAACTTATCTTTCGATCCTTATTCCTAACGTAATTTCTTTATTTCTCACTTCATCGAGTCTAAACCCATAACTAAGTGATTACTCAATCTACCAATGCCTTTCACATGGAGGCTTCACCATTAACTATATTGTTCAACTTCATACCTATACCAACTTAAGGTCGGGGCATTACTTCCCACAAACTCACATTCGTAATCACAATTACGCATGCTTAATTTTTGAACTATTTTCTCAAACTTCTGCAGTTACACATTAGCCGATTCAGCCTATGCATACACTCGCCCTACGTTTGCTCAATATAGTCATTCTCCAAAATCTCGGAATCCATCCAATTACTCAATTACATAACCAAGCATCTCTAATTTAATTCTCTACATTAAAATTCCCTAAAAGAGATTACATTTATACAAAATTAACCCATTAACTACCACACCTTCATCATCCATTCCAATCCGAAATTTCCCAAATAAATCCTCAAATTTCCTCAACAACGTATTTCTAAATCATACTTTTCAATTTAAAACTACAATTACTTAAATAAGGAGTTTGATAGCTTAGGGTTTAACGTTTACCTTCAAACTCGGAAAGGAGCAGTTGAGGAGGATGAGCGAGCGATGGCGGTGGACGGCGGCCGCACCGGCAACCCCGGGCGGGCGGCGACGAACACCGGCGGCTGCTGCGACCGTGATTGGCCGATAAGTGGCCCGCGGCAGAGGAATCGGGCGCAGGGAGCAGGCGTGAATGAGAGGAAGAAGAAGGTAACGAGCCCGGTAGAGGGAGACGGGAGGGAGAGCGAAGGCCGGCGCTGGTCTCCCGCCGGCTGCCGGCTGGCGCTGGTGGCCGGAGAGGATGCCCACGAGGAAGAAGAAGCAGGGGAGGACGGGAGGAGCGGGAAGCGAGGAAGAACGGGAGAAGGGAAGCGAGTGAGGCAAGTGAATTGAAGCCCGATTATTTTAGTTTTAACCGCCTCATCATTTTTTTTTTTTCTACTTAATTCCGGATAATTCTTGTGTCTGGATTTTTCTAAAAAAACTCTGGTTAATTTATTTTATTTTCAAATTTTTTTCTCTTTTCTCGCATTTATTTATTTATTTATTTATTTTTATTATTATTATTACTTTTTAAATTTTATTTTAATAATAATGTTCACAAATTATAACTTTATTAGGAGATTTTTATTAGGGCCACTTCGTCACCTTAACCGCATAACGCATGTATAAAAATACTTTAAATATAAAATGTCGAATTGAAGTGCACGCGCTCAATCATATAAATCTTATAATTAATGAATTAATTAAATAAACAATGTGGTTTAAGGTCGGGTTGTTACATTTTACTTTATTAGGGAATCAATCGGAGGAGCAAAAACTCGGATACCATCAAGGATTTAAGGAGCAAATGAAGGTTCGAGGAAGAGAAGAGCAAGCCATGAAGAAATAGCCAAGAAGTTCATGGCACTGGCCATACCGAATATGTCATGACCGTGCCGGTTGGCATGAGCATGCCGAAACCGGGCATGACCGTGCCGGTATGTTATTCCCTCGCAGCCTTCAGACAGCGAAGGTGGCACGGTCATGACCTTGCCATGTGGCACGACTGTGCCAACTTAGTTTTCAGACTTTATAAAAACGCTCGTTTCGACTCCCGAAAAGGAGCTCGCCATTATTCTATTTTTTAGGGTTTTATTAGCAACTTTCTCTGTAAACCCTCTCGTAAACTCTCTTAATGTTTTGGGTTCAAATCAATGCAAGTTTAATATTTTCTACTTTCATTTTATTCCTTTGCAAATTTCTTTGACTTTGATACTAATTTCAAGTATTTTACTTCATGCTCTGTTTTGATTATTTCCAAAACCCACACCAAAACCCCTATTTAGGTGACAGAGAGGGTAAAAGTGATTAAAGACTTACCTTCAATTAGGCTAGAGGCTTTTCCGCACTTTCGCAATCTTAATCACTATCTTAGATGTACTAATGCTATTGATTTTCCTCTTTTCCCCCTTTTCTTTAGTTTTTCATTATTATACCCACAAAAAGAGTGGCTTTGATTGGAGAATTGTGCTGGAAATTAGACATGTAATTAATGTTGGAGGTGCTTATAATGGGTAATTTTTTCTTAATCCCTCTTTTACATTTTTGTTTAGTGGTGGCTATTTAGGATTGTTTTTTATTTATTTCTCTAGTTGTGGGTATTAGGATTGCTTTTCATTTGTGAGTAATTGTGATTTTGTTGGTGATAGGTTTGAGGAGAAATTTGGTTGTTGTGCCCCAAGTGGATTTGATCACATTAGCTAGCTTGGCTTAGCGTAATTGTTGGTTTTAGTCTTAAGTGTTTGTTAATTTAGTAGATTGATTGTTTTTAGTAGTTTAGTTCATTTAGTGAATCCCCTTTCAATCAAATACTAGTGGTAGTTTCCATCCATCCCCGAGGATGATAATGTAAACCCTTGAGCATGACTTGGAAGTGGGAGATTCAAATTTGCGCTCGCTGAGCAAATAGTGTCCACTCGGCGAAGTACTATAGAAAGTGGCCGACTTTATCTACGCCCCGGAGATATGCGCAGAGGAAGGAGAGGAGGTCAAGAGGAAAGGAGGGGATGAAAAATTCAATCTTTGAAATGAAAAGAAGTCTAAGGGGAATGAAGTGGATCACCTGGTTCAATATCGACCCCAAAAGCATTCTTATGGAGATCAAGGGGTACCCCATGCTGAAAAAGCCACCTCCCATGACCACTCCGGCAAAAGCGCGAACCTCCAACAAGTATTGCGAGTATCATGAACAAACTAGACACAACACTACCAAGTGTCGTGCGTTAAAAAAGGCGCTTGGGAGTTGGCGGACAATGAGAAAATTGATCACTTTCTCAAGAAAGATACAAGTGGAACACAAGGAGGTTCCTCAAGATAGGGAGATAAGCACTATGATAATGATGATTCCACCAGGGTTGTGGCCACCATTGCTCGGGGCTTCACCGGGGATTCACCAGGGGTATGACCCCTCCTCCTAGAAAGCCCATATCTAGAGTGCTTAACAGTGTTTTGATCATTGGCCAACGTATGAAGGTGCCCACAATGACCTTCGAGCATAAGATTTAAAAGGCATGGCCACTCCAAACAATGATCCCTTGGTTGTCACATTGAAAATCTCGGACGCCATAGTCCGGAGGATCCTTGTGGATAGGGAGAGCTCGGTGGACATCATCACCATGGAATGTCTAAATCCGTTAAAGTATAACCCCCGTAATCTCATCCCCCTCGTCAATCTTATCCTAGGATTTAGGGAGGGCGGACGGTACACTCGATAAGCATGATCCGCCTATTGGTCGGGATTAGAGAAAGGGCCAGGGTCGGAAAATCAAAGTAAGCTTTTTAGTAGTTGGCGTGCCTTCCACCTACAATGTCATCATTGGGTGCCCATCCTTAATCGAGGCCAAAGCCGTCATCGCTCCATATCTCTTCCTCATGCAATACGAGTTTGTTGACGGATCCATAGTCAAGATTTACTGGAGACCAAAAACTACATGAGAATGCTATATCGTAAACCTTCGACTTTTTATGGAGAAGCGAAGGAGGAGGGGAAGCCTTAAGATGATCCTAAGGGGAAAAAGCCAAAGGTGGAACCCTATGCTAAGATTCCCAAAACTATGATGGTGTGCTTCGCTATCACGGAAGATCATAACAAGGTCCGGCCTATGCCTTTTAAAGACATTGAACTCATCCCCTTAGAGGAAGCATGCCTCGATTGCTCCGTGTAAGTGGGAAAGAACCTTCACAAGGGGATCAAAGAGAGTCTCACCAACTCCCGAAAGAATACAAAGATATCTTTGCTTTTGGACCTAGGGAAGACATTTAGCCCAATCTGAGTTTGTGAACCGTTAGGCCATTTCTAAGCCATGGACAATGCCACAGCTTCGCGCTTTCACCATTTCAAATCAACAACTTATGATAGCATTGTCTGTGGCTTAGAGACATTCCCGCATTTCCATCCCATAGCATTTTAACTGCTAGGGTTAAGCCTCAAGGTCATGAAGCACAAGTTAAACGTTGACCCCTCTAACAAACCTCGTTATTTAGAAGCGAAGACATCCGGGGCGGAACACGCATGCCCGTGGTCGAGGAGGTCAAGAAGCTATTTGAAGCAGTGGTTCATTCGAGAGCGCCAGTACCCCAAGTTGATCGCTAATGTGGTCTTGATGAAAAAGTCTAACGACACATGGAGAATTTGCTTCGACTTCACTAACCTCAACAAGGCGTGCCCTAAGGATAGCTATCCTTTGCCAAAGATTGACAAGCTCGTAGATGCTACCATAAGGCATGCCCTTCTTAGCTTCATGGATATCTTCTCGGGATATCACCGGATCCCGCTAAGCAAGGAAGACCAAGAAAAATGACCTTCATTACCGATTAAGGCTTGTATTGCTATAACGTCATGCCTTTTAGATTGAAGAATGTCGAGCCACCTATCAATGGTTAGTAAACATGATCTTTTCCTATCTCATCGGAAAGACCATGGAAGTGTATGTTGACGACATTATTGTCAAAAGTAAACGGCACCTCGACCACGTCTTCGACCTCCGGAGGATGTTTGAAGTCCTACGAAAGTATGGGATGAAGTTGAATCCTAAGAAATGCACCTTCTGAGTCAAAATAGGGAAGTTCCTGGGGTTCATGATCAATCATAGAGGGATCCAAGTAAACCCCGACAAGGTGCAAGTGGTGCTTGATATGAAGCCCCTAAAGCAAGTAAAGGAGGTTCGAAGCTAATAAGGTATGTGGGTCGCTTTGGGTCGATTCATGTCAAGATCCGTAGACAAATGTCAACCTTTCTTTAAGGTCCTTAAGAGAAGGGCTAAGTTTGAGTGGGACTCGAGGCGGAAGAAGCATTCTCCCAGCTGAAAGCGTACTTGGCTCAACTTCCTAAGATTATAAGTCCAACTCAGGGGCCTACTCTTTTATCTTGCAAGTATTAAACCAAGCAAGTGAGCACAATCCTTCTTATGGAAGAAGAGAATGAACATATTTCAGCTTACTACGTCGGCCATGCACTCCCAAGCGCCGAGCTGTGCTATCCTCTAATTAGGAAGTTTGCATACACCCTCCTTCTAGCTAGTAGGAAGTTATGCCCTTACTTTGAGGTACACAAAGTAACGATACTTACTCGACCAGCCTTTGAAGAATGTACTTCAAAAATTTGAAAGTTATGAGAGAATGTTAAAATGGGCCATCAAGCCGACTCCGCATGGCCTAGAGTTCGAGCCTCGAAGAGCAATCAAGGCTCAAGAGTTGGCTAACTTCATAGTCGAATGCTCACACCATGACCAGCCCCCGCCTCCAAAGATTGAGTATTTGACCCTCTACATAGATGATCTACGACCAAGGATGGGACCGGAGCACACACTCAAATTCATGTTCAAAGCTTCAAATAATGAGGCTGAATATAAGGCTCTCCTAGTAGGCCTAGACCTTTGCTATTCGACGGGAGAAAACTCAGTAAAAGCCTACTTTGATTCTCAACTTATAGACTCCCAACTAAACAGAGAGTACGAAGCCCGGGATAAGGCATGATAGCATACCTTAGAAAGGTTAAGGAGGTAGTGGGGCGACTCCTACACTTTGAAATCTTACATGTCCGTTGCTCGGAAAACATGCAGGAAAATGTTCTCTCCAAGCTAGCCAATTCCTCGGTTGATAGATAACCAAAGAAGATCCAGTGGGAAGTGCTTGGGGAAAGAAGTACTGATGCCATGGAGGCCATGTGGTTGGATAGAAGCAGCACTTGGATAGATCCCCTCATCAAATACCTTTCCAAGGGAGAGCTCCTCGAAGATAGCAAAGAGGTCGACCATGTCAAGAAGAGGGCTGAATGGTTCATTTAGTGTGATGAACACTCTACAAGAGAGCATACACTCAACCCTTGCTTTGATGCATACCCTCGGAGCTAGGCTAGAAGATACTAGAGCAAATTCATGAAGAAGTTTATAGCTCACACATAGGGGAAGGGCCCCGACAACCAAAGCCCTATGGATTGGCTGTTATTGGCCATCCTTATAGGAAGACTCAATGAATCCGGTGAAGCGATGCGACAAGTGCCAAAAGTTCGCCCTAGTCCTAAAGCACCCCTTTATAAAGCCGACCCATATCCTATCTCCTCTTTCTTTTACAAAGTGAGGGATGGATATCCTCGGTCCATTCCCAAAAGCTACGAGTCCTGGAAAGAGGGGAAGTCGGGGGAGGAGGGGAAGGGGGATCGGGGTGGGAGGAGCCGAGAGGGAGAGATGAGGGAGGGAGAAAGGGGCCCGAGAGGGAGCGAGAAGGAGAGAGAGAAGGGAGGAAGAAAGGGGGACCCGGAGCTGGAGGGGGAAGAGGTGTTAGGAGAGAAAGAGGACAGGGGTTTGGGGCGGCGGGGGTGGTTAGGCGAAAGTGAAGGAGAGAGAGCGGAGTCGGGAGGCGAAGTTGGGAGTCGGGAGTCGGGAATTGCGAGTTGTTAGAGAAAGTCGGAAAAATTATAAAAAATTAAATTAAAAATCACATAACTCGAAAAAATTGCTGCTACGAAATGTATGATTTCAAAGCCCAAATGTCTATCAACGAATTGTAACAACTTAGCCTATGGGAGCTAAAAACTAGCATTTCTACCCCTCAAAGGGGCATCCTTCGGAGTTGAGCTTTAATTTACGCTTAACGATAACTTAGACTTCGGGTGCTATAAACATTGCATTCTCAACTCCATAAAGGAATGCCCCTTGGAGGTTATCATTTCTCATGCACTTTCAAGCCTTCAAGAGTTGAAAGGTCAAGTAAAGATCCATGTCATCATGGGCACCTGTACTCCTAACTGGAGGTTAGGGGTCGCGCTTTCCGTGGGATGTTACCTAGCGAGACTCATGCATTTTTAAGCCTCCGGGAGCTGAAAAGTCGCATAAAGACCAATGTCATGATGGGCACTCACACTCCTACCTTAAGGTTAGGGGTCGTGCCCTTCGTGGGATGTTCCACGAGTGAGACTCATGCAATTTCAAGCTTTCAACGGATGAAAGGTCATGGAAAGACACTTGTCGTTATAGGCATTTGCACTCCTAACTAAAGGTTAGGGGTCATGCTCTCAGAGGGATCTTCCCTAGCGAGACCCATTCACTTTCAAGCTTCTTAAAGCTAAAAGGTCGTGTAAAGACCCACAACGGTATTACAGTGGGCAAACTCATATTTCTAATTAAAGGCAGCTAGGGGCTT
Source organism: Talinum fruticosum (assembly GCA_021018815.1). Classification (NCBI taxonomy): domain Eukaryota; kingdom Viridiplantae; phylum Streptophyta; class Magnoliopsida; order Caryophyllales; family Talinaceae; genus Talinum; species Talinum fruticosum. Next base: position 1,716,563 of record JAITYX010000003.1, on the reverse strand, counting down.
GAATACCTCAATGGTCCTAGTGGGACCATGGAGAACTCACCCTCCTCAAGAAGCTTATACACCCTAAAGGGAAAAGAATACCTAGTTTCCATGAGAATTTAGACGTTCTCGTAAAAAGACCATGGGAGAACTCGTCCTCCTCAATATTCTTTTTATCCCCACGGGGCTAGAAGAATTATTCACCGATACGACACCTCAATAAAGAGCTAATAGAAGAAAGCGTGGCAAAGTGGAAGAAAGAAACTTCATTCATTCATTTGTTAAAATAAAGACATAAGGCATGACGTACAACAAGATAGAAGCATCAAAAATACAAAAGCGAAATGATACTACAGGTGCTTTAACTTCAAGGGAAGGTCCAAGGGCATGTCCTCATTTCTTCTTAGGGAGCTTCCTCTTCTTTTCCTTGGGAAGGTTCCTCCCCTTCTCCTTAGGCAAGTTCCTCCGGTAGAGAGAAGAGCGGGAGGAAGGGTTGTTTACTAACTAGCTGCTCTCTAAAGAAGGATAAGATGATGAGTCTATACTTGAAGTGGCACCTCCTCCCGCCGCATCACCCGTTAAGGAACTTGGGTTCCCTTGTCGAAGCTCAATATCATGATCATGATTGCGCTCTACCCAACTTTTGAGGAAGTCCCACTCGGGCGCACCACGACTTGAAAAAGCCTATGATGCTTCTCATCGTTTATCAACTGCAGACTCCGTAGCATCCGGAATGAGATATCTATAGAACGTCTCTACAACAAGGGTTGGGTGACGGTGGGCAAGAGCTGCTTGTTCCGCCTAATCCCGGTCAACGTAAGGGCATAATCTCTCGTACTAAGCAGGAAGTGCCCTATAGGTCATTTTCTCCAAGGTAAAAGAGAAGAAATGAAGTAAAAAATGGAGTTTCACTACTCCCATCCATGTCCCCCAATTTATAAAGGCTTGAGGGATGAAAAATGTAACAGTAAACACTTCACATTCCACTTACCCACCTAGAGAAGTTTGTTAGTAAAATGTGATGCGCTAAATGATACGAAAATTTTCCCGAGAGTTCCAGTTTGTCCGCCACGTCATTAGCCAGCAAAGCCCGATCAATCGGACAATTGAGGTACAAGCCCGAATCCACTCTCAAACGAGTCCAGTAAGCTCAAAGCCCACTAGCATTAGGGTTGGTCTCCTTATTATAGTAAAATTACTGCTCTACCCTTTATTTAATTTTCCTATAAATGCCCACGTACCCAAACATCACATAAGACGATAACTTCACCACTTCCAAGAATTACTACTCTTAGCAAAATCCCAAAAGTCTTGCCTTTCTTGGTAAGTAAGCATAAATCCCTAAAATTCCCCTTCATGTTCATTGAGAAAGATTCTCCTTGATTTGCTCAATCGATTCCGATCATTGAATTGAGCGTCGGACGGGCGTTCCCGGGATCCACCCCGGGCTTAGCTTTTGCAAGAATCCGCCCTGACTACATGGAGTTCGTCCATTCGAGTGAAACCACTAGGATTAAAGCATTAGATCCATTCTCTTCAAATCATCATCCACATCAGCACCCTGGTTTCATACTGAAACAATATCTAAGATACAAGCATGTTATTTCATCTCCAAGTCAAACCGTCAAATGTAGATGCTTCCAATCTAGCCTTAAAACACTACAAAAAATATGGTGTGCTATTCCACCCTTATGTAACAAAATGACTAAGTGTGATAGAAAAATAAGCGAAAATCAGTTCTTGAAATCATCTCCATACATAATAAGTGAGGAAAAATATAACCACTCTTGTAAGAGTGGTAGTAACCTATTAAGGTATGTCCACGCGTATTAGAGTAGTGATTTACATCTCCTGCACATGGGTTATTTAACATAAATAATAAGTGTGACAGCTTGTTTTGAAATATTTGAAATATGTGGAAAGAAATTCTTTTAAGGTTGGACAATTTCTAGTAATCAAATAAAACATCCGACCACCGGGCAGCTCGAAAAATTCTTGACTCCCTTTTCGAAGCAGTGGTACTCGAATGATACGAAGCATCCCTTCCTACAATACAGAGATTGAGCGTTAGAAGGAGGTAGGAGCATTCACTCTTGCTATGCCGCACTCTCGTACTTATCCAGGTTGCCTTCTATTCCTCTAAAAGATGTCGATTCATCCACACTTTCATTCTTTGTAGAGGAAGGCTATGAAGCGAAAAAGGTCATGCAGCTAGGGCTAGGAATACTAAATACGCAATGAAAAAGAAATTTTTAAATAATTAAAAAACATTTAATATAATAAGGAAACATTTTTTTGCGAATTTTCGATTTCCTTTTCTTTTACAATACATTACCCAATATACTTAAAAATCAAAACAAGAAATAATTCATTACGGTAGTTAGAAGAGCGACACAAGCGAGGAGAGCGAGACCGGCGACGAGGACGATGAGAACGAGCAAATCTGAAGTAGTGAGGAGGAGAGCGAGAGTAAGAGCAAGAGTAAGAGCAAGAGTAGAGCGGATCGTGAAACCGGGGTGGCCGATAGTAGTAGCAATTCTCGCGGTTTAGGTTTTCTGAAAATACATTTCATTATAGTAGAATTGAAGAACCGTTATAAGAAAGGATCGATTACTACTGCTCTTTCACAAAACCGTAGTCAAAAGTGGACTACTTGACCTATGACTACGGTTCGAGTGAAAGAACCATAGTCATAGGTGTAATAAAAGACCGCTTATTTGCAAAAATACCACCGCCTCATTTTTCATGACGATTTTTGCTTTTAACCGTTGTAAATTGGCCGTGATAAAAAGTCATATCTCGTAGTAGTGTCACACCCTAATCTCATTTTCTTTCTTATTTCCCGCTCGAAGTAAATTTCACACATGTTTGCTCCATGGTTTTTTTTAAAAAAATAAATAAAAATTGGTTAAATGAAAAAGAAGTAAGACAAAACCGAAAAACTCACCTTAATAAACTAAACCTTAATTTGAAAAGTACGTATTCTCAATCCGAGGACAGATCCATGCTAGGGCAACTCGGGTCATCCGGTCCCTGCCCTTTTGAGAAAAAAAATTACATAAAAAACAATTAAAAATCTAATATATGTTAATTGACCCCAATTAATTTTAAGAAGAATTATCCAGCTTAACTAGTCAAACGCTCCAATAGCCTAAGTCTCCATATCAATGGTCGCGTGTTCGAGTCCCTTCGAGAGCAATTGATAATAGGAAGAAAAATTTCTCTCTCAAGGGGTAATATATCCACAAATATAAGTGTGACGGCTGATCATCGCTTTCTTCGGATATAAGCGTAGCCGAAGATGGCTCCTACCAAACTTATTAAGCGTGCTGAATATTTCTCTACTAATACCCATGGCACTGGGCAATTTTAACTGTGGATACATGCCACATTTTTTGATAATGAAGGGGTAACTCAAACATGGTTAAACAAACTTCCAATTTAGTTTGTCAACTCATAGGAAGACCTTAGCAACAAGTTTAAGAGTCACTTTTGTGGGGAGACGATTTTACATGAATACAAACTTGAAGATCATATGAGAAGTTTGGAGAGACAGATGGCCCTTGAAGAGTTTCATTGAATGATTCACCAAGGAGACTATGTCCGTTATAGGTTTGAACCATCATATAGTTTTGGCTGCTCGAAGACTCACGTAAGACTAACTTACCCTTATTTTGAATTTAAGAAATTCATCTAAATTTAAGATTAATCAAGATGCACCGTAAAAGAAATTTACAGGATAAAGTCATTTGATATAACAATCATTAATTTTGCATGACTTATACATGACTAACCTAAGACTTAAATCTTAAAAGAATATATCTTAAACTCAATTCTACTTCGAAAGTATAAATTGACCCAGTCATATTAACTCGAGCTAGACTAAGTTACTCATTTCTTAAAAACTTACCCCCTTAGTATGACTCGGACATTAAGTTTTCCAAAATATTTTCACATTTAATACATCATCTTGAATATGACATTTTTCATGAAATGAACTAGAATTAATTGTTTTCATTCTATTTAAGCTAGATTTATTACGCTATAATTAATTAACTTAACAAAATTAGAAAATGTTTAAATAATTTATGTACCCATTAAGGTTGAACTTATTATTTATAAGTTTAGACACATGTGGAATTTAAACATATTGAATATTGAAGTTGAAAAATTCTACATTAATAGATTAAGAATAATCGGTCTTTAAATACCTTATTTAGATTAATCCTAATCTAATTAGGGACCAAAGTATTTTTATACTTAACCATTCTTTAATTTATTTTTACAAGTTTTCTATAGCTGATTAATCTCAAAGAAAAGAAAATAAAGGCTTAATAATCGTTGAAGATTTGTAGATAGAAAACCCAAAAACCCAGAATAACTCGGACTAAGTTAAGAGGATTGGTTGTTGTCGTTTCGGTAATTTCTTATTTTCGAGTCTAACGAGTTTTTATACCTATATTTTTAGTTTCTTGGAGTTGGTAGAACAACTTTTGGCAACTAGGACCTACGCTTAACGACTATTTCAAAGATGGTTAAGAAACTTAGTCTTCAAACTATCCATCACAACGGCTAACCGATCCTATTCTTCCAAGTCTTCTCTCAAGGAAGACTATATAAAGAAGCCTTGGTATAAGATTCTCACTGGCAAACATGTTGGAAAATACATGAGCTTAACTGAATATACACTTCTAGCTTACAACTCATACTTTGTAATCTTACTCTTTCCAAATTGTAACACTTAGTGAGAAAAATCTTATAATCACTCTCTGTTCTTTAAATACTTTTCTGATTTTCCTTGGGTTAGTTGATAATGTAACTTCGACATAGTTGTCCCTAGTTGATAAGGGAACTTCAATTTGGAAGTATTAGGTCAGATAAGGGAATTTATAGGCTAGGAAAAATTGTAAGAGATTTATTCAATTAATGGATTTTGGCTTGGTTCATGGATAAGCATTATTTGAGGTTTTCTACCTGAAGACTCGGACTTTACATCTCACCTTTCGAGTTCTATCTAGGGAATCAAGTATAAGACCTTCTTACTTAAAAAGTTTTGATTCCAAGTCATTTCTTATGTCTTAGAAACTTTTACGAGTGATATGGTACTTTTTCTAAGTGTTATAGAATCTATCTCATGCATTTATGCATGACTCGTGTGACTCGTAAATCATCTTTGCATGGTTCACTCGGTTGTGAGTCACTTAACACTCGGACATATCGCATGATTCAAACACTATCTTTCTCGCGCTCCGACTCGGTATTTCGGTTTGAATTATGCTTAGTCTAGATCAAGTCTGTCTACTCTATTATATCATATTTGACTTGATTCACTTTTAGATCGACTCGGATGGAATTTTGAGTATCATGAATATTAGACTCGGAAAATTCCATTCCTTTTCCGACTCAAATAATAAGTAAATTAATTATCTTAATTATATCATTATCCGTGTCTAATCTTGGACCAAAGTATTTTATACTTTGAGAACCAAATTGATTTACTTTTGTAGGTGATTCAAACGAGACTATCCTATATTTGAAATACAAAAGTAGCTGGCTTCAAAACGTCAAATCACCAGCAGACAAGGCTTTTTCCACCTCCGACCTAGCCTCGACCACTCGTGTCGGGGTTGTGCTGTTTCCAAAAATGGAAATCCGTAACGCTAAGCTCAACGGTGGTTTCCACCTTACTTTTGAAGACACCGCTAGTGGTTTTAGGCACTTCCGAGGAAGACAAGAGCCGCTGTATAACGTTCACATATCAACGTATATTTTCTAAGTGACTCGGAAAATCCTACCCAACGGTCATAAAGGAACTTCCGGTCAAAAGATGGACACAACGGCTAAGCTGCTTGGTCATCTATAAAAGGAAGCCAACTCTCAAGACTTGAAGATTGCCGAACCTATTGATAATACACATACTTGATCGAAGTCTTTGTATTCATTCTCAATCTTCTACTTACAACTCCCACTCTGTAATTCATTATATTCCGAGTTGTAAGGTCTTGTACTTAGTTACAAACACTCTCTTTCTTACTCTCTAAGTAAGGTCCTTTGATCGAGCTATAAGGGTTAACTCAGCTCGGTTGTCCTTAACTCGTAAGGGTTATCTCGGGTAGGAAGTACTAGATCGGATAAGGGAATTTCGAGTCTAGGAAAACTTGTAAAGAGTTGTCTAAGGGAGCAACTAGGGGTTTAGTCGAGTCCATCGTATTTTGTGGAATCAAAATAGTGGATTTGACTTCGTGCTTGGATTAGCACGGTCCGTGGTTTTCTCGCCCAGGAGGGTTTCCACGTACTTTCGTGTCTTCACATTCCGAGTACATTCTAGACCTAGACAGACTCAAAGTTTCAGCTTAATCGCTTCTTTACTCTTCTTTGTTTTCCGAGTTCATACTTTTCTAACCTTAATATAGACTCGAATTTGCATCTACTTGCACTTTGTTCGAAAGAGTTTGATTTTAAGAGAAAATCTTCCACCACCCTATTCACTCCCCTCTAGGGTGACTTAGTCTCTCCCTGAGCAAACCTTCACTACCCCACGAGGGTTTCCTCATAAAACTTCTCATCTTTTATTTTGTTACTCGATTCATTCTTGACTCGGTTTCTCTTTCTAAATAGTCAATTCTTTAGAACTTCAAATTTTTGCAAAAATCCTTCAACCCCACCTAGGGTGATTAAGTTCTCCAATTGATCACCGCTTTACTAATGGGCTGAGGGAAAAAGGTCCAAGAAACACCAAGGAACCACGGGCGGAAGAAATAGGATAGAAAAGAGAAGATAAATAGGCCTTAAAGGCATTTCTAAAATGGATGGGAAAGGAATTTTGAGGGAGATTGAATGCTCGTTTACCTTTAGGTCAACCTAAACATATCAAGAAGAGGGTATGCTTATAAATAAAGATAAGTAGTGTGAATTTAGTATGATTATGGTCATAACATAGAGAAATGTAGAGCTATAAATAAAATATTGGAACATCCGGTGTTGAAAGATTTGTTGGATTAATATCTAAAAGACAACCTCTTAAGAAGTAAAAAGTTTTATACGCCTGTAGATACCTAAAAAGTGTCTTGGTATTTTTTAACGCTTTTTTACTTTTATTGTTGGCCCGATGATGAAATTTATCTTCACCTCTTTATTTGGTGCTATATTTAGACCAAGGCAAGTGTGACTTTCCTTTCTACTAGCCTAAAAATCAAACAACTAGCGAGCCAACAACTAGAAAGTATAAAGCAACCTACACAATAGCCTAACCGACCCACACCAGTCACCAAACCCGAGCTTTGGAATGTGCCAAAGCTAGGAACAAATCTCCAGACCATGCAATGGACCAGTACCGGTCACATTTTCACCCAAAATGCGTCGTCTTGACCTCGATCAAAATGGGAAGGCTCAAGGTAACCCATGCCGATTACCCAAGGTTCTAGAACGCAAGCATTTTCATTTGGTCGGTGTGGGCAGATTTTTAACCGATTTTAATTTATTTTTCGATGCTAGTTTTGTTGATTTCCGATCGAAGTGAGGCTTAAAAGAGAAACCCTAACCCTACTTCATTTATGTAAATAGAGAGCTTCCTCCCTCATTTCCACACACCATCTTGATATTAATTTAAGTTGCCTTTTGCCCTTATTCTACTAAAATTTTCCGACTTTCTCTATTTACACTCCCATTTCTGTTTCTAAACTACTTAGAAGAAGCCTTTCATAAGAGGAAGTTTACTTCCACCCCGTTCCGTTTAGCTTTATCTTTAGCTTACAGACTTTACAACTCTTTATAACTTCTTGCATTGCTACAACCGCTTATAGTTCCTTACAAATATTTACATCTCCTTAAAGATCCTTACATTTTTTATAACTAACTTTACTACCCACGTTAGTCATCCTTACTAACTAACCTACGTTGGTCGTTGTGGTGGATTCCATGCTTGACTCCTATTCCAAGCAACCCCATCGCTTCCGCCCAGTTAGGCTCCTTACAATCATTCCGGAAAGTTTAACCTATCTTGAGAATTTAAAAAAGCATTTCCAAAATCAAATGGTTTCTAAAACCAATAATTCACTTAAAAATCAAAAGCCTTATTGTCTTGATAAGCTCACCTCTAGTGAAACAGACATTCGTGGGGAACGCGATCCGCACACGAGCCGTGGTTCTTACAATAGCGACTCCATCTGGGACGAAAGCAAATAAAATTACATTTTCCAAAACCACAATACATAAATTGAAATAAATGAAATCAAAGTAAAGTAATAAATAGACAAATGCAAGTCGGGAATTCTACATCTCATGCCTTCAAGTAGACCCACCTGTTGATCTCCAAAGTTTTGTTGGATTTTGACAATGTGATGACAGGAAAATGAAGGTAAAAGAAGAAGTGAAATTCATCTTATTCAAGGATTTTTGTGAGTTGTTTAGAAATGGAAATGGGAGTGTGACTGGAGAGAGTAGAAAGTAAAAAGTAGAGAGTAAGGAGAAAATCTTAGCAACACTAAAACATCAATGGAAGATGTTGACTTTCAAGAGGAAGAATTACGAGTTGTCCGGATGATCTCTAGAGGGTCATCCACCTGTAGGGCTATTTATTAAAGCCCTCAAGAGTCATGTACATACCTTGGACAAGGCACCTTTTAGATTAAATTTAGTCTCCTCTCGGCTATAACCTAAGATGCGCAAAAATTCAAACCTCTATATTAGCCATGTGATAATCCTATGACCATAAGTGACCAATTATAAAATCTATTGGTTGTACTTAAGAATATTAAGATATTTTTGCCTACTTTGAAAAAGAAATCCTAGAGACAAGACTATAGCTAATGATAGACAAATTTGTTATAAACGCCAAGGAAAAGCTTGTGAAATAGAAGAAGAGACACTTCTACAAATAGGAACAAAGATGTCACGAAGGAGGTCTAAAAACTATTAGATGCTTCTTTTATCAAATAATTTTAGTAACCTCATTGGTTAACCAACGTGGTCGTGGTCAAAACACCAATGGGCACTAGAGGATATGTGTGGACTATATTAATCTCAGCAAAGCCTATCATGAGAAATACTTCCCGATCCATAAAATTGACCAATTGGTAGGTTCTACTAATGGTGTTCATTCCTATCTTTTATAAATGTCTATTCAAGCTTCCAATAAAGACCAATATAGAAGCCAAATTAAGTTCACAAAGCTTTGATCACAAGCTAGGGTTATGTTACTCTAAGGCCATTCCCTTTGAACTTAATAATGCTAGTGTAACCTCGAAGGTTTACATAGAGAGACTAAATCACCCTAGAGAGATGAGGTGGGAGTGAATAGGTTGATGAAGGGAAAATGAAAAAATTTGATGTTCTTTGAAAAGAAAATGAACTTAGAAAGTAAAAATGAGTCTAGATTGACTCGGACAAAGATAAATGGCGAATTTACATGGATAACCCTCCGAGGCGGACAACCACGATTAATGCTAATCCAAGCACTAAGTCAAATTCACTATTTAAATCCACAAATACAATGAATTGACTACCCGTATTTCTACCATAAACAATTTTATTACGAATTTTCCCCAAGCACATAAATTACCCGATCCACCCTAGTACTTCCAAACTAAGATAACCTTTACGAGTTTTGGACAATTGAGTTGAGTTAACCTTTACAACTCAATCAAGGGATAGACTAGAAAAATGTTTGAGAAAAGAATAGAGATTATAAGACTTTTCTTTACAAGATGTTACAACTCGAAAAGTTATGGTTGAATGAACAATAGTTGTAAGCTAGAAGGGAGAATAAGAGAGTTGAGTTCTTAGTTCCAAAAATCTTGTAAGTGTAGAATCAAGGCTTCTATATATAGTCGACGATGTAGAAAGCCATTATGCCTTTAGAGCTGGAGGTTCCGGGTAAGTAAGTCATTACAACGGATAGTCCGAGTCCTTAGAAATAGAACCATTGAAGATTTAGTCATCGAACATAGGTCCTAGCCTCCAAAAGCAGCTTATACCAACTTGGTTGTATCCGAGAGATAAGGTTGAAACACCCCGTTAGACTCAAAACTAGAAGTTACCGCAAATGGAAACAACACGAGTCTTATAGTGTCTGTGTAAGTCCGCCTAAAATATCCCGCTTTTCGTCTGCTTGTTTTAAACGGTAATGAAGCCCTTGTTTTTCTTTAAGCTGAGATTATTCAGATTTTACTCAAAGTATAAAAATACTTTGGTCAAAGGTTAGATAAGGATTAGTCTAAATAAATCATTTGACGACTAAAATTCCTTAATCTATTAAAATGGAATTTTTATGTCCAATATTCGATATATCCAAATTCCATATAAGTCTAATCTTAAAAAATAAATATATTAGAGTTAGGTTAATTAGACATATTTCGGGTTTGCCAAAGTAATTAAATTCAACTTAATAAATCGGCAAATTTAGACTTAACACTAGTAATTCTCATTCAAATTGTGAACTAAGCCGATTAAAAAGATGAGTTAAAAATATGAAATTATTTAGGCAAACTTTAGTATGAGATGTACTTGTAGGAATAAGCGGCCATTGCCTCCCCGTAGGAGCGGCGAAGCCGGACCGGAGTTTCCCATGAAACGTCGACTCTTTAGGTTTTTTAAGATGATTTTTGAAAGTGAGGTGCACCTCTTATTAAGATTGCCAATTTTATTTATCTAACTTTTAAAATGATTTGAATGAAATGGTGCTGGCTATTTTATTAACTATTTATTTTAGAAATTAATTTTAAGAAGTCTCGCGATATTATTTTCATAATTTATGAAAATAAAAAAATGAAATCACTTTCTGCTGCAAGGCTTCTCGGCCAAAAAGGGTAAGATGATTCGGTTCGGACCGAGATCCCAACCCGATTATTAGCCGGTGCTGGTGAGATTCATTGCCGACTTGTAACGGGCGGTAGCTATAGGGCCAATATTGAGAAATTAGTCTCGGTCATATGACCTCGGCTATTAGAAAATAAATTACAATTTTCCATTTTTAAATCGAAATGGCGAGAAGCAACTAAGAGAAATAAAAGAAAAAAGAGAGAGTCACCAGTTAGTTTTAAAAAGTAAAAACTAACAAAAATAAAAAGAATACTCGCCCAATCTTAGTATGAAAAGACTATGGTTGAAATAGGTTTTAAAAAAGGTGACTCTATCGGTCTAAATCCAAGAATTCGGTGTTCGGGGTGAAGGTACAAAACGAAGAGATAAGATCTCCATTCCGCTCGTCAACGGACGACCTTTATTTGTTCGAGTTGTGAGTTAAAAGAACATGTTGATTAGTTAAGCATTCAACATATGAAGTGCGGAAATTAAATCAACCAAAGCATGCTAAGAAAGCTATAATAAGCACGTAGGAAAGCAGATAAAGGAAAGCGAAAAGAAAAGCGAAAAAATAAAAGTTACAATTGGCCGGGAGAAATCGAAGAGTGATTACATCTTTGATCCACAATACAAAAAGCATTAAAAAGCATAAACAAATAAAAACCGTAAGATGAACTCGAAAGTTGATCTTATGCCCTCGAGTTGTATCACTTAATGAGCTTGGTTCACGAACCGAATTTGATAACATAACGGTAGGGTAGTGAGCTAAAAAGGAGGACGAAGAAGGCTATTTTGTGGATTTGACAAGTGAGGTAGTAGGTGACGGTATGGCGAAAATGGAAAGAATAGAATGTAGCAGAGAGTAGTGAGGGTATTTTCAGCCAAAAGAGGTTCATCGACTAAAAATGTAGGAGCCCCTTAGCTAGAAATCGGTAGCCAAAAATGAGGGATCAAGCTCTCTATTTATAGGAGGAAATTAAGTCACAAAAATGACCTAAAAATACAATGAGCCTTCAAAGCAACTAAATCGGGCTCGGTTTTCTAGTGAGGATCACGGGAAAAACCGAGATAAAATCTAGTCGGACGTGAAATCCCACGAAGGAAGGTGAGATACGTGGCACGAGTCTCAAATAACGTCGTATGGCCATCTCTAGGTTCTATGCTTTGGTTGGGTGTTGGGACCAAAGCTTAGCATCTTGGAAGTTTGAGGTGAGAAACGCTGCGTCGGTAAAAACAAGTGTCGTACGGATTTCTTGGGTTCCGTGCCTTGGTTGGTCATTAGGAAAAAAAGCAAGTGTTTTTGCAAATTAAGCCCAAAATTACGAGCACCGGTCTTGATGACTTCATATGGATGCTTTAGTTCCGTGTTACGCTTGAACACTGGGAGTTAAACGTTGCGTTTGATGTGCAAGTTTGATTGAAAGTGCCGGTTTGGGTTTCCTAATTAAGAGGCCGAGTCGGGCGTGTTTTGGCTTCAAGAAAATGGGTTTGTGGGTCGGTCCAAGCAAAAAGGTTGAGTTTTGTGGTTTTAATGAGTTTTTAGTGGTCTACTAACTTCCTTTATGCCTATAAGACTCCTATCATGATCCAAATTCGCAAATAGGATTGAGGTTTTTTCATTGGGCCAACAAAATAAATAATGGAAAAAAAAGAGATAAGAGTGACACATTTTCGATGTCTACAGTTAGCCCCTACTTTGACCGAGTCTAAGCACGAAGGGTCAAAGTAGACACTAAAGGGTATTTATCCGGCTTTCGGCGTCAATTCGGATGCCGACTGTTGGAGTGAAAATTTCGGAAGTATGGGATTTTACCGAACCATAGAGATGGACAAAATTAAAATTAGGTTGCTAGTGTGAATTAAAAACTTAAAACGTGGAACTAACCTAAACTAAAGTGACATTACTCAACAAAGATATAGAATTCATTTATCGGAAATTACCAGAAGTAAATTAAATCCTCAATGACTCAATTTTGCTAATCTACCAGATTTAACGAACAAGATTAAATGGTTAAGAGCAAATAAGAAAATCAAAGTACAATAGTTCTAACTCAACTAGAGCATCAACTAAATTCAAGTCCAAGAATTAGAGTATTAAACTAAATTGAATCAAAATCAACTAACATAATTAAAATTGCAAAAGTTAATAATTTATATCATCAAACTTGAACTGTGAACAATTGATTCGAATACCCATATTTGATTCCAATAATCCTCTGTAAATTCAATACCAAAATCAACCAGCAGTTTGAATTCAACCACAAGAAAAATTCAACTACTCTCAACTAATGTCTAAAACTGAAAACTAAAAAATTACTACTGAAATTTTGGAAACTAAAAACTTAAATTGGGGAACTAGAATTGAAATTTGAGAATTAAAAACTTAAAATCTAAACTTAAAGTCGTGGCTTCCGGCTGACCTGTCAGGTCGTCCGTCCTCTGTCGCCCCCGGTTGCTCTTGCCGTGCTCGCCTTTTATATGCTTGCTTTCCTTCCAACTTATTCTTCTTGCATAGGTCCCAACCTGAGCAAAGTTGTGGATGGAGATGGATAGTGAAGGGATAAAGTTGGAGATGGATGGGTTTTCTTTGTGTATAAGAGATGGAGAGTTTGAGAGAGAGTGGGTTACGGGGTTAGACAAGGAGAGGAGAGCAAGAGTTAGAGATGGAGATGGAGATGGAAAGGTGAGGATAGGCTTCGTGTTTCAGGGCAGACGAGAAGCGAAAGGAAAAGGGAGCATGTGAAGAGAGAGAGTCTAGATGGGCTAGGACTCGAGTAGTAGTAACACAGGGAAAGAGGAGTGATAGAGGGCGTTAGGGTTTCTGTGAAAGGACGAGGAAGAAGAATAAGGAGGCTGGGCTTTAGGTTCTGGCATGGTGAAGAAGGAAGAGTATAGGGAGTTTGAGGGAATTAGGGTTTCACTGGTGAAGGGACTGTAAGTGAAAGAGGGAAAATGGGCTGGTCAACGCGCCGTGAGGCAGCACGATTTTGGGCTTCATTTGGTGCGACTTTAAATGCACGATTCCACACTTTTTAGTTCTTTGTATTATTTTTGAATTTTTTCACACTTCCTAAAAAAATTTAAATTAAAATCCCTAATTTAGTAATTATTATGAAGAAAATAAGATGTAAATAGGTATTAAAAATATTATAATTTTGGATTCAACAAATACCCCACACCTAGATTCCGTAGTTCTCGAGTAAAATAAAAAAATAGAAAAAGAAAATAAGAAAATCTTAACTCACTTTTATAGGAATTACAGTTGTATTTAGCGTATGCAACAAGCCTTTAAACCCCTTGATTTTGTAATGGTTTATAACATATGTACCCACAAAATGCGGGGTGAAAAGAAAGAAAGATGGAAAAAGAATAATCGAAAAGATATATACAATAGGGAGAATATATACATATCCCGGTCAATTATATCACCTTTGCTACTCGATTATCAACTTGTGTCTAGATGTATTATACATATCAAACCTCTACATCAATGTTTCCACCTCTTTATTCTATTAAGAATAGTGAATCTAATGTAGTGCATGATGTGCCAGCGTACCATTGTCCCTTACTTTAGGCTTACACAACCGACTCAACCCACTTGCTTAGTACTTTATTTTCACTTCATTTGGGAAGTAAGTCTTGCCTAGTAGCAATTATTGCCTCAACGAGTAACACCCAATAACGCACGCGTTAAAAGGTTCTTGTCATTCCCAAATTTATTCTTCTTTTTGTTTTTTTCTTTCTCTTGTTTTTCTTTTCTTTTCAACGCAAAATAGAACATGAAGTTTATTTTTTTGTATAAAAGACAAGTGGGTGAATCAATCAATAACAACCTTAGATCTAAGAGGAAATGACTGTTACAAAAATGAAGGTTTACTCTTGTAGAGGCTAAGTCGCCCTAGGGGTGAATAGGGTGATGGAAGATTTTTGTGAATTAACAAGATATTCCGCTCAACAAACACTTAGAATGCAATTATGAGTCTAGATTGGACGCGAAGCGGATAAAACATAGAGTATACATGGAAACCCTCCTGGGCGTGAAAATCACGAACAATGCTAATCCAAGTACCAAGTCAAATCCACTATTTTGAATCCACAAAATATAAGGACTCGACTCTTTATAGAATTGCTCCTTTAGACAATTCACTTACTAATTTTTCCTAAACTCGAAATTTTCTTATCCGATCTAGTACTTCCTAATTCGGATAACCTTTATAGCTAGGGACAACCGAGCTGAATTAATCCTTACAACTCGGTCAAGGGATTTAGCAGAGAATTGAAAGTGTAAAAGTGATTATAGGACTTTCTCTTTACAACTCAAAAGTAAGAACTTAAGAACTAGAGTTGTAAGTCGGAAGATTGAGTAAGTGTAAATTATATTCGGTTCCAAGCAATCTTCAAGTCTTGTAGGAAGGCTTTTATTTGTACTCAGCAGGGCGGAGTATCCATTGAGACTTGTTCGGACTTGTGATCTTCATTAGCCACTATAATGGCTAGTCCGAGTTAGTCGGAAAATGAGTCGTTGCAATGTGAACGTTGTGTGTTGATCCTTGGCTCAAAAAGTAGTCCATTCCACTTGGTTGTGACTAAAACTTGGGGTGGAAACAACCGTTAGAATCAAAGTTGAAGTTTACCAAATTTGAAAACAAACAACTCGACACGGTGTCCGATCCTTGTCTATAAAAGGTGTTTCCCTGTTTGTAGATGTTTAACGGTAGGAAGCCGATTGCTTTTGCTTTTCAAAAAAGATGAAAATACTTTAATCAACCTGCAAAAGCAAATCAAAGTGGTACTCAAAGTATAAAAATATTTTGGTCCAAGATTAGGCAAAGGTAATAATTAATTTAAAATAATTAAGTGCTAAATTATCTTCGACTGAAAAAATAGAATTTTCTAAGTCTAATATTCATTATGTTCAAATTCCATCTTGAGTCAATTCCTTAAATGATCAAGTTATTAAGATTGAATAATCTGAATGCATAAACTTGATCAAGTAAATAATTTAATTCAATAAATTGACTTAGAAATAGAAATTAATGCGATAATTCATTTTCGGTTAGAACATTAAGATAGTGCTCAGGATATAAAGTATTTGTGAAATTATTTACTCGTGTCGTCTTTCCGAGTTATGTATGAGTGGGTCGAAACCCGGTTAAGAACATTATACTCAATACATAATTTCTTAGTGGGTCGGACAAGGTTGAAAACTTAAAGAAGAGCTTCTTAAATGCTTAGAATGACTTGAAATCAAAACCATAGAGAGATAGAGAGTTATACCCGAGTCTTCAATCTCCCCTTTTCTATCAAAAGGCATTCTATACTTAAGATAGAAGTGAACAGTTCAAAAAGTTAAGTTTTCATTTTGATCAAAGCAAAAAAATATTAAACAATAATATCGAGTGCTTTTGATCTTATACAACTCGTAACATACTTATTGAAGTATCGGAGCATACTTATCAATAGAGTATGATCAAGTATCGAGTAATGATAAAATATATCGAGTAAATGTAAGATACGAAAGATATAGGTCATGTATGCTCGAAATAAGTAAATTTCATTGAAGCTCGAAATTGACATACAAAAAAACTTAAGAAAGAAACGAACAAAGAAAGAAAAGAACTCCCCCGAGCCAAACATCTATCTATTTCTCTCCCCCAATGCATTTCATCAAAAACAAATAGGGTGGAGGAATCAAGAAAATACAAAAGATATCGGACAAGAAAAACTTATGAAATTAAGAGGGAGGAGGCGCGTGCGGGTGGAGGCGAAGAACGGGGACCTTGTCTCGCATCTATAACCTTGAGTAAATGCAGCTAAGCGAGGCAAAAACAGAGGCAAGTCAGGAACTTATAGTGCACTCCTACGAATTAGAGGTTTTTCATCCTTTGGTTCTTCTTATAAACCCGTAGCTCTTCGACTTGAGGTCGTTGAACCGAGAAGGGGGTTCTAGACCGGCTCGCATCACCAACCTCTTATGAGGTAGACCGAGTGTGATCCGAGTAGATCACCTCGGGTTTTTCTCGTCCTCGGCCCTCGGTTTGAGCTACTCCTTTTCTTCCTCTTCTTCAGTACTGCTACTTCTTCTTCTTCTCCTCTCCTTGTTCTTCTTATGATTCTAAGTTAGAAAAGCTTGAAGACTTAGAAGGTAGGGCTTCTTCAAAGAATGGTTCCGAGTGCTCGGTAGATTTGGATCTTCTCTCCTAGAGGTGTCGGATTTTATATTGTTGGCGCTTGATCACCTCCTTGAGCTCACCAACCAAGGCTTGACTCGGTCGATTTGATGCTAATCCTTACTCGGAACCGAGTCGAATTGGTATGAAAGCTTGGAAAGCCGCCACAACTACTTGTAGCTCTTTGGCTAGGGTAACAAATTGGATTGCCACCTGCTGAAGCAACTCAATAAAAGGGCGGACTGAGAGGATGAAGGTCCAACAGTGAAAAGGGGGTCTCGGATTCTTTCCGAGTTTGAGGTGGAGGAGAAGGAACAAGTTCGGATGAGTAAGCCTAGACACCAGGTCGGATTTCCTTGTATCCTAAACCAATAAGCTCACCTTTGCCTATACAAATGGCATGCTCTAGAAATTTATGTGCATGAGAAAGGAGATCCACCTTAAAGTAAGAGAAAATAGCAGAAAGAAGAGCTCCAAAAGGAAGTGGAGGCTTCTTCTATTTAAAAGGAACGAAGCCATCTACTCCAAGATAAAAGGGAAGAGGTCAACCTCATACCCTTCAAGGATATCGAAGAGAACCGTAAGAATTTTACTATTAGGGTTCTCTTTGAAGGGATAGAAGGAGAATAAAGTCCTCGTCAGAATGAAGCAAAGAAGTCTTGCTTCGAGGTCATCCGAGTCACGGAAAAGTTCAGATTGATGCAAATGGTTTTACCTTGAATGAGTGAAGAGATAACGTTATCTCTCGCATAAATGTTGGTATAGAACTCGGTGACGAGTTACGGGTAGGTATAATCACGAAACACAAGCACTTGTAAGCACTTGTGTTGAGAATAGGCTCAATCAAAGAAAATTTGGTGGCGGAGAAGAATTTCTCTTCTACGAAGTAGTGTTGGGATATGATGAGGTTGTTGTCATCAAGGGCAAAGGCTTTATCCTTAGATGGATCCTTCGAGGATTTTCAAAATGAGTGGATTTGGTTTGAGCCTTCTTTGTGGCTGAACCTCCTTCTATGGCGCTTCCTCTCTTACGCATGATTGACAAAGAGTGAGAGAAGTTGAGAAAAAGAGAGAGAATAGAGTAGATGAACTAGAGAGAGAGAGAGAGAGAGAGTAGTATGAGGCGTTTTTGAGTACGAGAGCAAAGACAGCAAGAATGAGAGCAAGAAATAGCAAAGTGATCGAATGAGAATAAAGGGGTGCTATTTACTGAGCAAGGGCTTTCATTAAACAAACGCCTTTCGACTTAGCCCTCAAAGTAGCGGTTATCGGACCGTTGAGTATCACGAGTGTGTAAGGGCCATCTCGAAACTCATCTTGGTTTAAAGTGAAAAGAAATAAAAGTTACGACGGGCGAGCGAGAATTGAAGAGCGATTACATCTTTGATCTACAATAAGGAAAGCATTAAAAAGCATAAATAATTAAAAGCTGTAAGATGAATTGAAAGTTGATCCGATGCCCTCAGGTTGTCCCACTTGCTTGAGCTTGGTTCACGAATTGAATCTAGCGGTGTAACGACATGGTACGAGCTCAAAAAGAGGACGAAGAAGGCTATTTTGTGGATTTGAGAGGTGAGGTAGTGTGTGACGGTGTTGCAAAAATGGAAAGAGTAGAATTTAAAAGGGAGTAGTGAGGGTATTTTCAGCCAAAAGAGGTTAACTAGCTGAAAATGTAGTATCCCCTTAGCTGAAAATTAGCGACCAAAAATGAGGGATCAAGCCCTCTATTCATAAGAGGAATTTATGTAACAAAAATGACCTAAAAATACAATAAGCCATCCAAAGCAACTTAATCCGGCCTAGTTTGCTGGCAAGGATCATAGGAAGAACCAGGATAAAATCTAGGTAAACCAGAAATCCCACAAAGGAGGCGACATACACGGTATCGGTATCAAACGACATTGTACGGATGTCTTTGGGTTCCGTATTTCGAGTAGCTCGTTGCATCCAAAACTAAGCGTTTTGGCGGTTTGAGGTAAGAAACGCAACGATGGTAAAGAACGATGTCGTATGGACTTCTTGGGTTTTATGCCTTGGTTGTTCACTTGGGAACAAAACGCGAGTGTTTTGGTAGATTAAGCCCGAAAACATAGCGCCATTCTTGATGAGGGCATACAAACACTTGAGTTCCGTGTTACGCTTGAACGCTAGAAGTGAAACGCTACGTTTGATACGCATGATTGACTAAAACGTGGTGCAGGGTATGGGTTTCCTTATTAGGAGCCCGAACCAGCCTTGGTTCGGTTAAAAAAAGCTAATTTTTATGGTGCTAAGTGGTTTTTTTGTGGTTTAGTGGCTTCTATCACGCCAACAAAATTAATAATGAAAAAAAGAGATAAGAGCGACACATTTTCGGTGTTTACATGTATTGAGTCGATCAATTTTAAGAACCGAGTGGCTCGATCGGTGCTCAATTTGGTTAACTAAGTCATTTTTTCTATTCAAAGTAGATTGAGTCCATTTATATACAAAGTCTTAGGTCGAGTCATCTTTTAGTCAATATACATCAAGAATCGATGACATTAGTGAATGTTCCTAAGTTTTGGATGAATCACTTGAAATCAAAATCGGATAATGGGTTAGTTCATACCTAAGTCTTCAATCTCCCCTTTTTGATGAAAGGCATTCAAAACTTAGAGAGATTAAGGAAGTTAGATGTATCAAGAATTTCAAAGCAATAAACTCAAAAAGAATTTTATTAGAGTTTATAAGTATCTATATTAGATCGAAGCTGATTATCGGATCAAATTATTTTGAGTCTTAGAACTAATATTGAATATCTAAGATGGAGAAGTATTAGAGAAAAATCAAATAAGTGTATTAGAGTATAAAAGTTAAAGATGTATCAAAGTCAAGAAATGTTAAGTTGCATAAATGGATGCACAAAAATATTAATATTGCTCCCTAAAGTGTTGAACTCCTCTTTTTGCTCCTTTTTTCTCCCACATTGCATTTCATCAAAAATACATAGAGAAAGAAAAAAAAGTTGGACTAAAAACGAGAGAGAAAAGAAAATAAATCTAAGAGGGAGGCGGATCACTTGGCTAAGAAGAGGATGCTTGCTTATATGTCCGAGTTCGCTTATGACCAAATCGTTGAGGTGATCCTACTTCTCTAATTTCGAGCCTTTAGCCTGAGCTAGCTGAGTAACCTGTCGAGATGGACGTGGTGGTGGTTCCTCATAAGTACCGACCTCTTCTTCTAATTCTTTAGAAGTTCTCTCTCCGGAAGATGATTCTTCTTCTTCTTCTTCTTCTTCTTCTTCTTCTTCTTCTTCTTCTTCTTCTTCTTCTTTAGAGGAATATTCTTCCTCGGATTCTTCTTCTTTTGCTATGGCTAGTTGCCTTCATGTTTGAGGAAGCCGCTAAATCATAACTTCTTGTTTCTTAAACACTTTCTAGAGATTATCAATCGAGTGTTACTTTGATCTATCTCTTTCTAAGCCATCACTTGCATTTGGGTTAGAAGAGGAATGATGTCTTGGAAGGCTATAAGAGTATATTTGAACTCTTTAGCCAAGGAAGCAAAGTGAGAAGCCAATTGGTCAAACGACTAAGCGAGATAGTCCTGAATGAGACGTAAAAGGGCTAGGGGTGAGAAGAAAAGTAGATGGCGAGGGAGTAGGTTGAATAATCTTTGAGGAATGAGTTCAAATTCTAGACTCGGTTTCCTAGTAGCCTAGACAGAGTAACTCCTCTCTGCCAATAGAGATGGCAATAGTTAGAAATTTGTCTTTGAGGAGCTCAACTTTAAATTGAGCAAAAACTCAAAAGAGTAGTGCTCCAAAGAGAAGAGGGAGGTTCTTCATGTCCATGGAGACAAAATAAATCTGCTCGATGATAAATGGAAAAAGATGTTGTAGATGACCTTGAGAACCTTATTTTTGGGTTCTCTTTTAAAGGATATAATGAGAAAACAGTTCTCATGAGAAAGAAACAGAGAAGTTTGGGCTGAGACTAACTGAGTGATAGAAAGTTCTTTCAAACTTAGGGCTTGACTTTGGCATACTTAGAATAGAGATCATCGGCTATGTGAGAGAATTTTTGAGTGTTGCACTTAAGAAACAGGCTTTCAATGTTGAATATCCTGTGAAGAAAGGTGAGATTGATAAGAATCTTCTTGCCCTGAACCGATGAGATAAGGATGTTGTTTGAGCTAGACAAGTTTTCATAGAAATCGGTGATTAAGTCCGGGTAGACATAGTCACGAAGTAGAGAAGTTTAAGAAAGTGGATTTTCTTGAGTTTTGAACCGAGAAAATTTGTGTAGATAAGAAAAATTTGTCCTCCAAGTAATAGTGCTGAAGACTAAAGGAGTTTTTATTCTTCCAATTTGAAGGAAAAATCGACTTTGGTTTCAAAGGCATCCTTCCGAGGATTTGCGAGGCTTAGAAGTTGAGGATATTGGTTTAGAAGAGGTTCTAGGCCTTTTCTTTGTTGGCAATGCCGACTGTACCTTAGAAACTCTCTTAGTCATGTTTGACTTAGTGAGTAAGAGAGAAATAAAGATGAAATAGAAGTAGGAGTAGAAGTGAAAAGAAACTAAGAAAGAGTGAGAGAGTGAGAACTCGAGTCTAAGAATACATGAGAATGACAAATGCGAGTGAGAGTGAAAACCGAGTTTTGATTTTTGAGTGAGTGAGAGCGAAGCAGCAAAAGTAATGGAATGAATGAAAATGAAGGCTATTTATAGAGCAAATGCTCTCAATAGATAGAAAGGCAAACCGACTTCCAGAAATAGTCCAACGACTAGATTCCAGCGGTTACTTAAACGAGCGTCCCAAAGGCTAGTTTTCCCGTGAGATCACATGGGAAAGAGAGAGATAGTTTTGTAAAAATTTATCCAAGATTCTCTATTAATTATAGATGACTTCAGGTATTTAAATGTCCATTTATTTTAATTGACTTTGACTCAGTTAGCCATCAAACTGCTAAGAAACAACTCGGATAGCCAACGGCTTGATCTCGATTTCATGAATTTTCAATAGAACTTCATGTCAATCAGATTTCTCTCAATGAAAACATATTTGAACAAGATAAACACATAATAACTTGTGCAAATAATCATGTAATCAAGCATTTAACATATGAAGCTCATTTCTTATAAAGAAAAATTGATCTTCACTTAATGGTTTAGTGAAAATATCAGCCAATTAAAGCTTAGTGTGTATAAATTCTAACTCTATATTAGCTTTTTCATAATGATATCTCATAATGTGATATCCGACCTTAATATGCTTAGTTTTTGAGTGTTGAACTAGGTTCTTAATGATGCTCATTGCACTTTAGTTGTCACACTTGATAGGAATTGTTGTGAAGGTTAGTCCTAAATCTTTTAAATGTTGCATGATCCACAACAACCGAGAACAAAAAGCTCTTGCTGTTATATACTCAACCTCCGTTGTTGATAAGGCGACTAAGTTTTACTTCTTCAAGTGCCAAGAGATGAATGATTGACCAAGAAATTGGCATGCCCCTGAAGTACTCTTCCTATCAGCCTTGTACCTAACATAATTAGCATCCGAGTAGCCACCGAGAGTCGGACCTAAGTCTTTTGAGTACCGGAGACCAAGTGTCCAAGTCCCCGTAAAATATCTAGACATTCCTTTCACTACATTGAGATGAGATTCTTTTAGATTAGCTTGAAATCTTGCACATAGGAAGACACTAAACATAATATCTAGCCTACTAGAATTAGCTAAAGTAGAGACCCAATCATAGTTTTGTAGATTTTTTATTTACTAACTTACCCTTCTTGTCTAAGTCTAGTTTGGTACTCGCTACCCATAGGAGTTGATGCTAGCTTAGCGTCTTGAAGTTTGTACTTGTTGAGTAACTCGTTAACATACTTGGACTAGTGGACATAGATTCCATCTTTTCCTTGCTTGATTTGGAAGCCAAGGAAGAAATTCAATTCTTCCATCATGCTCATTTGGAATTTTTGTCTCAAGGTTAGAAAATGCTGGCCATAAAATTTCATTAGTAGCACCAAAGATTATATCATCAACATGAACTTGAATGATGATAAAATATTTCCCCTTGGGTTTAGTAAATAAGGTTTTGTCAATCAAACCTCTTTTTAATCTATTTTCAACTAAGAAACTACTTAATCTTTCATACGAAACTCTAAGAGCTTATTTCAAACCATAAAGAGCCTTTTGAAATTTAAAAATATGGTTTGGAAAATGAGGATTTTTAAATTCGGAGAGTTGATATACACACACCTTTTCTTGAATATGACCATTTAAAAATGGTGATCCACAACAAGTTGAGATTCTTCCTCCAAAGCAATCAAACACTAAGGGTAGTGGTAAGCGAATGAAAGGTGGAAAAGAACAAGCATTAGAGGCACAAAAGAGAAGGAGACTTTGCAAAACTTATGGACAACAAGCAAATCATAATAGCCGAAATTGTCCTTTCAAAGGGTCGTCTTAGCTATGAGGTATTTTTTATTTCTTGTATCCTATACTTATAACTTCTTTCAACTGAAATCACTAACTGAATACTTTTATTGATTTGCTTGAAGTTGCAACATCTAGTTTGGGAAGATAGTTGTTTGTGAACTAGCGAAGCGTTTCGGGAGCAACGAGAGCGTTTTGGGAGCAACGTGATCATGGCAAGCAACTACTGTTAGATGTATGGATCAGAAGCTTTTATAGTCCTATGGAAGCAAATGCACCATATGTGAAGTTGAAGAAGTGTTCTAAGAATGTACTTCATTTTTACTTTGTATTATGCAAGCGAATGCACCATATGGGTTCAGTTTAGAATCTACATTTATTGCTTACGATTGTATTAAAGACTGGGTTTGTGCAGAAAGTTTAATAGAGTATAAAGTTCTATATCTTCTCCCTCTCTAATACATTGAATAGAATTTGCATTTGTTGCTTACAGATTGTATCAAACGATTGTTTTGGTGGAATAATAGCAATGAGGAAATAACACAAAGCAAACACGAAGTTGCAAGTAGAATTTTGCATTTTGCCTACAAGTTGCCATTTTTCAGTATATATTCCATCTTTTTGTAGCAACCTATTTTTGGTAGTCCATGTGGGATTTGAACCTACATATTTTGTGTTAGAACACAAATGCTCTACCGATTGAGCTAATGGACTATGTAAATCTCACTATTTCAATTTCAATAATTAAAAACAATTTGACAACAAAGAATCCATGTCAAACACCAAAGAATACACCATACCAAATAGCATCAAGTACGGAAAGGAGGGGGTGGGGAGTAAACACCAATCAGTCGGACTCGTGATTGTTTCCGCCTGTGTGGCTCGATGCAACACTTTTGATTCAATTGGGTAGTAAATCTAGAGCTGAGTGAAGCAACCGAACGTGCCGACCGACATCAGATTTTAGAATGGATAATCAAGAAGAATATAGTAATAGAGCAATCTTGTTTTGATCCATTGAACGAAAGTCATATAGAAGTCGACAAGCGCAGGTTATGTGGTAAAGAATACTTTTTCACAGTTCATGCACCATATCACAACAAAGCAATCTTGTTCATGCACCATACTTTTTCACGAGAACAAATCATATATTTTCGATCATGAAAGTGTTAAATTGCAACGAACCAAGAATAGAACAGAGTAGGTTTGAACCTCACCAAAGCACAATGATGAATCAAAAAATAACTTTATACATCAAAGATAATTGAGAACTAGTATCAGTATTTCACTAAATAAATGCACAAATCATACGCATATCCACTTTGCTAAAGACAACCTCTCTAGCATCTCATGCCAAGGAAAAGGGCATGGACATGTATACCTTCTTAGGCCCGGACCCCATGGCAGTGAGATCCACGATTAGCGGTTGTTCTAAGAGTTGTAGATACACCTATCCTTTAATTGATTGACCATGTACTCGAGAAACTGGACTAAACACATGTAAGGCTGAAAAACAAACTCCGAAGGGAAAGCATTCCATAAAAAGTAAAATGCTTCACATTCTTGATTTTCCTGACCCATAAGGCACTAGGATGGAACCACACAGAGAGAGGCAAATGCACTTGGACAAATGCAATCCTTCAAGTAAAAGGTAGGCAATTGATTTAAAAAGCCATCAAATCTTCATCTAAACACAATCTCACTAACTACATGTTCTCGGACAAAGCACATATACAGGCAATTTTCAATGGTCAAATCACTTGGTACTTGCCGGAAAAAGTTGAAGAAGATGATTCCAAATGCATTACCGTAGAGAGGATGACCAAACTTTAGGGCCAAAGAACAAAAGTGTTGACCGCGTCGTCAAGGACCGGATTGACTACTCACAGTTGCCATTCCCTTATATGACTTCGCTCACACTCACCCTCACCCGATCAGCTAAAAGGAGTGCCTTGTGAATGACAATATCTGGCCTCCATGGGCAAAAAGCCCCGATGCCACAATATGATGTAGGGAAGGGTGATGAGAAGCTAGTATGCACTTCGTTGACTAGATAAGAATAAGAATAACAATGAGAATCAGGAGACCACCCTTGACATAGAAGTTAAACTATATAAGAATCTTGAAAATAAACAAAAACATATTACAAGTAATTACTCAATGGCCACATGCCGGAGTTCCACAACAACCACACAATATACATCATTCATTCAACAAAATTATACACCAATTAGTCAAAATATAAACATGCATGTAAATAACGACCCTCATATTAAATAATAAAAACATACTACAACTATTTACTCAATGGCCATACACCGGAGTTCCACAACAACCATACAATATACACTATTCATTCAACAAGATTATACACCAATTAGTGAAAATATAAACATGCATGTAAATATAAGTAGATAGAAAAATCTAAATTACCTGGACCATAAGTTCAAATTGGTCAACAGATGAGCTCGCGTTTGCACTCGCTGGTGTTTGGGGTGAGAATAGATGTAAATTGTACATAGGTATGCTTGGGTTCCGACAACTACAAGGCCATGAAGTACATCGTGATGTATTACCATATCTAGGCATGCATTAGGGCCTACATCTCTACCCTTATCTGTTCTCTCATCTCTCGCCATCTGTGCTGTCATTTGGGACATCTCGGACTATTGGGATTGAGTTTGGGCCTCCATATACACTTGGCTAGAAGAGACGGGGCGCTTCTTCCTAGCCCCAAAGTGCTTAACTATCCCCACCCTCCCATCGACAGCCCAAACACGATTGGGATGCTCATCTCTTTCTAGGGCCAAGGCTAACTTATCCCTTATCTCGGTGGTGCCAACGAGTTCGAAGTCAATGTCTACGACAAAGAATCCTTACGAAGGAAATAAATTATCATTTTGCAACTTATAATATTAAAACCAATAAGTTCTCAAAATAAATAAAGGAAACATGATAAAAAACTTACGAGTGGTCGCACAATAGATTTTACTTTTGTCATAGTGAAGGTTCCATCTTTCTTCATTTTGCATTCGACCCACGACTCGTCCATCTCAATAGTGAGTTGTGAAGTATCCGTGAAGTATCCGAAAATATCGATAAATAAGACTTAAGTCGAAAAAAGAGGACAAATGATAAATTACCACATGTTTCGGAGAGGAGACATATGCTTAAAATGTCCTCTAATACTCCTCGATGATGAAGTTGTAGGCCTCCCACGGTCTACCTTGTGCCTTTATCTACCTTGATTTGTAGACCCATACAGCGGCAATACGATACTTGGAGTTTCTCAATTTTTCTACCGCTGACATAAGGGTCTTGTGTCTCATAAAGGGGTTTCAAATTCTTTAACATCCAAGATGAACGTTTTCGAAACATAAGAATGACATGCATTAGTACATATTGACAATTTATAATAATTTGCAATACTAAGTTGAGATGTAGCGCATTTACCTAAATATCATTCCAAAGGTTGTCCTTAATGGAATCGTGGATTGTGGCTCAACTTATGTAGTTGATGTTCACGTATGTGCGGGTTGCCACACCAACATAGCTCATAAAGCGATCTATGTTATCACCCACACAATTCTGTAGCTGTCAAATTGGACCCGTGAAAGGAGAGTTAGATTGTCTCCACTCCGGACCTACTTCTCCTTGTTCATCATTGTTTGTCCCCTCGATTTTTTGTACTTTGAGAAGGATCCATTTTATACTGCAAGCAATTATATAACTCTTGATGAATAAACATGTATAACTTTTTTAATACTCCACTTTCTACAATCACAATTATTTACAATTTTTAGCATGCATATCTAATGGTAATCTTCCTAAATTTTTAGAAGCTGATATCCATGTGAATTTTATAGTCATACTCTAATTACTCTGCAAAATAACGAAAAAATATAATGTCTTCAAAAATAGCAATTAATTGAGACAGTTAGAGCACTTGCAATAGGTGGTTCACAATTTAAGTTCAACTGCATATGGTTTAATGTCACAATTAGGCAAACCTAAGTTTTAACGATGAGAAAGTGATAAGTCTCTAAATTAGCACCCGAGACTTGCACATGTAGGTAGTCACATATACCATCCAAGCTCAATGATACACATATTTAATGTGAAAAATATAACAATATAACATTTTTATGAGTATATAACAATTTTCATTACAAAGATTCTTATCCATAAAGGTAAGAGCTAATTAGAATACAAAATAAGTTTCTAAACTCTTTGCCAATGATGCCACTTGTTAAAACCAAAGAACTTTAAACCCTATTTAGCATGCTATTGTTAAAACCCTGAACCATTGACAATGACGAGTATAAAGAACCTTTGACAACTATAAAGCATGCCGAATTGACACATTTCATTTAGCGAGTACAAAATACGAGAGGGAGAGATGAGTTACATACTGGTCGACGAGAGGGAGAAAGAGGGAGCAAGCAATGATGACGAGACCGAGCAACAAGAGATGAGAGCATAAGCAGAGAGTGGAGAGAACAACAGCGGGAACGACACACCGAGACCATCAATGACGGTAAGGAGACAGCAGAGAGAATGATAGAGGAGAGCAGGTGGAGACCACGAGACAATAGAGAGCCGAGTGAAATGAGAGGGAGAGTGAAGAGATCGAAGGTGGCGGACAGCGGTCCAATTGCTTGTGAAGACATTTAACTATTGTTCGGTGAAAGAACCATCATCATATATTCACCTTTGATGACGGTTCTTTCATTGAACCGTAGTTAAAAGTGAACCGTCATCCTATTTGCATTAAAAATCGCTTTTTCTTACAAAATGCCACCGGATCGGTTTTACGACGGTTTTCGTTATAAGCTGTCGTAAAAGACCCACCGTTAAAAGTGGTTGTTGTAGTAGTGTTTGAAGTGCAGCATTCACTTGCATTTGCACTAGGCCCGTGGCTAAGTGTTGATAATAATATAACACACACTCAAAAGGTGATATAAGCCTTGACAATGAAAACATGACACCAAAGAAGTTTGGGAAGAGGGGGTCGAATAGTTAATCCCCTTAACATATTTTTAAGTACAACAACTTTGGACTCAAGGTTACTCACATCGAAACAACATGAATGCCCCCTTTGCAGCACTAATCCTAGAAGTCAACTTTTATCTCTAGTGGTATCCCATTGCATGGTTTTTTTTTTTTTTTTCTCGCTAAGTCCTCTAATAATCCTAAGCAATTGCAAGGCTCTTAAAAGAAAACCACCATGATACATGAACTTTAGCATGATCCTAGTATGTTGATAAAGTCCTTTGTAAATAATTCGGCACAAATGCTACTATTCTAAACTGTGGTGGAGACATTGGGCCAACAAATTCTTAAATCTTTCAAAATATTTCCAAAATGGTTCCTTATCCATCTAAATAAATTTATTAATTTCATTCCTTAGCTTCACAGTTTTACCATTAGGCAAATATTTTTTGAAAAGAATTTTAACAAAGTCATCACAAGTGGAAATAGGGTTAGCGGTTAAGCTATACATCCATCTTTTAGCAACATCTATTTAAAGAAAAAGGAATTAATCTAATTCTAACTTCATCGGGAAAGATATTAGGAAAAGGCATCATAGAAATTATTTCATCAAATTCTGTCAGAAACATAAATACATCTTCATAACCACCGAATTTTGGGAGCATCCGAGTATAGTGTGGTCTAATCAAAAGAGTTACATTTGATCCCAAATCAAACAAGTTAAAATATAAAGGATTGTGAAAACTCGGGTATAACTCTCTATCTCTCTATAATTTTGATTTCAAGTTATTCTAAGCATTTAAGAAGCTCATCTCTAGGTTTTTATTCTATCTGACCCACTTAGAAACCATCTATTGAGTTTAGCACATTTAATTGGGTTTCGACCCACTAAGATACCACTCGGAATAATGGCATGAGTAAATAATTTAACAAATGCTTTATATTCCGAGTACTTGACTTGGTGTTCAAACAGAAAATGAATTACAATGTTAATTCTCTTTTCTAAGTCAGTTTATTGTTCGAAATTATTTACTTGATCAAGTTTATGAATTCTAATTGTTTATTAACTTGATCAAGTTTACACCTAATGAATATTAGACTCAAAAAATTCCATTTATTTAGGTTGAAGATAATTATGTGCTTAATCACTTTGAATTAATTATTATCTTTGCCTAATCTTGGATTAAAGTATTTTTATAATTTCATTACCACTTTGATTCGCTTTTGTAGGTTGATTAAAGTATTTTAATTTGATTTTAAAAAGCAAAAGTAACCAGTTTCTAGCCTTTAAACACCAGCGAGACAAAAAAGATATATTTTTGGATATGGCTTAGACACCGTGTCGGGGTTCTTTGTTTTCAAATCGATAAACTTCAACTTTGAGCCCAACGACTATTTCTACCCCAGATTTCAGTCATAACTAGTGAGATGGCTCACTTTTCGAGCCAAGGACCATCACACAATGTTCATATTACAACGAGATCTTTTTCTAAGTGACTCGGACAAGGCTGTTACAACGGCTGTTGAAGCTCACCGAGTACAGAATAAGCCTCAACGGCTAATATACCCTGCTGTGTATAAATAAAAGCCTCTCTACAAGACTAGGAGACTGCTGTTGAACATTGAAAAACAGTTACTCGAGTGCATACTTACTTAATCTTTAAATTACAACTCTAATTCGAAGTTTCTACTTTTTGATTTGTAACGAGAAGGTTTTGTAATCACTTATTTATTTTCAATTCTCCGTTAAGTCCCTTGACTGAGCTGTAAGGGTTAAGTAAGCTCAATTGTCACTAACTGTTAAGGTTACCTTAGTTAGGAAGTGTTAGATCACATAAGGGAATTTCTAAGTGTAGGAAAAACTTGTAAGTGAATTGTCTAAATGAGCAATTTTGTGAAGACTCGATCCTTGTATTTTGTGGATTCAAAATAGTGGATTTGACTTGGTGCTTGAATTAGCACTGTCTGTGGTTTTCTGCCCCGGGAGGATTTGCACATATCTATCTGTTTTACTTGTTTCGAGTTTGTTCTAGACTTAGAATTACTTTCTAAGTCTCGCTTTGTGCGAATTGGTTATTAATTCTAAAAATATTCCATCACCCTATTCACCCTCCTTCTAGGGAAACTTAACCTCTCCAAGAGCAAAACTTCAATAGGAATCAAAGCTTAGTCTTTTAAGAGGATATCACAATCCAAAGGTCCAAAGATCGGATGGCTCGGAACAATGGAGAGTTCAATTAAGAAAGCTCTTTAAACCGACCAACCAAGTTCAAAGGTTTAAACTTCACACGATGGAAAAAATTTATGCAATGCTTCATCTAGGACTGTGATGAGGAGGTTTGGAACATCATCTAGAATGGAAAATTCACTCCCATGAAGATGGAAGGAACAAGAGTTGTACCCAAGGTTAAGTCCGAGTTGACCATTTAAGAAAATGAGAAGTATAGAAAGAATTACAAGGCCATGAACACTCTTATGTGTGCTATCAACTCGGAAGAATACAACAGAGTGTTTGTCCGTAACACGAGAAAAGAAGTATGGGATACACTGGTCAACACTTATGATGGAACCAGTCAAGTGAAGCAAGCAAAGATAAGTAAGTTCCTCCACAAGTATAAGTTGTTCAAAATGGAACCTGACGAGAACATCACTCAAATGTACATCCGCTTCACCGAGATTGTCAACAATCTCAAATCTCTTGGAAAAAAGATCTCTCATGAAGAAATTGTTAGAAAAATGCTAAGAAGTTTTCCCAAGAGAAGATGGGGTCCCAAGGTGAAAGCAATCGAGGAAGCTCGAGATCCGGCTCAATTGAAGTTAGATGAGCTCATTGAGAAGTTACTCATGAGCTGCACCTGAAAGAAGAGGAAGCTGAGGTCAACACTAAAAGGAACATTACACTTAAAGTCTTAGAAGACAGACGAAAAGTTTGAGCTCCTCGGATTCCGAAGAGTATCCCGTAGCACTCATTGCCCAAGGTTTCAAGAAAATGATGAAATACAAAAAGTGGTAAAAGAGGCCAAAGCAGGAGTTCTACAAGAAAGACAAGAATGGTAAATACTCATCCTCTTCTAATTTGTCTTTAACTAAGAACTTTGACTATTTCGAGTGTGGCCGCAAGGAACACATAGTCAAAGACTGTCCAAAAAGAAGGAAGGATAGAAATAAGAAAAAGGCTATGGTTACTGCCTAGAGTAATGATGATTCCTCTAACAATGATGATTCTGATGACTCAAAGTGTCTAATGGCACGAACAGACTTAGAAGTTGGATTTGAGTTAGACAGTGATAATTCAAATGCTTGAGCAAACAAATCTTGAGGAGGTAATTAATTATTTCCGCAAGTTTTCCAAAATTGATCTTGTAAGATATATCTTTACTTTGGAAGAAAAGTCTAATTCTAATATTTTGAATTCAAATAGCAACTAGAGTCTTTTTCTGCTGAGAACATCACTTTGAAAAAGGAATGGGAAAGGCTGAGACAAAATCTAAAAGTGCTCGAGACGAGTACTCAAGATAATGAGACTAAGTCTAAGTGCCTCGGAACAAAAAATGAGCAACTCGAAACGAAGCTCAATGAGTCTTAAGAGTTGGTTTTAAAACTCACTCAAGGGCAAAAAACTATGATCTTTTACTTGGCTATCAGTGTGTCTCATTTAGAAAAGAATGTCTTTCTTATAATGCTTGAAGAAAAAGATAACTCGTACAACAACCTTTTAAAAACAAATTCCGAACTATTAAGTTTAAGAAGGCTGAGCATGGTCCCATTCATTCATAGAGAAAAAGGATTGAGCCTATAACCAGTTTTCTTGAAACATCCTTCTTAATTTCTTTACAAAAAGAAAGGTTTTCAAAGAAACGAGACACGGGCTCGGTTCTCTAGAACGAAGACTTATAATTAGACCAAACCCAAAATTATTCAAATCTGGGTTGCCAAAAAAATTATTGGGTTTGTGAGAGGAAGTGAGAAGGGTAAGTTTGTTTATATTTTGCAAGTCATTCAGAAACAAAAGGGTCATTGGCACCTAGACATTGGGTGCTCAAGCCATATGTCTGGGGACTCAAGACGCTTCTCGAGCATCGTAGACTAGGTTATATCAGACATGCAAACCATTAAGAAGCTTACATCTCATGGATTAGTTAGCGGTTTACTTAACTCTGCATTTAGGAACGATAAAATCTATGAGGCATGCACGAAAGGAAAGGAAGTAAGATCATCTTTCAAACCACTCAAGAATGTATCTACATCCAAAGTACTTAAATTGATTCATAGGGATTTATGTGGTCAAATTCCTGTGAAAAAGGTTAGGAGGTAAATCATATGTGCTTGGTTATTGTTGATGATTATTCACGATTTACCTAGATGTGTTTTACGAAGAACAAGAATGAAGCCTTCAAAGAGTTCACTAAGATCTACAGGAAAATTCAAGTGGAGTTTGAGACTCGAGATCGAGGCAATTTGAACTAACCATGGAAGGGAGTTCGATTACCCGGAGTTTGCAGAAATTTGTGACAAGAATGGCATCACCCACAACTTCTCAACACCAAGAACTCCTCAACAAAATGGAGTAAAGGAGAGAAAGAACAAAACTCTTGAAGAAATAGGAAGGATAATGATGATTGAAAATGATCTACCTTACTATTTCCAGGCTGAAGCGACCAACACAGACAAATTACACTCTCAACAGATGCCTCATCGGACCTATTCTAAAGAAGACACCTTATGAGCTATACAAGGGAAAGAAACCCAACATTTCCCACTTTAAACCATTCGGATATAAATGTTATGTGCATAACAATGGTGAGGAACATCTGACTAAGTTTGACGCAAGGTCGGATGAAGGTATATTTCTAGTTACTCATCTCTTAATAAAAACTTATCGAATTTTTAACATGAGAACTAACAAAGTGAAAGAAAGTATCCATGTTTTCTTTGATGAGATTGATCATGGCAGGACAAGTGAATCCACTTTCTCATATCTCAAGCTCAAACAAGATGAAGATGATATAACCGAAACTAAGCTCAAAATGAATCAAAACGAAGGAACCGAAGTAACTCGGAATGAGCCAACTCGGAATGAGGTGACTCTAAATGAGAAAGTTTAAGAGCCACCTTAGAATACTAAAGGTCAAATTGAAGATGTTCAAGAAACCGAACCAGCTAAAGGTCAAACCATTCAACCAACAAACCTGGTGAATTAAAGGACAGGTAGAGCTTTCAAATATGCATCTAGTCACCCATCCGAGAATATACTTTCTGATATCAATAGTGGGGTAAGAACTCATTCTTCTTTGCAAAATCTATATGCATTTTTAGCATTCATTTCACTAATTGAACCTAAAAATGTACTAGAAGCCGTACTTGAACCTGAATGGCTAGAGGCCATGCAAGAAGAATTAACTCAATTTCAAAGAAACCAAGTCCGGACTTTAACCAAACGACCTTCTAACCACCTAGTAAAAGAAACGAAATGGGATTTCAAGAACATACTGGACGAGGGAGGTTTGGTATTCAGAAATAATGCCAAACCAATTGCTTAGGGATATAACCAAGAAGTGTGAATTGATTGCGAGTGAACCTTTTCACCAAGATTGAGGCAATTAGAATTCTCTTAGCATTTTCATCTAGCATGAACATTAAGCTTTATCAAATGGTTGTCAAGTCTGCATTTCTCAATGGTTATATTCAAGAAGAAGTTTATGTTGAGCAACCCCTTGGATTTGAAAAATCAGAATTTCCAACTCATGTTTTCAAATTACAAAAGGCTTTATATGGTGCGAAACAAGCTCCCGGAGCTTGGTATGAAAGACGAAGCGATTATTGATGAAGTAAGAAAAGGATGGGATCTATGTCCATCAATCAAAGTACACTAAGGAGTTATTGATGAAGTACAAACTACAAGATGTGAAGCATGCGAAACACCTATGGGTAGCAGTACAAAACTAGACTCATATGAGAAAGGTAAAATGATAGATCGAAATTCTACAGAGGTATGATTGGATCTCTACTTTATCTCATATCTAGTAGGCCACACATCATGTTTAGTGTTTGTCTTTGTGCAAGATTTCAAGCTAATACTCGGGAATCACATCTCACTCGGTGAACAGAATTTTTAGATATCTTGCAGGAACTCGGACACTTAGCCTCTCGTATTCGAAAGACTTAGATCTGACCCTCACTAGATACTCGGATGCCGACTATGCTCGATACAAAGTTGATAGATAGCACACATCGAAGCATGCTAATTTTTGGGTCAATCGCTCATATCCTGGCATTCAAAGAAGCAAAACTCGGTCGCCCTATCAACTACCGAGGCTGAGTACATAGTAGCTGAGGCTATTATAGAAACCACTTTTAACGATGGGTCTTTAACGAATGTTAAAAGGACAAACCCTCATTAAAAATAAACTGGTGGCATTTTTGTAATTAACCTAGGCATTGTGTAACACATATGACGACGGTTCTTTCGGATGAACCATCGCCATATGTAGTGTTGAAGACATTTAATGACGATTCTGTCTATCGGATGCAGTCTAAAAACTCGAGAACTTACCTGTTGTTTCCATGTCTACTTCATCTGCTATCTACTCTCGATCCTTTTGCTCTCCATAGTTCACTCTCGTCCACTACTCGAGTCTAGATCCGCTCGGAGTAATCCTTGCCGGTATGTTATCCTCTCCGTTGTTCCTCTTGTTGTTCAATGTTTTGCTTCACTCAATATATCCTCTTGTATCTCCTCTTTCTTGTAGTTGTCTTCTCTTACAAAGTATTTGCGTCGATGGCTGTGTGTGTTTCGCCATGAATCTTCTTGCTCACTCTCACCGTTGTTTTCGTCGTTCTTACGGTATGAATCTTTATCATTTCTTATTTTTTGTTTTAAGTTATTTACAAGATTTATATAGTTAAATGTTTAATGTATTTGGGGTAATGATGCAAATCTTGAGAATGTGGGTAATGTTTGAGATTGTTGAAATGTTGAATCTTTGTTAAAATGTTGAATATTGAGAATGTCGGTAACATTTGTTTAGTTTATTAAGTTAGAAATTATTGGAATGTTTGAGATTTTCAGAAATAGGTTTAGGTAGTTTAGGATTTAACTATAGGAAAATAGAATGATAGCTAAGGATAGTAAATAAAAATACATTTGTATCCAAAGGGAGAAAATAAAAATATTTAGTGTTTAGGTTTTGAGGAAATAGAAAAATTTGTGGTGTTTAGCGTTTAAGGATCAAAAGCGAGAACATATAAATTGTAAAAAATATGGTTAGAGTTTAGGGTACATAGACCTTCTCTCTTCCTCATACTCTCTTGTCATCTTCAAGTAAAGTTCTCAAATAGTCTCTAGGAGTAGTCCCTCAAAATAATATCATCTCGTGATCTTTTTGAAAACTTTTGCTCTCCTTGCTGACATTTAATTTGATAAATGACACGCTTAATTTTGTATAATTTCCCTTATTTTGCTTACCAATATATGTTTTTCATTAAATTATCGTATGCATTTAGTAAGCTTACAGAACTCGTTCAAAAATCTATATATAACAAGTTATCCTAGGTCGCGGTACGTGCACAAATGTGCGTATAGCGCTTAGGATATTAGCTTGGTATATATAGGTTTTTGAATTATCTGTGTTGGATAGTTTAAGAATAATATAATAATAGGTTGTATGGCTATTATAATCTTTTTCATGCATTTGACAAGATATCACGGTGCTCATTTCCCATCTCATTCTTCGGGTGCAATTATGATGACGATGGGTTTAATGTGTATATCTTTACTTATATTACGATACAATTCAGTAAGGATATGCACATTAGCTACTTTTTTTTCATATGTTTTACTTGAAGGACTAAGGGGAAATGCTGCTGGAATTTTGTCAAATGTATGATAAGATTTTTCTACACGGTCTAGGGTCATATTATTCTTGAATGGGTTTAGGACCATCTATCCCCGTAAAAGGATCTTCGGCTTAAGTCATATTATTTGTGCATAAGTATGTATTTATCGAACTATATGTGATGAATTACTTCCCATGTTTATGGGTAAGGTATGGATCAAGCGTGGGTCTATAGCGATAGGAGGAGTGTAGAATATCGTGATGGTGTTAACAACTTCGTAGAGATTGCCGTCGAACATACTGCCAAATTCGGAGAGCAGTCCATATTCCGTCCGTGTTTAAGGCGTTTCAACTCCTCAAGATTTCCTCCTAAGGTTGTAAACGGTCACTTATATCGACATGATTTGACATAATTTATAAGGTGTGGGTATGGCATAGAGAGGAGGAGTTGTATTTGAATAATGTCGTATGAGAGGAGTATGAAGGGTACGATGAAAATGAAGCAAGTAGTAGTATGGAATTAGAAGATTGACCTTAAGATCTTCTTCGTGGAGTAGAACGTGAGTTAGTCGATCAACCACATGTATTGGAGAAATTGTTAGCCAATTCGGAGAAGCCTCTTTACCGGGGTGTGATAAATATACCATTTATCGGTTGTGTTGAGGTTGATGAACTTGAAAACAACTAATGGCTAGAGTGAGAAAAGTTTTCACGGACTTATTGTGTGTGCTCAATGATATACTCCCGGAAGGCAATGTCCTTCCCAATCGTAAATATGAGGAAAAGAGGATGTTATGTCCTATGGACATGGGTTATAAGAAGATATATGCCTTCCTGAACAATTGCATATTGTACCGAAAAGAACATGCACATGGACGAATGTCCTAAGTGTGTTGTACCTCGATGCAAAATGCAATATATCGATGGAGAGAGTGCTGAGGGACCTATCGCAAAGGTGTTGTGGTACTTGCCGATAATACATACGTTTAAGCGCTTGTTTTCAAGTGCAACCGATGCCAAGAACTTGACGTGGCATGTCGATGGAAGAGCCTCGTGATAACAAGCTACATTACCCCGCTGATTCTTCCAATGGATGAAGATCGATTCATTGTTCCCGAAATTTGGTAGGGAAGCACGGAATCTACGTTTGGGTCTTTGTACGCGGAATAAACCCCCACGGTGACCTTGGTAGCAAGCATAGCGGTTAGCCTGTTCTTTTGGTTATGTACAACCTACCGTCGTCATTTGTATGAAGCGCAAGTGCATTATGTTGTCAATGTTCATTTCTAGGCCTAAACAGCAGGAAATGATATAGATGTGTACTTGGCGCCTTTTGTTGACAATTTCAAGCTTTTGTGGGATGAAGGTGTTTCAGTTTACAATGCATACCATCAAGAGCAATTTACATTGCAAACTATGATGTTAACCACAATCAATGACTTCCCGCGTATGGAAACTTGTCTAGATACGCCGTAAAAGGCCATAAAGCATGCCCTATTTGTGTAGAGGGTACTTGCTCCTATCAACTTAAGCACGGAAAAAGGCAGCCTATCTCGGACATTGAAAGTTTCTTATCTTTTCCCATCAATATCGTAAGAAAAAGAAGGCGTTCAATGGTAAAACCGAGATGGATTCTCGCTCTAACTCCATTAATAGAACATCAAATATATAAGCAACTTAAGGATCTTCATGTGGAGTTCGGCAAGCCATACTAACGTTAATCCGAAAACGGTGTGTGGAAAAACAGATCAATATTTTTTATCTTCCATATTGGAAAGAGTTGTATGTGAGACATAGTCTTGATGTCATGCATATAGAAAAAACGTTTGTGAAAGTCTCATTGGCACTCTTCCGAGCATACCGGGGAAGACCAAAGATAAAGAGAAAGCACGACTTGATATGTGTGAAATGGGAATACGGGAGGAATTAGCACCACAATCAAAGGGGAAGAACATATTTGCCCTGGCGTGTTACACATTAAGTAGAAGGGAAAAACAACGTTTGTGTGAAACCTTGAAGAAACTCAAAGTGCCACAGGGATATTCTTCAAACATCGGTAGATTCGTTTCGATGTCCGATTATAGACTAATCGATCTTAAATCTCACAATTGTCATGCTTTGATGCAACAAATACCGTCGGCTACTATCCGAGCTGTGATGGCCAAACATGTCCGACAGGCGATCACAAGACTTTGCTTCTTCTTTAATGCCATATGTAACAAAGTCTTTGATTTGTAGAAATCGGATAATCTTCAATGCCGCATGACCGTTACATTGTGCCAACTTCAGATGTTCTTCCCACCTTCTTCTTTTGATATCATGGTGCACCTAATTGTCCATTAGGTGAGAGAAGTGTGATTCTATGGCCGGGTTTTTACCGATGGATATACTCTTTTCAACGTTTTATGAAAATTCTCAAAGGGTATGTTAGAAATCGGTACCAACAGGAAGCGTGCATTATTGAAGCATACACAACCGAGGAGTGTGTCAAGTTTTGTTGTGAATACTACCCCTAAATGAAAGAACTTGGTATTCCAAAAATCGATTTATGGGGAAGATCGGTAGGCGAGGGCAACCGGGGCCAACAGTTCTAACAATCAGTCATGATATAAGGGATCAAACACATCTTTATATTCTACAAAACAGCGATGAAATGTAGCCATTCATTGATAAGCACAATTTCCTTCATAAGGAGACAGATCCGAGGAAAAAAGAGACGTGGGTACTAACCCATCATAATCGTACATTTGTCAAATGGTTCGGAGATAGAGTGATCACTAGCCAATGGGAAGAATCACAAGAACATATCTTGCAAACATTAGTAAGCTTGGCTAGAGGGCCGAAGTTGGAAGTCATATCTTACCATGGGTATAACATAAATGGGTATTCTTTCTACACAAAGAGCCAGGATAATAGGAGCACCTCGCAAAATAGTAGGGTCACATTGGAGGCTCATGCACTTCATGTTTCTAGCTCCAAGGATAAAAATCCCGTTGCAGCTAAAATGTCATATTACAGATTCATTGAGGACATATGGGAGCTAGACTATGTTGACTTCCATGAGCCCGTTTTCCGGTGTAAATAGGCTGAGAATAACAATGGTGTTCGAGTTGATTAGATGGGATTCACGATGGTTGATCTCATAAGATAAGTGCCTAAAGGGTATCAATTTGTTATGGCATCCCAAGCAAGACAAGTGTTCTATGTTGAGGACTCCACCAATGATAAGTGATCTATTGTTCATCAAGGGAAGAGGCACATTGTTGTTAGGGATGGTGAAGATGTATGTGAGTTTGTTGAGGAAACCCTACCCTTCTCTTTGGGAATGCCTCTTGAAAATGAGGATCCCAATTTTGAAGAATTGTATTTAAGGGTTGACCATCAAGAGGGCTTATATATTGAAGATAAGTCTAAAGGAGGGGGAAAAGAGGCATAAACCAGATAATTATATCAACTCAATAAGAACGTTAATTTTATTCCGGATGATATCCAATATTGTTGCTTATTTTAGAAACTGCAGACTTGCTTTTCATTATTTTTGACTTGTAATATTCATTAAACAGATGATTGTTCAATGAGGATCAAAATAAGGACCAAGCTGTCCAATTGGAAGGGTACAAGATCATCATTCACCGAGGGCCATCATTTAGGTAATGTTTCTTGTGAATAATTGTTGCTTTACACTTTTCTCGGTTTTGGCTACTAATCTCGGCTTCCGCTTAATGTTTTCCTTACTTTTTATGTTGTAGAACCTCTACCCGTACACGAACTCCAAGAATTAAAATAAGGACTAAGATCTCTAATGGAAGGGTAGAAGATCCTCATCTAATGAGGATCAAAAGGAATAAGCCTTTTAGGTAAAGTTTATTGTGCATATTTCTTGTGGATAATTATTGCTTAACACTTTTCTCAGTCTTAGTTTTGGTTGCTAATCTCTGCTCTCGCTTAATGTTTTTCATAGTTATTAAGTTGCATGTTGTCCAGTCAACCCCTACACGAACTCTAAGCAAGTAGTACGTGAGAGGAACATCACTTTGGGACAATAACAAAGGAAGTAGAGATTGCTGGTGAGATGACCTCTTTGTGTATTCCTTTTTCAGTACTTATGTCTAAAAGTCCATTTCTTTCTCTTGAAACTTTGTGGTTTAAATGATTTCAATATTTATGCCAACTGGTTCATCTCGTTATTTGCCTAAAGTGATGCTTTTTAGTAGATTGAGTTATGTGCTTGT
This sequence comes from Talinum fruticosum, assembly GCA_021018815.1. Lineage (NCBI taxonomy): Eukaryota > Viridiplantae > Streptophyta > Magnoliopsida > Caryophyllales > Talinaceae > Talinum > Talinum fruticosum. The sequence goes on along the minus strand of JAITYX010000003.1, from coordinate 1,676,157 downwards.
CTTTATGACTATATTGCTTACTTGGAGTTCGTGTAGAGGTAGCGTGGACTACAAATATAATGTATATATGTTGTCCAGGCTACCTCTACAACAACTCCAAGCAAGCAATATAGTCATAAAGACAAGCACATAACTAAATCTACTACAAAAGCATCACTTTAGAAAATAATAGAGATTTTCCTTGGGGTAAAAATATTGAAATCAATTTATACCACAAAGTTTCAAGAGGGAGATGAACTTTTTCACATCAAATAATAAAAGAAGAGTACTCTTTGTATTATATTTCACATCATTGTAAATATTCTTTACTGGAACTTATTATGAAATATCGAATTGTGTTGCAACTTGTTCAAGATGGAACTTTTGTTGTGGTTGTAGTAAGTTGGAAATTGTTGTTTATGTTGGAAAATTAAGGCTGTTGGTTGTTGCTATGTAAGTTGCGATGTATTTTGGACTCGTATTTTGTATAGGGGAACGGAAAAACAAAAAACCTATAAAAAAATATAGACCTATGACGACGGTTCTTACATTAGAATCGTCGTCATATGCCCTTGCCTAAATATTTTGGCAAGCAAGACCGATGACGATGGTTCTAATGTATGAATCGTTGTCATAGATAACTATATGACGACGGTTCTTTTTGGAAAACCGTCGTCATATAGTCACCTATGACGACGGGTTTTACATCGACTGTCATCATAGGTTATGTTTTATTATGGTTGTTGAACCGTAGTAAAAGACGCCACATACAAGAACGACCACATACACAACCCCTGTTATCGGTAGTTAAAAGTGGTTCCTGTGGTAGTGGGAGCTTGCTGTACTTAGATTCTCTAGATCAAGCAGCACTTGCAGGATCTTAGACTAACATTCACATCAATCTCAATCAATTGTGATAATCAAAGTGCAATCAGTATCACCAAGAATCTAGTTCGAGCACTAAAAAATGAAACATATTAAGGTTAGGTATCATTTTCTAAAAGACCATTCTGAGAAAGGTTATTTTAACTTGGGTTTATTTCTACAAAATTTCAATTAGTTGATATTTTCACTAAATATCCGAGTGAAGATCAGCTTTTTCTTTATTAGGAATGAACTTGGTATGTTAATTGCATGATTATCTGATTTATTGCCTGAATTATTATGGGATTAATTGTTATATGCTTTGAGTGAATAGGAAATGGATCAATTGAATGAGAATGAGACTCGAGTTATGAGTTATTTATTTTCCGAGTGTGTTTTGAGTCGGTTAGACACCTTACTATGTCAAACTCGGTTTATTAGAGAAATGAACATCAAAATTCTGGGACCATCTCTAGATCAATGGAGATTCTCGAAATGTTTTCGAAAATCTCTTTTCTCTCTTTGGCATGCGATCGATCCGGAAAACTAGGCTTTAGAGAGAAGCGGACTCGCAACTAGCCGTTATACTCTGGAAGACTTAACATTTGCTAACCGTTGCTTGGAGGACTGAGTCGAAAGGCACTTGTTCAATGAAAGCATGTGTTCTATAAATAGCACCGCTTCATTTTCTTTCGTTCACTTTGCTATTTATTGCTCTCACTCTGCTCTCTTTTCTCTCATACTCAAACACTCTCGCACTCAACTCTCTCTTTTTTGTTTCTCGATCTTCCGTACTACTCTCTCTACTCTTCACCTTCTTACTCTTAATCTCTTTGACTCTTTGACTATGCCTAAAAGAGGTTATACGATGGAAGGAGGTTTGGCCACAAAGAAGGCGAGAACTAAAACCACTCATGCTGAGAATTCCTAAGGCCAAGGAAAAGCCCCTGCCTAAGACAACCCAAAATTTTTGGTGGCTTAACACTTCTTTATAAATGATAAGTTCTTTCCCAAAACTTCTTTTTCTCGGATAAAATTCGTCATCAAAACTAGTGCTTTCAATTACTTGTGTTTTTGCGAGTATATCTACCCAAAACTCATCACTGAGTTCTATATTCATATGATAGCAAGAGATAATGTGATCTCTTCTTTCGTCCAAGGCAAGGTGATTCATATTAATCTTGCTCTACTTCATAAGCTCTTTAATGTGAAGTGTCTTTTTCTCAGTACTAATCCTATCCATTTAAATGAAGTCGCATATGACTTCTTTGATAAATACTCCAAAGAAATCCCCAGTCTAGAATGAAATTTTTATGCCTCGGATGACATCTAAAGCAAGACTTCTTTACTTCATTATGATGAGAACCTTCTTCTCCTACTATCCATCAAAAGAAAACCCTAATAGCAAAGTACTTAAAGTACTTTATGATAACCTTGAAGGGTTTGAGGTTGACCTCTTACCTTTCATTTTGGAACAAACCGCTTCGTACCTTCGACCCAAAGAAGCTTCCATACCCCTTTGGAGCTCTTCTTTCTACTGTCTTCGCGCAGTTTGAAGTCCCGCTCCCTTCTTACCCCAACAAATTCTTAGAGCTTGTAGTTTCTTTCGACAAAGGCAAACTCATTGGGCTACTATACCAGGAAATAACAGTCGGTGTGTGGGCACACACTTATGAAATCACTCCTCCTTCTCCACCTTAGGCTCGAAAGGTTCCGAGGTCTCTGTTCTCATTCGCTGGAACTTCATCTTCTCTACCTACCCTTTCTATTAAACATTTTCGGAAGGTGGCTACTCAATTTGCTGCCCTAGCAAAAGAGATACAAGCAGCTAATGCAGCCTTCTAGGCTTTCATGCCCATACTAACTCGGTTCCAAACCAAGGCTTAGACTGAGATTGATCGGAGTCAAGCCCTAGTTGTTGAGCTCAAGAAGGTGATCAAGCGCTAAAATGATCGGATCCGCCACCTCCAAGAAAGAAAATCCAAGGCTGCTGACAACTCAAAATCTTCTGAAGAAGTCCAACCTTCGAGTCCTTGATTCCTTCTAAGTCTAAGTCCGAAGAAAGAGAAGAAGAAGAAGAAAGAGAAGAAGAAGGATAACAAGAGAATGGAGCAGTCCCTGTTAAGGGACAAGAGGACAAAGAACCTAAGGTGATCTCCTCAAATCACATTTAGTCCGCCTCAAAGGAGGCTGGCGATGTAGACTAGTCTAAGGCCCCTACCTCAAAACCACGAGTCTAGTACAGCGAGTAGCAGCTGAGGCCACGGAAGAAGAAGAACTAGAGGATATATATCTATCTCAAAAGAGGACAATTCAAATTCTTGATCTACCACTCGCTGTTGCCTCCTCGCCAAGCTACCTCCACTCAAGGCTACGGTATAGACATGGACCTCGCTCTTTTACTTCTCGCCAAACTGCTCTTCCTCCCTCTTATTTACACTTTTTTTGTCCAACATTTATGTACTTTTCCCGCTTTTCCTCCCTACTTTTGTTTATTTTTTATGAAATGCATAGGGGAGAAAAATAGATAGATGTTTGGCTCGGGGAGTCTCTGTATTTTTTTCTATGTATGCAAATTTTTTCTAAGTTTTAATGAAGTTCATTTTATTTCTAAGTATAGATGTGTTATATTTCATATTTCTTATTCTTACTCTAATATAACTTTGATACATCTTATCATAACTCTAATACATCTTATCATCGCTCAGATTTTTTTAACGTTGTTATAAGAACACTTCAGATCTGCTCCGATAATTTGCTAAGTATGTTATGAGTTATGAATGATCAAATTACTCTAACATTTCTACCCCGATCAAATGCAATGAAAATTTATCTCTTTGCACTCTTAGCTTCTATCTTATTTATGGAATGTCTTTCATCAAAAGGGAGAGATTTGAGAGTCGGTATAACTCTCTATCTCTTTATGGTTTTGATTTCAAGTCATTATAAGCATTTAAGAAGCTCATCCCTAAGTGTTCAATTCTGTCTGACCTACTCGGAACCCATCTAATGAGTTTAATACATTTAACTAGGTTTCTAACCCACTCATATACCACTCAAAACAATGCATGAGTAAATAATTTCACAAACACTTTATCTTCGACTATCGACTTGGTGTTCAAACCGAAAATGAATTAAAGCATTAATTCTCTTTTCTAAGTCAATTTATTGTATGAAATTATGTACTTGATCAAGTTTATGCATTCTGATTGTTTATTAACTTGATCATTTAAAAGATCGACTCAAGATGGAATGTGCACCTAATGATTATTATACTCATAAAATTACATTTATTTACGCTAAAGATAATTATGTGCTTAATCACTTTGAATTAATTATTATCTATGCCAAATCTTGGACCAAAGTGTTTTGAAGACTCGGGTGTAACTCTCTATCTCTCTTAGGTTTTGATTCTAAATTATTCCGAGCTTTATGGAAACTATTCTAAGTTTTCATCTTGTTACGATCGGCTTAGAAACTAGTCTTTTAGAGTAATATTCTTAACCGTGTTTCTGACCCATGCAGACAAAACTCAGAACTATTGCATGAGCAAAAAATTTTTCTAATACTTTTATTCCGAGCAATGACTTCATATTTTAAGTGAAAATAAATTACAGCGTTAATTCTAATTTCTAAGTCAGTTTATTTATGGAGAATTATTTGCTTTATCAAGTTTATGCATCCCGATATCTTATTCTTTCTAACTTAAATCATTTTAAGGATTAACTCTAAATGAAATATGAACCTAATGTATATTAGACTTAGAAAATTCTAGTCTTTTAGGCTGAAGATAATTAAGTGCTTAATTACTCTAATTTAATTATTACATGTGCCTAATCTTCGACTAAAGCATTTTTAAACTTTGAGTACCACTTTGATTTGCTTTTGTAGGTTGTTTAAGTAAACCTAAACTACTTTTGAATTACAAATACATTAGGTTTCTAGTCGTTAAACCACAAGCAGACAAAGATTAACCATTTTTAACATGGCTCGGACACCATGTAAGGGTTGTTTGTTTCCAAAACTGGAAAACTACAACTTTCAGTCTAATGGTTGTTTCCACCTCAAATTTCAATCACCACCAGATGATTGGACCATCTTTTGAGCCAAGAATCACTACACAACGTTCACATCTCAACGGATCCTTTTCGAATGACTCGGACTAGCCGTTACAACGGCTAATGAAGCTCACCACTCCAGAACAAGTCTCGACGGTCATTCTGCCTTGGTTCTTATAAATAGAAGCCACTTCACAAGATTTGAAGATTACTGAACACATTGCTTAACACTTGTCTTTGTGCATTCTTACTTAATCTTCGACTTACAACTCCTAATATGTAATCTCTTTCTTTTTGAGTTGTAAAGAAAGTTTTGTAATCACTTCTACTCTTTACTTTCTTTCTAAGTCCCTTGACTGAGCTGTAAGGCCTGACTTAGCTCAGTTGTCCCCGACTCGTAAGGGTTATCTCAGTCGGGATGTACTAGGTCATATAAGGGAACTATTGAGTCTAGGAAAAATTTGTAAGGGAATAGTGTAAGGGAGCAATTCTTGTGAGAGTCGAGTCCTTTGTAATCGAGGATTGAATTAGTAGATTTGACTTGGTGCTTGGATTAGCACTGTCCATGGTTTTCTACCGTAGGGGGTTTTCATATATTTCGAGGGTGATTAGCACTGTCCATGGTTTTCTACCGCAGGGGGTTTTCACGTATTTCGAGGGTTTAAATTTTTGAATCCAATCTAGACTCGGAATCTATTTCTTATTCTATTATGTGTAAAAAGTTTGATTTTTATCAAAAATCTTCCATCACCCCATTCACCCCCTCTCTAGGGTGACTTAACCTCTCCAAGAGCAAACCTTCAATTGGTATCGAGCCTAGCCCTTGAAAAGGATCTCATAATCCAAAGGTCTAAAGATCAAATGCCTCGAACAATGGAGAGTTTGATGAAGGAAGATCATCCACCGGACTACCCAAGTTCAAGGGGTCAAACTTTGCACACTAGAAGAAGATGATGGAATGCTTTCTAGTAGATAATGATGAAAAGGTATGGAACATCATCCAAAATGGGAACTTCATTCTAATGAAGATGGAAGGTGTCAGATATGTGCCTAAAGAAAAGGTAGAGTACACTTTTGAAGAGAATGAGAAGTTCATAAACAACTTCAAACCCATGAACACACTAATGTGTGCTATCAGCTTTGAAGAGTACAACAGAGTTTCAGCCTGTGACACAGCTAAAGAGGTTTGGGATACACTTGTCAACACCTATGAAGAGACTAGTCAAGTGAAGCAGGTGAAGATAAGTCAATATCTTCACAAGTATAAGCTATTTAGAATGGAGCCGAAGAGAACATCTCTCACATGTATCCTCCGTTCGCTGAGATTACCAACAATCTCAAGTCTCTTGGTAGAAAGATCTCTCACGAGGAAATGGTCGAAAAATTTTGAGAAGTCTACCAAAGAGAATATAGGGTTCTTAGGTGATAGCCATTGAAGAGGCTTAGAATCTCTCTCAACCGAAGCCCGACGAGCACATTGGGAAACTACTTACTCATGAGCTTCACTTGGAAGAAGACGATGTTGAGGTCACCACCAAAAAACATTGCACTGAAGTCCTTAGGAAGCGGATGACAAAGTTTAAGCTCCTTAGTCTCGTAAGAGGATCCCATGGAACTCATTGCCCGAGGCTTCAAAAAGATGATGAAGTACAAAAATGGCAAAAGACGCCAAAGGAATAGTTCTACAAGAAAAACAAGAAGGATAAGAAAGGTAAATACTCATCTCCTTCTAAGTTATCTTTAACTAAGAACTCCAGCTACTTTGATCTGTGGCAGCAAGGAGCACATTGACAAGGACTGTTAAAAGAGGAAGAAGGACAGAAAGAAGAAAAAGGTAATGATGGTTACCTAGAGTGATGATGAATCCTCCGAAGATGATGATTCAGGCGATTCAAAGTGTTTAATGGCACCGACAGACTTAGAAGTTGGATCCGAGTCGAGACAGTGACAACTCGGATACTGAGGAAGCAAGTCCTTAGGAGGTAACTGAATACTTTCTTAAGTTGTCCAAAGTTGATCTTACTAGATATATCTTTACTTTGGAAAAAAGTCCAATTATGACTGTTTTGATTTTAAAGAACAACTTGAGTCTCTTTGTGCTTGAGAGCAATGTTTTGAAAAATGAGTTAGAAAGATTGAGACAAAATCTGAAAGTACTTGAGACCGAGTGCTCAAGACAATGAGATTCAGTCTAAGTCACTTAGAATAGAGAAGGAGCAACCGAAAAGGAAGCTCAATGAGTCTCAAGAGCTGGTGTTAAAACTCACTCAAGGTTAGAAAACCTTGATCTTTTACTTAGCTTTCACTGTGTCTCATTTAAAAAGAAGGTCTTGGTTATATTGCTGAAGAGGAATCTAATTCCTACTCGGATCATTCATAACCGATTCCGTAACTATAAAGTTTAGGAAGGCTGAGCAATTTCCCATTCAATCGAATAAAAAAGACTATGCACTAGACTTAGTTTATAGGAAAAAGCTTTCTCCATCTATTTACAAAAGAAAAGGTTTTCAAAGAAAAGAGACACGAGACTCGGTTTTCTAGAAGGAAGACTCAGAATAAGACCAAACCCAAAATTATTCAAATCTGGATTCCCAAAAGTGCTCTTCGTCAGAGAACGACCACGAGTAAAAGTAGTTACTTGGTTTGTGAGAGGAAGTGAGAAGGTTAGTTTGTTTATATTTTGCAGGTGACTTAGAAACGGAAGGGTTACTGGTACTTAGATAGTGGTCGCTCACGCCATATGTCCGAAGATTTAAAACTCTTCTCGAGTTAGAAGATCTAAAGGGAGGAAAAGTCATATTTGGAGATAACAGACAAAGGCAAGATAGTTGGGATTGGCAACATTGGTCAACGAAACAACTCGGTTAGCCTAGTCTGTCTTGTTAAAGGGCTTAAGTACAATCTACTTAGCATTTCTCAGCTATGTGACAAAGGTCAAGAAATAAGGTTCACTCGGACTAACTCGCTACATTTCGATGCGAGTCACCTAAGAGACAAAGCTCTCATGTCCGAGGTCAGGTAACACTTATACTATTCCTCTTTCGGATTCTAGTCGAATTTATCATACTTCAAAGTATCCTTGAATGATGATTCATGGACATGACATCGTAGACTAGGTCATATTATTATCCATACCATCAAGAAACTTACATCTCATGGATTGGTTAGGGGTTTACCTAATTGTGCATTTAAGAAAGATAAAATTTGTGATGCATGCACAAAAGGAAAGCAAGTCGGATCATTTTTCAAACCACTCAAAGCTGTGTCTACATCCAAAGTGCTTCAGTTAGTTCATATGGATTTGTGTGGTGTAATTCCTATGAAAGCTTAGGAGATAAATCATTTGTGCCTTTTATTGTTGATAACTATTCACGATTTACCAGGGTGTGTTTTCTAAGGCACAAGAATGAAGCCATCAAAGAGTTCACTAAGATATACAGGAAAATTCAATTGGAGTCTTAAACTCATATTAGAAGGATTCGAATTGGCCATGGAAGGTAGTTCAATTACTCAAAATTTGAAGATTTCTGTGACCAAAATGGCATCTCCCACAACTTCTTAGCACCAAGAATTCCTCAACACAAAGGAGTAGTGGAGAAAAAGAACATAACTCTTTAAGAAATAAGAAGGACCATGATTATTCAAAATAATCTACCTTACTATTTCTAGGCTGAGGCGATTAACATAGTAAATTATACACACAACATATGCCTCATCAAACCCATTCTGAAGAAGACACTCTATGACCTATATAAGGGAAATAAATCCAACATCTCCTACTTCAGACCATTCCGATGTAAATGCTTTTTGCATAACAATGGTTAGGAACATCCGACTAAGTTTGATGCTAGATCATATGAAGGTATATTTATGGGTTACTCATCTTATAGTAAAGTTTATCGTGTTTCTAACAAAAGGACTAACAAAGTGGAAGAAAGTATCCACATTGTCTTTGATGAGATTAATCTTGGCAAGATAAGTGAATCTACCTTTTCGGATCTCAAGCTTAACAGAGATGAAGATGACATTGCTGAAGTTGAGCTCGGAAAGAGTAAAAATAGAAGAACTGCAACAACATAGAATGAGTCAACTCAGAATGAACAAACGCAAAATGTTGTGACTCCAAAATAAACAAAATCAAGAGCCAGCTCAGAATTTTGAAGACCAAGCCAATGCAGAGACTCGGGAAGAATAATCAACCGAAGTTTAGCCTATTCAACAAACAAACTTGGTAAACCAGAGGACAGGTAGAGCTTTCAAATCTTCATCTAGTCACCCACCTAAGAACAGACTTTCTCATATCAATAGTGGGGTAAGAACTCAATCTTCTTTGCAAAATCAGTACGCATTTTCTGCATTCATATCATTAACAAAAACTAAAAATGCACTAGAAGCCTTAACTCGACCTTGAATGGGTAGAGACCATGTAAGAAGAGTTAAATCAATTTGAAAGAAACCAATTCTTGACTCTAACCAAACGAACTTCTGACCACCTAGTAATTGGAACCAAATGGGTTGTTAAGAACAAACTGGATGAGGAAGGGTTGGTAGTCGAAATAAGGCTAGACGAGTTGCTCGGGGTGCAACGAAGAAGAGGGAATTGATTGTGGGGAAACCTTTGCATCTGTTGCTTGGATTGAGGCAATTAGAGTTCTCTTAGCATTTGCATCTAGCATGAGCATCAAGCTTTATCAAATGGTTGTTAAATGTGCATTTCTCAATGTTTACATTCAATAAGAGGTTTATGTTAAGCAACCCCCTGGATTTGAAAATTCAAAATTTCCAAATCATGTTTCAAATTGCAAAAGGCTTTATATGGTCTTAAATAAGCTCCCAGAATTTGGTATAAAAACTAAGCAGCTTTTTGGTTGAGAACGATTTCAAAAGAGGTCAGATTGACAAAAATCTTTTCACAAAAACAAAGGGGAATGATTTTCTTATCATTCAAATATATGTTGATGATATTATCTTTGGAGCTACTAATGAAACTCTATGTCAAGATTTTTCTCAGTTGATGAGATATGAGTTCCAAATGAGCATGATGGGAGAACTCAATTTCTTTCTTGGTGTGCAAATCAAACAAGAAAAAGATGGCATCTACATCCATCAATCTAAGTACACCAAGGAGTTATTGAAGAAATACAAGCTAAAAGATGTGAAGCATGCAACAACACCTATGAATAGGAGTTCAAAATTGGACTCAAACGAGAAAGGTAAAGTCTGTAGATCAAAAACTTTGCACAGGTATGATTAGATCTCTACATTATCTCACATCTAGTATTCAAGATATCATGTTTAGTGTCTGCCTTTGTACAAGATTTCAAGCTAATCCTAAGGAACGCATCTCACTATGGTGAAGAGAATCTTTATATATCTTGCAAGGACTCGGAATCTTGGTCTATGGTTTTCAAAGAACTCAGAACCGACTTTCACTTGATACTCAAATGCTGACTATGCTAGATACATGGTTGATTGAAAGAGCACGTCAGGAGCATGCCAATTTCTGGGTCAATCCCTCATCTCCTAGCACTCAAAGAAGCATAACTTAGTTGCTCTATAAACTGCTAAGGCTAAGTACTTTGTAGCTGGAGCTTGCTGTGCTTAGATTCTCTAGACCAAGCAGCATTTGAAGGATCTTAGATTATCATTCAAATATATTCTAATCAAGGGTGATAATCAAAGTGCAATAAATCACTAAGAATCTAGTTGAGCACTCAAAGACATAGCATATTGAGGCTAGGTATCATTTTCTGAGAAACCATTTTGAGAAAGGTGATATTGAACTTGAGTTGATTCCTATGAAATTTCAGTTAGCTGATATTCTCACAAAGCCTATGAGTGAAGATCACTTTTGCTTTATAAGGAATGAACTTGCCATGATTATGTGATTTATTGCATGAATTATTCTTTCATGATTGAGCATTATAAGCCTTGAGTAGATAACAAATGGATTAGTTGACTTAGAATGAAACCGAGTTTTGAGTTATAAATTTTCCGAGTGCTCTGAGTTACTCGGACACCTTCTTGAGTCACTCGGACACCTTACTCGAGTCGGACTCACTTTATAAGCAAAATAAACATCAAAATTCTGAGGTCATCTCTAGATAAATGGAGAATCTCATAAATGTTTTTTAAAACTTTTTATTCTCCCTCATTCTCTCGTCACGTGAATAGTCAGCAAAAACTAGTCGTTGGAAGAAAGCTATTAGAAAACTAGCCGATTCTTGCTGCTGAGAGACTCAACGGTATGATAACCATTGCTTGGTAAGCTGAGTCGGAAAGTTGATAGCAAGTCTTTTCTTGCTATAAATAGCACTGTTTCACTTCCTTTTCTCAACTTTACCTACTTATTGCTTGCTCCCTCACTCTCTTTGCTCTCAAAATTCTCTTGCTCACTCGTGTTTACTCTCTCTCTCTCTCTGTCTCTCTTATTCTCAATCTTCTCTGTTCTCTAATTTTTCTCTAAATCATTTTCTAATCTCTAACCATGCCTAAGAGAGAAGCTGCTTAGGAAGGAGGTTCGGCCTCAAGAAGGCGAAAACCAAACCTACTCGTCGCTGAGGCTTCACAAGGAAAATGAGCACTGCCTCGGAAGAACCAAAACACTTTGTTGCCGAACCTTTCATTACTGGACGACAAGTTCTTTCCTTAAACCTCCTTCTCCTAGTTGAAACACATCGCGATGTGTACAACTATCTTTTCTTCTGTGAGTACATCTACCTAGACCTTGTGTTTGAGTTCTACACTCACATGATAGCCAATGAGGGCGTCATCACTTCTCTAGTTCAAGGTAAGACCGTTCCACTCAATCTTGGCTTACTTCACAAGCTTTTCAAGGTTAAGACTCTCTTTCTCAACTCCAATCTTATTTCTTTCAATGAAATCACTGATGATTTTTTGACAAATACGCTAAAGAGCCTCCTCGGTACAAAAAGAACTTTTTTGTGAATCGGATGAAGTCGAAGTTAGGCTTCTATGTTTTATTCCGATGACAACTTTCTTATCTCATTGCCTGTCTAAAGAGAACCCCAAATCCAAAGTACTTAAGGTTCTCTATGACATTCTCGAAGGCTACAAAGTAGACCTCTTTCATTTCATTTTGGAGCGGATGGCAAGCTGTGCCCTTTGATTCTAAGAAGTCTAATCCATATCCTTTTGGAGCTCTTCCGAGTGATGTTTTACTCGGTTCGGTACCTCTTCCTTCCGAACTAAACTCTTGCTTGGAACCTGCTTTGTTTGTCTAGGCAGGAATGAGCTTATGGGTCTAGGATACCAGGAAGTCAAACCCAGTGTTTGGATTCATATGTCTAAGTTACCACCACCTCCTCCTCCACCTCGGACTCGAGACAACTCCATAAGTTCCACTCCAACCTGTTGGACCTTTTCCTTCTCTACGTGCTCCCTCGGTTGAGCTGCTTGAAAAAGTGGCCAACAAGTTTACTTCTTTGGTTCTAAACTTTCAAACAACTCTAGAGGCTTTCAAGGCTTACATCCCAATTCTAACTCTAATGCAAAGCCGGGCTCGGACTCGGTTGAAGGAGAGTTAGGAGATAATTGCTGAGATCAAAGAGATGATCAAGCAATAACCTTATCGGATTCGGTGCCTCTAAGAGAGAAGGTCAAAGGCAGCAGAGGCCCCGGAATCTTGTGAAACATCCGAGGAGTCCTCCAGCCCTTCTAAGTCCAAATCGGAAGAAGAAGAAGAAGGATAGGATGAAGGAGGAGAAGAAGAAGAAGAAAAAGAGGAATAAGCTGCTCAGCCTGAGGACCAGGGCAACAAGAACTTGAGGTGATCTCCTCCCATCACACTCAAAGTTGTAAGTAGAGGCTTGTGAACTTGGTCAGTCCAAAGCCCCTACCTTAGAATCGTAGCCAGCGACAATCTTTGAGGGAGAAGAAGAAGAAGAAGATGATATGCCTTTGGTTCATATGACTAGGATTTCTCCACTTCCGGATGTACCCATTCTGCAGCCACCCAACCTAGTTACTTCAACTCGAGCTGATAAGCGCAGGCGTATAGCTAGCTCCTCATCCTCGAGACAGACTGTTCCTCCCTCTTAATTTTTCAAACTTAGTTTGTTTTTTTGGTCCAACATCTTCTGTAGTCACTTGCTTTTTCCTCCCTCCTTTTTGTTGTTTTTAGTGAAATGCATAGGGGGAGAGAAAAGATAAAAAATTAGATGTTTGGTTTAGGGGAGCTACAAATGTTTTTCGCAATATATAAAATTTATCTATTTCGAGCATATTGTTTAGAAGTACATGTTTTATTTCTTCTTGGTCTTATATTATCTATTTACTCCTTAACATTGCTACTTTGATTATCTCAAGAAACACGTTTTAGGTTATGTTTTGATATGAGCTAAACCGATTGCTCTTATTAATATTTTATGCTCCGATCAATTCTTTATGAAACCTAAACTCTTTAAACCGACAAGTTTCTATCTTAAGTGTGTAATGCCTTTCATCAAAAAGGGGAGATTGAAGACTCGGGTATAACTCTCTATCTTTCCTAGGTTTTGATTCTAAGTCATTATGAGTTTTATAGAAACTATTATCCAAGTTTTCATCATGTTTTAATGGGCTCCGAAACCAGTCTTTTAGCATAATATTCTTAACTATGTTTCTGACCTGCTCGGACAGAAATCAGAACTATCGCATGAGTAAATAATTTCTCTAACACTTTTATTCCGAGCACTAACTTCAAGTTTTAAGTGAGAATGAATTACAACGTTAATTTTAATTTCTAAGTTAGTTTATTTTAGGAGAATTATTTGCTTGATCAAGTTTATGCATCCCGATATCTTATTCTTTCTAACTTGATCATTTTAACGATTGACTCAAGATGGAATCTGAACCTAATGGATATTAGACTCAAAAAAATCGACTCTTTTAGGCTGAAGATAATTAAGTGCTTAATTACTCTGATTTAATTATTATCTATGCCTAATCTTGGACCAAAGTATTTTTATACTTTGAGCACCACTTTGATTTGCTTTTGTAGGTTGTTTAAATAAGCCTAACCTACTTTTGAATTACAAAAGTAACCGGTTTCTAGCCGTTAAACACCAGCCGAGAGAGATTAACCATTTCGAACATGGCTCGAGATATCGTGTCAAGGTTGTTTGTTTCCAAAACTAGAACAATGCAACTTTGAGTCTAACGGTTGTTTCCACCCTAGATTTCAATCACCACCAGATGATTAGACCATCTTTTGAGCTAAGGATCAATACACAATGTTCACATCTCAATGGATTCTTTCTGAGTGACTCGGTGTAACGCCCCAAACCCGTAATCACCGGTTTTAGTCTAAATAAACCGCTAGCCGATGATTAGCGCAGCGGAAAGGAGGTTAGGGACATTACCGCCGCCCTTAACAGAGGAAAGGGCAAGGCTTTGTATGCATTTTACCCAAGGTTATACCTTGCTAGGAAACTACAAATTATGCAACAAGTACATGTTAAACCCGATACGAAATCAACTTCACTTGACCACTAATATCCCAACTTGCTATTGCGAGCCTCTAAGTCCTGAATAGACCTTTGCTTCATACCTTCAACATCTTACCTAAAACAAAACAAGAAAACATTTTCGAAATGTGAGCCGAAGCTCAATACGTCCATTATCATGTCTGTAAAATAAAGGTTATGAAATAGTTGAGTTGAGCGCATGCATTTCAATTCATTTGTAAATGAGGGGAGTGAATAATGTAAACTCGTTGCTAATTAATTATCTCGTGTGGTGACCCTTGCGATCATCGGGTTTCCCTAAATGTGTACACACCCGGACCGATCGGGAAGTCCAGTTGGTGCGGCGCAGTTACGGTGTGCCGACTTTGAACAATGGTGAAGTAATGATGGGCGGGCCCACTTTTATATGGCAAATACTGTTTGCAAATGATTCCTTGTTGTTGTGATGTTGGCCATATCCGGCCTTGATTTGTAAATAAAACATTGAAGGGCACGATCAATGAATGTACCGATGAATTGAAATTGGTTGATGATTTGAACTTGATTCCTTTCCTTGTGATGTTTGAGCAGGACCCTTGAACGTACGTTGACCGATGGCCTTAAATAAGAGTTAGTAGAGTAAGGTTTTGTTTAGGACTTATATTCCTTGATTTAGGTTTAATAATGACCTATCTTATACCCTTAGTTATGATGATTTATCTTTAACATGATCTACATCTTATATTCTTAGTTCGTTCAAGCTTTACTTTTTATTTCTAATTTATGTGTTAAGCTACCTCTACTTATGAATGCACATAGTTATTTGCTGTGAACTTATAGAATCTAAACATGCATAATAACACTATTAACTTATTTACTAATAATTTCATGAATTCTTGCTGATATGCATTATTTATTATGTTTTTACTAACTTAATTATTAATTCATTTACTTAAGCATGTATTTAGGAAATTAGTCATCTAAGTTATAGCTATGTCAATATTTTGTCTATTTATTAAGCATGCACATAATGAGCTAATTAACCTTATTTATGCTTATTCTTATTCCTTCTAAAATTATTGAACCATAAATTCTACTAAAATTATATAAACTAAATTATGCATGCATTATATGAATTATTTTGTAATGAACTATTTTAATTTTATTATGCTATTTTTATCTAGAATAATTTAGTTATGACTCTAGTAAGATTAATCTGAATTTTTACCTTAACTAAACTATGCATGTATAACTTCAATTTTATTTTCTTGGCTAAGTTAATTCCTTGTTATTTATAAAAATGATTAACTTAAATATTGAAAACTTTAAATTATCAAAGCTTAGGGTTTAGGGTTCACCTAAAAAGAGTGAAGGGAGGCCAAGGTGGTGGTGGTTGCTGGTGGCCACAGGTGGCGGCAGGAGCGGCGTTCAGGCGGCAGAGGTGGTGCTCAGGCGGCAGAAGTGGTGCTGGTGGCAGTGATGGTGGCTGGTGGTGGCTTAGGTTTTCAAGGAATGTGGGTTTTTAGGGCATAAAAGGAGAGAGAAAAAGTGTGTGCTTGGTGGCCGTTGTGGTGGTCCGGTGGGTGGCGTTAGGGGCAGTGATGAGTGGTCTGCAAGTCTGGCTGGTGACGGGAGGCAGGTGGCGCCCGTGGTGGTTGTGGTGGTGGCTAGAAGTGAGGGTGAGGATACAAAAGATAAGGTGAAAAGTTGGTGATTAGGGTGGTTTTGGCTTGGCTTTTCCGGCGCTGTGGTGGTCGGTGGGCTGGACTGAAAGTGGCTATGGACTCAGTGCAAGGTGGTGAACGATTATGGTTGGAGTTGGCCGGCTATAGGGGTTGGTGGCCGGCTGTGGATGTGGCCGAAGTGGTGGTGCTGGGCAGGTGAGGGAGGAGAGAGAAAATGGGGTAAAATCATATTTTTGGGTTGATTTTTCTGATTTAATCAAGCCTATTTATACTAATTGTGGTGCTTATCTACATGGGTTAGCTGGCTATTTATATTAATCCTTGCTTGACACTTAGCTCATGATTCATGTTTTGTTGGGGTGATTTGGCTAGCTTAGAATTAGGGTTAGTGTAATTTGATGGCAATTTCCTATTAGACCTACAAATTCATTATCTATCCAAATTAATATTTGATGATTATCTGGATTATTATGCTTATCACCAGCATTGTCATTGTACTTATCCATTTTTATTTTTTTATTTTCATTTTTATTTTTATAGTTATAATTTTTATCATTTTTTTCTATTATTATTTTTGTTAATATTATAGTTTTATTGTTATTTTTCTAATGTGCTTTAAAGTATGTGATTGTCTATAATTTAGGTTAGGTTAATTTTATTAGCAAATTACTTCTTGAGATTGATATTTGGCTGTTTGATTAGTTGTTCATAAATTGTGCTAATTGTTTATGTAGCTATTATGTATGTATATATATGTATAAAGTTTGAACTTCATTAGAAAATATTTATGATCTAAGTTAGGGATTTAAATATGGCTTATGTGAATATAAGTATTAGATAATATGTTGAAATTTTACGAGAAATGTCGGCCATCGGTTGTCGTAGTTCATATTTAGGTCCTGCAATAAAAATTTTGATACATATATATATGATATGAAAATATTTTGGAATTGAAATGCACGCGCTTTTTATAATTGAACGTATTAGATATAATACATTTTAAAGTTGGGTTGTTACACTCGGACTAGATGTTACAACGATTAATGAACATTACCAGTCCGGAACAAGTCACGAGGGTCATTCTACCTTGGTGCCTATAAATAGAAGCCACTTCCTAAGACTTAAAGATCGCTTAACACTCTCTTAGTGCATTCTTACTCAATCTTCGACTTACAACTCCTAATATGTAATCTCTTACTTTCTAAGTTGTAAAGAAAGTCTTAGAATCACTTCTACTCTTTACTTTCTTTCTAAGTCCCTTGACTCGGCTATAAGGGCTAACTCAGCTCGGTTGTCCCTTACTTGTAAGGGTTATCTCTATCGAAAGTACTAGATCGGATAAGAGAACTTCGAGTCTAGGAAAAACTTGTAAACAAATTGTATGAGGGAAAAATTCTGGTTAGAGTCATTATTTTGTAATTGAGGATTCAATTAGTGGATTTGACTTGGTACTTCGATTAGCATTGTCTATGGTTTCATTGTCCCAGGAGGATTTCCACGTATTTACGAGTGTTTAACTTTCTGTCCACTCCGGACTCAAAATCAGTTGCTTATTCTATTACTGTGCAAAAGAGTTTGATTTTTCTCAAAAATCTTCCATCACCCTATTCGCCCCCTTTAGGGTGACTTAACCTCTCGAAGAGCGGACATTCATATTTCTATACTTTGAGTATCACTTTGATTTACTTTTGTAGGTTGATTAAATTACTTTAATCTGATTTTGAAAAGCAAAAGCAACCGGTTTCTAGCCATTAAACACGAACGAGACGGAAAAGCTACATGTCTTGATATGGCTTAGACATCGTGTCGGGGTTGTTTATTTCCAAATCCGGTAAACTTCAACTTTGAGCCCAACGGTTGTTTCCACCCGGATATTAGTAACAACCAGTGAGATGGATCACTTTTTGAGCCAAGGACCACCACACAACATTCATATTACAACGAGATCCTGTATGAGTGACTTAGACTAGCCGTTATAACAACTAATGAAGCTCACCGAGTCAGAACTAGCCTCAACGGCGAATGTACCCTGTTATGTATAAATAGAAGCGTCTCTACAAGACTTGGAGATTGCTTGCTGAACATTGAAAAATGCTGAAAAATATAAAAACTTTACCTAATTAACTTATGAAATTTGCACAAAATTCTTGAAATTCTAAAAAATTCAACATAAATTACCCTAGTCTCTAAACAACCCTAGAAACATGCAAAATTCTCAAAACATGAAACCAAAATGAAATCAACTCAAGAAAAATAAGAAAAGAAATCTGCACAAAACATTTTTACACAAATTTTTGTCTTTATTTTTACAATAATCGAATAGTGACAACATTTTTTTTCTTTTTTTTTTTAGTTTTCTAGACAGACAACAGCAAGTACGAAAAACTAACCAAAAAAGAAAATTAAAAATCAGAAAACAAAAACTCACTATCTCTATAATAGAACCCAAACCAACACGAGAAAATTAAAACTAAAACTAGAAGGAGAAAACGAAGCCGAAGTCTAAGCGAGACTCAACCGGAAATTTAATGACTCGATTTGTAACCTAATTTCAATTATTGTTGTCCTCGTCGGCAGTGTCATTTTGTTGAAGTGTAATTTAGAGTAAGGGGTTTTTGTCGAACCACCAGGATGGAACCAAATGGAAATGAGATTGCTAACACGACTCGAAGACTTATAGCCTAAAACTAACATGGAATAAACTAACATGAATTAGAAATTAAATAATGACTTGAGATTAATTTATCCTAAATCACTAACCAATTAGAAACTAAACTAACAAGCATTTAATAATTTACACTAACAAAGATTCGACACTAAATCATCAATAACTCAATTCACTAATCAACTAAATTTAATAAACATAATTAAATAGCTAAAGAGCGAATTAGAAAATCAAAGTGCAAAGTTAGAAGATTTTATCAATCTATCTCGAACTAATTGAATGAAACAACATGCACAAATTCAAACTTTGATTACATCAACTCGCAAAATCGAACTCGAGTTCAATATTTAAATACACAGATTCGAACAACAAAATTCAACAATCCAAAGTTCTAAATCCTCAAAAGAAATCCACTCTCAAAATTACACTAAAATTTGAAAATAAAAACTTAAAATTTTGAGAACTAAAAATAGAAAATTTGGGGAAGAGGAACATTAAACCTAGAACTTGGACATCGGAGATTGTGGCCTAGCATGAATCGTGCTTCTCGTAAATCCCTCGCTCTCGTCCTCTCGTCATGCTTTAAAAGCTTGCCTTCCTCCCTTCTTAGCTCATACCTCGGTTGTGGATAAAGTTTGAGATGGATGGGGATAAGGGGATTGGTTGCTTGAGATGAGAAGGAGAGAGAATTTAGTTGAGAGGGGGTCTTAGTGACAGAAGGCGGTAGATGGGGGAAAGAGTTAAGGTTTCGGGAAGAGGCCGAAGAGGATAGAGAAGATGATGGGGTGGCTGTGTTTCAAGCCTGGGTGATGAGAGAGAAAAGAGAGTTTTCCATGGGGAAGGCTAGGGTTTCTCAGTAGTAGGAGAATGAAGAGGAGAGATAGAGAAAGATGGGGATGAGCTTCGCGGGTAATCGAGCAAAGAAAAAAAGAGGAGAAAGTGGGAGTTTGAGGCTTCAAAATCATGTAAGGTAGGCAAAGGAGGGAAGAGGAATTGGGTCTTTGATTGGTAAAGAGAAATGGGCTGGTACTTTGGGCCAATTGGGAGAGGCAAATGGGTTACGGTTCAATTTTCACTCTTTGACTTCTTTTTCTAATTTTTTAACATTTCCTAATAAAATAAAATACACTAATATAATTATTATGAACAAAATAAGATTTGAAAAACTATTAAAATATCATGTTTTTAGAGTCAATAGTGAGCTAGGAGCAAAGCCCGAAAATAATAGCTAAGGTTAGGGCCGACCCACCGAAGCTATTGCTCAACACTTGTCCATCTATCGCTGATTGCCTAGGCAATTTGAGCTAGATGGCTTTAGGCTATTAGTTAGTTTTGTTAACATTAACCAAATCTGCAAAATAAACTGAGATTCAATTTGCGGTTAAAAAGATTAAAAAGGGAATTGTTAGTCGAGTCTTAAACATAAAAACTAAAAAAATAAAACAATCACTTTCATAATTTTGAAATTGCTAAAGGGACAATATTCAAAATTTAGAAAAAGTTTTTAAAAATGACTCCATTGGTACTGTAACCAACAATCCCGTGTTCGGGGGCGATGGTACGAAATAAGGAGGAATGCTCCTCATTCCGCCTATCTAAAGATGTCCTCTACTAATTGAAAATAGGAGACAAAATTACGTAAAGAAAAAACAAACAAACACCAAGCTGATAGGTGAAAAATAAAACAATGAAGACATGATTTACGGCTTACATCGGGCGGGGTGGAAAAGTAAAGCGATTACATCTCAAACCACAATATGAAAAGTAATTAAACACTAAAATTAAATAAAACATCAATAGCGAACTTCCAAAATAGTCAAAATACGCCCTCGGGTTCACCCACCTGCAGAGCTTGGATTGTGATTGAAATTCAATTGTGTAACGGTAGGGATGAAGACTCAAGTATGAACTAACCCCCTATTTGATTTTGATAAAAGTCATTCATCGAAACTTAAGACTAATGAAGATGCATTATGGAAAGAAGTTTGAAGATTTGCTCTTGGAGAGTCTAAGTCATCCTAGAGGGGGTAAATAGGGTGATGAGGAAATTAAAGCAAATTTAGACAATTTTTGCTAAGAAAGAAATTAGTTGCTAAGTCCGAGTCTAAATTGGACTTAGAAATGCAAACATTCAAAGATACGTAGAAACCCTCCGAGGGTAGAAAACCATGGACAGTACTAATCTAAGTTCCAAGTCAAATCCACTATTTTGAACCCTCAAAATACAAAGGACTGACCCTACCGGAATTGCTCCCTCAAACAATTCGTTACGGTGTTTTCCTAGACTTAAAAGTTCCCTTATCCGATCTAATACTTCCTAACCGAGATAACCTTTACAGTCGGGGACAACTAAGCTGAGTTAACCCTTACACTAAGTCTAGGGACCTTCCTCGAAAGTAAGAGAAGTATGTAAGCGATTAAAAGGCTTTACAACTCCGAAAATATTAAGTATAAACTTGGAGTTGTGAGTAGAAGATTGAGTGAGTAATGCACTAAGAGAATTAGGCATTGTATTGATCAATAGTTTTAGCGATCTTCAAGTCTTGTGAAGTTGCTTTTATTTACAAATGTCCAAGTTGAGTAACCGATGAGTCCGATTTATGGATGAAGTCTTTACTAGTCGTTGCAAGGGCTTTTCTAAGTCACTCGGAAAAGATGCTGTTGGAGTGTGAACGTTGGGTAACGGCTATTTGCTCATAAAGGTGTTTCAATAAACTGGTATAGTCCGAAAAGAAAGGTGGAAACCACCGTTGAGCCCGGAGTTGGAGTTTTCCGGTTTGGAAACGAGACAGCCACGACACGGTGTCCGAGTCCTGTCTAGAATTCACTAAAACTATCTACTGGTGTTTAACGGTTAGAAGCCGGTTGCTTTTGAAATTCAAAAAGATTGATTAGCTTTGTTTGAATAACATACAAAAGGGAACCACATTGGTATTCAAAGTATAAAATACTTTGGTCCAAGGTTAGGCAAAGATATTAATTAAATTTGAGTAATTATGAGCGTAATTATCTTGGGCCTAAAGAAGTGGAATATTCTGAGTCTAATATCAAATAGGTTCAAACTCAGCTCGAATAACTCCTAGAAAAATCAAGTTGAAGAATAATCAATCGGAGAAACTCAACTTGATCTATCAAATATTCATCTAGAAATAAGCCGACTTAGAAGACTGAATTAACATTATAATTCAGTTTACTTTAGCAAGCACAGATCGAGCACTAAGAAAAAGTGCGTTAAGAGAATTATTTGATCATGCGATGGTTCTAAGTAGATTCCGAGTAGGTCGGAATACCTTAGTAGAGAAGATATAAAACAAAGTGATATCTAAGTCACTTAGAATAGTGATGAAAACTTAGATATGAGTTTCTATGTAGTTTAGAATGACTTGCAATCAAAACTTAAGGGAGATAGAAGTTTATACCTGAGTCTTTCATAAAATATTTAGAGTTAAGATATGAGTCTTCAATCTCCCCTTTTTAATGAAAGGCATTCCATTCTTAAGATGGAAACTTGTTAGTACAAAATATAAGTTTTCGGTGCCAATGATCCGTGTTTTCTTACGTATCGGGGCAAGTAGAATATAAAGTTAAGAAAAATTCCGGATCAAAGTATGACATTAGAAGCGAGATATTAGAACTAACGCAAATTTCGAGTAGATAAGATAAGTGTTTAAAGAAACTCAGAAATGATCAGAGCAAAGAAAAGATAAACAATAATATTCATTCGTAAAAAATGTAGTACAAAAAGAGGAGAGAAAATCCCCTAAGCACAACATCAAGTTTCTATATTTTTCTCCCTTTAGCATTTCAGCAAAAAGGAGGGAATAAAATTCGAAGTTAATATACTTAATGTTGGACCAAAAGATAAAAATAAAAACAAAAAAAGAAATAGATTAGGACGGTGGAGCTGGTTGGTCGGACGAGGATCGACGAGAAATGCGCTTGCGCCGGTATGTCTAGGAGGAGGTGGTAGACGGCGGAGACGGTAGCACCGGGATGTTGAGAAGCGGCTCGGATCTGGGTGGTCGAGTTAGGACAATATCATCCTCTAGCTGATCCTCTTGAAAGATGACGGGGGCTTCGAGTCGGCTGGTTTGGACTGTCCAACGTCCCCGGCATCTTCGACCCACTCGGATCGGAGTCCGAGGAGATCGGCTCGGAGTTTGGGCTCAGTAGCACCCTTGTCTTTTGGTGGAGCAGCCTCGTCCTTTGCTCCTTCTTCCTCCATTATCTTCTCTTCGACTGATCCTCGCTTGCCTCAGCTGGGACCTCGGCTTCTTCGGCCAAGTCTACCACATCGAGGTAGACTTGGCCGCGCTGAGACTCCTCGGATGTGTCGAAGGATTCTTTCGTCTGCGCGACTTTCGTCCTGCGCTCCCGAAGGAGTTGAAGCTATTCACGTTGCTCGCCAAGAATGCCCTTGATCTTAAGCATCAAGGATAGACACTCCTAAATCCGAGGCTGGCCGATCTTTTTGTTAATGACCATGCCATGGAAAATAGGCTTGAGAGAGCGAACAAGCGGCCGAAGTTAGTCAGCCGTTGAAGCGAGCCTTTCGACCAAGGCGGCAAACACTCGAGCAGAGAGAGGAGGTTGAGAAGACGAGGGACAAGCTGAAGTGGATGGATGTGCTTGGTTGATGCTGAGTTTGGGGAGGAGGAAAGGCGGGTTCCAACTCATAAGAGTGAACCCATTCACCGGGTTTAATCTCCTGGTATCCATACCCCGAAGTTCTTTTACGCCAGAACTATAGCCGACTCAAAAATGACGAGTGGGATCTAAGGGAGGGGTGATCTTGAATTGTTTGAAGATAAGAGAGAGAAGGGCTCCGAAAGGGAAAGGAGCAGATTTCTTTGATTGAGAAGGCACTTGAGTCATTTGCTCGATGATGAATGGAAAAAGGTCTACATCGTAGCCCTCCATGATGTCAAACAAAACTTTGAGAACCCTAGAGTTTGGGTTCTCCTTGCTCGAGTAGTGAGAAAAGAATGTCCTCATCGGAATGTAGCAGAGCAATCTGACTTCACTCTTCATCCGAGTCACATAAAAGTTTTTCCTATGCTCGAGGCACTTCTTTGGCGAATTTATCAAAAAAGTCATCGAAAATTTCTAGGAATAGAATATGATTGCGATTGAGAAAAAGAGATGTGACATTGAAAAGTTTGTGGAGAAGAGGGAGGTTGATCCTAACAACCGTACCTTAAACTTTCGAGCTGATGACACTCCCGAGAGAAGGATTTGTTAGCATAGAACTCAACAACGAGTTATGAATATATAAAGTCCCTAAAGCATAAATAATTATACACTCCAGTTTCTTGAATGTATTTGAGCCAAGAGAACGAAGTTGTCTTGAAGATTTTGTCATCCAATGTAAAGTGCTTGGATGACAAACACTTTTGAGGGTCGAGCGAACCCTCTTGAGTTATCGTTCGAGCCTTCTTGGTTGCGAGACCCCATGAACTTGGATGTAGAAGCTCATTTAGGCATTGTGAGAATGGAGAAATGAGATGTTACTGGAGAAGTGAGAGAAAGAGACATAGAGCACTTTAAAAGCAAGGAAAGAGTATGAGAGAGCGAGTATTTCTTGCAAAAAGAGTAAGGCACAAAGTGAAGAAAGAAGATGAATAGATGTTATAAATAGAGAAGATGGAAATGTCGTTCAACCTTCTTTCTTACTTAACGTTCAAACGACATTCTCAGGCAGACATGATGAACAATAGTTAAACGACTACAATTCCAACGAGTTTTTCGTCTAACAGTTCAAATTCTTTGATAGCGACGCGTGTCGAGAGAGAGAGAGAGAGAGAGAGAGAGAGAGAGAGAGAGAGGTTTTCAAAAATCTTTTGAGATTCTCCATTCCTCTAGAGATGATCTCAAAAGTTTGGTGTCCATTTTGCTCAAAGACTGAGTCTAACTCGGTATGGTTTACGAGCGACTCGAAAGTAATTAACTCACAGCTCGGTCTCATTTTAAGTCAACTAATCCATTCGTTAAACAAGTATAAGCCAAAATTATACACGTAAAACATTTAATCATGCATTAATCATGCCAAGCTCATTCCTAATAAAATAAAACTGATCCTTACTAAGTGGCTTAGTGTAACTATCAGCTAACTGTAATTTCATAGGACTGAATTCAAGTTCAATATCACCTTTCTCAGAATGGTCTCTCGAGAAAATGATAGTCGATCGCAATATGCTTTGTCTTTGAGTGCTGAATTGGATTCTTAGTGAAGGTTTGCTCTTGGAAAGACTGAGTCACCCTAGAGGGTGGGTGAAGAGGGTGATGAGGAATTTTAAACAAATAAAGGAAGAATAAAACTAAAGATGACTCTGTGGAGAGTCCGAGTCTAGATTGGACTCGGAAGAGTACTAACTCGAAAGTTACGTGGAAACCCTCATAGGGAAGAAAACCATGGTCAGTGCTAATCCAAGCACCAAGACAATTCCTTACAAGATTTTCCTAGACGCGAAATTATCTTATCCGATCTAGTACTTCCTAACCGAGGTAACATTTACGGTTAGGGGCAACTAAGCTGAGTTAACCCTTACAACTCGGTCAAGGGACCTTACTCGAAAGTAAGAATGAGTTTTTGTAAGCTGATTACAAGACCTTACAACTCGGAAAGATATTAAGTACAGAGTTGGAGTTCTAAGTAGAAGATTGAGTATGAATACAATGACTTTTGCTTAAGTACGTGTATTGACGGTTGATTTAGCAATCTTCAAGTCTTGAAAGTTGGCTTCTATTTATAGATAACGAAGCAGATTAGCCGTTGTGACTATCTTCGACTGGAAGTCCTTTGTGACCGTTGCAATGGATTTTCCGAGTCACTCGGAAAATATCCGTTGAGGTGTGAACGTTGGGCAATGACTCTTAACTCCTTTGGAAGTCCCAATCCACTGGTAGTGTCCGAAAAGTGGGGTGGAAACCACCATTGAGCTTAGCGCTGCAGATTTCCAGTTTTGGAAACGAGACAACCTTGACACGATTATGCGGGCCTTGGTCGAGAGGTGGAAAAAGCCTTGTCTGCTTGGTGATTTAACGTTTTGAAGTCTGGTTACTTTTGTAATTCAAAAATATGATAGCCTCGTTTGAATAACCTAAAAAAGTAAATCAATTTGGTTCTCAAAGTATAAAATACTTTGGTCCAAGATTAGACACGAGATAATAATTTTAATTAAGATAATTAAGTGTATAATTATACGAGTCGAGAAAGAAATGGAATTTTACGAGTCTAATATCCATTATACTCAAATTCCATCCGAGTCGATCTACGAGCAAAGTAAGTCGGGTAAATAACATCGAGTGGAAAGACTTGATCTAGACTACCAATGTTCAAACCAAGCATGCTGACTTAGAAAGATGAATTAACCCGATAATCCAATGAAACTTAGATCATGAAGTCGGAGCGAGTTTATGCAACCTACAACAAGTGTTTGAACATGTCATATATTTGAGTGTTGTCCGAGTGACTCGGAAATTGTGTGTGAAATGATAAACAAGAATATGCTTTCGAGTCGATCGAGTCAAAAGAGAATATATACGATAGATTCCGTAACACTCGGAAAAGATGCTATATCACTCGAAAAGTCTGTTAAAGTAGATAGAATGACTTTTAATCAAAACCTTATGAGAGATGAAGTCTTATACCTGATCCCTTGATGGAACTCGGAATGATATATATGTAAGGTCCGAGTCTTCACTTAGTGATGTTAATTGCACTTTGATTGTGACACTTGATTGGGATAGATTTGAATGAAAGTCAAAGATCCTTCAAGTTTTCTTAATCCACAGAATCCGAGCATAGCAAGCTCCAGCTGCAATGTACTCAGCTTCGATAATTGATAGAGCAACCGAGTTCTGTTTCTTTGAGTACGGAGATATGAGGGATTGACCCGAAATTGTCAAGCTCCTGATGTGCTCTTTCTGTCGAATTTATAACTAGCATAGTCAACATCCGAGTATCCAATGAGGGTCGGTTTGAGTCTCTTAAAAACTATAGACCAAGATTCCGAGTTCTGCAAGATATCTGAAAATCCTCTTCACCGCAGTGAGATGTGATTCTTTTGGATTAGCTTGAAATCTTGCACACGAGACATACACTAAACATAATATCTATCCTACTTGGATGTGAGATATAGCAAAGATCCGATCATACCTCTATAGAGTTTCGATCTATTGCTTTACCTTTAAGTCTAGTTTCATGCTTGCTAGTCATGGGTGTTGCTTGCATGTTTCACATCTTGAGGCTTGTGCTTCTTCAACAACTCCTTGGTATACTTAGATTGATGGACATAGATTCCATCTTTCTCTTGTTTGATTTGTAGACTAAGAAAGAAATTGAGGTCTCCCATCATGCTCATTTGGAACTCATGTCTCATCAACTCGGGAAACACTTGGACATAGATTTTCATTAGTAGCTCCAAAAATAATATCATGAACATAAATCGACCAATAAGGAAATCTTTCCCCTTGGTTTTTATGAAAAGAGTTTTGTCAATCTGACCTCTTTTGAAATCATTTTCGACCAAGAAACCGCTCGAGTCTTTCATACCAAGCTCTTGGAGCTTGTTTAAGACCATATAAATAATTTTGCAATTTTAGAACATGATTTTGAAATTTTAAGTTTTCAAATCCAGGGGTTGCTTAACATAGACTTCCTCTTGAATGAAACCATTCAGAAAAGAACATTTAACATCCATGTGATACAATTTAATATTCATGCTAGATGCAAATGCCAACAAGATTCTAATCGCTTCGATCCTGGCAACTAGTGCAAAGGTTTCCCCACAATCAATTCCTTCCTCTTGATTATAACCTTAAGCCACAAGTCTAGCCTTATTTCTAAGTACTAAACCATCCTCATCCAGTTTGTTTTTGAAAACCCATTTGGTTCCTATAACTGGGTGGTCGGAAGGTCGTTTAGTCAAAGTCCATACTTGGTTTCTCTCAAATTGATTGAGCTCTTCTTACATGGCCTCTACCCATTCAGGTTCATTTAGGGCCTCTAGTGCATTTCTTAATCATATGAATGCAGCGAATGCACATAGATTTTACAAATAAGAACGAGTTCTTACCCCACTTGTTAATGTCGAGATAGAATGTTCTCGAGTGGGTGGCTCGAAGCATATTTGAATGCTCTACCTGTTCTCTGGTTCACCAAATTTGTAGGTTGAGCTGGCTGATCTTTAGTAGTTAGAGCTTGCTTGAGTCTCCTCATTTACTTATCCTTCGACATTCCGAGCTGGTTCGATCCGAGTCACAATGTTACGAGCTGCCTCATTACGAGTCTGCTTTCTTTTGACTCTTTCTAAGCTCAGCTTCGAGTAAGATCATCTTCATCTCGAATGAGTTTCAGATATGAGAAGGTTGACTCACTTGTTAATGATATGAATGCAGTGAATGCACATAGAGTTTGCAAAGAAGAACGAGTTCTTACCCCATTATTAATGTCGAGATAGAATGTTCTCGAGTGGGTGGCTTGGAGCATATCCGAATGCTTGACTTGTTCCGTGGTTCACCAAATTTGGTGGTTGAACTGGCTGATCTTTAGTAATTTGAGATTGGTGAGTCTCCTTATTTGCTTGTCCTTTAACATTACGAGCTGGCTTTTGAGCTTGTTCGATCCGAGTCACAATGTTCCGAGCTGCCTCATTTTGAGCTGCTTTCTTCTAACTCTTTTTGAGCTCGGCTTCAGCAAGATCATCTTCATCTTGACTGAGTTTCGGATCCGAGAACTCGCTTATTTTTCCCTTATCTAATTCATCAAACACAACGTGGATACTTTCTTCAACTTTGTTAGTCCTTTTGTTGAAGACACGACAAGCATTACTTGTGACATGAGTAACCTAGAAATATATCTTCATCTAACCTAGCATCAAACTTGGTAACGTGATCCTTCATCGTTATTGTGAATAAAGCACTTACATCCAAAGGGTTTGAAGTATGAGATGTTAGGCTTCTTTCCCTTATAAAGCTCGTAGGGAGTTTTATTCAAGATGGGTCCGATGAGGCATCTCTTCAATGTGTAGTTTGCTATGTTGATTACCTAAGCCTAGAAATAGTAAGGTAGATCATTTTCAATCATCATTTTCAATTATCATTGTCCTTCCTATTTCTTCAAGAGTTTGGTTCTTTCTCTCCACTACTCCATTTTGTTGAGGAGTTACGGGTGTTGAGAAGTTATGAGAGATCTTGTTCTTGTCACGAGAACTCTACAAATTCCGAGTAGTCAACTCCCTTCAATGGTCGGTTCGAATTCTTCTAATCGAGTCCGAGAGTCCACTTGAATTTTCATACGAGCTTGTTGAGCTCTTTGAAAGCTTCCGTCTTGTTTTTAAGAAAATAAACCTAGGTAAATCGTGAAAAATCATTAAAAATCATAAGTACATATGATTTACCTTCGAGGCTTTTCACGGAAATTTCACCATATAAATCCATATGAAGAATTTCAAGCGGTTTGGATGTGGAAACAGTTTTGAGAGGTTTGAAAGATGTTCGACTTGTTTCCCCTTTGTGCATGCTTCACGATTTTATCTTTATTAAATGCACGATTAGGTAAACCCCTAACTAAACCATGAGATGTAAGCTTTTTGATAGTGTTCATGCTGATATGACCTAGTCTACGATGCCATGTCCAAGAATCATCATGCAATGATGCTTTTAAGCAAGATAAATTCGACTTGGATCGAGAGAGGAATGGTATAGGTATTACCCGACCTCTTACCCGAGAGCTTATTCTCTTTGGTAATTGCATCACAAATGTAGTAATTGATATGAGTGAAACTTACCTCTTGACCTTTGTCACAAAATTGAGAGATGCTTGAGTAGATTGTAGTTCATTGTTCGTCACATTCTTTATGTGCATCCAAATAAAAGAATTCTTAGTCTCTTCGGATCTTGCGCTTATGTCCTTTCCTCCTAAAAGTGGTCTTCTTTCACATGGTCGTAAACCTCATCCTTTGGGCTGCAGAATAGGCAAGTCTACGGAAATTGAATACCGTCGAAATTTAAGCTCTAAAAGATTAGAAAGCCTCACCAAGGAGTCCGACCCATCTTCTCCTCGTTCTACATTATGTTCTACTCTATGGTCTACACTTGTTGCGACAAGTTTCGGTGCACACTACACCAATTTAGTCGACTCCTCGTCGTAAGATAATACTTAGAAAAAATTTCCTTCCAATGGACGAATCTCTAGATCAGTCTCCCATTCTCACTTTACTTAATCAAAACTTAACTCGGATGGAAACTAGGATGCATGATCAAGATAAGAAGATTGTATCTATATCGAGGGATGTCAAGACTATTATAAAGTTCTTGAGGATAGTAAGAGAGATGAAGAAGCGGAACGTTTGAGAAAAGGAGAAACATTAGGTCCTCCTCCTCCATTTAGTTTGTCTCCTCCAAACTGTCCTAAACACGAATCCCCTAAGCATGAATCGAAACCTCAGCCTAATCCATGTGTAGATCGGATAGAACAGATGTTAAGGTAGTCATCTATGTTCAGTAATCATTATTTTGATTATAAGGGATTCACTTCAATCCTTAAGGGTAAGCTACCTCCAAAGTTTATCATGCCCGATATCAAATTCAAAGGTTCCCTGAATTCCCATCATCATGTTTGCCACTTGTTAGGAGCAATGACTCTTAAGAACATTTCGAAACACACTTACCACATTATTTTCCCATGGACTTTTGATACGATGTAATGAAGTGGTATAACGTGGTTGAGTCACCAAGGTTTCCAACTAGACCGATATGTGCGAGTTCCTACATCAATACTCCTAAAACACCGATTTTCCAGTCACTCTTAAAGACTTAGAATTAATCAAACAAGGTGAGAAAGAGAGCTTCACAAACTTCCTCACCGGATGGAGAGCAAAGACTGCACACATGGTAGACCGACCCTCCGAGAAGGACCAAGTCGGGATCATTGTGAAAAATCATCGGCTTAACTACATTCGGCATGTTAAGTTCCTACCAATGATGAACTTCTCAACCATTAGAGATGTTGGCTTACTGATAGAAGAAGAGTTATCCACCGTGACCATAAATGTCGCGAAGGGTATAGAGGTAATTATCACTCCAAAGATAAGAAAACCTCTAATATATGGAATACTAATAGGAGTGCGAAGTGAATGCTCTCAACAAATATACTTGACTGCACTCCTATTGATACTACCTATACTCAAGCCCTTAACCATCACTTGGCTAAGGGAAAGATAGAATTACCAACTATTAGAGTAGAACTAGAAATAGCGAAACAGTCCAAAAACTCGGACATAGGAAATTTTGTAAATACCATCGTGCACGAGGACACGACACCGAACAGTGTTGGACATTCAAAAACAAACTTGAAAACGTGTTTCGAAATGGCCAACTTCCTTTACCTAAGGCTGCCCAAAACCTAGTAACAACAAAAATCTTTTCATTGGCACCTTAGTTATTTTCATTGAACCCACTCCAGGTTAGTGAGACCTATCTATCTTTATCTAAGATATTGATGAGTCCAAACCACTTCTTAGCTTTCCTCCTTTAGATCCGAAGTCCATGGGCTGTGGTTAAGTGATGAAGAGTACATTTAAGAAATAAGAAGTAACAGTGACAACAACGACGAGGACTTCGGGAGACACTACCCTTTGAAGAGGATGACTTTTGGGGAGAACCTAAAGGTCCGAGCAATCCAATTCCTTACTAGATCCGGACGAATAATGCACCCCGAAGTCCACAAAAACTCAGGAATCCCCAAAAGAACCTGAAGCTACAAAAGAAAAAGATCTAATCCTTAAACAATTTCGAAGTTTAAAGTCGATATCTCAAATCGAGTAACTAATATCTACTTCCCGAGAAAAATAGGTAGGATTTGATTGACGTGCTCGATAAGATCGAGGTCTCTCCTGAAACCATGCTAGAGGAAGTAGTAGGATTGGTTACTAGTGACGATGGAACCATTACCTTTGATCAAAAGGATCTCCCAAAAGAAGGCCTTGCACACAACAATGCCCTTTATTTAAATATAACTTGCATTACCATGTTCCTGTCCTTAACCTTGGTGGATAATGGATCGAGTTGTGAATGTTTGTCCTTGGAGAACTCCCGGAAGGTTAGGAAATAGAGAGCAACAACTATCTAAACAAACTTTCCATCTTCGAGATTACGAAAGTTCTAAGAGAAAAGTCCGGGGAACAATGACCTTGCCAATTAATATAAGGCTAGTACAAAGGAACATTGAATTTCAAGTCCTAGATATCCCAGCTACCATCAATTTACTCCTATGACGCCCTTGGTTGCATGATCATCCAGTAGTGCCCTTTACACTTGCATCGGAAAGTTAAAATGATCATCAAAGGTCAAGTTGTAACTGTCAACGGAGATAATCTTTATGCTACTATCACTTCCAAGAAGTCTGTGGTTGAGATCGAGCACGATGACAATGACGAGGAACTGTACGGATTTGAGACCATGATTGCCTTAGAGAGGGATGAAATACCTCTTAACTTCAACCCTTATAGCAACCCTAGCGTCCATTCAATGCTTAGGATGAAGAGGTACTTTCCGGATCTTGCTTGCAGGCCGAAGGGCATACCACCTTATCTTTCCACCCCTTGAATTCACTAGTAACTACAACTTTGAGCTAGCCTATCAACCTACCACTAAAGAAGTAGCGTAACACAAGTGGGAAGTTCATACTAAGAGGACTGCACCTCACATAGTCCGCTCTATTAAGCCCTTTCCCTATACTACGAATGGGCGGTTTTAAAGGAAGGAGATGACTTTCCTTATTATTTTTTCTTGAGCCCTACTAAATCAAGGAAACGAGCATCTTAGGTTTGGAGATATTGAGTGACTGCTGTATACTAGAGAAGGAGGCACCTTACCTCCTCGAAAAGTAACAGATCCACACCGGACTAGACCAGCCTGGCTGAGAATAATCTTTTCAATCTACTTTTCGGATAAAAGAAGAACTTAGAGGGGAATTCGATCTCAATCATCGTCACAAGCTATGTCACACCCGTAGTTTGATTCGTTCATGATCATCACCGACGTCGATAACAAAGGCTCTAAGCACATCACTTGGATTGATACTTGTGGAGGGCTAGGAATTCGCCATTAGCTTAGGAGCGCATCCCCTTCCTAAGTCTAGTGCTAGGGCTTCTTCTTTTGTAATTTCTAGCCCTTTTCCTAATTCTGTTATTTTTTATTACGTAGCTTCGGTTTCGAGTCCGATGTACTCATTGCTTCATTCAATAAAGTAAATCTTTCCTCTTAGTTTTTACCTCCTCTTGATTTCAGTTATTTGCCTCTCATGATGAACAAAAAATCCCTAAAGAACTAATAAAAGTCTGTGGAAGATCATGAAAATCGCTGACCAAAAATAGAGAAAATAATAATAATTAATCTAGGATAAGTCGATCAACCTTAGGAGGTTAAGATCGAGAAAACGCTAGATCTAGAAAAGCGAAGCAATTTACTTCACTCCTTACAAAGTGCATGGATGTCTTTGCATGATCCAACAAAGACATGCCAGGATAGATCCAAGTATAGCGAAACATAAATTCCACTCTATCAAAACATCTAAACCCTAGTCTAGTTTACCTTTACTTTCTTTCCTTTGAGGTCACTAGACTCAGCCCCATCATCTTGGGCATGCTTCTTCAACTCCTTAATTCTTTGGGCCCTCCTCCTTTCAGCTTCTTTGGCTTCGGTTTTTCTTCGGAAAACCCATTCAGCCGATCAAGGGTTTGCTTCACGAATTTGGAGAGGTCCATCGATAGAGAGAACTTTGTCAAGATCTAAGTCTCTAGCACATAATGTCTTACGCCGTTAGGGATCCACTTCTATTATCCACTCCGGATAATAAGCTAGTACATCGGTATTTGGTTTGTGTCCAGTGTCGGCAATCTAGGCGGGTTTATCCGAGTATTCGGTTGTAGGAACCACAACTATGGTTTTAGAATAAATTCATGTCTTACGGCCAGGTGTCAACAATCTAGGCACTTAATGTCTTACGCCGTTGGTTTCCCCATGTGCCTCTTTTTTTTGGCGTAAGGGTTTTAGAAAGTGAAATAATGATTTTAGGGTTTTGAAGATGCATTTTAAAAAGCGTGGATGGACCTTTTATTAAGATTTTCGAGTTTTATTCAATCAAGTTAAGACAAATTAAATCAGATTTGCTTGACGTTTTATTAATTATTTCAATTTTATAAATTATTTTCGGAATTCTCGGGATATTATTCTCTAATTACGAGGACAAATAAAATTTAGAAACTAGGGTTTCTACAATAAGGCTTCAGGTGCATACCGGTGTGAAAACACAAGTCCGGACACCAGCCTCAGCCGCTCCACTCAACGGTTGTTGGCATTGCCCATAGGCTTGGGCTCACATAGTCGAGCTCGGCCTCCGGCCTGGCAACCACAAAATAACCAAGATGTAAATTTGATAAGAATAAAGCATAAAAAAGGGGTCGCTAGTCGGTTTTAAGATGAAAACTAACAAAAACAAAAACTTGCTCTTCCAATCTTAGTACGGGAAAACTAAGACTAAAAGAGGCCAAAGTTGACTCAATTGGTCTTTAAACCGAGAATCATATTCGGGGCGACAATACAAAATGTAGGGAAAACCCTTCCATTACGTCCGTCCGAAGACGATCATTAGTAGTTTGAGTAGTATATTAAAATAATGCGCTATAGATAAACATACAACATGCTAAAATGATAAATAAAAGCAACCCAACATAATCAAAGGAAAAGTAATAAAGAAAGTAGTAAAGAAAGCAATAAAGAAAGCAAAAAAGAAAAGAAAAGCGAAAAATTAAAAGATTAAATAGGACGGGGAGGAATTAAAAGAACGATCACATCTCTTTAATCCAAAATACCAAAAATGGTAAATGAAGCATAAAATTAATAAACCGTTTGAGAGTTGTACGATTTCCCTCAGGTACTCCCACCTTGCTAATCTGGATCTCTACGCTAGATCTCTTGATGCGACGGTGACAAATGAAAGAAAAAGGGCTTGTTTTTGCGAACTATGTGTGTAAGGAATAGTAAAGATCAGTTTAATGAGTGCCCGAGAGATCATAATAACTTAATATTCTTCATCTCTTTGCATAGATTCAACGGCGGTAAGTAGAGAAGAGATGAATGGTTGATAGTAATTTTGGCACGATAACGTTTAGGTATGATTGCTCCGGTTAGCTTTACGCATGACTACGCATAGGAGAAAGTCGTATGTAAATGAGAGCCAAGGCTCTCTATTTATAGGGCGAGACCTAGGTCACAAATGACCTAGGGTTTATCCTCGGCCGGTTGTCCAAGCAGTCTGCAAACAAATCGGGCAGAATCTCATAAGATTAAACCGGATAAAGCCAAGATAGAAGCGGATAGAACCCGGTTCACGGCGTCGACCACCCGGGCGTGCCCGGGGTTTGGTTCCCTGCCGTGTTTCAAGGGATTCTCTAAGCTAAAACGTAGCATTTCACTTAAAATTTTAGGGTTACGGCAGGCCACGACGTCATTTTAAGGGGAGAAGCTCATAGTCTCTTGTGGATTGTCTTGTGGAGCTTAAACGTAGTATTTTAATGCTCGTGATGATAAAATACAACGCTTTAACACTCGTCTTCGGGTCTTCGGCTCCTTGTCCGATTGGACAAAAGAAAAATGTAGTATTCCGAATTCGGAATTTCCCGATACACAACACTAGACTCTCTTGTCTCTGAAGTCATGGCCCGGTATTGGATCATCCGAAAGAAAGGGGATTTTCGGATCGACCCAAGGCAAGAGGCTATTTATTTAGTGCTTGAGTATTCTTTGTGGTTCACCGGCTTATGTCGCACCAATCGAATCATAAGCTAAGATCCAAATCCTCAAACAGGACTCGTGATTTCATCATCGGGCGAACATAATAAAAAATAGAAATAAAGAGATAAGAGATGACACTTTTTGTGTGTCCATAGTTAGCCCCCACTTTGACCGAATCTAAAAAGACGAAGGGTCGTAGTAGACACTAAAGGATACTTACCTCAATTTTTGATATTAGGTATTGTGTGATGCTTGGAATTTGTTGTAATTGAACTTGAACTCAAAATGGGACCTGGACTTGATCGTGATGCATGCGTTCTAAAGTCCGGTAAGAAGATCCTAAGCTTGACTTCATCGAGCACTGAAGCTTGGTATATTTTGATGTTAAAACTTCAATTGTTCTTTTGATCTGGAGCTTGGCTAAATAATATGTTGTATTAACATGCCTGTTAGTGTATAATCAAATTGACAAAAGTCCAGTGTTTTACGAGAGTAATTCAATCGAAAATAAACCGATAAAACTTTTTGGAAAAGCTTATCGGTGGGCCGGAAACTCCCACTTGCAAGCAGAAAGGGATAAAGGGTCACATGCAATGGTTTGATAAGACTCCAAAAGGTAGGTGGGTAGGCTAAGCTGCAAGGTGTCGGCGATGAGACGTCACGACTCCTCATCGCCGACGTTGGCCAACCCTTCGCGGGCGTGGCACCTAACGTGCTCTGCCCGATTCCCTTGGTCTCCCACTCCTTACTTGACCCTTGTCTTATATGGTTGGCTGCCTTAACTGAGTTTGCCTATAAAAGAGGATGCTTGGTGTGTCCATTTTGCACACTTACTCCTCTTCCGGCTCTTCCCTTCGATCCTGTGCTCTCTTACTTTGCTTCTTCTTGAAACCTAGTTGGTTCTCAAAAATCTCTTCTTCTATAATTTATAGGAGGAAAGACCATCCTGCCTGGAGGTCTATAGCTGATAAACTTGTTCAAGACAACTTCCTTCGAATGGGAATGCCTTCCATAGAATGAGTGGAACTCAAGTGACCTCTTAGTTGAGGCCGAGAGTCACAATTCTTTATTGCCCATTACTTCTTCGGTAAGCTAATTGGCTTAAGTTTCTTCTTTTACTCATTAAGAATAGCTCTTCAACTAAAAAAATTCTTGGATTTTTGTCTTGCAAAAGGCTCGATTTAGAGTAGTGGAGTTATCCCTAAATTCATGGAGATATGCAAGAGGATGAATTTTCCTTAAGAAGATATCATGCATAGTGCTTGGGTTTGGTCCTCTCTACCTTGTTGTGTACCACCTTACTGATAAAAGAGAAAGGGATCCCATTAGGGCCGTTAGTGAGCGCTTTTGGGACACTACCAACACTTTTCACTTTTCCTTTGGTGAAATGACTATAACGCCTTTTGATTTTGCCATTTTATCCAGTTTAGGCTTCTTGGGAAAGCCTTTAGCCTGTGACCAGAACTTGTATAAAAATCGTGACTATCTGCATCACCTTTTTGGTCCCATAGTTGATAAGTTTACCCATGATAATTTATGTAAGAATACCGTCCTTTTTACGCCTTTGAGGATGTTAGGTTATGGCCTCAACACTCTCCTCAACAACAAATCCAGATCGTGCTTGCTCTTATCTTGAGTACGATCCTCTTCTCCGACAAAGCTACTAAGGTTCGTGTTCAATATTTGGTGAACTTAGTGGACCTTGACAAAATAAGGGAGCTCAACCGGGTGCTGATACATATACTTGCCTCATTAAGGACCTCTATGCCGGTGTGCGGCATACAAAATCAGATCTGGATTCAACCAATTATTTACCTTTGAA
This sequence comes from Talinum fruticosum, assembly GCA_021018815.1. Classification (NCBI taxonomy): domain Eukaryota; kingdom Viridiplantae; phylum Streptophyta; class Magnoliopsida; order Caryophyllales; family Talinaceae; genus Talinum; species Talinum fruticosum. The sequence continues at coordinate 1,638,841 of JAITYX010000003.1, read as the reverse complement.
TGGCTTGTGAAAAATTATTAAGGTATTCTCAAATTCTTCTTTTCTCTAATGTATATATGGTTTTTTTTGTCTTGTATGGATAAAAAAATCTTACGTGATTTGCAAAATGCTGTCATGGTTGTATGAATATTTCCCACATCTTACTCCCATTTCAACAAATAGTCCCGTATTTCCAACCTTCGTATCGTGGGCTAAGGTCTACCTTCAATGAGATAACATTCATGGGATAAACTTATTAAGATCATCCCTTAACCGTGTGACCTCGGTATGCTTCTTTTTAATCTCAAAATTTTCCTCAAATATGCTTTAGATAACTTTTTATCACACTTTTAGCTTTCTGTCCCTGCCCACAGCCTGTGCCACTGCCTGGGGGCCTACCTGTGGACTCCAGCCTTGAATATTCACTATTTTTCATCCGTTTTTCTACTACCTTTCGTTCTTGCTGGCTGATTTCTTTGACAAAACTTGAATGTTAGCCAACTTTCATCCTTGGCCCCAACTCCCACTTCCCCAAAGTGTCATTATGGCACGAGAATTGAGTGAATGGAAGATCTTGTTTGAAGGTCCTTTTGGATTTTGTTGGTATCTTAGGGAGAGGGTCACACCTCATATCCAGGTCAATACGTGCCCTCCATTTGTTCTGGTCGATCCACCTCCGACCATGTTCTATTGTCATTCCCTTCATCCTAAAGAGCAGGTAGCTACTATCATGGGGTATCCTTTTACCTCATTTCTAAACTTGACCGCATCCTATGCCCACCATGCGACACGAATCATGACTCAACCGGTGAGTTCTCAACTCTTTCCTTATCATAGCTTGAATTTCTTGCGTGAAAATTAATCTTCATCTTTCGATAGCTCACTCCTGTGGACATTGATATCCCGAGTCTTGATGTGGATGTTACTCTTCCCGGGAATCTCCTCGTTATGTAAGAATTCCTGAAATCCCCGAAAGAAGAATGTGTTAGGCATCCTTTCCCTAGGAATTGGTGAGGAGTAAGATTTCCATGCTCTTCACTTTTAGTTGTATGCTAAAAGTATTTTTGGCTAACACCATAGTATCGGATTTTTTTCTTTTTTTTTTTATAATATAACCAGGAACAATCCAGGACTATGTCCATCAATCTTCACTCTGCTCTCCAGGAATCCAAAACTTCCTCACTAGACGATCCTTCCCTAATTTTCAGGTATGTCGTTAATTAGTGGAGTGCTAATTTTACTAAGCTTTTAGTGATTGCTAATTGCCCAACCATTCTTGTAGAGGCGCCGATCTAGGGCATCTCTTTCCTGTAGTCTTCTGGCGGACCCGGGTACACACACATACATCCGACCAACAAGTGCCTTCTAGAAGTACTACTACGAAGGTTCTTCATGACGTTCATGGCGTGCGCATCATAAGAGTGCTTCCGAGGTAGGACCTAGCACAACTAGGCCTAGTGCTTCGATGTAGGACCTAGCTTTTCTAAGGAGAGCTTAAACATCTTATCCCGACGAGGCTTACCATCATCATGGAAATCCTTTTTGTTTCCCTCGATCTTCTTTTAGCGAGCCAACCCATGAAGCTTCGCAATCTTGGGAACACGGCGGTAGCTCTTATCAAGGTGACAAAGGTGGTCGGTTCTCCATATCCGTCTTGGAGGAATTCGAGAATTACATCTTTGATGACGACTACGATGACGATGCTCGGAAGATTCCGTCGTTGATGATTAGGGAGTCCCTTGTAGGGTGTTTGTTTACTTAGTATTTTCTTTGTAATGAGGACTCTTATGCAATGGGATGAGATGCAAGACTCAATTCTAAGAAATGTGTTCTTTTATTTAATATGATGCACAAAACATAGGAAATATTACAAAGACAAATCAAAAAAATTTGCACTAGCCCCCATTCCCCCAAAAGAAAATAATAAAAAGAAAAAGGAAAATCTCAAATGTATGGTCCAAAATAATAGCACGGTTTACGCAATGGGTTGCGGCAGAAAATAAAATGGTGCAAGGAGTGCTCGAATCGAAGAAACTCGCAAAACGGGCCGATTCAAGGCGGTGGCTAGCACCCTCCACCCGCGAAACCCGGGGTGCTGGTGATTGCTCGGTGATCGAGTTGCTTGTAAGACTCTAATAACTCTAGAAAGCCCCTACAAATAGGATCCACTTCGGTGCTAAAAAGATGCCTAACTCAAAAAGATTTTGAGAAACCAAACTAAGAGCATACCATATCCTCTTCTTCCATTAAAAAAAAATTGAATTTTATGGCTGAGCTAACACGGTGGATGCATGAGATGAGCAATATGGATAGATCCGGGTTATCAAATTATGTGTTGAATGTCCTTTTCAGCATTCACTAGGTGATGATCTATTGGAGCTTCTTAAGGGCTCACTGTGGCCTTTTGGGAACCTCACCACCACGTCTTCGGGTTTGTAGATAAGGAATTTGAAGGTTTGCTCTTGGAGAGAGTTAGTCACCCTAGAGGGGGCTGAATAGGGTGATGAGGGAAATTAAACAATAAAAAGAAGAATTAAGTCAAAAGCTGACTTTGAAGCAATCCGAGTCTAGATTGGACTCGAGAAAAGTGAGAACTTAGAAATTACGTGGAAACCCTCTTGGGGCAAAAAACCACGGCAAGTGCTAATCCAAGCACCAAGTCAAATCCACTATTTTGAATCCATAAAATACAGTGGATAGACTCAACCAGAATTGCTACCTTAGACAATTCCTTACAAGGTTTTCCTAGACTCATAAATTCCCTTATCCGATCTAGTACTTCCTAACTGAGATGACCTTTATAGCTAGGGACAACTGAGCTGAGTTAACCCTTACAGCTCAATCAAGGGACCTTACCCAGAAAGTAAGAATGAAAATTGTGACTGATTACAAGACCTTACAACTCAAAAAGATGTTAAGTATAGAGTTAGAGTTGTAAGTAGAAGATTTAATATGAATACTAAGACTTTCACTTAAGTATATGTATTGACAATGGTTCCAGCAATCTTCAAGTCTTGAGAGTTAGCTTCTATTTATAGATGACCAAGCAGATTAGTCATTGTGACTATCTTCGATTCAAAGTCCTTTGTGGCCGTTGTAACGGTTCTTCCGAGTCACTAAGAAAAGATCCGTTGAGTTGTGAACGTTGTGCAATGGCTCTTGACTCCTTAGAATGTCCCAATCCACTGGTGGTGTCTACAAAATAGGGTGAAAACCACTGTTGAGCTGAGCATTGAAGATTTCCAGTTTTGGAAACGAGATAACCACGACACGGTTTCTAGGCCTTCGTCAAAAGTAGGAACAAGCCTTGTCTGTTGGTGATTTGACATCTTGAAACCGGTTACTTTTGTAATTCACAAGTAGGATAACCTCGGTAAAATAACCTACAAAAGTAAATCAATTTGGTTCTCAAAGTATAAAATAACTTTGGTCCAAGATTAGACACGAGATAATAATTTAATTAAGATAATTAAGTGCATAATTATCCGAGTCTTGGAAAAGTTGAATTTTCGAGTCTAATATTCATTATACTCAAATTCCATCCGAGTCGGTCTAGAAATAAATAAAGTCGGATAATGAACATCATAGTAGTAATACTTGATCTAGACTAACAAAGTTCAAAGGAAACATGTTGATCGAGAAAGATGAATTACCACTGTAATTGAATTAGAACTTAAAATATGAAGTCGGACATGAGTTTAAGAGTGTTAGAGTGATTGTTTGAACATGCGACAAGTCCGAGTGTTGTCCGAGTGACTCGGAACTACGAGATGTGAAAAGATGAGCAATACTATGCTTTACGAGTTAGTCGAGAATCAAATAAAAACAAATGCAATAGTTTACGTAACACTCGGAAAAGATTCTATACCACTCGGAAAAGTTTCTACATCACTTAGAATGACTTGTAATAGAAACTTATAAGAGATGGAGTTTATACCGATTCCTTGACGAGTCACTCAAAATGTTACTCATGCATCGTCTAAGTCTTTAAAACTGTGCCCTTGCCTGAAGAATTTGATGCCATACTAGGCAGTTATAGGTGAACAAAACCAGCTATACCTAAATCATCAAAAAATCTCCACGAGACTAACAAATACTTGCTGAAACTAAGCAATAAGAATCTAGGGCGGATTCTCATTAGGAACCGAGTAAATCGACCAACCTGATGAAATACTATCAAAACATGTTTGCTTACGCTGAGGCCATCATCATCCCAAGGCGGCGAGCGATTATTACCTGTTTGATAGGTGTATTCCTGCTGGTAGGAGATCATGGGGACTTTCCACTAGCGGCACTATTGGGTTCAATTGAACAATTAGAGAATTATTGTTCTCTAACCCCTATAATAGTTGATGAAACAATCATAGGTTTAAACCGGGTTGAAGCAAATTCGAGGAAGACTTCTCCGAGAGCGCCTAATTGTTGCAGGTAAGCACATAACGACAAACGACAGCAAACAGTGCGAACCGGTCGGCGGCATCGACCAATTGGCGGTTGTCCGAGCACCGTCGAGGCTGAAACGCCTCCGGTTCACGCCGAAAGATTCTAAATTTTGCTCTGTTCAGTTTTCGCTTCTTTTATTTTTATTGTTTTGCTCTTGTTGGCCCTAAAAGATTGGACCTTGACCGTGCATGACACTAATTTTGATTTTGCATCCGTGATGTGCGGATCCGGTTAATGGAGCACCTAAAGCTAATTCAGGCTCCTCCAAAAGTTGATGCATACTTAGCGACTCGCTACGCCACCGAAAGAGAAAAACGGTGGTATTTGATCACACGACTTCTTGGTGGAACGAATACCTTAAGAATCATAGTAGCGATGTAGTTTGGTATGTTGTGCACTTGGAAGATGTCCCGGTTCAAAACACATATCTCGCAGACATCTTTTCATACGCTCTTTGGGACTAGAAAATAGTACCTATTACTTCCCTAGCCGTGTGTTGTGGTAGACGGGAAGAGAACAAATGATACCCTTATTGGACTACCTCCGGCCAGCCACCTTTGAATTATTCAAAGGGTTTGGTAACTCTAACCGAAGAAAGTCGTGGCCTAAATACTTGGAGGAGCTTGCTGAAATTGTTGATACATGCGAGGCTCACCCAGGTACTTTTATTTCTCCCTATTATCTAGAGTGGATAATAGAAGTAGATCCTCAATGGCGTAAGGCACTAAGAACCAGAGAGATGGATCCTAAAGAAGTCATTCCTGGTGCTGCCCCTCTCCAAATTCGCAAAATAAACCCTCGGATGGCTCAACGCATCTGTTGAAGAGAAACCGAAGCCAAATAAGTTGAGGAAATAAGAGCCCGCTGAATTGAAGAATTGAAGGAACACACCGGGATGAAGAACTAGTGACCCTAAAGGAAAGAAAGTAAAGATAGACTAGGGCTTAGACTCTTAGGATAGAATAAAAGAAAAGGAGGTTTAGTTTTGCCTCTTTTGAACAATGTTCTTAGTGTTTTACAAGTAGTGTGCTTGCAATGATTTCCCTTTTATTAGCTATGTATTCGAGTCAGTAGTAGGCTTACCTATTATTAAACTAAAAGTAAGTATTATGCTATACTTTTATATTTTATCGCTCACCTAGAGGTAAAAATAAATAAATTGGACCGCCTAATTGGATCTGCTCTTAAAATATATAAAAGACATGAATGGACAACCTAATTGGACCGTCCAGGAAGTAAATAAGGGAACACCTAATTTGATAGTTGAAAATGAATTATAGAATCAAAATAAGGACCTCAGCCCGGCTAGCCCACCGTTGTCCGGGTGGTGGCCGACGCCTGCCATAACCTATCATGGTTGGGTCGGGCTCAACCTCATTGTTTAGGGTCGTGCAAGACATAATACTTCTTCAGTGATCTAAGTTTGTTTATTGGAAAATCTCTTCCCCATCCAAATCAGTTAATTTTACTTGCTCTGCCGGGTAAGATCTCACTAATTATAAACGGGCCTTGCTAATTGGGCTTAAATTTCACTCGTGGGTCTTGAATTGGCGCTCTTATCTCCTTAAGGACCAAATATCCAATGTGCAAATTTCGTGGCTTAACTTTCTTAGTAAATGCCCTAAATATACGTGCCTGGTATATTTGAACATTATACAGGCGCTGAGGCGCCTTTCATCCAACAAGTACTAACTCTTCATAGAACGCTTCGGCCCATTCTACTTGTAGAATCCGGCTCTCAAGCTGTCATAGTTTTTCTAATTCCTTTTTCAAAGCATTGCTCTCATCGATAAGAGACTCAAGTTGTTCTTTGAACTGGAATGAATCAGAATTGGACTTTTCTTTCAAAGTGAAAATATATCGTGCTAGATCGACTTTTGAAAATTTAAGAAAGTATTCAACTACCTCATCAATATCCGAGTCCACGTTGTCCGACTCGGATTCAGCTTCCGAGTCCGTAATTTAGTCATCTTAGTCATCTTCTTCAACTGAGTCATCATCACTCCGGGTAGCCATCATAATCTTTTTCTTTCTATTCTTCTTTCTCTTGGGACAATCTCGACTATGTGCTCCTTGTTGCCACATTCATACCAACCAGAGTTCTTAGATAAAGATAACTTTGAAGGAGAGGAATATTTACCTTTTCTCGTCATTCTTATCTTTCTTGTAGAACTCATCCTTTGGCCTCTTTTCCCACTTCTTGTATTTCATAATTCTCTTGAAGTCGCGGGCTATGAGTGCTATAGGATGCTCTTCGATTCCGAGGAACTCAAACTTTCATGTCCGCTTTATGAGGCCTTCAGGGCAATATTCTTTTTGGTGCTAACCTCGGCATCCTCTTCTTCCGAGATGAATCTCGTGGGTAAGTAACTTCCCGATAAGCTCGTTTGGACTTAGTTGAGAGAGGTTCCGAGCTTCTTCAATGGTTGTCACTTTGGGACCCGATCTCTTCTTTGGTAGACTTCTCAGAATCTTTTTGGACATTTCTTCGTCGGAGATCTTTCTACCCGGAGATTTGAGATTATTAGTAATCTTTGTAAACCGAACATACATCCGAGTGATGTTTTCTTCGGCTCCATCTTGAACACCTCATACTTATGAAGATATTTACTTATCTTTGCCTGCTTCACTTAGCTTGCTCCTTCATAGGTGTTGACAAGAGTGTCCTACACCTCTTTGGTCGTGTCACAGGCTGAGACTCGTTGTATTCTTCACGTACTAATGGCACACCTCGGTGTGTTAATAGCTTTGAAATTCTTTATGAATTTCTCGGTCTCCTCGATGGTGAACTTAGATTTGGCTTTAGGTACAAGATTTTTGTTCTTCGTCTTCAATGGAATGTAGTTGCCAGCTTGAATGATGTTCCAAACATCTTCATTGTTGTCCATCAGGAAACATTCCATCATCTTCTTCAAATGGGCAAAGTTTGATCCTTTGAACTTTAGTGGTCCGGGGATGACCTTCCTTCATCAAACTCTCCGTTGTTTTGAGCCATCTAATCTTTATACCTTTGGATGGTGAGATCCTATTGAAAGGCTAGGCTCCGATACCAAATGAAATTTTTCTCTTGGCGAGTCTAAGTCACCCTAGAGGGGGTGAATAAGGTGAAGAAGAAAATTATACAATTTTGCACAAATACAAGCTAAAACCAAATTCCGAGACTAGAATGGACTTAGAACGGCAATAACATAGATATACATGGAAACCCTCCTATGGCGAGAAAACCACCGACAGTGCTAATCCTAACACCATGTCAAATTTACTATTTTGAATTCACAAAATACAAAGGACTAACTCAACCAGAATTGCTCCCTTCAACAATTCCTTACAATGTTTTCCTAGATTTAGAAGTTGCCTTATCTCGATCTAGTACTTCCTGACTGAGGTAACCTATTCAATCGGGGACAACTGAACATAGTTAACCCTTACAACTCACTTAAGGGACCTTACTTAGAATGTAAGAAAAGAATATTATTGATTACAAGACGTTCTTTACAACTCGGAAAATATTAAATACGAGACTTGGAGTTGTAAATAGAAGAGTGAGTAAGAATGACAACAATTAGTTCAACAATAAATTCAGTTTCAGCAATCTCCTAGTCTTATGAATTAGCTTCTATTTATAGCCAACGAGGTCGATTAACCGTTGATTCTTGGTTTTGGACATAAGTCTTCAATAGCCATCGTAATGGCTTTTCCGAGCCACTCGAAAAGATCCGTTAGGATGTGATCATTATGTAATGGCTCTTGGCTCAAAAAAATGTTCCAATCAACTGGTTAGTCCTAGAGTTGGAGTTTTCCAGCTTTGGAAACAAACAACCACGACACGGTGCTCGAGCCATGTGCGAAGTAGCTAAAACTTGTCTGCTGGTGTTTAATGGCTAGAAGCCGATTACTTTTTGTATTTTAAAAATAAGTTAGCCTCGCTTGAATAACCTACAAAAGCAAACCACATTGGTTCTCAAAGTATAAAATACTTAGGTCCAAGATTAGGGACAGATAATAATTAATTCCGAGTAAATAAATGCTTAATTATCTTTGGCCTAAAAGAATGGAATTTTTGAGTCTAATATTCAATATACTCAAATTCCATCTTGAGTCAATCCTGAAGATGATCAAGTTAAAAGAGTTTATTAAAGTGTAACAACTTGATCTTGTCAAATAATTCTCAAGGAAATGAGTTGACTTAGAATAAAGAATTAATCTTTGTAATTCTCTTTGCATTGAAATACAAAGTTAGTGTTCAGAATAAGAGTGTTAGAGAAATTATTTGAGCATGCGATAGTTCTCAGTGATATCCGAGTGAGTCAAAAACACCGAGTGTAGGAGATATGCAATAAGGCACTTTCTAAGTCGGTCGAACAAAATGAAAACTTAGATAAGAGTTTCTATAGTGCTCAGAATGACTTTGAATCAAAACTTAAAAGAGATAGGATTTATACTTGAGTATTCATGTAATACTCATAATGTCTTATAGTCAAAACCTGAGTCTTCATTCATCAATCTAAATATACCAAGGAGTTATTGAAGAAATACAAAGTACGGGATGTGAAGCATGCAGCAACACCTATGAGTAGCGAGTTTAAAAGCTGGACTAAGAAAAGAAAGGTAAAGTTGTAGATCGAAACTCTATAGAGGTATGATTGGATCTTTACTCTATCTCACATCTAATAGGCCAGATATCTTGTTCAATGTCGTTACGGTGTAGAGCGACACAATGGTCTAAGAAAGTTGCTTGGTATTTAGGTCACAAAGAAGGTTGAAAGTGTCTTTTTCGCTATAAATATCACCCCTTCACTTTCTTTTCTTCACTTTACCCACTTCTTACTTGCTCTCTTTGCTCTCAGCACTACTCGCTTATTCGTGCTCTTTCTCTCTCTCTCTCTCTCGTGAATTCTCAATTCTCTCTGTTCTCTCTACTCTACTCTTATCTCTTTTCATTCTCTCTCGTTCTCCATTCGCTGAAAATGCTCGAAGAAAGGAACCACTCAAGAAAGAGGGTCAGCCACAAAGAAGGCTCGAGCCAAATCAAAGACCGAGGCTACTCAAGAAGGTACCTCGGATCCCCCAAAGTGTTTTGTCACCCATCACTTCACCTTGGATGACAAATTCTTTTCTTCCGCCTCTCTTTCTTGGTTGCCACACATTAGGAACACTAGTATGTGTAAACTACTTGTGTTTTTATGAGTACATTTATCCAAAACTCGTGACTGAGTTCTACTCCAATATGATAGCCACCGAAGGTGTCATATCTTCTGTTATTCAAAAGAAGGTTGTTCGAATAAATCTCGCTCTTCTCTATAAACTTTTTGATGTCAAAACTCTTTTCTCAATTCCAACCTAGTACCCTGCATAGAAATCGCTAATGATTTCTTTGATAAGTACACCGAGGAAGTTCTCGAGTCACATAAAAACTTCTCTATGACTAAGATGAACGACTTATTTGCTTCATCCTAATGCGAAACTTCTTTTCTCATTATTCGAGCAAGGATAATAGGCTGGTACATCAGTAATTGGTTTGCCTCCAGGTGTCGGCAATCTAGGCGGGTTTATCCGAGTATTCAGGTGTAGGAGCCACTACCGGGGCGGACCTAGGACTAAGCTTCCCCTTGTGCCTTTTTTTTGGTATAAGGGTTTAAGAAAGTGAAAGAATGATTTTAGGGTTTTGAAGATGCATTTTAGAAATTAGGGATGAACCTTTTATTAAGATTTCCGAGTTTTATTCAATCAAGTTAAAATAAATTAAATCGGATTTGATTGGCGTTTTATTAATTATTTCAATTTTATAAATTAATTTCAAAATTCCTGAGATATTATTTCCTAATTAAACGACAAATAAAATTTTGAAACTAGGGTTACTACCGTAAGGCTTCAAGTGCATACTGGTGTGAAAACACGAGTCCGGACCCCGACCTCGGCCGCTGACCATCCGCAAGAGGCAGCTGCACTCGGCGAGTTGCCGGCGTTGGCCTTAGGCCCGGGCCGACACAATAAGTCTCGGCCTCTGGCTCGGCAAGCAGATCTAGGTTCTTTTTTACCCTACAACCAGAACTTAACCGAGATGTAAATTTGATAAGAATAAATCATAAAAAGAGGGAGTCACTAGTAAGTTTTTAAGATGAAAAATAACAAAAACAAAAACTTGCTCTTCTAATCATTGTATGGGAAAATTAAGACTACAAGAGGCCAAAGTTGACTCCATCGGTCTTTGAACCCGGAATCAAATTCAGGGCGAGGGTATGAAATATAGGGAAAACCCTTCCATTCCGCTCTGTCCGAAGAAGGCCATTACTAGTTTGAGTAGTATATTAAAATAACGCGCTACACACAAATATACAACATGCTAAAACGATAAATAATAGCAACCAAACAGAATCAAAAGAAAGCAATAAAGAAAGCCGTAATCAGAAAAGCGAAAAATTACATCAAGCGGGAAGGAATTAAAAGAACGATTACATCTATTTAATCCACAATACAAAAGCGATAAATCAAGCATAAAAACAATAAACCGTTTGAAGGTCGCACGATTGCCCTCGAGGTTGTCCCACCTTGCTAATCTAAATCTCTATGCTAGATCTCTTGATGCGACGATGACAAATGAAAGAAAAAAGGCTTTTTTTTTAACTATGTATGTAGGGAATAGTAAAGATCGGTTGAATGAGTGCCTACACATCGGAATAAACGAATATTCTTATCTCGTTTGCATATATTCAATGGCAGTAAATAGAGAAGAGATAAATTGTTGATAGAAATTTTGGTAGAGTGACGTTTAGGTATGAATGCTCAGGTTAGCTTTCTGCAGCATTATGTATAAGAGAACGTCGTATGGAAATCGGAGCTAAGGCTCTCTATTTATAGGGAGAGACCTAGGTTACAAATAACCTACGGTTTACACTTGGCCGACCATCCAAGCAGTCTGCAAACAAACCGGACCAAAATCTCAAATGATTGATCCAAAAGCAAAGATAGAACGCGGTTCACAACGCCGACCACCCAAGCGTGCCTAGGGTTTTGTACCCTACCATGTTTCCAAGGGATTCTCCAAGCCAAGATGCGAGTATTTCATTTAAAATTCTTGGCTTTCGAGTGCCGACCACTACGTCTTTTTGAGTGGAAAAACTCCTAGTCTCGTGTGGACTATCTTGTGGAGCTTAAATGTAGCCCATTGATGCTTGTGATTATAAAACGCAGCCCTTTAATGCCATCTTCAAGTCTGCAGCTCCTTGTCCGATTGGACAAAAGTAAAATGCAATATTCTGAATTTGCAATTTCCAGTACACAGACCTTGGACTCCCTTGTCCGTGAAGGCTTCGCCTAGTATTAGATGGTCCAAAAGAAAAGGCGATTTTTGGATCGACCCAAGGCAAGAGGCTATTTATTTAGTGTTGAGGGTTCTTTGTGGTTCACCGGCTTATGTCGCACCAATCGAATCACGAGCTGAGATCCGAATCCTCAAACAGGACTCGGGATTTCATCATGGGGTGAACGAGAATAAAATACGAAATAAAGAGATAAGAGACGACACTTTTAGGTGTCTATGTCGAGCCATGACTTCACTCGCCTGGTATTGCCAAATCCTTCGAATAGGTCGAAATTAGCGAGCCGAGATATAGTTCAATAGAGGAATTAATTGCTCTCTTCCCATCTATCGCAACACATGGTCGAGGAAGTAATAGTTACTTGCTTTCTAAGCCTAGCAGGCGTACGTACGGATGTTGTAGGGTATATTTCCTAAATTGGGATACTTTCTAGAGCATGATGTATTTGTTACTATGGTTCTTGAGGTACTCCTCACATTCGCCGACGTAACCTGTACCGCCGAGTACGAATCAATATTCACAGGAGCCCGTATTACCTTTAGGTGCTCTATTAACCAAATCGCACATCACGGACAAAAGCGAGTGTCCTACATGGTCAAAATTTAACTTTTAGACCTAACAGGAGCAAAATAAAAGAAGAAAAAGAAAAGAGAATGAAAGAAGAGAAAGAAGGAAACAATCAAAACTTTCGGCGTAAACCGGAGGCGACTTAGCCTCGGCGAGGTCGAACTCGCTGCCCTGTGGCCGACGCCGGCGACCAGCCTACACTGTCCGGTCTCATAAAACCGTTATTTGCTTACTTGCAATAACACGGGGCTCCCAATGAAGTCTTCCTCGAGTTTGCTTTGAGCCGATCTAAACCTATGATAATCTCGGCAAGTATTAGTAGCGTTAGGGAATAGTAATTCTTTAACCGCTCAACTAAGCTTAGCAGTGCCACCGGCGCCATATCCCCATGACCTCCCGCCAACAGGAATCCACCTATCGGGCAGGTGATTATCGCTCAATGTCTCGGAATAATGATCACCTCCGAATATGTATACATCCGCTCGTAGCGCTTTATCAAGCTCATCGGGTTCACTCGATTTCCAAGAAGAATCCACCCTAGATTCTTATTACTTAGTTTTAGCAATTACATGTAAGCCATGCATAGATTTTCGGAAGACTTAGGGAAGAAAGGTTTTGAATGCCTTTGGATGCCTAGTATCACATCAAATTCTTCACGTAGGGGGCACAGTTCCTTATCCCTAAACCTGAAGACGTGTTGGTTCGGATCCCAAAAGGCCACATTAGCCCTTAAGAAAGTCCAATTGACTTTCACTTAGTGAACACTAAATAAGGTATTCAGCCCGTAATTTGACAACCCTAATCTTTCAGTATTGCTCATCTCACGAATCCATCGAGATAAGTCGATCATGAAGTTCATCTTTTTAGAAGAGAATGGAGGGCACTTGGGTATTTCTATTTGATTCGCAGAAGATTTTACGTAAGGCACGTTTTTAAGCCCGGCGTGGATCCTATTTATAGGTGTTTTCCGGAGCTTTACGGTCCTACTGCACCTCAACTACTGCAACTCGCCAAGGAACCTGGTCTTCACTGGTGGCCGGTGCCGGCTATCTTCTAGTCCGACCATTTTTCATTTTTTAGGAGCCCAAGCACTCCTTAGGCCATTTTTTAAATTTTTACGCCAGCCCGTAGCGTGCACACCATATTGTTGTTTTGGACCATGCACTTAAGATTTCCTTTTTGTCTTTTTATTATTTTCTTTTAAGGGGACTAGGGCTACTGCTAATATTTTTTCATCATGTTAAATAAAAGAATGCATTTTCGAAATCAAGTCATCTTTCATTTCATCCCATTGCATAAGATTAGCACTATACAATATAAATATTAAACAAATAATAGCACCCTACAAGGGATTTTCTAATCATTAACATCGGAAGCGGCAACAGATTTTCCAATCATCGCCATCGGAGGCATCATCGAAGATGTAATACCCCGAAGTCCTCCAAGACGGATGTGGAAAATCGGCGTTCTCCACCACCTTGATAAGCACCAGCTTCGTGGTCCCAAGATTCAGATGTTCCATGAGACGATCCACTATATGAAGCCGGAGAGAAATGAAGAGGATTTCTATGTCGATCGAAAGCTTGAAGGGGAAGATATCCAAACTCTCCTCAAAAAGTTAGGCCCCATATTAGAAGGACTAGGCCCGAAGTGCTACGCCCGCTCGGACATACTTTGACAATGGGCAAGCCGTGAGGAATGCCGGGAAGTACGTGCCCCGGATGGACCACCGGAAGGCCCTTGTTGGCCGGATTGATGGGTATGTGCTCCCGATCCACCAAGGAAGCTTCTCGATGAAGACGCTCTAGATCGCTGCCTCTACACAAAATGTAAGAGCACTTAGAACATTTACTAAGAGCTCAATAAAGTTAGCACTCCACTATCTAAAGACTTACTTGGAAAGTAGGGAAAGTTCTCCCGGATGAGGAAAATTGAATTTCCCTAAGCACAGATTGAAGGTTAATGGACATGGTTCGTGATGGTTCCCGGTTGTACTACAAATTTATTTAATGGTATCAGCAAAAATGCTTTTAGCATGCAACAAAAAATAAAGTGCATGAAAGTCGTACCCCTTGCCAATTCCTAGGAAAAGGATGCCCAACACATTCTTTTCGGGGATTTCACGAATTCTCACATAACGAGGACATTCCCCGAGTTAAGTACCATCCACGTCAAGGCTTGGAATGTGAATATCCGCCGGAGTAAGCTACCAAAAGATGAAGTTAATTTCCATGCAAGAAATTTAACTACTCAAAGGAGAGGAAGAGGTAAGAACTCACTAGTTAAGTCATGATCCGCCCTGCGTGATGAGCATAGGATGTGTATAAATTCAAGAATGAGGTATAAGGATACCCGATGGTAGCAGCGGCTTGCTCTTATTGAGGAAGAGAGCAAAGGTAGAACATGGTTTAGGGTGGATCAACTTGAACAAACGGAGGTCACGTGTCAACTCCAATTTGAGGTGTGACCCTTTCACCAAGATACTAGCAAAACCCAAACGGACCTTCAAACAAGATCCTCCTTTCACTCAACTCTCGGGCAACGATTACACTTGGAGGGAGATTGAGTAGGGGCCAAGGATGAAAATTGACCTACACATACAAGATTTATCAACAAACAAGCAAACAAGAATGAAAGGCAACAAGAAAATGGTCATAAACCATGCATAGCTATGGATGGTGTCCATCATAAGCGAGTCCCACGGGGTCCACCATAGCGGTCGGCGGCGGCTGCTAGCTAATCATTGTAATAAAATTTTTCCTTATGAGGTCAATTTTTGAGATGACAAGAGACATACCAAGGTCACACGATTAAGGGCTGATCTCAAGAAACCGATACCATGGATTGTCGGCTGACGAAGATAGATCCTAGCCCATGACATGGAAACCGAAACACGGGACGATTCGTTGAAGCTGGGAGAAATATGCGGAAAGTATTCATACAACCATGACTACATTTTGTAACACCAATAAAATTTTTATCCACACAAGATAGAAATATATTACGAATAGATGAAGAATTAGAGCATACCTTAATGACCTTCCATAAATGGTACAACGGTAGATAATTGGTCCAGATCCTTCTCAAGTTTTTATGCCACACACGGGCACGGAGACCCCTAATGAGGCATGTGTATGCAGGAGCATCCTAGTTAAGCTCCTTTATTTTATCAAGTTCCGCTGAGTTCATCAAATAGTGAACATGAACCTGAGAGACTTGGTCGAAAAGACCACCTACTTAATAAGAGAGCCAGCACGATCCGAGTTTTTGTTGTAGAGAATGTCGTGGCCAAAACCTAACATCCTTGAAAGCCTAAAAAGAATGGTGTACTTAAAGAAGTTTTCTTGAGGAAACGTATGAGCTACAGGGCTAAAAAGATGATGAAGATAACCACGGGCTTTATACAAATTCCGAGTCACAAGCTAGGGGCTCCCCGTAAGCTCAAACTTGACAAAACAGACAAAATCAAAAGGAATTATGGTCATTTCCTTGAAGGGAAGGTGGATGGTTTTGGTGGTATCACAAAAGCCTTGGGTAATGGCCCTAATGGGATGCCGCTCTCTTTTATCACAAAGGTGGTTCAAAGCAAGGAAAAAAGAACCGAACCTGGCATTGTACATGACGTCTTCAAAGGGATAGTTCATTTTTCGAACGCCTCCATAAACTTGAGAATAACTCCACTACTCCGAATTGAGCCCTTACGCAACATAAAAATCCATCATGATTTTAGTTGAAGAATTATTCTAAATGCACAAAGGAAGAAGTTTTAGCTAACTAGCTTACTTAAGGGGTAATGGCAAGGGAAGAAACGTGATTTTCAGCTTCCACCAAAAGGTCATTCGGGTTCCATTCATTTTGTGGACGCCATTCCCATTCCGTAAAGCTACTTTGGACACGTTTTTCGGTTGTCGAACTCCCTGCAGGATGAGCTTCTCTTTTAGACATTTTTAAAGAGAAACATTGGAAACTAACCAGTTTTCAAGAAGAACAAAGCAAGAAAGCACAAGAGCAAGGCAAGAATGTAAGAGAAGAGTAAGTGTGCAAAATGTATACACCAAGCACCTTTTTATAAGCCTATTCGGTCAAGCCAACCAAGCACACAAGACAAGAGTCAAAAAAGGCAAGGGAGACCAAGGGAATCTAGCAGCGAGTCAAAAGAGGCACCATGGTTAGCTTTGTAGCCCTAGTTGGTGGACTAGCTTGTGCGAGTCCCATCAGCCGTGGCATGTGACTTCGGGCACCTTATGTATGCAATGAGAGCTCTTAGACCCACCAATTAGCTTTTTCGGATCAGATTTTCAGTTTGTTTTCAACTAAATTATTTAGGTAAAACATTGAATTTTTTTCAATTGGTTACCCACTAATAAGCATGTTAGTTAAACATATTATTTAGCCAAGCTTCGTGTCAAGAAACAATCGATGTCTAAGCATCAAAACCCACCAAGCTTTAGACTCTAATCAAGTCAAGCTTAGGACCCTCTTACCAGACTTTAGAACACATGCATCGCGATCAAGTCCAGGCCTCTTTCGGAGTTCGGGTTCGACATCAACCAATTCTGGATATTACACGACAATTAGAATAAAAATCACCGCACGGGATTGAGGTAAGTAGCCTTTAGTGTCTACTTTGACCCTTCCTCCTTTAGACTCGGTCAAAGTGGGGGCTAACCGTAGACACCTAAAAAGTGTCGTCCCTTATCTCATTTAATTACTGTTTTTTATTCGACGGCCCGATGATGAAATCCCGAGTCCTATTGAGGATTTGGATCTCGGATCGTGTTTGATTGGTGCGACGAAAGCCGATAAATCACAAAGAACCTCCATCACCACGTAAATAGCCTTTTTCTTAGGTCAATCAAAAATTCCCTTTTCTTTCGGACGATCCAAGATAGAGCCAAGCCTTTAGAGACAACGGAGTCTAGTGCTGTGTACCGAGAAATTCCAAGTTCGGAATACCACATTTTAATTTTGTCTAATCGGACATGGAGTCGAAGACCCGAAGATAGCGTTAAAATGTTGCATTTCATGATCATGAGCATCAAAGTGCTACGTTTAAGCTCTAAGACAGTCCACTCGAGACTAGGAACTTTTCCCCTCAAAACGATGTCGTGGTTGGTGCCTACAACCCTCGACTTTTAAGTGGAACATTGCGTTTTGGCTTCGAGACTCCCTTGGTAGCACACTAGGGCACAAAACTCTAGGCATGCCTGAGTAGCCGGCACCCCGACCAGTATCCTATCCGATTTTATCCCCCTTATCCGATTCAATCTTCTAATTTCTAGCCGATTTTCTTTCTGTTGTTTTGGATGGCAGGTTGAGAGCAACCCTAGGTTATTTGTGACCTAGGTCTCTCCCTATAAATAGAGAGCACTGGGCTTTCATTTCCATATGGCTTTCTCCTATGCATAATGTAGTAGAAAGCTAATAAGAGCATTCATACTTTAACGTTACTCGTTGAAAATCATCCTTAAATCCTCCTCTTCTCTATACATCGCCGCTGAATCTTTGCAAAGAGCTAAAGAATATTCAATTACTATGATCTTTATGAATTCATTTAGCTGATCTTTTCGTTCATTACAAACTCAAATTTTCATTCTTTGATTCATTGTTGTCACATCAAGAGATCCGAGTGTGAAGATCCATATCGGTAAGTGGGACAACCCGAGGGCAAGGATTTGGCCATCGAACGGGTTACTTGTTTACTTTATGTTTTATTTATCGCTCTCCGTATTTTGGATCAAAGTTGTATCGTATTTTAATTTCTCCCCGCCCGATGTGATCCTTTTATTTTCTCGCTTTTCTTTTCTTTCCGCTTTTATTTTCTTTACCGCTTTTGTTTATCGCTTTTTTTAATATGTTTGGTTGCTTTAAATTCGCTTACAATATTATTGTGTGCTTGTGTTTTTCACATTATTTAGATTTACGACTCGAACTAGTAATGGCTGTGTTCGAACGGGCGGAACGGAAGAGTTTATCCCTACGTTTCGTACCCTTGCCCCGAATTCGATTCCTGGTTCTAAGACCAATGGAGTCATTTTAGCCTTTTTAGTATTAGTTTTTCCATACTAAGATCGGAAGAGCAATTTTATTTTACCTTTCGTTTTTATTAGTGTTTTCTGTCTTAAAAACATACCGATGCTCTTTCTTTGCTCTATTTTCACTCAAAAATTGCATCTCAAATTTTCTGACTGTGGATATAGAATTTTGGGGTTCCCAGATCTGCTTGCCAAGCCAAAGGCCGTGGCTGATTTCTTCGACCGTGACCTGTGGCCAACGCCCCTCAACATCAAGTGTTGGTTTCGACCAAGCACCGCGTGGTTAGTGCCCATGGCTTTAATCCAAATTGGTGTTTTTACACCAATCCGGCCCTAAAGCCTCATGGAAGACGTGAATCTTTAATCTTTTGTTATCTTGTTCGGTTAAATAATGACATCCCGAAAATTCGAAAATAATTGCCAAAATTAAATATTAAATAAAACGCCAATTAATTTAACTTGATTAATTTTTAATTCAACTTAATAACATTCGTCAATCTAAATAAAAGGTTCATCCCCACATTCTAAAATTCATCTTTCAAAACCTTACATCATTGTCTAACCCATTTTCAAAAACCCTTATGCCAGGAATGTGGGGAAGCTCGGTGCGGTTCCTGATCCGAAAAAACTTATTTGGTGGGTCCAAAAGTTCTCACTTGCATGCACATGATGCCAAGAAGTGACATGCCACGGCTGATGGTACTTCACAAGCTAGGCCACCAGCTAGGGCTGCAAGGTTGCCATTGATAGGACGCCACCGTGTCTCATGGCCGACGCCGGCCGGCCAACCTTTAGCGAGCCTGGTCCTAGCGTGCTCTGCTGGATTCCCTTGGTCACCTTTTCCTTTTTGACTCTTGTCTTGTATGCTTGGCTTGGCTTGACTTAATGGGTCTATAAAAGGGGTGTTTAGTGTCTTTACTTTGCACACTTACTCCTCTCTTGCCTTCTTGTCTTGCTCTTGTACATTCTTGCTTTGCTCTTCTTGAAAACTAGTTAGTTTCCAAAATCTTCTCTTCAAAAATGTCTAGGAAAAAGTTCATCCTACCAGGAGGACAAGAGCTAAAATGCTTGTCCAAGGTAACTTTCTCGAGCGAGAATGGCATCCTCATAACGAATAGAATCCAAAATGACCTCTTGGTGAAGGTTAAGAATCATGTTTCTTCACTTACCATTACTCCTTCAATATGCTAGTTGGCTTAAACTTCTACTTCTACTTTTTAGAGTATTTCTTTTACTAAAAATCTTGTTGGACTTTTTCTTGCAGAAGGGCTCGATTCGGAGTAATGGAGCCATACCCAAATCTATAGAGACATGTAGAAAGATAAATTACCCTCTTGAAGATGTCATGCACAATGCTATGTTTGGCTCTCTCTTCCATGCTTTAAACCATCTTTGTGACAAAACAAGTGCGAGATGCCATTAGTGCCATTAGTGAGCTCTTTTGGGGTACCAACAATACCTTCTACCTTCCTTTCGGGAAATGACTATTACCTTTTGACTTTGCTTGTTTTATTCGGTTTTGATTTCTCGGGGAGCCTTTAGCTTATGACCGAAATTTGTACAAAGATCATGGCTATCTTCGTCATCTCTTTGGTCCGGTGGCTAATAGGTTTCCTTGGGAAAACTTCTTTAAGTATACCATTCTTTTTAGGCTTTTGAGGATGTTAGGTTTTGGCCTCAATATTCTCCACAACAATAGGTCTAAATCGTGCTTGCTCTCTTGTTAAGCATAGTGCTCTTTTCCGACCAAGCATCTTATGTTCATGTTCACTATTTGGTGAACTCAATGGATCTCGACAAAATAAAGGAGCTTAACTGGGGCGTTGACTTTAAGCCCAAATTTAACCTCAAAAATGTGCTCGAAAAAGTTTACTTCACTGTCTTGCTGGCTACCACCGCCTACTGCTCGTGGTGGACCTTGTGGGCCTAGATGTGGCCGGCGCCAGGCTTGGTTGTGCTTGGTTTATGTCATTTTCTAGTTGTTTTTTACTTTTGTTTGCTTGTGTCCTTATGAATCCTGTATGTGCAAGCAAACTTCCATCCTTAGGCCTAACTCCAACTCCCTCCATTTATAACCATAGCACGAGAGTTAAGTGAAAGGAGGATCTTGTTTCAAGGTTCTTTTAGGTTTTGTTGGTACCTCTGTGAAAGAGTCGTACCATAAATCTATGTTAACACATGCTCTCTGTTTGTTATGCTTTATCCACCACCAACCATGTTCTACTTTCGCCCTCTTTCCCAACAAGTCTAAGTTGAGGCGACCATCGGGTATCCCTACACCCAATTCTTGAATTTGTACATATACTACGCACATCATTTGCGGTGGATTATGACTCAACTAATGAATTCCCACTTCTTCCTTTCTTTTATATAATTGAATTTCTCGTATGGAAATTAACTTCATCTTTTGGTAGCTTACTTCGAAGGACATCCACATTTCAAACCTTGATATGCATGTCACTCAGCCTAGGAATCTCCTCGTTATGCAAGAATTCTTGAAATCCCCAAGGAAGAATGTGTTGGGCATCCGTTCTTTAGAAATTGGTGAAGGGTAATATTTTTGTGCTCTTTACTTTTAATCGCATGCTAAAAGTATTTTTGCTGATACCAGTAAATAAATTGTGTAGTACAATCGGGAGCAATCCCAAACCATGTCCATTAGGCTTCAATCTACTCTTAGAGGCATCCGAGACTTCCTCACTAGGAGAACTTTCCCAACATTCTGGGTGAGTCCTTAGTTAGTGAAATGATAACTTTATCCAAGTTTTAGTAGGTGTGCTAATCGCTTCTTCCTTTTGTAGAGGCGTGGATCTAGAGCATCTTTATGAGGCAGCCTCCTTGGTGGACCTAGGGTACAGGCGCATCAATCTAGCCAACAAGAACCCTCTGGTTGTACATCTAGACCGGGTACATCATGGCGTTCTTTAAGGCGTGTCCATTGTCGGAGTACTTCTAAAGCGGGACCTAGGACCTCCGGGCCTAGTTTGTGCTAGTGCGGGGCCTAACTTTGCTGAAGAAAGTCTAAACATCCCGCCTCTTTAAGACTTTGACCATCAAGGAAAACCACTTCATTTCCCTCAGGATTCTTACAGTGGACTATCCCATGGAGCATCTCATTCTTGGGACCACAGAGCTAGCTCTTATCAAGGTGGTGGAGAAGGCCGATTTTTCGATGGCGACGATTATCGAATCTCTTGTAGAGTGCTTTTGTTTGTTAATATTTATTATTTTGTAAGATTATGACTCTTATGCAATGAGATTGAATGCAAAGACTTGATTCTGAAAATGCTTTCTTTTATTTAATATGATGCAAAAAATTCTTAGGAAAAATACGAAGACAAATAAAAAAAATTGCAATAACCCATATTCCTTCCAAATGAAAATAATAAAAATAAAGAAGGGAATTCTTAAGTGCATGGTCCAAAAATAATAATGTGCCGCGCACACAAAAAAAAATGGTTGGGCAAAAACGGATAGCGGCCCACTGAAAGCTTAGGCCAAAATAAGGCGAGCCGGCCGGGTCGGGATGGTGGCCGGCGCCTACCACCCGTGAAAACATAGGTGCTGGCGAATGTAGGTGGTTGCAGTGCGGTAGGATTCTTGTGTTTCGGAAAACCACTATAAATTAAACCCGTGTCGAAAGCCGAAAATTGTTCCTTTCGCAAATCTGTCTACAAACAAGAGAATTTCTCGGTGCCTTATATTTCCTTCTAAAAAATGAACTTTATGAGCAATTTATCTCGTTGGATGCATGACATGACAAATACGGAGATAGTAGGTTTGTCACAACATGGGCTGAATACGTTATTAAGTATTTGCCAAGTGAAAGCCTATTGGACTTTCTTACGAGCTGTCGTGGCCTGTTAGCATCCTCACCACCACGTCTTTAGGTTGGGGGATAAGGAACTGTGCTCCTGCTTGAAGAATTTGATGCTATGTTGGGCATCCAACGACATGCGAAGCCTGTCATACCCAAATCTTTCGAAAATCTGTGCGACAAGCATCATCTAAAACGCGAGCAATGGTAGTTTGTTTCTGGCAGGATTCTTATTGGAAATTAGGTGAATCTGATGAACTCGATGAAACACTATCGTCGGATGTATGCATTCTCCGAAGCCATCATTATCCCCGGGTGACGAGCTATTATCACCTTCCTGATAGGTAGTTTCTTTCTCGGTAGGAGGTCGCGGGAATATGGCACCAATGGCATTGGTAAGCTTAGTTGAGTAGTTCGACAATTATTCTTCCCTCCCGCCACTAATATTTGTTGAAATTATTATAGACTTAGACTGGGTTGAAGCTAATTCCGAGGAAGACTTCGCTGGTAGCCCCTTGTTGTTGCAGGTAAGCAAATAATGGTTGATAAGACCAAACAGTGTGCACCGTTCAGCATCACCAGCCACATGGTGGTCGTTCGGCACCACCGAGGCCGAGACGCCTCCGGCTCACGCCGAAAGTCCCTAATTTTCGTCCGTTTCACTATTTTTTGCTTTTCTCTCTCTTTCTCTTTTTATTATTTTGCTTTTGTTGGGCCTTAAAGAAAGATTGAATTTTGATTGTGCAGGACACTTATAATAATAATAATTTATTTTATTATGTGGTGTGCGGACTTGGTCGATGGATCTTCAACCGATTCGGGCTCCCGCACATGTGGACACGTATTTAACGATACACTTATGCCAGCGAAACGAGTGGAGGTGGTAACCGATCACCCAGCGAGTACCTCGGGAATCATAGTAAGGAGATAACATGGTACATCATACACTAGAAAGTGTCCCAATTTAGGACACATACCGGACAACATCCGCTTGTACGTGTACTAGGCCTAAAACCTAGCATTTATTACTTCCATGCCCATGTGTTGCGGCAAATGGGAAAAGAGCAAGTGGATTCCCCTGTTGGATTGTATCTAGCCCGCTACCTTCGACCTATTTGAAGGATTTGGTATGTCTAGGCGGACGATGTCATGGCCCGAATCACTGGCTAACAAGGCGGCTGAAACCTGCGAGCAAGCCGAACAATGCTCGTATATGCCTATTATCGGGAGTGGGTAATAGAAGTGGATCCCCAACATCACAAGGCAATGAGAGTTAGACAGATAGATCCCAAAGCGGTTGTCCCTGCTGCTGCACCACTCCAAATTCGAAAAGCAAACCCTCGGATAACCGAACGTGTTCGCAAAAGAGAATCCGAAGCCAAGGAAGTTTAAGAGAAGAGGGCCTGCAGAATTGAGGAGTCGAAGAAGCACACCCGAGATGATGGAGCTGAATCTAGTGACTGTAAAGGAAAGCAAGTGAAAATAGACTAAGGCTCGAAATTTTTATATAAAATTTTTAAGGAGGAAGAAAAGAATAGGAGGATTAGTTTTGCCTCTTTAGAACAATTTGTTTTTCACAAGTAGTGTGCTTGTTTTATTTCCCTTTTCATTAGATATGTATTTAAGTAAGTAGTAGGCTTACCTTTTACAAAAGTAAGTATTACGTTATACTTTTAAATATATATTTATATTTTTTCATCGCTCACCTAGAGGTATAAACAAATTGGATCGCCTAATTGGATTGCCCTTAAAATAAATTCAAATAATAAAGAATTAATTACACTAGTCGACCACCTGATTGGGCTGTCCAAAAATAAATAAGGAGACCATCTAATTGGATGGTTAAAATAAATTACAGAGATAAAAATTAAAAAAAACTAAAGGGGACAATTTCGGCCCGGCTAGCCCACCGTTGTTAAGGTGGTGGCCAGTGCACTGCCATGGCGTGGCCTAGTTGGGCCAGGCTCGGCCCATCGTCTAGGGTCACGCTAGACATAGTATTTCTTAAGTTGATCCAAATTTGTGTGATGAAAAATCTATTAACTATCTAAATAAGTTAATCTCACTACTCCACCTCGTAATATCCGACTAAGCACAAATGGGCTTTGCTAATTTAGCCTAAACTTTCTTTGTGAATCCTTAATTGGCACTCTAATCTCTTTAAGGACCAAGTCTCTAATTTTTAGGTTTCAAGGCCTCACTCTCTTGTTGAATGCCCTTGATATACGTGCCTAGTATATCTGCACATTGTGCAGGGGTTGGGGTGCCTCTCCTCCAGCAACACTAACTCTTCGTAGCATGCTTTAACCCACTCTGCTTCTGGAATCTGATTTTCAAAAATTGTGCTTAACGAGGGAATAACTATCTTTATTAGAAGGATTGCGTCCATGCCGTATACTAGGGAGTAACGTGTTGCTCCTGCATGTCCATTTTCTTGTTGTTTTTCGTTCTTGGTTGCTGATTTCTTGGTAATTCTTGTATGTAGGCTAACTTCCATCCTTGGGCTCAACTTCAACTTCCCCAAAATGTCCTTACGGGTAAGGAATTGAGCGAGAGAGAGATCTTGTTTGAAGGTCATTTTGGATTTTGTTGATATCTTGGGGAGAGAGTCTCTCCTCAAATTCAAGTTAACACGTGGCCTCCATTTGTTCCGATCGATCCTCCTTCGACCATGTTCTATTTTTATTCTCTTTCTCCGACCGTGCAAGTGGCGGCCATGGTGGGGTATCTGTTTAAATTTACACACCTCATATGCGCATCATGCATCTCGTATCATGAGCCAACTAATAAGTGCTTGAACTTTTCTCTTATAACTTTGAATTTCTTGTATGGAAATTAATCGCCATAGTTTCTTCCTTGGCAGCTCACTCCTGTTGACATTCACATCCTAAATCTCAATGTGGATGTTACTCTTCTTGGGGACCGCCTCGCTTCGTCACAATTCCCGAAATCCGGAAGATGAATGTGTTGGGCATCCCTTTCCTAGAAATTGGCGAGGGTGAGATTTATGTTCTCTTTTTGAAGGTTTGCTCGGGGAGAGTCCGAGTCACCCTAGAGGGGGTGAATAGGGTGATAAAAGATTCTTGAGAAAATCAAACTCTTTTTCACGAGAATAGAGACAGAGACAGATTCCGAGTCTATCAACAGTGGTCGAAAAGATTGGACTCGAAGGCTATCAATCGAAAGAGCAAGAGAAGTAAAACCGTCCGAGTCTAGAATGAACTCGGAATGATAACACTTAGAATTTACGTGGACACCCTCCCGGGGCAGAAAACCACGGACCGTGTCAATCCGGACACGAAGTCGAATTCACTATTTTGAGTCCATAAAATACCGTGAACCGATCGAATCCGAGTTGCTCCCTTAGACAACTCTATACAAGTTTTCCTAGACTCGAAATTCCCTTATTTGATCTAGTACTTCCTAGCTGAGATAACCCTTACAGCTAGGGACAACTAAGCCGAGTTAACCCTTACAGCTTAGTCAATGGACCTTACAAAGAATGTAAGAAAGAGTTTGTAATCGAGTACAAAACCTTACAACTCGAAAGTAATGAATTACAGAGTAGGAGTTGTAAGTTGAAGATTGAAAGTAAATACAATAACTTTGAGCAAGTATGTGTATTAACAATATGTTCGGCAACCTTCAAGTCTTGTGAGATGGCTTCTATTTATAGATGACCAGGCAGAGTAGCCGTTATCTTCATCTCGCTGACCGAGAGTCCTCTGTGACCGTTGATAGAAGCTTTCGAGTCACTCGAAAGTATCCGTTGTAATATGAACGTTGGACAATGGTTTAACTCTCTTGGAAGTCCCAAAACCATTAGCGCTGTCTTGAAAGATAAGGTGGAAACCACCGTTAAGCTTGGCGTTCCAGCTTTTCCAGATTTGGAAACAGACCGCCCGACACAATCTACTGGGACTCGGAGCAGAGAAGGTGAAGAGCCATGTCTCGCTGGTGATTAGACGTTCGAGCCTAGGCTACTTTTGTAGTTTGAAAAGTGTATCCTCGATTGAATAACCTACAAAAGTAAATCAATTTTGGTTCTCAAAGTATAAAATACTTTGGCCCAAGATTAGACACGAGATAATAAAATAATTACGATAAATAAACCAACTGATTATCCGAGTCGAAACGGAATGGAATTTTCGAGTCCAATATCCATGATACTCGGAATTCCATCTAACTTAGTCTAAGCGAAGAATCAAGTTCAATAAAGAATATCGGAGAGGATTAACTTGATATAGACTAAGCATGAAACAAGCTAAGAATACCGACCATAACAAAATAGGACTTATAACCACAAGTCGATTCTCGAGTGAGAAAAGACGAAATACTAGTCTATTCAATCTGCGATAAACCGAGTGATGCTTGGACTCGGAACAAAGAACCGGTTTTCGAGTCGCTTACAGTTAAGCAAGAAATATAATAAGTAATATCCGTATCACTTAGAAAATATACTATTTTACTTAAATAAGTTTCGAGATACGAGAGAATGCCTTGGAATCAAAACTCTATAGGTATGAGATTGTTATACCCGATTCCTTTTATACAACTCGAAAAGTATTGAGCAGATGTCTCGAGTCTTCAATCTCCCCTTTTTGATGAAAGACATTCCATACTTAAACGAAACTTTGTTAGAGAAAAAAATTGATTCCGAGTGGTTTGCGCATGAGATGAGATAAGTAAGACATACTCAATGGATCGGAGCAATACTTAATATATCGGAGCAAGAAAAAAATAAAGTATGCTTTAAGTAATTAACATTAACTCGGGAAAGACATGCTAGCAATAATGAACTCGAAGTTAATAATGAAATGCATTAATCCATTAAAATTCAAAAGGGCGGAAAAACTCCCTTAAACAAGACAACAAGTTTTTCCGACTCTATTTCTCTATTTCTCCCCCTTGCCTTTCAGCAAAAAAAAAAAAAAACAAGAAAAAGAAGGGAAGAAAATACCATGTAGTACACCTTAGATGTCCGGACAAAAAAAAAAAAATATTCGAAAGAAGAAAACTCTAGCAGATCGAGGAATTGTGACTCAATGCATGGCGCCTACGAGGGAGAGGGAGATTTCGAGTGGAGGCGGAGGGAGCGGAGGTTCGCCGACGCCGATATGACCTTGACGATGTGCTTGATCGCGGCGAAAGGAGAACCGGGATTATCGTCGGGGCTCGGCTCCGAGTGGCCGACCCGGAGTGAGTGGATCGAGGGGTTCTTCCCTTGGAACCTCGGTAGCTAGAAGGGGCCGCTCCGTCCGACCCGCTGGAGTAGCTAGGTCTTCGACCCACCCGGACTCGCTGTCCGAGCCGAGTACAGCCTATTTGAGCTTGTAGAGCGATCGACCCTCGCAGCTTCCCACTTGCTTCTTCTTTGTGTTCCTCCCCTTGCCCGGAAGGACCTGCCTTAGCCGCGGGTTCCTCGGCGTCTGCAGCCTTCTGCATTTGCAGCCTTCTTCTTCTTCTTCCCCGCTGTCCGAGGAGGTCGACTCGGGCTCGAAGACGCTTCGACGCGTCTCGAGTCATCATGGTCCCGAGCCGCCTTGGACCGTCTCTCACCGAGGAGCTCGACCAACTCCTTCTGCTCCTTTACCAGTTCCCTCATCTCAAGAACTAGAGACTCGCTGCTCTCGGATTTGGGATTGACCAGTCTTTTGGTTGATGGTCGATTTTGGAGAACAGATTTGAAAGCTCGGAGCATGTCTCTCAAATAAGAAGACACAGAGCTAATCTTGTCCATAAAAACAGGGGACAAGAGAGCAGAGAGAGATTTTGAGGCACCCGAGGTGGAGGCACCACCAGGTGGAGAAGGGAGAGAAAGAGGGGTTGATTTCGGAGTCCGAGGTGGAGAAGGAGGCCTCGGCTCCGAGTTGTGAACCCGCACACCGTGGTCGGCTTCCGGTATCCGTACCCATGCAGTTCCTTTTGCCAACAACAACGGCAGCCTCGGACACACCGTTTGGCTCCGAGGGGAGAGGAACTTGGAATTATTTGAAAACAAGGGTCGAAGAGCACCGAAAGGAAGGAAGGTGTTCTTCTTGGATTGGAGTTGAGCTGGCATAGCGGCCATCCGCTCAATGATGGAGGGGAAGAGGTCTACTTCGTATCCCTCAAGGATGTCGAGGAGAGCTTTGAGATACTTGGAGTTGGGGTTCTCCTTGCTGGAATGCTCGTGAGAAAAAGGTTCTCATCAGTAGAAAGCACGTAAGACGAGCTTCGACTTCAACCGAGTCACGAAAAGTTTTTCCGGGACTCGGGGAACTCTTTGGCGTATTTTTCAAAGAAGTCGTTGGCAACTTCGAGTGAAAGGAATGGGGTTACTTGTTCAAGAAGAGAGAGGAGACCTTGAACAGGTGGTGGAGGAGAGAGGTGTTTAGACGAACGGTGATGTTCGAACCCTAGAGGTTAGAACATTTTTGGAGTGAGGTGAGTATAGAACTCGAAACAAGTTCGGGATTGATGAACTCGCTGAAGCACATAAAGTTGTATGCTCCGGTGGTTTGAATGTGGGACAACCAAGAAAATTTGGTTGTAGGAAAGAACTTGTCGTCCAACACAAGGTGCTCGGGTGATAATGGGTTTGGAAGGGGCTGAGCTTTCGGCTTATTGGTGCGAGGCTTTTGGAAGATGAGGAGACTCGGAAGTCGGGATGGTTTCCTCTTTTAGGCATTTTGAGAGAAGAAAGAAAAGATGAAACTTTCGAGTAGGAAAGCGAAGGAGAGGTAGAAGAGAAGAAACGAAAAGATGTAGAAGAAAAAGGTGAGAGCAGATCGAAACTTACGAGAGAGGGCTTCTTCAACGCTTGCGGACGATCAAGGATGACTGTTCACGTAGTAATCTTCCGCGAGAGGTTTCGTTTGAGAGAGATGGAGTTTAGAGTACCGAGACGAAGATGAATAGACGCTATTTATAGAAAATAAGCGCGCCCGTCAACTATCCATTAAGTATAACTCCGTTCGACTCGGCTTGTCCATTAGTCACCAAAGACCGGTGTCACGGTTCTCCTTAACGGTTAAGATTCCAGCGGTTAGAAATCCACGGCTAATATCTTATCGTAGCGCTCGAGATAGAAAGAGAAAGATTTTGAAAATATAATCCGAAACTCTCCACCGATCTAGAGATAGTTTCACAAAATTTGAAGTCCAAGTTTCTCTACGTCCGAGTTTGACTCGTAAAGGTTCCCGAGTGACTCGAAACGTGAAATAACTATCAGCCCAAGTATCACCGAATCAATCGAACTAATGGTTATTAACGATGAAATTACATAACACAAAATTATGCAATGAATAAGAATAGCATATAATTAAGCATTTAACATACCAAGCTCATTCCGAATAAAGCAAAACCGATCTTCACCAAGAGGCTTAGTAAAGATATCAGCTAATTGAAGATTAGTAGGAATGAACTCAAGTTCAATATCACCTTTTTCGAGTGATCGCGTAGGAAGTGATATCCGACCTCGGTATGCTTTGTTTTCGAATGCTTGGACAGGGTTCTTCGTGATGCTAATTGCGCTTTGGTTGTCACACTTGATAGGTACTGATTTGAATGATAGTCCAAGATCTCTCGAGTATTGCTTTATCCAAAGAATCCGAGCGCAACAAGCTCCAGCGACAATATACTCGGCTTCAGTAGTTGATAGAGCTACCGAGTTCCGCTTCTTTGAGTGCCAAGATATTAAGGATTGACCTGAAATTGACACGCTCCGGATGTTCTCTTTCGATCAACTTTGTATCCTGTGTAGTCTGCGTCTCGAGTATCCAAGTAAGAGTCGGTTCCGAGTCTCCGGAATACCATAGACCTAAATTCCGAGTGCTCGCAAGATATCTCGAATATTCTCTTCACCGCAGTGAGATGTGATTCTTTTGGATTAGCTTGAAATCTTGCGCATAGACAAACACTCGAACATTATATCCGGCTTGCTAGAAGTAAGATATAGTAATGATCCAATCATACCTCGATAGAGTTTCCGATCTATCGCTTTACCTTTCTCGTCCGAGTTAAGCTTTATCGTCGCTGCTCATGGGTGTAGATGCGTGCTTTGCATCTTGAAGTTTGTATTTCTTCAAGCAATTCCTTGGTATACTTAGATTGATGAACAAAGATTCCATCCTTGTCTTGTTTGATTTGCAAGCCAAGGAAGAAATTAAGTTCCCCCATCATGCTCATTTGGAATTCTTGACTCATCAACTCGGAAAATTCTCGACACGTAAACTCATTAGTAGCACCGAATATAATATCATCAACATAGATTTGAACAATAAGGAAATCTTTCCCCTTGGTCTTTATGAAGAGAGTCTTGTCGATCCGACCTCTTTTAAAATCATTTTGAACCAAGAAGCTACTCGATCTTTCATACCAAGCTCGAGGTGCTTGTTTAAGACCATAGAGAGCCTTTTAAAGTTTGAAAACATGATTTGGAAATTCCGAGTTTTCAAAACCAGGAGGTCTGTTCGACATAGACTTCTTCTTCAATAAAACCATTGAGAAACGCACACTTAACATCCATTTGATATAATTTAATATGCATGCTGGAAGCAAATGCCAACAAGTATTCTAATGGCTTCAATTCTGGCTATGGGTGCAAAGGTTTCCCCACAATCAATTCCTTCTTCTTGATTATATCCCCGAGCCACAAGTCTAGCCTTATTTCGACTATTACACACTCCTCATCCAGTTTGTTTTTGAAAACCCATTTGGTTCCTATAACTCGGGTGGTTAGAAGGTCGGTTGGTCGGAATCCGGACTTGGTTTCTCTTAAATTGATTGAGTTCCTCTTGCATGGCCTCTACCCATTCAGGTTCATTAAGAGCTTCTAGTGCATTTTTGGGTTCGAGTTAATGAAATGAATGCAGTGAATGCACATAGATTATGTAGAGAGGAATGAGTTCTTACCCCACTGTTGATATCGAAATGATGTTTTCTTGGGGATGACTCGGAAGTAAATTTGAATGCTTTACCAGCTTCTCGATTCACGAGATTTGTGGGTTGAACCACTTTATCTTGTTCCGAGTGATCTTCTTCATTGGTTTGTTCGATCCGAGTAAGCTCTTGAGTTGTCGCATTCCGAGTTTCCTCGTTCCGAGTGGCCTCATTTTGAGCGAGTCGAGTCCGAGTCTTTGTAATCTCGGCTTCATCATCATCTCTACCGAGCTTCAATTCTGAGTATGATAATTCACTTGGCTTCTCCTGCTCACATTCATCAAACACTACGTGGATGCTTTCTTCCACTTTGTTAGTTCTTTTGTTAAAGACACGATAAGCTTGACTATGAGAAGAGTAACCTGTAAAAGTACCTTCATCTAACCTAGCATCAAACTTGGTCGAGTGATTCTTACCATTATTGTGAATAAAACACTTGCAACCAAAGGGCTTAAAGTATGAGATGTTTGGCTTCTTCCCTTTGTAGAGCTCGTAGGGTGTTTTCTTCAGAATGGGTCCGATGAGGCATCTGTTCAAAGTGTAGTTAGTCTGTGTTGATCGCCTCAGCCTGGAAATAGTAGGGCAAATTGTGTTCAATCATCATCGTCCTTGCTATTTCTTCAAGGGTTCTGTTCTTTCTCTCTACTACTCCATTTTGTTGAGGAGTTCTTGGTGCTGAGAAGTTGTGAGAGATTCCATTCCGATCGCGTAACTCGAGAATTCCGAGTAGTCGAACTCCCTTCCATGGTCGGTTCGAATCTTTTGAATCCGAGTCCGAGACTCAACTTGAATCTTTCTACAGAGCTTGCTGAACTCCTTGAAGGCTTCATTTTTATGCTTGAGAAAACACACCCAGGTAAATCTTGAAAAGTCATCAATAATGACAAAAATGTAGGATTGACCTCCGAGGCTCTTTATCGGGATTTCACCACATAGATCCATATGTAGTAGTTCAAGCACCTTTGATGTCGAAATAGTCTTGAGAGATTTGAATGAGGATCTCGACTTGTTTCCCTTTGCACATGCTTCACAAACTTTGTCTTTCTCAAAGACACGCTTAGGTAAACCTCTAACTGCACTCATGAGATGCTAGCTTTTTGATAGTATGCATGCTAATATGACCTAATCTACGATGCCAAGACCATGAATCATCATGAAGAGATGCTTTTAAGCAGGATAAATTTTGGCTTGGGTCAAAAAGAGGAATGATATAAGTGTTACCGGATCTCTTACCCGAGAGCTTTATCTCTTTGGTGGTCTCATCTCGAGATGTAGCACTTAGATTGAGTGAATCTCACCTCCCGACCTTTGTCGCATAGCTGGGAGATGCTAAGAAGATTGTATTTTAGTCCTTTAACAAGGTAGACTGGGCTCACCAGATTGTTTCCATTTCCAATCTTGCCAATGCCCACTATCTTGCCTTTGCTGTCATCTCCAAAAGTCACTTTTCCTCCTTTGTATGATTCTAGCTCGTAAAAGAGTCCTTGGTCACCCGACATGTGTCACGAACATCCGCCGTCCAGGTACCAATGTCCTTTGATCTTTTCCGAGTGACTCGCAAAACAGAGAGAATCTAACCCTTCTCACTTCCTCTAACGAACCCAAGTAACATTCCTTACTCGTGGTCCTTTTCGAGGAAGAAAGTGTTTCGGAACCCGCATTTGAATGACTTTGGGTTTTGTCGATTCTCGAGTCTTTTTCTCGAGAACCGAGTCCGTGTCTCTTTCTTTTTGAAAACCTTTCCTTTTGAAATAGGAGAGAATGGTTTCTTTTTGTAAATAGTTCGGGCTTAGTCCTCCTTTCATTTCGTGAATGGGACCATGCTCGACTTTCCTGAACTTTACTTGTTCGGAATCCTTTTTAAACAATTCCGAGTAGGAATTAGATTCTTCCTCTTTGTTGAATCCAAGACCTTCTTTTCGAAAAGAGACACATTGTGATCCTAAGAGCATGTCAAGGTTCTTCCGACCTTGAGTAAACTTTAAAACTAGATCTTGAGACTCAATGAGCTTCCTTTTAGTTGCTCATTTTCTTTCTCGAGCAGCTCGGACTCGGTCTCATTAGATTGAGCACTAGTCTTGAGTTCTCTCGAATGAGAGTCTCAGCTTTTCTAATTCATTTTTCAAAGAAGTGCTCTCGAAGTGATTGACTCAAGTTGTTCTTTGAATTGAGAAGAATCGAATTGAACTTTTCTTCCAAAGTAAAAATATACTTAGCTAAATCAACTTTGGAGAATTTAAGAAAGTATTCGATTACCTCCCGAGGATTTGTTTCCTCATTGTCCGAGTCCGAGTCCGACTCTGTTCAGCTTCCGAATCGAAATTGCCATCGGACATTTCGAGTCATCTCGAGTCCTCATCATCTTCCGATGAATCCTCATTGCTCCATGTTGCCATCATGGCTTTCTTCTTCTTTCTGCCCCTTTTCCTTTTTGGACGAGTCCTTGACTATGTGGTCTTTGCTGCCACATTCGAAACAACCGAATTCTTAGTCAAAGAAAATTTAGACGGGAAGTAAACTTACCTTTTCTGTCTTTCTTATCTTTCTTGTAGAATTCTTCTTTTGGCCTTTAGTCCCATCTTTTGTGCTTCATCATTCTCTTGAAGCCTCTTGCAATGAGTGCCATGGGATCGTCTTCCGAGTCGAAGAGCTCGGATTTGCTTCTTTGGATTCCGAGGCTTTCGATGCTAAGTTTCTTTTGGTACTGCCCTCAACATCCTCTTCTTCTAGATGGATCTCGTGAGTTAGAAGCTTTTGATGAGCTCGTCCGGCTTTAAGAGTGAAAGGTTCCGAGCCTCCTCTATGGCAGTCACCTTCGGACCCCATCGTCTCTTGGGTAGGCTTCGAGAATTTTCCGGCACATTTCTTCATGGGAAATTTTCTTTCCCGGAGATTTGAGATTGTTGGTAATCTCAGTGAAGTGAATGAACATCCGAGTAATGTTCTCCTCTCGGCTCCATTTTGAAAAGTTTATATTTATGAAGATACTTGACCGATCTTCGCTTGTCTTACCCGACTTGTACCTTCATAGGTGTTGACTAAAGTATCCCATACCTCTTTAGCAGAGTCACGAGCAGAGACTCGATTATATTCTTCCGAGCTTATGGCGCACATAAGGATGTTCATTGCTTTGAAATTCTTTCCGAACTTCTCTGCTTCTCCTAGTGTGAACTCAGCCTTTGTCTTGGGAAGGATTCTGAATTCATCTGTCTTCATTGGAATGTAGTTTCCTTATTGTATGATTTCCCATACCTGTTCATCATGATCCATAAGAAAACATTCCATAAGCTTCTTCCAGAGTGCCCAAAGTTTGAGCCTTTGAATTTTGGTGGCCTCGTTGGAAGATCTTCCTTCGTCGAACTCTCCGGTGTTCCGAGCCATTTGATCTTTGAACCTTTGGATTGTTAGATCCTTTCCGAAAGGCTAGGCTCGATACCAATTGAAGGTTTGTACGGGAGAGTCCGAGTCACCCTAGAGGGGGTGAATAGGGTGATAGAAGATTCTTGAGAAAATCAAACTCTTTTGCACGAGAATAGAGACAGAGACGGATTCCGAGTCTATCAACGAGGTCGAAAAGATTGGACTCAAAAGGCTATCAATCGAAAGAGCAAGAGCGAGTAAACTGCTCCGAGTCTAGAATGAACTCGGAACGATAACACTTAGAATTTACGTGGAAACCTTCCGGGCAGAAAACCACGGACCGTGTCAATCCAGCACACGAAGTCAAATTCACTATTTTGAGTCCACAAAATACCGTGAATCGATCGAACCCGAGTTGCTCCCTTAGACAACTCTATACAAGTTTTCCTAGACTCGAAATTCCCTTATTTGATGTAGTACTTCCTAGCTGAGATAAACCTCACAGCTAGGGACAACTAAGCCGAGTTAACCCTTACAGCTTAGTCAAGGGACCTTACAAAGAATGTAAGAAAGAGTTTGTAATTGAGTACAAAACCTTACAACTCGAAAGTAATGAATTACAGAGTGGGAGTTGTAAGTTGAAGATTGAAAGTAAATACAATAACTTTGAGCAAGTATGTGTATTAACAATATGTTCGGCAACCTTCAAGTCTTGTGAGATGGCTTCTATTTATAGATGACCAGGCAGAAGCGACCGTTATCTTCATCTCGCTAATTGAGAGTCCTCTGTGACCGTTGATAGAAGCTTTACGAGTCACTCGGAAAGTATCCGTTGTAATATGAACGTTGGACAACGGTTTAACTCTCTTGGAAGTCCCAAAACCATTAGCGCTGTCTTGAAAGATAAGGTGGAAACCACCGTTAAGCTTGGCGTTCCAGTTTTCCAGATTTGGAAATAGACAGCCTCGACACAATCTACTGGGACTGGAGCGAGAGAAGGTGAAGAGCCATGTCTCGCTGGTGATTTGACGTTCGAGCCAGGTTACTTTTGTAGTTTGAAAAGTGTATCCTCGATTGAATAACCTACAAAAGTAAATCAATTTTGGTTCTCAAAGTATAAAATACTTTGGCCGAAGATTAGACATGGATAATAAAATAATTACGATAAATAAACCAACTAATTATCCGAGTCGAAACGGAATGGAATTTTCCGAGTCCAATATCCATGATACTCGAATTCCATCCGACTTAGTCTAAGCGAAGAATCAAGTTCAATAAATAATATCGGAGAGGATTAATTTGATATAGACTAAGCATGAAACAAGCTAAGAATACTGACTATAACAAAATAGGACTTATAACCATAAGTCGGATTACGAGTGAGAAAAGACGAAATACTAGTCTATTCAATCTGCGATAAAGCCGAGTGATGCTTGGAATCGGAACAAAGAACCGAGTTTTCGAGTCGCTACGGATAAGCAAGAAATATAATAAGTAATATCTCGTATCACTTAGAAAAGATACTATTTTACTCAAATAAGTTTCGAGATACCGAGAATGCCTTGGAATCAAAACTCTATAGGTATGAGATTGTTATACCTGATTCCTTTTATACAACTTAGAAAAGTATTGAGCGAGTGTCCGAGTCTTCACTTTTCTTTTAGTTACTTGCTAAAAATATCTTCCTTGTTGATAACCCCAAACAAACTTTGCGAGTACAACTAGGAGCAATCTAGGACCATATCTATTAGGCTGCGGTCAACTCTTCGTGGAATCTAGAATTTCTTTACCGCTTGATCTTTCTCTACTTCTCGAGTAAGTCCTCAATTAGTGTAGTGCTAAATTCTTTAAGCTTTTAGTGATTTGCTAATCGCTTTCCTGGTCTTTCCATAATCTACCTGCTGCTTACGAGACATCATCCCAAACTCATGATGAACAAATGCCTTCTAGTAGTAACGTTATGCAAGGCTTATCATAGCGTTCTTCGTGGCATACTCATCATAGGAGTGCGTCCGAGGTAGGACCTAGTGCCTCCAGGCCTAGTACCTCCGATAGGGAGCCTAGCCACTCGAGCAAAGCTTGAACATCTTACCCTTACAAGCTTTCGATCGACACAGCAACCCTCTTTACTTCCCTCGTCCTCCTATAGCGGACCATCACATAGGGCTTTTCAATCTGGGGACCAAGGAGGTAACCGATTCTCTACGTCTGTCTTGGAGGACTTTGGGAATTACATCTTCGATGATGACTCCGATGACGATGCGTAGATGATTCCTTGCTGCTTCCACTACTAGCCAATTCATGGACCTCTTGTAGGGTGTTTGTTTTGTTAATTTGTCGTGAAAACACCATGAATCTGTTTATTTTTCACGATGACGATGCGTAGATGATTCCTTGCTGCTTCCACTACTACGGCTAGATGATTCCTTTCTTTTATTTCATATGATGTACAAAACTTAAGAAAAATACAAAGATAAAATTTTAAAAAATGGGTACTAGCCCCCATTCCCCCTAAAAGAAAATAATAAAAAGAGAAATAGAAAATCCCAAGTGCATAGTCCAAGTAAGGTGCACTCCACGGGCCGAGATGAAAAACAAAAATAACGAAGGACTGCTCGGGCCGGGAGGAAGCACGAAATAGGTCGGGCCGGGGTGAGGCCAACGTCGGCCATGCATGAGTCTCTTAGGGACTATAGTGCCTCGTTATTCCAATCATAGTAGGATTCGAAGATTTCCAAGAAAATGCCTATAAATATAATCGCTCGGCATAACAAGAAATACACACACAAAAGACTTCACCTAGCCGCAAACTATTTTAGAATCTGTTTATTTTTGCCTCGGTTTTCTGTTTTAATTATTATAGAAAATATCCAAAAAAAAAATAGTCATGGGTTATTATAATTTTTATCTTTTGTATAAATTATTTATTTATTAGTGCACAATTTTCTGTCATTTATAGCTATTAATTTACTAGTTTACATATTCTGTTTTGTTTTAAAGAGTAGTAAATTTAATTGGATTAAAGCTTGCATATTATATCTTTCCTCGTGGATCCGATCCCTACTTCCCTATGCTATACTATTTATTATAAACCTAAGTAGTGGTTTAATTTGTAGTTGTACGACAAGCTAACAACTACCTAGGGGTATGCTAGGCGTAGTACTTGTTTAACTAATCCAAATTAGTATATTGAAAAATCTCTTGTCCTTCTAAATCGGTTAATTTTACTTGCTCCAGTCGACTAAAATCTGATTAAGTATGAATGGCCCCTGCCAGGTGGGCTTAAATTTCCATTGTGGATCCTAAATTGGAGCTCTTACTTCTCTAAGGAACAAAACCCCAATTTTTAGGTTCTAAGGCTTAACCTTCTTATTGAATGCCCTGGATATATGAGCATGAAATAGTTGGACATTATGCGGGGCATTGAGGCACCTCTCATCCAATAATACTAGTTCCTCGTAACGTGCTTTAGCCCTTCACCTTCAAGAATCTAAGTGGACTAGAGCACAACATCCATTCCCAGTTCGTCTATTGGGCTCGGAGCGAGTACGTATTACGTTCCGGCCGCGTTTTATGGAAAATGGGTAGAGAACAAGTAATACCGTTACTAGATTGTATCCGGCCCGAACTTTTGACTTATTCGGGGGACATGGTAACTCTAGACGGACGGGGTCATGGCCCGAATACTCGGAAAGGTCTTCCGAAACTGTTGACTCCTACGTCTTTGTTGACACTTGATCGAGTTGCAAACTACTATTTGTCCTTATTATCTAGAGTAAGAAATAGAATTCAACCTTGAGCGACGAAGAGCGCTAAGACATAGAGAGTTAAGCCCCGAAGAAGTCGTTCCTGCTGTTGCCCCTAAAAAAATTCGTGAAGTATACCCTCGGATGGCTGCACGCGCTAGTTGAAAAGAAACTGAAGCTAAAGAAAACAAAGAATAGAGAGCCCGCCGAATCCAATAGCTAAAGGAACGCACCCGAGACAAAGAAACCGAGTCGAGCGATCCTAAAGGTAAGAAAGTGAAAATAGACTAGGACTCGAATTCTTAGAAATTTGAAGTAGAATAAAACGACGATTAATTTTCCCTCTTTAGAATAGTGTTTTTGCTTTACATGTAGTATGCTAGCGATTAAATTCCTTTTATTAGCTATGTATTTAGGTAAGTAGTATGTTTACCATTATTGAATAAAAGTAAGTGTTATGCTATACTTTCATATATTTATCGTTCACTTAGAGGTAGAGTAATAATAATAAAGAAAAACCAATATATATATTGAACAGTCTAGTTGGACTATCCAAGTAAATAAACGAACAAATGAAAACGAGAAGAAAGAAAAGGAAAATCATAGCCCAACCAGTCCACCGTTTAACGAGTGGTGGCCGGCACCCACCTTGGCCAAGCCTAGTTAGGCTGGGCTCGGTCCACTACCTAGGGGTATGCTAGCGTAGTACTTCTTCAACTGATCAAGATTGGTATCCTAAAAATCTCCTCTCCTTCTAAATTAGTTAATTTCTTACTCGTCACGGGTAAAATCTGATTAAGTATGAATGGGCATTGCCAGTTGGGCTTAAATTTCCATCATGGATCCTGAATAGGAGTTCTTATTTCTCTAAGGAGAAAATCCCCAATTTTTAGGTTCTAAGGCTTAACCTTCTTATTGAATGTCCTGGATATATGAGCTCGGTATATTTAGACATTATTCAGGGCGTTAAGGCGCCTTTCATCCAATAATAGTAATTCCTCGTAACATGCTCTAACCCACTCACCTTCGGGAATGCGAGTGGGCTGGAACATAACATCCATTCCCAGCTTTTCTATTGGGCTTGGAGGAGAGTACGTATTACTTTCCGAGCTGTGTGTTGCGAGAAAATGGGTAGAGAACAAGTAATACCGTTACTTGGATTGTATCCGGCTCACAACTTTTGACTTATTCGGAGGACATGGTAACTCTAGACGGACTGGGTCATGGCCCGAATATTGGAAAAGTCTTCCAAAACTCGTTGACTCCTGCGGCCTTGCCGACACTCGATGGAGTTGCAAGCTGTCGTTTCCCCTTATTATCTAGAGTGGATAATAGAAGTCAACCTCGAGCGACGAAAAGCGCTAAGACTTAGAGAGTTAAACCCCGAAGAAGTCATTCCTGCTGCTGCCTACTTACAAATTCGTGAAGTAAACCCTCGGATGGCTGCAAGCGCTCGTTGAAAAGAAACTAAAGCTAAAGAAAATGAAGAACGGAAAGCCCGCCGAATCCAATTGCTAAAGGAAACCACCTGAGATGAGGAAGCTGAGTCAAGCGATCCTAAAGGTAAGAAAGTGAAAATAGACTAGGACCCGAATTCTTATAAATATGAGGTAGAATAAAACAAGGATTAGTTTTGTCTCTTTAGAACAGTGTTTTTTGTTTTACAAGTAGTATACTTGCAATTAAATTCCTTTTATTAGCTATGTATTTAGGTAAGTAGGAGGTTTACCATTACTTGAATAAATGTAAGTGTTACGCTATACTTTCATATCTTTATCGCTCGCTTAGAGGTAGAGTAATAATTATAAAGAAAAACCAATATACATATAGGACGGTCTAGTTGGACTGTCCAGCAAATAAACGAACTAAAGAAAACCAGAAGAAAGAAAAGGAAAACCGTGGCCCGACCAGTCCACTCGTTGACCGAGTGGTGGCCGGCTCCGTCTTGGCCAAGCCTAGTTAGGCTGGGCTTGGTCCACTACTTGTTAAGTTGTATTTTATACGTATTTTTAGTAGTTATTTAGTTCATATTATATAGTTTATTTTATCTAACTTATCTTATTTTCTCTATTTGTAGGTAATTATCAAATAAAGTGGGGAAGAAAAGAAAAGACGTTAAAAGTGGGTTTTTAGCTACCGACAAGTGACCAAGAAAAGATATGAAGTCGGTACATAAAAATAATGTGTCATAAAATGTTTATTTTATGATATTTTATTTTATGAAATCTTAATTTGAAGAAAAGAGTGCGAGATAATCATACACCTAAACCCAGTAGGACTCCTCCTTAGAGTTGCATGAGAAGAAGGAAACTTGGAAGAGAAGAAAAGGGATCACCGTAAAGGAACCAACCCTCATAGGCAACCTTACGCGGCTATGACTCAAATACTCACTCTCCTACTTGCCTCTCCACCCCACGCAGCTCTTGTCATCCCCATGCAGCTCTCCATCTCTCGCTCGCCATCACAGCTCTCTCGCTCTCGCTGCCTAACATCCCTCTCAACTTAATCATCAATCACTTCCCACTTTGTTCCCCCTTGCCACCTCCCCGCTTGCCTCTCTACTCCACCATCATCATAATCCCTATCACGAACTTTTCGCTGCCTCATCACCTCACGAAAACCTCATCACCCATCTCATAATCATCTTCATCATCATCAACGCCTCACACCAGCCCCCTAATCATCGCCAATCATCATCAACATCATCGTTCCGTGGCCGAAGAAATTTATATCGATAGTATTATTTAGTAGTGTAATTTTTTTACTAGTAAAGATTGAATTTTTATTGTTAGATTAAAATTAAAGATGCTATTTTTGTTTAGTTTACGCGTTTTAAATTACATTATGTTTGAATAGTTTTTATACTTAGTGTAATCTAGTTGAATCATGTTAAATTATTTATTTTGAAACAAAATTTCGATCTTTATTGTCTT
The DNA here is from genome assembly GCA_021018815.1 of Talinum fruticosum. NCBI lineage: Eukaryota > Viridiplantae > Streptophyta > Magnoliopsida > Caryophyllales > Talinaceae > Talinum > Talinum fruticosum. Next base: position 1,597,720 of record JAITYX010000003.1, on the reverse strand, counting down.
ATTGATTAAATCCATGATTCTATGATAATTTGATTTTAATGTTTATGATTTTATGTCTAATTAATTAGAGTGCACGCTAATTAGTTTTATATGAATTCGTATGATAGTTTAAAGGGTTTATGTACGTAATACCTTGATCTTTTAGACATAAGTATGATCCTAGTTAATCATGGATGCCTCATACCCATCTCTTTTAATTAGGAAATTATCATAGATCCTTTTTTAATCAATTTACTAGCAGATTGATTATTAGGTGCTAGATGATGTTTTTCTAATACTTAATGCTCTAATTTGATTAAATTCTAGTGCTACTGCTATGGTTATCAATATTTAGTAGGGTTTATATTAGGGATAGGCCTAAGTAAACTAATAACTAAGGAAAAACGGGGAAGATCAGCTAGTGGTTGTCTTCTACAGTTTAGCTCATAGGTAGATCAATTTTTGTGTTAATGATAAATAGTAATTTGCATGGTGGATATAGATTATACTAAGTGTTTTTATAAATTTGATATCTTTGATAATTATTTATTTGCTTTTTAGTAGTTTTCTTTAGTTTAATAACTTTTATTTACAAAGTTACAATCTATTACTATTAATTTCGCTATTCGCCCAAAAACAGTCATTTAGGTTAGTTTTAGGAATTTTATTTTAATTTTATTTTGAGTCTTTATATATTTTCAATTTTAGATTATTTTTCTATCGGTTTTTATTATTTTTGAGTCAATTTGTTAGAAATTAGTTTCTTTTATTATTTTTTGTATTTTATCTTCTTTTGTGGTTTAGATAGAGTCCTAGTTTGATGTAATTAAATTTTATAATTTTTGGAATTAATTTGATAATTTTTCAAATTTAATTCTTGAATTTAATTAATGCAGGTTTTTAGCTAAATAATTTCGTAATTTCGGTTTTAAATTTTATTTTTATATTTTTAGGGTTTTTTAGGTATAGAAAATTAGTGTTAATATTCTAGGTAATTTTAGTATTTATTTTCGTAATTAATTTAGTGCAGAATTTTAGTTATTTAATTTTCTATTTTAGAATCTGTTTATTTTTGGCCTTAGTTTTCTGTTTTAATTATTATAGAAAATATCAAAAAAATAATTCATGGGTTATTATAATTTTTATCTTCTGTATAAATTATTTATTTATTAGTGCATAATTGTCTGTCATTTATAGCTATTAATTTACTAGTTTATATTTTCTATTTTGTTTTAAAGAGTAGTAAATTTAATTAAATTAAAGCTTGCATATTATATTTTTCCTCGTGGTTTCGATCCCTACTTCCCTGTGCTATATTATTTATTATAAACCTAAGTAGTGGTTTAATTTGTAGTTGTACGATAAGCTAACAACTACCTAGGGGTATGCTAGGCGTAGTACTTGTTTAACTAATCCAAATTGTTATATTGAAAAATCTCTTCTCCTTCTAAATCGGTTAATTTCTACTGCTCCGTCGGCTAAAATTTGATTAAGTATGAATGGCCCCTGCCGATTGGGCTTAAATTTCCATTATGGATCCTGAATTGGAGCTCTTACTTCTCTAACGAACGGATCCCCAATTTTTAGGTTCTAAGGCTTAACCTTCTTATTGAATGCCCTGGACATATATGAGCATGAAATAGTTGGACATTATGCAGGGCATTGAGGCGCCTCTCATCCAATAATACTAGTTCCTTGTAACGTGCTTTAGTCCTTCACCTTCGGGAATCCGAGTGAGCTAGAGCACAACATCCATTCCCGGTTCGTCTATTGGGCCTGGAGTAGAGTACGTATTACGTTCCGGGCCGTGCGTTGCAAAAATGGGTAGAGAACAAGTAATACCGTTCTTGGATTGTATCCGGCCCGGAACTTTTGACTTATTCGAGAGGACATGGTAATTCTAGACGGACGGGATCATGGCCCGAATACTTGGAAAGGTCTTCCAAGCTGTTGACTCCTACGTCTTTGCGACACTCGATCGAGTTGCAAACTACTATTTCTCCTTATTATCTAGAGTAAGAAATTGAATTCAACCTCGAGCAATGAAAAGAGCTTAGACATAGAGAGTTAAGCCATGAAGAAGTTGTTCCTGCTTGTTGCCCCTTTAAAAATTCGTGAAGTATACCCTCGGATGGTCGCACGCGCTAGTTGAAAAGAAACTGAAGCTAAAGAAAACAAAGAATAGAGAGCCCGCCTAATCCAAGAGCTAAAGGAACGCACCCGAGACGAGGAAGCCGAGTCGAGCGATCCTAAAGGAAAGAATGTGAAAATAGACTAGGACTCGAATTTTTATAAATTTGAGGTAGAATAGAACGAGGATTAGTTTTGCCTCTTTGGAACAAGTGTTTTTTGTTTTACAAGTAGTATGCTAGCAATTAAATTCCTTTTATTAGCTACGTATTTAGGTAAGTAGTAGGCTTACCATTATTGAATAAAAGTAAGTGTTATGTTATACTTTCATTTCTTTATCGCTTACTTAGAGGTAGAGTAATAATAATAAAGAAAAACTAATATACATATTGGACGATCTAGTTGGACTGTCCAGACAAATAAATGAACCAAACAAAAACCAGAACAAGGAAAAGGAAAACCGTGGCCCAACCAGTCCACCATTGACCGAGTGGTGGCTGACACCCGCCTTGGTCAAGCCTAGTTAGGCTGGGCTCGGTCCACTACCTAAGGGTATGTTAAGCGTAGTACTTCTTCAACCGATCCAGATTGGTATACTCGAAAAATCTCTCCTCCTTCTAAATCAGTTAATTTTATCGCTCCGAGGGGTATAATATGATTAAGTATGAATGGGCCCCGCCAATTAGGCTTAAATTTTCCTTGTGGATCCTGAATTAGAGCTCTTAATTCTCTACGGAACAAATCCCCATTTTTCAAGTTGTGAGGCTTAACCTTCTTATTGAATGCCCTGGATATATGAGCTTGTTATATTTGGACATTATACGAGCGTGTTGAGGCGCCTCTCATCCAATAATACTAATTCCTCGTAACGTGCTCTAGCCTACTCATTTTGGGAATCGACTCTTAGCAATTATCCTTAATGAAGGAATGGCAATTTCAATGGGAAAGACTACTGCCATGCACGAGACTAGAGAATAGGGCGTTGCTCCTGTGGAAGATCTAATAGAAGTTATATAACCCCACAAAGTGAAAGGTAATTTATCCGGCAATCCTTATGAGTAAGCTGCGATTTTCTCCACTATTCAATGGATGTTCTTATTAGCGGCTTCAATCTGCTCCATTGGTCTAAGGACTATATGGGGAAGATTTGTGATGCCGAATTTTATAGTTATCCAACAAATCAGCTACTTCCTTTCGAAATTACTACCATGGTAACTTATAAGCTCGTGGGGCATCTGCATAACGACGAGATAATACTCCGGGTGATGAATTTGCCTACCTATTTCATCGTCAAGGTTGCATAAGAAGTCGCTTCTACCTATTTGGTGAAGTAGTCGATTGCTACTAACACAAATTCGTGACCACTTGTTCCTTGAGGAGTCACCTTGCCAATTATGTATATTCCCCAAGCTGGAAACGGCCACCGTGAGAATAATGTAGTGAGAAATGACGGGGATTTGCGTTGTAAGTTTGCATACACCGACGTTTATGGCACTTTCTAACAAAGTCTTGACGATCCGCTACCATAGTTAACCGAGTAATAACCAAGTCTCCGAACCTTACGGACCAACATTCTACCGTTCATATGAGGTCCGCATTCTCCTCAATAATCACTTCCATGATGTGCTCGCTTCATGTTGATTGACACAAAGTAAGCTGATCCCAAATTTAATTTTCTTAAACAATTGCCCTTGATTGAGGAAGAATTGTGCAGCCAACATCCTGATGGCTCGTTGGGCTCTAGGTATGGAGTCCAAAGGATATTCTTGCTTATTCAAAATACTAATAAATATCATGATACCAACTGGTATGGTCGACATTAGATACTTCTAAGGTGTAGACGTATACAAGGCGACTTCGTCGCGTGATGTGAACAGACATTGAGTAAAAGCCAATAGGAATATTGATCATGGATGTTAATTTAGCTAGCGCATCCGCAAATTGATTATCGTCCCTAAGAAGGTGGATGAAGGAAATCTTCTCGAAGCATTTAGATAATTATGTTAAATATGCTTGGTAGTTGCCAAGGCTTCACTACGTACCTTCCACCTTTGCGAAAATTGATTGATGATCGGACTAGAATCACTGAAAACCCCGATTTTCTTAACCCCGATCTCTATTGCGGCTTCAAGTCCTATGATACAAGCTTCGTGATTCTGCAGCATTATTAGTGACCTCGAAGTCTAGTTTAACTAAAATAGGAGTATGTGTTCCCTCCGGCGAGACCAAAAGAATCCCTACTTAAAGCCCATTTGATTGGAAGCACCATCAAAGTACATTGTCCAAACATCCACCTCTACTTGTAATATATCTTTATCTAGGAAGTCAAGGTGTTCGAGTTGCAATTTAGGCATAGGTGGATCTGCTAAGAATTCCGACACTATTCGTCTTTTGATCACTTTTTAAGGGACAAACTTGAGTTCGAATTCGATAGCATGACATTCCATCACGCTATCTTACTATTAATAGTCGGTTGCTCAAGTATGTACTTAATAGGATTCATAGGTGCTACCACATGTACCGTGTAGGCTAACATGTAGTGTCCGAGCTTCTTGGTAGCACAAACTAATGCCAAAGATGTCTTCTCTAATGGTGTATATCTAGTCTCGTAGTCCAGGAACTTCTTACTTAGATAATAGATCACACGTTCTTCTTTTCTCGTCTCGCTGAGCTAACATGGCTCCCATAGTCTGTCTCTGTTGTGGTGAGATATAAAAGCCAAGGTTTCCCTGATTAGGGTGGAACTAACATTGGAGGATTAGCCAGGTATTCATTAACCTTCTTGAATGCTTGTTGGCACTCGGTATCCCAAATGGGCTCGAGATCCTTTCTTTAACTTCTTGAAAATGGGTTCACATACCATAGTTAGTTTTTATATGAAACAAGCGATGTACTGCAAACGTCCTAGGAAACCCCTTATCTCCTTTTTCGTACTTGGTGGAGGGATTTCCTGAATAGCCTTGATCTTAGATGGAACAACTTTGATTCCTCTAAGACTGAAAACATAGCCTAATAGTTTACCGAAGTTACCCTAAAGGCACACTTTTGAGGGTTAAGGCGCATGTTATACTTTACGAGTTTATGGAAGAATTTTCTCAGTCGGGTAAGTGCCCCGCCCTGTCCTTGGATTTTATGATCATATCATCTACATATACTTCAACCTCTCTATGGATCATATCATGCGAGTAGTGTCATTGTTATCCTCCGATACGTTATACCCGCATTTTTAGCCCAAATGACATCACCACATAGTAGTAGGTCCCCCATTGTGTGATGAAGGTCTTCTTTTCCATGTCTTCTTCAACCATCTTCACTTGATTATACCCGGAGTAACCATCCATGAATGAGAGCAAAGCATGACCTGCTTGTATTATCGAGCGTGAAGATTGATATGAGGTAATGGTAAATCATCCTTGTGACTAGCCTTGTTTAAATCCCCGAAGTCGACGCACATACAAACCACCGCCATCTTTCTTCGGGACTAGAACTATATTTGCTGCCCATTGAGGATAGTGAACTACCTTAATAAACCCAGCCTCCAATCTGTTTCGAACCTCTTCCTTAATCTTCAAGGCCTATTTCGGTTTCATCCTTCTCAATTTCAGCTTAAGCGGCTTAGCATCTTCATAAAAACAGAATTTTTGTTCTGCTATGCTCGGATCTATACCCGGCATGTCTTTGTAGGACCATGCAAAGACATCGACAAACTCTATGAGGAGCGAAGTGAATTGCTTCGCTTTTCGCATTCAAGGTTTTTCCAATCTTAACCTCTTGGTGTTGATCGGTTGACCCCATATTGATTGTTATTGTTTCCTCTATTATTGGTGACTGATTTTCATGATCTTCTATAACTTTTATTAATTCTTTAGGAATTTCTTGTTCATAATTAGAGGCAAAACAATTAAGAGCAAGAGGACGCAAGGAGTAAGTAGAAAGATTCACTTTATTGAATGAGGAAACAAGTACATCGGACTCCGAGCGGAATTGGAAATGACGGAACTAGAAACAACAGAAGAAGAAGAAGAAGAAATACAAGCCCTAACACTAGACTCGGAAGGAGGGTGCGTTGCTAGGCTAACGAGCAAATTATTGGCCCTCATCGGCATCAATCCAAGTGATATGCTTGGACCCTTCTATACCGAGCATCGGTGACGAACCTAGACGGATCGAACTACGGATGCGACATAGCTCGCAACGAGTATTGAGACAGAGTTCCCTTCTAGATTACCCTTTTGACTAAACAAAAGACTGAAAAGATTGTTTCCAGCCAGATTGGTCCAATCTGATGTGGACTGTCCCTTTTAAGGACGTGATGTGCCTCCTCTTCCGGAATAAAGCGAGTCATTGAAGATTTCCGGACCAGGTACCGGGATACCCTTCTCCGTGATGTAATAGGGCTCAAGAAAACCATAATAAGGAAGTTATCTCCTTCTCTCAGGAATTGTCCATTTAGGGTATAAGGAAAGGGCTTAATAGAGCAAACTGTGTGTGGTGTAGTCCTCTTGACCTAGATTTCCCATAGGGCTTGAGCTATTTCCTTAGCGGTAGGTTGATAGCCTAGCCTAAAGTTATATTTTTAGTGGGTTCAAGGGGTGGAAAAATAGGGTGGTATGCCCTTCGACCTGCAACAAGACCTAGAAAATACCCCTTCCTCCTAAGCATCGATTGGACACTAGGGTTGCCATAAGGGTTAAAGATTAAAGATGCTTCATCCCTTTCTAAGGCAGCGTCGGTTTTAAATCCTTATAATTCTTCACCATTAGCATCGTGCTCGATCTCCACTATGGACTCTTTGGAAGTGATAGTAGCACAAACTTTATTCCCATTGACAGTTATGACCTAACCTTTGATGATCATTTTGACCTTCCAGTGCGAGAATAGAGGGCGCTACTTGATGATCGTGCAACCAAGGGTGTCCTAGAAGTAGATTGAAAGTAGCTGGGATATCTAAGACTTGGATTTCAATATTCCTCTCCACTGGCCGTACATTGATTGGTAAGGTCACTATTCCCAAGACTGTTCTTTTAGAATTATCATATGCTCAAAGATGAACATTTTTCTTAGAGAGTTGTTGCTCCCTAATTCCTAACCTCTTAGTAGTTCGCCGAGGACACACATTAACTATTGATCCTTGTCTACCAAGGTTAAGGGAACAAACTTGTTAAAGCAAGTTACACTTAAATAAAGGGCATTGTTGTGTACAATGCCTTCTTCTAGGAGATCCTTCTTATCAAAAGTAATGGTTCCATCCCCACTATTAACCAATCCTACTACTTCCTCCGACGTGGTTTCGGGAGAAACTTCAATCTTATTGAGTGCATCGATTAAAGCTTGCCTATGTTTTTGGGAAACAGATATTAATTGCCAGGTAGAAATGTCGACTTTTAATCTCTAGAATTGTTTAAGGATTGGGTCTTCTTCGTTTGCAGCTTTAGGTTCTTTTGGGGCTTCCCAAGTCTCATTGTGGACCCAAGGGCGCGTTGTGCCGTCCCGATCTAGTAAGAAATTAAACAGCAGGGCTCTTAGTTTTTCCCCAAAAGTCTTCTTCTAAGGGTGGTTTTCCCCAGAAATTGTCCCTATTGTTGTCATCATCTTTTGTTTTATAAACATCTTCTTCATCACTTACCCATAGTGCCTGGACTTCCGAATCCAATGGTAGATTAAGAAGCGATTGTGACTAATCTCGGGTAAAGATAGAAGGATCCCACTGACCTGGTGTGGGTTCAGTAAAGATGGCCAAGGTGCCGCTAAAAGGGTTTTTGTTATTACTTGGTTTCGGGAAGCCTTAGGCAAGGGTAATTGGCCATTTCGAAACATATCTTCTAGTTTGTTATTGAATGTCCACGATCGTTCGAGTATCTTGTCCTCGTTGTTAAGCTTGTCGTACAGCAACAAATTAAACCACTACTTAGGCTTATAATAAACAATATAGTAAGGGCAAGTAGGGATCGAATCCACGAGGAAAGATACTGTAAAGAAAAATCAAACTTCCAATCTAATTAAACTAACTATCTTAGTTATTTACCTTATAAAATTCAAACAAATCAACTTAACTACTAAATTTCTAATTTTAATTCTAAGAAAAACTTCTGAGATTATGCACTATTATTCTAATAATCTAGATTTAACAAAACTATCCTAATTAATTCTGGAAAAATCAAAACAGAAAATCAAATAAAAACTTAAACAGAAAATTAAAACGTAGAATAATTCAGAATTAAATAACTAAAAATAACAGAAAGTTATCTAATAATATTAATAAATATTCCAGAAAGAATATAAAGCTTGGAATAACCCAGGAATGTTTTTTATAAATTTTCAGAACAATTAAAACAGAAAACTAAAGCAGAAAATAAACAAATTCTAAAACAGAAAATTAAATAAGTAAAATTCTGCACTTAAATAATTACGAAATTAAATACTAAAATTACCCAGAATAATAATACTAATTTTCTAAACCTAACCAGACCCTAAAAATATAAAAACAAAATTAAAAATCTAATTTACGAATTTATTTTATTAAAAACCTGCAGTAATTAAATTAAAGAATTAAATCTGAAAAAATATCAAATTAATTCCAAAAATTCTAAAATTTAATCACAGCAAACTAGGACTCTATCTAAACCCTAAAAGAAAATAAAACACGAAAAATGACAAAAGAAACTATTTTTAAACTAATTTCTAACAAACTAACTCCAAAAATAATAAAAACTGACAGAAAATTAATTCTGAAAATTAAAATATGTAAAGACTCAAAATTAAATTAAAATAAAATTACTAAAACTAACCTAAAATACTGATCTCTAGGGGGGTAATGAAATTAATAATAAAAGACTATATATTTATAAATAAAAATTGACAAACTAAAGAAAATAACTAAAAAGCAAACAAATAATTACCAAAGATATCAAATTTATAAAAACACTTAGTATAATCTATATCCACCATGCAAATTATTATTTATCATTAACACACAAATTGATCTACCCATGAGCTAAACTGTAGAAGACAACCACTAGCGGATCTTCCCGTTTTTCCTTAGTTATTAGTTTACTTAGGCCTAGCCCTAATATAAACCCTACTAATATTGATAACCCTAGCACTAGCACTAGAATTTAATCAAATTAGAGCATTAAGTATTAGAAAAACATCATCTAGCACCTAATAACCAATCTACTAGCAAATTGATTTAAGAAGGATCTATGATAATTTCCTAATTAAAAGAGATGGGTATGAGCCATCCATGATTAACTAGGGTGATACTTATGTCTAAAAGATCAAGCAATTACGTACTTAAACCCTCTAAACTATCATATGAATTTATATAAAACTAAATAGCATGCACTCTAATTAATTAGACATAAATTCATAAACATTAAACACAAATTATCATAGAATCATGGATCAAATCAATAAGACAATAAAAATCATAACTTTGTTTCAAAATAAATAATTTAACATGGCTTCAATGAGATTATACTAAGTATAAGAAAAACTACTCACACATCATGTAATTTAAAACATGTAAACTAAATAAAACTAGCATCTTTAGTATTAATCTATCAATAAAAACTCAATCTTTTCTAATAAAAATTACAAAACTAAATTATACTACCGATATTAGTTTCTTTGACCCGGGAAGATGAAGAAGATGATGATGGATGGTGGCTGGCTGGGCAGCGGACAGCAGCAGCAGCAGGGGCAGCAGCGGCAGCAGCGGCAGCAGCCAGGTTCAGACGGCAGGTGCAGCGGCTGGCTGGTGGTGCAGCGGCGGCAGCAGCCAGGTGTAGGCGGCAGCACTGGTGGTGGCTGGGCAGCAGGTGGACGTGGACAGCAAGCAGCAGTAGTGATTGTGTGTGGCTGGCTTCCTTGGTCTCTCTCCATGATGATAATAAGTAGTATATATAGGGTGAAAGAGTTAGGGTTTATTTCTCTTTCTTCTCTTCTAAGTTTCCCTTTTCTATTCCACTTAGGATTTCCTAAAATATAATATCCTAAAATAAATATTTTATTACATATTATATTTATGGACCGACTTCATATATTTTCTTGGATGCTTGTCGGTAGCTAAAAATCCATTTTTAACGACTTTTCTTCTCTTCCCCACTTTATTCGATAATTACCTATAAATAGACAAAATAGAATAAATTAGATAAAATAAACTATATAATATAAACTCAATAACTACTAAAAATACGTATAAAATACGACTTAACACTCGTGCACGATGGTATTTACAAAATTTTCCCGCGTCCCAATTCTTAAACTGTTTCGCGATTTCTAATTCTTCTTTAATAGGTGGCTACTCTATTTTCCCTTTCTCCAAGAGACCATCAACGGCTGGAGCATAAGTAGTTTCCATAGAAATATAGTCGAGTATACCTGTTGAGGGCATTAACATCTACACCCCTAGTAGCATTGCTAGTATTAGAGGTTTTCTTATCTTTGGAATGATAATTACCTCTATATTCGATTATGACTTTTGTAGTCGAGGTGGACAGGTCTTCTTCTATCAGCAAACCAGCATCTCTAAGGGTTGAAAAGTTCATCATGGGTAAGAATTTGAGGTGCTGATTATAATTGGGCTGAAGGTTCTTAACGATGATGCGGACTTGATCTTTCTCGGAGGGTTGGTCAACCATATGGTCTCGCCTTTGCTCTCCATCCGGTCGGGAAATCAATGAAGCTCTCCTTCCCACCTTGACTAACTCCAAGTCTCTAAGAGTAACAGGTAGATCTTTGTTATAGGAGTATTGATGGAGGAACTCCTTGCACAAATTTGTCCAATTGGAAACCTTGTCCGGGTCAATCACGTTATACCATTTCATGACATCGGTATCAAATGTACAGGGAAGATGATGTGGTAAATGTCTTCAAGAATGTTCTTAAGAGTCATTGCTCCCAAGAAGTTGCGTAAGTGATGATGGGGATTCTCGGAACCCTTGAACTTAATATCAAGCATGGTAAACTTAGGAGGTAGTTTACGCTTGGAGATTGAAGTGAATCCCTTATGATTGAAATAATGATTGCTTAAAATGGATGACTCCCTTAACATCTGTTCTATCCGATCTATATAAGAATTAGGCCCAGTTTTAGATTCAAGCTTAGGGGTTTATGTTTAGGATTATCTAGAGAAGATTGGATGAGTGAAGGTGGTATAAACATAGCCATCTCCCTTTGCACATGCTCGGCTTCTTCGTCCTCTTTTCTTCTCTTACATTCAGCTTCCTCATCTCTCTTACTAGCCTTAATAGGCCTTATAATTTCCTTAAGATCTCTTGATATAGAGGATATCTATTCCTCTTAGTCACTCAACTTGGTTTCCACCTTAGTTATATTCTCATTAAGCACACTTGAAGTTAAGATATTATTCGGGATTGGGATCCATTAGAGGGGAACTCTTTTTAGGTACTATCTTAGAATGAGGAGTAGACTGTGATGGTGTAGTATGCACCGAAGTTTGTCGCACCCGTGTAGACCGCGGAGTAGAAAGAAATGATGATGTGTCGGATCCTTGGCCAGATGTTCTACTCTTTTAGAGCTCGGATTCCGTTGATACTCGGTTGCCTTAGAATTCCCTATTAGGAGGTTTAGGACCATGTGACAGAAGATCACTTTTAGGAGGAAGGGACTCAAGTGCAAGACCCGGAGAGACTAAGGATGCTTTTATTTGGATGCACATAAAGAATGCAATGATGATATGATATGATGAATGACTTAATGAAATGCTTCCTATATGATAATGCATTTCCTTATTTGAGATGAACTTTGGACTAGATGCAAAATGAAAGGGACAGACCTACCTATCCTAATATGGAATGATTTTTCTTTCTTGGCTAATGCAAATGAACTTACTTAATATGAGATGATTTTATTTGGCTAATGCAAGTGGACTCACCTAATATGAGATGATTATTTGGCTAATGTTAATGGACTTACCTAATATGAGATGATTTTATTTGGCTAATGCAAATGGACTCACCTAATATGAAATCACGCAAAATTAAATGTGACAATGCAAAAGAAAATAAAAGGACTGGACAATAAGAAAAGGGAACTTCCGGTAAGGCCCTTTCACAAATAGCAACTACTTAGGCCATTAAAAAGATAATTTTGAAATGACATAGAAAAATGCAAACAATGAACCAACCATATTAGGGAAAAAGGCATTTTGACTTTTGGCTAAATGCACATAATGGACCGACTCTAGGAAATTTATTCAAGTGTTTTATTTTCACCCATGCAAGGGTCTAAATCAAGCACTCCTCACTTATTCGTAAAGTTCATTCAAGCATACAAATGAAGTCCGAGGGAAAACCTAGAAGTCCAAAAGTTCTATGCCCCAAGAGTTCAAGAGTCCGGATACATGGTGACACGTAGTCCGAAATTTGGTCCCCATGGGTTGTATGGATATGGATACTGACCGAAATTCTGGTGCCTCTCGGTGAACCAAAAAGGTTTAGCCTAAGATGGCGTACTACGAGGGATGAGGTACCATTTACTCGGGTGATCAAGCCTAGTTGGGCCCGCCTACAAGAACCGAGTGGGAACCTCTCTCCAAAAAGGGTTCAACAGTGGGTACAATAAAGTTTTCATAAGGTCCAAAACAATATTTAAACTAGTTCAAAGGTTGCTAAATGTGGGATTTCTAATGCAAGCACATCATTAAAAACACACTACTCAAATTTTCAAGTTTCACCCTCTTAATAAATAATTTATCCCTAATGGAGTCATCATCTGTAGGAACCACGACCGTACGGAGCACGCTGAGCTTCCCCACTTGTGTCGGATCTCTTTTTGAAGATTGATTTTGAAGATAGTTTTAGAAAGTTGATTTTGGAATGTGGGGATGAACCTTTTATTAAGATTTCCGAATTTCATTAAATTTGATTTAAAACGAATTACGCAAAGTTGAATGGCGGTTTTATTAACCTTTTTATTTTAGCAATTATTTTAGAAGTCTCGGGATCTTATCCTCTAATTAAGGACTAAATGATATTAGGGTTATAATTCGTCGTGGGGTTTAGGGCCGATTGGTGTAAAAACACCAATTTGGACCAAAGCCGCCACCGCTGTCCCCACGGTGCTGGCCACAACCTCGCACCGGGAAGGCGGTGTTAGGATCAAGAGCCACAACAACAAATAGAAAACTAAGGTAAAAAGAAAGAGAGAAAAGCCGAGACACAAGTATTTAACGAGGAAAAACTAAAAACCGGAAAAAACCACGAACAATCCACTAGATGATTTAGATTACAAAGAAGCTTTTGTGTTTTGTATGGGATCATAAACATGGAGGTTTGCAAATCCCATTATATAGCTAAAGCTCTCATACAACACTTTAATATTGCATTAACCGAGCATTAATCGAAGAGAAAACGACTTAAAACAACGAAACCCAACAGTAGCACCCAAGCATGGCTCGTGCGAGGAAACACAGGCAGCTCGTGTTCCCGGCATGGCCCGTGCCTACTCGCTTGAAGACCGGGCAGTTTTCGGAGGTGAGCACGGCCCGTGCTCCTTGAAAACTACTCGTGCCGATTGTAAACGCATGCGACAGGTGAATCCGAGCCTTGACATAATTAGTCTTCACTCCCAACAATCTCCCACTTGGAGACTAATTAACCACTTCTTCTTGTACACATCTAGTAGATCAACCACCCTTTGTAGTTTCAGTAAGAAAGGCCAATTGAGGTTTTGCACAACCTCAATTTCCCAAGCATCCACTCCTTTCGTTAGCATATCTGCCCGATTTTTGCTACCCATGATTTTCTTAAGTTGTAAGTCGCCACTCTCCACCAAGCTTCGAACGAAGTGGAACTTGTGCCGGATGTGCTTGGTTCTTGAATGCAAGATAGGATTCTTGCTCAATTGGATTGCACTTTGACTATCACCGTAGAGCACTCTGTTCCCTTGCCTTTGGCCCAAAACTTCCAAGAAGTCTTACAATCACACCATCTCCTTTCCAGATTCCGACATGGCCACACACTCGGACTCGGTTATGGACCAAGCAATGCATTTCTGGAGCCTTGACATCTAACTCATGGTTGTGCCTCCAAGTGTGATAACATAGCCCGTAGTGCTCTTGCTTGTGTCAAAATCGCCGCTCAAATCAGCATCCGGAAAGCCTTCAAGTTTAAGGTCACTTTCTTGGAACTCTATCGATGTGTTAAATATTCACTTCAAGTATCTTAGGAGCCACTTCACGACTTTCCAATGCTTTTTTCCAGGATTTGACATGAACCTTGCTAGCGCTCCCATTGCGAAGGCTATGTCCGATCTTGTGCAAACCATTGCATACATGAGGCTCCCAATGGCGGAAGCATAGGGAACCTTGAGCATATGTTCTTTTTCCTCACTTGTCTTGGGACATTGCTCCTTTGTCAGCTTGACATGATTTGCAAACGGGGTTTTCCTTGGTTTGGCATCACCAATGTTGAACCGCTCCAAGACTTTCAAGCATATACTCTTCTTGAGACAACTTCAACATTCCTTTGGGCTTATCCGTTGTTATTCTCATCCCGAGAATTTGTTTTGTTGGGCCAAAGTCTTTCATCTCAAACTCTCTTGACATCTTCCTCTTCAATTTGTTGATTTCATCTATGCTAGAACCTGCAATCAACATATCATCAACGTAGAGTAGTAAAATGACATATCAATCGGTGAAGTTTTTGAAGTAGCGAAGACCGATCCTAATCACTTCTTAGGAACCCATTGTTACACATGAAGGTGTCAAATTTGAGATACCACTCGCCTCGGTGCTTGCTTCAAACCATATAGGCTCTTTGTGAGCCTACAAACCAAGTGTTCCTTGCTTGTAACCTCATATCCCTCCGGTTGTAGCATGTAGAGATCTTCCTCCAAATCCCCATGTAAAAATGATGTTTTCACATCCATTTGCTCTAAGTGAAGATCATCAGCTGCAACCATGCTTCAAATGATTCTAATGGTGGTTAGTTTCACAACAAGAGAAAATATTTCAAGTATAGTCAATGCCCCTCTTTTGTGAAAAACCCTTAACCACTAATCGAGCCTTATACCTAGTACGGCCACTAGGCTCATTCTTAATCCTATACACCCATTTATTTAATGGAGCTTTCTTACCAACTGGTAATTCAGTCAACTCCCAAGTTTGATTCTTGTCCAACGATGTCATTTCCTCGTCCACGGCTTGCTCCCACTTGGACCAATCACTTACTTGCATTGCCTCGGTGTACGATTTTGGCTCACCAAGCATCGGTCAATAAAAGATAATGTAAAAAAGGAGAATATCTTTGAGCCGGTATACCTCCGGTTAACCAAGCTGATCTTCTCAAGGTAGAACGAGTTTTGAGTTCAACTTCATGAGGAGTTTTTGGTTCAAGAATTGGTTCCACAACCGGTACATTGACATGTGGAGCTCTAGACCGAGTTTGTCTTCCGTCCAAGGAGACGTCATCAACTTCCTTGTTGCTCACATCGGCTCCCACTGCCTCCTTGTCAACTAAATTCTCATTCAACCTGTCTTTGTACAAAATAGACTCATCGAAAATAATATCAACATGTCTAAACCCCTTTTGTCCATCCCAAACTCGATACCCAAACAAGTTATCACCATAACCAAGAAAATAACATTTCTTGGACTTAGCATCGAGCTTGTCCCTCTTGTTAGGCTCAATCATAACATATACGACACAACCGAAAACACGAAGATGGGATAAATATATATATCCTTACCAGTCCAAACCTCTTTCCGGAATTTTGTTACCCAGCGGTATGGATGGTCCTCTATTAATCAAATAGGCGGCTGTGTTGATCGCATCCGCCCATAGAGATTTGGGCAGCCCGGTATGAATGTGCATGCTTCTTGCTCTATCATTGAAAGTACGGTTCATCCTCTCGGCTACACCATTTTCCTTGTCTTTCTTGGAACCGTTCTTGTCAATCGGATTCCTTCTTGAGCACAATAAACCTTGAACTCATCCTTCTCATATTCACCACCATTGTTGGATCTCAAGCATTTTATCTTTAACCCTGTTTGGTTTTCAATTTCGCTTTCCATCTCAAGAAAGTGTCAAAAACATCATATTTATTTTTCAGAAAATAAATCCACATCTTCCTACTATGATCATCGATAAAAGTGACATAGTAGTAAGCACCACCCATGGATTAAATAGGGGAAGGACCCCACACATTAGTGTGAACTAACTCTAGTTTATTTGTCTTTCGTTCCCTACCCGAAGGTTTGCTCTTGGAGAGAGTTAGTCACCCCAGGGGGTGAATAGGGTGATGAAGAAATTTAAACAATAAAAGGAAGAATTAAGCCAAAAACCGACTTGAAGCAATCCGAGTCTAGATTAGACTCGGAAAAGTGATAACTCGAAATTACGTGGAAACCCTCCTAGGGCAGAAAACCACGGCCGGTGCTAATCCAAGCACCAAGTCAAATCCATTATTTTGAATCCACAAACTATAGTAGACAGCCTTAACCAGAATTGCTCCCTTAGACAATTCCTTACAAGGTTTTCCTAGACTTAGAAATTCCCTTATCCGATCTAGTACTTCCTAACCGAGGTAACCTTTACAGCTAAGGAAAACCGAGCTGAGTTAACCCTTATAGCTCAGTCAAGGGACCTTACTCGAAAGTAAGAAGAGAAGTTGTGATCGATTACAAAACCTAACAACTCGGAAAGATGTTAAGTACAGATTTGGAGTTGTAAGTAAAAGATCGAATATGAATACAAAGACTTTTGCTTAAGGATGCGTATGACAATGACTCCAAGCAACCTTCAAGTTTTGAGAGTTGGCTTCTATTTATAGATGACCACGCAGATTAGCCGTTGTAACTAACTTCGATTGGAAGTCTTCGTGACCGTTGTAACAGTCCTTCGAGTCACTTAGAAAAGATCCGTTGAGTTGTGAACGTAGTGCAACGGCTCTTGACTCCTTAGGATGTCCCAATTCACTTGTGGTATCCGAAAAATAGAGTGGAAACCACCGTTGAGCTTAGCGTTTAAGATTTCTAGTTTTGGAAACGAGACAACCCCGACACGGTTTCGGGCCTTGGTCGAAGTAGAAAAAGCCTTGTCTGCTGGTGATTTGACATCTTAAACCCGTTTACTTTTGTAATTCAAAAGTAGGATAACCTCGTTTAAATAACCTACAAAAGTAAATCAATTTGGTTCTCAAAGTATCAAATACTTTGGTCGAAGATTAGACACGAGATAAAAATTTAATTAAGATAATTAAGTGTATAATTATCCGAGTCCCGGAATAGTGGAATTTTTTGAGTCTAATATTCATTATACTCAAATTCCAACCGAGTCGATCTAGGCATAAATCAAATCGGATAAAGAATATCGAGTAGTACTACTTGATCTAGACTAACAAAGTTCAAACAAAACAAGTCGACTCGGAAAGATGAATTACCACCGTAATTCACTTAGAACTTAAAATATAAAGTCGACACTGAATATAAGAGCGTTAGAGTGATTGTTTGAACATGTGATACATTTGAGTGTTGTTTGAGTGACTCGGAACTACGGATGTAGAAAGATGATCGGTGAGTATGCTTTACGAGTCGAGTCGAATTAAATAAAAACAAATACAATAGTTTACGTAAAACTCGAAAAGATTCTATACCACTCGGAAAAGTTTCTAAATCACTTAGAATGACTTGTATTCAAAACTTATAAGAGATGGAGTTTATACCGTGAAGACTCGGGTATGACTGACTAACCCCTTGAATGTGTTTTGATTTCATGCATTCATCTAAATTTAGGATAAAGCAAGAAGCATCCTAAAAGAAATTCATTTAACTAAGTCATATGCTTTATAATTCATCATTTCAATATGACTTATTCTTGATCGAACTCGGACTTAAGCATATTAAGATTATCCGACTAAGTTTGACCCACTATGTCGGACTCGGATTTAGAAAGTAGAATATGAGTTAGTTATGACAAAATGAGTAGGTCCGACCCACTCGGATCCGACCCACTCGGAACTCGGATTCCGACCCACTTAGTCCGACTCGGACATTTAGTTTGCCTACGCTATTATTTGTTTAATCATGTGTAATTGTAAAATGTCTATATAACTCATGCACCCATTAAGATTGAATGATTTATTTATGAGTTTTAGCATATCTAGAATCCGAGTATATTGAATATTAGACTTGAAATATTCCAGATTAATAGATTAAGGTAATTAGTCATTAAATGCTTTATTTATACTAATCCTTCTCTAATTATGGACCAAAGTATATTTATACTTTGAGAACCATTGTGATTAATGTTTTTGTAGGTTTTTCTAATGTCAATTATCTGAAGAAAAAGCAAAAACAAAAGGCTTTTGACCGTTAAAGCACCGCCGGACAAAAAGCTGGAATTTCTAGAAAAGCTCGGAACTTACTCGACAGACCTTGTCTATTACATGTTTTGGGTAATATTTTATTTCGAGTCCGGTCTTTTCGTTTTGCTTTTCTAGTTTACAAAAGCAAGAAAAAGAGTTGTTGGAAGATAGGACCAAGGCACAACAGTTATTTCAAGGTGGTCCGAAATCTGAGTGACTCGGACTATCTTTTACAACGGCTAGTTGACTCGGACGACTTCAACGGAAAGACGTTGGAGGCTCAACGGCTATCTCTTCAAGGTAGACTATTTATAGAAGCCTTAGCACAAGATTTCAACTGACAAATGGAAGAAAAAGAGAGACCATATTGAACATCTTCTCTAGCATACAACTCCCAAACTGTAAGTCTAATATTCCGAGTTGTATTTTTCTCGAGTCGGTTGTATTGCAATTCTTACTACTCTTCTACTCTTCTACTCTTTCTTTCCGATCGAGTTGTAAAGGTTACCTCAACTCGGTTGTCCCAAACTCGTAAAGGTTACCTCAGTTTAGAAGTACCATGTTAGATAAGGGGACTTCTAACCTTGGGAAAAATTAGAGGATCCCATGTTGATAAGGTAACTTGAACTTGGAAGTACTAGGTCGATCGGATAAGGTAAATTCTAAGCCTAGAAAAATTGTAATAGATTTGTTTGGGAACAAATCTGGGTAGTCATATTCATTGTAATTGAGGATTCAATTAGTGGATTTGACTTGGTATCCGGATTGACACCTGTCCGTGGTTTTCACGCCCTAGGAGGGTTTCCACGTATATCCGAGTTTACACTTTTACGAGTCCAATCTAGACTCGGAATCGTTTCTGTCTCTATTCACGTGCGAAAGAGTTTGATTTTCTCAAAAATCTTCCATCACCCTATTCAACCCCTCTAGAGTGACTTAACTTCTCCAAGAGCAAACCCGCAACCTCGATTCCTAGACAGTCACTCAAAATGTTACTCATGCATAGTCCGAGTCTTCAATCTCCCACTTTTTGATGAAAGGCAATCTTTACTCAAATAGAAACTTCATTAGTGATAAAAACCCTGAGTTTTCATTCTTTCTCAACAAACATGTTAGAGTAAGTAGATTTTGGATTGCATCTAAAAGATAAAATATCGCATAGATATGAAGTGAAGCAAACTTAGAGTATTGCATATATCGAGCAAAAAAAAATATCACTGAGTTGATAAGAAAAAAATGAAGTGTCCGTAACACGCAGAAGATGAACTCTGAAGAAATAGCTTGAAACCGAGAAATCACTTCATTAATATTCACACAAAAAATATATACACAAAAAAAGTGAGAGAAAAGAAAATCTCCCCTAAACAAGACAACACAAATTTTCTAGCTCTTCTCCCCTTGCCTTTCAGCAAAAAACAAAAAATAAACAAAATAAGGAAGAAGGTATCAAGAAGATACGAGATGTGTATGTGTGGACAAAAAAAAAGAAAAGCAAATTTCTAAGATGGAGGGAAGGGAGCAGATCGAGTCGAGGTGGGTGGACGAGCAGGTGCGCCTTCTCCGGTAAATTCGTGATGAAGTTGAAGATCGAGGAGGTGGCAACACCGGTATCTCTAGGATGGGCTCAGCTCCGAGTGGCCGACCCGGAACCAAGTCGTCTAGAGGTCCATCTGCCTGAAACTCGATCGAGGGAGGTGCTTGCTCGGACCGGACGACTGCCGACCGTCCTTGGTCGGCAGGTCTTCCGACCCACTTAGACTACCGTCCGAGCCGATCGGTTCGGTTGTAGGACAGGAGCACCTTGTCCCTCTACTACTTCTACTCCTTCGGTCGCTTCCTTCTCCCCTTCCTCCTTCTCCTCGGATGGAGCTGCCTCAACCATGCAGCTCCTCTTCTTTTCTCCTTCTTCCTCTCCTCTAGAGGATGATTTGGTCGGGCTCGAGGATTCCTCGAAGTGTCCGAGTCGACCGGATCCTGAACAGCCTTGGAGCGCCGTTCCTGGAGGAGCTCTATTATTTCCTTTTGCTCCTTGACAAGTGCTTTCATATCAAGAAGCACATCTTGCTGCTCTTTGATTTGGGACTAAGCAGTCTTTTGATTGATGGTCATAGAGCGTAAGATAGTCTCGAATGACCGGAGGGTGTCCTTAAGTTCGGTGGAAACCAAGGAGATCTTGTCCATTATTGCATGGACAAGGCAGAGGAGAGTACCTAAGAAACACCCGAGGTGGAGGCACCACCAGGTGGAGGAGGTAGAGAAAGAGGGGATTGTGTCCGAGTTTGAGGTGGAGGCGGAGACGGTGGCCTCGGTTCTAAGCTATAGACCCGGACACCGGGTTGGGTCTCCCGGTATCCATACCTAAGAAGTTCGTTCTTTCCAACAACAATGGCAACCTCGGAACCCACATTAGGATCCGAGGGAAGAGGAACTTTGAATTATTTAAAGATGAGGGTGAGAAGAGCCCCGAAAAGAAGTGGGTTGACTTCTTAGTCCGAGTCCGTGCTGGCACAGCGGCCATCTGCTTAACTATAGTAGGAAAGAGGTCTGCTTCGTAGTCCTCGAGAATATCATACTGAGCTTTGAGCTGCTTTGAGTTAGGGTTCTTCTTGCTAGAATGCTGAGAGAAGAAGGTTCTCATGAGCGAGAAAACACGAAGTTGGGCTTCGACTTTAGTTATGTCACGGAGAAATTTTTACGTGACTCAAGAAATTCTTTAGAATACTTCTCGAAGAATTCATCAGCAACCTCATTGAAAGGTCCGGGGTTGCTTGTTGAGGAAAAGAGAAGAAACTTTGAAAAGATGGTGGAGAAGAGAGACATTGACTCGGACAATAATGTTTTGAACTTTAGAGGTGAGTATACCCTCGAGCTAGATAGGTTGGAATAAAACTCATAAATGAGTTCGGGTATATGAACTCACCGAAGCAAAGGAAATTGTATACCCCTATTGATTTGATGTGATTTAACCACGAAAACTTTGTGGTTAGGAAGAATTTGTCATCCAACGTTAGGTGTTGGGTGACAATGATTTTGGAAGGATTAGAAAAGCCCTC
Organism: Talinum fruticosum; assembly: GCA_021018815.1. Taxonomy (NCBI): domain Eukaryota; kingdom Viridiplantae; phylum Streptophyta; class Magnoliopsida; order Caryophyllales; family Talinaceae; genus Talinum; species Talinum fruticosum. Next base: position 1,576,229 of record JAITYX010000003.1, on the reverse strand, counting down.
TTGGCTTTTTATTTGAGGTCTTGGTTGCGAGAACCAAGAAAGTCCGAGTGGGAACCTCTTTTTGGCATGTTTTGATGAGAAAAGAGAGAGGATGAACTTTGAGAAAGAGGTAGAAAGCTCGAAGAGATAGAGTGAGTAGAGAGTAGAGAATAAAAGAAAATGAAAGAGTAGAAAGAGAGTTTATAGCGAGTCGTTGCTTACTTGAGACTTCTTTCACTTAGCTTGAGAGTCGGTTCATGCGTTGAAAATAGTGAGCTTGCTCGAGATGTAGTACGAGAGAGAGAGAGAGTATGTAGAGAGTAAAGTATCGAAATGAAGGAAAAAGGATGCTATTTATAGAGAAAGAATCATCCTTCGAATTCGTTCGACCTAACTCTCCAACGGTCGCCCTCGGATCGGTGTGACCGTTTTGCTTCTTTAACGGTTTGTCTTCCAACGGCTAGTTCTCTTACTGATTCGCATGAGAGATAGAGAGAAAAAGAGAGAGTTTAAAAGAGATTTCTGAAATTCTCCACTGATCTAGAGATGATTTTAGAAGTTTGATGTCCATTTTTCTCAAAATCTAAGTCCGAATCGATAGAGTTTCCGAGTGACTCGAAATAGCAAGCGACAATAATTCATAGCTCGAGTATCACTAGCTCAACTAAACTAATTGTTACGAAAGCAACGAAATGAAATATTTAACACATAAACATGCCATGTAATTTGAAGGTTTTCTCTTGGAGAGTATAAATCACCCTAGAGGGGGTGAATAGGGTGATGAGGAAACTTGCTTTAAAATTAAAACAGACTATGAATCTAGGGTGAGCGTGAAGCAAGGTTAAACTCGGAAAAGCATAAAATAGTAAGTGGTGAAGAAACCGACTAAATGGAATTATGAAACTGTCCGAATCTAGAATGTACTCGAAAAGTGATAACTCGGAAAATACGTGGAAACCCTCCTGGGGCAGAAAACCACGGACCGTGCTAATCCAAGCACGAAGTTGAATCCACTATTTTGAGTCCACAAAATACGATGAGGCCGACTTGACTCGAGTTGCTCCCTTAGACAACTCCTTACAAGTTTTTCCTAGACTCGAAATTACCTTATCCGATCTAGTACTTCCTAACCGAGATCACCCTTAGAGTTAAGGACAACCGAGCTGAGTTAACCCTTACAGCTCGGTCAAGGGACCTTACTTAGAGAATAAGAAAGAAAGTGTTCAGTAGCCGAGTACAAGACCTTACAACTCGGAAAGTTATTAAATACACAATTGGAGTTATAAGTAGAAGATTGAGAATGAATACAATGACTTTTTGCTCAAGTATGTAAATTAATAATAGATTCGGTAATCTTCAAGTCTTAAAAGTTGGCTTCTATATATAGATGACCAAGCAGCTTAGTCTGTTGTGTCCATCTTCCGACTGGAGGTCCTTTGTCACCGTTGTAAAGGATTTTACGAGTCACTCGAGAAAATATCCGTTGAGATATGAACGTTGAGCAACGGTTCTTGATTCCTTTGGAAGTCCCAAAACCACTCTGGTAGTGTCTTTAAAAATAAGGTGGAAATCACCTTTGAGCTTGGTGTTGCAAATTTCCAATTTTGGAAACGAGACAATCCTTACAATTTTGGTGATTTGATGTTTTGAAGCCGGTTACTTTTGCGGTTCAAAAATTAGGATAGCCTCTTTTAAATAACCTACAAAAGTAAATCAATTTGGTTCTCAAAGTATAAAATACTTTGGTCCAAGATTAGACACGAGATAATAACATAATTAAGATGATTAAATGGCTAATTATCCGAGTCGGAAAAGGAATGGAATTTTACGAGTCTAATATCCGTGATACTCAAAATTCCATCCGAGTCGATCTAAAAGAGAATCAAGTCAAGTAGAAAATCGGAGTAAGCAAACTTCATCTAGACTGAACAAGGTTCAAACAAGATAACCTGACTTGGAATAGAGAATTAATATTGTAATTCCAGGAACATGAAGCCAAACCTGAGTTTTTGTGTGTGAATACGAGTGTTTGAACATGCAATAATTCGAGTGTTGAGTAACTCGGAACCGAGTTAGTACAAGTATGCTTTACGAGTCGGTTAGAGTAAATGTTGTATCACTCATAAAACTTTCTAAGGTACATAAAATAACTTGAAATCAAAACTCTATGAGAGAAGAAGTCTTATACCTGATTCCTTGATGAAACTCAGAAAAGTGTAAGTATAAAGTCCGAGCCTTCATAATTTCACTCAAAAAAGCACATAGTTATGCATTAATCATACCAAGTTCATTCCTAATGAAACAAAACTGATCTTCACTAAGTGGCTTAGTAAAGACATCAGCTAATTGAAGTTTGGTAAGAATGAATTCAAGTTCAATATCACCTTTCTCGAGAATGGTCTCTTAGAAAATGATACCCGACCTCAATGTGCTTTGTCTTTGAGTGCTTGAACTAGATTCCTGGTGATGCTGATTGCATTTTGATTGTCACACTTGATTGGAATTGATTTGTATGACAGTATAAGATCTTTTAAGTGTTGCTTGATCCATAAAATCTTAGCACAGCATGCTCCAACTGCAATATATTCAGCTTCAGCAGTTGATACGGCTACTGAGTTTTGCTTCTTTGAGTGCCAGGATATAAGGGATTGACCCGAAACCGGCGGGCTCCTGAAGTGCTTTTTCTATCAACTTTGTACCCAGCATAGTCAGCATCTAAGTAGCCAGTAAGAGTCGGTTCGAGTCTCTTGAGTACCATAGACCTAGATTCCGAGTCCCTACAAGATATCTAAATATTCTCTTCACCGCAGTGAGATGTGATTCTTTTAGATTAGCTTGAAATATTGCACACGGACATACACTAAACATTATGTCTAGTCTACTAGAAGTAAGATATAGCAGAGATCCAATCATACCTCGATAAATTTTTTGATCTACTTGCTTTACCTTTTTCGTCTAAGTCCAGTTTTATGCTATCGCTCATAGGAGTTGTTGCATGTTTTACATCCCGAAGTTTGTACTTCTTCAGCAGCTCCTTGGTATACTTTGATTGATGGACATAGATGCCATCATTCTCTTGCTTGATTTGTAGACCAAGGAAGAAATTAAGTTCTCCCATCATGCTCATTTGCATTTCCTGTCTCATTAACTCGGAAAAATCTCGACATAGAATTTCATTAGTAGCTCCAAATATTATGTCATGAACATAGATCCGAGCAATAAGAAAGTCTTTCCCCTTGGTTTTTATAAAAAGAGTCTTGTCAATCTGACCTCTTCTAAAATCATTTTCAACCAAGAAATTGCTCGATCTTTCATACCAAGCTCTGGAAGCTTGTTTAGGACCATAAAGAGTTTTTGCAACTTGAAAACATGATTTGGAAATTTTGAGATTTCAAATCTAGGGGTTGCTCAACATATTCCTCTTCAATGAAACCATTAAGAAAAGCACATTTAACATCCATTTGATACAATTTTATATTCATGCTAGATGCAAATGCCAATAGGATTCTAATAGCTTCATTACAGTAACAGGTGCAAGGTTTCCAACAATCAATCCCTTCTTCTTGATTGTAACCTTGAGCCACAAGTCTAGCCTTATTTCTAACTACCAACCCACCTTCATCCAGTTTGTTCTTGAAAACCCATTTGGTTCCTATAACTGGGTGGTTAGAAGGTCGTTTGGTCGAGTCCGAACTTGGTTTCTTTCAAATTGATTGAGTTCCTCTTGCATGGCCTCTACCCATTCAAGTTCATTTAAGGCCTCTAGTGCATTTCTGGATTCAATTAATGAGATGAATGCAGTAAATGCACATAGATTTTGTAGAGAGGAACGAGTTCTTACCCCACTTGTTGATATCGGACAAGATGTTTTCAAGTGAGTGGCTCGAAGCATATTTGAATGCTCTACCTGTTCTCCGGTTTACCAGATTTGTAGGTTGAATTTGTTGGTCTTCGAAGTCCGTTACGATTAAGCTTGTTCATCTAATTGACCCTCAGCATTCTAAGCTAGTTCTTGAGTAGTTTCATTCCGAGTCAGGTTATTCCGAGTCGCTTCGTTACGAGTGACTTTGATTTGACTCTTTTTGAGCTTATTTTCACCAAGATCATCATCTCTGCTGAGCTTCGGATCCGAGAATGTTGACTCACTTGGTTTTCCCTATTCAATCTCATCAAACAATATGGATGCTTTCTTCCACTTTGTTAGTTCTTTTATTGAAAATGTGGTAAGCTTTACTATGAGATGAATAACCAAGAAAAATACCTTCATCTAACCGAGCATCAAACTTGGTCGAGTGATCCTTACCATTCTTATGAACATAACAGTTACATCCAAACGGCTTGAAGTATGAAATGTTAGGTTTCTTCCCTTTGTAGAGCTTGTATGGAGTTTTCTTCCGGATGGGTCCGATAAGGCATTTGTTCAATGTGTAGTTTGTCTGTGTTGATCGCCTCAGCTCGGAAATAGTAGGGTAGATCATGTTCAATCATCATTGTCCTTCCTATTTCTTCAAGAGTACGGTTCTTTATCTCCACTACTCCATTTTGTTAAGGAGTTCTTGGTGCTGAGAAGTTGTTGGAGATGCCATTCTTATCACAAAACTCAGCAAATTTCGAGTAGTCGAATTCCCTTCCATGGTCGGTTCGAATTCTCTAGATCCGAGTCTAAGACTCAATTTGGATTTTCCTACGAGCTTGCTTGAACTCTTTTAAATCTTCTTTTTGTGCTTAAGAAAACAAACCCATGTAAATCATGAATAATAATCAATAATTACAAGCACATAAGATTTACCTCCGAGACTCTTGACGGGGATTTCACCACATAAACCCATATGTAACATTTCAACCACTTTGGATGTGGAAATAGTTTTGAGAGGTTTGAAAGATTATCTAACCTGATTCCCTTTTGTGCATGCATCACAAATTTTATCTTTCTTAAATGCACAGTTAGGCAATCCTTTGACTAAACCATGAGAAGCAAGCTTCTTATTGGTATGCATGCTAACATGACCTAGTCTACGATGCAATGTCCAAGAATCATCATATAAAGATGCTTTTAAACAAGATAGATTCGACTTGGGTCAAAAAGAGGAATAGTGTAGACATTACCCGATCTCTTACACGAAAGCTTAGTCTCCTTGGTAGTTTCATCGGAAATATAGCGGTTTGTCTAAGTGAATCTTACCTCTTGACCTTTGTCACACGGTTGAGAGATGCTAAGTAGATTGTACTTCAATCCCTTAACCGAGTTATACAGGGCTGACCGAGTGTCTCCTTTTCCAATCTTGCCTATCCCAATTATCTTGCCCTTGTCTGTCATCTCCAAATGTGACTTTGCCTCCCTTGTAATCTTCTAACTCGGAAAAGAGTCTTGGATTTCCTGACATGTAACGTGAGCATCCACTATCCAGGTACCAGTGTCCTCCTGTTCTTTTCTTAGCCACCTGCAAGTCGAAACAAACTAACCTTTATCAATTCCTCTAACGAACCCGGTAACTCCCTTTACTTGTGGTCCTTCTCTAAGGAGGAAGACTCTTGGGAACCCAGATTTGAATAACTTTGGGTTTGGTCATGAAGGTTTGCTCGAGGAGAGTCCGAGTCACCCTAGAGGGGGTGAATAGGGTGATAGAAAATTCTTTGCGAAAACACACTCTTTTTGACGGAAAAGAGGCAAAGATAGTTTACGAGTCTAAACACGGGGTCGAAAAGATTGGACTCGGAAAGCAATGAATCGGAATAAACAAGCACGAGTAAGGTCGTCCGAGTCTAGAATGAACTCGGAAAGAGAACACGAGAGATTTTACGTGGAAACCCTCCTGGGGCAGAAAACCACGGCCCGTGTCGGTCCAAACACGAAGTCAAATCCACTATTTTGAGTCCACAAAATACCGTGAATCGACCGAACTCGAGTTGCTCCCTTGGACAACTCTATACAAGTTTTCCTAGACTCGAAGTTACCTTATCCGATCTAGTACTTCCTAGCTGAGATAACCCTTACAGCTAGGGACAACTAAGCCGAGTTAACCTTTACGACTTAGTCAAGGGACCTTACAAAGAATGTAAGAAGAGTTTGTAACTTAGTACAAGACCTTACAACTCGGAGAGTACAAAATTACAGAATGGGAGTTGTAAGTAGAAGATTGGAAGTAAATACAATGACTTTTCTCAAGTATGTGTATTAACAATTGAATCGGCAATCTTCAAGTCTTGTGAAGTGGCTTCTATTTATAGATAACCAAGCGGAGCGTAGCCGTTATCTCCTTCTCGCTGACCGAGAGTCCTCTGTGACCGTTGATAATGGCTTTCTAAGTCACTCGAAAGGATCCGTTGAAATATGGACGTTGGACAACGGTTTAACTCTCTTGGAAGTCCCAAAACCATCGGTTGTGTCTTGAAAAATAAGGTGGAAACCACCGTTAGGCTTAGCGTTCCAGTTTTCCGGATATGGAAGCGGACGGCTTCGACACAATCTTCCGGGACTAAAGCGAGAGAAGGTGAAAAGCCATATCTGCTTGGTGATTTGACGTTCTGAAGCCGGCTACTTTTGTAGTTAGAAAAGATATCCTCGATTGAATAACCTACAAAAGTAAAACACCTTCGGTTCTCAAAGTATAAAAAATACTTTGGTCCAAGGTTAGACACGGATAAAATAATTATGATAATTACGCAATTGATTATCCGAGTCGGAGAAGAAATTGAATTTTACGAGTCTAATATCCATGATACTCGGAATTCCATATGACTTAGTCTTAAGCAAAGAATCAAGTTCTATAACGAATATCGAGTGGGAAAAAACTTGATATAGACTAAGCATGAGAAGAACTACGAATGTTGACTATGCAAACAATAGAATAGATAACCATAAGTTAAATTCTAAGTGAGAAACGGCGGAATCTTTGGTATATTCAAAAAGCGATTAGTCCGAGTGAGAGTGGACTCGGAATGAAGAACCGGTTTTCGAGTCGCTAGCCGAAAGCGATAAAGCAGATAATTGAGGGCCGAAATACTTAGAGAAAATATTATTTTACTCAAGTAAGTTTCTAGGACGCGAGAGAATGCCTTGGAATCAAAACTCTATAAGAATAACATCGTTATACCCGATTCCTTTTGCATGACTCGGAAAGATATTGAGCGGTGTCCGAGTCTTCGAGTCGGATTCCGAGTCTTTCTTTTAGAGAATAGTGTACGTGTCTCTTTCTTTTGAAAATCTTTTCTTTCATAAACTAGTGGAGAAGGTTTTCTCCTGCAAGCTGATGCAGGCTTAGTCCTCGTTTCATTCTTATGAATGGGACTATGCCCGACCTTCCTGAACTTCACTATTCTGGAATCATTTTTGAAAAGATCCGAGTAGGAATTGGATTCGTCCTCCTTGTTAAAACTAAGTCCTTCCTTTACTGAAGGAGACACATTGAGACCCTAAGAGTAAGTCTCAATTTTTCTAATTCATTTTTCAAAGAAATGCTCTCGAAGTGATAGTCCCAAGTTGTTCTTTAAACTAAGAAGAGTCATAATTGGACTTCTCTTCCAAAGTATAGATGTATTTAGCTAAATTAACTTTGGAAGACTTGAGGAAGTATTCAATTACCTCCTGAGAACTAGTTTCCTCATTGTGCGAATGATCGGAATCGACTCGGATTCGGCTTACGAGTACGATAGTGCCATCGGACACTTTGAGTCATTTGAGTCTTCATCTTCTTCAGATGAATCTTCATCACTCCATGTAGCCATCATAGCCTTTTTCTTCTTTCTGTCCCTTTTTCTTCTTGGACGAGTCTTTAACTATATGATCCTTGCTACCACATTCAAAACAGACCGAGTTCTTAGTTAAAGATAATTTTGAAGGTGAAGAGTGTTTACCTTTTCTATCCTTCTTGTCTTTCTTGTAAAACTCTTCTCTTGGTCGTTTATCCCATCTCTTATGCTTCATCATTCTTTTGAAGCCTCCGGCAATAAGTGCCATGGGATCTTCTTACGAGTGTGATGAACTCGAGATTTTCTTCTCTGTTTTACGAGGCCTTCGGTGCAATATTCTTTTTGGTGCTGACCTCGGTGTCCTCTTCTTCCGAGATGGATCTCATGTGTGAGTAGCTTCCCAATGAGTTCGTCTAGCTTTAATAAGGAGAGATTCCGAGCTTCCTCGATGGTTGTCACCTTTAGACCCCATCTTCTCTTGGGCGAGCTTCATAGTATCTTTCCGCACATTTCCTCATGGGAAATCTTTCGACCAAGAGATTTGAGATTGTTAGTAATCTCAATGAAGCGAATGAACATCCGAGTGATGTTTTCTTCGGCTCCATCGTGAACAGCTCATACTTGTGAAGATATTGGCTTATCTTCGCTTGTTTAACTTAGCTTGTACCTTCATATGTGTTGACAAGAGTGTCCCACACTTCTTTTGTTGTGTCACGGGCTGATACTCTGTTGTATTCCTCCGAGCTGATGGCGCACATCGGAATGTTCATGGCCTTGAAGTTATTTACGAACTTTTACGCTTCTTCGATAGTGTACTCGACCTTTACTTTAGGCACAAGTCTTGTTTCTTCCGTCTTCATTAGAATGTAGTTGCCTTTTTGTATGATGTTCCATACATCTTCATCGTGATCAATTAGAAAGCATTCCATGTGCTTCTTCCGAGTGTACAATATTTGATCCTTTAAACTTTGGTGGTCTGCTGGAAGATTTTCCTTCATCGAACTCTCCATTATTCTCGGTCATTTGATCCTTTAGATGGTTAGATCCTTTACGAAAGGCTACGCTCTAATACCAATTGAAGGTTTGCTCTTAGAGAGAGTTAGTCACCCTAGAGGGGGTGAATAGGGTGATGAAGAAATTTAAACAATAAAAGGAAGAATTAAGCCAAAAGCTGTCTTCGAAGCAATCGAGTCTAGATTGGACTCGGAAAAGTGATAACTCGAAATTACGTGGAAACCCTCTCGGGCGAGAAAACCACGGCCAGTGCTAATCCAAGCACCAAGTCAAATCCACTATTTTGAATCCACAAACTATAGTAGACAGACTTAACCAGAATTGCTCCCTTAGACAATTCCTTACAAGGTTTTCCTAGACTTAGAAATTCCCTTATCCGATCTAGTACTTCCTAACCGAGGTAACCTTTACAGCTAAGGACAAGCTGAGCTAAGTTAACCCTTATAGCTCGGTCAAGGGACCTTACTCGAAAGTAAGAAGAGAAGTTGTGACTGATTACAAAACCTTACGGCTCGGAAAGATGTTAAGTACTGATTTGGAGTTGTAAGTAAAAGATTGAATATGAATACAAAGACTTTTGCTTAAGGATGCGTATGACAATGATTCCAGCAACCTTCAAGTCTTGAGAGTTGGCTTCTATTTATAGATGACCATGCAGATTAGCCGTTGTGACTAACTTCGATTGGAAGTCTTACGTGACCGTTGTAACGGTTCTTCCGAGTCACTTAGAAAAGATCCGTTGAGTTGTCAACGTTGTGCAACGGCTCTTGACTCCTTAGGATGTCCTAGTTCACTTGTGGTGTCCGAAAAATAGAGTGGAAACCATCATTCAGCTTAGCATTGAAGATTTCTAGTTTTGGAAACAGACAACCACGACACGGTTTACGGGCCTTGGTCGGAAGTAGAAAAAGCCTTGTCTGCTGGTGATTTGACATCTTGAAGCCGGTTACTTTCGTAATTCAAAAGTAAGATAACCTCATTTAAATAACCTACAAAAGTTAATCAATTTGGTTCTCAAAGTATAAAATACATTGGTCCAAGATAAGACAAAGATAAAAATTTAATTAAGATAATTAAGTGTATAATTATCTAAGTCTCGGGAGAGTGGAATTTTACGAGTCTAATATTCATTATACTAAAATTCCAACCGAGTCGATCTAGGCATAAGTCAAATCGGATAAAGAATATCGAGTAGTACTGCTTGATCTAGACTAACAAAGTTCAAACAAAACAAGCTGATTTGGAAAGATGAATTACCACTTGTAATTCACTTAGAACTTAAAATATGAAGTCGGACACTGAATATAAGAGCGTTAGAGTGATTGTTTGAACATGTGATATATCCGAGTGTTGTCCGAGTGACTCAAAACTACGAAGTATAAAGATTATGAATGAGTATGCTTTCCGAGTTAGTCGGAATCAAATGAAAACAAATACAATAGTTTACGTAAAACTCGGAAAAGATTTTATACCACTCGGAAAAGTTTCTATATCACTTAGAATAACTTGTAATCAAAACTTATAAGAGATGGAGTTTTATACCTGATTCCTTGGCGAGTCACTCAGAATGTTACTCATGCATAGTCCGAGTCTTCACTACCAACTTTGGAGAAACTAACTCTCTTTTATTTCCCGAGAGCACAACTCTCACAAAGTCCCAAATTAACATCAACCAATCCCGTAAAGCACCCCTAGCAGCCATAATTTTCATTCCCTTTTCACTCATGTGTCCAAGTCTATTATGCCACAAAACTAAACTAGAGGATTTGTTGTCAACATTAGCAAGCAAGTTTGTACAACCAAAAGTAGAGTACAAGGTCCCGGATTTAACCCCTTTTACAATTACCAATGCCCCTTCGACAATTTTCCAACGCCCATTCCCAAAATGAGTGAAACAACTTGTTTTATCTAATTGACATACAAAAATTAAATTCTTAGTCAATCCCGGTATGTACTCGAACATCCTTTAATTTCTAATAACCCCCATTAGAGAGCTTGATGTTTACATCACCTCTCCCCAAGATTTCCAAACACTTATCATCAGCAACATATACTTTACTAAAGTGTTCATTCTCAAATTTATGGAAAAGTTCTCTACAAGAAGAAGAGTGAAACGAGGAACCCGAGTCTACTATCCAAGACTCAATTGGACTATCTGCACTCAAAATAAGGGCATCACCAATATCCTCAGCGAGAATTAATAGAATCTCGATCATCATGATTATTGCCCTTCCCCTTATTCTTAGGTTTAGGACAATTCTTCTTGTAGTGACCCTTTTCCCTACAACCCCAACACACGGTTTCCTTAGGGTTTTGAGATTTACCCCTAGCCTTTGATTTAGACCAACCCCTAGACTTGTTTTGTTCCTTTTGTTTCCCTCTACCTCTAACATGCAATGCATTCCCAGATTCACCCGAGTCCTTTTTGCGAATACTTTCACTTAAAATGACATCACGGATTTCATCAAATTTCAAAGCATTTGAACCTCTAGCACTACTCATAGCGAGAAACAATAGTGGCCCAAGATTCAGGTAGAGAAGACAATAAAATCAAAGCTTTCACTTCATCCTCAAAATTGATATTAGCCGAAGCATGCTTAGAAATGCACATATTGAAGTCATTTATGTGGTCGGCTACACTAGTCGAATCATACATTTTGAGATCAAACAAAAGGCGGATAAGGTATACCTTGTTCATTGCCGATGGTTTCTCATACATGTTGGACAGCGCTTCCAACAACGTCTTTGTCGTCTTTTTCTCCATGATGTTGAAAGCAATGTTCTTTACCAACGTCAATCTGGATGGTCCCAAGTGCTTGACGATGGAGCACGTCCCAATCCTTTTATGCTTGTCTCAACTGGCTTCTCTCAAGAGGTTGATAAAGCTCCTTTTGGTACAGCAAATCTTCAATTTGCATTTTCCAAAATGCAAAGTCTTTTCCATCAAACCTCTCGATCTTCGCCTTTCCACCCTCCATTTTGTTGTGACTACTAACCTAGCTACGATACCAGTTGTTAGGATCAAGAGCCACAACAACAAATAGAAAACTAAGGTGAAGAGAAAGAGAGAAAAGCCGAGACACAAGTATTTAATGTGGAAAAACCCAAAACCGGGAAAAAACACGAACAATCCACTAGATGATTTAGATTACAAAGAAGCTTTTGTGTTTTGTATGGGATCATAAACATGGAGGTCTGCAAATCCCATTATATAGTTAAAGCTCTCGTACAACACTTTAATATTACATTAAGCGAGCATTAGCCGAAGAGAAACGGCTTAAAGCAGCGAAACCCAACGAGGTTGCACCGGCACGGCTCGTGCCAGAAACACGGCTAGCCCGTGTTCCCAGCATGGCCCGTGTCCATGGACACGAGCGAGACCACGCATGCTACTAGAAGACACTGGGCAGTTTTGGCGGTGAGGACGGCCTATGCTCCTTGGAAACTACCCGTGCTGATTGTAAACGCATGCGACAGGTGAATCCGAGCCTTGACATGATTAGTCTTCACTCTTAACGAGCGGCGCCGGCAAGAGGCCATGTCCGGTGAAACCAACCTTGGTCTCTACCGAGTAGGCAGATCTAGAACCTAAGACAATTCTTCCTACAACCGAGAAAACACCGAGATGTGATTTTGAGTAGAACAAAATATAAAATAAGGGAGTCGTCGATCAGTTTTTAAGAAGAGAGAAAACTAACAAAAACAATATTTTCTCTACCAATCTTAGTATAGGAAAACTAAGACTAAAAGAGGCTAAAAAATGACTCCATTGGTCTTGAACCGAGAATCGGATTCGGGGCGAGGTACGAAACGTAGGGATAAATCCCTTCATTCCACCCGTCCGAACACGGCCATTACTATTTCGAATAGTTGTTAATAAAGATGTAAGAAAACAAGCATACAACATGCGAAACAAAATTAAAGCAACCAAAACATAATAAGGAAAACGATAAAGAAAAGCGATAAAGAAAGCGATAAAAGAAAGAAAAATTGGAAATAAAGGATTACATCGGTCGGGAGGAAATTAAAGCAATTACATCTCTTAAACCACAATACAGAAAGCAAATAAAACTGAAATAAATATAACCATTCGAAGGCTTAAATATAGCCATCGGGTTGTCCCACCTTGCTAATCTGGATCTCCTCGTCGAATTTCTCGATGCAATGGAGACAATCCAAAAAAAAAGGGCTAGATTTATGAATTATGTCTAGGATATGGTATCGATCAATTGAATGAGTGCACGAGAGATTAAAATAATCGAATATTCTTTAGCTCTTTGCATGGATTCAACGAGTGAAAGATGAATGTTTAGAGAAAATTCGGCAGAGTAATGGTTAGATGAGAGTGTTCAAGTTAGCTTTCGAAACGTGATGCTAAGGTAGGAAACCGAATGGGAATAGAGAGAAAGGCTCTCTATTTATAGGAGAGGACCTAGGTCACAAATGATCTAGTGTTTGCCTCTTATCAGCCAGTCCAAACAACTAAAATAAAATCGAGCTATTCCTTAAGAGATAGAATCGGATCGGAAGATGATAAAGCTGGATAGAACTAGTTAAAAGAGAGGAGGCGGGCGCGGCCAGCCAGGACCCTCCTAGGGCTTCGTGCCCTAGTTGTGTCTTTGAGGACTTTCCAAGCTCAAAATGCAGCATTCCACCATGCTTCTAGAAAGCGGGTGCCGGCCACGATGTCGTTTAGAAAGGGAAACCTTCTAGCCTCATGTGGGCTATCTTGTGAAGCTTAAAATGCAGCACTTTGATGCTCCCGATGATGAAATATAATGCTTTAACATCGTCTTTGGGTCTTCAGCTCCTTGTCGACTTGGACAAAAGTACAATGCGGTATCCTGTACTTGGAATTTCTTGGCATACATCATAGGACTCCACAATTTATAAAGGTTCGGCACGGCTCTTGGACGGTCCAAAAGAAAAAGGATTTGTGGATCGACGCAAGGCAAAAGGTTATTTAAGTGGTGTTGGGGGTTCTTTGTGGTTTACTGGCTTATGTTGCACCGATCGATCACGATCGAAATCTAAATCTACAAATAGGACTCGGGATTATCATCATCGGGCCGACAAAACAAAACATATAAATAACGAGATAAAGGATGACACTTTTTATGTGTCTACGGGTTGACTTTCCATAGTTAATAATTTGTCCTAAAGCCTCACAAAACGTATCAATGACTTGCTTGAGGTTAATTGCTGGCTGTAACTCCATCTCGGTGAAGAAGAGTGCATCATCTGCAAAGAAAAGATGTGAGATAAAAGGTGCTCTTACGGCGATCTTGATCCCCTTAATCTTGCCTATATCTTGCCCTGTCTTAATGCCTCGGAAAGTGTTTCCATCGCTAGGAGAAATAGGTATGGCGATAATGGATCACCCTGTCTAATACCATCTTTTAGAGTGATGACTTCCATTGGTTCCCTGTTGAAAAGCACATTATATCTTCTTGTAGTGATGCATTGCATGATAAGATTGACCCACTTCGTGGGTAATCCTATTTTTCTAATATGGCTTGGAGGAAATCCCGGCGGACTCAATCGTAGGCTTTACTCATGTCAACCTTGATAGTTGTCGACTTCTGCCATGTTTCTTTTGTTTGATATAGCTAATTACTTCATGTTCAATTAGACAACTATTTGTGATGTTTCTTCCCGAGACGAACGCATTTTGACTTTCATCGAGGATCGTTCTCATAACGAGTCTTAATCTGTTCACCAAGCATTTGGATATGATTTTGTAGATGATGTTACGAGACTGATTGATCCGAAGTCATTCATCTCCATTGGTTGATCCTTTTTGGGATTAACATAATATGTGTGTTATTGATTGTTGGGACCAAGTTGCTCGAATTCAACGTTTCTAGGATTGCGTATGTAATCGCGAGAACCTATCTATGGCCACATTTTCTTGAAAAACATTCTTTGGGAACCCGTCTGGCCTTGGTGATTTGAGACTTTGCATTTGAAACACCGCTTTCTTAACCTCTTCTTCCTAGAAAGGAGTATTGAGAGTAGTATATTGCTATTCAGTAATCCTTTCACTACCAAAAATCATCAAATTTCCCATCTGTAATTTTCCACTGAAAAATCATAGTAGGAAATTTTTCACTGTTTTTCCACTACTTTATTTTTTAAGCGATTTCCCATCTGTTATATTTTCAATGAAAAATTTCCCACTAAATTCCCTCCGATTTTCCACCACCAAATAATTTCATAATTTTACTTTTTATTTAAAATTTATTTCCTACTAATTTCCCACTAATTTCCCACTAACATTTATTTAATTGAATTTTCCCCTTTTTTATTTTGATAGCAGCTCTTTCTCCCCAAAATATTTCACTAGTAAATTCAATTTTTCAATTCCCACCAAATAAAAATTTTGGTGAAAGTGTCCTTAAAAAAAAAATTGTAACAACGAGTGAAATTAACTTATACAGGCGTGTATACTTGCTAGGTGGGAAATAATTAAGCCAAATGTGTAATCTTTCTCCTCTCACACCCTCTCTCATGCCTCTGTCCTTCGCCCCCTAGGCCCGAACCCTAGCTCACGCCTGGATCCAAGCCTCGACCTCTCCATGACCCCGCCACCGTCTCCGGGAATTCATCGCCGCCGTCGCTCCGGTGGCCGATGATCGGCGGCTCTGCGGGTGTCTCCGAGGAAGACTCGGAGACTTACGCTCACGCTTTTAGAAGTTCGGGTGTTTCGATTCCGGGTTTTGGGCTCGCAACCCCGCCACCGTCTCCGGAAACTCATCGCCGCCGTCACTCCGGTGGCTGATGATCGACGGCTCTCCGGGTCTCTCGAGGAAGACTCGAGACTTACGCTCGCCGTTTTTACAAGTGTTTCGACTACGGTTTTGGGTTCCACCATCTCCGCAACCCCGCCACCGTCTCCGGGAACTCATCGCTGCCGTCACTCCGGTGGCCTTTTTTACTGAGTTCTCTAGGTGTCTCGAGGTTTTGAAGCTTTTGCTTCGGTAAGTTTTGGTATTTCAACCCCTTGTTTCAATTATTTTTTTCGAAATTTGTTTGCTTGGACTTATGGTTCGAACCTGGAGTGACGGTGTCTGTCTTTGAATTCATTATGTGCTACTACCACTTTTGTGTAGCGGTGTCTGTTTTTGGTGAATATACTCGAGAATCGAGCTACATATGTAACCTTTAGTAACATTTTTCTTGTTAAAGTTAAAAAGCATTGTGTGGGATGATGATGAGTTCACGTTGACACGCTTGTCTCCTCTCGTTCCATTATGGATCTTTGAGTAGCTTTGTGTGTATTCTTGAATCTTGTATACTTGAATTTACAATTGTATGACAACGAGCCATGATCTCTAACTATATAAACACCCATAAGAAGTTCCTCTTCTTTTCCTTTTTTGGGGGTGGGGGGGAGGTGGGAGGGAGGAGTATAATCCAAAATATAATCTTGGTACACGGGGGGTATGTAAATGTAGCTTCAATTTCTAATACTTGTTCCGTAATTGCAGATTTTAATTTGGCTGTGTGGTGCTTTGTGCTGATATCAAGGGGTTGCATCGAACATTATTTGGATGTATTGGTGATATGTAATGTCTATATATCTTCCGGTAAATGATGATATTGTTTATCGTGAGCTGAATTTGTGGGAGAATTTTTTAGGAAGTCTTTATTTGTTTGCTTGAGATGCTCCTTTTCATATGGTGTGTGAAGCCTCTCTGCATATTCGATGTTTTATATCCTTGTTTCTAGTTTGGCTATCATCCTTTTCGGAGCTGCAATTTGATTATAATGGTACTTGAATCTCTTGCTTGCAATGTCATAATTGCATTTTAATATGTCGAGTTAATGTTGTAATCAATTTAAGATAGTTTAATTGTTAAATTGCAATGCTAGTTTTCCACTGGCCACTTACTTGACTTGTTCATGTTGTTATCTCAATGTTTGTTCAAGTAATGGTCACCTATATATTTCCTTCACTATGAATAGTTTAGTACTTCTAGATGAATCACTGTTTAGAGAGGAGGTTATTCACTATGCTTCTAAATAGCCTCAAGAGGCCTATTGTCACCGAGTTTACGAGTTTCTTTGTAATCACTGCGAGTAGATTTCTTCTTGTCTAGGCAATTGTCTTTGGGGTCGATTACTTTAATATTGGTATAGCATTTGCTTGGAATTGGCCAAGGTATGGCATGTCTTGCTTGGGTTAAAAGTTTTATGCCTTCTATTATTCTTTTTGATTTCATATGTTGGGTTAAAAGTAGGTATCGGATATAGAATTGGCCGCCAAGGTAATACTAGCTACAAACACTTGATCGGGATTTAGAAAAGAATGGAAGCTGCTAATTGAAATTTAGAGCAAAAAAGGTGAAAAAAGTGCTCGAATGAAAATGAAAGTAATAAATTAAATTAAATTAAAAAGGAATGAAGAAATGTGAAGTGAGAGGGAGAGGGGAAAGGAGATTGAAAGAGAAGGATTAAATGACGCAAGAGAGAGACAGAGCGGGAATTAAATGAAGGAATTTAGAGGGTGTTTTTGATAATTTGTTCATTTTGTACGAATCTAGGCAAAGTTAAGCTGGGGCCACTTACAAAGCTGCTTTTCCTTGTAAATTAATACGAGGTTTGGGGGTGGTCTTCCGAGACATTATCCCTTTTAAAAGGTGCAAGGGCTATGGGATTGAGTGCTTGTGATGGTGTTGAAGAAGAATGCTTTAAGGACTAGTATGGGTGGTTTATTGCATTCGAGTTCCAATTGTTTTGTTTGATCGGTTTACATTAATTCGTGATCTATCTCTTTCTTGTAATCTTCTGGCCTCTTGCTTTATGTTCTATCCCAGTCCTTTTCTCCAACGCAGGGTAGAGCGGCTTTGTAACTCGCAAAGCTCATAACCTTGAGGTCATAGATTTAAATTGCGTCCTCGCAAGATGATTTAAAGCTTGTTGTTTACAATCATCTAGTCTAGGTCACAATTTGAGGTAAAGTAACATTTCTAATGCAATTTTATTCTCCGAGATATTTGAGATTTTGTCCAAGTTATTTGGTCTATAGTGATTTTTCCTTGGTGAGATTTTTCTTGCCACATTTGTTGTTTTATGAAGTGCGGGGCCTTCGTCTATGCGGTGCCTTTAAATTTCAACTATTTATTCTGGCGCATTGTGTCTTGGCTAATTTGTGAAGTTTAGTATATATTATTGCTTTCCAAGTATATTATCACAAATACTTCTTCATTCGAGTATGCGGGGCCTTCTTCTAGAGTTACTAAGTCCCGATTCCTGAAGAAGTTAGAGAAAGAGTTGTTCATGTTCACTTGGAGCATTCTATCTAGGCATTGAAAGTAGTGCTCCTGTTCTCGAGCTTGACCAAGGAATGAACTCCACTCATGGCTTTACTCACGGATTTCATTAGGGAAGTTTAGCCACTTTGCCAAATGTCTGTTCCACAATATCGGCGCATGTCTTAGGCAAGTAAAGGTCATTTTGAAGTCATCTTACTGCTTTTTGCAGTTCAAAATGTCGAATTAAGTCTTATTTTTCTAGCATACATAGTCTCCATGGGACGACAACCTGGAAAATCTTCTAACCCATCTATTGGCAGCGACTCTAACCCATCTATTGGCAGCCTCGGACCAAATGTTATGAGATATATATTTGTTCTTCCATATTTTCTCAAGCAAAATTCTTGTGATTCTAAGTTTTGTTGATATATCGCATATTTTTGATCTCCGGCGGGTAACTCAAACCAAGCTATAGGATTGTAATAGGAAAATACGAGTTTCGATCCTTTCTAACGACAACTTCGGTATTAAGTTGACTTGTGAGTTTGACTCGGCTAGTGAAAGAAAAATATTTTTGCGAGGTTAAATGGGTAACTAATTGATTATAAGGCATAGTTTGGGGTTTTGTATAGGTGCTCGGCTCCGACTTTTCTTCGAGTTTTAGAGAAGAAGGTGACTCGCGTAAGCTTTTGTAAATTATGGAATCTATCCGTAAGACTCTGCGTTTGATGAACATGGATTGCTTTTTACTTTGCTTTTGTAGATTTATAAATTACAAGTGTAGCTTTGAAACCAGGTCTTGTGATATTTTGATTTATTGTGTTCTAGGAAATCTTTTGTAATGTAGATCGTGTCGAAAACTATAAATGAATTTTCAGGTTGGTTTTACGCATTATATTTGAAGAAGCATTTTTTGCCGGTGTTTCTTTTTATATAATGTAACTACAAAGTTGCTTGTGTCTAAATAAAGTTTTTCATTGTTTTAACACTGAATCTACAGTGGATATTTTCCCACTTGTATGTAATACGATGGAAAATTTTCCACTAAAACTCTTCGATGGAAAATTTTCCACTAAAAATCTTCGATGGAAACTTTCCTATCGTATTCAAAGCAGTAGGAACTTTTCCATTGTAATAAGTTCGAGTGGGAAATTGTCCACCATATTATATCCCGTGGAAAAATTTCGTGGGAAGAGAAACAATGGAAAAATTTCCCACTGAAAATGAAAATATTGGGAAATTGCAATTACCCACCTTACTTTTACCCATTGTCATTCTTAGTGGCAAAACAGTGGGAAATATCATTTTCCTACTTGAATATTTCACTTTTCCCATTAGATTTACGAGTGGAAAATTTGATGATTTTTTATAGTGTTTTTGGAAGCATTACAAAATATTATTGATCATAAGTGACATTCTTGGTTGATAAGGAGCCTCCTTAAAAGGTTTACAAATTACTCCCTCGCAATAGCTTGCATTTGTTCGACCTCATAGACTTCCTTACTTTCCTTGCTCATGAGGCTTTTGATATGTGCGAATGCCTTTTTGCTTTGAATTGCTTGAAAAAATATTGCGTCTCCCTTTCCCTCGTTGCATCCATTTGATCTTCCCTCTTCGCTTCAGGTAAAGTTCTCGCTGCTACCAAAGCATCTTCCAATTGGTTCTTACCCAGCCAGTACTTTACTAAGATCGAATATTAGAATCCACACTTTTGTAAGTCAATTAGGGTATTCTTCGGTTCATCTTGATGTTCCGTTATTTTGTCTTGACCATTCTGTTTCCATTGAAGACACTATTTTTTACATCCGAATCTCATTTCTCGCAATTTCCTCAAAATGGATATCTAGGTTTGCGGGTTAAGTGTGCCAACCTAAATTTCTTCTATCATCTACACAATCTCCATTCTTGAAAGACACTAGGCCTCAATTCGATAATTTCGTTAAGTCTTTGTCCCACTTGTCCTCTTGATATGGAGCGAGATTGGCCCATGGTCGAAGCTTGAATTGGTAAGTTTTCAATAAAGGAGTTCGAAAATCCTGAATCCATTCTTCGTCACCAATGCTTTGTCCAACCACTTAAATAATACATTTCCATTTTTCCTATTGTTGGTTGAAGACACCATGCCTCAATTCTTGAAGGATGTTGGTTTAGAAAATTCCATTTTGGTGCACTTCCTTTCTTTCATGGAATTTTGGTGCACCATAAATGAACAGAATATACCAAATTCCCTTTATATCATTAACGGAATACACAACATAGTTCTTACAACACACCAAGACAGAAATTAAGACTGATTTCTTAGCTAAGACCATTACTCCTCCGAGACTTGCCCACCGGGCTAACCCCACCCACAATAGAGTAATAAAGAAAAGCGAGTAGAATCCTCGGCCACGGACGGCTCACGGATCTGTTTCAAAAGGACACAAGACATCCAGGACAGCGGTCGCGAGTAAACCATCTTATTGTGGGAATTGTAGGGTTGCTCGCAAACTAAAAAACCCCTGCAATTCCATTCACAAATCTTCATTTGTCTGTTGGAGGCTTTGCTTCGGTGCCTCCTCAACCCGGTCGTCATCTTCGAAGAGTTTGGTTCAGGCTTATTGGCCTCTAAATCATGTTGAATGGTGATTCCATTCTCAAAAGTCTCCATAGCTTCAATTTTCCTTTTCCTTAGTTCACGCACTTTAATAGATGCCACCAATTCGGAGTCAACTTCTTTCGAGAAGCAAAATTACTCCCAACTCACACTACCTAGTTCCGGCATGGATAATGCTTTTCATTTGAGAGTTCTTTTAACAACTTTCTTGAACCTACCCTTTTCCTCTATTTGGGAGTGGCACCAAGAACATTTGAATTTCCTTTTCCCCTCTTTGAAATCCTTCTTGGTAATGACGAAAGTTTTTGATTGTGTGACAGCAAGTTTGTTAGCTCCCAGAACAATTGATCTTCCCTTGGTCGAAATAAATCTCGTTGATTCTTCCAAGTCGAGCTCTATTTTTCACCCCCACCGGCTGCCAGTTGCTTTCTTCGAGTTATTTCCATTAGGCTGAGTGTTACTGCTATGGAACCTTAATACTTTTCCTCTCCTTAGATGACATGATATCTTCGCTTGAAGAGAATTATAGGATAGAGCTTAGGTATAGGATTTGTGAAGTGAATTCATGGACATGAAATGGGTGTGAGAGGAAGGTATGTCCTGAGGTCCCTTCTCCTATAGGGGTATATATAACCAGGTTGTTTTTAAAGGAAAAGCCTTAGTCGGGAATGGAGGCCAGGAATTCATTAAATGCGAGTAATGTGGGGGTCAACGAGTGGGGAAAGGTACCCTAAATCTACCTTCATGAATGTTGTTGGAAAGTTATTGAAGAGAGTCAAATGGAAGTACCTCCTTAAGCGACTAAAGAAAGGGAAATGTAGGTAAGGGACTATTGGGTCTTGAAGAAGCGGGAGCGAGTGGTGGATTGGTCGAAAATAATAGGTGGCTCCTCACTCGACCCAGTTGATGCGGGATATTGCGAGATAGGTGGGCCCGTTGAGAGGATTCCACCTCGGGATTTTGGTGGACTAATGCGACTCATTGGTTCAGCTCATCCGGTTGGTAGCCCATGCCAAAATTGTCAACCTCCATATTTATAGCTTCATTTAATGAGGCTTGACTTCTAACCTCCTGCTGCCGCTCCTCATAAATGCTTAGTTGAAGAAAATTTCCTTTTGCGTGTCCGTTTCCATTTGTGATATATTGAGCTAGTCCCACCAGATCTTGTTTTCCCCTCTGTTGTTCTTGTGCATGTGAAACCCTAGTTTCCCGCTGTGGTCCATGCATTCCACCTTCGGGTAGTGGAAGTAACTACGAGTCCTCCTGTTTTGAAGGCTGAATTCCTCAATTTGACTGGTATGTAAAGCTCCTTGTAATATGACATTAGTTTTCCCTGCATCTCCACCCATTTCGTGACCTTCTTTCTCCATAAAATCTAGGTGCGTTGGACTATGCGGGTTAATATATGTCCTTACCACATCCTTGAAAATCATTTTTGTTGTCGAAATCTTGTCATTGCTTGGGAAGGCTTTAATTTTGTTACTATACATCTGCTAACCTTCTCTTAGAATAATTTGCCCCTTTCTTTCAAATTTTAAGAGCAACGCTTCGATCTGTCTTCTAATCTGGGTAGGAGACTTCTGTAATAGGAGACTTTATGGCTTACCATGCTACACCTCGTGCAAAACCTAAAGATATTCTTGTACCGGAAGCAAACCTAGAAAGGAAACTTGTTCTCACCTTCCATATAAAGCCTAGAAGTAAAGGTTCCTTAAGGTTGACCCTAACTTTAATCCTCATATTAGCGTGAGAAAAATCACAACATTCTGAGTGCCCTATTTGCACCATTTCATCAAACACACTTATTAACTCTATTGTGACTCGAGCATTCCTAAATCGAGAGGGATCCCTTCCGAGTTGGATTGTAAGACCCGAAAACTTCAGGTGCCTACTTGCTAATGAATTAAATTATTAAAAGTTAAGTTAAAAATCTGAAATTATTAAATTAAGTGAATTAAAATTTTTCCAAATCGAAATTAAAACCCGAGAACTAAAATCCGAGCATGGGTTAGCTTAAATGGGCTTCTTGAAATTAAATTTGGGCCTGATTTCTTAAAGCCCAAAGTAGAAAATTTAAAACAAAAAGAAAATGAGAAAGGGGTGGCTGGCATTTTGAGGAGGACCTGGCAGTGATTCAAGCAAAGAGGTTAGGGGTCCAATTAAACTTGGGCGTAGATTAATTGAGTGTAATCGGGAAAAGAGGAGAGAGAGTGTGATTGGGACTGAGAACAAAATAAGGGAACAAGGGAACGCAAAAATAGGGGAACGAAAGAGGCGAAGCAGAGCAAAGAGGAAAGAGAGTCCGAGGGAAGCGAAGCGAGAGGAAAGCGAAACGAGAGACAGAGCAAAGAAAGCGAGAGATCGAGAGAACCTTACCCAGAAAAAGAGGAGTAGATAGACCGAGCGAGAGGGACGAAGAACTAGAAACAAAGACGAGAAAGAAGCGAGGGAATTCGGTTTTGGGAGCACAAGCGAGACCAAGAACAGGAAGGAAGGAGAAATGAGCGAAGAAGACAAAGGAAGCGGAGGCACTTACGGCGTGCTGCACTGAACGGCATGCGAACGAACGACGACCGGCGAGTGAGAGCGAGAGTGGGAAAATGCTGAAGGCAAAACACAGGTAGAAAGAAGAGGAAGAAATCGAGAGGTAGAAGAACGAAAAGCAAAAACACCCAATTTGAAATCTAGTCCAAACTGAAATTCTTAGAATCACTAAGAATCCAAGTTGAGTAATTCAAACTCATCCTCTAAAGATAAAACAAATTAGGTGGATTAAATTCGAAATTGATTCATGAAATTGGAAACCCTAAGTTAATTGAAGAAGTTAGAGGCCTAAATTCACGAAATTAGCAACTCACGAATTGAAAAGCATGTTGCGAATTTAGTGTCCGATTCATGAATTTAGTGATGATTGAGCATGATTATTGAACTGTATATTGAGAAATAGATGAAAGTAGCTTGAATACAATTAGTGAGAAAAATCGGAAAATTAAATTTCATGATTTAAGTGCGATTTTTCATGAATTTATCCTCGTTGTCTGAATTATTGGGAATTCATGTGTAGTCCAAAATTCCTAAAACTATTATTGTAACTTCGATAATTTATTAGAGTTTCCTGTAAATTTTGGTATGAATTGGATGAGTAGATTGGAAGATATGGATTTTTGAGTGAAAATGTGCTTGTTTTGGGCAAAATCGGAACTAAGTGAGTAACTGAATTAAGAACTGAAATTTAAGAAGCTATATGGCTAGATTAAGATATATATATCGATTAAGGAAAGTTATGAAACCATAAACCACCTATGTGCGATAATACGCAATCACGAAATGATAAGTTCATAACTAGAAGTTGTAATTGATATGTTATGTGATGACGTGTTCATTTTAAAGTACATTGATTATAAATAACATAAGCAATCTGGATTGATCGTACTCGAGTTGGAACTTGCTTATGTGAATTGTTAGTTGCGAAGATATTGCGTATGACGAGTGTTGTGCATGAATTGTATGAATTACGTGTATCTCGTCAAAGTAATAAGAAGATATAAGAAAATAAGAAACATAAAGAACTAAAGAAGGGAAAAACGATTGTGTTATTGATCTAAGACCCCACGAATTAAAGAACCCTCCGAAGCTATGGCCATAGAAGTGTCCGTCAACTGAAGCCACGAATTGAATTGTTTCCATGAATTCTTGACAGTATGCGTCCTTTAGAGTTTAAGGCTTGCCTCAAGGCCACGAATTGTTTTGCCTCGAGGCCGCGAATTGTTATGCCTCCAAGAACTGGCCCCACGAATTATTTTTGCTCCAAGAACTAGGTCTTTAGAGCTGAACATAAATCTTCTTTCCATTCGAGACTAAGAATACTTAAGAATTATGATATGAAGAAACGAATGATTATGCATGATGAACAAGAAAGAAAGAAGCAATGATTTGTGAAATGCATAATTGAACTCAAGAAGAAGAATGAGAAGAAGAATAAATCCTAATTTCATAAGAAATTAATACGATAAGAAGTAAGATATGATTTACGTGATGAATGATTTACATGATGAGTGATTCTATGACTTACTTACATAGAAAGATGAATGAAGTATGTCTGATTGAATTCATGAGTAATTGATGTCATTGTACTTCTTGGCAAGTTGGTAAGTTAGAATCTCGCACGTCTTAAGCATGTATGATCCGAATCACATGTTATGAATGAATGGTACACTTACGTGTGTTTGTTAATGAATTAATGTGCAAAGTGAAACCCGGGGTTGGGTTTGGGTTATTCACTAGGCTCATGGAGCTCATGACCTCACCAAAATTTCAAGTACGAAGCTAGACATCTTGGAGTTGCGTTTGGCTTTCGGGAGTAGCGGATCGACGGATAGAAGATGTCAAACTTACTATGTGTTCTTTTGTTTCCATGTTTGTAAGACTCGGATGTATGTTTATCCGAATGTCGACTATGTATAATAAAAGACCTATGTGTTTACTCCGAGTGTGTGGCTCGTTGAGCTTGTGTTGTTGATACTCCGAGCGTGTGGCTCGTTGAGCTTGTGTTGTTGATATTCGAGCGTGTGGCTCATTGAGTTTATGAAGGTGTTTCGTGCGGGGTTAGGGCTTTAAGCCAATGGGATTAGCCATGTTACGAGAGGAAACTCTTTCGAAATTTTCCGAAAAACCCTTGAAAACCTAGAAACACGCTTCCGCCAATCGGAGAAATAGCTATGAAGCCTAAGTTGAGATCTTAAGTAGCCTCGGGGTTCCTCTCGGGAACCCCGGCCTGTAATACTCCTAGGGTGGGTCCTGGGGTGTTACATGGATCCGAGTCCCACTTTATCAAAAGAGTGACTTTGAAAACAGATACTGGGCGGACGTTCTTTCAATATTAACAGCAAACCTTTTAGACATAGATGTTCGGTTCCAATAAGGTCCTCCCTATCCCCTTAATTAGAACAATGCAATATGAAAATGTCACCAAAAGCCCATACCTGGATTGTTCCTCCGGTCGCCCGAGTTAGAGTTGATAATATTTTGGACTTCGACCCATTCTAAATTCTTGTATCAATGAAATTTCCAAAAATCGATTCCTGCCACCATTCTTCCATGCTCCCATCACCTACGAGAGAAAGACGAGTAACGGTGGTCCTCTCATAGAGAGATAGGGAATGTGGGTATTAGGGTTTTGCATGGTTAAAAGTGGGAAGGGAAAAGAGTGAGTACGAGTTACCAAATCTTGCCAAACAAAGAGTTTAAGTAGTAGAAAGAGGTAGTAAACAAGTACATAGGCCAGAAAATTTGAGCTTTCAATGCTCAAATGTGAAGGTAGTTGGTGAAAGTAATAGATGAAGTCGACGAGACTTTAAAGATGTAGGTTGTCACTTCACTTGAGGAGGTTCCCAATGACCTATTGGAGTGTATAAGCCATTTACATAACTAAGAGCTAAATCTTCAATGATCTACTATGCTTCGAATATTGTGACCCTATCGCCTCCCTACTTCGTCGCATCATCCGTAAGCACAAAGGAGTAATGAGGTCGGTAGACTAAATGGCACAACACTACGTCTTTGAGAACCTCTTAAGTCACCTCAGCACTTGAAGACTATATTAGCAAAATATGATTGATGCCTCTTAACAACCAATAGGAAGGTCGGCTCAAACGAAGGGGGAGATAATCGAACCTTGATAGAGGTGGTGAAGTAAATGTAACAAAGAAGGACAGGTAAGAAAATGTACGAGAGTGTATCTCTCTACTTTCTCTCACTAGAAGAGTGCATTCTTATCATTAACAAAACCTAAAAATGCACTAGAGGCCCTAAATGAACCTGATTGGGTAGAGGCCATGCAAGAAGAGCTTAATCAATTTGAAAGAAACCAAGTCCGGACTTTGACCAATCGACCTTCCGATCACCCATTAATAGGAACCAAATGGGTTTTCAAGAACAAAATGGATGAGGAAGGGTTGGTAGTCAGAAATAAGGCTAGACTGGTTGCTCGGGGTATAACCAAGAGGAAGGAATTGATTTTGGGGAACCCTTTGCCCCTGTTGCTAGGATTGAGGTAATCGGAATTCTCTTAGCATTTGCATCTAGTATGACCATCAAGCTTTATCAAATGGATGTCAAGTGTTCATTTTTCAGTGGTTATATTCAAGAAGAAGTTTATGTTAAGCGACCCCTGGATTTGAAAACTCAAAATTTCCAAATCATGTTTTCAAGTTGTAAAAGGCTTTATATGGTCTTAAACAAGCTCCCGGAGCTTGGTATAAAAGACAAAGCAATTTCTTGGTTGAAAATGATTTCAGAAGAGGTCAATTGACAAAAGTATTTTCATAAAAACCAAGGGGAATGATTTTCTTATCATTCGGATATATGTTGATGACATTATTTTTGGAGCTAATAATGAAACTGTATGCCAAGGGTTTTACGAGTTAATGAGACAGGAGTTCCAAATGAGTATGATGGGAGAACTCAATTTCTTTCTTCGTCTGCAAATCAAACAAAATAAGGATGGCATTTATGTCCATCAATCTAAGTACACCAAGGAGTTATTCAAGAAATACAAGCTATAAGATGTGAAGCATGCAGCAACACCTATGAGTAGCAGTTTGAAACCGACTCGAGACGAAAAAGGTAAATCGTAGATCGAAATGCTATAAAGGTATGATTAGATCCTTACTTTATCTCACATCTAGTAGGCCAGATATCATGTTCGATGTCCGCCTTTGTGCAAGATTTCAAGCTAATCCAAAAGAATCACATCTTACTTGCGGTGAAGAGAATTTTTAAATATCTTACAGGGACTCGAATCTTGATCTAGGGTTCTTAAAAGACTCAGAACTAACTCTTGCTTGATACTCGGATGCCGACTATGCTAGATACAAAGCTAATAGAAACAGGAGCCTGCCAATTTCTAGGTTAATCACTCATCTCCTGGCACTCAAAGAAACAGAACTCGGTTGCTCTATCAACTGTTGAGGTTGAGTACATTGTAGTTGGGGCTTGCGAGTGCTCGGATTCTATGGATCAAGCAGCACTTGAAGGATCTTGAACTATCATTCACTTCTACCCGAATCAAGTGTGACAATCAAAGTGCCATCAGCATCACTAAGAATCAAGTTCGGCACTCAAAAGGCTAAGCATATTAAGGTCGGGTATCATTTTCTAAAGTGTACCTTCGGGTTAACCTCGAGTAAGCTGTTAGGCTATGTTGTCGATCCCAGAAATTAAGGTTAATACATCCAAATATCCAGGAAATCCCACCGCCGAAAACAGAAAAGGAGATACTAAGATTTCTTAGGACGTTTACGATACATTAGTCGTTTCATATCAAAATTAACTATGATCCGTGAACCCATTTTTAAGAAATTGAAGAAAGGGTCTTAGCCTATTTGGGATGATGAGTGCTAAAAAGCATTCAAGAAGGTTAACGAATATCTAGCCAACCAACCAATGCTAGTTTCACCCCAACGAGGGAAACCTTTACTTTTATACCTCGCTACAACAAAAACCGCGATGGGAGCCATGCTAGCTTAACGGGATGGAAAGGAAGAGTATGCAGTATAGTATCTAAGAAAGAAATTCTTAGATTATGAGACTAGATACACGCCATTAGAGAAGACATTGTTGGCATTACTCGGCCTACCAAGAAGCTCAAGCACTTCATGTTGGCCTACACCGTACATGTGATAGCACCGATGGATCCCATTAAGTATATCCTTAAACAACCGACCATCGATAGCAAAATAAGTAGATGGATTGTCAAGCTACCGAATTCAAACTCAAGTATGTCCCTCGAAAGCTATTAAAGGAAGGGTAGTGTCGGAATTCTTGGCTAATCTACTTGTAACTTAATCGCAACCCGAACACATCGACTTTCCGGACGAAAATATCTTATAAGTAGAAGTGGATATGTTGACCGTATATTTTGACGGTGTTTCCAATTAGAAGGGCTTTGGAGTAGGGATTCTTCTAGTCTCACCAAAGGGAGCACACACTCCCAACTCGGTTAAGTTAGATTTCAAGGTCACCAACAATGCCGCAAAATATGAAGCATGCATCACGGGACTTCAAGCTATCATAGAGATCGGAGCCAGAGAATTAGGGTTTTCGGTGACTCCAATCTTATCATTAATTAGATCTCACATAAATGGAAGGTACTTAGTAAAGCCTTGAACCCTACCAGGCACATCCGATTGAATTAGAAAAACATTTTGAAAGCATTTCATATACCCACCTTCCTAGGGATGACAACCAATTTGCGGATGTGTTAGCTAAATTAGCATCCATGATTAATATCCCTAACAGACATTCATTCAATGCCCATCCATATAGAGCGCCGAGTCGGCCTACGCACACATACGAACTAGAAGTGTCTAGTACCGACCAAACTAGTTGGTACCATGACATCTATCGAGTATCTGGACAAACAAGAATATTTGTTGGACTCCACACCTAGAGCTCAACAAGCCATCGGGATGCTAGCAGCTCAATTTTTCATTAACCAAGGACAATTGTAAAAGAAAACCAACACATGAATTAGCTTACTTTGGGTCAATCAACATGAAGCGGAGCGCATCATGGATGAAATTCATGGTGGGGAATGTGGACCCCATATGAATGGAAGGATGTTGGTTTAGAAAATTCAAAGGTTAGGATATTACTAGTCAACCACGGCAACAAACTGCTATGAATTCGTTAAAAGATGCCACAAGTGTCGGTGTATGCAAATCTACAACACCAACCACTATTGTTTCTCACGACACTTGCATCACCCCGACCATTCTCGGTTTGGGGCATTGATATCATTAGAAAAGTGACCCCTAAAGGAATGGGTGGTCACGAATTTGTACTAGTAGCAATTGACTACTTTACTAAGTGGGTAGAAGTAATCTCCTATGCAACCTTGACGTGTAAGTGGGTAGCCAAGTTCATCACTTGAAACATTATTTGTTGATATGGGGTTCCGCATGAACCGATTGGTAACCATGGTAGTCATTTCAAGAAGGAAGTAGCAAATCTACTAGAAAAGTATAAGATTAAACACCATAAGTCTTCTCCCTATCGCCCTCGGACCAATGGAGCAATCGAGGCCGCAAACAAAAAAATTCGCAAAATAGTGGAGAAGATGGTTGTCGGCTATACGGATATGCTCGATAAGTTGCTCTTCGCTTTATGGGGCTACCACATCTCCATCGGAACCTCAACGAGAGAAACACCCTACTCCCTAGTGTATGGCATAAAAGAAGTCCTTCCAATAGAGATCGCCATTCCCTCATTACGAAGCATCGCAGAAAGTCGATTCCCAACATAGGCTAAGGCACGCTACGAAGAGTTAGTTTTGCTAAAGGAAAGGCGCCTCAATGCTTTACATAATGTCCAAATATACCAGGCACGCATATCAAAGGTATTTAACAAGAAATTGAAGCCTCGTAATCTGTAGGTTGGAGATATGGTCCTTAAGGAGATTAGGGCACTAATCCAGGATCCCCGAGGAAAATATAGACCCAATTGGTAAGGCCCATTTGTAGTTAGTCAAATACTGCTCGGGAGGAGCGGTAAAATTAACTAATTTGGACGGTGAAGAGATTTTTCAGTACACAAACTTTGATCAACTAAAGAAATACTATATTTAACATGACACTAAAAATATGGTGTAACAGGCCAAGCCCAACTCAACCAGGCGGCATCATGGGCGGCGCCGGTCACCACCCGGACAATGGTGGGCCAGTCGAGCCGAGATAATCCCCCTTGGCTTTTTGTTTGTAATTATTTGTCTTGATGGTCTAATCGGACAGTCTACTTATCTAATTAATTGTTCTTTTTATTTTGGACGGTCCATTGGTTTAATTAATTCTTTAATTGTTTTGAGTACGATGCAATTAGGCGGTCTAAATTTATTTACTCCTTTAGGTGAACGATAAAAATAATAATAAAGCATAAAAATGAGCATAAAACTTACTTTTTACTTTTATTAATAAAAGATAAGCCTACTAAACCTAGCAATCGGGTCATTCGGTTTGGGCCAACTTCGGATTGATCTCGTTCGGGTCCGATTCGGTTTCGGTTCGATTCGGGTTAATTTCGATTCGGTCAACTTCGGGTGAAAATTAATTCGGGTCGGTTTTGGTTCGGGTTAGGTTAATGTCGGTTCGGGTAGGCTTCGAGCATGCTTTCGGGTTAACTTTGGATCGGGTAGAAATCGGGTCGGGTCACTTTTGGGCCAGGTTGATATTTGGTCGTGTCGTGTTAAATTTTTTACAAAACCTTTTTGAATTGAAGAAAAACTTTTTAAAGTTAATTTATTATTAATATTTTTTATTTTACACATTTTTTTGCATAGATTAAAAAAGGAACGTCGTTTATTTAATAAAAAAGATACTAATAACTTTTAAGAGATAAATGTAAAAAGAACAATTTGAATATTTGACTCTAAATTTAAAACAAGATAAACCAAGTTGATATTTCAACACGTCGTATAACACTATCTTCAAGCACATATTTTCAAACTTAGCAATCACTTGATATACAATACGATATTATCGGGTCCACCATCATCCGTTGTTGTGGATCCGCTTGAATACAATTTGAGGTTGATCAAAATTGTACCACTACAAGTACGAAGTCCATCTTGAGAGACCCACCAAAAAATGTGGATTGGATCGAATTCGGGTCGGTTCGGGTAACTTTTCTTCGGGTTCGGGTCAAAATTGAGTTCGAGTCCGATTCGGTTCGGGTCTAGTTCGGTTCGAGTCTAGTTCGATTCGGGTCATAATCGGGTCAATTATATTTCGAGTCGGTTCGATTTTGGATCGAGTCATTTCGGTTCGGATTAGAATCGGGTTCATTACATTTTAGGTCGATTTGGTTTTGGATCGGTTCATTTCGGTTTTCAAGTTAAAATCGGTTTAACTATTTTAGATGTCGGTTCGATTTGGGTTTCGGGTCGTTCGGGTTGACTCGTTCGGTTCGAGTTAGTTTTGCCAAGTCTAAAGCCTACTACTTACCTGAATATAGCTAATAAAAGGGAAAAATAAAAAACAAGCGTACTACTTAGAAAATAAATCGTTCTAAAGAGGCAAACTAAAACTTCCTATATTCTTTTATTCTCTCTAAAAATTAAGCCCTAGTCTATCTTCACTTTCTTCCCTTTCGGATCGCTAGACTTAGCCACATCATCACTGGGTGCGCTTCTTTAGCTCTTCAAACCTACGGGCCCTCCTCTCTTTAGCTTTCTTAGCCTCGGATTCCCTTCTGCGGCCCCGTTCATCTATTTGGGGGTGTACTTCACGTATTTGAAGAGGAGCAGTAGCGAGGAACAGCAACTCCGGGATCCCGTTCTCGAGTCCTCGGTGCCTTACGACATTTGGGGTCTATTTCCGTTATCCACTCTAGATAATATTCAAAAGCTGTGGTGGTACGTTCATCAACGAGTTTCGGTAGTTTCAGCAAGTTCATCCAATACTGAAGCCACAATGAAACCCACCTAGAAGCTGCCATGACACTGCAAACAATTCAAAGGTAGCACGCCGGACACGGTCTAGATAAGGGATCGCTCGCTCCAGTCCCATTCTACTGCAAAATACGAGTCAAAAAGTAGTATGTACTAGTTTTTAGTACAAAGGGCTGGTGCTCAGTATGTGCCCTAAATTGGGAGACTTTCTAATGTTTAATGTACCATTCAATGGTACTATGGTTTTTAAGTGAAGCCTCCCACCGGGAAGCGGGATTATCTATTACCACATCCAATCACTTCCACTGATTGAAATGTGTTGCCACGTACGAATCCACTTTTCTAAGAGCTTGAATAAGTTGTAGGTGCTCCATCAACCAAATCTGCATTCAACGAGATAACAAAAATCATAAGAGTCCTGCACGGTCAAATTCAACCTTTTTCACGGCCCAAGAGGAGCAAAAATAAATAAAATAAAAAGAGAGAAAGGACACAATACGAAAAAAACCGAGACTTTTGGGCAAAAATCGAAGGCTTTTTAGCCTCGGCACCGCCAGGATAGCTGCGCCACGGCGGGCACCGCCGACCTAGTCTCACCGAGATGGTCCCGAGTTATTATTTTACTGCTCACTGAAATAACAAGGGGCTCCCAACGAAAGTCTTCATCCGGGTTGAATTCGACCCAGTCTAGCCCTATAATGGTTTCAGCGAACAATCGGCGGAGTCGAGGAACAATACTCCTCTAATTGCTCCACAAAGCTCAATAATACGAGTAGGAGCCATATCCATGTGGCCTCCTACCAGCGAGAAACCACCTATCGGACAGGTGATGATAGCTCGACGTCTCGGAATGAGGGACTCTAATGAGTACATTAGGTGGTAATGCTTTATCATATTCATTAAATCCACTCGATCCCTAATAAGAATCCAACTTAGATTCCTATTATTCAGCTTCGAAGGCGCTTGTAAGTTTCATGCATATTCTCCGAGGACTTAGGCATAACGAGGTTTTGTATGACGTTGGATGCCCAGAATGGCATCAAACTCTTCGAGTAGGGGACACAATTCCTTATCCCCAAATGTGAAAACGTGGTAATGTGAATCCTAGTAGGCCATAGCAGCCCTCGGGAAAGTCCAATAGACTTTCACTGTTGAATATTGAATAGGGTATTCGAGTCCATATTTGGACAATCCCACCCTATCCACATTTGTCATCTCATGCATCTAGCGGGACAACTCGGTCATATAATTCATCTTTGAAAATATAGGCGATTTGAAGGCATCGAGGAATTTTCTTAAGATCTGTTTTTCGAAGTGAAGACTCGGACACTTGCCCAACACATTTCGAGTTGTATCGAAAGAATCGGGTATAAGAACTTCTTAAGTATAGAGTTTTGATTCCAAGGAATTCTCCGATCCTTAGAAACTTTTATGAAGTAATAAAGCATATTTTCTAAGTGATATAGCATTTACTTCTCGTATTCTTGCTTGTCTCTGTGTGACTCGGAAAACGAGATATGCGTGTCTCACTTAGTTACGAGTCCCTCATCACTTAGATATATTGCATGCTTGAATAGACTAGTATTTCGCTTTATCTCATTCGGATCCGACTTCATGTTATAAGTTCTATTTTGTTGGAGTCGGCGCTTCTAGTCCGAATCTTGCTTAGTCTATATCAAGTTATTTCACTCTCACATTCTTTATGTAACTTGATTCTTCGCTTAGACTAACTCTTATGGAATTTTGAGTTTCATGGATATTAGACTCGGAAAATTCCATTCCTTTTCCGACTCGGATAATGAGTCGACTTAATTATCTTAATTATATTATTATTTGTGTCTAATCGTGGACCAAAGTATTTTATACTTTGAGAACCAAAATTTGATTTACTTTTGTAGGTTATTCAAACGAGGATACACTTTTTGAATTACAAAAGTAACCTAGGCTTCAAAACGTCAAATCACCGGCGAGACATGGCTTTTCCTCTTCTCTGTCCCACTCCCGAGAAGATTGTGTCGTGGGCATCTGTTTCCAAATCTGGAAAACTGAAACGCCAAGCTTAACGGTGGTTTCCACCTTATCCTTCAAGACATCGCTAGTTGTTTTGGGACTTCCAAGAGAGTTAAACCGTTGCCCAACGTTCATATCACAACGGATACTTTCCGAGTGACTCGAAAGCCCTTATCAACAGATCACAAAGGACTCTCGGTCTGCAGATGGAGATAACGCCTACTCGCCTGGTCATCTATAAATAGAAGCCAACTCACAAGACTTGAAGATTGCCGAACCTATTGTTAATACACGTACTTGAGAAAAGTCATTGTATTTACTCTCAATCTTCAACTTACAACTCCCACTCTGTAATTCATTACCTTCGAGTTGTAAGGTCTTGTACTTATTTACTGAACACTTTCTTACTTTACGAGTAAGGTCCCTTGACTAAGTCTGTAAAGGTTAACTCGGCTTAGTTGTCCCTAGCTGTAAGGGTTATCTCGGCTAGGAAGTACTCGAGGCGGACCCGGCGGGAGGTTAGTGGGGTCAATCGACCCCCTCTCAAAAAATAAATCTTTTATATAACAGAAAGTATTATGAAAACTTAATTAACTCGGTTGGTAAGAGCCTTGATATCCAAACGAATGGTCCGAGGTTCGAAGTGCATTGCAAGCAATGTCTCCTATTTTTTTCCAAAATTTAACTTTTGAACTTCTTCCTTTTATTTCCCTTCATTAGCCAGCCCACAACACTCTGCCTCTCGCTGCGTTTGCCGGTGGCCGCAGCCCCGCCCCAACCTCTGCAGCATCAACGCCGCGGCGCCTCCGTTGCCGCTGCTGCCCACGCGACCTCCCACCACGCCACCGTGCTCTGTCATTGCCCGGCCAGTCGGAGCCTCCCTGTCGCTCTCCCACACACTCTCTTTCATCCCGGGGAACCACACCACCGCACGGCTCAGCTAGTGGTCACCGGCGCCAGCCCCAAACGATTGCGAGCACACCACCGTCCGCCGCCACTACCAGCCGCCCGCCCGGTCGCCGGTGCACCTCCTCTTCTCTCGCGTACCGCACGCTCTCTTTCATTCCTAAGTCTGTAAGTTCACGACTTCTAAATTTTATAATTTCAATTCAATTTAAGGTATAATTTGTGTGATATTAGATTTAATTTCTTTAATTTTATCCTTAATTTATGCGATTTTATTGATTTTTCAATTTTAGTTCATTCGTTCTTTATACCAATTTTACTCCGAGCGTGTGGCTCGCTGAACTTGTGTTGTGAATACTCCGAGCGTGTGGCTCATTGAGTTTATGAATGTGTTTTGTGTAGGATTAAGGCTTTAAGCCTATAGGATTAGTCATATTACGGAGAAAACTCCGCCGAAATTTTCAATTGTTCACACTATTATTTAGTTTATTTCGACACCCCTTCAGTAAATTCCTGGGTCCGCCACTTGGAAGTACTAGATCGAGATAAGGGAATTTCGAGTCTAGGAAAACTTGTAAAGAGTTGTCTAAGGGAGCAACTCGGGTTCGGTCGATCTATGGTATTTTGTGGACTCAAAATAGTGGATTTGACTTCGTGCTTGGACTAGCACGGTCCGTGGTTTTCTGCCCCGGGAGGGTTTCCACGTAATCTTTGAGTGTTCACTTTCGAGTTCATTCTAGACTCGGACAGCCTGAAAGCTTTAGCTTAATTTGTTTCTGTACTCTTTACAACATTTACGAGTCCATACCTTTCGACTAAGCTTTTGACTCGGAATGCGTTTTTGTCTTTACTTTTGTAAAAGAGTTTGGATTTCTACGAAAATCCTCCATCACCCTATTCACATCCCCTCTAGGGTGACTCGAGACTCTCCCGAGCAAACCTTCAATTGGTATCGAGCCTAGCCTTTCGGAAAGGATCTAACCATCCAAAGGTCTAAAGATCAAATGGCTCGGAACAACGGAGAGTTCGATGAAGGAAGATCTTCCAACGAGACCACCAAAATTCAAGGGATCAAACTTCGGGCACTTGGAAGAAACTTATGGAATGTTTCCTCATGGATCATGATGAAGATGTATGAGAAATCATACAACAAGGAAACTACATTCCAATGAAGACAGAAGAATTCGAATCATTCCCAAGACAAAGGTCGAGTTTACTCCAGGAGAAGCGAGAGAAGTTCGGGAAGAACTTCAAGGCAATGAACATTCGATGTGCGCCATTAGCTCGGAAGAATACAATCGGGTGTCTGCACTGTGACTCAGCAAAAGAAGTGTGGGACACACTTGTCAACACTTACGAAGGCACTAGCCAGGTCGGACAAGCGAAGATCGGCCGAGTATCTTCATAAATATGAGCTATTCAAGATGGAGCCGGAAGAAAATATCACTCGGATGTTGTAACGCCCCAAATTATAATCATCCATAAAACCAACTCGTAACATAACCCAATCAAATTTAAGAAATATTTGGCAGCGGAAACTAATATAAGCCCGGGGCATTACCGCCGTCTCCTATAGTAGAGACAAGGCTTATCCCCTACATTTCCCATATTGACATATATATTATACCTATTTGTACAGGTAGTCACGAGCGTTTATACATCATATACTGAAACTTAGATAATACAAAAGTCCGTATGTTGGTTAACACATAATCCAAAATACATTAGTCACCAAAACACAACACGCAAGTCACCGCCCGATACTAGCCTTTTTGGATTCTTTTTCATCTGTTTCCTTCTCTTCATGCAGCTTCTGTTTAAATATCGGATGCTTCTCTTTCCCTAAAAGAGTTTAAAACATACAACATAAAACATAAAACATAAAATGAGCGATTGGCTCAATACGTTACCCTTGCACTCGTAAAATAATTTCAAAGAGTCGGTGAGCACGCGTGCGATTTTAAATTCATTTAAAACTCAAATGTTTTAGCAAAATGCACAGTTTGTGTTTCCTGTAAACTTCTCAATTTCATTTTCAACTTCTCAAACGTTTTAGCCTCCGGCCGTCACTAGGACCCTAATTTACATGCATTTGTAGCCATGGTTTCGATTAAACGATTCGATTAAAATTCCCGTTTATCGGGAAGGCCCAATATACGGCCTCAATTAAACAATTCAATTAAAGTCCCCAATTATCGGGAAGGGCCCAATACGATTAATTCTCGCTAGCAGACATTTATGAACGATTAACGATTAACGATTAACGATTAACGATTAACGATTAACGATTAACGATTACGATTAACGATTAACGATTACTTGGGTCCTAAAGAATTGTAGGCCGGAATAAAAACAAACAAAATAACGTTTTATAAAACAATTAAAATGTAACTATCTGGGAAGGGTACAAGCAATAACGTACCTCGGTCGATCGTTTGCTTTTAATTTCTATTTTCTTTGCTTCCCTGAACAGTACGTTCCTATTGAATTTCGTTTTCAAACAGAAATTTAATATTTGCATTAATAAACTTATTAGCCTTTCTTGTACCTATGTACTTTACATTTTGATCAATTCAATTGTCTAAACCACTAACGGGTTTAAAACTCCAATTTCCTCCTTAAATCAATTCTCTCCGAAGCTGTTATACTTTTAATTATATATACCTCCTAACCACTAACTCATTTATTAACTTCCAAATTACAAATTTCAACTTCACAAAAGTCACTTCCAATTCCAATAAAACCTCCAAACATATTTTCATCCATTCTCAAACATTATCCTAACCCAATTCGATTAATTCACCTCCCTAGCATAGCCTATAACATAAACACTTTTCACACGCCCCAATCAATTCGTTCATGCTCATATAGAAAATCAAACAAGCATGTTCACAATTATGAATATCCCAAATTTATCTCCAATATCAATTTAGCACATAACAAACCCAAAAATCCAATTTCACATATATCCCAATATTTCACTACTCTCCAAAGTTAATCCAATTCCACCAAAACCAAACAATTCATTCATAATCATATAAAAATCAATCAAGCGCATGTACAATTATAAAGAAACCCCCAATTAATTTCCAATCCCATATGAACACATAATAATCCCTAAGTCCAATTTCATTTTCTAACACAATTCCTTCAATTCCACCATAACCAATTCACAATTCACATATACTTGCCTAATTATTCAATAACAACATAAATTTGTGATAAAATTTGCTTGGAAATTAAAGATTGGAAATATACCTCAAATTGGGTTAAATGTTAAATTGGATGGTGGTGGCTCGGTGGTAGAGCTCCGGCGGCTCGGGCAGCAGATTGAGCGATGGGTTGGTGGCGTCGAGCGCCGGCGGAGGCCAAAGGTGGCGACAGCGGCCGGCTGGCCGGACTGGCAAGCAGCAGCAACAGCAGGGGCTGTTCCGCCCTGCTCGCGACGGACAACGGGAGAAGGAGAGAGAAAGATTGGTGGCAGCCAGGGGTTGGTGACGGCTTGCCGGTGGTGGCCGAGGCGCCGGCGATGGCTCGGTGGCGGTGGCAAGGGGCAGCAATCGGGGAAGTGGAGGAGAGCCGAGAGCGAGATGGAAGATGAAGTGTGTGTGTGTGCTTGTTTAATAACCCCCACTTTATCGATGTTTTCTCGAGACTTCTAGCAGTAGCAGACAATTCATCCTCTTTTTTTTTTTTAATCTAAAAAAATCTTAATATCTTCCTCTCGATTTTATTTTTGATTTTACCACCCGATTAAATGTTTGATCACACATTTGCCTATTTTCATTTGCTTATACATACTTTCTAACTTTTTTTTTCATTTACTTATTATTTAATTATAAATAAATCGTGTTTCGAGACACAATTTTTTTTTTACATAATTTTTTTTTTACATAATTTTTTTTTCTTACATTATTCGAAATGTGAATTGTACAATTTACCCATTATTATTTGCGATTAGCACATTTTATTTCGATTTCGTACTCCGCACGGCTCACTCGCTCTTAAACAATATTAATACGATAAAATGCAAATTTAGAATAATTAATTATGATTAAGTTTCGAGGTGTTACGAGATGCTCATTCGATTTACCGAGATTACCAACAATCTCAAATCACTAGGTAAGAAGATTTCCCACGAGGAAATGTGCGGAAAGATACTCGAAGTCTACCCAAGAGAAGATGGGCTCCCAAGGTGACTCGCCACGGAGGAAGCACGTAACCTGTCACTTTTAAAGCCGGACGAGCTCATCGGAAAGCTTCTCACTCACGAAATCCACTTAGAAGAGGAGGATGCCGAAGGCAGTACCAAAAGAACATAGCACCGAAAGCCTCGGAATCCGAGAGAAGCAAATCTGAGTTCCTCCGACTCGAAGAGGATCCCATGGCACTCATTGCAAGAGGCTTCAAGAGAATAATGAAGCACAAAAGATGGGACAAAAGGCCAAAAGAGGAATTCTACAAGAAAGATAAGAGGGACAGAAAAGGTAACTATTCTTCTCCCTCAAAGTTATCTTTATCTAAGAATTCTGGATGTTTTGAGTGTGGTAGCAAAGACCACATAGTCAAAGACTGTCCAAAGAGAAAAAGGGACAGAAAGAAGAAAAAGGCTATGATGGCAACTTGGAGCGATGAGGACTCATCGAAGATGACGAGGACTCGGACGACTCAAAATGTCCGATGGCAATCTCGACTCGAAGCCGAAAGAGAGTCGGACTCAAACTTAGACAATCAGCAAACTAATCCTCAAAAGGTAATTGAATACTTTCTCAAATTCTCCAAAGTTGATCTAACTAAATACATTTTTACTTTGGAAGATAAGTCCAATTCGACTCCTCTCGATTCAAAGAACAACTTGAGTCAATTTCTTCCGAGAGCATATCTTTGAAAAATGAATTGGAAAACCGAGACTTACACTCGAGAGAACTCAAGGCTAGTACTCAATCCAATGAGACCGAGTCCGAGTTACTCGGAAAAGAAAATGGGCAACTAAAGCGTAAGCTCATTGAGTCTCAAGATCTGTTCTTAAAATTTACTCAAGGTAAGAAAAACCTTAACATGCTATTAGGAGCACAATGTGTTTCCTTCAGGAAAGAAGGTCTTGGTTTCAACAAAGAGGAGGAATCTAATTCCTACTTAAAACTATTCAAAAGGATTCCGTAACCGTGAAGTTCGGAAAGCTGAGCATGGTCCCATTCACGTAAATGAAGGAAGG
Source organism: Talinum fruticosum (assembly GCA_021018815.1). Classification (NCBI taxonomy): domain Eukaryota; kingdom Viridiplantae; phylum Streptophyta; class Magnoliopsida; order Caryophyllales; family Talinaceae; genus Talinum; species Talinum fruticosum. Next base: position 1,536,120 of record JAITYX010000003.1, on the reverse strand, counting down.
ACTAAGCCCAGAACTATTTACAAAAAGAAACTATTTTCTCCAGTTTCAAAGGAAAGGTTTTCAAAAGAAAGAGGCACGGACTCAATTCTCTGCAAGGAAGACTCGGAATCGGACTAACCCCAAAGTCATTCAAATCTGGGTTCCGAAAACCTTCTTCCTCGTAAAAGGACCACAAGTAAAGAATGTTACTCGGGTTCGTTAGAGGGAGTGGGAAGGGTTAGACTGTTTCTATTTTGCAAGTCACTCAAAAGAGATCAAAAGGTCACTGGTACCTTGACAGTGGGTGCTCACGCCACATGTCCGGAGACGTAAGACTTTTTTCGAGTTGGAAAAACATAAAGGAGGAAAGGTCATGTTTGGAGATGATAGCAAAGGAAAGATAGTTGGGATAGGCAAGATTAGAAAAGGATGCAATCTGGTCACCCAGTTTATCTGGTCAAAGGATTAAAGTACAATCCGCTCAAGCATCTCTCAATCGTGCGATAAAGGTCAAGAGGTAAGATTCACTCGGACCAACTGCTACATTTCGGATATTACAACCAAAGAGATCAAGCTTTCGGGTAAAAGATTAGGTAACACTTATATTATTCCTCTTTCGACCCGAGTCAGAATTTATCTTGCTTAAAAGCATCTCTTCATGATGACTCATGGACATGGCATCGTAGATTAGGCCATATTAGCATGCATACTATCAAAAAGTTGGCGTCTCATGGTCCGGTTAGGGGTTTACCTCAACTGCGCTTTTGAGAAGGATAAAGTTTGTGAAGCATGCACAAGAGGGAAACAAGTCGATCCTCATTCAAATCTCTCGAAGATGGTTTCCACATCCAAAGTGCTTGAGCTACTGCATATGGACTTATGTGGTGAAATCCCTATTAAGAGTCTCGGAGGTAAATCATATATCTTTGTTATTATTGATGATTATTCATGATTTACCTGGGTGTGTTTTCTTAAGCACAAAAATGAAGCATTCAAGGAGTTCAAGCAAGCTCGTAGAAAAATCCAAGTTGAGTCTCGGACTCAGATTCGGAGAATCGAACCGACCATGGAAGAGAGTTTGATTACTCGGAATTCTCGAGTTTTATGACAAAAATGGCATCTCTCACAACTTCTCAGCACCAAGAACTCCTCAACAAAATGGAGTAGTGGAGAGAAAGAATCGAACCCTTGAAGAAATAGCAAGGACTATGATGATTGAGCACAACTTGCCTTACTATTTATGGGCCGAGGCAGTCAACACAGCCAACTATACTTTGAATAGATGCCTTATCAAACCCATATTGAAGAAAACACCTTATGAGCTCTACAAGGGGAAGAAACCAAATATTTCCTATTTCAAACCATTTGGATGTAAGTGTTTCGTTCACAACAATGGTAAGGATCACCCGACCAAGTTTGATGCTCTGGTCGGATGAAGGTATTTTTCTGGGGTTACACTTCTCACAACAAAGCTTATCGTATTTTCAATAAGAAGACTAATAAAGTGGAAGAGAGCATCCACGTTATGTTTGATGAGCTTGAATAGGAAAACCAAGCGAGTCTTCTTACTCGTAGTTGAAGCTCAGCAGAGAAGATGATGAAACCGAGTCTACAAAGACTCAAACTCAACCAGCTCGTAATGAAGTCACTCGGAATGAAGTGACTCGTAATGAGACAACTCAAGAGCTCACTCGTAACGAACAAGCTAATGAAGAAGATCACTCGTAACAAGCTTCGAAGATCGAGTAGCTCAGCCGACAAATCTTGTGAATCGGAGAACCGGTAAAGCATTCAAGTTTACTTCTAGTCACCCACTAGAAAACATAATATCTCGATATCAACAAGTGGGGTAAGAACTCGTTCCTCTCTTCAAAATCTATGTGCATTCATTGCATTCATTTCATTAACTCGAACCCAAAATGCACTAGAGGCCCTAAATGAACCTAAATGGGTAGAGGCCATGCAAGAGGAACTCAATTAATTAGAAAGAAACCAAGTCTAGACTTTGACCAACCGACCTTCCGACCACCCAGCTATAGGAACCAAATGGGTTTTCAAAAACAAACTGGATGAGGGTGGAGTGGTAATTAGAAATAAGGCTAGACTTGTGGCTCAAGGTTACAATCAAGAAGAAGGAATTGATTGTGGGGAAACCTTTGCACCTATTGCCGTAATCGAAGCTATTATAATATTGTTGGCATTTGCATCCAAGCATGCATATTAAATTATATCAAATGGATGTTAAGTGTGCATTTCTCAATGGTTTTATTGAAGAGGAAGTCTATGTCAAGCAACCTCCGGGTTTTGAAAACTCGGAATTTCCAGATCATGTTTTCAAACTTCAAAAGGCTCTCTATGGTCTTAAAGAAGCTCCTCGAGCTTGGTATGAAAGACTCGAGCAATTTCTTGGTTCAAAATAATTTCAAAAGAGGTCAGATCGACAAGACTCTCTTTATAAGAACCAAGGGGAAAGATTTCCTTATTGTTCAAATCTATGTTGATGATATTATCTTTGGAGCTACTAATGAATATCTCGTGTCGAGAATTTTCCGAGTTGATGTGTCGAGAATTCCAAATGAGTATGATGGGAGAACTCAATTTCTTCCTTGGTTTACAAATCAAACAAGATAAAGATGGGATCTACGTTCATCAATCCAAGTATATCAAGGAGCCGCTGAAGAAATACAAACTTCAAGATGCAAAGCACACATCTACACCCATGAGCAAGCAGATGATAAAGCTTGACTCGGACGAGAAAGGTAAAGCAATAGATCGAAACTCTATCGAGGTATGATTGGATCGTTGCTATATCTTACTTCCAGCCGGCCAGATATAATGTTCAGTGTTTGTTTATGGGCAAGATTTCAAGCTAATCCGAAAGAATCACATCTCACTCGCGATGAAGAGAATATTCAGATATCTTGCAGGAACTCGTAACTTAGGTCTCGGTACTCAAGAGACTCGTAACCGACTCTCACCGGATACTCGGATGCGGACTATGCCGGATACAAAGTTGATCGAAAGAGCACTTCGGAGCTTGTCAATTTCTGGGTCAATCCCTAATATCTTGGCACTCAAAGAAGCGTAACTCGTAGCTCTATCAACTCACCGAACCCGAGTATATTGCAGCTGGAGCATGTTGCGCTCGATTCTCTGGATAAAGCAACACTTGAGAGATCTTGGACTTTCCTTCAAATCTGCTCCAATCAAGTGTGACAATCGAGTGCAATAAGCATCACCAAGAATCCAGTTCAAGCACTCGAAGACAAAACATATTAAGGTCGGTATCATTTCTTCAGAGACCATTCCGAGAAAGGTGATATTGAACTTGAATTCATCCCTCCTAATCTTCAATTAGCTGATATCTTTACTAAGCCTCTTAGTGAAGATCGGCTTTGTTTTATTCGGAATGAGCTTGGTATGTTAAATGCGTAATCGTGTGCTATCTTTGTGATAATCTCATTGCATGATTATGTGTTATGTGTTTCCAATTTATTAATAACCATTAGCTCGGTTGATCTAGTGATACTTGGGTTAGTAGTTATTAAGTATTTTTAGTTTCGAGTCACTCGAAAACCATTCCGAGTCATACTCAAACGTCGAGAAAAATTTGGACTTCAAATTTTCCGAATTCATCTCTTGATCGGTGGAGAAGTTCGAATATATTTTCAAAATCTTTTTCTCTCTCTCTCTTGGGCGTTGTGATCGGACGCTAGCCATGGATCTCAAACTGCTAGAATCTTAACCGTTGAGAAGAGAACGGTCACACCGGTCTACGATGACCGATGAACAAGCCGAGTCGAACGGAGTTATACTTAATGGATAGTTGACGGGCGTGTATTTCTTCTATAAATAGCACCTATTCATCTTCGTCTCGATACTTTACATTTCATCTCTCTCTCAAACAAAACTTTTACGGAAGCTTTCTATGTACACAGTTATCTTTGAACTTCTTCAAGCAACGAAAGAGTTCATCTCAAGTAAGTTCGACTACTCTCATCTCTTTCTTCTACTCCTTTTCTTTTGCTCTCGTCTACCTACTCTTCTCTTCTCTTTCTCGTAAAGTTTCATCTTTCTTTCTCATACTCAAAATGCCTAAGAGAGGTAATCATCCGGACTTTCGAGTCTCTTCCTCCTCCAAAAGCCTCACTCCAAAACCCGTAAAGCTCAACCCCTCTAAACCCATTGTCACCCAAGCATCTCGCGCTGGATGACAAGTTCTTCTCTACAACCAAATTTTCTTGGTTGGCTTACATTCAAACCACCGGAGCGTATAACTTTCTTTGTTTCAGCGAGTTCATCTATCCCGAACTCGTTTCGAGTTTTACACTCACCTCACTCACTCGAAGGTGTCCTAACCTCTAGAGTTCGGAATGTGACTGTTCGCATCAACACCTCTCTCCTCCACCGCCTGTTCAAGGTTTCCTCTCTTTTCTTGAACAACAACCCTATTCCCTTCACTCGAAGTTGCCGACGACTTCTTTGAATAATACGCTAAAGAGTTCCCCGAGTCATAGAAAAACTTTTCGGTGACTCGGTTGAAGTCGAAGCACAACTTCGTAGCTTTCGCCGATGAGAACCTTTTTCTCTCAAGCATTCCAGCAAGGAGAACCCCAACTCCAAGCACCTCAAATCCCTTTTGACATTCTTGAGGGCTATGAAGTAGACCATTTCCCTCAATAATTGAGCGGATGGCAGCTGTGTCAGCTCAACTCCAAAACAAGAAGAACACCTCCCTTCCCTTCGAGTGGTCTTCTCACCCTTGTTTTTAAACAATTCAAGGTTCCTCTCCCCTCGGACCCCAATGTTGTGTCCGAGGCCGCCGTTGTTGTCGGCAAGAAGGAACTCCAGGGTACGGATACCAGGAAACTCAACCTCGGTGTCCGGGTGCACAACTCGTAGCCGAGGCCTCCTTCTCCGCCTCGGACTCGGAAAAAAACCCCTCTCTCTCTCCTGCCCCACCTGTTGGTGCTTCCACATCAGTGCCTCAAAATCTCTCTCCGCTATTTTGTCCCCGTTTTCATGGACAAAATCGATTTGTGTCCTCTAATTTTAAGGACCTGCTCGGCTCTTTCAAGTCTCGTATATCGGTCTTTGTTCATCCACCAAAAACCACCCAATCCCAAATCCGAGAGCAAGCAAACATTGGTTCTTGAGATGAGGGAGTTGGTGAAGGAGCGAAGGAGCCGGTCGAGCTCCTCGGAGAGAGAAGGTCCAAGGCGGGTCGGGACCGTGGCGACTCGGACTCTTCGAAGCGTCTTCGAGCCTAGGTCCGACCTCCTCAAACAGCGGGGAGGAAGAAGAAGCGAGACAACGAAGCGACAGACGCCGAGGAGCTGCGGGCTGAGGCGGCTCCATCCGGGCAAGGGGTGGAACACACGGAAGAAGGCTGTGGGAACTGGCTGAGGGTCGAGTCGCTCCTCAAGCTCAAATAGCAGTACTCGGCTCGGACGGTAGTCCGAGTGGGTCGAAGACCTCGCTGCACCAGCAGGACGGATCGAGCGGCACCCTCCAGCCTACCGAGGTCCACAGGGAGGAACCCCTAGATCCTCTAGTTACGGGTCGACCACTCGGAGCCGAGCCCTTAACGACGATCCTGGTTCTCCTCTGCCGCGCTCAAGCACATCGTCAAGATCCTACTAGCGCCGGCGTACCTCCAAGCCCTCCGCTTCCACTCGGGCATCCCCCTTTCCCTCGTAGGCGCCATGCACCGAGTCATAATTCCACGATCTGCTAGATTCTTCTTCTTTCGAGAGATTTTTACTTCTTTCTTTTGTCCGGACATCAAACTTGTACTAATTGTTCTTTTCTTCCCACTTTCTTTGTTGTTTTTCACTGAAAGGCAAGGGGGAGAAATAGAGTCACAAAAACTTGTTGTCTTTTTTAGGGGAGCTTTCCCTCTCAATCTGTGTACTCTATTTAATTTCAATGAATTAATGCTTTCTCTTCAATTCTATCTCGTGTTTATAGCAACCATTTACGAGTTAACATTATTTCATTGTTAAGCATATTTCTTTTGCTCCGATACATTAAGCTTGCTTTACTATCCAAAAGCAGATCTTTTTCACTAACAAAGTTTCTGTCTAACTATGGAATGCCTTTCATTAAAAAGGGGAGATTGAAGACTCGGACACTGCCCAACACATTTCCGAGTTGTATCGAAAGAATCGGGTATAAGAACTTCTTAAGTATAGAGTTTTGATTCCAAGGCATTCTCCGATCCCTAGAAACTTTTATGAAGTAATAAAGCATATTTTCTAAGTGATATAGCATTTACTTCTCGTATTCTTGCTTGTCTCTGTGTGACTCGGAAAACAGATATGCGTATCTCACTCGGTTCCGAGTCCCTCATCACTTAGATATATTGCATGCTTGAATAGACTAGTATTTCGCTTTATCTCATTCGGATCCGACTTCATGTTATAAGTTCTATTTTGTTGGAGTCAACGCTTATAGTCCGAATCTTGCTTTGTCTATATCATGTTATTTCACTCGACATTCTTTATGTAACTTGATTCTTCGCTTAGACTAACTCCGATGGAATTTTGAGTTTCATGGATATTAGACTCGGAAAATTCCATTCCTTTTCCGATTCGGATAATGATCGACTTAATTATCTTAATTATATTATTATCTCGTGTCTAATCGTGGACCAAAGTATTTTATACTTTGAGAACCAAAATTTGATTTACTTTTGTAGGTTATTCAAACGAGGATACACTTTTTGAATTACAAAAGTAACCGGCTTCAAAACGTCAAATCACCAGCGAGACATGACTTTTCCTCTTCTCTGTCCCACTCCCGGAAGATTGTGTCGGGGTTGTCTGTTTCCAAATTTGGAAAACCGAAACGCTAAGCTTAACGGTGGTTTCCACCTTATCCTTCAAGACACCGCCAGTGGTTTTGGGACTTCTAAGAGAGTTAAACCGTTGCCCAACGTTCATATCACAACGGATACTTTCCGAGTGACTCGAAAGCCCTTATCAACGGTCACAAAGGACACTCGGTCTGCAGATGGAGATAACGCCTACTCGCCTGGTCATCTATAAATAGAAGCCAACTCACAAGACTTGAAGATTGTCGAACCTATTGTTAATACACGTACTTGAGAAAAGTCATTTATTTACTCTCAATCTTCTACTTACAACTCCCACTCGTAATTCATTACCTTCGAGTTGTAAGGTCTTGTACTTATTTACAAACACTTTCTTACTTTCCGAGTAAGGTCCCTTGACTAAGCTATAAAGGTTAACTCAGCTTAGTTGTCCCTAGCTGTAAGGGTTATCTCGGTTAGGAAGTACTAGATCGGATAAGGGAATTTCGAGTCTAGGAAAACTTGTAAAGAGTTGTCTAACGGAGCAACTCGGGTTCGATCGATCTACGGTATTTTGTGGACTCAAAATAGTGGATTTGACTTCGTGCTTAGACTAGCACGGTCCGTGGTTTTCTGACCCAAGAGGGTTTCCACGTAATCTCCGAGTGTTCACTTTCCGAGTTCATTCTAGACTCGGACGGCCTCAATGCTTTAGCTTAATTTGCTTATGTACTCTTTATAGCATTTCGAGTCCATACCTTTCGACTAAGCTTTTGACTCAGAATCTGTTTTTGTCTTTACTTTTGTAAAAGAGTTTGGATTTCTACGAAAATCCTCCATCACCCTATTCACCCCCTCTAGGGTGACTCGAGACTCTCTCCGAGCAAACCTTCATGAAGAAATTATAAATAAAGGTTTAGAAGACATGATTTTTAGTATCCAGACGGAGGGTCTAATTTGTAGTAGTTTCCGGGTTCGAGTCCTCTTGCGCCACACCATCGAAGACCATCGGTGCCTCGATCTCATGCATGGTAGGTACCTGCCAAACCGACCGGTCTCCCTCTTTTTTGGCCCAAGCATTCCTTGGGCCATACTCTTGTTTTGCTACGAGGCCCATTTCGGTCAACCCCTATATTGGACCATGCACTTATAAGTTCCTACTTTCCTTTATATTATTTCCTTTTGGGGGAATAGGGGCTGTGCAATTTTTTCGATTTGTCTTTGTCATTTTCCTTAAGAATTTTTCACATTAGATTCATAAAAGAAAGCATTTCTAGAATTGAGTCCTTGCATTCATCTCATTGCATAGAGTCAAAATTTCACAAAATATTAAACATTAAAAACAAAAGCACCCTACAAGGGATTGACTAATATTCGTCATCGGAAGCATCATCAAAGAGGTAATTGCCTAAGTCCTCTAAGATGGATGTGAAAAGCTCGACCGTCTGTACCGCTTGTAAAGAATTGGCCCCATGACCCCAAGGAGATTGGGAAGCTTCATGGGAAAGCCCGCTATAGGACATCCGGTGGAAGTCAATCGGGTTTCCATGATGATCAAGTGCTTGAAGAGGTGGGATGTCCATACAATCTTCAAAAAGCTAGACCCAACACCGGAAGAATTAGGCCCGAAAGAACTAGACCACGCTTGAAGCACTTCGATGATGTAAGCGACGTGAAGAGTGTCGGGAAGTGCATGCTCTAGTTGTACCACCGAGAGGGCATTTGTTGGCTAAATGAATGTGCTTGAGCTCCCAAGCCACCAAGGAAACCTCCTGATGAAGACGTCCTAGATCGACGCCTCTACAAAATGATAAAGCAATTACCACATTCACTAAAAGCTCAAAAAAGTTAGCATTTACACTAACAAAGACTCACTCGGAATGTTTGGAAAGTCTTCCAGTAGAATAACTCTTGGATACCCCTAAGGGCGAATTGGAATCGATGGACATGGTCCGAGATTGCTCCTGGTCATACTACAAGATTTAATGGAGATTAGTAAGATACTTTTAGCACACAACTAAAAGTAAAGAGCAGTAAAACTCTTACTCCTTGCCAGTTCTTAGGGAGAGGATGCCTCACACACTCCTCTTCGAGAATATCCGGAATCCTTATATAACATGGGGATTCCCAAGGTAGGAGACATCCACATCAAGACTTGGAATATGGATATCCTCCAGGAGAAGCTACAATAAGATGAAGTTAATTTCCATGCACGAAATTCAACTACACAAAAAGGAGGAAGAGATGAAGGCTCACCAATCGGATCACAATCTGTCCCAAATGGTGAGCATAAGATGTATACAAGTTTAAGAACTGGGTATAAGGATACCTAGTAGTCACTTCCTCTTGCTTCTATTGAGAAAGGGAGCGAAAATAAAACATGGTTTGAGGCGGGTCGTAAGGAACGAACGGAGGCCATGTGTTGTGGCGGATTTGAGGAGTGACTCGCTCGTCAAGGTACCAACAAAACTCGAAAGGGCCTTCAAACAAGATCCTTCTCTCACTCAATTCTCGTGCAATGCCTACACTTGGACGGAGTTGAAGTTGGACCCATGGATGGAAATTGGCCTGTACACACGGGACCCATAAGGAGACGACAAAAAGGGTAAAAAACTAGGCACAAATGCTCTGCGTATGATAGGCGTCGGCCACCACGGCCGTGCCCACCGGCTAAGCACAATCCATGGGCTGGGGTAACGAGTTGGGCGATCAACAAGTTTTCTTCCGGTTGCATTTTGGCTCAAATTTAAAGCTAGAAGGTGACATATCAAAGCCACACAGTTGAGAGCAGACCTCAAGAAGCCTAGGTCATGAGCTTTGGGTCGTCGAAGATAGATTTTAGCCCATGATACAGAGGTCGGGAATGAAGGGTGATTCGTTGAACCGAGCAAAAGGCGTGGGAAATATTCATATAGCCACGATTACATTTTTGCAAAGACAAGTGAGATATTTTATCCATACAAGATAAAAATATTTTGGAAATAAGAGAAGAGATGAAGCATACCTCAATGATCTTCCACAAGCCACACAGCGAAAGATAATTCGTCAAGTTCTTCTCGAGGCTTGGTATGCCTCACACCGGAGCGTAGACCCCTTATGAGGCAATTGTAAGTGGGTGCACCCCAGTTAAGCTCTCTAATCTTATCTAGGTCCGCCAAGTTCACCAAATAGTGAACATGTACCTTAGAAGCTTGGTCGGAGAAAATGGATGTGCTTAATAAGAAAGCAAGCTTGACTCGGACTTGTTCGTTGAGGTGTGTGTTGAGTCCAAAACTCGACATTTTCAAAAGCATCAAAAAGAAGATTGTATTTAAAGAAGTTGTCTTGAGGAAATCTATTAGCCACGGGACCGAAGATGTGATGTATATAGTCCCGATTTTTGTACAAGTTTCGTTCGTAGACTAGAGGCTCCCCGAGAAGCCCGAACCGAACAAGATGGAAAAATCAAGAAGCGTGATGGTCATCTCACCAAAAGGAAGAGGAAAAGTGTTAGTTGTATCCTAAAAATTCTCACTAATAGCTCTAATGGTATCACGCGTTTTTGTCACACAAATGACTATAAGTGATAAAAAGGGAACCAAACCCGACATTATTCATGATGTCTTCCAAAGGGTCGTTCCTTTCTCTACATGTCTCCATGAACTTCGGTATAGCCCCATTACTGCGAATAAAATTCTTTTGTAAAATCGAACAAGATTTTTTAGTGGAAGTACTACTCCAAGTGAGCAAAGATAGAATATTAAGCCAACAATATTATCGATGGAGTAATAGCAAGTAAAGTACGTGATTCTCGGCCTCCACCAAGAGATCCTTTGGGCTCAATTCATCATGGGGAAGCCACTATCGCTTTAGGAAGTTATCATGAACCGAATTCTCAGCCCGAGTCCTTCCGGTTGCATGAGCCTTTCTTCTAGACATATTTGGAGAGATGTTTTGAAAACCAACTAGTTTTCTCAAAGAACAAAGCAAGAGCACAACAAGAGCAAAGCTAGAGAAAACAAGAGAGGAGTAAGTGAAGTGTGCAAAATGAACATACTAACTCCCTTTTTATACACAAACTTGGCGAAGGCATGCCAAACACACAAGATAAAAGTCAAAAAATCAAGAGGAGACCAAGAAGGGAATCTAGCGATGCACGGGGCCAACCCCGCCAATGGTTGGCCGACGACGGCCACGAGGCTCGGTAGCGTCCCATCGCGGCGGCTTTCCGAGTCCTAGCTTGTGAAGTCCCATTATGCATGGCAAGTGGGCGTTTGGCACCATGTGTATGCAAGTGGAGCTTTTGGACCCACCATGTCGGCTTTTGCGGATCAGATTTTTAGTACTGTTTTCAATTGAATTATTCGAGATAAAATACTAAACTTTCATCAATACGATTATCTACTAACAAAAATGTTAGTACAGCAGATTATTAGGCCAAGCTTTAGATCAAAGAACGATCGAAGTTTCAGCACAAAATTTCACCGAGCTTTAGGCTCGATCAAGCCAAGCTCGGGATTCTCTTACCGGACTTCAGAATGCACACATAGCGATCAAGTCCAAGCTTTGTCTTGGAGCTCGGGTTTGACGAGCAACCAATTCCGGACACTACACAACAATAAATGTTTGAAACAATGCACAAAAAGAGATAAGTATCCTTTAGTGTCTACATTGACCCTTCGTCTTTCGGACTCGGCCAAATCGGGGCTAACTATAGACACCTAAAATGTGTCATCTCTTATCTCTTTTATTCCTGTATTTATTTTGTAGGCCCGATGATGAAATCTCAAGTCCTTTTTGAGGATTCGGATCACGGACGGTATTTGATTGGTGTGACGGAAGCTAGTAACCCACAAAAACCCTTTAGCACCAAATAAATAGTCTTTTGCCTTGGGTCGAGTCCACAAAGTCTTTTCTTTCGGATGGTCCAAGCCTGGGTCAAACCTCTAGAGTCAACGGAAGTCCGGCGCCACGTACAGGGAGATTTAAGGCTTAAAACACGGCCTTTCACCACCACCATCTAACCAAGACATGAAGCTAAAGACATCAAAATGTCGTCGTATAGTCGGTGCCACGTTTCATGCTCGAAGCACCAAACGTTGCGTTTATGTCCGACCCGCTACACGGGTTTCATTTCATCTAAAACATTGTGTTTTGCCTAGAGTCTCGCTGCAACACGGAAGAAGTTGGAGGATCAAAATGACGTCGTTTTGGCCGGTGCCATCCATCCCGGGATCCAGTTCTATCCTTTGATTTTGGTCCACTTTTTTGTGATTTTATAGCCGGCTCATGCCTTGTTCTAGACGACTGATTAAATCCAAACCATAAGTTATTTTGTGACCTAACCCTCTCCTATAAATAGAGAGCTTAGGCTTTCATTTTGCATATAGCCATTTCCTATGCTAAATGTCGCTGAAACCTAACTAAGAGCTACCGAATGCAACTCTCTATATTCCGATCTCTTGGTTTCTTTTCGATCTACCCCCATCATACTTCCTACATTTGAACCCTAATCCTCCATTGATTGCATATAATGTTTTCCTTAACTACACTCAAAACTCACAAAAAAGCCCCTTCCAATTCACCACTTGTCACATTGTCATATCCGGATCTAAGATCTAGATTAACGAGTGGGACAACCTGAGGGCACCAATCCGACCTTTGCGATGATTTATTTATTTATGTTTTACTACATTTCTTATTGTGGACAAAAGTATATCGCATTTAAATTTCTCCCCGCCCATTGTAATTTTTTATTTCGGCTTTCGTTTCTTTTCGCTTTTCTTTCTTCCTTTATTTCTTTCATTTATCATTTTTCGTATTTGTTTTTACTACTTTCATTAGCATGATTTGAACATCTAACTATGTTGTGTGCTTTTATTTAATATGTTATCTAAACTCACTTTTCAAACTAGTAAAGGTCGTTGTTTGACGGGCGGAACGGAAGGGCTTAACCCTATGTTTCGTACCCTCGCCCCGAATTCGATTCTCGGTTCTAGACCAATGGAGTCATTCTTTAAACTCTTCCAAGATTAGTTTTCCCATACTAAGTTTGGAAGAGTAATTGTTTATTTTATTTTTGTTAGTTTTTATTCCTAAAGCCGACTAGCGACTCCTATTTTCGATTCATTTCTCTTAATCTACCTCTCGGTTATTTCGACTAAAAATTAAAAAGGGGATTCTCCGGATCGCCGGTCAGGCCATAGGCCGAGGCTGACCACCTTAACCGCGACCCCTACCCGGTGTCTGCCGACCACACGGAGCCGGCTTTCGCCGGCGCCGAGTAGTCAATGGGTGGAGCTTCGGTCCGGACCGGTGTTTTCACACCGGTTTAGCCCTAAAGCCCTCAGCAGAGTCAATCAAGCCCTAATTTTTTCTATTTTTCAGTTGTAAGATAATATCCCGGATTTCGAAAATAATTTCTAAAATAAAATTATTAATAAAATAATCATTCAATACTATTTAATATATTTTAACTTAGTTTGTAAAATTATTGTTCTCAAAGTTATATTTTAGAGACGTTCTCCTCTCATCTTTCTCCCATCTCTCTTTTCTCTTCCTTGTAATTCTTCATCATATTGCAGCTGGGTTTGGGACCTTAGAGATCATAAAATTTGGTGGGTGATTGAAAAATCTTAGTTGAATTCGATCATCGAGCTGAAATTTTGGTTAGTCTAAACTCAAATCTACTCTACTTGCTATTTCTTTCTCTTGTTTAAAGTTATTAGTTGCTTCAATTGATTGCATTAACCATTTTTTTTATATTTGTAGATGACAAGTGTAATTGGATGTCAATTCCTATTCTTGTTCTTGATTTTCGATTTTAGTGAACGTGATTAGTGATTGGGTCACAAAAAGGCTACCTTGTTGAATTGTGGGTTTATGTCTCTCAACCAATCAATTCTAGTGATAGGAAATAGAACTCGGACAACAATTCCATGTTCTTAATGTCTTTGGCAAAGGATTCATCCTTGGTAGCCACCAACTTGCCCGGAAGGAAAAAGGAGAAAGGAGTTGGGTTGGTTAGTAAGAAGAGGAACTTGTCATAGATGAGGGCGGGGAATGGTGGTGAAGGAGATTTTGTGTGAAAGAGGTGGTGGTAAAGGAGGATGGGAGTTAGGAAGGGTGATGGAGGTAGAGGCGGCTACATGGCGGTGGCAGAGGTGTTATTTATTGAGGTTTTTATTTTAAAAGCTTCTAATATTTCCATTTTTTTAATTATGTTTTTTTACATGAGGGAAATTATGCCCTTTATATAAAATAAGGCCCTATTAGTATATTTTGTCAAACATTAGGGTACCATTATTGAGTTTTCAAAAAGAACCTTACAATTGTTGCACCAAATTTTAAGTTACCTTTGTTTAATTTTTTGCACTATTAGGCTTCACTTTACTCCATTTTGTGTATATGTGACGTGCCATAAATACTCTACCGAATTATTTTTCCTATGTCATCACCGAAGCACGACCATACCCCCAAGTAAGTTTCACAAGGAGAAAATTGAGGATAGTGTCATAACCAAACCAAAGCTACATTAAAGTTTGAGTATGGCGTTGTTCGCTTGTCATCTTGGTTATATGTTTCTCCTTCGGTCATATTTTGTCTTTTATTGATTAATGACAATCTTACTTTTGGTACTTTGAAAACTAAGAGCATTCTCGAGTGCTAGATCCAAATTTTGGATCTCTTGATGGGTTCTACCCTTCCACCTAATCAAAAGATCCAATTTTTTATTTCTCATTTTCTTACTTTTACTTCTCAAGGAAGTCAAATTTTGGATCTTTAAATAAAATATTCCTCATTGACCCACAATTCTACACATATTTATATGTAAAATGCATGGCTTAAGACAAACATAAAAACAAAACGATGTCATTTCGGACACCACCTCAGCAAAAAAAAAAAAAGAATCTGACTGGGTCCCTCATCTCTCTTCCTAAAGATCTTGCATCTAGAAGAGGAGAGGGAGAGTTAGGAGCCCCACTTTTGGATCTCTAGATCCAACGGTGGGGATGCTCTAATAATTACATTCGACTCTCCCCTGCTGATAAGAGCATATTTTGACTTGATTTTTAGGGAATCTCAATAATGGATTAGGGAATATTATGCTTAAAATATTTGATTTATATTCCTATTTCCATATTACACTTGGTGTTTTTGTTTTTGATGTAAATTTGTAACTTTTGAGGCCAAAACAACCCAATTTCCTAAATTTCTTGTCAAAACAAGTTGACCACGGTCCTTCCCTATGGAGCCCCAAACTGTGGTAAGAGAATCAAAGCAAGAGAAGTTAGACCAAGGCCACTCCGGGCTGCCGGGAGTGACCACTCGACCGGAGTGACTCCTTTTTCTACGGTTTTCGCATGGCTGCTCAAGTTACGAGGGTTTTCGAAGTTTTGAGTGATGAGTTATGGCTATTTAACGGGAAAACCTGCAGCATCCATGGAGGAATCCATCCATATTTTCATACCTTTATCATCCACATCAAACCAAAGCATATTTGAAGATCAAAGAAGAAGATTGACGTAAGTTGAGGTGATTCCATTTGAAGTCGAGCAATTCAAGTGGAGTTATTAAAAGGCATCAAGCTTATTCTTCGTTCTTGCTTGTTGAGGTTTGATTACCATGTTTAGGATTATTTTTGTTAAGTTTTCAATAATCATGCGTAAGTAGTTTTAGTTTATCTAGGGATTTGTAATCCAAAACAATGTTGTTTGATTAGGCTTTCATGATTTATGCTTGAATTCCGATGTTGAATCATTAGATAATTGTGTTCTTCATGTTTATAAGTATTGTCAAGGCCTACAATACTTGTGATTTAAGATTAGTCTATGAAGTACTGAAAAGTGAAATGGAATAATCCGACAACCAACTTTCTACCTAGTTTATGAAATTTGAGAAAAGATTAGTAAATTAGGGGACCACTTTGATAATTTGAAATCTTTAACTTTGATTAACTTGAAAAGCATACGAAAGTTGTTTGTTAGTTTAATTAGAGCAATTCTATTTAGCATCGAAAGAGCCGTAAAATTATTTGATTATTGATCCTTGATTCAATTGAAAGAGTGATTGCACAAATTAGGTTTTAATAATCAAACTCATTGTTAGGAAAACAAATCCCTAAATGCCTTTATCCATTGATTTAACCTTAGATAAATTTCCTTAATTTTAATATTTAGAACTAGTTAGAGAAACAACCAACTCAAAAATTGATTTGCTTAGCAATTGACTAGAGGGTTAGTTTAGTGCGTTGCTACATCGAGTCCTTGTAGGATCGACCTTAACTTGCTACAACCATACACCGTGCACTTGTGGCCTGTCAAGTTTTGGCATCGTTGCCGGGGATCCTATCCTCGGTAGCCATTAGACCAATACTCTTAAATTGACTAAGTGTTTTATTTTCTTTTTCTGTTTTGATTGCATTGATAGTTTTGTTTTTGTTCTTGCCATGTTTTCTCTCCTTGCATGCAAAATGATGAATTGTTCGAGTTTGATCCCGAAATTGAGCAAACCTTCTCCTCTAGACGGAAGAATCAAAGGCTAGAGAAGGCTAAGAAGAAGTAAGAAGAAAACTCCAAACAAAAGCCCAAGATGGTCGATGAAGAAAGAAGAACTTTTAGGCAATATGTACACCTAATGTCACTAATCTGCCGACGACCATCAATGTTTCTAATGTAGCGGCAAATGACTTTGAGTTGAAGAATTCCATCATCAACTTAGTGAGAGCCGACCCTTTCCATGGCCTCCCTAATGATGACCCTAACCAGGCATCTTGCATTTTTCGCCAAGCTTATGGCACTTTTAAGGCAAACAGGGCTTCACCGGATGCAATCAAGCTGCGATTGTTTCCGTTCTCACTTGAAGGGAGAGCATGGGAGTAGTTTGACTCTCTTCCAGTGAATTCCATAAGCACCTTTGATCAACTTGCAAGTGCATTCTTAGCGAAATACTTCCCACCAAGTAAGTTAAGAAGTTTGAGGAACTAGATTTCCACCTTTGTCTAAGAGTCGAATAGGACACTATGTGATGCATGGGAAATGTTCAAGGATCTCTTTCGGTAACGCCTTCAACATGGATTTGAGAAATGGGTTCCCATTCAAGCTTTCTACACTGGAGTTGATGATAAGCGAGAGCCACCATCCTTGCAGTGAGCTGGAGGGAACATTATGAGCAAGTCAGTCGATGAGTGCCACACCTTGATCGAGCAAATGCCGCCGAACAATTTTCGGTGGTTCAAGCCCCGTTCCATGAGAAGAGGAGGTAAGTTCGACGTTGATGCGGTTTCTGTCCTTTTGGCTAAGATTGATGCTATTACAAAAAAATTGACCGTTTGAATGTGAATGTTGCCTCTCTCCTTCCATGTGCTTCATGTAGTTCTTATAAGCATGAGACTTTGTTTTTATTACTGTGGGTATGGCTAGCAATGGACCAACCGACCAAGCCAATTTTATTGGCAACCTGAACCCAATGCCAAACTTTGACCCTTTGTCAAATGTTTACAACTTGGGATTAAGGTATCACTCTAATTTTTCCTACCGTAATAACAATCGCAATTGGTCCACAACAAGTCCAAAGACTACCCGCTCCTGGATTCTAAAGACCTACCCAACCACAAATGCCCCAAAAGTCTAACTTGGAGGTCATGATGGAAATCATGCTTTTGGCTTGACAAAAGCAAGATGAGATTATCAAGCAATTAGTTACAAAAGTTAAAATTTTAGCCACCCATAATAAAATGCTTGAAACTAAGATTGCTAGCCAAGTTAGCTCTTCCTCTAGCCTCCGGGTAAGCTTCCTAGCCAACCCGAGATTAACCTTAGGGAACAATGCAATGCCATAACTTTACGGAGTGAGACACAATTGGCTGGGCCTAAGGGTAATAGTAGTGAGCATGTGGTCATTGATATGAAAAATAAGAATGATGAGAATGATATGAATAATTTGAATGATGTTGTCAATGAGGAAGTGTCTACACCCTCCATAGAGTCCTTAGTTGATGGTATTGTGCAACCGAGAAGGAGACTCCTAATGACCGAACAAAAACTCCCCAAAGAATCTACACTCCACCTTTACCATTCCTATAAAGAATAGCTAAGGCTAAGCTTGATATGCAATTTGGGAAGTTTTTGGAGATGCTTAAGACATGCAATACGAACATCCCTTTCGTTGATGCCTTTGACTCAAATGCCCTTGTATGCTAAATTTTTGAAAGAGATCCTCTCCAAAAAGAGGACATTGAATAAGCATGAGACTTTTGCATTGAGTGAGGAGTGTAGTGCGTTGGTCCAAAGTAAGCTTCCTATAAAGCTTAAAGATCCTAGGACTTTTTCCATCCCATGCTTGATTGGGAATGTGTCCATAGATCATGCTTTATGTGATTTAGGGTCAAGTGTGAGCTTAATGCCCTATTTTTTCTGTAAGAATTTGGAATTAGGTAAGTTAAAGTCCACCACCATTTCTCTTTAATTAGGGGATAGTTCCGTGACATATCCTTTGGGTATTTTAGAGGTCATTCCCGTCAAAGTTGGTGATTTCTTTGTGCCTATGGACTTTTTAATTCTTGATATGGCTGAGGATACCCACACTCATATCATTCTTGGGAGGCCTTTCTTAGCAACTGTTGGGTGTAAGATTGATGTGAAAGAGGGAAAATTGACCTTTGATGTGGGGAGCATCACACCGATTTTGAATTTTATAAGAAACATGATGTTTCTCCCATTTCTACTGAATGTTGTAGTGTTGAGATGACTGATCAAGTGACATGTGATAAACCTTTACATGAAGGACATGAACTTGTCAATGGTAAGGTGGTAAGGGTTGAAATTTTTCCTTTGCCAATGCTTGATAAGGGCATAGCCTATATGTTTAATGAAGTTTGTTTAAATGAGTGTGCTAGGTTGAAGCTTGCTTTGGTTGATGTTCCACGCATTGGAGCTCTTAATTTGGACCTCAACTCGAAGGTCAAATATGATGGTGGCCCGTCCGATGGTGACCGCCCATAACGAGATAGTGATACTTGATAAGGCTATTTGGAGGTACCCCATGTTTAATAAGGACGAGCGTTATATCTTTCTCCGATGGTCCCTTCTTTTACATGAGTTCGATTTTGAAGTCTATGATAAAGGAGGAACGTTTCTTGAGAAGTCCCCTTTTCTTCCAGTTTATCCTCTTGCCTTAGACGGATGATTGGAGCTAGGTCTAGCAAATGACCTTAAAGAAGTGCTGCTTGGGAGGCAACCCAAGGT
This sequence comes from Talinum fruticosum, assembly GCA_021018815.1. Lineage (NCBI taxonomy): Eukaryota > Viridiplantae > Streptophyta > Magnoliopsida > Caryophyllales > Talinaceae > Talinum > Talinum fruticosum. Next base: position 1,517,103 of record JAITYX010000003.1, on the reverse strand, counting down.
GATTTCTTTCCCTTTTCTTTTTAATTTTTAGGTAGTTTGCATTTTGTATAAAAGTTACCATTATATGCACTTGAAGAATGATTGTTCTCTCTCCTCCCATCACATTGATTCTTAATTGCATTGAGGACAATACTTTGTCCTAGTATGGGGGAGGGTTTTGCATTAATGAAGAATGGTGTATATAGTTGCATATAGTTACATTTACTTTACTTTAGTTTTCTTAGTTTTCTTTTATTTGTCTTTTGTTTTTAGTTTTTTTTTTTGTAATTTCTAGGCTTTGCATTTGCATTTAGGTTGCATGTAGGGGTAGTTTTTATTGCTTTAATATTAAAAAAATCAGAAAAAAATTAAATAATTTGGAAAAAAATGAAAAAAAATTAGGTTAGACTTAAGGTTAGTGAATAAATCCTCTAGTGATGATTCTTAGGTTAGGTAGTTTTTCTTTTGACTTTGTTTGATCTTGTATGCCCCGTTTGTAAATAAAAGTTTTTGAAAAGAGTTTGTAAGAGAATCTTGGTTTAGGATTGCACTTTGATAGAGATGATTAATTACCCTTATTGATCTTTTGGTGTAAGTTTGGCATGTGAAACATCTTAAATTAGGATTGATTGTTGAGCATTAACTCGTGAGACGACTAAGCTTCGAAAAGACTAATCATTTTTATTAGTCTCATGTTTTCAATGTGTGATTCTACTTTACTTGCAATCTTTAGAACTCGCTTTGAATCTCTTCAAAACCGCAATTTGCATTTGCATTGACAATATGATAGAGACATCAATTATTGATTTTGTAAGTTACACGAGCCAAAAAGTCACCCTTTCATATATGAAATACCGCTTTTAGCTCTTTTTTAACCTTTGACCACTCTTTTTGATTGAACCTATATTAACAAGCCTTGGCCAAATACATTTCTCATACCCTTAAGCCATTGCATAAAGTGTTTTGAGTGTGAAATGAGTTGATTGTGATAAATTTTGTGATTTGGTTCATGGGGAATAGTTGTGAAATTTTATTCTTGGACCTTTCTCCACTTGTGTAGTTTCATTTGGGTTGAAAATTGAAAACTTACCTAGTATAATAAATTTGTTTGTTTTACCATTCAAAAACTTGACCAGCAACCTCAGCAAAAAAAAAAAGAGAATCCAACTGGGTCCATCCTCTTTCTTCCTAAAGATCTTGCATCGGGAAGAGGAGAGGGGAGTTAGGGCCCCACTTTTGTATCTCTAGATCCAAAAGTGGGGATGCTCTAATAATCAAATTCTAACTCTCCCCACCTGCCCCACGCCCACTTGCCTCACCTCATCTCTTTTCCTTGCTACTTATATCATGGATGAGGGTCTATGAATCCGTTGATGTGGCATAATTTGGATAAGAAAATCTAATTTTGTTTTTATAAAGGGAACCATGAAAATAAGGGTTGTATTTTAAAAAATTAAAACAAGATATCCTATATGATAACTTTGGTTTTTAAACCCAAATTTATATTATAATTTACAAAAGGATATTAGATGTTAACTTTCATATATTTATTAAAATACAAGCTTACAAATGCACAAGTTTCTGTTTTTTTTAAACAAAAATTAGTAGCTTTTCATTTCACTATCAAGCTCCCATAATGAGCATATTTACAATTCAGCACCCTCATTCATTGTGCACCTCATATATTACACGCATCTAAGTGTCTAAGTACAATCAAACACATGCTGAAATTGTTTCATCCACTAACTATGTATGTCAAAAATTTTGTTGTAGAAAGTATCCTTGATCAGTTGAACCATTAATCAGGTTTGGTTTGTCCTTGTTGAAGCAGACTTCATTTCTTATGTGCCACACTTCATTTATGAATGCAATCATTATAGTCTATAACAACTTTTTCTAGAATCTACTACCCTTGTAATTGATTATCCAATTGACAAAACTTTGTAAGACTCCAGATTAAGCTTAACTTTTCAGTCAATTAAGAACACAATCCCTCATAGTCTTGGTGAGAGGGAAATCAAAGAAAAATGCTTCTGAGTTTCAATATATGCTAGAAAAGGGGCATGTGTCATCCATTCCTATGACATATGTAGCAATTCTAGCTCTTATTTGCAATGTAGCGATCTGTTCTAAAACACATCTATTTAACATTAAAGTGATATATGATTATCCTTGAAAAGTATATGATTGACTTATATGATGATTCCTACCAGGATAATTAACTTTGTATGATTTATATGATTTATATAATTCCTATGATTTATGTGAAAGTTATAGGCTTGAACTTAAAGTTCGATTATTTTACAATAAAATATGTATAAATGTGGGATGCGTCAAGTCTAAAGTATATGTTACATATTAATATGTGCCTTATTGAATTGGCATAGAATCATACGGTTATAAAATATAGGTTATGTGTGAATTATTGTTATTGGTCAAGATAACGATAACAACATTTATATACTTAATGGTCACATGAGGACAAATTGATTATAAGAAAGGATCATATGATGATTTTATATGTGACAAGGGACAAAGAGACACCTAGGGTACTAGGGTTGTAAGCCTACTCTAGGGTAATTAATGTAAAGGTAAAAGAGCTAAGAGTAAGCTTCAAAGATGCATGGATTAAAGGTTGACAAATTGAGCAAGTTTTGGCTCCTTTTTGCATGTAATGAGATGTCAAAACAAGAGCATTAATAGATGGAAAAGCTTAGACCAAGTGTTTTGGTTTAATTGTTGACCAAGGAAGAAGAACAGAGGATAATTATTCTTTGAACCTCCCACACGTTTTTACCATATGTTAAAGGAGAGAAGTGATCATATTCATGGGAGTTATGTAAGGCATGTGTTTGGGATCATTCCTTGCCAAAATTCAAAGTAATCAAAGTGAAAAGAAATAGAGAGGGAAACCGGAAGGAAGTCACAAGATTTGGAGGCTTAGTCAAGTCGTTAGAACTTACCTCCCAGGTCTATGTGAGTTTTAGTTATGTTTATGTTTTTAATTAAGCATGATTAGTACATGATTAAAGGAGTGCAAGATTTACTTCATACAAGTATATGTGATTACAAGATGACTAGAGGAATAATTATAAGTTGATGAGATAAAGTTATTAAGCATAAACCGAAAGCTATGTATATGGAACTTAACAAAATGATATGGAGTGTTTTTGTTTTGCATATAAAGCAATGATTAAAGGAAATTACAAGTTGATTCATGGTCTAAAATATGGTTATATGTCTTGGGAAGCTTGAGAATTATTGGAGGAAATGATGTGAAAAGATAACATAAGGATTTATATGACAATATACGATTGATCTTCAGCAAGAAGTAGAATATAGGCATGGGTATAAGGAGTTTTTGGTCACAGTTAAACAAAGGGTTTTTATGACTTTGTAGGAACCATGGTCCCCGGGGCCCGAGCTTCCCTACTAATTGGCGATTTTAAATTTTCTTTTTGAAGATGAAAATGATTTAGGGTTTTGAATATTTATTTTTGAAAGTGGGGATTGACCTCTTATTTAGATGTAGGAGAGATAGTTATATTTTTAGATTTGCATCTATGAATTTCAAGTTTTTTCATATTAATTTGTATTTTACTGTCAATAAGTTTTTTTAAATAAGGATAATTATGTTTTTTCAGGGTTATTGGATTAAAATAAACTGTACTTTAGGGAGTTTGAATGATTATATACCATACTATAACATTGATTATATGTACGAGTGTACTTTAGGGGTATTTATTATTTTTAAACCATACTACTTATTTTACGGACGGTTATATACCATTTTTCTTTTGGTAAGAAATATGTGTTATATTTCATTACCATGAGACAAACGTTTTCATCTATAAAACTTGTCGGTTAGAGGAGAACCTTTATACTATACTAGTAGATCCTCAATTTTCATCCTTATATGGGCCTTTTTATAAATATTTACTAGAACCGTAATCTAATTCTAATCGTTGCTTGCATCTCATAGACATTTGTTGGGCCGTGTTGTAACTCTTGTTAAAACATTTGTTGGGCCGTGTTGTAACTCTTGTTGAAACATTTGTTGTTCCTCTCTTCCCATATGTGATAAGTGATAGTGGTCGAGCAAAGGCTGAGTAATTTGAGGATTAATTTATCCCTGATTTTTCCAATAACCTCTTCAATCCTCTTTGTGCTTGCTAATAGGCTGGTGGATCTACAAGTAAGCCAAGGTATTTTGGAGCACACTTTGATTGTAGTGACACCTATAGAACAGATGTTGATGATTTTCCATACTATTGTAGCATAATTGGCATAAGCTAGATTGCACTAATATGTTAAATTTGCCAACCTATCCATTGTGGGAAGCTTCTCCGGTACATTCTCCAAAAGCGAGAAAATGTTCTTAGAAATACTATACCTGTCCCAAATGATTTTTAGTTTAAAGTTGTCTAAAAAAAGTCGTTTGGTTTAGGTATAATAAATATCCCTCAAGTATAGTGCACGAATGGTCAATATTATAGTATGCTATATAATCGTCCAAATCCCCAAAATACAGTTTATTTCAATCCAATAATCATTTTTTAAAATTTAAAACAAGAGCCTTAGTATATTCATCAAACGTTAGGGTACTTAAAGCCGAGGAATATACAATAATTGCACCAAATTCGCAAGGTATCTTTGTCGAGTTTTTGCCTAATGGTGACACGAGCCAATGAAAATAAATCTCTAACCCTTGAAAATTGAAATCAAGGGCATATGTTAAGTTTGCAATTCTTAAAGGCCTCAAGTACATGAAAGAAGAAGGCTAAAAGCAATACTGGTGTCTCCGACGAGGTGCTCCCGATGTGGTGCGCGGCACGAGACACGTTGTCCCACAAGGGACGAGCGTCTTCCCAAGGCGTGCGAGCAGGCGTGGCTCTCGGCACCTCTCGCAGCTGAAGCTTGTGCCAGGTGTCGCGTATTAATTGGTTAACGCCCACTACTCACTTGTTGAGTTTCTCTCTCTCTATTAATTACAAAATTGTAATTAATTTAAATTTGGTGATATCAATGTTGGATAAGCGAATATTGGGGGATTAATTGAAATCAAAGTCTTTGTCTTTCTCTGAGTGCTAAATTAGTGAATGGGGGGATTAATTGAAATTAAACTCTCTCTCATAAATTGAAATTAAGGGTGTGTTTGGTTGGGGGAAAATATTTTTCCAACAAATTATTTTCCATGGGAAAATGATTTCCAAGGAAAATTATTTTCCACCCACATTTTCCTTTGTTCGGTAGGAAGGAATATAATTTATTTTTCAAGGAAAATAAACTCTAACCCTAAACCCTAAATTCGATACCCTAACCCTAAACCCTAAATCCGATACGCTAACCCTAAACCCTAAACCCTAAACCCCATACCCTAATCCTAAACCCTAAACCCCATACCCTAACCCTAAACCCTAAACCCTAAAATAAAATAAAAAATGTGATAAAGTTAACAAATTAACCGATGTAAGTTTTTCAAAACACAATGAAATAGAAGTAAAGGAAGAAAGAGAAGATAATGCAACCGATGTAAGTTCTCCTAAAACATGTATATTTTTTTCGATTAAGTCGTTGGCTGTATAAACCCAAAAGAATAATACAAGTTGAAGATAGTTAAACATTCTAACTGAACTAAAAAATAAAATCATCTTCTCTCTCATACCATACGTAAAACACCAACATAAGCATAAATCCATATAGTCCCACCGATAATTCAAGAACCTCAATTTAACTGAACAAGCATTTAAAAGGCTAACGCTAATTGGTTAACATAATCTAACAACTTCCTCGAAGTCATATCCAAACCCAATAATAGTGAAACCTTAAGATATAAACATAACAAACTAAAAAAATCTGAAAGGAAAAATACAATACTATCAAGTTGTGTTGTTCTTCTATATGAAGTTTTGAAGCCAAATTTTGCGAAGCTTCTCATTTTTCACAAGAAAGCCTCTACCTTGAATTTTGTTTGCAATCGGTTAATCGAATGCGAAGCCAAAAACTCATCTTCAAAACCTTTAGTCTTCATAACTTCTTCAAAAAGTACCTCAACATCGAGTTTGGATTTAGAGAATTTTTCAAGAGCCGTTGCAACTCGACCAAGCTGGGAATAAATTATTTGTTTTCTTATACTTTTTAAGAAAGGCTAATGTGCCTCCCACAAAAGCAATAGTATGCTACAATATAATTTAAGTCAAATGAATCAGTCATATTGCACAAAAGAGAACAGAGGTTCAAAATATAAATAGAGTATGCCACAATATAAACAGAGAACGAGAGGTTCAAAGTATTCTCTTTTATGTTTCGAGGTTGGGGATATTGCACCTTAAAATAGATTATATTAAGATAACATATCTATCAATCTTATTGGTTTCGTGTATTAGAATTTAGGGTCGGGGCGGTTTGCTCTATATGAAAAGTTTTGTTAATAAGACTTTTGGTGGTTTGGAAAAGCAAGAGGTGTTATAGCTAAGGATAGACAGTGAGGAAAAGAGTATATATGACCCTACCGAGTCTTTGGGATTCATGATATATATCTACACACACTACCTAAGATACACCAATATCAAGATACACAAACATGCGTCGATATGCAAGTAAAGATACACCATCATGCCTTTGTATGCCAATAGAAATATTCACTAGATATTAAGTTTGTCCTGCACATTCCGAAAATAGCACTACTCAATTAAGTGAACACTCGAAGCCCGTTTGTATTTTAAAAGCTTTTATTACGAGTGCTGGGACTCGTGCAAATATCTCGGATCGGATGTTCTCTAATACTTATGTTTCAGAACCCATAGTAATATGAAAAACTACACTCATACTTGTATCGGTGGACTCATATGTTTACCAAACTAACTTCTCATTATCATCAAAATGATACATTTAGTAGAACACTTGCGAGTCATCTTAGGGTGGAAAATTTAGCACTCGATACAACTTTTTTATAGGAAGGGAATAGATTGACTGATCCGATTATACATGATGATAATTGGATCCAAGTTAATAACGAGAATCATTATGTATATGATGATTTCATAGCTATTCTAAAGAGTCTCCGAGGAGCATACGGTCTAAAAGGCTGCATAAGGACATGGAGGCCGTTGACCTCAACCATGCCATATGTCTTGTAAATGAAGGACATATTCTATTTCTCATAGCTTATTTTTGCCCATTATCACCCGGATAGAAATGCCCAAAGATTATTCTATCGGGAATAAGCTAAACAAGGATAAGCATGGCAAGTGCCAACTATCAAATAGTTTAAACGTGTAGGGCAAACCATTATGTAATTAAAGATATGTTTTTGTTTTTGACAAATACAGCTGGTGCAATGTAAAATCCTAGGATAATCTCCAACGAGATGAAAGAAAGGAAAAGTATATAGTTATGTATCTAGACCATGTAAAGGTTCTCGTACCTAGGCCTATGTATCTAGTCCCAGCTGATGCCCTCTTTCATCATTTTCTTCTTCCCCACTTCCTACCTTCCTATAAAAGCCTAGCCAATCACCCAGTCCTAACTCACTAGCAAGTCAACATGTAAAGATCTCACCGGAAATATGAGATATCGGGAAAGACAAATATGCAAATTAAAACATTTCAAGACAAATTGAAAAATCAAGAAATAAGCTTTCATGTTCAAAATAGCCGAGAAATAGTCTGTATCAATCCATTCGTATATGCGAGAACAAGTAGAGGGTTCTCACTTCTCAAACCAATAATCCGACATTGCCCAAAATTAATACTAGTACCGTACTCAATTAAATAATAAATCAACAAACTATTACGGAATTTGTAGTTAATCCTCGTAGATTAGACAAAACGAAAGCAACTTTATCACAAAAAAAAAGAAGGATTCTAACAATCAAAAGAGAAGGTGAACCTTAACGAGATGAAGATGAAGTGAAGGAAGAAACGAAGCGAGGTCGGGGTCGAGGAGTCGAGAATGGCGAGAGTTCCATCTATTAATCCAGTTGCCACCAAGAGGTAGTGTGTTAACGAGAGGAAGAAGAACCCTAACGAGAGGAAGAAGAAGAACCATAATAAATCAGCAAAAATTAACTCAATAAAACCATATATCGAAACTAGAAATCACCAAAAAGCATTAATCAACAAAATTTCATACCTTGAATGGTGAAAAGGTTTGAAGCTGCGAGAGGAGAGAGAAAGCAAGACCACAAATCTAGTTTTACGCCATTGTTGAACGAGTGAGCAAGCGAGAGGAGAGAGAAAGCGAGGTGACCTCCATTATTAAACTATTGAGCAGGACAACGATGAGCGGGAGGACTCGAGAGGAGAGAGAAACAGCAATGGGCGAGCGAGCGATGGGCGAGCGAGCGATGAGCGAGAGGCTCTTAGGGTTCACGCAACAATCGAGCGAGAGGGAGATGGTGAGGGAGGTGATAGCGGAGCGAGAGGGAGCACATTGGAAAATTAATTTCCTCCCAAAAAGTTCGGAATTTATTTTCTCTGAGTAAGGGAAAATATTTTACGTCATAAATTTTTTCCAAATTTTTATTTACCAAACATCAGAAAATGAAATGTTAATTTTTCAATAAAATATTTTCCTTCCAAACAAACACACCCTAAATGGAATTACAAATTCTTTCTCTATTAATTAAGTGTAAATTTTCATTAAAAAAAATTAACCCTAAATTACAAACTCTCTCTTCCTCTCTATGCTCGTTGAATTAGCGAATATGGGGGAATTAATTGAACTCTCTCTACCTCTCTCCTAAATTAATTTAATTGAATTACAAACTCTCTCCTTATTAATTAAGCCTAAATTATAATTTTTTTCTCTCTCTAGTGAGTTATTAATCAAATAAATTATAATTGAAATTATAAATTGTTGGACATTGATTTGTTTAAAAATTACAGAAATTAAAATTGTAATATAATTGTATTTTTTTATTTAATAAAAATTCTAATATTTAAAAAATTACAACCTAAAATAATTAATTTAGGTGTTGTATTATTTTAATAATATTATTATTATTATGTATCTTTTGTTTTAAAAATTCACAATCTAAAATAATTAATTTAAATATTCATATTACATCGAATAATTTTTTATATATATTATAAAAATAAATAATAATATAAAATATAAATATAAATTAATTAAATATATTAAGTGGGTGTTTGGCCTAGATTTTAAAAGCTGTTTTTAGATTCAAAAACAGAAGTTAGGCCAAACACTAGTTTTTAAAAAATTAAAACTATTTTTCAAAAACGATTTTGGAAGAAAAACTCCCAAAAACGAAACGACAAATAGGCATGTTTCGTTTCTAATTCTGGAAAAACTCCGTAATAACCACCCGAATCTTATTTTCTCTCTATCTCTCCTATCTTTTTACGTTATTTTAATTTTTCTCTCTCCTCTATCTTTATCTCTCTCTTATTTTATTTTATCTCTATCTTATTTTGATCTTTTAAGAAATCTTGGTCAAACAAATTAATTATTTGAAAAACACTTATATAAAATTTAGGCCAAACATTTCAAATTTTTCTTCAAAAACAATTTTCAAAAAAATGCTTTTTAAAAACAAAAATAATTTTTTAAAAATTAGGCCAAACATGCTCTAATGAGTGAGTTTTATATAAATTATTTAAACGAGGAAATCTCATCAGTGAACTTTGCATTATAAAAATAAGAATTTATAAAAGAGAAAAAGAGACCGCTGATATGCAGGCCCATAAGGTGAGCCTAAAACAGTCATTACAGGCTCTAAGCTCGCAAAGCACAAACTCGCACACTCCAACGAAGCGATGGCTGATAATGAGACAGTAATTTCTGAGTGCGCAGACATGAGAGAGACTGAGAGAGATAGAGGAGAGAAGCTCTGCCAAGCGGCGAAGGCTGGCGACGCCGCCGCCATCTCATCGCTCGTCGACGGCGGCCACGACGTTACGTACTTCGATGCCGACGGCCTGACGCCCTTGATGCTTGCTGCCAAGCACGGTCATGCCGACGTAGTTCGTAAGCTTCTCGAAGCGGGCGCCCCTTGGAACGCTCTCTCTCGGTCCAACCTCTCGGCGGGGGACTTGGCTATGGAGAATGGTCACCAAGAAGCTTTCGATATCCTTCTTAATGCTGGTATGTTAACTTTTCTCTTTCTATTAGCGCGTTTGGCGTGATTTTTCTACAAATGGAGCCCTAATCTTGTAATCTTCTTTTTTTTTTTTTAATTAGTCCCATTTTTATGCGGATGGGTGTGCTTGGAACTGTTAATAAGAGGATGGGAAGCAGGATTGTTGAGAATCTCCTTCTTTTAATTGTTTGGGGAAATTTTATACTTGGGTTTGTTGTTCAGATTAAGTTTAGTATGCTGCGATATGGTCTTTTGTTTACTTTTTTTATTTGATTTGGAGTGGTTAATCTTTACAGTGTAAATTTGAGAACTTCAGGTGAATAAAGTGTTTTAATTTCGCCATGAAAATTAGACTGGTTTTTGAGACTGGAAGGGAACCTTTTGTTTTTCATGGGATGTGAAATTTTTCGGACTTTTGCGTCTGAGGAATATTGAGCACAATTTAGGTCTGATAATGAATAGAAGAGTATGTTGTAGTGTTCAAGCTAAGTATTGAAGTAGATATGCGGATATGAAATTTGTTACATTTGCAACTCCTAGATTTTGCATTTGCGCATTTTGCGATGATTCAATGGATGGGTTTCTCTCTTTGTAAAAGTGCTGATACTAGGGCATGTGCAAGGGATAAAGGTGATGGGATGTGAAAATGACAATTAGAAATTTCCCTGCCTAATACTCTTCTCTAAACCCTGTCACGGCCACGACTTGATCTTCCTCCCATTACAAATCTTATTCTAATGTCAACCCGAGAAAAAACGAGGGACAAAGAAGTAAAGAAAGCAAAGGGAAGATATATATGATATGAATATTTGGGAGTTATATACTAAAATTGCCCAAAGTAAAAAATCCCAAGCTTTCTTCTCAATTTTCCTGAATAGTCTAATATCGCCGCAATGATATTTACTTTTTCCTAGGGACTCGAGTAAATGGCTACTGGAGGTGAGCATGGAAGTTTCCCTAACATAATCTAAAAGTTTCCTTCTTTGTTGTTGAATTGGGGTAATTGTTGCTTACCTCTTTTTACCATCTGATTAACTTAATCCATGTCTACTTTCTTTTTAATGTATATGTATTCCTTCTTATCATAGGTACAATCGCTAAACTTCCTTTTCACGTTTAGCTCTTAGTTTCTTTCCGTGTTCAAACACTCGCTTCATGTGAACTTATGTAATGAAGAATGTTTTTCCTTGATGAATTAGCGACACAACATGTTTTTCGACTTTCCTTTGGAATGGATGTTGATTATGAACAATCTGTCCTAAAGTTCTACTCTCAATGTTATGATTAAATACATAGCTGAATGGCCAAATGATTCAATAAGGGTCACTTGTATTTTAGTTGAATTTGCTGTTGAACGATCACCATGCTAGGGTAGTCTTTAAAATCAAAGCATATGATTATGTCCCTAAAATATAATTGGGCAAGCATTATTATGGAATGGTCTAATAAGATGCCAGTACATGAGTAACAACGTTATATGGCAATGATGCTTCTGTTGTCATGCATTCATCAAATTCCTGCATGCTATTAGCAGATGCATATCAGATTACAATAAAAATGATAACAACCACCACTTTTGGTGGAATGCATGCACAACCCTCCTGCCTCCCCCGCCCCCAAAAAAAAACACCAAGAAACTGAAAAATTTGCTGATGTGTCTATCCATCGAGGTTGATGAAATGATTCGTTGAACTCATAATTAACAAAACCAATTTTTGAAACTATGAAGTTTGAAAAAAATGACTTTTTAGACCCTAAAATGTTCCTAAATATGATGATTGTGATGATGATAAACAACAACAGATACAAGAGCAACAATCAACCAACCCTTCCCTCTATCCCTCCCCTTCCCTGCCCCTTATCTACCATTGCTGTGCCGTTGCATCCTACAATTGAGATCTTCTGGCCATTGATAGTCTACTTTGGTGGTACCCCCTCCCCCAATTTGCTCATCCGACCCCCTTCCTCTTCTTGCAATTCTCCTTCCCTTGTCTGTGCTCTCCTCAACCCTCACTTCCTCTGCCACCAGTAGCAATGCAAATTCTGAACAGAAGAAGTCTTGCAACCTTCATTGAAATAGCAGGGTTTTTAGGGATTTGAACAGCAATGGAGTTGGCAGGCTCACTTCCAGCCCTCATTGAAGAGGGGCTTTGTTTTAAATCTTTTTTTTTTTTTGGGGGGGATACCATCAAATACTGTTTTGGGGCTGGCCTAACCTATCTGGGGAGTAGGGGAGAAAAGAGAGGGAAGGATCAATGGATTTTCTGTTTGTTTGTTTGGTGGTGGTGGTTGTTATATTTGTTATCACCCATAAGGCAAATCTTTCCCCCAATTCTGATGCATTTCATGTGCTGCACTCTGCCTTGGGTGACTATGTTCTTCACTATAGAATGGGAGAGATACTTTCCGTTCATTGTGTAAGGAAGCACTATTTGACACTGAAGTGTTGACTGAGTACAACATTTGCTTGTCAGTAGCTTCAATTTCTTTCAGATATTATGTCACATTAGGTGAAACATTGATTTAAACACCATATATCTTATTTTTACATTTGTCCATGTAATATATGGAAAGAGTTCTTATGAGAAATTTTATATTAGATGGCTCTAAAGGGATAAAATTCATGATTTGAAGGATGAAAAAAATTGGTTTTTATGATTTCAATGGAATTCTTCGGTTTAGACTTTCACTAGTGCACATAGTTTTCTAAAACCACAGTGCAGCTTTATGATTTTAATGGAATTCTTCTATTTAGATTTTCACTGGTGCAAGTGATTCTTTTAAACCACAATGCGGCTGGTCCTTGATTGGTGGCCTTTTTCATTTTGACAACATTCTGCTCTTGCGCTCTCCAGTTTCACTTCTAGACTGCTGTTGAAGAAAATGAATAAGAATCCAATTGTGTAGAAACCTGGAGGATGTTACCAAATTCCAATAAGTGCTTTATTTTATGCTAGTGAGAATATCTTCCAATATTTCTTGTGTATCCACCAATGAACTTATCTTTTAAAAAATGCAAACAAAAAAGGTCTTATCATCTACTTTTAAACAGGGATTCAAGCTGAATTGGTCCTAGGTACCATAGCAAGAAAAGCCAATGAAACTGCTGACTCCAATGGGCATTACTTGGAAGATAGGATTAGTTTCAGTGAGGATAAGCTAATGGACGCTGAGAGCAAGGCTATCATGATGGCCTGGGAGAATCCATTGATGGAAGCTCATGCAAAAGCTATCTGCTCCAGAGGTGGCCATGTACTGAATATTGGATTTGGAATGGGTCTTGTTGACACAGCCATTCAGCAATACAATCCTGATTCACACACTATTGTTGAGGCTCACCCAGAGATTTATGATAGGATGCTTCAAAATGGATGGGGTGAGAAGGAAAATGTGAAGATTCTATTTGGTCGGTGGCAAGATGTGCTTCCCCAGCTTGAATGCTATGATGGTAATTCCCAGCTTAAAATCTTAGTTTGTATTATTATTGTTTTTGGTTGGGCAAAGTAATATTATTGTTACAATGTCGTATTCTTTTCCCACTTGTTAACCCTTTTTGCATGGACTTAGCTAACAATTCCCTTCCTAGAATCCTTCGCAGCATCTTGAGTTTCATCATTACAAGAATACTCTTTGGTCTTGAAACTTGTATCTTTGAGGGATTGTAATCCTTACTGATCTCATTGCTTCATTTGGCTAGATTGCCTCTTGGCTCGACTCTTTTATTTGTTTAATTTTTTTTGGGGGCGGGTGGGGAGGCAACTACGTCCCATACATGGGCCCAGTAAGAGGCCAACTAACCAGCTAAGGGTTGACACTCGGAAGATGATATAAACTAGTTGAACTAGGCCTCAGACCTTGGGAATAGGGGACATACAAGTTGAAACTAGGCCTATCCCATAGGGATGGCAACGGGGCAGCCCCATCCCCCTTATGTAAAAGAAGTTTCTCCCTCCCGAACCCAACGAGTTCCCGATCTGTACCGGATCCCAGATCCCCGAGAACAAGCTAAACCAAACTCGAATCAAGCCAATTCAGATAAAAAAAAAAAAAAAAACAAAACCAACAATCCTCTAAAAATTTCTTTGAGGATTTCCACATCGATTCATTGCAAAAATAGACAATAAGGTTCAATTTTACAATTTTGAAAAATAGAAAAAGATTAACCGGTTGCAACAGGTGCTCTTTAACTCCAATCCTAAGTAGTGTGGCGGCGTAAGCAAAGGGTGAGGGATCACAAGGAGGTTTTCGATGAGTATAGATCCACCCCTATAGCGTCCATGTGCAGAATAAATTGTGAGCGTCTTGTTTTGCTACTTCTAGCAGTTTCAAGGACTATTTATGGAGGTCCAAGCAGTGGATTCATGATGGAAGCCTTGGCATGGCCTCCTGGATTGCGAAAGAGCGTGGAGATATGGGGGGTGGGCAGAGAGATATAGAGAGACGGAGATGTTTTGAGATGGATATCAAGTGTGTGGGAAGTTGAAGTTTTCTTTCGGGCATTCAGATATGAGAGAGAGAGAAAGGAGAGAGAGTGAGAAGGAAACGATCGGATAAAAACTACGGGTAGTGTTAGGTTTTATATATAGGGTTTAGCATCATAATACTACCAAATTATCCTCACTAATTTTAAAAAAAAATCAGAATGCACAGGTAAAAATATCTTTTCAAAAAAAAACGTGAGAGAAATGAGGACAAAAATCCGCTTGGGGATGAGGTTTTGTCCTCACCCCCGACCCATCCTTGTTTGGGGCGGGGATTTTTCCCCATCTTGGGTCGAGGCCCGTTGTCACGGGGACGCCACGCTCTGATGCTATCCCTACTGGCCCACGGTAAGGAGGCCAACAAAGGCTCCTGGTGGCTTGCCTCACAAATTCCTCGATCTGGAGACTTCGTACCTTTTAGGAGTCGATCCTATGGGGAGGGGTTTAACACCCTAAGACTTGCCTAGATGAAAGATTCAATATATTTTTATCAGTAACCAAAATTATATTAACTTGCCTCCAACGTTAGTGATAATGGATGTTGGACTTGGTGCTTCAGGTTATTACAGTTGCATGATGAAAGATTCAATATGTTTTTATCAGTAACCAAAATTATACCCCCTCCTGTTTTATTAAGCTATCAAACTTTAGGAAGATAAAAATTTAAGATATTTTTTTATTAGTCAGGACTTTCAAATGAAGTGCCACTTTTTAAAATATAAATAGAAAATTTGAGAATATTTTTCAAACATATAAAATAGAAATTGTTGACGATTTTTATGAAACGAAAGGGAGTCCTAATGAGACACCAAGGGGTTTACACCCATATACAAAAGAGGCAAGTAGAAAAATCATCTTGCCTTCAAGCTCTCATGGATAGTTTTATCTACAAAATATAAGAGACCCTTGTATCGCAATTCAGCACGTACAAAATTCTCAACAAATAGAATTTGGAATTTTAAGAGGGTCAACTTTGCCCTAAAAATTTGTGTTCCTTTCTTTCCTTGTACACCACCAAATAGCGAAAAGAACCAACTTCCAGAGAATCCAACTACTCTTCAATCTTCTCCTCAAGACCACCAATGCATCTTTGACATTTGAAGTTTGAACCTAGCTACCCCCATCAACCCAAAGGGAGAAGTTATCTCTTGGTTTGAGTTAGTACCCTAGTTAATCCTTGGCGGTGCGACTTTACCCAAGGAGACACTAGTACCCGGTGTCTCTTGTCTCTCCATCCCATCGCTAATCGCATTCCCTACTTTGCTCGCTTACGGTGCTAGCGGCTTGTCTTCGGTTGTCTTCCCACACCTTGCGATACTATCTCCTTGTTTTCGGTTGTCTTTCCACGCCTCGCCTACCGAAGACTATCACTAAGGTACTATGCTAGCTTGCGGTATTAGCCCTTTGTCTTCGGTTGTCCTTCCACTCACCCTTCTCGACATCTAGGTCCATCACTACATATTGCATATAGTTATTGATTTATCTCCATTTAAGCTCCCATTGCTCTTTCTATGTCTACTAGAACATATTCACATTCAATGCTTTCAGCTTGTACTCCGTTGTTGTCATAAGTCTTGGTTTAATGTTCAGGTATATTCTTTGATACTTACGGAGAATACTATGAAGACCTCAGAGAATTCCACCAACATCTTCCAAAATTGTTGAAACCTGGTGGCATTTACTCGTTCTTCAATGGTCTTTGTGGAGATAATGCCTTCTTCCATGTTGTTTACTGCAATTTGGTTTCTCTTGAACTTGAAAACTCAGGTTATGCTACTCAGTTAATCCCACTTCCAGTCAAGGATTGTTTGGCAGAAGATATTTGGGAAGGTCTAAGGCACAAATACTGGCAACTGGATACTTATTATCTTCCTGTTTGCCAATATCTTGATGATACTGAGTGAGAAGAGTAGTCTATTAAAGGTTCGTCATCTGTTATGAGATTTTACGCGCCAAACCTTAGTCAAAATGTAAGCAATTTTTTTGAGCATGTTGGATGTCATAATGCATTTTCAAGTTATGCAATTAGTTACTGGCAACTACTATGACAGATTGGTGCAGCCTCATGATGTGCAAGTTCTGATAAACTGCTGAGAATGCCAAAGTTCATTTGCTACCAACTATAGCGATGTATAATTTGGTGCTCGGCTGTGACATAGGTTGATGAATCATCAACAGGCGGCTGCTCATGATTGTAATGTTATGAAGCAGAATAATGGCATAAACTTGTGCTTAGATCATGTGATCCCTGGTAGATGATATTTTCCCTTGAAGAATAGAGATTGTTGGCAAAATGTTAGTCAAGGTGTAAGTCAAACTTGGAAAAAGGCAGGTTACTGTCTTGAAATGTTCCTTTAGATTT
Organism: Talinum fruticosum; assembly: GCA_021018815.1. Taxonomy (NCBI): domain Eukaryota; kingdom Viridiplantae; phylum Streptophyta; class Magnoliopsida; order Caryophyllales; family Talinaceae; genus Talinum; species Talinum fruticosum. The sequence goes on along the minus strand of JAITYX010000003.1, from coordinate 1,500,179 downwards.
TAAATTTCAACATAAATTTTCATTTTTCTATGTTCTATTATATGAATTATTTTTTTTACTTAAGTTTAACTGTCTGATTTACTTGGCATGAAGTAACCTGGATATTACTCTAGGAAGTTCAAGTTATGCCATCCCTGCGAAAAGCATGCCTATTATTTATGTATGCCTATGTCATGATCGGGAGGAAGATCTATAGAACTGCATCGCTGACATTGATAGAAGAGCTCTTCAATTGATAGAGCTCTTTGTTTACGTAGCCAAAAAGAAGAGATGAGAAAAATAATAGGAGCATTTACTTCTAGGGAGCATGTATGTGTAAAATCATCAGAATTAACTATGCTTCTGAGGGTTTGATTCCAATGGGACTGGTATTGGATTTGTCCCTTGAATGTTATCCCTTGCTACTTCGAATGTTACTTCAGATGGCTACCTTCATGTCCATGAAAAAGTGATCGGGCTGGTCACCTTGTGTTTCAAGTCGAACCATGTCAGATGAGCAAAGCTGATTCTGCCAGATGGCATCGAGTTGGCAGTAAATGTTACAGTAAAACTCTTCTTTTCATTGACTGCACTGAAACTCAGCGATTCTGGCTCCACTGTGATCCTAACTGCGTCATTTTGTGTGGACACTGAAACTTTGTACGCTGCAGGAGTGCCTACATTTGTCAGGGTTCTTGAGCATTTGACAGTTCTAAGCGGGTGTTTGGCCTATATTCTGAAAATGTTTTTGGATTCTAAAAACTGAAATTAAGCCAAACACTTAATTTGTAAAAAATTAAAACTGTTTTTTAAAAATAATTTTGGAAAAAAGTTCCCAAAAATAGAAACATATATTTGTTATTTCTGTTTCTAATTTTTGGAAAAACTTCCTAACAACCACCCATAACCTTATTATCTGTCTCTTTTCTCTCTCTCCTCTCTTTTCACGTTATTTAATCTCTCCTCTATGTCTCTCCTCTATTTCTACTTCTCTCATCTCCTCTCTCTGTCTTGTTTTGTTTTATCTATTTTCTGTTTCTCTCGCTTTTTAAAAATCTTGGTCAAACAAATTAATTATTTAAAAAACACATAGATAAAATTTAGGCCAAACATTTCAATTTTTTCTTCAAAACCAATTTTCAAAAAAATGCTTTTAAAATTTTTTTAAAAAAACTAGGCTAAACATGCTCTAACTACATGACTATCTTAGCCATTCCCAGAAGCTGTATCAAAAGCATCAGAGAAGGATGCATAATTAAGATCTTGGATGCTATATTTTTTACTAGAGGAACAGCTGAGTTCCTGAGATGTGGTATGCTTGATGAGATCTGAGCTGTAGTTCAAGGCACAGAGGAAATCGCTGTAGTTGTCAACCGTCACATCATACACAATACCCGGATCAACGGCAGAAACAGGGTTCACATGTCCGGCCCCATAGTCAAAAGGCGTGGATGGAAGTCCATTAGCAGAATCAAGAATATCCTTATTGTTCTTACAAACAGTGTAAGACATGGTTAAGGGCAGTCACCAAGACTGCGGGGCTCTAATCTGGATGTGCAGCCTTGATAAATGCAGCCAAACCGTTTACATGTGGACATTACATTGATGTTCCTGAGATGATGTTGAAGTTCACATGTCGTCTATCCGTCGGTAGCCCAGAAGGACCCACCCTGCCTGTCTAACCTGCTAGGATATTGACTCCTAGAGCAATCAAGTTGGCTTTGAGTATTTCTGGTGTGATTGGGTTGGGACCTCTGGAACTGAATGCTGCTATAACTGGGGATGGTTGCACCCTAACTTGGTTCCCAAAAACCAATAGTCACCAATGCCGTGTGCTTTGATCTGTATGTTTTGATCTCATCACCTGTTTTCTGACCCACAGATGCTGCAGGGATAAGGTGAGTATCAGCTACCAACTCTTCTCCATAAGCTTCCGTATTTGCTAATATCATTCCCACGCCATCAGCCTTCTTAACCACCACACCTTTTTGCATCCTTGAGTTTCCCCTCGATCGCAGACAACTATTCTTCCATAAACCTGATCGAGATTCAAGCTGCCACTCATGCAAAGGTTGCCATTTGTCATGTTGCTTGCATCCCCAGAGGGGTAATAACTTTCCAAGTGATGCACTGGTGAAAATTTTTCCATTTCCAAGGACAACATATGCTGGAAAGTCGCTGTCCAATCTACCAGCACCGACTGTGGTTATCCATGGAGCAGCATTGGACAAGGTGCCCGTGTCAGGTCCAGCATTTCCTACTGAGCAGGAGATAAATATTCCCTTTAACATTGCTGTGAAGGCCCCCACAGCAAATGTCTCTGTAATATTCAGAAATGCTTCCTCCAATGGATATTGGCATTGATATTCACCCCATCTTCAATGACCTTCTCCATCGCGGCTAATATATCTGTAGCAAAGCATCCACCCTGCCAGCAGACTTTGTATGCAGCATTTCTGGCATTTGGAGCCATCCCTCGAGCGGTTCCTGATGCAGTATGGGTTCCATGTATACATGTCAACTCGGGCGAGCATGTAAAGTAAGAGTCGGGTGTATTCAAGTTCGGATAAAATACAGGCGGTCGAATATTGATTTATACAGGTTTTAGGTTGACCCAATGGGTTAAGAGCGTCTTTTTGATAAGTTATTTTTCTTTTATTAATTATAAAAATCCAACATATTTTTTGTTTAAAATTTTCCATAGTTTTACAAAAAAAAAGGGTATAGTATTTGTATTTTCGAAAAATAATATTTAAAATATTGAAAAATTTCATTATGATATTTCCTTAAAGATCCCATTAGATTAAGCGGCTTGACATGTTTAAGTAACGCCAATGAAAGGTTGCGGTAATAATTGGTTAAATAATAATAAGTTCTTTTGTTAATGATTTGTTTAAGGTTTTGATGTTTATTTAATCTCTTCTATTATACTAAAGATGTTTTTATACATATTTACTCTATTTTAAACAAATCGAGAAAGAGTTTACATAGGTGTAGTAAACCGACTCATTTTATTAACTAGGAAAAATTTAACTCGGTTTTAAACCGGCCCATTGTCTATCCTATGCGCTATGGTTCAAGCACAACTAAAACAAAGAAAAGTTTGATTTAGAGGGAGAAGAAGAGGCAAAAATTGGAACAAAAATATCATTTGATTTGCATATCAAACAAATGAAAATTAAAAATTTATAATAAAATAAAATTATTGTTTTTTATTATAATATCAAAATTTTATATTATTATATTAATATTATTTTTACAAAACAAAAGTATATTATTTAAGATGTGATCAGGTATACTTACTTGAGCAAAAATACAAGCTGTATAACTAATGTACTTTTAATATTTGTAATATATGATGCCATTTGAATTCAAACATATTTTATTGAAATTTTACTATGCGTAATTTTTGTATATAATGTTTTTTTATGAGAAAGAAGTTGAGAAAGGAAACAAGTATTAGTATTTGTTTGTAAATGAGTGCGATAGGTATATAACATCTCTCTAAATTATGTGATATAATAAATAACATTACTAAGAAAAGGATAAAATGAAAAGAAAATAATATAGTGAGTATAAAATATTCAATCAATAAGTCATAAAGTTAAAATTGTTATTTTTATTACCTTGAACGGGTCGGACGGGATCGGGTTGAGTTTGATTGGTTAATTTGCGGGTTTTTCGGGTTTAGGTTGAGAAAATTGTGTCCAAAACCCAAAACATTTGGGCGGATTCGGGTCAGGTTTTTGGGTTAGGTCAATTTTTGCTAGGTCTAGGTTCATGGCCATGGTCATCTCTTGGTGATTTGCTTTCCGCTGACTCATCAATTGGTCCTAGAGTAGCTTCATACCCTTTGTAGAAGTAGCTTGCACCAATGAGTTTTCTGTTGCAGTTTGACATGCTGAATTTGTTCCCTTCTTCACATGTGCCCTTCCAGCTTCTAGGCACTGGACTTAGGCCGGTGTCGTCAAAGCTTTCATGCTCAGGCCATACACCCGTGTCCAGTACTCCAATTATCACATCACCTTCGGATGCTGAAGTTGGGAGGAGCTGGTTGCCTTTTCCGAGCCCAAGAAACTGAGGTGTTCGAGTTGTATGGAGCTCATAACTTAACTCGGGCAGAACACCAAGAATCTCGGGTTGGCCCTCAAGCAGTTGTGCTTCCTCCTCCGTAAGCCTTGTGGCGAAGCCATGAATTACACTGTTGTGAGTGTAAAGCATCCCTGCAGATTCTGCTGCAGAGTTGAGAAACGAGAAGTACTACTATCCACAAAATTTGTAGGCATGTGGGACTCGTCCATGTGAACTAGGTAAGTTCTCCTCTCTAGTTGTTCCTTCTTTGCTAGTACATACATGCGGTAGGAAAGTAGGAGAATGAGCATTAACTGAAATCCACATCTATGGAACTCCATGTTTTCCTAGCTTTGTTATGTGATTTGGTTTTCAACAAGGCTGTGTTTTGTGTTTCTGACGAATCAGGATATATATATACAGGGTGTATATATAGTGTCATAGGTGATTGCTAGGGCTAGTGGGGCTGAAAGTTTGGAAGATATCGTGCAAGTTGTGGCAATGGCAAAAACATATTTTGCTGCTTTTCTTTTGCCTCTAGTAATGTTGATTACTGACAATACGTTATGCGTCATTTATATAAAGTTCTTATGTAACAACATAGGGGAGAGAAAAAGGATGTAAATTGAATGACCTAAACTAAAAGGACAACTTTATTATTTCCAAGAATGGCTACTATCAATCAACATGTACCATCCTTATAAAAAAATTTCCTTATCAATCAACATGTACCATTATTGGCTAATGAAATGGGAATATGAGGCTGCGAAATGTGAACATGAAGTTATCTTTGCGGTTCTTAATTATCTTGACAATGCTTCCTTGTGGGTCCTTTAGAAACTGAAATTATCTGCCCTTTGACGTGCAGTATTGGAGACTTGGAGTATGGACTTGGCGTGTTGATATCCTCTTCTTTTTCCTCTTGCTCTATATATTTTTCCTTTTCGTTGGGGATTCCAACACTTTTGCTACCTAGACAGTCCTTATGCAAAATTGTATAAAGCTCCCATTCATATAATCGTTTTAATACCTACATTTTATCTCTGTAATATTTATCACCTATCCACTAATAATGTCAATAAAGTCCTTATTAGTGTTCAGAAAAAGATTTTTTTAAATGTATAATTGATTTGATAATTTAATTTTTTGTGAATTAATTATATGTTGAAACTATCCCTGGTGCCCTTGATTATAAAAGAAAAGAAAATAACGTCTAGAAGTTGCAACTCACTTGACCCAAGAGTATCGCCTATCTTGAGGTTTTTACTTTCAATTTCAAGAACTGCATAACCTCCTAATATATCAAGGTTCGTGTCACCGAAATGTGCTAGTGTCTTTTGTATATCCCAAACTAGATGGTGGAAATAATAGATTGTAATAGAATGGAAGTATCAATTAATGAATTGAGCATAAAACAAAAAGAATACAAAAGAATCATAAGCAATTAAGTTTAACTTTCCTCTGTTTTTTTGCTGTTGAGTGATGTTCTTCGAAAGATGACTACAATGGCTTGCGTACAATAGGCTTACTTAGACCATCTCCAAAGCAGGGTGCGCGGGCCTGGAAATCTGATGTGGCGCGACACCCTAAGGCGCGGCTTCCCAACAGCGGACGAGCAGTTTCTGGAAGCGCGCGGGTGAGCTCGGCCTTCGGCGCCACTTGCTGGGGAGGCCCGACGCCAGGTGTTTGCTCCTGAATCGTCAATGACAGATGAAGTGGTGGAGGATGGATATCTGCACTTTAATGGAGATGGAGATGGAGATGGAGGAAGGAGCTATATTGTTGAATCTTGAGTTGGAGGAAGGAGGGATAATTGTTGTATTTTAAGTTGAAGAGGAGAGAGAAAGAGAATCTTGAGTTGAAGAGGAGAGAGAAATAGAAGTTGTTGTTGAAGGAAGGAGGCAGATGAAGACGAAGATGAAGAGGAAGGACGCAGAAGGCAATTGAAGAGGAGAGAGAAATAAAAGAAAGGAGAGAGCAATAAAAAGGAGGATGTACTGGCCACATAGAAAAACTCAAGAATAAATATAAGAATTGGAAAATGTAAATAATAAATACACAAATTGGAAAATGTAAATAATAAATACGGAAATTGGAAAACATAAATAATAATTACATTTTTATTGTTGTTGTATTTTTTAATTAATAAAATTTTTAATAATATTGTATTATTTTTTTTTAAAATTATAATAAAAAATAATTAATTTCAATTTTTAGTATATTACATAATTTACATTATGAAAGTAAATAACAATTTAAAATAAAAAAATTAATTAATTATATATATTGATACATGGGCTCCATAGGTATTATTTAAATGAGTGAGTCTTGTTGGTGCGCTTTGCATTGTGAGAGTAAGGATTTAAGAAAGAGAAAAGCGGGTCCTTTGTCGATGTGTCGCACGGGGTGAGCCTAAAACGAGCTCACCCACTAGAGATGCTTAGAGCCTCCACAATGGAAGGCGCGCGAGCCTTAGGCTACCGAAATGGCCGATGAGTGCGGGCGCGCCATCCCACGGTGCACGGGCGACTTCCCGAAGCACGTGTGCACACTTGCCGAACGGCGCCTCTCCCACACCAAATTCGAGGCTATGTGGCATTTTGTGATTCGTCCAAGCAAAGCCCATTGATTCTCTCTCTTTCTCTCTCTGTGTGCCTACGGTTATTTTTAGGAAATTAATGCAGTAATAATCTCTCTCTCTCACGTGTTGAGATTTGGGAAATTGTTATTAAGGAAAATTAATAATTTCCTAATGTAACAACTATTAATTTTCCTTAAAAATTTCTTTAATAAAATTTCTAATAATACAACATTGTTATTTTTATTGTATTTTTACAAAAAAATCAACCTAAAATAATGAATGATACAATGTGTTGTATCATTGTATTAACATTGTTATTGTATCTTTTTTTATTCAATAAAATTTTTGATATTATTATATCATTTGTTTGAAAAATTGCGATCTTAAATAATTAATTTCAATATTTATAATTTATCTAATAAATTTATATATATTATAAAAATAAATAATAATGTAATATAAAATAGGGAAACTAATTAAATATGTTAATGAGTGGGTTATATGTGAATTTTTTAAATTGGTGAACCTTATTTGTGAGTTGTACTTGTAGAAGTAAAGATTTATGAGAGAGAAAAAGATATCCTTGAATACCCCAACCAAATAAGCCTAAAACAGACTCACCTATTACAGATGCTTTTACCCAAATAATTCACAAACTTAACAATGTTGAGTAGACAACGTGTACACTTTAGTACCTATGTCCCATTTATATTAAGGGTGTGTTTATTTGGAAGGAAAATATTTTATTGGAAAATTATGATTTCATTTTCTCGTTGTTTGGTTAATAAAATTTGGAAAAAATTTTCCGAGCTAAAATATTTTCCCCACTTAGCGAAAATAAATTCTTCCCTTTTGGGAGGAAATTAATTTTCCAATCTCTCACTCGGCTAACCCCTCCCTTTCCCTCTCGCCTTCACTCTCGCTCTCGCTCGCGTGAACCCGAAGGCCTCTCGCTCATCGCTCATCGCTCTCTCTCTCTCCTCTCGAGTCCTTGCTCATCGCGGTTTCCCTCTCCTCTCGAGTCCTCTCGCTCATCGCTCTCTCTCTCTCTCCTCTCGAGTCCTTTCTCATCGCGGTTTCCCTCTCATCGTTGTGTCCAACGCCTCGGTGGTGTGTCCAAAGCCTCGTCGTCCCACCCGTGCCTCAACACCTCCTTCAACGACCCTTCCAAACATCCGTGATGGCACTTAGGGTAAAACTCTTTGATTAGCTTGACCTCCAAGTCCAAAATCCGCTACAAAGGCGTTCTTTTCAACATCAACACCGAAGAAGCTAGCATCGGCCTTCACAACGGTATTCATCTTGTCTCCTTACTTGTTTATTGCCCGATTAATTGGGTTTTTGTTCGTAATCCTTTTGGATTTTGGAAAACCTTCGGTTATTTGGGAATTTTGTTAGGTTAGATTACATGCTTCCGGTTGTTTGGGGGATTTGAAGCTCATATTGTTATGGTTTTGGTGGTGTTGGGTTAGGTTTTGTTGCTTTTGAAATTGCTTATGTTCTGCGAAATCTAGATTAATGACTAAAGGAAATTGCTTATGTTGTCTAAGAGCTCCCCAGTCGAAATGATTAAAGGAACATTTTGTTATTGAAAGCACAAGTCTATATAGTGAACTCGCTTGTGTTTCCGCCATCCTTCACTTCTTTCCCGATTACTGATTGGTCGGTTGTCCCGCTCAATCATTCAACAATGGAACCGAATCATGCAACCTTTTGAAGTCTAATTAGCTCCCTCACCGATGAATAGACGGTTAATATAAGCTAATTTGAAGTCTAATTAGCTTTAAGGACCTTGTGAAAATAGATATGAACTCTATGGTTTACCTGTCTAGTTATATTTCCTCTTCCTCTGCCCCCACCTTTAAGAAACTTTCAAGAGTAACAGGGTTTTTGGAAACATATCTTCTAGTAGCAAGTCATTTCTAACTATACAAGAAAAGCCCAAGAACGATAGGTCTTATAATGACAGTTCTAGGATTGATACAGCTATTTCTCGGCTATTTCCGAACATGAAAGCTTATTTCTTGATTTCCTAGTTCTATGCAAACCATTATTAAGTTCCGTTCACAATGGATCGGTTTGGCAATCTTGCGCTTGAGTGCTTTTATGCGGAAGGGAGTGGTTTGGTCCTAGTTATCCTGTAATGCCAATATCTATACTTAAGAAGTTGATATTGACACTAAAGCCTCCCTGGCTCCCAATATCCTATTTTGCGGATTGGATTGAGGTGGAGAACGGAGAAGGAAGTCATTTACGGAAAAGGTCGGTTTATGCCAATGCCACTCGTGATTCATTTATCCATGTACTTGCAGATTGGCCTTCTAAATTCCGCTTACATTCCGTGTGCTTATGTACATGTCTAATTGTATGCAATGTCAAATGTGTGTCCTTATTAAGTGAAGATGACCGGAATAGGTTTCGGGGGACACACGAGTACATAATGAAGAAACCTATTTTTAAATATTCCACTCACACGTTGTGCATCTCAAGTAATTCTATACTATTTTTAACGAGAGTAGCCATTTGTATACTCGATTTTCTCGGTTCGGTTAATTGATAAATTGATTATTTTTTTGTTGAAGTCTTACAGTTTTGACTTCCTCTATTTGCATGTGGAGTTTCAATGGGGCAGCCAAGCATAAAATAGTTAAATATTCCCCGGAGAACTTAGTTGTTACTTGTTGTTGGTGTTTCATTGGTGATCTTGGGATATGCCTTTAGAAATGAACAAGTGCACTAGTTGATTTGTGTTTCCATGAAATTTCGAGAGAAATCCTTGTAACTTGTAACATCATTAGCTTGTCAATAGTTGTAGTAGTGCCACCATTTTTAATTATTATATTCTTTATTAGCTTGTTAAGTAGACAATACTCTTCCTCTTTGTTTACCTCTGTTCTCTTTTGTGCAGTATGACTAATTCATTTGACATTAATTATATTCTTTAGATAGTAGATGAATTAAAAGAAGAAGAAGTTGTGGTCACCGGTGCTACTATTGCTTTTGTATGAGGCACATTAGCATTTCTTAAAAAGTATAAGAAAACAAATAGTGACGAATTTCTTCCAATCCCACGTCAACCACATGTCAATAGAGATCTTGAGAGAGAAAATTATATAAATAGTGTATTGTTATGTGGGGATAGACATTGTATTGATCAAATTCGAATGAGCCTCGATGACCTTTTTACATTGTGTGAAACTCTTGAAAGGAGGGAACTTCTTGCTAACACTTGTACATATGAGTGTTAGAGAACAAGTTGTGATGTTTCTACACCTATTAGGCCATAATGTAAGATTTAGGGTAATAGGAGGAAGATTCTTCCGTTCTACTTGGACCGTTGATATCTATTTTCACAAGGTCCTTAAAGCTATGCTTAAGTTGTATCCGAGTTTGTTAACCCTCCTAGCTCCTCTACCCTCTCGAAAATGGTAAACAACTCTAGGTTTTATCCATGGTTTGAGGATTGTATAGGAGCTTTAGACGGCACTCATGTGCGTGCATCTATACCTGTCGAAGATCAAGATAGGTATAGGAATAGAAAAGGTGGGTTGTCCCAAAATGTGCTTGCTGCCATATCTTTCGATGACCTCAAGTTCACATATGTACTTGCCGGGTGGGAAGGGTCAGCACATGATTCTAGGGTGTTCAATGATGCGGTTTCAAGAGGCTTCCATGCCCTAGAAGGTATCACTTGATAACTTGTTTTTTCCCCTTAAAGTAATACCACCTAAATAGTAATGAAATTTTTCATCTCTTGTAGGGAAATATTTTCACGCTAGATTCTGGTTATACTCTTCGGAAAGGTTTTGTACCACCTTATAGGAAAGTTCGATATCACTTGAAAGAGTTTGATGAGAACTCACCTCCAACAAATGCGAAGGAGTTGTTTAACCTACGCCATTCTTCCTTGAGGATTAGTATAGAAAGGGCATTTGGTGTCTTGAAAAAGCGTTTTCGTGTGCTAGACGCAGAGCCATTTTAGGATTTTAAAACTCAAGTGGATGTCGTTCTTGTATGTTGTGTGTTACACAACTTTCTTAGGGGTGTTGATCCAAATGACTATATTATGAGAGAAGTTGATCAAGAATTTTCAAATTATACACAAAGATCTCGATTCTCACAAAGAGAAGAGAGGGAAGAAAATCAAGTTTGGAAAATAAAAGGGATGCTATAGCGAATGCAATGTGGCAAAATTATCAAGAACGAAGATGAAATGTTTCTCATAATAACATGTACTTGTAAGATTGATTTTCTTTTTCAAGTGTTACTTTCAATTTTTGCCTTGCGTTGAATTTTGATAAACCGATTTATGCAGCATGGACAAAGGGAAGAATAAGGAAGTTGATAAGAAAAAACTCAATTTCGGTGGCCAAAGGCAATGTCAAAGGAGTTACTGAAATTTTTGGCTAATGAAGTGAAGAAGGGCAATCGACCAAATAATACTTTCAAGTCTATCTCCTTTGCTGCAGCAATGAGAATTCATATCAAAGAAGTACAATGTCAAATGCTTGTCCGAGCATGTTGAAAATCATCCGAAGACAGTCAAAGCTACATGGGGAGTGATATCAAAGCTTCGAAATAAAGATTTTGGCTTTGGGTGGGATGAAAACCTTAAGATGATTCAAGCATCACCTACTGTGTATGATGCATACATTGAGGTATGGTAAAATCCCCTTCCTCTTTTTCTTGTACTTTGTGCCAACGATTGAGATTTGCAGAGTTAATAATGACATAATATGTATATGCTTCGACTTTTGGCTGACTTTGACATATAAATTCCATTAGGGGGTTGAAATTTTGTCATAACTTGGACCATATCAAGGAATCATGCATATTTCTTTCAATGATGCTAGATGATGGCTCAATTTGGTTTTCTTAGTATTCTGTGTTTATTGCTCGTAGTTTTTCAATGATGCTAGATGATGGCTCAATTTGTGATGTTTATTTTATGTTTTTTTATTAGGCAAATCCTGCTCATGACAAGTATTTGAATAAAAAAATTGAGATGTACGATGAAATGGCAATCGTTATTGGGAAGGATGTAGCTAGAGGAAGTTATGCGAAATCATTTGATGATGTTGAAGTAGAGTCTCGCGATAAATGCGAAGAGAAGAGTAATGATGAAAGTGAAACCATGAAAGCAAATGACAATCCATCTGTTTCTTCTATTGGTGTACCATCGGGGTCAACAAGAAGTCGAAAGAGAGCTCGTGAGGTTGACCCGGATATACAAGTAATTTCTTCCCAGCTTAGTCAAGTTGCAACGGCTCTCGAAAAATTCTCTAAGTCCAAGCTTGATGTTGAGGTACTCTTTGAAGAAGTTATGAAGACTCGAAGGTTTTGAAGATGAGTTTTTGGCTTCGCATTCGATAATTTGATTGCAAATGAAGTTCAAGGGAGAGGCTTTCTTGTGAAAAATGAGAAACTTCGTAAAATTTGGCTTCAAAACTTCATGAAGAAGAACAATACAACCCGATAGTATTGTATTTTTCCTTTCGGACTTTTTCAGTTTGTTATGTTTATGTGATTTGGTATGACTTATGAGGAAGTCGTTGGATTATGTTAACTAATTAGTGTTAGCCTTTTGAATGCTTGTTAAGTTAAATTGAGGTTCTTGAATTGTCGGTGGGACTATATGGATTTATGCTTATGTTGGTGTTTGTTAAATTTCGTTTTTGCTGGTTTTTAAGGCATTATTTAACCCAATTCCATGATGATTTCGATGATATTTATTTAAGGCATTATTTAAATTGATGAAAAGCGATGAAGAAGAAGAGTCCGGGCCCAAGAGAAGACAAGAAAGAAGCCTAAAACACATCAAGAGAAATCGCGCGACCTATCGTGCGAAGCCGCACAGCCGTGCGGATCATCGAGCGAAGGGCCCGAAGTCAAGGAAGGCCGCACGGCACCTCAGTGCGCGTTTCGCACGGCCGTGCGAAAAGTTATAGAAATTGAAGTCGTGCACGGTACCCCGTGCAAAGCCGCACGACCGTGCGAATCGTCCGGAGAGTTCGGAGTTTTCGCACGGCACCTTGTGCGTGTTTCGCACGGCCGTGCGAGAAGTTACGAAATTGAAGTCGTGCACGGTACCCCGTGCGAAGCTACACGACAGTGCGAATCGTCCGGAGAGTTCGAGCTTTCGCACGGCACCTCGTGCGAGACTTGCACGACCGTGCGTATCCGCCGCAGAACCGCACGGCACCTCGTGCGTCCCTTAGACTCGCCGTGCGGCTACTGTTTCGGCGATTGTCTTCTCTTTCTTCCTTTACTTCTATTTCGCTATGTTTTTGGAGAATTTACATCGATTAATTTGTTAACTTTACCACATTTTTTTATTTTGTTTTAGGGTTTAGGGTTTAGGTTTAGGGTATGGTGTTTAGGGTTTAGAATTAGGATATGAGGTTTAGGGTTTAGGGTTGGGGTATCGGATTTAGGGTTTAGGGTTAGAGTTTATTTTCCTTGAAAATAAATTATATTCCTTCCTACCAAACAAAGAAAATTATTTTCCTTTCTACCAAACAAAGGAAAATGTGGGTGGAAAATGATTTTCCTTGGAAATCATTTTCCCATGGAAAATAATTTCCCCAACCAAACACACACTACGAATCAATGAATGACTTATGAATATATACCTTAAAAATTTTAAATAAAAAAATACATAAAATTTAAATTTATATAAGATTTTGGATAATTTTCCTATTGGAAGCTTTTGGTCCACCTCTTTGCCTACACAAGTAATCACCAAAAAGTATAATTTGCCCGAAGTGTTATGGCCCCTTGGCCCTTCTACCTCTCTCACGCATCATTGTTGTTTTTATAAATTTTTTGTTTAAATACCTATTCCCTCGTTATATTGCCACTATTGTTTACTTTTACTTGGCCAACCACCACTCTAGTTTACATTCAAAAGAAAATTATTACCTCTAGTTTATGATTACCCGATAATCTGTACCGTTAATTTTACGAGTTAACCATACACACACAAAAAGAAATTTTAAAAATAAAACAAATGACCATTTTCACAAAAAAAAAGAAAAATTGAGAGCATAGTATATGTGTATGATTTGAGACTCCAAGTAAATTTAAGTCACCTCTAGATGAATACGGTGTTGAAGGAATTTAGCGGAAATTTCAAGTTCAAAATCGAACTAACTACTTAGAAAGACAAATTGAGTTTAGAGTGACTCGGAAAATAAAAGAAGTGAAAACGAGGAAACCCTCACAGGGCAGAAAATTTCGGATAGTGCTAAGTCAAACACCAAGCCAAAATCTACTATTTAAATCCTCAAATACAAAAATAATAACTACTTAGATTTGTTCCCTTATACAAATTTATTACAAGTTGAAGACTCGACTTTACATCTCACCTTTCGAGTTCTATCAAGGGAATCAGGTATAAGACTTTCTCACTTATAAAGTTTTGATTCCAAGTCATCCCTCGTGTTTTAGAAACTTTTCTCGAGTGATATGAGATTTTCTCTAAGTGTTATAGAAATTATCTCGTGCATTTATATATGACTCTGTATGACTCGAAAGCATATTTGCACTTACTATGTTTCACTCGGTTCGAGTCACTCAACACTCGAAATATCGCATGACTCAAACACTATATTTTCTGCGCTCTAACTTCGATATTTTAGTTTGAATTCATGCTCGGTCTAGATCAAGTTTATTTCCTGTGATATTCGTTCGTTAACTTGATTCTCTTTTGGATCGACTCGAGATGGAATTTTGAGTATCATGAATATTAGACTCGGAAAATTCCATTCCTTTTCTAACCCAGTCAATTAGTCACTTAATTATCTTAATCATATTATTATCTCGTGTCTAATCTTGGACCAAAGTATTTTATACTTTGAGAACCAAATTGATTTACTTTTGTAGGTGATTCAAACGAGGCTATCCTATATTTGAAATACAAAAGTAACCGGCTTCAAAACGTCAAATCACCAGCAGACAAGACTTTTCCACCTCCGACCTAGCCTCGGACAATCGTGTCGGGGTTGTCTGTTTCCGAAATGGAAATTTGCAACACTAAACTCAACGGTGGTTTCCACCTTACTTTTGAAGACACCGCCGGTGGTTTTAGGCACTTCCAAGGGAGTCAAGAGCCGTTGTCTAACCCTCATATTTCAACGGATATTTTCCGAGTAACTCGGAAAATCTTTCACAATGGTCATAAAGGAACTTCCAGTCAGAAGATGGACACAACGGCTAAGCCGCTTGGTCTTCTATAAATAGAAGCCAACTCTCAAGACTTGAAGATTACCGAATCTATTGTTAATACACATACTTGATCAAAAGCCATTGAATTCTCAATCTTCTACTTACAACTCCCATTCTCGTAATTCATTATATTCCGAGTTATAAGATCTTGTACTCGATTACAAACACTCTCTTTCTTACTCTCTAAGTAAGGTCCCTTGACTGAGCTGTAAGGGTTAACTCAGCTCGCTTGTCCCTAGTTGTAAGGGTTATCTAAGATAGGAAGTACTAGATCGGATAAGGGAATTTCGAGTCTAGGAAAACTTGTAAGGAGTTGTCTAAGGGAGCAACTCGGGGTTGAGTCGATCTATCGTATTTTATGGACTCAAAATAGTGGATTTGATTTCGTGCTTGGATTAGCACGGTCCATGGTTTTCTGCCCCGGGAGGGTTTCCACGTACTTTCCGAGTTATTATTTTTCCGAGTACATTTTAGGCTCGGACAATTTCAGAATTCTGTTTAATCTGTTTCTTCAATCATCTCTTAATTCCGAGTTAGCTCATTTTCCGAGTTCATCTTTGACTCTCACTCTCCTTAGAGTCATATCTATTTCAAATTTCAAGCAAGTTTCATCATCACCTTATTCACCCCCTCTAGGGTGACTTTGCCCCTCCCCGAGCAAACCTTCACAAGTTTTTCCCATACTCATAAAGTCCCTTATCTAACCGAGTACTTCCAAGTTGAAATTCTTTTATCAACTTGGGATAATTGAGTTGAAGTAATGTTATCAACTTGGGAAGATTAGAAAAGTGTTTGAAGTAAAGAAAGTGTTTACAAGACTTTTCTTACAAGAGCTTACAACTCAGAAAATAAGAGATTATAATTAGGGCTTGTAACTAGAAGTATGTATGATAATTTTAGCTCTATTTTTAACCGAGTGAGAGTCTTGTAACAAGGCTTTTATTTATAATCTACTTAGAGAACAAGTCGTTGAGTCTAGATCCCACCTTCGAAAAGTTGTTTTACAAACTCCAAGAATCTGAAAAATTAGGTAGAAAAACTCGTTAGACTCGTAAATAATAATTTACCCAAAACGGCAGCAAGCAAGCTTGTCGGCTTAGTCCCGAGTCTGTTTCGGATTTTTGGCTTTTCCGTATAGATCTTCAACTCGTTATTAAACCTTTGTTTTTGCTTTACTTAGAGATAAATTTGCTTTAGAGAGTCTGCCAAAATAAATTAGATAAATAGTTTTCAAAGTATAAAAATACTTTGGTCCATAATTATATTAGAATTAGTCTAAATAAATTATTTAAAGACCAAATATCCTTAATCTATTAATGTAAAAATTTTCAAATCTAATATTCAATATGTTCAAGTTTCAAATATGTCTAAACTCATAATTAATAATTTAACCTTAATGGGTACATGAGTTATTTAGACATTTTTTAATTTTTACCTAGTTAAACAATTACAACATGATGAATCCGGCTTAAGTAGAATTAAGACAATTGATTCTAGTTTATTTCATGAAAAATGTCATACTTGAAGTGATGCTTTAAATGTGAAATTACTTTAGTAAATTTAATGTCCGAGTCATACTAAGTGGGTCGGCTTTTTATAACCGAGTACCTCAATCATGCTCAGTAAATATAATTGAGTTAGTTTCTACTTTCCGAAGTAGAGCCGAGTAATTTTTAGGATCTAAGTCTTGGGTCGAGTCATATATAAGACATGTCGAATAAATAATTATTATATCAAATGACTTTATTTTTTGAATTTCTTTTAGGATGCTTCTTGGTTAAATTTAGATGAATGTCCTAATTCAAAATCAAGAGGTCGGTTCTTCATACCCGAGTCTTCAACTTTCAATTATTTTTTAGTATAAAAGTCATGTCATATTTATTAGCTTATAATTGATTTTAGTTGAATTAGATTAGATTAGATTATTAATTATATTGAAGACTCAGGTATAACTCTCTATCTCTTTATGATTTTTGATTCTAAGTCATTCTAATCCTTTAAGTAACTCATATCTAAGTTTTCATTATGTTCTAACCTACTTAGAAACCATTCATCAAACATAATATTCTTAACTGTGTTTCGACTTACTCGGACACCACTCGGAACAATGGCATGGGTAAATAATTTCCCTAACACTTTTATTCTGAGCACCGACTTAATATTTTAAGTGAAAATGAATTACAACGTTAATTCCACTTTCTAAGTCAATTTATTTATTGAAGAATTATTTACTTAATCAAGTTTATGTATTCCGATGTTTTATTCTTTCTAACTTGATCATTTAAGGATTGACTCAAGATGAAATTTGAACCTAATGAATATTAGACTTAGAAAATTCCATTCTTCAAGGATGAAGATAATTAAGTGCTTAATTACTTTAGATTAATTATTATCTTTGCTTAATTTTGGACCAAAGTATTTTTATACTTTGAGTACCACTTTGATTTGCTTTTGTAGGTTGATTAAACAAGTTTAATCTATTTTTGAAAAGCAAAAGTAGCCGATTTCAACCTCGTTAAACACCAGCAGACGTAAAAGCACCATTTCTAGACGTGGCTCACACATCATATCGGGGTTGTTTGTTTCCAAATCCGGTAAACAACAACTTTGGGTCTAGCGGTTCTTTCCACTCTAGATTTCAATCACAATAAGAGGGTTGGACCACTTTTTTAGCCAAGGACGACTACACAACGTTCACATCTCAACGGATACTTTTCTGAGTGATTTAGACTAGTCGTTACAATGGCTATTGAAGCTCACCAATGCAGAACGAGTCTCAACGGTCATTCCGCCTCGCTATGTATAAATAGAAACCACTTCACAAGACTTGAAGATTGCTGAACATATTGCTTAATACTTAGTGCTTACTTACTCAATCTTCGACTTAAGACTCCTAATTAGTATTTTTTACTTTTTGAGTTGTAAAGAAAGTCTTGTAATCATTTCTACTCTTTTTACTTTCTTTCTAAGTCCCTTGACCGAGCTGTAAGGGTTAGCTCAGCTCTGTTGTCTCTAACTATAAAGGTTATCTCGGTTAGGAAGTAGTAGATCGGATAAGGGAACTTTTGAGTTTAGGAAAACTTGTAAGGGAATTGTCTAAGGGAGCAATTCCGTAAAGAGTCGAGTCCTTGTAATTGTGGATTCAATTAGTGGATTTGATTTGGTGCTTGGATTAGCACTTGTCCGTGGTTTTTGCCCCATGAGGGTTTCCACGTACTTCTTTGTGTATTGCACTTTCCGAGTCCAATCTAGACTCATAATTATTTTCTAAGTCTATTCTATGCAAAAAGTTTGTAATTTCTTAAAAATCTTCCATCACCCTATTCACCCCCTTCTAAGGTGACTTAATCTCTCCAAGAGCAAACCTTCAATTGGTATCAAAGCCTAGCCTTTTAAGAGGATCTCATAATCCAAAGGTCTAAAGATCGGATGGCTTAGAACAATGGAGAGTTCGATGAAGGAAAATCTGTCAACGGACCACCAAAGTTCAAGGGATCAAACTTTGCACACTCGAAGAAGATAATGGAGTGCTTTCTCCAGGATCATGATGAGGATGTTTGGAACATCATCAAGAATCGATACTACATTCCTACAAAGATAGAAGGAGTAAGAGTTGTGCCCAAAGAAAAGTCGAGTACACTATCGAAGAGAATGAGAAGTTTAGAAAGAACTTCAAAGCCATGAACACTCGATGTGTGCCATCAGCTCAAAAGAGTACAACAAAGTGTTAGCTCGTGACACAGCCAAAGAGGTGTGGGATAGGGGTGTAGAAAAACCAAAACCGAAAAACCGAAAAACCGAACCAAAAAGCGGTTAACCGGATAGATTTTTTTAAAGAATTGGATCGGTTAACCAAACCAAAAATTATTTTCAGTTCACGGTTCGGTTTCGGTTTGGAGAAATGAAAAATCGGTTAACCGAACCAAACCGAATTTTTTATTTTTAAAAAAATGACTATAAATAGATCTTATGGGTTAAGCTTAAGCCTTGGAAAACCCTAATTGCTCCTCTCGCTGCTCGCCCCCTCTCCCACCTCTCTCTCTCCTCTCCTTCCCCCTTCCCCTTCTCTCTCCCGTCGACCACTCCACCCGACCATCCCAACGCCGGCGCCGCGGTGATCGCTTCCTTCCTGGTAGATCCGACGGTTGTCTGCTCAACGTTTCTCTGTCGCCTTCACGTCTCTCCCACCTCTCTCTCTCTCTCTCCTCTTCTCTTCCTTTCTCTTCCATCAACACTCTTCATGACCCTCCTTGGAGCTGGCATTGAGTAATTGCTTCCGTCCGTGCGGATTTGATGGCCGATGGTTGTTGCTTGACATTTTTGTCTTCTTTGCCCCTCCAATGTCTTGCTCCAAGAGTTCGCCGTCTTCTATAACCTTCCACTTTCTTCATCATCCGGCGCATGTTGCTCCATTTTAATTTCTCGTATTTTCTTGTTTTTTCTTTTAATTTTGAATCGATTTGTGGATGTTGTTCATGCCTGGATCTTTGTACCGATGCTTGACGGATACACAATTGGTTGCGTTTTCTACATGATTTTGCTTGTTGGATTTTTTCGATTAGTCGCTTTTACTTTTTATAATGGGTAACCATTAACCGACCCAAAAGTCGGTTAACCGATTATTTCGGTTCGGTTACGAGATCAAATTCTCATCAAACCGAATTTTTGGTTAACTGAAAATCGGTTAACCGAAAATTTCGGTTCGGTTACTGGTTCAACTTTTTGGTGAACCGAAAAGTCCGTTAACTGATTTTCGGTTAACCGAAAGTCCGGTTAACCGACTTTGCACACCCCTAGAGTGGGATACACTCGATCAACACCAATGAAGGAACCAACCAAGTGAAGTAGGCAAAGATAAGCCAATACCTTCACAAGTATGAGTCTGTTTAGAATAGAGCCCGAGGAGAACATCACTCACATGTACGTTCGATTCATTGAGATTACCAATAATCTCAAATCTCCGAGTAGAAAGATCTCTCATGAAAAAATTGTCGGAAAAACTCTAAGACGTCTACCTAAGAGGAGATGGGGTTCCAAGGTAACACCAATTAATGAAGCTCGGAATATCTCTCAATTGAAGCCGGATGAGCTCATTGGGAAGCTACTCACTTATGAGCTGCACCTAGAAGAAGAGGATGTCGAGGTCAGCACCAAAAAGGACATTGCACTCAAGGCCTCGTAAAGCGGACGACAAAGTGTGAGCTCCTCAAATTCAGAAGAGGATCCCATGACACTCATTGCCCGAGGTTTCAAAAAGATGATAAAGTATAAAAAGTGGCAAAAGAGGCTAAAGGAGGTGTTCTACAAGAAAGATAAGAAAGGTAAATACTCATCCCCTTCTAAGTTGTCTTTAACTAAGAACTCTTGACTGTTTTGAGTGTGGCAGCAAGGAGCACATAGTCAAAAACCGTAAAAAGAGAAAGAAGGACAGAAAGAAGAAAAAGGCTATGGTGGCTACCTAGAGCGATGATGACTTCTTTGAAGATGATGATTCTTATGACTCAAAGTGTAATGGCACCGAAAGACTTAGAAGCTAGAACCGAGTCGACAGGTGACAACTCGGATGCTAAGGAAACAAGCCCTCAAGAGGTAATTGAATACTTCCTTAAGTTCTCCAAAGTTGATCTTGCTAGATATATCTTTACTTTGGAAGAAAAGTCCAATTCGACTCTTTTGATTTCAAAGAACAACTTGAGTCTCTTACTCGTTGAGAATATTATTTTAAAAATGAGTTAGAAAACTTGAGATAAAATCCGAAAGTACGTGAGACCGAGTGCTCAAGACAATGAGACCGAGTCTAAGTGTCTCGTAACGGAGAATGAGCAACCGAAACGTAAGCTCGATGAATCTCAAGAGTTGGTTTTAAAACTCACTCAAGGTAAAAAAACCTTGATCTTTTACTTGGCTCTCAGTGTGTCTCATTTAGAAAAGAAAGTCTTGGTTACAATGCTCGAAGAGGAATCTAATTCATATTCAATTCTTTTCAAAACTCGATTCCGAATTATTAAGCTCGGGAAGGCTGAGCATGGTCCCATTCATTCACATGGAAAAGGGACTGAGCACGGATCATTTTACAAGTAAAATCCTTCTCAACCTCGTTTACAAAAAGAAAGGTTTTCAAAGAAAGGAGACACAAACTCAGCTTTCTAAAAGGAAGATTCAGAATAAGACCAAACCCAAAATTATTCAAATTTGGGTTCCCCAAAAGTGCTCTTCATTAGAGAAAGACCACAATAAAGATAGTTACTAGGTTTGTGAAAGGACGTGAGAAGGGTTAGTTTGTTTCGTGTTGCAGGTGACTCGAAACGAAAAGGTCATCGGTACTTAAACATTGGTCGTTCACGCCATATGTCCGGAGACTCAAAACTCTTCTTTGAGTTAGAAGATATGAAGGGAGGAAAAGTCACATTTGGAGACAATAGAAAAGGTAAGATAGTTGGGATTGGTAATGTTGGTCAAGGAGACAACTCGGTCAGTCCAGTCTACCTTGTGAAAGGGCTCAAGTACAATCTCCCGAGCATATCTCGGCTATGTGACAAAGGTCAAGAGGTAAGATTCAGTCGGACCAACTACTTCATTTCGATGCGAGTCACCAAAGGGGCAAAGCTCTTAAGTATGAGGTCAGGTAATAGCTATACCATTCCTCTCTCGCATTCTAGTCGAATTTATCTTGTTTGAAAGCATCTTTGAATGATGATTCATGGACATGGCATCGTAGACTAGGCCATATTAGCATGCATACTATCAAGAAACTTGCATCTCATGGATTAGTTAGGGGTTTACCTAACTGTGCATTTAAGAAAGATAACATCTCGTGAAGCATGTACAAAAGAAAAGCAAGTCGGATAATCTTTTAAACCACTTAAAACCGTGTCTACATCCAAAGTACTTGAATTGGTTCATATGGATTCGTGTGGTGAAATTCTTGTGAAAAGCTTAGGAGGTAAATCATATGTGCTAGTTATTATTGATTATTATTTATGATTTACCTGGGTGTGGTTTTTGAAGAACAAGAATGAAGCCTTCAAAGAGTTCACTAAGATTTGTAGAAAAATTCAAGTGGGGTCTCGGACTCGGATCGGAAGAATTCAAACCGACCTTGGAAGGGAGTTCGATTACTCGGAATTTGTAGACTTCGTGAAAGAATGACATCTCTCACAACTTCTCTGCACCAAGAACTCCTAAACAGAATGGATTAGTGGAGAGAAAGAATAAAACTCTTGAAGAAATAGGAAGGACCATGATGATTGAAAATTATTTGCCTTACTATTTCTGGGCCGAGGTAGTTAACACAACAAACTATACACTCAACAGATGCCTTATCGGACCCATCCTAAAGAAGACACCCTATGAGCTGTACAGGGAAAGAAGCCTAATATCTTCTACTTCAAACCATTTGGATGTAAATGTTATGTGCATAACAATGGTAAGGAACATCCGACTAAGTTTGATGCAAGGCTAGATGAAGGTATATTTCGTGTTTCTCATCTTATAGTAAAGCTTATAGAGTTTTTCACAAAAGAACTAACAAAGTGGAAGAAAACATCCACGTTGTCTTTGATGAGATTGATCTTGGCAGGATAGGTGAATCCACCTTCCTACATTTCAAGCTTAACAGAGATGAAGATGATATTGATGAAGCTAAGCCGAGAATGAGTCAAAACAAAAGAACCGAGACAACTCGGAATGAGCAGACTCGGAATGAAGTGACTCAAAATGAACAAGTTCAAGAGCCAACTCATAATGTTGAAGAACAAACCAATGCAGAAGTTCAACAAGAGTAACCAACTGAAGATTAGCGTATTCAAACAACAAACTTGGTAAACCGGATGACAGGTAGAGCTTTCAAATATGCATCCAATCACCTACATGAGAATATACTTTCCGATATCAACAAGTGGGGTAAGAACTCGTTCTTCTTTACAAAATCTATGTGCATTTTCATCATTCATATCATTAACTAAACATAAAAATATACTAGAAGCCTTAACTCGAACCTGAATGGGTAGAGGCTATGCAATAGGAGTTGAATCAATGTGAAAGAAACCAAGTTTGGACTCGACGACCTTTTGACCACCCGAGTAATATGAACCAAATGGGTTTTCAAGAACAAACTGGATGAGGGAGGGTTTGTAGTCGAAATAAGGCCAGATTAGTTGCTCAGGGGTATAACCAAGAAGAGGGAATTAATTGTGGGGAAACCTTTGCATTTGTTGCTAGGATTGAGGCATTTAGAATTCTCTTAACATTTGCATCTAGCATGAATATTAAGCTTTATCAAATGGATGTTAAATGTGCATTTCTCAATGGTTATATTCAAGAAGAAGTTTATGTTGAGCAACCCCCTAGATTTGAAAACTCTCAATGTCCAAATCATGTTTTCAAGTTGCAAAAGCCTTTATATGGTCCGAAACAAGCTCCTAGAGCTTGGTATGAAAGACTAAGCGGTTTCTTTGTTGAAAATGATTTCAAAAGAGGTCAAATTGACAAAAGTCTTTTTACAAAAACCAAGGGTAATGATTTTCTCATTATCCAGATTTATATTGATGATATTATATTTCGAGATACTAATGAAACTCTTTGCCAAGAGTTTTCTAAGTTAATGAGAAAGGAATTCCAAATGAGTATGACGGAGAGCTCAATTTCTTCCTTGAACCGCAAATCAAGTAAGAAAAGGATGGTATATATGTCCATCAATCAAAATACACCAAGGAGTTATTGAATAAGTACAAGCTACAAGATGTGAAGCATGCAGCAACACCTATGAGTAGGAGTTTAAAACTGGACTTAGATGAGAAAGGTAAAGCTATAGATTATAAACTCTATAGAGGTATGATAAGATCTCTACTCTATCTCACATCTAGTAGGCCTGATATCATGTTTAGTGTTTGTTTTTGTGCAAGATTTTAAGCTAATCCTAAGGAATCACATCTCACTAGGGTGAAGAGATTCTTTAGATATCTTGTAGGGACTCGGAATCTTGGTCTCTAGTACTCGAAAGACTCAAAACTCGACCCTCACTAGATACTCGGATGCCGACTATGCTGGATACAAGGTTGATGAAAAAGAACATCAGGAACATGCCAATTTCTGGGTTAATCACTCATCTCTTGGCATTCAAAGAAGCGGAACTCAATTGCTCTATCAGTTGCTAAGGCTGAGTACATTGCAACTAGAGCTTGCTATGCTCAGATTCTCTTGATTAAGCAGCACTTGAAGGATCTTGGTCTATCATTCACATCTATTCCAATCAACTGTGACAACCAAAGTGTAATCAACATCACTAAGAATCCAGTTCAGCGCTCAAAGACAAAGCACATTGAGGTCGGTATCATTTTTAAGAGACCATTATGAGAATTGTGATATTGAACTTGAGTTTATTCCTACAAAATTTCAATTAGCTAATATTTTCATGAAGCCTCCGAGTGAAGATCAGTTTTGCTTTATTAGGAATGAGCTTGGCATGTTAAATGCATGATTTTTTGAGTTATTGCACGAGTTATTCTACTATGATTGATTGTTATATGCTTTTAGTAGATAACAAATGGATTAGTTGACACAAAATGAGACTGAGCTATGAGTTATTAATTTTTCCGAGTGTGTTTTGAGTTACCTGGACAAATAATTGAGTCGGACTCGGATTTTTAGCAAAATGGACATCAAAATTTTGAGATCATCTCTACATAAATGGAGAATCTCATAAATGTTTTCAAAAATCTTTTCTTCTCTCTCTCTCTCTCTCTATCACGCGAACAGTCAACAAAACTAGCCGTTGGAAGAAAGCTCGTTGGAAAACTAGCCTTTATGCGCTGAGAGACTTCAACGGTCCGATAACCGTTGCTTGGTATGCTTGAGTTAGAAGGCAGTTGAAAGCTTTTATTCTCTTTAAATAGCACCGCTTCGTTTTCACTCAATCACTTTACCTACTTATTGCTCACTCTCTCACTCTCTTTGCTCTAAAATTCATTCGGTCTCGCACTCAAACTCTCTATCTGTTTCTCGATCATATGTGCTCTCTACTTCTCTCTTTACTCTCAATCACTCTCTATCTTCTCAAATATGCCTAAGAGAGGATCAATCGTGGAAGGAGGTTCAACCACAAAGAAGGCCAGAACCAAAACCACTTGTTCGGAGGCTGCACAAGGAAAAAGGAAACAACCTCGCCTTAAAAGACCCAAAACTCAATGTCGCCCAACACTTCTTCCTAGATGACAAATTCTTTCCAAAACGTCTTTTTCTTGGTTGAATCATATCGCCAAAACTAATGTTTTCAACTATTTGTGTTTTTGTGATTATATCTACCCTTACCTTGTTATTGAGTTGTATACTCACATGACAGCAAGAGATAACGTTATCTTTTACGTTGTTCAAGGTAAGGTGGTACGTATCAACCTTACTCTACTTCACAAACTTTTTAATGTGAAGTCTCTCTTTCTCAACTCCAATCCCATCCCTTTCACTGAAGTTGCTAATAACTTCTTTGAAAAGCATGCCAAAGAACCTCCTCAATCTAGAAAGAACTTTTCGCGACTCGGATGACCTCTCGAAGCTAGACTTATGTGCTTCATTCTTATGTGGAATTTCTTTTCTTACTATCCGTCAAAAGAGAACCCCAATTCCAAAGTTCTTAAAGTTCTCTATGACATTCTAGAGGGCTACGAGGTAGACCTCTTTCAATTCATTTTGGAACAAATTGATTTTGTTCCATCCGACTCGAAGAAGACTCCATATCCTTTCGGAGCCCTTCTTTCAGCTATTTTCAAACAGTTTGGGGTCGAAATCCCTTCTAACCCTCACTCTTTCTTGGAGCTTGCCGTTTGTTTAGGCAGAGGTGAACTAACAAGTCTTGGATACCAGGAAATCAAACACTGGTGTCCGGGTTCACTCGTTTGAGTTAGCACCCCTTCCTCCTCCACCTCGGACTCGGACTACTCCCGAGGTCCCACTTCTCACTGCTGGACCATCTCGCTTCTCTGCCTGCCCCTTCTATTGAGCTTTTTCGAAGGTGGCCAACAAACTTGTCTCTCCGGCTTTAGAGTTGCAATCAACTTTAGGAGCTTTTAAGGCTTTCATCCCAAGATCGACTCGGATGCAAAGCCGGGCTTAGACTCAGCTCGGGTAGAGTCAAAATATGATTTCTTAGCTGAAGGAGGTGATCAAGGAATAAAAAGAGCGAATTCGCCACCTCTAAGAGAGAAGGTCCAAGGCGGTCTAGGACTACGAACTCGAAGATGAAAAATCTAAGGAGTCCTCCAGTTCTTCCGAGTCCGAGTCGAAGGAGCCGACAAAGCAGCAAAAGAAGGCCAAGGAGAGGCTAAAGGAGGTGCTAACCAAGAAGAAAAGGAGGCTGAAGCAATTCTACCCGAGGACCAGGGAAACAATGAACTTGAGGTGATCTCTTCGATCACACTTGAAATGCCTCGAAAGAGGCTGGTGATGTAGGCTAATCTAAGGCCCCTACCTCAAAATCTCGGCTGAAGCGGCGTTCACCGAGGAAGAAGAAGAAGAAGAGAAAGATCGACCTTTGGTTCACGGAACCCGGATCACTCCACTACCATATCTACCCCTACTGTTGCCACCACGCTCACTGTTTCAACTCAAGGATATAGGCGTAGCGCAACACTCGATCTTCGATTTCTCGCCAAACTGCCCCTCCTTCTTGATTTCAACCTATGTTTTTCATTTTTTTCATTTTTATTTGTCCAACATCTTATGTATTTACTTGATCTTTCCTCCCTTATTTTGTAATTATAATACCCCAAAACCCACCCTAGGAGTATTACATCGCCATAGTTCCTCACAAGGAACTCCCAAGGCTCATTCAGGTGTCGGTTTGGCTTTCTAATTCCAACTTACGGTAATCGAGGTAATTTTCCAAAAGAGTTTGAAAATTTTCTAAAAATTTTGGCGGAGTTCTGTTTGCAATGTAGATTATCCCCTAGGCTTAAAGCCTTAAAACCCTGCATAAAAATCATAATATAACTCAATGAGCCACACGCTCGAAGTATATAATCGAACGGCCACACGCCGGAGTCCAACCAATCATGCATTTAAACTTAAAACAATCTAAATGGTTCACTATACATCTGGTACAAACTATATGAACTAAAATACAAACTACAATACTTAGAAATATAAGAAATGCACGTTACCAACTTGAGTCACTTCAGCAAACAATGGTCGACAAACGACATGCAGAGTCCGGAATATGCTAAGGTATGATACACGCCTTCCGAGAGTGTACCTGCAACATTGGGGAGGGAAAAGGGGAAATTTGTGGTTGTGAGCAAACCACGAGCTCACCTGGAGAGTCTTACACTCTTAATTTTTACTCATACTACTCAAAATAATGAAATCGGCGAAAGCATAATAACATAGTACAAATCTATATACTTTTCAATGAAATCCCTTGAAATAATTTGCAACGTAAAGATCATAACTCTTTAATCATTTAAAAGCACAATTTCACACTCATTAACAATTCTTTTAGAACTGAATCAACTTTCTCCGGGCTTTCATGGACTCGAACTAGCATTTCATGATTTCTCATAATTTCTCTTAGTTTCTCTAGGGCGCGACCCCGAATAAAAGGCTCATGGGACCTATCTTCTAAGAAGTCTCCGGTTAGGCATCCTAATCCCCGGGACCCCTATTGGAACCCTTCTCTTGAAGTTTCTAGTCGGCATCCTCACGAATGAGGAGCCCATTTCGAACCCTTTGGTATACTAAACAATCCTAGCCAACTTGATTCAAAACAGGTTTGCACATAATCATTCATCATGTCTTCTTTAAATAGTCTGTCTCAAATTGGTTTAATACCAAGGAAGGCATGACACCACGTGTCACCCTTATAAATTCACTTTCTCAAATCTGATTCACTTTCTCAAATATGTTTCGCTTCTTTAAAACATATTCACGTTCGAAAAGCATTTCTCAAGAATCATACTCGAATAGCATTTTGCATAAACATTTGAACTCTTTTCAAAATTAACCTTTGAGCACTATCATGGCATCAAGTCACTTCACGAGTCAAGCATCTCTATACTAGGACTTAGTATCCCAAGCTAATATTTTAACTCAAGGGTTCTCCCAAGTGCTTAGCATCTACTCTTATTCATCCATATTCTATTCAAGCATGAGTCTCCTATTCCCATATAAGTAATTCTCGTAATACTCTGTCTCCAATGCTACAAATCGATCTACATGGATGCATATTCCCTTGATATTCTAATTTCCCATTCCTCCTCTATATTCCAAAGTCCATTCCCCTTAGCTTAATTCACTTTCAAGCCTACCAAGTTTAGGAACTAAAACTTTTTGAGCCACAATAACCACAAGTAATCACCATTTAACTCCACCGCCTCGACTTTTCATAGATCGCCATCTTTATTTCAAACTCCCATTTTATGTCTCTACCTTATTAATCAACTCTTGCTCACCCGAAGGTTTGCTCGGGAGAGTCCGAGTCACCCTAGAGGGAGGGTGAATAAGGTGATAGAAGTTTTTCGTGGAAACGTTCGCTCTTTTGTTAACTAAGAGACAGAGGCGGGTTCCGAGTCAAACAGCAGGGTCGAAAAGCTTGGACTCGTAAATGCTATCACGAGCAAACACGCAAGTCAAACAGGAGTAAAATGACTGTCCGAGTCTAGAATGAACTCGGAAAGATAACACTTAGAAATTACGTGGAAACCCTCCCGGGGCAGAAAACCACGGACCGTGTCAATCCGGACACGAAGTCAAATCCACTATTTTGAGTCCACAAAATACCGTGAACTGATCGAACCCGAGTTGCTCCCTTAGACAACTCTATACAAGTTTTCCTAGACTCGAAATTCCCTTATCTAATCTAGTACTTCCTAGCTGAGATAACCCTTACAGCTAGGGACAACTAAGCCGAGTTAACCCTTACAGCTTAGTCAAGGGACCTTACAAAGAATGTAAGAAAGAGTTTGTAATCGAGTAGAAGACCTTACAACTCGTAAAGTAATGAATTACAGAGTGGGAGTTGTAAGTAGAAGATTGAAAGTAAATACAATGACTTTGAGCAAGTATGTGTATTAACAATATGTTCGGCAATCTTCAAGTCTTGTAAGGTGGCTTCTATTTATAGATGACCAGGCAGAGTAGCCGTTATCTTCATCTCGCTGACCGAGAGTCCTCTCGTGACCGTTGATAGAAGCTTTCGAGTCACTCGAAAGTAACCGTTGTGATATGAACGTTGGACAACAGTTTAACTCTCTTGAAGTCCCAAAACCATTGGCGGTGTCTTGAAAGATAAGGTGGAAACCACCGTTAAGCTTAGCGTTCCAGCTTTTCCAGATTTGGAAATAGACAGCCCTAACACAATCTTCCGGAACTCGAGACAGAGAAGAGGAAAAGCCATGTCTCGCTGGTGATTTGACGTTTTGAAGCTTCAGGCTACTTTTGTAGTTTGAAAAGTGTATCCTCGTTTGAATAACCTACAAAAGTAAATCAATTTTGGTTCTCAAAGTATAAAATACTTTGGTCCAAGATTAGACACGAGATAATAAAATAATTACAATAATTAAGCAACCGATTATCCGAGTCGAAACGAAATGAAATTTTCGAGTCTAATATCCATGTAGCTAAAAATTCCATCGAGCTAGTCCGAGCAAAGAATCAAGTTAAGTAAGGAACATCGAGTGAGATAACTTGATATATAGACTAAGCAATAATCATACTAAAAGTGCTGACTATAACATAATAGAACTTATAACCGTAAGTCAGATTTTGAGTGAGAAAAGATGAAATACTAGTCTATTCAATCCGTGATAAATCGAGTGATGCTTTGGACTCATAACAAAGAACCAGTTTTCGAGTCACTTACGGATAAGCAAGAAATATAAGAAGTAAGAGTCTGTATCACTTAGAGAAGATATCATTTTACTCAAAGAAGTTTCGAGATACGGAGAATGCCTTGGAATCAAAACTCTATAAGTATGAGATGGTTATACCTGATTCATTTAATGTAACTCGAAATGCGTTGAAAAGTGTCCGAGTCTTCAATCTCCCCTTTTGATGGAAGGCATTCCATTCTCGAGACGTAAACTTTGTTAGTAAAAAAAATCCGACTCCGAGAAGTTGCTCATGAGGAAAGTTGAGTAAAGAATTCTCGAGTGTATCGGAGCAAGAGGTATAAAGTCGAGCATAAAGTAAAAATGCTTAGCAATGAAATAATGTAAACTCGGAAAGATTATATACACGTAAATCATGTAAGAGAAAGCATTAATTCATTGAACTCAACAAAAATTATAAGGATTAAAAGGGAAAACTCCCCTAAACAAGACAACAAGTTTTCGACTCTATTTCTCCCCCTTGCCTTTCAGAAAAAACAACAAAAAGAAGGGAAGAAAAGAACAAATAGTGCAACTTAGATGTCCGGACAAAAGAAATAGAAATAAAAATCTCGTTGGAAGAAGAATCTAGCAGACTTTAGAATTGTGCCACGAGTGCATGCTACGAGGAAGAGAGGGATTTCGAGTAGAGGCGGAGGGAGCGGAGGTTCGCCGGCGCTGGTAAGATCTTGACGATGTGCTTGAGCGCGGCGGAGGGAGAACCGGTATGATCGTCGGGGCTCGGCTACGAGTGGCCGACCCGGAGCGAGGGGATCAAGGGGTTCTTCCCTTGGAACCTCGGTAGGCTGGAGGGGGCTGCTCTGTCTCGATCCGTCGGTGTAGCTAGGTCCTCTAACCCACCTAGACTCGCTGTCCGAGCCGAGTACTTGCTATTTGAGCTTATGGAGTAGTCGACCCTCGGCAGCTTCCATCGCTTCTTCTTGGTGTTCCTTCCCTTGCCCGGATGGACCTGCCTCGGCCGCGGAGTTCCTCGGCGTCTGCTGCTTCTGCATATGCAGCTTCTTCTTCTTCATCCCCGCTATCCGAAGAGGTCGGACTCGGGCTCGAAGACGCTTCGAGATGCGTCCGAGTCATCATGGTCCTAAGCGGCCTTGGACCTTCTCTCTCCGAGGAGCTCGACCAGCTCCTTCGGCTCCTTTACCAGTTCCCTCATCTCAAGAACTAGAGACTCGCTGCTCTCGGATTTGGGATTGACGAGTCTTTTGGTTGATGGTCAGATTTTAGAGAACAAGTTTGAAAGACCGGAGCATGTCTCTGAAATCAAAGGACACGGAGCTGATCTTGTCCATAAAAACGGGGGACAAGAGAGCGAGAGAGAAATTTTGAGGCACCTGAGGTGGAGGCACCACCAGGTGGAGAGGGGAGAGGAAGGCCTCGGTTCGAGTTATGAACCCGGACACCGGGGTTAGTTTCCTAGTATCCGTACCCTGCAGTTCCTTTTTGCCGACAACAACGGCAGCCTCGGACACGACGTTTGGGTCTAAGGGAGAGGAACTTGGAATTGTTTGAAGACAAGGGTCGGAAGAGCACCGAAAGGAAGGGAGGTGTTCTTCTTGGATTGAAGTTGAGCTGGCACAGCGGCCATCCGCTCAATGATGGAGGGAAGAGGTCTACTTTGTAGCCCTCAAGAATGTCAAAGAGAGCTTTGAGGTGCTTGGAGTTGGGGTTCTCCTTCGCTGGAATGCTCGTGAGAAAAAGGTTCTCATCAACAGAAAGCACGGAAGGCGAGCTTCTCACTTCAACCGAGTCACGTAAAAGTTTTTCCGGGACTCGGGGAAGTCTTTGGCGTATTTTTCAAAGAAGTCGTCGGCGACTTCGAGTGAAAGGAATGGGGTTGCTGTTCAAGAAGAGGGAGGAGACCTTAAACAAGCGGTGGAGGAGAGAGGTGTTTATTCGAACGGTTATGTTCCGAACCCCGGAGGTTAGAATATTTTCGGAGTGGGTGAGGTGAGTGTAGAACTCGAAACGAGTTCGAGATAGATGAACTCGCTGAAGCACATGAAGTTGTATGCTCCGGTGGTTTGAATGTGGGACAACTAAGAAAATTTGGTTGTAGGAAAGAACTTGTTGTCCAGCGCAAGGTGCTTGGGAAACAATGGGTTTGGAAGGGGTTGAGCTTTCGGTGTTTTGGTGCGAGGCTTTTGGAAGAGGAGGAGACTTGGAAGTCGGGATGGTTACCTCTTTTAGGCATTTTGAGAGAAGGAAGGAAAGATGAAACTTTCGAGTAGGAAAGAGAAGGAGAGGTAGAAGAGAAGAAACGAAAAAGGTGTAGAAGAAAAAGATGAGAGCAGATCGAAACTTACGAGAGATGGCTTCTTCGACGCTTGCAGAAGTTCAAGGATGACTGTTCACGTAGAAATCTTCCGCGAAAAGTTTCGTTTGAGAGAGATGGAGTGTAGAGTACCAAGACGAAGATGAATAGACGGTATTTATAGAAAATAAGCACGCTCGTCAACTATCCGTTAAATATAACTCCGTCCGACTCGGCTTGTCCATCGAGTCATCGAAGACCGGTGTGACGGTTCTCTTCAACGGTTAAGATTTCAGCGATTAGAGATCCACGGCTCATATCTCGATCACGGGGCTCGAGAGAGAGAGAGAAAGATTTTTGAAAATATGATCCGAAACTCCCCACTGTTCTAGAGATAGTTTCGAAAATTTGAAGTCCAAGTTTTCTCTACGTTTGAGTTTGACTCGGATTGGTTTCGAGTGACTCGAAACACGAAATAACTACCAGCCCAAGTATCACCGAATCAACCGAGCTAATGGTTATAAACGGTGAAAGCACATAACACGTAATTATGCAATGAATAAGAATAGCACATAATTAAGCATTTAACATACCAAGCTCATTCCGAATAAAGCAAAACCGATCTTCACCAAGAGGCTTGGTAAAGATATCAGCTAATTGAAGATTAGTAGGAATGAACTCAAGTTCAATATCACCTTTTTCGAGTGATCGCGTAGGAAGTGATATCCGACCTCGATATGCTTTGTTTTCGAATGCTCGGACAGGGTTCTTGGTGATGCTAATTGCACTTTGGTTGTCACACTTGATTGGTACTGATTTGAATGATAGTCCAAGATCTTTCAAGTGTTGCTTTATCCATAGAATCCGAGCGCAACAAGCTCCAACCGCAATATATTCAGCTTCAGCAATTGATAGAGCTACTGAGTTCCGCTTCTTTGAGTGCCAAGATATTAGGGATTGACCCGAAATTGGCACGCTCCGGATGTGCTCTTTCGATCAACTTTGTATCCTGCGTAGTCCGCTTCGAGTATCCAGTAAGAGTCGGTTCCGAGTCTTTGGAATACCATAGACCTAAATTCCGAGTGCTCGCAAGATATCTCGAATATTCTCTTCACCGCAGTGAGATGTGATTCTTTTGGATTAGCTTGAAATCTTGCGCATAGACAAACACTGAACATTATATCCGGCCTGCTTGAAGTAAGATATAGTAAAGATCCAATCATACCTCGATAGAGTTTCTAATCTATCGCTTTACCTTTCTCGTTTAAGTCAAGATTTATACTGCTCGCTCATGGGAGTAGATGCGTGCTTTGCATCTTGAAGTTTGTATTTCTTCAGCAGTTCCTTGGTATACTTAGATTGATTAACAAAGATCCCATCCTTGTCTTGTTTGATTTGTAAGCCAAGGAAGAAATTAAGTTCCACCATCATGCTCATTTGGAATTCTTGACTCATCAACTCGGAAAATTCTCGGCATAGAAACTCATTAGTAGCACCGAAAATAATATCATCAACATAGATTTGAACAATAAGGAAATCTTTCCCCTTGGTCTTTATGAAGAGAGTCTTGTCGATCCGACCTTTTTAAAATCATTTTGAACCAAGAAGCTACTCGGTCTTTCATACCAAGCTCGAGGTGCTTGTTTAAGACCATAGAGAGCCTTTTGAAGTTTGAAAACATGATTTGGAAATTCCGAGTTTTCAAAACCAGGAGGCTATTCGACATAGACTTCTTCTTCAATAAAACCATTGAGAAATGCACACTTAACATCCATTTGATATAATTTAATATGCATGCTTGGATGCAAATGCCAACGAGTATTCTAATGGCTTCAATTCTAGCTACAGGTGCAAAGGTTTCCCCACAATCAATTCCTTCTTCTTGATTATATCCCCGAGCCACAAGTCTAGCCTTATTTCGACTACCACACCACCCTCATCTAGTTTGTTCTTGAAAACCCATTTGGTTCCTATAACTGGGTGGTCGGAAGGTCGGTTGGTTAGAGTCCGGAATTGGTTTCTCTCGAATTGATTGAGTTCCTCTTGCATGGCCTCTACCCATTTAGGTTCATTAAGGGCCTCTAGTGCATTTTTGGGTTCGTTTAATGAAATGAATGTAGTGAATGCACATAGATTATGTAGAGAGGAACGAGTTCTTACCCCGAGTGTTGATGTCGGAGAGTATGTTCTCTAGTGGATGACTAGAAGTAAACTTGAATGCTTTACCTGTTCTCCGATTCACGAGATTTGTGGGTTGAGCCGCTTGAACTTCGAAGCTTGTTACGAGAATTCGAGTAGTCGAACTCCCTTCCATGGTCGG
Organism: Talinum fruticosum; assembly: GCA_021018815.1. Lineage (NCBI taxonomy): Eukaryota > Viridiplantae > Streptophyta > Magnoliopsida > Caryophyllales > Talinaceae > Talinum > Talinum fruticosum. Next base: position 1,465,875 of record JAITYX010000003.1, on the reverse strand, counting down.
TTCGAATCTTTTGCATCCGAGTCCGAGACTCAACTTGAATCTTTCTACAGAGTTTGCTTGAACTCCTTGAATGCTTCATTTTTATGCTTGAGAAAACACACCCAGGTAAATCTTGAAAAGTCATCAATAATGACAAGAATGTAGGATTTACCTCAGAGGCTCTTCACTTGGAATTTCACCACATAGATCCATGTGTAGCAGTTCAAGCACCTTTGATGTCGAAACAGTCTTGAGAGACTTGAATGAGGATCCGACTGTTTCCCCCTTGTACATGCTTCACAAACTCTGTCTTTCTCAAAAACACAGTTAGGTAAACCCCTAACCGAGACCATGAGATGCCAGCTTTTTGATAGTACGCATGCTAATATGACCTAATCTACGATGCCAAGACCATGAGTCATCATGAAGAGATGCTTTTAAGCAAGATAAATTCGGCTTGGGTCGGAAAGAGGAATGATATAAGTGTTACTGGATCTCTTACACGAGAGCTTTACCTCTTTGGTGGTCTCATCCGAAATGTAGCACTTAGATTGAGTGAATCTTACCTCATGACCTTTGTCACATAGTTAGGAGATGCTAAGCGGATTGTATTTTAGTCCTTTGACAAGGTAGACTGGGCTCACCAGATTGCCTCCATTTCCAATCTTGCCAATACCAACTATCTTGCCTTTCTTTGTCATCTCCAAAAGTCACTTTTCCTCGTTTGTATGATTCTAGCTCGGAAAAGAGTCCTTGGTCACCTGACATGTGTCGTGAACATCCGCTGTCCAGTACCAATGTCCTTTTGATCTCTTCGAGTGACACTGCAAAAGCAGAGAGAATCTAACCCTTCTCACTTCCTCTAACGAACCCGAGTAACATTCCTTACTTGTGGTCCTTTTACGAGGAAGAAGGTGTTTCGGAACCCAGATTTGAGTGACTTTGGGTTTTGTCCGATTCTGAGTCTTCCTCTCGGAGAGCCGAGTCCGTGTCTCCTTTTTTTGAAAACTTTTCCTTTTGAAACGAGGAGAGAATGGTTTCTTTTTATAAACGAGTTCCGGGCTTAGTCCTCCCTTCATTTACGTGAATGGGACCGTGCTCGGCTTTCCTGAACTTTACGGTTACGGAATCCATTTTAAACAATTCGAGTAGGAATTGGATTCTTCCTCTTTGTTGAAACCAAGACCTTCTTTTCGAAAAGAGACACATTGTGATCCTAAGAGCATGTCAAGGTTCTTCGACCTTGAGTAAACTTTAAAACCAGATCTTGAGACTTAGTGAGCTTCCTTTTTAGTTGCTCATTTTCTTTCTGAGCGGCTCGGACTCGGTCTCATTAGTTTGAGCACTAGTCTTGAGTTCTCCGAGTGTGAGTCTCGGTTTTTCCAATTCGTTTTTCAAAGTATTGCTCTCGAAGAAATTGACTCAAGTTGTTCTTTGCATTGAGAAGAGTCAGAATTGGACTTTTCTTCCAAAGTAAAAATGTATTTAGCTAAATTGACTTTGGAGAATTTGAGGAAATAGTCAATTACCTATTGAGGATTAGTTTCCTCATTGTGCGAGTCCGAGTCTAACTCTCTTTCGGCTTACGAGTCGGACATTGCCATTAAACACTTCGAGTCGTCCGAGTCCTCGTCATCCTCCGATGAGTCCTTATCGCTCCATGTTACAATCATGGCCTTCTTCTTCTTTCTGTCCCTTTTCCTCTTTGGACGAGTCCTTGACTATGTGGTCTTTCTTTGCCACACTCGAAACACCCAGAATTCTTAGATAAAGATAACTTTGAGGGAGAAGAATACTTACCTTTTCTGTCTCTTTTATCTTTCTTGTAGAATTCTTCCTTTGGCCTTTTATCCCATCTTTTGTGCTTCATTATTCTCTTGAACCCTCTTGCAATAAGTGCCATGGGATCATCTTCGAGTCGGAGGAGCTCAGATTTGCTTCTTTAGATTACGAGGCTTTCGGTGCTATGTTCTTTTTGGAACTGCCCTCGGCATCCTCTTCTTCGAGATGGATTTCGTGTGTTAGAAGCTTTCCGATAAGCTCGTCGGCTTTAAGAGTGAGAGGTTACGAGCCTCCTCTATGGCGAGTCACCTTCGGACCCCATCGTCTCTTGGGTAGGCTTCGAGAATTTTCCGGCACATTTCTTCATGGGAAATTTTCTTTCCCAGAGATTTGAGATTATTGGTAATCTCGGTGAAGCGAATGAACATCGAGTAATGTTCTCCTCTGGCTCCATTTTGAAAAGCTCATATTTATGAAGATCTTGGCTGATCTTCGCTTGTCTTACCTGACTTGTACCTTCGTAGGTGTTGACTAAAGTATCCCACACCTCTTTAGCGAGTCACGAGGCGGAGACTCGATTATATTCTTCTGAGCTTATGGCGCACATAAGGATGTTCATTGCTTTGAAGTTCTTTCCGAACTTCTCTGCTTCTCTGGTGTGAACTCGGCCTTTGTCTTGGGAATGATTACGAATTCATCTGTCTTCATTGGAATGTAGTTTCCTTGTTGTATGATTTCCTATACCTCTTCATCATGATCCATAAGAAAACATTCCATAAGCTTCTTCCGAGTGCCCAAAGTTTGATCCTTTGAATTTTGGTGGCACTGTTGGAAGATCTTCCTTCGTCGAACTCTCCAGGTGTTACGAGCCATTTGATCTTTAGACCTTTGGATTGTTAGATCCTTTACGAAAGGCTAGGCTCGATACCAATTGAAGGTTTGCTCGGGGAGAGTCCGAGTCACCCTAGAGGGGGTGAATAGGGTGATAGAAGTTTTTGTGCAAACGTTCGCTCTTTTGTTAACTAAGAGACAGAGGCGAGTTACGAGTCAAACAGCGAGGTCGGAAAAGCTTGGACTCGGAAATGCTATCACGAGCAAACACGTAAGTCAAGCAGGAGTAAAATGACTGTCCGAGTCTAGAATGAACTCGGAAAGATAACACTTAGAAATTACGTGGAAACCCTCCCGGGGCAGAAAACCACGGACCGTGTCAATCCGGACACGAAGTCAAATCCACTATTTTGATTCCACAAAATACCGTGAACTGACTGAACCCGAGTTGCTCCCTTAGACAACTCTATACAAGTTTTCCTAGACTCATAAATTCCCTTATCCGATCTAGTACTTCCTAGCTGAGATAACCCTTACAGCTAGGGACAACTAAGCTGAGTTAACCCTTACAGCTTAGTCAAGGGACCTTACAAAGAATGTAAGAAAGAGTTTGTAGCCGAGTAGAAGACCTTACAACTCGAAAGTAATGAATTACAGAGTGGGAGTTGTAAGTAGAAGATTGAAAGTAAATACAATGACTTTTGAGCAAGTATGTGTATTAACAATATGTTCGGCAATCTTCAAGTCTTGTGAGGTGGCTTCTATTTATAGATGACCAGGCGAGTAGCCGTTATCTTCATCTGCTGACTGAGAGTCCTCTGTGACCATTGATAGAAGCTTTACGAGTCACTCAGAAAGTATCCGTTGTAATGTGAACGTTGGACAACGGTTTAACTCTCTTGGAAGTCCCAAAACCATTGGCGGTGTCTTGAAAGATAAGGTGGAAACCACCGTTAAGCTTGGCGTTCCAGTTTTCCAGATTTGGAAACAGACAGCCACGACACAATCTTCGGGACTGGAGCGAGAGAAGGTGAAAAGCCATGTCTGCTGGTGATTTGACGTTACGAAGTGGGTTACTTTTGTAGTTTGAAAAATGTATCCTCGATTGAATAACCTACAAAAGTAAATCAATTTTGGTTCTCAAAGTATAAAATACTTTGGTCCAAGATTAGACACGAGATAATAAAATAATTACGATAATTAAGCAACTAATTATACGAGTTAGAAACGAAATGAAATTTTACGAGTCTAATATCCATGTAGCTAAAAATTCCATCGAGCTAGTACGAGCAAAGAATCAAGTTAAGTAAGGAACATCGAGTGAGATAACTTGATATATAGACTAAGCAATAATCATACTAAAAGTGCTGACTATAACATAATAGAACTTATAACCGGAAGTCGGATTACGAGTGAGAAAAGACGAAATACTAGTCTATTCAATCTGCGATAAATCTGAGTGATGTTGGACTCATAACAAAGAACCAGTTTTCGAGTCACTTACGAGATAAGCAAGAAATATAAGAAGTAAGAGTCTGTATCACTTAAAGAAGATATCATTTTACTCAAAGAAGTTTACGAGATACGAGAGAATGCCTTGGAATCAAAACTCTATAAGTATGAGATGGTTATACCTGATTCATTTAATGCAACTCGGAAATGCGTTGAGAAGTGTCCGAGTATTCATCACCCATACCCAATTATATAACTCTTAATCACCTTTCATCACTCAAATTCCGCTAGCTTTGCTTACCTTCAAGTTTAGTTCAACCTTGAGGATTTAAATATATTTTGAACTCAATTAACCTAACAATCACCTACTTCTCACTCCCATGCCTCAATTGTGCATCAATCAGTATGAACTCATACTCTCCTTTTACTTCAACTCGTTATTTCCCAATATTAGCAATTATCTCCCAACATCGTAAATTCAAGCTATCTCTAAGTAATTCGCACCCAGATTGCAATTTCTTTGTCTTCAATTACTAATTGAAACTTCAATATTATTCCTTGGAACTACGCAATCTAACTTCCTCATAATCTCCGATTTCCCAATTCAACCTTAACCCTTAATCAGATTTTCTCAAGTTCTAATTCAGCCCTAACTACTTCTTACAGACACAATCATTCTGTATTCCCAGCAAACATTCAATATTCACAATAAAGCAAACATTCGATATTCACAATAAATCCATTTGGGTTTCAAAATTATTAATAGTTTAGAGCATAGGACTACTCACCTCAAATTCTAGGGTTTGCGAAGTTGATTGAATAGAGTCGGGTTGGGTTCCCTGCCTTCCCCTTCATCTCATTCTATCTCTATCTCTCTCTGTCTTACTCTCACTTGCTCCCATTCTCTTTGGTCTCGGTTTCCCTTCTCCCGATTTTCGCTCGACCTCTCACTCCTTTCGCTTCCTACTCGCCGGTTCTCGCTCGCCGTCGCCCTCTCTGTCGGTTGTCGCTGCTCCAATTTCTCTTCCTCGATCGAGTCAATTGTTCTTGCTTTCTCTGCTTCCCCATGACCCTCGTTCGCTCACTGGCTCTCGCCCATCCGCCTTTCACTTTCTGCTCGTTGGTCGCCGCCATTCGGGCGTGCCATCGGCCTCCTCTTCCTATCTCTTTAGCCATCGTAGTCGCTCCCTCTCGCTCACCCTCCCTTTCCCTGCTTCTCCTTTAGTCCCTCTTTCTCTCGCCTCTTCTCTCTTCCTCCTTTATCTCCCGAGCCTCTCTTTTCTCCCTTTGCTTCATGGCTTCTCGGGGACAAGCCACCGCAATGGCCACTTCACATAATCCCCAATGTCGGTTGCCAAGTGCCCCTTTTTTTCCTTTTCTTTTATCAAGCATTATAATAATTAAACCCCCATATGTAGTATAAGCAGTCTCGGGTTTTTGTTTAGCTAGTCCGGGCATAAAACAAAAAGGAAGGAATTAATATATTTTACTAATTATGGTTACGCGAATTGATAATAATTCGCTCAAATAAAATAACGAATATATACCGCGTATGTATTTTAGTTATTTGACCTACTCTATTTAATTAAAACTAAATAATTAACTTTGATTCATATAACTATCTAACCCAAAATTATGGGTCTTATAGTTATTTTTGCTGAAATGCATAGGGGAAGAGAAAAAGATAGAATATTTTAGATGTTTGGTTTAGGGGAGTTTTTCCCTTAGTTGTTTACGTGTTTGTTTCATTTCTTAGTCTGTTTACAATTTTTGTACAAATTACTTCTAAGTAATGAAATTCACTTATTTTTAGCATATCTCGTTTCGAGTACATATTTTTATACTTACTCTCATATATTATTCCTTACTCTATAACATATTTGCTCTAATTACTTCAAGAAACATGTTACGAGTTATAGTTGATCTAAGTTGAATCGTTGCATATTCATGATTATTCTTCTTGCTCTAATCTATACTCTATGAAAACTTAACACTTTGAATTCAATAGTTTCTATCTTAAGTATGGAATGCCTTTCATCAAAAGGGGAGATTGAAGACTCGGGTATAACTCTCAATCTCTTTATGGTTTTGATTCTAAGTCATTCTAAGCCTTTAAGTAACTCATATCTAAGTTTTCATTATGTTTTGACCCACGTAGAGACCATTCATCAAGAATAACATTTTTAAGCTGTGTTTCGACACACTCGGACACCACTCGGAACAATGGCATGAGTAAATAATTTCTCAAACACTTTTATTACGAGCATCGACTTAATATTCTAAGTGAAAATGAATTACAACGTTAATTCCACTTTCTAAGTCGGTTTATTTATTGAAGAATTGTTTACTTGATCAAGTTTATGTATTGTATGTTTTATTCTTTCTAACTTGATTATTTAAGGATTGAGTCAAGATGGAATTTGAACCTAATGAATATTAGACTCGGAAAATTCCATTCTTTAAGGATGAAGATAATTAAGTGCTTAATTACTTTGAATTCATTATTATCTTTACCGAATTCTGGACCAAACTATTTTTATACTTTGAGCTAGGGGTGAGCGGGACCGGGTACCCGGTCATTTTGGATGGACCCGGTCCGGTCCGGTTGGAACCGGGTCCAGATTTTGGACCCGGTCCGGTCCCGGTTCCGGTTCCGACCGGGTCCAAAATGCTGGAACCGGTCCCGGACCTGGTTGGAACTGGTCCGGGACCGGGTACCGGTTGCTTTATTTTTTTTTTTAGTTTTTCATATATTATTTTTATTTTTATAATTTTTACATTTTTTTTGGTAAAGTTTTAGCCAATAATTATCGTTAATTTTAACTATTTTCTTTACTTTACAACCTTGTAATTATAACTAATAATCCAATATTAACAATAAAAAATTCACATACAAAACAAATAAAAAATTACAAGTTAGGGTTTGTTTGGGATTATTTTTAAAAAAATAAAAATAAAGCCAGGATAGCTGGATGCAGGTCCATGATTTCATTACCCGGTCCCGGACCCGGTTATAACCGGGTCCTAAAATTTGGACCCGGTCCCGGTCCCGGTTCAACCGGGTCCGGTTCTGGACCCGTCGGGTCCAGGCCAGGTCCGAGTCCGAGCCGGGTACCGGAATTTTTGCTCACCCCTACTTTGAGCACGACTTTTATTTGCTTTTGTAGGTTGATCAAACAAACTTAATCGATTTTTGAAAAGAAAAAGCGGCCGGTTTCTAGCTATTAAACACAAGCGAGACGAGAAAAGTACCGTTTACGGACATGGGTCAAACACCGTGTTAGGGTTGTTTGTTTCCAAATCCGAGTAAACATTTTAGGGTCTAACGGTTGTTTCAACCCTAGATTTCAATCACAACCAACGTTCACATCTCAACGGATATTTTTCGAGTGATTTAGACTAGTCGTTACAATGGATATTGAAGCTCTCAACTATCATTGTGCCCTACAATGTATAAATAGAAACCACTTCACAAGACTTGAAGATTGCTTGAACACATTGCTTAACACTTAGTGCTTACTTACTCAATCTTCGACTTAAAACTCCTAATCTGTATTTTTTACTTTTGGAGTTGTATAAAAAGTCTTTTAATCATTTCTACACTTTTTACTTTCTTTCTAAGTCCCTTAACCGAGCTGTAAGGGTTAGCTCAGCTCTGTTGTCCCTAACTATAAAGGTTATCTCGGTTAGGAAGTAGTAGATCAAATAAGGGAACTTCGAGTCTAGGAAAACTTGTAAGGGAATTGTGTAAGGGAGCAATTGCAGTAAGAGTCGAGTCCTTGTAATTGTGGATTCAATTAGTGGATTTGATTTGGTGCTTGGATTAGCACTGTCTGTGGTTTTACGCCCCATGAGGGTTTCCACGTACTTCTTTGTGTATTGCACTTTCGAGTCCAATCTAGACTCGAATTATTTTCTAAGTCTGTCGGGATCCACACTATCACGTCTTTAGGTTTGAGGATAAGGAATTATGTCCCCTTCCTGAAGAATTTGATGCCATCCTAGGTATTCAATGTCGGACTAAACCTATAATAGCGACGCCCTCTACCAATATGTATGAAATGTATAAACGTCTCTCGAAGCTAACCCATAGGAATCTAAGTTGGATTCTCATCGGGGATGAGGTACATCTAATGAACCCGATGTCGTATTACCGCCCAATGTACTCTTCGAGGGCATGCCCACATTCAAAGATGTCAGGCTATAATTACCTTCCCGATAGGTGGTTTCCTATTAGTGGGAGGCCACATAGACATGGCTTCTACTGCGTTACTGAGTTTCGTTGAGTCGTTGGAGGATCACTGCTCCCTACCTCTATTGATTATTGCAGAAACTATTATAGGGTTGGACCAGGTGAAAGAAAATCAAGACATGGACTTTGTTGACAGCCCTGTTATTGTAGGTAAGTAGAAAAACATACTTGGGAACTAGCCCATGAGGCTAGGTAGGCGGCGCGACCAAGAAATCGCGGTCCGGCGCCAACGAGTATGAAAAGCCTCCGGCTTTATCTAAAGGCTCACTTTTTTGACTTTTTTTTATTTTGATCTTGTTAGGCTATGGATACTCATGAATTCGACAATGCAAGACTCTACTAATTTTATGATCCGTTGTGTGCGGATCTGGTTGGTGGAGCACCTTAAATTGGTGTAAGCATCGGTAGACGTGGACCTGTACCTAGCTACACAATTCCGCAGGTGGAAGCGAAAGAGCATATTGGTTGACTATCCTACTTCCTGGTGAGAGGCGTGGTTTAGAGTTGGGATCCCATTAACATGGTATATCAAACAATGGAAAGTGTCCCAATTAAGGACACAAACCGAGCAACACCCTTTTGTAAGTTTGTTGGGTCTCAAAATTAGTACGTACTACTTCCCTAAGTGTGTAATGCGGCAAATGGGACCAGTCCGAGCGATCCTTTACATGGACTGTGTTTAGCCTGCTACTTGTTGAATTGTTTGCGGGTTTTGACAGCTCGAGCCGAGTTTCAACATGGCTTGATTACTTGGATGAACCTGCATAAGTTTTGAAACCCGCACATAAACGAACTATCGTAGTTTCGAATTTTATCCGGAATGGATAAAAAAGTTGACCCCAAATGTCACAAGGCACGAGGACTCGAGAACGGGATCCTAGAGGAGTTGTCCCTGGTACAGCACCACTTTCGATTCGGGAAGTGAACCTACGGATAGACGAATGAGCTCGCGGGAGGGAAGCTGAAGCTAAAGAAGTCGAAGAGAGGAGGCTCGCAGGATTGAAGAATTTAAGAAGCGAACCTAGGAGGATACAAGCCGAGTCTAGCGATCTAAAAGGGAAGAAAGTAAAGATTGACTCTTTAGAACAATTTATTTTTCAAGTAGTATGCTTGTTTATTTCTCTTTTATTTAGCTATATATTTAGGTAAGTAGTAGGCTTACCTTTTATTAGTAAAAGTAAGTTGCATGCTCATTTTTACGCTTTATTTATTGTATCGCTCACTTAGAGAAAGAAATGAAAATTTGGACTGCCTAGTTGGACACTCCTTAAAATAAGAATTAATTAATTAAATGGACAGTCTAATTGGACAATCGAAATAAAATTACATATCAAATATAGTAAGAGGGATTGTTACGCTCGGTCGGTTCGCCATTGTTTGGACGATGGTTGGCGCCATCTAAGGTGTAGCTTGGTTGGGCCAAGCTTAGCTTATTACAAGGACTATTTGGTATCATGCTAAACATAGTATTTTTTAAGCTGATCCAAGTTTGTATATTAAATAATTTCTTCACCGTCCAAATTAGTCAATTTAACTCCTGGCAGTAGGGTTTGACTAAGTATGAATGGGCCTTGCCAATTAAGCCTAAATTTTCCTAGAGGATCTTGAATTGATGCTCTAATCTCTCTAAGGACCAAATCTCCAATATGCGGATTACGAGGCATCAATTTCTTATTATATGCCCTTCATATACGTGCTTGGTATATTTGGAAATTATGTAAAGTGTTTAAGCGCCTTTCATTTAACACCACTAACTCTTCGTAGCATGCTTCAGCCCATTACGCTTCGAGAATTTGACTTTCTGTAATGATCCGCAATAAAGGAATGGCAAGTTATACTTAAAGGACTGCTTCCATACCATACACTAGGGAGTAGGGTGTTGCTCTCGTTAAGGTTCTAATGGAGGTCCATTAGTCCCATAAAGCGAAGGGCAATTTATGAGGCCAATACTTATAGGCGATAGCCATCTTCTCTACTATTTTGCGAATAATTTTATATTTTTCCGAGTAGATCTGCTACTTCCTTTTGAAGTGACTACAATGGTCACTAATCGGTTCAGTGGGGTACACCATATCGCCGAGATAATGTTACGAGTGATGAACTTTGCCACGTGCTTCGACGTTAGGGTTGCATAGGAGGCTGCTTCAAGCCATTTAGTAAAGTAGTTGCTACTAACGTAAATTCGTGACCATCTGTTCCTTTAGGGGTCATTTTGCCAATGATATCAATGCCCCACACCGAAAATGGCCAGGGTGATGGAATCGTTGTTAGAAAAGATGGTGGTTGGTGTTGTAATTTTGCATACACCGACACTTGTAAACTCTCTTAACAAATTCGTGACTGACTGTTGTCATGGCGGACCGATAATATCCTAACCTCGGAATTTTCCGAACTAACATTCTTCCATTCATATGGGGTCCTTATTCCCCACCATGAATATCGAGTCATGCGCCCTGCTTCATGTTGATTAACACAAAGTGAGCTAATCCTTTTATTGGTTTTCTTGTACAATTGTCCTTGGTCCGGAACCGGTGCACCGGAATTTTTGCTCACCCCTACTTTGAGCACGACTTTTATTTGCTTTTGTAGGTTGATCAAACAAACTTAATCGATTTTTGAAAAGAAAAAGCAGCCGGTTTCTAGCTATTAAACACAAGCGGACAGAAAAGTACCGTTTCGGACATGGGTCAAACACCGTGTTAGGGTTGTTTGTTTCCAAATCCAAGTAAACATTTTAGGGTCTAACGGTTGTTTCAACCCTAGATTTCAATCACAACCAACGTTCACATCTCAACGGATATTTTTCTGAGTGATTTAGACTAGTCGTTACAATGGATATTGAAGCTCTCAACTATCATTGTGCCCTACAATGTATAAATAGAAACCACTTCACAAGACTTGAAGATTGCTTGAACACATTGCTTAACACTTAGTGCTTACTTACTCAATCTTCGACTTAAAACTCCTAATCTGTATTTTTTTACTTTTGGAGTTGTATAAAAAGTCTTTTAATCATTTCTACACTTTTTACTTTCTTTCTAAGTCCCTTAACCGAGCTGTAAGGGTTAGCTCAGCTCTGTTGTCCCTAACTATAAAGGTTATCTCGGTTAGGAAGTAGTAGATCAAATAAGGGAACTTCGAGTCTAGGAAAACTTGTAAGGGAATTGTGTAAGGGAGCAATTCAGTAAGAGTCGAGTCCTTGTAATTGTGGATTCAATTAGTGGATTTGATTTGGTGCTTGGATTAGCACTGTCCGTGGTTTTCTGCCCCATGAGGGTTTCCACGTACTTCTTTGTGTATTGCACTTTCGAGTCCAATCTAGACTCGGAATTATTTTCTAAGTCCTGTCGGGATCCACACTATCACGTCTTTAGGTTTGAGGATAAGGAATTATGTCCCCTTCCTGAAGAATTTGATGCCATCCTAGGTATTCAATGTCGGACTAAACCTATAATAGCGACGCCCTCTACCAATATGTATGAAATGTATAAACGTCTCACTGAAGCTAACCCATAGGAATCTAAGTTGGATTCTCATCGGGGATGAGGTACATCTAATGAACCCGATGTCGTATTACCGCCCAATGTACTCTTCGGGGCATGCCCACATTCAAAGATGTCAGGCTATAATTACCTTCCCGATAGGTGGTTTCCTATTAGTGGGAGGCCACATAGACATGGCTTCTACTGCGTTATCGAGTTTCGTTGAGTCAGTTGGAGGATCACTGCTCCCTACCTCTATTGATTATTGCGAAACTATTATAGGGTTGGACCAGGTGAAAGAAAATCAAGACATGGACTTTGTTGACAGCCCCTGTTATTGTAGGTAAGTAGAAAAACATACTTGGGAACTAGCCCATGAGGCTAGGTAGGCGGCGCCGACCAAGAAATCGCGGTCCGGCGCCAACGAGTATGAAAAGCCTCCAGCTTTATCTAAAGGCTCACTTTTTTGACTTTTTTTTATTTTGATCTTGTTAGGCTATGGATACTCATGAATTCGACAATGCAAGACTCTACTAATTTTATGATCCGTTGTGTGCGGATCTGGTTGGTGGAGCACCTTAAATTGGTGTAAGCATCGGTAGACGTGGACTCGTACCTAGCTACACAATTCTGCCGGTGGAAGCGAAAGAGCATATTGGTTGACTATCCTACTTCCTGGTGAGAGGCGTGGTTTAGAGTTGGGATCCCATTAACATGGTATATCAAACAATGGAAAGTGTCCCAATTAAGGACACAAGCCGAGCAACACCCTTTTGTAAGTTTGTTGGGTCTCAAAATTAGTACGTACTACTTCCCTAAGTGTGTAATGCGGCAAATGGGACCAGTCCAGGCGATCCTTTACATGGATCGTGTTTAGCCTCGCTCTTGTTGAATTGTTTGCGGGTTTTGACAGCTCGAGCCGAGTTTCAACATGGCTTGATTACTTGGATGAACCTGCATAAGTTTTGAAACCCGCACATAAACGAACTATCGTAGTTTCTGAATTTTATCCGGAATGGATAAAAAAGTTGACCCCAAATGTCACAAGGCACCGAGGACTCGAGAACGGGATCCTAGAGGAGTTGTCCCCGGTACAGCACCACTTTCGATTCGGGAAGTGAACCTACGAGATAGACGAATGAGCTCGCAGGAGGGAAGTCGAAGCTAAAGAAGTCGAAGAGAGGAGGCTCGCAGGATTGAAGAATTTAAGAAGCGAACCTAGGAGGATACAACCGAGTCTAGCGATCTAAAAGGGAAGAAAGTAAAGATTGACTCTTTAGAACAATTTATTTTTCAAGTAGTATGCTTGTTTATTTCTCTTTTATTTAGCTATATATTTAGGTAAGTAGTAGGCTTACCTTTTATTAGTAAAAGTAAGTTGCATGCTCATTTTTACGCTTTATTTATTGTATCGCTCACTTAGAGAAAGAAATGAAAATTTGGACTGCCTAGTTGGACACTCCTTAAAATAAGAATTAATTAATTAAATGGACAGTCTAATTGGACAATCGAAATAAAATTACATATCAAATATAGTAAGAGGGATTGTTACGCTCGGTCGGTTCGCCATTGTTTGGACGATGGTTGGCGCCATCTAAGGTGTAGCTTGGTTGGGCCAAGCTTAGCTTATTACAAGGACTATTTGGTATCATGCTAAACATAGTATTTTTTTAAGCTGATCCAAGTTTGTATATTAAATAATTTCTTCACCGTCCAAATTAGTCAATTTAACTCCTGGCGGTAGGGTTTGACTAAGTATGAATGGGCCTTGCCAATTAAGCCTAAATTTTCCTAGAGGATCTTGAATTGATGCTCTAATCTCTCTAAGGACCAAATCTCCAATATGCAGATTACGAGGCATCAATTTCTTATTATATGCCCTTCATATACGTGCTTGGTATATTTGGAAATTATGTAAAGTGTTTAAGCGCCTTTCATTTAACACCACTAACTCTTCGTAGCATGCTTCAGCCCATTCACGCTTCGGGAATTTGACTTTCTGTAATGATCCGCAATAAAGGAATGGCAAGTTATACTTAAAGGACTGCTTCCATACCATACACTAGGGAGTAGGGTGTTGCTCTCGTTAAGGTTCTAATGGAGGTCCATTAGTCCCATAAAGCGAAGGGCAATTTATGAGGCCAATACTTATAGCCGATAGCCATCTTCTCTACTATTTTGCGAATAATTTTATATTTTTCCAGTAGATCTGCTACTTCCTTTTTGAAGTGACTACAATGGTCACTAATCGGTTCGTGGGGTACACCATATCGCCGGATAATGTTCCGAGTGATGAACTTTGCCACGTGCTTCGACGTTAGGGTTGCATAGGAGGTCGCTTCAAGCCATTTAGTAAAGTAGTTGCTACTAACGTAAATTCGTGACCATCTGTTCCTTTAGGGGTCATTTTGCCAATGATATCAATGCCCCACACCGAAAATGGCCGGGGTGATGGAATCGTTGTTAGAAAAGATGGTGGTTGGTGTTGTAATTTTGCATACACCGACACTTGTAAACTCTCTTAACAAATTCGTGACGACTGTTGTCATGGCGGACCAGTAATATCCTAACCTCGGAATTTTCTCGAACTAACATTCTTCCATTCATATGGGGTCCTTATTCCCCACCATGAATATCGAGTCATGCGCCCGCTTCATGTTGATTAACACAAAGTGAGCTAATCCTTTTATTGGTTTTCTTGTACAATTGTCCTTGGTTAATGATGAATTGCGCTGCTAACATACGGATGACTCGGGGCTCTAGTCGTGGAGTCCGGCGGGTATTCTTGATTTTCTAAATATTGATAGATGTCATGGTACCAGCTGATTTGGTTTGTACCGGACACTTCAAGTGCGTATATGTGTGCAGAGTTGACTCCATTGCTCTTTATGAATGGGCATTGAATGAATGCCGCTAGGGATATTAATCATGGATGCTAATTTAGCTATGCCATCTCGTGAATTGGTTGTCATCCATAGGAACGTATGTATATGATATATTGTCAAAGTATTCCGCTAATTCCATCGGATGTGCCCGGTAGGGTGCCAAGGTTTCACTGCATACCTTCCACTTCTATGAAATCTTATTAATGATAAAACTAGAGTCGCCGAAAACCCTAATATTCTTAGCTCCGATTTCTATGGCAGCTTGGAGTCTTGTGGTGCATGCTTTGTACTCTACGAGTGTTGTTGGTGACCATAAAATCTAACTTGACTAAAATGGGAGTATGTGCTCTCTCCGGCAAGACTCGAAGGATCCTTACTCCAAAGCCCTTCCGATTGGAAGCGCTGTCAAAGTACATTGTTCATATGTCAAACCCTACTTGCAGGATATTTTCGTCCGAAAAATTGAGATGTTTCGGTTGAGATTCGATTCATTGGTAGAATAGTTAGGAATTCCAACACTACCCTTCCTTTGATTACCTTTTGAGGGACATACTTGAGTTTAATTTTCGATAGTATGATTGTCTATCTAGCTATCTTATTGCTGATAGTTAGTTGCTCAAGAATGTACTTAATGGGATCCATTGGTGCTATTACATGTACTGTGTGGGCCAACATGTAGTGCCCGAGTTTCGTAGTAGCCCGGACTAAGGCCAATGATATCTTCTTTAAAGGTGTGTACCTAATCTCGTAATCGAAGAATTTCTTCTCTGTAGGAACCACGGCCTGCCAGGGCCCGTCGAGCTTCCCCATTTGTGTCGCTTCTCTCTTTTAAAGATTGATTTTGAAAGTCGATTTTAGAACGCAGGGATGAACCTTTTATTAAAATTTTTGAATTTTATTAAATCCGATTTAAAGCAACTTAAGCAAAGTTGAATGGTGGTTTTATTAACCTTTTAGGAATTATTTTAAGAAGTCCCTGGATATTATTCCTTAACTAAACGATAAATGAAATTAGGGTTTTTAATTTGACGTGAGGCTTTAGGGCCGGATAAGTGTGAAAACACCAATGCGGGCGTAAGCCCCGCCTACCGACCATTTGATGTAGTTGGCGACTTGCACCCTATGGTGGCCGGCGCCGACAAGAGGCCAAGGCTGAGGAGATCGGTGTTAGCTTGTTGTACAGCGAACAAATTAAACAATTACTTAGGCTTATAATTAAGAATATAGCATAGGGAAGTAGGGAACGAATCCACGAGGAAAGATATAATAACATGCAAGTTTTAATCTAATTAAATTTACTACTCTTAAAAACAAAATAGAAAATATAAATTAAAATCGATAACTAAAAATCATAGAAAATTATCTAACAACTAAATAAATAATTTATACAGAATAATAAAACTACAATAACCCAGAAATAGTTCTGTATATTTTTAGAATAATTAAAACAGAAAACTAAAGGAGAAAATAAACAAATTCTAAAATAGAAAATTAAATAAGTAAAATTATGCACTAAATTAATTACGAAAATAAATACTAAAATTACCTATAATATTAACACTAATTTTCTAGACCTAACTAGACCCTACAAATATAAAAATAAAATTTAAAACCGAATTTACGAATTTATTTAACTAAAAATCTACAAGTAATTAAATTCAAGAATTAAATCTGAAAAATTATCAAATTAATTCCAAAAATTCTAAAATTTAATCACATCAAACTAGGACTCTATCTAAACCCTAAAAGAAGATAAATCATAAAAAATAATAAAAAAACTATTTTTAAACTAATTTCTAACAAACTCACTCAAAACTAATAAAAACTAACAGAAGAATAATCTAAAATTTAAAATATATAAAGACTCAAAATAAAATTACTAAAACTAACCTAAAATACTGATCTTTAGGGGGTAATGAAATTAACAATAAAAGACTATAACTTTATAAATAAAAATTGACAGACTAAAGAAAATAACTAAAAAGCAAATAAATAATTATCAAAGATATCAAATTTATAAAAACACTTAGCATAATCTATATTCACCATGTAAATTATTATTTATCATTAACACACAAATTGATCTACCCATCACCTAAAAACTGTAGAAGGCAACCACTAGCGGATCTTCCCCGTTTTTCCTTAGTTATTACTTTACTTAGGCCTAGCCCTAATATAAACCCTATTAATATTGATAACCCTAGTACTAGCACTAGAATTTAATCAAATTAGAGCATTAAGTATTAGAAAAACATCATCTAGTACCTAATAACCAATCCACTAGCAAATTGATTTAAGAAGGATCTATGATAATTTCCTAATTAAAAGAGATGGGTATGAGTCATCCCTGATTAACTAGGGTGATACTTATGTCTAAAAGATCAAGCAATTACGTACTTAAACCCTTTTAAACTATCATATGAGTTTATATAAAACTAATTAGTGTGCACTATAATTAATTAGACATAAAATCATAAACATTGAAATCAAATTGAAGGTTTGCTTGGGGAGAGTCTGAGTCACCCTAGAAGGGGGTGAATAGGGTGATGGAGGATTTTTGTTGAAAATCAAACTCTTTTGCCAAAGTAGAGACAGAAACAGATTTTGAGTTTAAAACGGGGTCGAAACGTATGAACTCGGAATTGCAATAAAGAGTAAGGAAGCAGATTAGGCTTGCTACACGGAGATTATGTGGAAACCCTCCTGGGGAAGAAAACCACGGACCGGGCTAATCCAAGCACGAAGTCAAATCCTCTATTTTGAGTCCACAAAATACGATGGACTGATCGAACCCGAGTTGCTCCCTTAAACAACTTTTTACAAATTTTGCTAGACTCGAAATTCCCTTATCCGATATAGTACTTCCTAGCTGAGATAACCCTTACAGCTATGGACAACTAAGTTGAGTTAACCTTTACAGACTTAGTCAAGGGACCTTACCTAGAAAGTAAGAAGAAAGTATTAGTAACTAAGTACAAGACCTTACAACTCGTAAAGTAATGAATTACAGAGTGGGAGTTGTAAGTAGAAGATTGAGAATGAATACAATGACTTTGCTCAAGTACGTGTATTAACAATAGGTTCGGCAATCTTCAAGTCTTGAGAGTTGGCTTCTATTTATAGATGACCAAGCAGCATAGCCGTTATCTCCAACTTCGACGGGAAGTCTTTTGTGACCGTTGTTAAGAACTTTCCGAGTCACTCGTAAAGTATCCGTTGTGATATGAACGTTGGGCAACGGTTCTTAACTCTCTTGGAAGTCCCAAAACCACTGGCCGTGTCTTGAAAGATAAGGTGGAAACCACCGTTAAGCTTGGCGTTCCAGTTTTCCAGATTTGGAAACAGACAGCACTCGACACAATCTTCTGGGGCTAGGTTAGAGAAGGGGAAAAGCCATGTCCGATGGTGATTTGACGTTTTGAAGCCAGGTTACTTTTGTATTTCAAAAAGTGTATCCTCGTTTGAATAACCTACAAAAGTAAATCAATTTTGGTTCTCAAAGTATAAAATACTTTGGTCCAAGATTAGACACGAGATAATAATATAATTAAGATAATTAAGTAACTAATTATCCGAGTCGGAAAAGGAATGGAATTTTTCGAGTCTAATATCCATGAAACTCAAAATTCCATCCGAGTTAGTCTAAGCGAGAATCAAGCTATACAACAAATATCGAGTGAAATAAACTTGATCTAGACTAAGCATGGTTCGGACTAGAAGCACTCGACTACAACAGAATAGGACTATAACATGATGTCGGACTTGAGTGCGGTTAAGCGAAATACTAGTCAATTCAGCATGCGATATATCTAAGTGATGAGGGACTCGGAACCGAGTGAGACAGACGTGAGTACATATCTATTTTCCGAGTCACTTAGAGACAAGCAAAAGTACATGAAGTAAATGCCATATCACTTAGAAAAGATACCATATCACTCGGAAAAGTTTCTAAGGTACAGAGAGTACCTTGGAATCAAAACTCTATAAGTGAGAAATTCTTATACTTGATTCCTTTGTTAGAACTCGGAAAAGTGCGGAGCAGATGTCCGAGTCTTCACAAATTATCATAGAATCATGGATTTAACCAATAAGACAATAAAGATCGGAACTTTGTCTCAAAATAAATAACTTAACATGGTTTCCATTAGATTATACTAAGTACAAGAAAAACTACTCAAACATAATGTAACTTGGGACACAAAAACTAAATAAAAATGTCATCTTTAATATTAAACTAACAATAAAAATAGAGTCTTTAAAATAAAAATTACAATAATAAAATTACTACCATAATATTCCTTGCCATGGTGATGATGACGAGTTGATGATGATTATGATAAAGAGGATGTTGAAAGATTATGATTAAGTGGGGGATTAAGGGCTGGTGATGAAGATTATGATAAGTTATGTGATTGATGATTGGTGTGAGCTAGTGAGGGAGCAAGAGGATGTGTGATGGCTTGGAAGTTAGGCGGTGAAAGAAGGCAGCAAGCGTGAGGAGCGAGTGACGAAGTGGTGGGCAGCCGAGGAGCTATGTGGGCAGCGAAGGGGAATGGGCAGCGGGCTGATGTGGGCAACCAAGGGATGTTGTAGGGCGGCTAGCAAGAGCAGCAAGGGCTGCGTGGGCAACCTCCCTTCTCCATGATGTTTACAAGTAGTATATATATGGTGAAGGAGGTATGGTTATTCCTCTTTCTTCTCTTTTAAGTTTCTTTTTTCTCTTTCAATTAGGATTTCCTAAAATATAATATCATAAAATAAATATTTTATGACATATTATATTTATGGACCGACTTCATATATTTTCTTGGATGCTTGTCGGTAGCTAAAAATCCACTTTTAATGACTTTTCTTCTCTTCCCACTTTATTCGTCAATTACCTAAAAATAAACAAAATAGGATAATTTAGATAAAATAAATTATATAATATAAACTAAATAACTACTAAAAATACATATAAAATACGACTTAACAATCAGCCTTGGCCTCCGTCTTACCTCACGGATCCGGAACCTATTTTTTTTATCGTTTAATCGGAAATAGCCGAGAAGCAAATTAATAGAAGTTAATCGAGAAGAGGAAATTGCCGGTCAGCTTTTAGGAAAGAAAAACTAACAAAAACAAAATAAGAAATTTGCTCTTCCAATCTTAGTATGGGAAAACTAAGACTAAAAGGGGCTAAAAATGACTCCATCGGTCTTTAAATCGAGAATCGGATTCGGGGCAAGGGTACAAAATGTAGGGATAAACCTTTCCATTGTGCCCGTCCGAAGATGGCTATTACTAGTTTGAGTAGTGAATTAAAATAATGCAAAAAACAAGCAAGTAAGAAACAACAAGTGATAAAGAATAAAAGCAACCAAAACATAATTAAGGAAAGTGATAAAGGCATAAGTACGAAAGCGAAAAGCGAAAAGAAAAGAAAAACGAAAAAAATGAAAGGGCAAAGCGAAAAGAAAAGAAAGCGAAAAACTAAAAGATTACATCGGGCGGGGAGGAATTAAAAATGATACGTCATTTGTCCACAATAATGAAAGTAATAAAAGAAAGCATAAAACTAAAAACCCTTTGTGAGGATTGAATTCGTGCCCTCGGGTTGTCCCACCTACTCGATCTAGATCTCGGATCCGGATCTCTTGATGCGACGGTATGTGTGTAGGTAGGTAGGTATATGTATGACTCGATGGAGTTTAGGGATCGGATGTAGGGAGTATGATGGAAATAGAGAAGGAATAGGCTAAAAGGGACCAAGAGATTAGAATACGGAATGGAGTATTCAATAGCTCTTAGGCGAATTTCGATAGAGTAACATTGAGGGTTGAGCCATTGGGAGAATGAGAGCCAAGGCTCTCTATTTATAGGGAGATGTTAGGTTAAGGAAGTGACATAGGGTTAGCTCAGCCAGTCGTCCGGAACAACCGAAAATAAACCAGGCCAAGATATCATAAGATTGAATCGGATAAAAAGAGATAAAACCAGATAGAACCGGGAAGGCGAGCGCTGGTCATCAAGGATGCCTAGGGTTTCGTGCCCTAGCATGCTTCCAATGGAGTCTCCAAGGAAAAACATAGCGTTGCACTTACTATTCTAGGATGGTAGGCGCCGGCCATAACACCTTCCCAAAAACGAAAAATTTTTATTTTTGGCATGTTTCGGCGGGTTTTTGTTTTTGGCGAGTTCCATTTTTGGTGCGGGATGTGTGCTCCTAGTCTCGAGTGGACTGTCTTGGAGGCAAAACGTAGTACTTTGATGCTTGTGATCATGAAATGCAATGTCAAACGTCGTCTTGAGGTCTTTAGCTACTTGTCCGGTTGGATCGAAGTGAAACGTAGAGTTCCGAGCCCGGAATTGGCCGGTATGCGAAGCATCGGCCCGATTTTGGATTGTCCAAAAGAAAAGGGGATTTTGGATCGACCCAAGGTAAAAGGCTATTTATGTGGTGCTAGGGGTTCTTTGTGGTTTATCGGCTTCCGTCGCACCAATTGAACACGGTTCGAGTTCCAAATCCTCAAACAGGACTCGGGATTTCATCATTGGGCCAACAAATAAAAAATAGAGAAAAGGACGGCACATTTTAGGTGCCTACAGTTAGCCCCACTTTGACCGAGTTTGAAAGACGAAGGTCAAAGTAGACACTAAAGGGTACTTACTCGGTACTAGCGTTGCCAATTGAATTGATGTGTTTGAAATTAGGTACCTTGTGGCTTGAACTCTTAATAGAGGGGCCTGGACTTGATCGGCGAAATTTGAAGTTCGGGTTGTTAATTCTCGAACTTGGTCGCTTAGAGACCCGAAGTTCGGATTGGTGTGCCTAAACTTGATCGTGTTCTTAGTATGAAGCTTGGCGAGGAGCTTGAACTTGACCCGGGTAGTAAAGTCCGAAGTCCAGTGAGGGGCCTAAACTTGACCGTTATTGGTCTTAAGCTTGGCTGAAATTTTCTACATTAATAGTTTTGTTAGCTAATAATCGAATGTAAATAGTTTTAAGTGATACTCGAAGATGATTTGTAATTAGTTCGCGTTTCAAATATGATTCTTTCACTTGGCCATGAAGTGGTCCTGAACTCTTGGCGTGGTGTCCGAACCTTGACCACCTGTTGGGCTCGAAGCTTGACCGAGGTGTGTTTGAACCCCGATCACTCACTGGGCCCGTAGCTCGACTAAGGGTTGTCCGAACCTTGACCACTATTTGGCCGAAGCTTGACTAAGTTTTGTTTGAACCTTGATCGCTGCTTGGGCCCGAAGCTCGACTAGGTTGTTTGAACCTTGACCGCTGTTGGCCCCGAGACTCAATGGGGATATGTCCGAACCTTTACCATTGTTGGGCCCGAAGCTCGATTGAGTTGTTCCTAAACCTTGACCGCTGATGTGCTCGAAGCTCAACGGATTTGTATCCGAACCTTGACCGTTGCTTGGGCCCGAAGCTCAACTTCTATCCACTTTCGTCCGACTACGGACGAATGCTTATCTTTATGTAGAAATTCTTGCTTAGACTTGGTTATTGGATGACGTGAAGTCTAGGGAACGCCCGCTTGAAATATGATGTTTCCTGAGGTGATGTGCCTCATTCTAAGTTTGAGCATTTAGTTTGTGTGCTAATAGCTCCTTCGTAAGATAGACAATTTGTGTCTTCCCCGAGTATTCTTGGATTTCGATCTTAAGCCCCCACGTTCTTCTTGGATGCTTGTGTCTAGCGCTTCTCGAACGTTGGAGAGTTGGCATTGATTAGTTGATGGCATAGAAGATCCTCTTTGAAGGTGACGACGCCGGTGACCCCGATGCTTTTATGATGCTTGATGCCGATATGATACTTGATGCTCGCTTGTTTGAATAATTCCTTGTAGGGCGCTTTGTTATTAATTTTTGTATTTTTAGGAGTTTGACTCATGCAAAGGAGATGGATGCAAGACTCTATTCTAAGAACAAATGCATTCTTTTATTAAGATAATGTAAAAAGTTAAAAAATGACAAAGAGAAAAATTGAACTTAATCCCCACTCTCTAAAGTAAAGCTTAAAGAAGGGTAGGTCGCTCGAACCGTGATATACTACTGTCGATGGACCTTCAACCCGATGATTTGGTGTTGAATCGACCGGCATGCTTCTCGATGATTCGGTGCCTTTTCCCATTAGTTTTTGCTCCTTTGGATAGGGCAAAGTGGCTTTTGGATTTAGAAAATTGGAAATGGAAACTGGGATAAAGATTAGGTTTGGGGCCGGACCTCGTGGGTTTCCCACATATCTCGCTATAGCGGAAATCGAGCTTCGTAGTTCAAAAAGGAAAGAAATTTGGTTTGGTTTTTTTTTCGAAGGCAGGAAAAGGAAATGTAATGGATAAGGAAAAGGGAAAGGGAAAAAAGCAAACTTTATTAGCATCCGTGATGAGTGATGGGCTAATTGGATGATCTTCTAGGGAGATAAGGCTTAAGTGCTTGACCCGAGGAACGACCGATCTTAAGAAAGAAGAAAATGATATGCTCTTTTATTTGGATGCACATAAGGGGATGTAAAACAAATGGAATGGAATGTATGCATCGATGCTTATGACTTAACCCGGGATGATTCTATGATTTGGCTAGTGGAGAACTCGAAATGCATAGATGATTACTCCTAATGGAAGATGAATTTGTTTTGGCTAAATGAGAAATGAAAATTCAGAGCGGACTCACCCAATTTGAGGTGAATCAAATGAAAGACTCTCCTAATTAGAGATAAATTTAATTTTGGCTAATGTGAAAATGAAATGAATGGACTCACCTACTTTGAGATGAATTTTAATTTGGCTAATGCAAAAATAAAATGGATGGACTCACCTTAATTAAGATGATCTTGCTTTGGCTAAATGCAAAAGGAAATGCAAATATGGACTCATCTTAATTGAGATGAAGTTTAATTTGGGCTTATGCAAATGAAATGCAACATTGGACTCACCTACTTTAAGATGATTTTGACTTTGGTTAAATGCAAAAAGAAATGCAAATATAGACTCACCTTAATTAAAATAAAGTTTATTTCGGCTAATGCAAATGAAATGAAAGATTGGAATCACCTACTTTGAGATGATTTTGACTTTGACTAAATGCAAAAAGAAATGCAAATATGGAATGAATGGACCGACCTAAAAGGGGAATGTAATTTTGGACTTTTTGGCTAAAATACACATATGGACCGACTCAAAGTTTTATTATTTTATTTTGCACCTATGCAAGGATTATTTAGCGTTCCTCACCTATCCATAAAGGCTCGAAGCGGAAGATTAAATCTAAAAACACACACACTCATCCAAGCATGCAAATGCAAAAGGCACCACCTAAAAAGTCCAAAAGTTCTATGGTCAAAGAGTTCAAGAGTTTGGATACATGGTGACATGTAGTCCGAGAATTTAGTCCCCATGGGTTGCACGGATAAGAACACCAACCAGAATTCTTAGTGCCTCTCAATGAACCAAAGGGTTTAGCCTAAGAGTGCGTGCTATGAGGGAGGAGGTACCGTTTCCTCGGGCAATCAAGCCTATTTGGGCCCCGTCTAAAGGGACCAGTGGGAGCCTCTCTCCGGAAAGGGTAAACAGGGGGTACAATAAAGTTTTCCTAATGGTCCAAAACAATATTTAAACTAGTTCAAAGGTTTCGAATGCGGGATGTCTAATGCAAGCACATCATAAAAACACACTACTCAAATTTTCAAGGTTCACCCTCTTAATAAATGATTTATCCCTAGTGGAGTCGCCACTCTGTAGGAACCACGGCCAGCCGGGGCCTACCGAGCTTCCTCACCGATGTCGGGTCTCTTTTTTAAAGATTGATTTTAAAGATGGTTTTGAAAGTTGATTTTGGAATGCGAGGATGAACCTCTTATTAAGATTTCTAAATTTTATTAAATCGATTTAAAGCGAATTAAGCGAAGTTGAATGGTGATTTTATTAACCTTTTAGAAATTATATTAAGAAGTCCCAGGATATTATTCCTTAACCGAACGGTAAATAAAATTAGGGTTTTGAATATGATGTGAGGCTTTAGGGCCGGATCGGTGGGAAAACACCAATCTAGACCGAAGCCCCGCCTACGACCATTTGGTACAAGCTATAGCTTGCACCAACCGGTGGCCGGCGCCGGCTAGAGGCCGAGGCCGAGGAGATCGGCCTCGGCCTCGCCCTAGTTGGCAGATCCAGAACCTATTTTCTTACTGTTCAATCAAAAGGCTCGGAAGCAGATTAATAGAAGTAAATCGAAAATAGGGAGTCACCAATCGGGTTTTAGGAAAGAAAAACTAACAAAATAAGAAATAAGAAATTGCTCTTCCAATCTTAGTATCGGAAAACTAAGACTAAAAGAGGCTAAAAATGACTCCATCGGTCTTTGAACCGAGAATCGGATTCAGGGCGAGGGTACGAAACGTAGGGATAAACCCTTCCATTTCGCCCGTCCGTAGACAACCATTACTAGTTCGAGTAGTGAATTAAAATAATGCAAAAACAAGCAAGCGAGCAACAACATGCGATAAAGAATTAAAGCAACCAAAACATAATTAATGAAAGTGACAAAGGAAGAAATAAAGAAAGCGGAGAAGCGAAAAGAAAGGAAAAACGAAAAGAAAAGAAAGGGCAAAGTGAAAAGAAAAGAAAGCGGAAAACTAAAAGATTACATCAGGCGGGGAGGAATTAAAAGTGATACATCATTTATCCACAATACGTAAAGCAATAAAAGAAAGCATAAAAATAAAATAAACCATTGTGAGGATCAAATACGTGTCGGGTTGTCCCAACTGCCGATCTATATCTCGGATCCGGATCGATTTGACGGTGGTTAAATTGAAAGGGGCTTTTGTGACATATGTGTATAGGTAGGTAGGCGGATGTGTGACTGATGGAGTTTAGGGATCGGGTGTAGGGAGTATGGTGGAAGTAGAGAAAAATAGGTCGAAACGGGACCAAGAGATTAGAATACGGAATGGAGTATTCGAGTAGCTCTTAGACAAATTTCAATAGAGTAACATTGAGGGTTGAGCCATTGGGAGAATGAGAGCCAAGGCTCTCTATTTATAGGGAGATGTTAGGTCAAGGAAGTGACTTAGGGTTAGCTTGGCCAGCTGTCCGAATAGTCGAAAATAAACCGGGCCAAGATATCACAAGATTGAACCGGATAAGAAGAGATAAACCGAGATAGAACTAGGAAGGCAAGCGCCGACCATTAAGGATGCCTAGGGTTTCATGCCCTAGTGTGCTTCCAAGGAGTCTCTAGGGAAAAATGCGATGTTGCACTTACTATTCCGGGATGGCGGACGCCGACCATATCACTTTTGTAAAAACAGAAAGTTTTCATTTTTGGTAGGTTTCCGTTTTTGCGGGTTCCATTTTTATTCGGGATGCGTGCTCCTAGTATTAGGTGGACTGTCTTGGAGCCAAACCACAACACTTTGATGCTTGTGATCATGAAATGCAGCATCTAACGTCGTTTTGAGGTCTTCAACTCCTTGTCCGGTTGGACTAAAGTGAAACGTAGAGTTCCGAGCCTATAATTCCCAATGACGCGACACTCGGACTTTGTCGTCTCTAAAGGCTTGGCCCGGTTTTGGATCGTCCGAAAGAAAAGGGGATTTTTGGATCTACCCAAGGCAAAAGGCTATTTATGTGGTGTTGGGGGTTCTTTGTGTTTTACTGGCTTCCGTCGCACTAATCGAACACGATCCAAGATTCAAATCCTTAAACAGGACTAGGGATTTCATTATCGGGCCAACAAATAAAAAACAGAGAAAAGTATGACACTTTTTAGGTGTCTACACTTGCCTAGATAATATATTGCGTACTCTTTCTTTTTGTCCTATTGAGCTAATATGGTTCCCATCGCAATTTCTTTTGTAATGAGGTATACGAGTAAAGGTTTTTGTGGTTGGGGCGGAACAAACACTAGAGGACTAGCTAAATACTCCTCAACATTATCGAATGCTTTTTGGCATTCGTCATCCCAAATAGGCTTAGATCCTTTGTTAAGCATCTTAATGATGGGTTCACGGACCATAATCAATTTTGATGTGAAACGACTAATGTATTGTAAACGACCCAGAAATCCCGTATCTCCTTTTATGTCTTTAATGGTGAAATCTCTTTGATGGCCTTGATCTCGGATGGATCAATTTTGATTCCTCTAAGACTAAAGACGTAGCCTAGAAGTTTACCCGAGGTTACTCCAAAGGCACACTTTTGTGAGTTAAGGCACATGTTATACTTTCTTAGTCTTTTGAAGAATTTTCTAAGGCTAGGCAAGTGCCCTACCCTATCATTGGACTTGATAATCATGTCATCCACATAAACTTCGACTTCCTTATGTATCATGTCGTGTAGTAATATTGTAGCTATCCTCCGATATGTAGCTCTAACATTCTTGAGCTCAAATGGCATTACCACATAGCAATGACGCTCCTCATTGAGTGATGAAGGTCGTCTTTTCCATATCTTCTTCAGCCATCTTCACCTGTTCATACCCAGACATACCTGTCCATGAATGAAAGCAAGGCATATCCCATCGTATTATCTATAAGAATGTCAATACGAGGCAACAGGAAATCATCTTTAGGGCTTGCCTTGTTCAAATCCTTGAAATCAACACACATTCGAACCATGCCATCTTTCGTCGAACCGGCATTATGTTTGCTATCCACCGAGGGTAGTGGACCACTTTTATGAACCCGGCTTCTAACTCGCTTTTGGACCTCCTCCTTAATTTTCAATGCCCATTCAGGTTTCATCTTCCTAACCTTCGCTTTACTAGCTTAGCGTCTTTGTAGAGTGGAATTTTATGTTTTGTTATACTTGGATCTATCCCGGCATGTCTTTGTAGGACCATGCAAAGACATTTATGAATTCAAGTGAGAAGCGATTTAAACTGCTTCGCTCTTTTGGATTCAAGCTTTTCTTAATTTTGACCTCTTGGGGTTGATCAACTGGTCCTAGATTAATTATTATTGTTTCCTCTATTATTGGTGAGCGATTTTCATGATCTTCCATAGTTTCTATTTAAGTCGATAGGGATTTCTTGTTCATCATTAGAGGAAAAACAATTAAAAATAGGAGGCAAAAAGTAAGCGTAAAGGTTCATCTTATTGAATGAGGAAATGAGTACATCGAGGCTCGAAACATAAATTACGGGATTAAAAATTACGGAATTAGAAGATGAACTAACAGAATTGGAAATAGAAATAATAGCTCTAGTGCTAGACTTAGGAATGGGATGCTCTCCCGGGATAACAGACAAATTCTTGGCTCTTCTCAAGCATCGATCCAAGTAATATGCTTGGACCCTTCAACATCGACATTGTTGATGAATCCGGACTGGAACAAACTGCGGGTGAGACAAGGCTTGGGACAATACCGAAATTGAATTCCTTTCTAGGCTCGTCTCCTGTCTGGATAGCGAGACCAAAAATATTGCTCTCAACTATATTGGTCCAATCTTGTGTGGACTGTCCCTCTTTGAGGATGTAGGTTGCCTCATTTTCTAGTAAATGGCAGTCACTAAAGCCCTCCAAACCAGGTACTAAGATGCCCTTATCTTTGAGGTAGTAAGGCTAAGGAAAGCCATCGTAAGGGAAGTCATCCCCTTCTTTTAGGAATTGCCTATTTAGGATGTGAGGAAAGGGTTTGATAGAACGAACTGTGAATGGTGCGAGTCCTCCTAGTTTGGACATCCTACTTGGCTTGGGTTATTTCTTTTGCGGTAGGTTGATAGCCTAGCCCAAACTTATAGTTATTCGTGGATTCAAGGGGCGGAAAGATTAGGTGGTATGCCCTCCAGCCTGTGTCGGGGCTCTAGGATTGACATAAGGATTGAAGTTAAGAGGTGCTTTATCCTTATCTATAATAGCGACAATCTCAAACCCATAAAACTTGTCATCATCAGCATCGTGTTCGATTTTGATGTCATACTCTTTAGAGGTGATGGTGGCAAAGAGGTTGTCTCCATTGACAGTTATGACCTGACCTTTAATGATCATCTTGATTTTCTAATGCGAGTGTCGGGGCACTGCCCGATGGTCATGTAACCAACGGTGTCTTAGAAGAAGGCCAAAGGTAGCCGGAAATTTCTAGGACTTGGAAGTAAATGTTTTTCACTGCTGGCCCAACATTAATTGGCGAGTCACCTGTTCCCAAAAATTGTCCTTTTAGAGTTATCGTAAGCTTGGAGATGAACAATTTGTTTAGAGAGTTGTTTCTCTTTAATGCCTAATCTTTTGGTAGTCCTCCAAGAACATACATTTACTGGCATATCTATTGTGTACTAAAGTTAGAGGGATGTACTTGTTAGAAATAAAGAGCATTATTGTGTGTAATGCCTTCTTCAAGGAGATCTTTCTTGTCAAACATGATGGTTCTATCCCTATTATTGACCAATCCTACTACTTCCTCGGGGTAGCCCTAGGAGAGACCTCAATTTTATTAAGTTCATCAATCAAGACATGCCTATGCTTTTGGGAAGCCGATATAAGTTGCCATATAGATATATCGCCTTTAAGTTTTTTGAAGTTGTTTTAGGATTAGATTTTCTTCTTTAGTAGCTTCAGTGTTTTTGGGGCTTCCTGAATTTGTTGTGAACCCATGGGTGCATTATGTCACCTAGATCTAGTAAGGAACTGGATTTGAGCGCTCTTTGGTTCTAAAAGTCGTCTTCTTCTAAGGGTGGTATACCCCGGATGTTATCGTCACTATCATCTTTGATTTTGTATGTGTCTTCTTTATCGCTTACCCATAATCGATGGACTTCTAGGTCTAGAGAAAGCAGGTTAGCAAGTGGTTTTGACTTACCGATGTCTTGAATAAAGACAGATGAGGTCCCACTAACTTGAATGAAGACAGATGGGTCCCACTCGACCTAGACTAGGTTCATAGAATATGGCTAAGGTACCACTAAAAGGATTCTTATTGTTGCTAGGTTTCTAAGTGGCCTTAGGGAGGGGAGTTGACCATTGTGGAACATGCTCTCCAACTTGTTTTTGAACATCCAACATTGCTCGTGTCGTGTCCTCGTGCACGATGGTATTTACATAATTTTCCTGCATCCCAGCTTTTTGGCTATTTCGAAGTTTCGATTCTCGCTCTTATTGGTGGCAATTCTATGTTTCCTTTAGACAATAGGCGGTGAAGGGCTTGAGCATAGGTAGTATCAATAGGAGTGTAATCATTATACCCGTTAAGGGCATTGACATATGCACCCCTGCTAGTATTCCCTTGATTAGAGGTTTTCTTGTCCTTGGATTAATAGTTACCTCTATATCCAATCACGACTTTTGTGGTCATGGTAGACAATTCTTATTCTATTAGCATGCTTGCGTCTCTAAGAGCTAGGAAACTCATGAATGGTAGGAATTTGAGGTGTCTGGTTATAGGTAGGCTGAAGATTCTTCACAATGATTCTCACTTGATCCTTCTCGGAAGATCAGTCTATCTTGTGGGCAGCTTTTGCCCTCCATCCGGTGAGAAAGTCGATAAACCTTTATTTCTCGCCTTGTTTGATTAACTCCAAGTCTTTAAGTGTGATAGGTAGATCGGTGTTGTAGGAGTATTGGTGTAAGAACTCCTTACACCGATCATTCCAATTGGTGACCTTGCATAGGTCAACCGCATTATACCACTTCATTACATCACCTGTTGAGAGTCCATGGGAAGATGATGTGGTAAGTATCTTCAAGTACGTTCTTAAGAGTCATTGCTCCTAAGAAGTTATGAACATGATGATGTAGATTCTCGAACCTCGAAACTTGATGTCTAGCATGGTGAACTTAGGGGTAGCTTCCCTTTGGGGATTGAAGTGAATCCCGTATGATCAAAGTAGCGACTTCCGAACATGGATGAAACCTTTAACATTTGTTCTATCCGATCTATGCGTGGGTCGAATTAGGCCTACGTTCAGGACTCGCCTTTAGGAGAAGGATTAGGTGGAAGGCCTCTTCCTCCTATTTCTTCTTCTTATTCACCATCTTTCTTATTATTCTCAAGATTTTTAGGATGGACTTAAGAGTTTCAAATATGGATTCTATCTTTCTATCCTAAGCCTCAATTTGGGCTTCCACCTTGGTTGAAGATTCATTGAGCGAGGTGATGATAGGGGTTTGTTTTGGTTCTCTCGGCCATGGAGGGGAATTGTTTTTGAGTACTCGTCCTACGATGGAAAATCGATTGAACTAGTGTTAAGTGTGAGACTCGAAGGAACTAACAATGCCTTTTTATTTGAATGCACATAAGGAATGCAAAGCAAAAGAAATGCAATGCAATGAATTTATTTTGGCTAGATGCAAAATAAAAATGCAAAATTAGACCCTCCTAATCCGAGATGAATTTATTTTGGCTAAATGCAAAATGAACTCACCTAATTCAAGATGAATTTATTTTGGCTAAATGCAAAATAGAATAAATGCTAAAAAAACCCTAAAAACAATCGAACCGATCGAAGAGAGGAGCGTTCTAGGAAGGACTCTCACTACTAAAAATAATGCATCCTTCCACACTTGGATTACTATACTTTGATGATATGTGAGGAGAGAAATGAGAAAATTTGATAGTTGTTATATTTTCACATTTAACAAGTGTGGGAAAACTGTTAAAAAGAATTTTTATAATTATTTTTTATTATATTATTGAAAGAGTTTTATAAAATATATATTGTTTGAAGGTGCATTCAAAGGAAAAAATCATGAAAAAATAAATTATTAATTAAAAAATTAAATTAAAAATTTTTAAATTAAATTTAAATCTATTAATATATAAAAGGAGAGTTGGGTTTACTCTCCTCCCCTTAATTGTAGGGGTTAAATTGATTTTCAACCTTTGATTAAATTTTCTGATTTATCTTAACCCTTAACTTTTTTTGTTAACTCAACCGTCTGTCTCTCCTCTTGACCGTCTCTCCCCCTCTCCATTCTCTCACACATAGTAATTGCCATGAATTTGTTCTCTTCAGAATCGCTTCGGTTCTCTCAAGCAATTTCCTTCAATATCTCAATGGCCTCTCATGTTCCCTACCTCATCTCTCTCGCCCGGGGTTCCATATCTTTTCGGCTCCCTTATACCCCTTCGATCAACTCTCTCTCTCTCTCTCTCCGTCCCTCACTCTTCTATGAACCCTTCACTCAACCCCTTCTCGAAATCTTCAGTCCCTCTCTTTTTGGCTCCCTAAGCAACACGGTGGTGAAGTCTTGGCTGAAGCGGCTCTTTAGGATCTTTGTTGCCGAGGAGGAGCCTTACTCCGGCGATCTCTTCAAGCCGAGTTTGGTCCGCTCGCTAAGATGGCCCGGAATTTCATCGAGGAGAGCAACGAGAAGAAACCACCGGCGATTGATCGGAATCGGTTTAACCGCTTCAACGGCATCGACAACAACGGCTCGACGACGAGTCCGACGCCGACGTTTGCAATTTCCTCAAGGTCGACATATTAATTATCTTGAAAATTAGGAGCAATCAATTGATCGTCCAATTAATTCTTTGAATTTAACCGTTAAGGAGGGGGAATTGATTGATTGCTGAAAATTAGTGGGGAATTGGTTTTGCAGAGTTTGATGGGGTGTGGGAGCAAGAGTGAGAAAAATATGTTGGAGGACACACGAAGATTATCGATAAGGGATTGAGGAAGACTGTCACTAAGGGGCTTCTTTCTCTAGGCTATGATGCTCGCCATTCAACCAATATTAAAAACTCGGAAGAGATGGAGAGAGAAAAGTGCAGAAATTGAAGTGGGCATATGAGGAAGAGGAAGGGGGTTTACAGTTAAGGGCGAATAGAGAAGCCTTTGCTTAGGGCAAGGCCGATGCGAGACAATCCCAAATCTACACCCAAGCTGAAGCCTCATCTCTAAAGTGGGTCTTGCTTCGGCGAAGGCGAATCGCTCATCCCGGCTCCTTTGATTTTCTCTCTCCAAGAGTTGGAGGAACTTCTGGATATTTACAGGGATGATGGTGATGGTGATGGTGATGGTGAAGGTGAAGATGAAGAGGAGCAGCGAACATGGAAATGGAGGGAAGCGTGGAGATTGTTTGCTGAGAATAGCTTCCATCGAAGGATTATGGAGCTTTGCACAATTGCATTAGTATTCTTCCTTTTTCTATTTTTCGGGAATAATTGGTTTGATTGATTGCAAACTTAATTATTTTCTCATCAAAATTGACTTCGTGACCCATATTTTGTCTACACATGATTTTTTATATTTTATTAGGTCCACCCATATTTCTTCACAGGACAAGGTTATTGGGATCATTAGGGATTAAGGTAGCATTAATGGCAAAAGAATCCAAAACATTAGCAAGTGGAATTATTGACTGGCAAATAAGTTGCTCTACCCCACATTAAACACTAGCTAATTTATGAATTTTTGATATTGATTTTGTTGGTGTCATGGTTTTTCTAATTTTTATCATGGACATGATTAAATTTTGGTCCCGAAACCAGGGCTTTCCTTCAATAGTTTCAATGCATCATTTTCTTCTTTGAAAATTGAGTTCTAATAGTGAATATTTAAAAATTGTAATAGTACACTTTAAAAATTATATAATATGATGTATAATTTGAATTTTCCCACTCGCCACAACTCGTCTATGTGCATAAAGTTCTCTCGTTGGTAAACATGTTTGATGACTCGATCCTTGGCAAATGATATTTATGTTGATATTACTCATTGTTTAAGAAACTTCATTCATACTCTCGAGACTATCTTTTTTTCCTTTACATTTGTTTTTGAGTATTAAGCATCTCATAAATTGTGACTTCAAGTGGTTGTGATAACTTCACTCAGATTGCTTGGCAAAAGGCTTTTGCAGAAAATCTTTTGGTGGTTCTTTTTGGATCAACTTCCGTTCTACATAAATATATACAAATCAAGTCAGTTTTTTTAAAAAATTTATCAAACTACCATTGGCATCGGTTTTTTTGGGGGGCTAAGTCGAGGCTTATGCCACAAGATTGATGCATGATGATGGCAAGTGACTCGTTTGCAACAGGAAGAGCGCGAGTGACTCGCCTTTTGACAGAGTGACTTGGCAAATTCAATTTGATGACTAATACTTATAAATTACTACTTCTAAATTGTTATTCAACGCACGGGTCATAGCTTATTTATAGCTAAGACTTGTGCGTTGTCACTGAATTAAATTTTATTAAAAATTATATAATTGTATATTGATTTTGAACTTATATTTAAATCTATTAATATATAATACATACAATTATATAATTTTGTTCTTTGTGAATTGAGTTATAATGGTGAATATTTAAAAATTGTTTCAATGCATTATTTTATTTAAAATTTAATTCACCGCAACGCGAGTATTAACGAGTAAAAATGAAACAAACTTGAAAAAAAGTGTAAAGACAGGACTCTTTAATTAAGAAAAAGAAATCAACGCGGGATCAATTAAAACAAAAACCGCCAAATAACTTTTCTATTATTTTCCTTACTAAAACACATTCGTTTTCTTTCTTCAAACAGACCCGACGTACCAAATAAAGAAAAACCCATTCGCGTTTGGTGGCTGCTGGAGGTTCTTGCGGTTGGTCGTCAGTGGTCAAGGCGGTGGCAGCGTCGAAGGTCGGCTCCCTGTCTTTTCCTTATTCTCTTTCGCCTTCTTTCTGTCTCCTTGGCGATGGTCTGATTGGAATTTCTCATCAGAAATCTGTCCTTGGCAGCGAGTTAGGGCAAGAAATCGTGTTCCGCTGTTGGTTGTCGGACGGTATCTTGCTGCTGGTTGTTGGCGGTCAAGGCGGGGACGTCGACGGTGGGTTTCTTGTGTCTCTTCCCCCTTCTCATCCCCTCTCTTTCTCTGTCCTTGGCAGACAGTCTAATTGCAATTTCTCATGAGAATTTTTTTGTCCTTCCGGTGATTGTGGGTTTCAATTACTCTACTCTTGATGATTTTGCTATTTAGGTATTATGCTTCCTTCACATTTATTCTTGTCCTGTTTTTTGATTTGTTTGGATTCTTGCCAATTGCTTTGATTCTTGCTGGTAGCCAAAATCTCCCCTTTGCTTTTTGGTTATCTGATTTTGTGGTTGGAATGAATTGGTCGCTTGTTACTGCCATTGAACTAGAATTAACGAAGTGCATTCTCTTCTAATGTCCCAAGCCTTTCTTTTACAAGTGTACAAGTTAGTTCTCAGAATGATGATTTGGCCTTTGAATTAGGAGAGAACCATAGCTCACTTTGAAAACATCGGTTTTATAAATAAGGATTTCAGGAAAGGCACCTACGAAAAAAGGAAGAAAAACATACTATTACATATTATATGTTCCTCATCTTTGAAACTTATTGGCATTGCATAGCATAAAAACATATCAAACCGCATAAGAGTTCAACAAAAGAAGGATCATTATGCCTTATGTTATTATCTAATTTATCTTATTTGTTTGAAACATATATAGATCTATGAAAAAGAAAGTGTAGTACATGTAAACCAGAGATAAAAACTAATATAATATTTATAGGTTGACACTCTTGAGTTGTGACTTAGAGGCACAATCTAATTCACTTTCACTTTCACACAACTTGGAGGCACAATTCAATATTATAGCTTACTAGTACACGTCCCTATGGCTGTTCTGATTCAGAAATTTGAAAAATGAGGTCAGCATTGCCAAGTAAGGTAGGCTGAGCAATGTATGATTAATTGCCTGAGACATCTGATGCAATTTTGTCATCTACATAGACATCTGATATATGATTAATTGTCTGAGAATTTACTGCATCTAAGAATATATTACTCATGAGCGATGCCTTTATGCATGGCATTAAAATAGGATGACCTGAAAGAGAAGGATGTGATTTGGCTTCTTTGCCATTAACTTCTACGGTCCTTGACTGTGAATAGAGGAGGATATATTTTACAACCAAATAATTGCACAACTGAAAGTAGTGGAACAAAATGCGCATGAAATGATACTGTATCAGCAAAACACCTTTTCTGCTTTTAAAAATCATCCACATTCACTTTTACGTCATAATTTCCTGGTTGCTCATACCACTTCCAAATAGATTGAAGAGATATGTTTGGCATCTGGTCTCCACATAGGGAAGGGAGATATGGTTGATTATGTAAAGACCCATCATGTGCTTGACATGAAAACAAAGAAGTGATAAATGGGGTTGCAGAACACATTAATTTCTCTAAATCTGCAATTTGATATCCTGTTGCCTGTTGAATACTCTCAGATGTTAGCCTACAAGAGCCAATGAAAGTTTGTTCCACTGTTTGAGCATTGATAAAAAGATGTATCGTCTACATAAATAATTGGGACCAAATTGAATGGCTGTGTTGATATTGGCTTTCCTCCACCCTCACTTGCTTCACTCTACTACTTACTGGACACTGCAGAACTTTAGGGTGAACTTGGACATATTTTTGACTTGCCTAGCGTAGATCAAAATATGTGGTGGGTTAAAGCACTTATGAACCAAATATTTGCCTTACCTAGATCAAGCTAAGATGTATATTTCCCTATGTTCATCCTTGTTGTGATCAAGGCAATTCAAAATAGTTGGAAACTTCTTATATGATATGATACTAAGGCCATGTGTTATACACTTTTACTACATTGGGACATCTTCAGACGCCAGATCTTTGCACACCAGTATTTACACTGGTCAATCATAGTTCTCTAATTAGAAGAAAGAGCAGTGATAATCTATGATCTAGTATACAATAAATGTATTTCTTTTGTAGGGTACCTGAGACAATGCCATTATATGACATATTAAATGAATTTTAGAAAGGTCATAGCCACATGGAAATTGTCATAAGAAAGATTAACAAATCAGATGTGCAGCCTGCCAATGGGAATATTGCAGATAGTAAGTCTTGAATTTGCAGTCTAACTATAAGTTACCTACCTGCCTAGTTTCTAATCTTTGATTTATTTTCTAAAATCTCGTGATCGTGTCCACTGTCCATCCACGGGCTGGTGGCCCATAACAAAAAAATCTGGAATGTTGCATATGTATTCCTCATTCACAAACCCTGTTGGATTAGAGGACTTCCCTGAAGTCTTTCCCTGTTTGTACAAAAGTTCTAAACAAATCTTTCATCACTTAAAAGAGATACCCATCTAATTAAGGTCCTTGTCCTAGACACCGACTCGGTGAACGAAGTGAAGGTGATGATTGACAGCGAGGAACCCTGGCAACAGAAGACCCTAGAAAAGAAAAGGAGTATGCAGCGCAAGAAAACTTTACAAGAGGTTAAATCTTATGCTACAACCCTCTAACTCAACCCCTAACTTGTACCTATTCACCAATATACTCCCAGATTTGTCTGCAGTGTGTGACTATTGCAACTACACTCTCATATTTTACCACCAAGTTTTGGTTTTGCTTTTTGATCCTGCACAGTAGGCACTAATCTGGTTTCGGGCTCTTCTTTTTCTTCCATTGGTTTTGTTCTGGGTTTTTCTTTTTATTCGTTTTTTAGGTTTATTTTTTCCCTGGTGTTATGAGTCTGCTTGGTGTTTGACTGATATCTTCTCCTCTTTTTTTCTCTCTGTTTTTTTTTTTTTTTATGTCAGTGTCTGAAGTGCTGAAGTGCTATAGCTGTAGCTGAAGTGCTTGCACGTTCTGTAAAGCTGAACCATTTCTCTCATTTCCTTTTTGGGAATTGGTTACTTTTACTACGAACTTGGTAGGTGTCATGGCCATCTTTGAAACACATTTATCCATCTTTGAAGTTGTGTTGGTACCATATTCTCACGAAATTCTATTGCAATGAGTAAAATCGGAAACTATTTTGGCTTAAGTTACTACGGGGCCTAGTAGCCTATGCTTTTTCCATAGAATGTTTGATTTTTGTCCTATATCTTCTAGTTGATTCTGAAACGTGTACTCTTTGCTTAGAAAAGGAGTTCAAATTGTTGAAATATGTTTGGCAACCAGACCGCTCAATGGAGGCTTGATAAACTTGCAGGAGCTATGTAACCTACTTCATCAGAAGCGAAAAAATGCTCGTCAACCTGTATCGGAGGATGACTATTTGCGTGCTAAAAGTTGAAGGTAATGTGCCTTTGTTCTATAGGTTCAAAGTGTGCTTTTAGCCTACATAAATAATCCCTGGCATATTGAACAGTCATTGTGCATGACATTGAAATGATTTTCTGCATGATCCTTTAATTGCAACGTCAAATTACATGTATCTTTTTTGTTGTTACAGAGAATGTTAAATTTGCAATATGCTCTATAAGGCATATTTTTGCCTAAACTCTCTGATTATAATATCACTGTCTTATCTAGACATTAATAGTTTTTTCAGGCATATTTCTCTTTAAACTCTCTAGTTATTATATCACTCTCTTATCTACACATTAACTTTTCTGTATTTGTATGCTTGAACAACAGGAAAATTAGTTGCAATAGCTTATTAAATCTTGAATTGTGTTTTGAATTGGAATCTTTTTGATCTTATTATCAGGTCATTGCAATATTCTTAATTCTTTTGGATTCCTCTGTGATAGGTTTTAGGCACTGGTTTTGAGGTGATATATGTTGGTAAGAAAAAGCTTATCAGGTCCGTTCCAACTGAGTTGAACAAGGATCACAATGAAATTTTGGAGCTTGCTTAGGTTTACTTCTTTTCCATGCAATTATTTGGTGTATTTTGTACTTGAGATTGCTGCTATGCTTAGTTTTAATATAGTTCTGCACTTCTGCGTATGCTTTTACAAGGAAAGCATAGTATTTTGCTCCTGTTATCATCTCCGTTTTCTAATAATTCCATTTGAAGTAGATTAGTTCCTGACAATTATACATTGATACTTGTAATCTCATTATTTTCTTTGCATATACGAAGTTGATTACAATTTCTAGTTCATTAATGCAATGGGCAACATTGCTTCAGGGTATGGGTTACCACTTGTGAGACTCATAGTGTGTTGTAGCCTAGGTTGATCATGTGTTATGCGTGGTTGCCCTCAAACTATACTAAAGAGGGAAGTCCTAGCAAAAACATGCAAGTACTCCAATGTGAACAGAGAAGAATCTAATCTAATCGCTTATGGTTTCGAATATATGTGGCCAAAGATGAACAGTAAGACATACTCAATGGCTAGCAAAACGTTTGTACAGTTTACACATTTTATGCATGGTTATATCTTTGGAAAATCCTCAAAAGTTTTTGGACTTTGTTTTTCTCCAATGTTGCATATTCTGGATACTTGGACATATCTCTTTGGTGAAAATTAGTAGTCCTTCTGGTGATTCAAGTGATGCAGCTTTCTAGTTTCTCTAAAAACTGCATGTCTTCTGATTGTGATATTTATTATGTGGTATAATTTTGCTTTCCTAACATTTTTAGATAGAGTTGGTTTTCCTAGCATTAGCTCTTTGAACTTTGAGAGTTTGACCTCAATAAAATTCTTTAACTTTGGAAGCTTTCATTTTGTTGCTTATGAGTTTTCTTTTTCTGCCTCCTGTTCATGAAGGAACCACAACATTTTTATGTAAAAGGCAGATATCATTTACTGAAAGGATTTTGATCGGTTTGTCACAGATTTCACAGATTTCTATTGCCTTAATTCTATTATTTTTTGAGCATGATAAACATAAAGTATAGTGGCTTGTTGTATTCTACATGACCCTTTGAAATCACACTAATTAGAATTTCCTCTAACCCTATTTTTGTGTGCTTTAATTGTGTGACAGGTTGCATTTCGTCGCCAACATCTCCTCATAAAGATGATAGCTAAAGATTATGATGATACTTATGTTAGAAATCATGTTTCAAATCAACAATAAGTTCATTTAGGTACATCAAGTTAAACATATGTATTGATGGATTCCAAACAATACAACAATATTTAATTTTAAAATGTTTACTTCTTAATTATGTATGTAGACAATGATATTTTTAGATGTTGATATACTCATTATAGTTTTCTATCTATTTTGTGTATATTATAGTTGATTTATACATGAAGAATAATACTTGCAGTTAACATAGAACTTATATAACTAAAAATAGAACAATAAGCAAGCATTATATTATTATTTTTTAAATATTAAATATTAATAAAAATTATTTTTTAAAATAAAAAACGATCCTAACACCACTTTTAATTGTGGAGGGAATAAAGCCTTCTTACATTTCTAGTGTAGGCTAATACAAAATAACCATACATAAAGTATAGGTAAGAAATAATTATCCATATTTATAAGTGTGGGTAATAAATGTCTATCCACATTCCCCGTAAATGTGGGGGATATTTCCCCACAATTATCCTTCCCATATTTACTCTAAGCGTAGGCAGTTTTCTATCCACACTTGTAAAAAGGTTAGAAGCAAAATTAAATGTGTAACAAAACAACGTTTCTTGTAGTGTCTCCGGGACTAATCGGCGGTGGCCGGCACCGGCTAAGCTCGGCGGCCGTTGGTTGCTTGAAACCTAGAGTGCATAGACCGAGATGAATTTTTGGGATGACTCGGAAATGTAACAAATGGGCTAACCTAAAAATCAGAAGGCAATTTTTTACTTTTTGCTAAAATGCACATAATGCACCGGCTCAAACAAATTAATTATTGTGTTTTATTCGCATCCATGCAAGGGTTAATCGATACTCATAACCTAACTTAAAGGCTCATAAGTAGAAGATTAAATTCTTAAAGCAACCCCATTGATCCAAGCATGCAAATGGAGAGATAAGGTGCCACCTAAACAACCAAGGGTCTATGATTAAAGAGGGACAAAACTAGGTAGGATACATGGTGTCTCACGATGACGAGCATTTAATCCTTCGTAGGGTGCAGGACGGAAAAATATTAATACTCGGTGCCTCTTAGTAAACCAAAGAGAGTGTGCTATGACGGAAGAGGTACCACCTCCGTGACAATCAAGCCTAGTTGGGCCCGTATTCGTTAGCGGTTTGAACCTCTTCCAAAATTATTCTTAAAGGTAAAGCCTAAAGGTCGACATTAAGAGCAACTACGTTCAAGGTTGTCTAAATGCATGATGCCTAATGCAAAAACACATTACAAAAACTCACAACTCAAACTTTCAAGTTTTACCGTCTTAATAGGTGATAATCCCCAGTAGAGTGGTCACTATAAGAACCACGGCCCTTCCCTCCATAGAGGGAACCAGATTGGGACCATGCTTCCCCATGAATTGGCGATTTTCTTTTTTAAAGGAAATGATTTTTGATGATGATAATTTTTAAAAGTAAGGATGTATTGCTTATAAAGATTTCTGATTTGTGTAATATGATTTTAGAATAAATTAAGCAAAGGTGATTGGCAATTTTATTAATCTCTTTATTTTAGGAATTATTTTTAGAAGCTTCGGGATGTTATTTCACAACTAAAAATAAAACAAAACAGAATGAATCAATTTATGCTCTGTAAGGCTTTTGGGCCAAACCGGTGTAAAAACACCGACATGGACCGAAGCCATACCAGTGATCGTCCGAGTGCCGTGAGAGCCAACGCCGTACTGGTCAACGATGGAGGCTATGGGCCGTGATTGAAATGGTCGAGTCTCGGTCCATGGCCCGGCTATCGAGAAAAAGCAAATTCTTTTTGTTATTTTCTGTTAGAAATGGCAAGGAGCATATTAAAAGAAATAAAAGAGAAAAATAGTCGCAAATCGGTTTTAGGAATAAAAACTAACAAAAATAAATAAAGACTCTTCCAATCTTAGTATAGGAAAACTAAACTTGAAAGAGGTTTGGAAAGATGACTCCATCGGTCTAGAACCGAGAATCCAGATTTGGGGGAGAAGGTACGAAACGTAGGGATAAGCCTTTCCGTTCGACCCGTCAACATACGACCTTTGCTTATTTGAAAAGTGAGTTTAGGTAATGTATTAAAGGCAAGCGTACAACATATTGAGTGTGAAATTTAAATCAACCAAGACATGCCAAAGAAAGCGACAAAAACAAATATGAAAGCAAGTAAATGAAAGTAATAAAGAAAGCGAAAAGATAAGCGAAAGAAAGCAAAAAGAAAATAAAAGATTACATTGGGCGGGGAGGAATTTAAAAACGATTACATTCTTTCTCCACAGCATCGAAAGCAATAAATAACGAAAATTAAATAAACCATAATAGTTGAAGGCGGATTCAAGCACCCTCGGGTTACCAACCTATTGATATCGGTTTCGCATCGGATTTGAAAACGTTACGGCAATGAATTGAAAGGGCTTTTGTGAACTTTTGTAAGGGTAGGTTGGTATTGATGAAGGATGAAGGATTATGGATCGAGTGTGGGGAATATAATGAGAATATGCTAAAAAGAAACCAAGATATCGGAATATAATAAGGTGC
The DNA here is from genome assembly GCA_021018815.1 of Talinum fruticosum. NCBI lineage: Eukaryota > Viridiplantae > Streptophyta > Magnoliopsida > Caryophyllales > Talinaceae > Talinum > Talinum fruticosum. Next base: position 1,423,943 of record JAITYX010000003.1, on the reverse strand, counting down.
ATTCAGTACCTCTTAAGTAAGTTTGAGCCGCATAACGCATAGGAAAATGGTCGTATCAATATGAGAGCCTCAACTCTCAATTTATAGGAAATAATTAGGCCACAAATGACCTAGGGTTTCAACTAATGTAGTTGTCTAAAGTGAGAAGAAAACTGGCCAGCAGAATCACAAAAAATAGAACAAATCAAACTTGGACTTGATCCTGCGAATAGTGCCAAGATGCGCGGTGCCGACTAGAAATAACATCGTACGAACTCAGCCTTCCTTTCATGTTACGGCTGAACTCGAAGCAAAATGCAGCGTTTGGAGGCAAAATCCCTAAAATGCGGCGTCGGCCACTGAATGACGTCGTTTTGTGAGAGTGAGCTCGTGTCTCGGTTGGACGCTTGGAGCAAAACAGAGCATTTTGGCGATGCTTGCCATTAAACGTTGCGTCGGCCATTACAACGTCGTACGGACGAGTTTAGCTCGTTTCTCGGTTGGACGCCGAAGGTGAAACATTACGTTTTGAGTGTAAGAGTGTTGTGTATATGGTGCCGGTCAAGAGGTGACTCGGAGCATTGACCTAGGCTTAGACTCGACCCAAAGCAAATGAGGTTTATTTTTTGGTGCTAAAGGGTTTTCATTGTTCACTCGGATTCCGTCACGCTAATTAGACTCCGTCTCGTGATCCGGATCCATAAACGAGGATTAAGATTTCATCATTGGGTTGAGAAAATAAAATACATAAATAAAAGAGATAAGGATGACACGTTTTAGGTGTCTATAGTACCAAACTAGACTCGGATGAGAAAAGTAAAGCAATAGATCGAAACTCTACGGAGGTATGATCAAATCTCTACTTTATCTTACATCTAATAGGCGTGATATTATGTTTAGTGTCTGTCTATGTGCAAGATTTCAAGTTAATCAAAAGGAATCATATCTCACTACGGTGAAGAGAATATTCAGATATCTTGTAGGAACTTAGACACTTGGTCCGTGGTATTCCAAAGACTCAAGTCTAACCCTAGTGGATACTCACATGCCGACTATGCTGAATGCAAAGTTGATAGAAAGAGTACCTTAGGAGCATGTCAATTTGTGGGTTAATCACTCATCTCCTGGCACTCAAAAAGCAAAATTTAGTTGCTTTCTCAATGGATGAGGCAGAGTAAATAGCAATTGGAGCATGTTGTGCTTAGAAATTATAGATCACACAACATTTGAAAGATCTAACACTCGTCATTCACGACTATTCCTATAAAGTGTGACAATCAATTAGCATCACAAAGAATCTAGTTCAACACTAAAAAATGAAGCACGTTGAGGCATATATCATTTTCTGAGAGACCACTCTGAAAAAGGTGATATTGAACTTGAATTTATTCCCACTATATTTCGGTTAGCCGATGTCTTTACGAAATCTCTAAGTGAAGATCAATTCCGTTACGCTAGGAATGAACTTGCTATGCTAAATGCATGATTACTTGAGTGATTGCATAAAAAGTTATATGATTTCATTGATTCATATTTGCTTTGTCTCGAATAACTAGTAGTTCAGTTAAAACTTCATAAAGCCGAGCTTCGATTATTTGTTTCGAGTATGTTCCGAGCAACTCAAACAGTCCATCGATTCGATTCAATTATGAGAAAATGGATATTAAACTTCTAAGATCATCTCTAATTTAATAGATAATCTTGGAAATATTTTTGAAAATTTCTTTTTCTCTTTCCAGCATGTGAATGGTCAAGAAACCGGCCGTTAGAGGAAGTAATTTTAAGAAGTAACCGCTAAAAGGACACCTGGAACACCGGATGGTCAACTAATCGTCACTTTGCAAACTGGATCGGTTGAGGTTTTGTTTCTGTGAGAGCCCTAATCTATAAATAACCATTACTTTGCTATTTTTTTGCTCTCTCACTCTCAAATCTCTAACTCAAAAATCTCTCTCGGACTCTTTTAAACTCGGAACCCTACTTCTCTACTCTCTCACTCTCATTCTCCCTCGTTCAATTCTACATCTCTCTTATCGATTTACATCTTCTCTTAATATGCCGAAGAGTGGAAATGTTGCTAATGGAGGTTCTGCCACAAAGAAGGTAAGAACCCAAGTCACTCAACCTGAGGATCCACAAAAGGATATCTCTAAAGGAAAATCCTTATCTTTCGAAGACCCAAAACACTCAATTGTAGCCCAACACTATTTTTGGAAGATAAATTCTTCCTTTCTAATAAACTTTCGTGGGTCAAACCACTCATCAAAACAGGTATCTTCAACTACTTCTTCTTTTGTGACTACACCTATCCCGAGTTAGTCTCGAATTCTATCTGAACATGTCCTCAATGGACAATGTTGTTTATTCGTTTGTCCAACGCAAAATCATAATCATCAATCTTGCTCTTCTTCATAAACTTTTTGATGTTTAGAGTCTTTTTTGAAGTCAAATCAAATTCCTTTCATTGAATTAGCGAGATGAATTCTTTGAAAAGTATGCCCGAGTTCTAAAATGTCAAAAGAATTTTTTGTTACCTAAATGTTGTTTGAGGCCAAACTTCTTTGCTTCTTTCCGATGAGAACTGTGTTCTCATTTTATCCTTTGAAGGAGAACCCCAACGAGTAAGGTTCTCAAAGTTCTTTTTGATATTCTTAAAGAGTATGAGGTTAACCTCTTCCCTTTCATAATTGAACAAATTGCTTCGGTTCACTCGGATCGGAAAAATCCCCCTCTACCTTTTGGAGCCGTTCTCTCTAATTTTTTATTTTTCACATTTTAAAGTTGATCTTCCCAATTATCCTCATAATTTTTGGAGCCAGCTGTCTCCATTTGAAGAACTGAGTCGATCAATCTTGGATACCAAGAAATTGAACCTAGTGTCCGGATTCACACTTCCGAGTTACCTCCTCCTCCTTCTCCTTCTCCATCTAAGAAGAGTGCAAGAGAAACTCTTCTTCCGACTGTCGGTCCATCTCATGAACCAACCTCTTCAAAAGGTGGCTTCACAATCTGCTACTTTAGCCAAAGAGTTACAATCAACTCTTAGTGCTTTTGAAGCCGTCATACCTATTCGACTTAGCTTCGAGCATGGCTTAGAAGCATATTGATCGAGTCGGACTCTAATTAATGAGCTCAAGGAAGTCATAAGAAGGCAGCAAGAGCACATCGGCTGTCTCCAAGAGTGCAGATCCAAGGCTGCTGAGGACTCGGAATCATAATCGGACTCGTCTCATTACTATAGATAGGACTTTTTATTACGGTCGATTTACGACGGTTCAAAGGAAAAATCGTCGTGAAAAATGAGGCGGTGACATTTTTGTAAATAATTGGCATTGTATACCACTTATGATGACATTTGTTTAAATGAGAACACAGCTTAGGATGGATTTTTGTAGTAGGTCTGGTTTATTAAAAGAACCATCGTCATAGGGTACATTTGATAACGGTTCTTCATTTGAACCGTTATTAAATGTGTTCCACAATTTAGATCTAAACCCGAAACTGGTTCCTGCTCTTTTACAAGCCCAGTTCATCTTATCTATACTCTCGGTCTTATCGCTTTCCACAGCTTCTTCTCGTCCATAGTACCTTAGATCTAGATCTACTCGGTGTGATACTTGTCGCCGGTAAGCTCTCATCACCGTTGTATCCGTTATTGCTCTTTACTTTCCCTCACTCTTTCCTCTCATCTTTTTAGGTGTTATTGTCCTCTCTTGCCGTTGTATCTGTCCTTTGTCGCTATCGTTGTGGTTCGCCCACTAGCCTTTTGCTCACTTGTCGCCATCTGTCGTATTTTGATATTAATGTCAATACTCTCTTAATTTTCATTTTAAGGTATTTACAAAATTTAGGTTGTTGAATGTCGAATGTATTTGCAATAATTATTTGAATGTTAAGAATGTGGGTAACATTTGTGAAATTCGTGAAATGTTTGAGATTTTGAGAAAAAGGTTTCTAAGTTTAGGATTTAATTAATTTTAAGGAAATAGAATGATAATTAGGACGGTAAATTGAAGGAGTTTATTGAGAATGTAGGTAACATTTCATTGACAATGTGAGTTTATTGAGAATGTGAGTTTAGGAGTTTAGGATTTTATTGAGAATGTGAGAATGATACTTAGGATGGAAATTTGTGAAATCGCTTATTGAGAATGTGTGTAACATTTTATTCATATTTAAACTATGCATTATGTAAAACTTAAAAAAATCATGTCAAATTTATGATAAATGTATAATACATCAAAATTGGAAGCAAAAGGAAACCATATATTATATATACATACCTTTTTGTATATATAAAACAAAGAGAAATTAACCACTACAAAAAAATAACAAGTTACAACAATGGTCCGTGTTAGGAATATATACTAACTAAGAGCGTCTTTTTTGTTTTCATGTAATTTGATAAATGGCATGCTTAATTGTGTATTATTGTGCTTATTTTGCTTACCGATCCATGTTTTTCATTAAATTATCATATGCATTTCATAAGCTTAGAGAACTCATTCAATAATTTGTACATAACAAGTTATCCTAGGTTGCGATACGTGCATAAATGTGCGTATAGTGCTCGGGATATTAGCTTGGTATGTATAGGTTTTTGAATTGTCCGTGTTGGACAGTTTGAGAATAATACGATAATAGTTTGTGTGACTATTATAATCTTATCATAAATTTGACAAGATATCATCTGTGCTCATTTCCCATCTTGTTCTTCGGGTGAAATTATGATGACGATGGGTTTGATGGGTATATCGATATTTACTTATGTTATCATACAATTAAGTAAGGATATACACATTAGCCACTTCATTTAGGTATGTTTTACTTGAAGAACTAAGGGAAATGCTACTAGAATTTTGTGAAATATATGATAAGATTTTGCTACATGGTCTAGGCCATATTATTCTTGAATGGGTTTAGGACCATCTATCCCTATAGAAGGATTTAGGCTCATGTCAAATTATTTGTACGTTAAATGATGAAAGTATGTACTTCTCAAACAACATATGGTGAATTGCTTCTCATGTTTATGAGTAAGGTATGGATCGAGTGTGGGTTTATAGCGATATGAGGAGTGTAGAATATTGTGATGGTGTTAGCAACTTTCTAGAGATTGCCATCAAACATATAATCGAATTTAGAGAACAGTCCATATTCTGTTTGTGTTTAAGGTGTTTTAACTTCTCAAGATTGCCCCCTAAGGTTGTAAAAGGTCATCTATGTCAGCATGGGTTTGACACAATTTATAAGGTGTGGGTATCGCATGGGGAAAAGGAGTCCGTGAATAATGGCGTACGAGAAGATGAAGGGTATGATGAAAATGAAGCTAGCGAGTATGGAATTAGAAGACCGACTCGAAGATGTAGTTCGTGGAGTAGAATGTGAATTAATCGATTAACCACACGTATTAGAGCAATTGTTAGCTGATTTAGAGAAGCCTCTTTACCCGGTGTGATAAATATACCCGTTTATCAATTGTGTTGAGGTTAATGAACTTGAAAACGGCTAATGGATGGAGTGACAAAAGTTTCACGGACTTGCTGAGTGTGTTAAAAGATATATTCCTAGAAGGTAATGTCCTTCCCAGCCGTATATATGAGGCGAAGAGGATGTTGTGTCCTATGGGCATGGGGTATAAGAAGATATGTGCCTGCCTCAACAATTGCATATTGTACCAAAAAGAACATGCACATAGACAAGAATGTCCTTAATGTGGTATACCTCGATATAAAATAAAAACATCGATGGAGAGAGTGTTTAGGGACCTCCCACAAAGGTGTTGTGTTACTTGCCGATAATATTGAGGTTTAAGCACTTCTTTTCAAGTGCAACCGATGCCAAGAATTGAACATGGCATGCCGACGGAAGAGTCTCGTGATGACAAGCTATGTCACCCCGCCGATTCTCCTCGGTGGAAGAAGATCGATTCATTGTTCTCGAATTTGGTAGAGAGGCACGGAATCTATGTCCAGGTCTTTGAATGGACGAAATAGACCCCCACGGTGACCTCGAGTATCAACCATAGCAGTTGGCCTGTTCTTTTGGTTATCTACAACCTACCATCGTCGTTGTCTATGAAGCGCAAGTACATTATGTTGTCAATGCTCATTTCTAGGCCTAAACAACCACGAAATGATATAGATGTGTACTTGGCACCTTTTGTTGAATATTTCAAGCTTTTGTGGGATGAAGGTGTTTCGGTTTACGATGCATACAGATCAAAAGAAATTTACATTACGAGCTATGATCTTCATCGCAATCGCTGACTTCCCGTGTATGGAAACATGTTCGGACACACCGTCAAAGGCCACAAGGCATGCCCCATTTATGCAGAGGTACTTGTTCCTATTAATTTAAGCACGAAAAAAGATGGCCTATGTCGGACATGAAAAGTTTCTTCCCTTTTCCCATTAATATCGTAAGAAAAAGAAGGCTTTCAATGGTAAAAACGAGATGGATTCTCGCTCCAACTCCATTAACAGGACATCAAATATATGAGCAAGTGAAGGGTATTCATGTGGAGTTTGACAAGCTATACCGACGTCAATCCGAAAGCGAGTGTGTGCAAATAGAGATCAATATTTTTTCGTCTTCAATATTGGAAAGAGTTGTATGTGAGACAGTCTTGATGCAATGCACATAGAGAAAAACATCTACGATAGTCTCGTTGGCGCTCTTTTGAACATACCGAGGAAGACCAAGGACGGAGAGAAAGCATGACTCGATATGTGTGAAATTGGAATTCGGGAGGAATTAGCATCACAACCAAAGGGGAAAAGAGCATATTTGCCTCCGGCTCTTACACATTGAGTAGAAGGGAAAAACAATGTTTGTGTGATTCATTGAAGAAACTCGAAGTGCCATATAGATATTCTTTAAACATCGATAGACTTGTTTTGATGTCCGATTATAGACTAATCGGTCTTAAATCTCACTATTATCATGCTTTGATGCAACAAATACTGCCGGTTGCTATCTCGAGCCATGATTCCCAAACATGTCAAATAATCGATCACAAGACTTTGCTTCTTTTTCAATGCCATATGTGGCAAAGTCGTTGATTTAGAGAAATTGAATGATCTTCGATGCAGTGTGATCGTTATATTGTGCCAACTTGAGATGTAATTCTATGGTGCACCTAGTTGTCCATTTGGTGAGAGAAGAGTTATTCTATGGCTCGGTATTTTACCGATGGATGTACCCTTTTGAACGTTTTATAAAAATTCTCAAAGGGTATGTTCGAAATCGGTACCGACCGAAAGTGTGCATTGTTGAGGCATGCACAACTTAAGAGTGTGTTGAGTTTTGTTGTGAATACTACCCCTCATGGAAGTTGTTGGTGTTCGAAAACATCGATTTATGGGGAAGATCGGTTGGCGGGGAAACTGGGCCTGATGGTTCTAACAATCGGTCGGGATACGAGGGATCAAGCACATCATTATATTCTACAAAACAACGATAAAGTGCGATCGTTCATTGATGAGCACAAATCCCTCTTAAGGTGATAGTACCGAGGAAAAAATGAGACATGGGTACCGACCCATCATAATCGCACATTTATCAACTGGTTCGGAGATAGAGTAATCACTAGCCAATTAGAAGAATCACGAGAACATATCTCGTAAACATTAGTAAGCTTGGCTAGACGGCGCAGTTGGAAGTCATATCTTACAGTGGGTATGACATTAACGGATACCCTTTCTACACAAAGAGCCAAGATAATAGGAGCACCGTGCAAAATAGTGAGGTCACATTGGAGGCTCATGCACTTTATGTTTCCAGCTCCAAGGACAAAAATCCCATTATAGCTAAAATGTCATATTACCGAGTCATTGAGGAGATATGGGAGCTAGACTATGTTGACTTCCGTGAGCCCGTTTTTCGGTACAAATGGATTGACAATAACAACAGTGTCCAAGTGGATGAGATGGGATTCATGATGGTTGATTTCACAAGAGAAGGGCCTAAAGGGGATTAATTCGTTATGGCATCTCAAGCAAGACAAGTATTCTACGACGAGAACCTAACCAATGATAAATGTTCTATTGTTCTTCAAGGGAAAAAGCATGTTTTTGGTGGGGATGGTGAAGATGTGTGTGAGATTGTTGAGGAGACCCCACCCTTCTCCTTGGGAATGCCTGTCGAAAGAAGGATGCCAATTTCGAAGAATTGTATTTAAGGGTTGACCATCAAGAAGGCATATATATTTAAGATAAGTCCAAAGGAGGGGAAACAATAGCATAAACCATGTACTTATATCAACTCGATAAGAACATTATTGTATAACAATTTTTATTGGTGGATGTCCATATTGTTGCTTGTTTTAGTAATTGTAGCTTGCTTTTCATTATTTTTGACTTGTAGTAATCATGTAATAGATCATTGTTCGATGAGGATCAAAAGTCGGAGTAAGCTTTTCGGTATTTCGCCAAACAAGTGATTTATACCAAAAATTTCTAAGGTTCAATAGAAATATTGAAAAATGATCAAGTTGGAATTTTTTATCGTAAATCACTTGTTTAGTAGAAATACCTGGACCATGACAAAGGAACGTGCTAGTACTCGAATTTTGTCCATTAGCTACCAATGTTAGTTTTGATTTCCATTCTCATTTATGATCCTTCTATGTTTGTTCTATTTCTTATGGAAAAGTTGCTTTAGGTACCTGAATTTTATCAATCAACCAATAAGTTGTTGATTAACGTTTTCCTTAGTTTTTATGTTATCTAATCTACCCCTGCAAGAACTCCAAGCAATGTATTCATAAGAATAGCATCACTGTGGGACAATGAGAAAGGAAATAGAGATTGCTGGTGAGATGTCCTCTTTGTGTATTCCTTTTTTAGTACATATGCCAAAAAGTCCATTTCTTTGTTTTGGAATTTTGTCGAATAAATGACTTCAATATTTATGCCAAAAGGTTCGTCTTTATCCGCCCAAAGTGATGTTTTTAGTAAATTGAGTTATGTGCTTGTCTTTATGACTATATTGATTAGTTGGAGTTCGTGTATAGGTAGCGTTGACAGCAAATATGATGTATATATGTTGTCCAGGCTACTGCTGCAACAACTCCAAGCAAGAAATATCGTCATAAAGACAATCACATAACTAAATCTACAAAAGCATCACTTTGGGTAAATAAAGATTTTCCTTTTGGAAAAAAGACATTGAAATAAGTTTATACCACAAATTTTCAAGACCACAGATGAACTTGTTGACATAAATATTGAAATAAGATTACTCTTTATATTATATTTCACTTTGTAATTTATTCTTTAGTGGAACTTATGAAATATGGTGTCCAAATTGTTAAAGATGGAAAAGATGTTGTGATTGTATTAATGTGGGAAATTTTTGTATATTGGAACAATTGAGGATGTCAGTAGTTGTTGTGAAAGTTGTTGTGGTTGTAATTTGTGTATATTCTATTTGTATAAGTTTCTACAGGAGTACGAAAAACAAAAAAAATTATAAAAAATTTCAGACCTATTACTACGGTTCTTGAGGAAGAACCGTAGTAATAGGTCCTAGTATAACCTAGTACTATGGTTCTTCGTAAAGAACTGTAGTAATAGGTCTTGGCTACAAATTATGGCCAGAACCGGGGGAGTACCTATGATGATGATTGTTTTGGAAGAACCGTCGTTATAGGTTAACCTACAACGACGGTTCTTCCAGAACAACCATCGTTATAGGTTAACCTACAACGATGGTTCTTCCGAACAACCATCGTCATAGGCTATATATAACTATGGTTCTTCATTAGAACTGTCATCATAGGCCATATATAACTATAGTTCTGAACTCGTGGTAAAAGACGCCCACACACAATGACGGCTACATACACGATGCCCGATAACCGTAGTTAAAAGTAGTTTGCCATAGTTAATAGTGGTTCCTGTAGTATTGTCCTCGAGTCATCAACCTCTTCGATTCATACTCAAAAGAAGAAGAAGAAGAATAAGCTGGAGTAGGCCAAGAAGAAGGCCAAGGAGAGAAAGAACTCGAAATTATTTCATCCGAGCACACTCGAATCGGCTTCGAGGAAGTTGGGGATGTTGATCAATCCCAAGCCCAGCCATCTTCACAGCTCACTCAACCTCGATCAAGGTGAAGGCTCGGAAGAGGAAGATGAGGAAGAACAACTACTTGTCCACGGACCATTTCAGCCAAATCAGCCTGGCACTCCAACGCTACTCCTTCTTCCACTGCCATCAATTGCGCTACCAGCTGCTTCATCACAAAGATACAGGTGTAAGTGCGGGGCTCCCCGTTCCTTTTCCTACATTAGAACTGATCCACCCCCTCTTTGTTCACTTTTTCTATTTTTGTTTTATTTTTCTTTTGTCCAACATTTTGTTTCTCCTCTCCATCGTACTTGTTTTTGATGAAATGCATAGGGGAGAGGTAGATAGTTATCTAGTTTAGGGGAGTAATTATATTTTTCCTTTAATATTGTATGCTCCTGTTTGTGACAATGCAATGAAAATTGCAAGTATCTTCTTTCTTCAATGATTCTTTATTTTTTTAGCTCCGACAATTTATCTCTTATTCGATACACTCGATAATTTGTGAAATATCTCTAATAACTTATAATGCTCATATTTGTTTCTAACTCATATTACTCATATTTGATGATTCAGTTTGGAAATGTTATGATTACTCGAGGCTATTCTAACAATTATCATTTCTTGAGCACTCGAAAACTTAATTCTCTTTATTTCTAACTCATACTTCTAAGTGTTGAATGCCTTTTATGAAAAAGGAGGAGATTGAAGACTCGGGTATGACTCTAACTCGTCATTGTGGATTTGAATTCAAGTCATTGGGTATGACTCTATCTCTCATTGTGGATTTGAATTCAAGTCATTCACACACTCTAGAAAGCTCATCTTTAAGTTTTCATCTCTGTTCGACCCACTCATAAATCTATTCTTGAGTGAAACACTTATCTCTCGGGTTTCGAGCCACTCGGATAGCACTCGGACAAACTTCTCACCTACTTATTTTAGCATTTGGCTCACTCGCAAAAGTTAAATTAGAATTACTGCGTTAATTCTAACCTTAAGCCAGATTTATTTGTTAACTGAAATTATTTATTGGCATTTGATGTATTGTGTCTATATATTTTTCTAAATCTTCATTCATTTAAAGATAGATATAAAATGCAGTTAAAACATATTGAATATTAGACTAAAAAATTCCATTTAATTAGGTGAAGGATAATTAAGTGTTTAATCATTTGAATTAATTCTTATCCTTTACTAATCTTGGACCAAACTATTTTTGTACTTAGACTACCACTTTGATTTGCTTTTACATGTTGATTAAAGTTATTTAATCTCAATTTGAAAAGCAAAAATAACCAGACTTCTTACTCGTTAAACACCAACATGACGTAAAGCGACATTTTCGGGAGGGCCCGGACACTATGTCGGGGCTAATTGTTTCCATTTCTTGAAAACTTAAGCTTTAAGTCTAACGGTTTTTCCACCCCACATTTTAGGCACAACAAGTGGGATGGATTACGTTTTGAACCAAGGATAGATGCGGAACATTCATCTTCACAACGGTTCTCTTTTGAGGGACTCGGACTATCCAATACAATAGCTAGTAAAGCTTTCCAGTCAAGACCGAGTCACAATGGCTATCTCGCTTTACTTATTATATATAGAAGAAGGCTTAGAAGATTAATGGAACTGAACTCTTATCCGATACATTCAATGTTCTCTAGCTTTCAACTTTGTACTTAGTTTTCTCAACTTCGAGTTGAAACGAAGAAGTCTTGTAACCAATCAAACACTTACTTTCTTTACTCTTTAGTAATTTACCTTAGGTGAGCTTTAAAGGGTAACTCAGCTCGGTTGTACCTAGCTATAAAGGTTAACTCATTTAGGACGTACTACGGTAGATAAGGGAACTTATGTGCCTAGGAAAAATTGTATTGAATTGTCTAAGGGAATAATTCGAGAAGTCGATCCTTCGTATTTTGTGGATTTGACTTGGTGTCTAGACATAACTTGTCCGTGGTTTTCCGTCCCAGAAAGGTTTCCACATATTTCTTGTTGTTTAATATTTTCCGAGTTCATTCTAGACTTAGAATTCCTTTTCTAAATTCTAGTTTGTGCAGAAAATCTTTAATTCTGCAAAAATTTCTTCACACCTTATTCATCCCCCGTTTCCTCTCGGGTGATTCAAACTCTCAAGGTGAAAACCTTCAACTTAGGAACATTCACTCATGTCTTGGATTCTTGATGTATATCGACTAAAAGATGACAAACCTAAGACTTTGTATCTAAATGGTTATCTCGTGAAGATCTAAGGACTAATTTCTACTTTGAAGAGCGAGAAATAGACTCGATCAACCAAACTAAGCAGTGAATGAGTCACTCATGCTCTAAAAACTGACCTAGTCAATATGTCGTAGACTAAAGTTTGCCTAAATAATTTCACAATTTTAACTCATCTTCTTAACCGGCTTACTTTACAATTTGAATGAGAATTACTAGTGTTAATTCTAAATTGGTTAGATTTATTAAGTTGAATTTAGTTGCATTGGCAACCACTAAAATATGCTTGCTTAACTTTTTGAACTTAAATCTACCTTATTTATTCTTTGAGTTTAGACATATGTGGAATTTCGATATGTTTAATACTTGGACTTGAAAAATTCCATTATAATAGATTAAGGAATTTTAGTCGTTAAATGATTTATGTAGACTAATTCTTATCTAACCTTGGACCAAAGTATTTTTATACTTTGAGTACCATTTGAAATTTATGTTTGCATGTTTATTAAAAATGAATAATCTCATCTTAAAGTAAAAACAATGGCTTCATTACCGTTCAAAGACAAGCAGACTGAAAAGTCGGATATTTCGGGCGGACTCGGACAGACATTGTCGGACTCGTTTGCTTCAACTTGTGGTAACTTCTTCTTTTTGAGTCTAACGAGTGTTTCTACCTTATCTCTAAGATATCACAAGTTGGTAGAACTACTTTGGGAGGCTAGGACCTATGTTCAACGACTATATCTTTAATAGTTCTATTTTTGAGGACTCGGACTATTCGTTGTAACGACTAGCTAACTCGAAGCTCCAGCCAAGGCATAACAGACTTTCTACATTGGTAACAATAATTAGAAGCCTTGATTCAAGACTTATAAGATTGTTGGAACTAAGAACTCATCTCTCATATTCTCTCTTTTAGCTTACAACTCTTGTTTATTCAAGCACAACTTTCTTAGTTATAACATCTTGTAAAGAAAAATCTTATAATCTCTACTCTTTCGCTAAAGCTTTTCTAGTTTACCCCTCGACTTAGTTGTTAGGGTTAACTTAACTTAGTTATCCCAAACTATAAAGGATACCTCAGTTTGGAAGTACTAGGGTAGATAAGGTAAATTATGTGCCTGGGAAATGTATAAGAATTGTTCAAGAGAGCAGTTTGGGTAGTTAATTAATTGTATTTGGGGATTCAAATAGTGGATTTGACTTAGTGCTTGGATTAGCACTAATCGTGGTTTTCCACCCCTGGAGGGTTTCTACATAAATTCTCTGTTTATGTTTGTCTAAGATAATCTAGATTCAATTTTACTTTTTGAGTTCATTTTTTTAAAGTACTTTAAATTTCCTAATTTTCCCTTCAACACCCCATTCACCCCATTCACCCCATGCCCTCTAGCATCATTTAGTCTCTCTATCTAAACCTTCAAATGGTATCGAGCCTACCCTTTCTCAAAAGGATCTCACAATCCAGAGGTCTAAAGATCACATGGCTCATATAATGGAGTGTTCAATGAAGGAAGGTCTTTCACTAGACTACCCAAGTTCAAGGTCTCCAACTTTGCCCATTGGAAGAAGCTAATGGAATACTTCATCTAAAATCGAGATCAAGAAGTGTGGGAAGTCATAACCCGATGGAAAATACATACCCGCAAAGAAAGTTGGCAACTAAACAGTGGAAAAACTGAAGTTAGAATTCACCACTGAAGAGAAGGATAGGGACAAGAAAAACTTCGAGCTATGAACATCCTTATGTGTGCCTTGGACGCATCTCATTACAACGAGTCTCGGCTTGTGACTTGGCAAAAGAGGTGTAAGACATTATGATCACCACCTATCAAGGAACAAGCCAAGTGAGACAAACTAAGATAAGTCAGTACTTGCACAAGTATGAGCTATTCAAGATGGAGATTAACGAGAACATCACTCGGATGTATGTACGATTTACTAAGATTGTGAACAATGTCAAGTCGCTTGGAAAGAAGATGTCCAATGAAGAAGTAGTTATGAAACTTCTAGGAGTCTTCCAAAGAATAGATGCGATCTAAAGGTGATAGCTATCAAGCAGGCCCAAGACCTCAAGCAAGCTCAAGCCACATAAACTCATTGGTAAATTTCTCACCCATGAGTTACACCTCGAGGAAGAGGAATATAAGGTTAACACTAAAAACAACATTGCTCTAAAAGCCTCGGAAGAAGTTGGTCCTAACTTGAGCTCTTAATATTAAGAAGAAGATCCCATGGCTCTTCCGGATAGAGGCTTTAAGTGCATAATGAAATACAAGAATGATGTTTTTAAGGAGTTCACCGAGTCTCGCAAGCAAATTGAAGTGGAATTTGAGACTCGGATTGTGTGAGTCGGATCTAACCATGGGAGGGAGTTCGACTACTCGGAATATGCTAACTTCTACGAAAAAAATGATATCTTCCATAACTTCTCTACACCCGAACGCCCCAACAAAATGGAGTAGTGGAAAGGAAGAATATAACTCTTGAAGAAATAGGAAAGACTATGATGATTGAAAATGATCTACCTTACTATTACTAGGCCGAGGCGAGTAAACATGCCTAATTACACACTCGAATAGATGCCTTATTTTCCCAATTCGAAGAAAACACCCTATGAGTTATACATAGGAAAAAAGTCCAACATCTCATACAACAACAATAAGGATCACTTAACTAAGTTTGATGGAAGGTTAGATGAAGATATATTCCTTGGTTATTCTTTACATAGAAAAGCTTATCGAATTTTTAATAAAAGGACTAACAAAGTGAAAGAGAGTATCCACATTATCATTGATGAGATTGATAATGGCAAGTTAAGCAAATCTATGTTCTCAAACTTCAAACAGAGTAGAAATGACGATGAAATAGTTTAAACCTAGATAAGAATGTTAGAAAACAAGAGAATTGAGGCACCAACTAACCCAGTTCAAGACTCAGCTCGGACAATTGGAGCTTAGGAAGTGACCGAGAGTCAACCAACTGAAGAAGCAAGAATTTAAGCCTCAAAACCTGGTAAATCAAAGGTTTGGTAAAGCTTTCAAATATGCTTCTGGTCATCTACTTGAAAACATCATCTTAGATATCAACTCAGGTGTGCAAACTTGATTTTCTTTGTATAATCAATGTGCATTTTCTTCATTTATTTCAATAATTGAACCTAAAAATGTAATAGAAGCCCTTCTTGAACCTGAATAGGTAGAGGACATGCAAGAAGAATTATCACAATTTGAATGAAATCAAGTTTGGACCTTGATCAAACGACCAACCGATCTCCCAATTATAGGAACCAAGTGGGTTTTCACGAGAAAGCTAGATGAGGAGGGGTTGATAAGAAGATATAATGGCTACAATTATAGCCCAAGGGTGTAACCGAGAAGAAGGAATTGGTTGAGGGGAATCTTTGCACCAGTTGCTTAGATTGAAGTAATTAGGATTCTACTTGCATTCACATCTAGCATGAATGTTAAGCTTTATCAAATGGATGTTAATTTTGAGTGACAATGGCAGCATGGGATGGGTTTAGATTCATTTTGGTGCTCTAGTTTTGTATCTTCTCCTTAAAGTGTCCAAACTTCATTTGAAATTCCCTTCAAAGCCAAAGTAAGCAATTCAGTGGTTCCTACCTGCAACTTCCACATAACGAATTTGAAACATTTGAGATAACCATTCATTATTTGCTAACCCAAAATCCATAATTATAGATTGCCAAGTGGTTTCAAATTCAACTGGTGTTTCGAATTGTGAACACATGACTTAAACCGCATATTGAAATCAACATTACTATTCAATATGCATCCAACCTTTTCGTAAAGCTTCCTCATGATATGCCATACACAAAACCTATTAGTAGATGTATCAAAAACCTGTTGTATTGCTAGTTTCATTGCATGATCTTGATCGGTTATAATACACACTGGTTTGTGATTACACATTGCAGCTAAAAACTTTTCAAATAACCATTTGAATAACTCGGCTTTTTCATCCCCTAAGAATGCGACCCCAAATGTCACACAAAGCCTATGGTTATCAAGACCAGTGAAAGGAGCAAATATCATCTTGTATATGTTTGTGTCAAATGTTGTGTCAAATGAAATAACATCTCCATATCATGCATAATTTCTCCCGGATATCCCATCGGCCCAAAACACATGCTTCAACCGTTGATCATCATACAACTCATATGCAAAAATAGAATGACTCGATTAAGCTCCTTTTTCCTTTTGAGGTTTTCAACAAACATGTGAGCATAAGAATCCTTTAAATAAGCTTTTAAGTCTCTCTCGAAAATTTTTAAGTGCTTCTTTTGAGCATCCACCATGTTCAAAACCACCTGTTTGTTCTTTCATAGACGATGGGCTTTACTAGGACCAATATTAGCACGTGTAAGTTATTTAAACAAGGTCCTATGCACGCTTTTCACCCTAGAGTTTGATATTAACATGTGACATTTCCTAGGAGTGGCAAGCAAATGCGTATGACCTTCATAAAATCTATACAAAACATATTTACCATCTTCAGTCCTTTTAAACCCAACCATAGAATTACATCCTTCCCATGTCAACTTTTCATTGCGAACCTTCTTTTTCCCTTTGGTTTTAGCGCTTATGAACTTTCTTTAAAACCTTGTTTTGAGCAAACAAAATACTTGAATAGTTCAATTCCTTGTTTCTTTTTACAAGATGACTTACGAACACTAAATCCAACTTCATGAGCATAAGTTTTGTAGAACTTCTCACAATGTTCCAAGTCGTCGAGTATCATACCTTCTTTTGGAATCAATGCTTCCTCACATGTTGGCACCCACTCTTTCAATACTCTCGTCGGGCTCTTGAAGTTTTCAGATTCTTTATGTTCCTACACCTCCTCATTAATAGTATCTATCAATTCCTACATATATTATAAAAATAAAATACTAACGAAAAATTCAGATTCATTATATTTCCACTCTTCCATATTTGAAAACAACTATTAAAAACATTCCCCTTTTGTCATTATTTGACATATGAAGACATTTCAACCTCTTCATGTTTCATCCAAAACACCCCCTCCCGAATAAAAAAAACCACCATAGAGACTCTTATAAACTAGACAAATAATGGCCCGGAGAACCACTATATATCATGAAATTCCCGAAAATTTAAGAGATAAGCAAATAGCATAATTTATCCCCAAAGTCGTGGTATCAAAAGGGACTGAATGCCAAAAATTCTTTGTGCAAGGTCAGCGATAAAGATGGTACATAAAACACTCCTAAATCTCGACTAAATCGAAACTTTCAATACAATATTAAAAAACAAAATCGAATCTAATATTTGAAAAGAAGAACATTCAAACCTTATCAGCCCAACTAATGAAGGTGAAGGAATGCTCAACCTCGAAAATGTGTTCGACTCTTAGATGTTAAAGGCTTTATTGGAAATGCAACCGTCTTCGGAGACAACGAGGGCGTCGGATCCAACGACATCGTAGTTGTGGTTCCGGTGCTGTGGTGGTTGGCGAACTGCAGGTGGTGCTTGGCGATGGGGTTCGGTGCTGTGGGAGGTGGCCGACAAGGTGGGGCTGGAGAGGGGTCAGCGAGCGAGAGGATTCAGGAGACAGCGAGTGAGCGAGCGAGAGGCGGTGGTGGCCGGCGATGGGATTCCAGTGCTGAGGTAACCGGTGAGGTGAACGGCGAATTGATGAGGAGAAGGTAGAGAGAGAGGGCAATGAAAGTATCGGGGTTAGAGGGAGAAAAATGGGGAAATTTTTAATTTTTTCCTCAATTAAAGTCATTAAATGCTTTTAAAATTCACCCACATTAGGACCGTTCTCAAATTAGGAGTAGTTCTCAATTTAAGAGTGGTTCCCATATGAACCCTCCCCTATATATATATATATATATATATATATATATATATATATATGTGTGTGTGTGTGTGTGTGTGTGTGTGTGTGTGTGTGTGTGTATATATATATATGTATATTTCTAATTCGTTGTAATACCCGAAATTTTAAAGAAAACAGTTGGAAAGCATAGGATTATTGAGCATTTTTCCCCGCAGCTAGGGGGTTGAGCGATCGATTTTATTTACGGCCGGACATATTACGTTAGAATCCCTTTGGAGACTGGTGTTGAATAAATTAAATCAAGGAAATTGCATTCCTTTTTCATCCGAGCTAAATTGTTGGGTGATTAGGAATTGTCGTGGCCGGCGTATTAAAATAAGTTAGGACGCCACAGCGTAAGAGGACGGAAGGGAGAAGATATAGACTTGTCGTATATGGGCTATATGGGCCAGTGATTATTTTTACTAAATTATGAAGAGATGATTAAGCTTATTTGGGGGTCGAATAAGGAGCATTAACCGCCAATTAAGCAAGCGGTGGAGAGAGAGGGAAAACAAAGAGGAAGAAGGCTCGGGGAGCCCGAGCGAGTAGAGAAGGAACGAGCGGGAGAAACAGAGAAAGGGAGGGAGAAAGAGAGGTCGAGCGGGAACCGAAGCGAGGCCGGAGGCCGGCGGGCGGAGCGGTGAACGTGGGCTGGTGGCGGACAAAGGCGAAAGGAAAAGAAACGGAGCAAAAGAGGGTCGGGCGAGAGGAACCGAGAGGGAGAGAAGGCGAACGGTGCGAGGGCCAAGGAGGCCGAGCGGGGTCGGCGATAGTCGCGACTCGGAAAATGACGGTCGGCAACGCGAGCAGCGGCGAGCGGGAAGAAAGCGAGAGACCGGGACAGAGCAAGGGCGAAGGAAGGGCCCGAAGCAAGGCGAGCGCGAGGAGGCCTGGAATCGAGAAAGGTAGTGGCGAAAAGGGGAAGGACCGGCGGCGAACGCAAGAGGGCCGGACCGAGGGCGGCAGGAAACCGGAACCGCCGAACCGAAGCGAGAGTTCCCGAAACCAAACGCAACCGAACGCAGAGCGGAGACAACGAAGGAATTCGATCAATCCCAAACCCGAGAATCCGAGGTGGGTAGTCTTATACTCTAAACTATTAGTAATTTCAAAACCCAAATGGATTTGTTGTGAATGTTGAATGTGTTATGTGAATATTGAATTGTTGTGAACGTTGAGTATCTATATTGCGTAACGGACCTAATCGTTGTTTATGATTGAAATAAAAGCTTATAAGGGTTTAAGAAATTAAGAGGGCTGAATCGTGAAATGAAGGGAGTTACTTGGGTTTAATAGTAAAGTTAAATTGGGAACTTCAAAGAGATTTAATGATTACTTAAGATTGAATTAGAGCATGCCGATTCTGAAGAGGTTAGATTGCATAGGTCGGTGAGTGGTATTGAAGTTTTGATTAGCTGTTGAGGATGAATAGTTGGGACGTGGATATGAATTATGAGTTAATTAAATCTTAGAGATTCTCGAACTCGCGGTAGCAAAGAGCTAATCACGAACATTGGGAAATGGTAGGTCGAAGTATAAAGAGGAGTATGAATTCGTATTGAGTGATGCACAATTGGGACATGTAAGTGAGAAATGGGTGATTGTGAGATTAATTGCGTTCGAAGTGTATTCTAAATCCTCGAGGTTGAACCGAGCGTGAAAATAAGCAAAGCTAGCGAAACCGAATAATGAAGATGATTAAGAGTTACATAACTAAGGACGGACGAGCAAGAGTTAAGTAATGAGTTAGAGACACACAACGGGAATTTGAGGCATGGAATGGTAGATTAAGTTGAGGAATTAGAGTAAAGATAGGGAGTTGAAGAAGGTTGAGACGTGAGTAAACAAAGTGGATTCACAAAGTAGAGACATAAAGTGAGGAATGGAGGTAAGGAGAATGAATTGTGAAAAGTAGAAACATTGATTTAGGTGATATGTACTTATGGTTATTGTGGCTCGGAAAAGAAATCAATACTACTAAAGTGAGGGATTGAGAAAGCATAGTTGGAAAGAGTTGAGAATGATTGCTTGCATTGAAGAGTGATTATTCGTGCTATGTGCTTGCTTTACGTGATGCTCAAAGTAGTTTCGAAAGGAGTTTTGTATTTTACGTGAAATGATTCTTGAATGCAACTTCTTGTGAGCTGCCTTTCGAATGTGAATGTGTTTTAAAGAAGCAAAGCTTATTTGAGAAAGTGAATTTATAAGGGTGACACGTGGTGTCATGCCTTCCTTGATACTAAATTGATTGAGAAAGTCTGTAAAGTGAATGTGATGAATGAGAATGTGCAAATTGTTTTGAATCGACCAGCTACGGATCGTTTAGCATACCAAAGGGTTCGAACCGGGAACGCCCAGCTAGAGACTTCGAGGGAAGGGTTCTAACAGGGGTCCTGCAGAGGCGGGATGCCCGCTCCGAGACTTCCTAGAAGAATGGTCCCGGGAGCCTTTTTGTCGGGGTCGCGCCCGAGATGAAAGAACTGCTAGTTCGAATCCTCGAAGGCCCGAAAAGTTGATTCAACCCCAAAAGTATGTTCATGAATGTGAAACTCGTGCTTTTGAATGATTAAAAGAGTCTTGAACTTTACGTTGCAAGAGATTTAATTGAAAATATATACATTTCTATTACACTATTATGCTTTCACAGATTTCATTATTATGAGTATTATGTGTAAAGAATTTCCATTTTAAGGGTATAAGACTCCGGTGAGCCAGTGGATTATTGCTCACCCCCACAAATTCCCCCTCCCAGTGTTGCAGGTGCATTCTCATGTGTGTGTGCTGCTTAGCTTATTCTGGACCCCGTTGTTTGCTCGTTTGTTGGTTGTCTGCGCGATTTGAATCGCGGATGTGCATTCCTTATGTTTCTAAGTATTATACTTGTAATTTAGTTCATGTCGTTTGTACCATATGTGTAGTAAACCCTTTTAGATTGTTTTTAGTCATCGCATGATTGGTTGGACTCCGGCATGTGGCCGTTGAGTTGTATACTCCGAGCATGTGGCTCATTGAGTTTTGCTATGTACAACTCAAAATATGTAATTCTTACTTCGAGTTGTGAAGAAAGTCTTGTAATCACTTGCATTCTTTTCATACTTTCTTTGTAAGTCCCTTGACTGAGTTATAAGCGTTAACTTAACTTAGTTGTCCCCGATTGTAAGTGTTAACTAAGTCGGGAAGTACTAAATCATACAAGAGAACTTCTATGTGTAGGAAAACATTGTAAAGGAATTGTCTAAGGGAGCAATTCTGGTAAGAGCCAATCCCGTGTAACTAAGGATTCAATTAGTTGATTTAACTTGGTGTTTGGATTAGCATTGTCTCGTGGTTTTCTTCCCGGAGGGTTTCTATGTACTTTTGTTTGTCTTTCTTTCGAGTCCAATCTAGACTCAAAATCGCTTCTACTAAGCTCGTGCAAAAAGTGTTTGATTTTATTTAAAATCTTCCATCATCCTATTCACCCCCTCTAGGGTGACTTAATCTCTCCAAGAGAAAACCTTCAATTAGTATAAGAGCCTAGCCTTTTAAGAGGATCTCACAATCCAAAGGTATAAAGATCAAATGGCTCGGAATAATGGAGAGTTCGATGAAAGAAGATCGTCTACCGGACTACCTAAGTTCAAGGAGTCAAACTTTGCGCATCGAAAGAAGATGATGGAATGCTTTCGATGGATAACAATGAAGATGTGTGGAACATCATAAAAAATGGGAACTTTATTCCAACAAAGATGGAAGGAATTAGATCTCGTGCCCAAAGAAAATCTGAATACACCATTGAAGAGACCGAGAAGTTCAGAAAGAGCTTGAAAGCTATGAACACACTAATGTGTGGCATTAGCTCGAAGAATACAACATAGTGTCAGCCGTGACACGGCCAAAGAGTTGTGGGACACTCTTGTCAACACCTATGAAGGAAAAAATCAAGTGAAGCAGGCAAAGATAAGTCAATATCTTCACAAGTATGAGCTTTTCAAGATGGAGGTAAAAGAGAACATCTCACGAGATGTATGCTCAGTTCACTGAGATCACCAACAATCTCAAGTCTCTGGGTAGAAAGATCTCTCACGAAGAAATGGTTAGAAAAATTCTAAGAAGTCTACCAAAGAGAATATGGTGTCCCAAGGTGACAACCATTGAAGAGGCTTAGAACCTCTCTTAAATAAAGTTAGACAAGCTCCTTGGGAAATTGCTCACTCATGAGATTCATCTAGAAGAAGAGGATGCCAAGGTCAGCACCGAAAAGAACATTGCGCTGAAGGCCTCGAAAGCGGACATCAAAGTTTGAGCTCCTCGGAATTAGAAGAAGATCCGATGGCACTCATTACCGTAGGCTTCAAAAAGATGATGAAGTATAAGAACTGGAAAAAGAGGCCAAAGGAAGAGTTCTACAAGAGAGATAAGAAGGATAGGAAAGTTAAGTACTCATCCCGTTCCAAGTTATTTTTAACTAAGAACTCGGTTTTTTAAATGTGGCAGCAAGGAGCACATAGTCAAAGACTGTCCAAATAGAAAGAAGGACAGAAAGAAGAAAAAGGCTATGATGGCTACCTGGAGTGATGATGACTCATCTTAAGAAGATGATTCTGATGACTCAAAGTGTTTTATGACGCTAACAAACTCGAAGCTAAATCTAGGTCAAACGATGACAACTCGGATATTGAGGAGACAAGTCCTTAGGAGGTAATTAAATACTTCCTTAAGTTTCCCAAAGTTGATTTAGCTAGATATATTTTTACTTTGGAAGAAAAGTCCAATTCTAACTCTTCTAATCTCAAAGAACTACTTGAGTGTCTTATTGCTAAGAGCAATGTTTTGAAATAAGGCTTAGAAAACTTGAGACTAAATCTGAAAGTTTAGAGACCAATGCTCAAGATAATGAGACCGAGTTTGAGTCACTCGGAACAGAAAATGAGCAATTAAAAAGAAAGCTCAATGAGTCTCAAGAGCTTGTTTTAAAACTCACTCAAGGTAAAAAAATCTTGATCATTTACTAGGCTCTCGGTGTGTCTCATTGAGGAAAGAAGGACTTGGTTACAATGCTTGAAGAGGAATCTAATTCCTACTCTAGTCTTTTCAAAACCGATTCCGGAACTATAAGGTTCGGGAAGGCTGAGCATGGTCCCATTCATACAAATAAAAAGAAGGCTAAACCTAGATCAGTTTACAGGAAAAAGCCTTCTCCACCTATTTACAAAAGAAAAGATTTTTAGAGAAAAGAGACACGGACTCGGATTTCTAGAAAGAAGACTCAAAATCAAACCAAACCCAAAATTATTCAAATCTAGGTTCCTAAAGTGCTCTTCCTCATAAACGGACCATAATAAAAGGAGTTACTTGGGTTTGTAAGAGGAAGTGAGAAGGGTTAGTTTGTTTCTGTTTTGTAAGTGCCTTAGAAAAAGAAGTGTCACTGGTACTTAGATAGTGGTCTGCTCACACCATATGTTTGGAGATTTAAGGCTCTTTTCGGAATTAGAAGATTTGAAAGGAGGCAAAGTTACATTTGGAGACAATAGCAAAGGTAAGATAGTAGGGATTGGCAAGATTGGTCAAGGAAACAAGTCGATCGATCTAGTTTACCTTATCAAAGGGCTTACGTACAGTCTCCCTAGCATTTGTCATCTATGTGACAAAGGCCAAGAGGTAAGGTTCACTCAAACCAATTGTTAAATTTCTGATGCAATCACCAAAGAGACATAGCTCAGGTTTGAGGTCAAGTGGCACTTGTACTATCCTTCTTTCAGATTCAAGTCAGAATTTATCTTGCTTAAAAGCATCTTTGAATGATGATTCATTGACATGGCATCATAGACTAGGTCATATTAGCATGATTACTATCAAGAAACTTGCATCTCATTGGATTGGTTAAGGGATTACCTAATATACATTTAAGAAAGATAACATCTGTAAAGCATGCACAAAAAGAAAAGCAAGTCCGATCATCTTTCAAACCACTCAAAACTGTGTCTACATCCAAAGTGCTTGAATTGGTTCATATGGATTTGTGTGGTGAAATTCCTGTGAAAAGCCTAGGAGGTAAATCTTATGTGCTTGTCATTGTTGATGATTTTTCACGATTTACCTAGGTGTGTTTTGTGAAGAACAAGAATGAAGCATTTAGAAAGTTCACTAAGATCCGTACGAAAATTCAAGTTGAGTCTCGGACTCATGTCGAAAGATTCAAATTGACCTTGGAAGGGAGTTCGACTACTCGGAATTTGCAGATTTATGTGACAAGTATGACATCTCCCACAACTTTTCTACACCAAGAACTCCTCAACAAAATGGAGTAGTGGAGAGGAAGAACAGAAATCTTGAAGAAATAGGAAGGAACATAATGATTGAACATGATCTACCTTAATATTTTTGGCCTAAGGAAGTTAACATAACAAACTACACACTTAACGGATGCCTTATCGGACCCATCTTGAAGAAGACACCCTATGAGCTATACAAGGGAAAGAAACCCAACATCTCCTACTTAAGACCATTTGGGTGTAAATTCTTTGTGTTCAACAATGGTAAAGAGCATCTAACTAAGTTTGGTGCTAGGTCGGATGAAGGTATATTTACGGGTTACTCCTCTCATAGTAAAGCTTATCGACTTTTTAAGAAAAGGACTAACAAAGTGGAAGAAAGTATCAATGTTGTCTTTGATGAGATTGATCATGGTAGGATAAGTGAATCCACCTTCTTAGA
Organism: Talinum fruticosum; assembly: GCA_021018815.1. NCBI lineage: Eukaryota > Viridiplantae > Streptophyta > Magnoliopsida > Caryophyllales > Talinaceae > Talinum > Talinum fruticosum. The sequence goes on along the minus strand of JAITYX010000003.1, from coordinate 1,399,104 downwards.
TCTTAAGCTTAACAGAGATAAAGATGACCTTGTTGAAGCCGAGCTCATATAGAGTCAAAGTAGAAGAACCGAGGCAACTCGAACGAGCCAACTAAGAATGTTGTGACTCAAAATGAACAAAATCAAGAGCCAGCTCAAAATGCTGAAGAACAAGCTAATACAAAGACTTTACAAGGACAACAAACTAAAGATTAGCCTATTCAACCAACAAACTTGGTGAATCGGAGGACAGTAGAGATTTCAAATATGCATCCAGATCACCCACTCGAGAATATACTTTCTAATATCAACGAGTGGGGTTAGAACTCATTCTTCTTTGCAAAATCTGTGTGCATTCTCTACATTCATATCATTAACTGAACCCATAAATGCTCTAGAGGCCCTAAATGAACCTAAATGGGTAGACGCCATGTCAAAAGAGCTTAATCAATTTAAAAGAAACCGAGTCCGGACTCTAACCAAATGACCTTCTAACCACCCGAGTAATAGGAACCAAATGTGTTTTCAAGAACAAACTAGATAAGGAAGGGTTGGTAGTCAGAAATAAGGCTAGACTAGTTGCTTAGGGATACAAGCAAAAGAAAGGAATTGATTGAAGGGAAACCTTTGCACTATTGCTTGAGATTGAGGCAATCGGAATTCATTTAGCATTTGCATCTAGCATGAACACCAAGCTTTATTAGATGGATCCCAAATGTGCATTTCTCAATGGTTTTATTTAAGAAGAATTATATGTTGAGCAACCCCTGGATTTTAAAACTTAGAGATTCATTTCCGAATCATGTTTTCAAGTTGCAAAAAGCTTTATATGGTCTTAAACAAGCTCCTAAAGCTTAGTATAAAAGACTAAGCGGTTTCTCGGTTGAAAATATTTCAAAAGAGGTCAGATTGACAAAACTCTTTTCATAAAAACCAAGGGGAGTGATTTTCATATTATTCAAATTTACGTTGATGATATCATTTTTGGAGCTACTAATGAAACTATATGCCAAGAGTTTTCCGAGTTAATAAGACAGGAGTTCCAAATGAGTATGATTGGAGAACTCAATTTTTTCTTGGTTTACAAATCAAATAAGATAAGGATGACATTTATGTATATCAACCTAAGTGTACCAAGGAGTTATTGAAGAAATACAAGTTACAAGATGTGAAGCATGCAAGCAACACCTATGAGTAGCAATTTGAAACTAGACTCACACGAAAAAGGTAAAGCTATAGATTAGAAACTCTACAGAGGTATGATTGGATCCTTGCTTTATCTCACATCTAGTAGGCCATATATCATGTTCGGTGTCTCTTTGTGCAAGATTTCAAGCTAATCCAAAAGAATCACATCTCACTCGTGGTGAAGAGAATTTTAAGATATCTTGTAGGGACTCACAATCTTGGTTTATAGTTTTCAAAAGACTGGGAACCTACTCTCATTGGATACTCAAATGTTGACTATCGCTGGATACAAAGTTGATAGAACGAGGACTTCGAAGCATGCCAATTTCTGGGTCAATCCCTCATCTCCTAGCATTCAAAGAAACGTAACTCGGTTGCACTATCAATTACCGAGGTCGAGTACATTGCAGCTGGAGCTTGTTGTGATCATATTCTCTAGATCAAGTAGCACTTGAAGGATCTTGGACTATCAATTTTTGAGAGACCATTCTGAGAAAGGTGACATTGAGCTTGAATTTAATCCTACTAAATTTCGGTTAGTTTACATTTTCACTAAGCCTCTTAGTGAAGATTAGTTTTGTTTTATTAGGAATGAATTTGGCATGATTAATACATGATTATGTGATTATTGCATGAATTATTCTTTCAGAATTATGTGTTATGTGCTTTGATTGAATAACAAATGGATTAGTTGAATCAAAATGAAACCGAGCTATGAGTTATTAGTATTCCGAGTGTTCTTAGTTACTCGTAAAACCTTACTTAGTCAAATCCAGTTTATGGGCAAAATGGACATCAAAATTCCGAGGCCATCTCTAGATAAATGGAGAATCTCATAATTGTTTTGGAAATCTCTTTCTTCTCTCTCTCTCTCTCTCTATATCACGCGTATCGGTTAGCAAAAACTAGCCATTGGAAGAAAGCTATTGGAAAACTAGTCGTTACATTGTAGAGCAACACAATGGTCCGAGAACCGTTGCTTGACTTTTAGGTCGGAAAGAAGGTTGGAAGTCTTTTCTGCTATAAATAACACCTCTTCACTTTCTTTTCTCCACTTTACCTACTGTTTACTCGCTCTCTTTGCTCTCATCACTACTCGCTCACCGGCATTCTCTCTTTCGCTCTAAATTCTAAATTCTCTCTATTCTAAACTTTTTGCTCTCTCTTTTTCATTCTATCTTTGTCCACTGTTTGAATATGCCAAAGAAAGGAACTGCTCAAGAACGAGGGTCGACCACCAAGAAGGCCAGAACTAAATCCAAGCCCGAGGCTACACAAGAAGGTACCTCAAATCCCTCAAAATGTTTTGTGACCTAGGATTTCACCCTAGATGACAATTCTTTCCTTCTACTTCTTTCTCGTGGTTGTAACACATCAAAGACATTGGTGTGTACAACTATTTGTATTTTTGCAAGTATATCTATCCGGACCTAGTGTTTGAGTTTTATTTGAAGGCGTCATAACTTCTACTGTTCGGGGTAAGACTCGTTAGGATCAACCTTGCCCTTCTTCACAAGCTTTTTGATGTGAAGACTCTTTTTCTCAATTCTAACCCCGTAGCTTTCATTGAAATCATTGATGTTTATAGGTATGCTAAAGAAGTTCCTGAGTCATGAAAAATTTCTCCGTGACTTGGATAAAATTCAAAGTAAGATTTCTTTGCTTCATTCCGATGAGAACCTTCTTTTCTCATCATTCCTGCAAGGAGAACCCTAATTCAAAAGTTTTTAAGGTTCAATTTGATATTCTAGAGGGCTATGAAGTCGACCTCTTTCCTTCTATCCTCGAATAGATGGTAACCGTGCCTGCTCATTCTAAGTTTGCTCCTTTTCGTTTTGGGCACTTCGATCGCTTGTAGGAAGCAAAAATTCGTTAGCCAATTATATGTCACCACTTGGAAAATTAATTATTTTTTATTCAACCTATTGCGAATTGCCACGTGTAAAATTGGCCTTAGAAAGCCTTTAAAATTAAAATAAAAAGAAATTAAAATCCGGCCAATTAGAAGTTACCACGTGTCGTTGATGATGAAGTAAATAGTAAATATTTCTTTTAAGAAATAATTACTAAATTATGGGTCCAGGCCCAAAACATAAGTCAAACCCTAGCTCCAAAACGCTATAAATAGAGGTCATTTCCTCATTTTTTAGATACATTCAACATCTGCGAAATCCAGAGCTCAAACCGCAAATGACATCCAACTACCAAGCGCCAAGGATCAAAGTCTCGCAACCGTTCGTAAATCAGAGTTAACGATTCAAATTCAAGACTCTCAAGCACATCCGGATCAAGAACCATTCAGCGTTCATCTTCCGCCTTAACATCAACGTTCGAGATCAAGCTACGACGCCCTCGAATCATTCAAGTTATAAGGAGATTGAATAAGAGGATTACATTTATTGTATCCAATACGGAGATTGTACCTGTTAAACAAAAATCAATACAAATTATATTTGTTTCCTAATTTCCCGTCTATATTTATTTTAGACTCGAAATTTGTGTTTACACACTGTTTTTAAATAGTTTAAGGTCCCTCTCGACCCCAAAGCCTACTTGGAACCTGCTGTTTGTTTTGGCAGAACGAGCTCTCGAGTCTTAGATACATGGAAGGCAAGACTAGTGTCCGGATTCATTCATCCGAGTTACCTCCTCCTCCTCCTCGGACTCAAACTTAGACTTTACCGGACGTCCCACTTCGACCGTTGGACCTAATACTTCTCAACCTCCTCCTTCGTTGAGCTATTTATTGAAATGGTAAACAAATTTTCTTCTTTGACCAAGGATTTTCAAGCAACTATGAAAATCCTCAAAACTTTTATTCCAACCTTGGTTGTGCTACAAAAGCAAGCTCAATCTCAGCTCCGGAGAATCAAGAGTTAATTTCTAAGCTCAAGGGAATATTAAGGAGTAACGCGACCATATCGGACTCCTCTAAGAGCATAGATAAAAAGCAACCGAGGACTCGGAATCCGATGACATTTCGAGGAGTCCTCCAGCTCTACTAAGACACCATGAGCTGAAGTTGAGGAAACAGTTGAAGTTGAGGATGAAGCTAAAGCACAAGGAGAAACGAAGAAGGAAAAGAAGAAGGAAAAGAAGAGGGAAAAGAAGAAGAAAAGGAAGAAGAAAAGGGGAAGAGGCTGGTCAGCCCGAGGACCATGACACCAAAGAGCTCGAGCTGATTTCCTCATATCATGATCCGAGCGGCTCAAAAGAGGCTGGCAATGTTGGTTAGTCCAAGGCCCCCGCCTTAGAAGCACAACCCGCAACTATCTTTGAGGAAGAATAAGAAGTTGAGGAAGAGATGCCCTTGATTCCTAGAATCGGGATTGCTCAACTTCCTTATATCAAAGTTCCGTAGCCCCCTCGCTCATCTAGTTCTATACAAGCTTACAGGCGAAGGCGCACCGCTCGCTCCTCTTCTTTAATAAACCCTACCCCCTTTCTTAGTCTTTATTTTTTAAAACTTATATTTCATTTTTTTGTCCAACATCTACTGTTTTTACTTCATGCTTCCTCCCTCCTTTTGATAGTTTTGGCTGAAATGCATAGGGGTAGAGAAATAGATAGAAATTTGGATGTTTGGTTTAAGGGAGTCTTTTCCCTAATTTCTTAAGTTTAGTTATTTTGTGTTTCTTGTATATATTTATCTTTAGCAATGAATGAACTTTCTTTTACCATGTTTGTTTCGAGTTACATGTTTTCAACAATTCCGATGCTTGACTCTTTAACATCCGTGCTCCGATCACGCTTATTGCTCTAGTTAATTTCAATAAACATGTTCCGAGTTATGTTATGATTTGAGCTGCACTTATAAGTATCTTAAAAACCATTTAAGAGTATATAGTTTTTCTCTGATTAATTCGCTATGAAAACTTCACTATTTGAACCGACAAGTTTCTATCTTAAGTATGAAATGTCATTCATCAAAAAGGACGAGATTGAAGACTCAGGTTTAACTCTCTATCTCTCTTAGGTTTTGATTCTAAGTCATTCTGCGCTTTATAGAATTCTTTATCTAAGTTTTCATTCGATTCTCGACCCACTAAGAAAGCACTTCATTGCATATCTCTAATCTGTGCTTCGACCCACTCGGACATCACTCGGAACCATTGCATGAACAAATAATTTCTCTATCACACTTATTTTGTTAATTGACTTCTTGCTTCAAGCTAAAATGAATTACAACGTTAATTCTTTATCTTTAAGTCAGTTTATTCTTAGAGAATTATTTGTTAGATCAAGTTTATATATCCTGATATTCTACACGTTCTAATATCATTTATGGATTGGCTCAAGATGGAATATGAACCTAATGGATATTAGACTCAGAAAATTCCACCTTTTAGGCCAAAGATAATTAAGCACTTAATTACTCGATTTAATTATTATCTCGTGCCTAATCTTGGACCAAAGTATTTTTATACTTTGAGTACCAACGTGATTTGCTTTTGTAGGTTGTTGATACAAGCCTAATCTATTTTTGAAATACAAAACCAATCAATTTATAGCTGTTAAACACGAGCGTACGTAAAATAGCTACTTCTAGACATGGCCGAGACACTATGTCGTGGTTTGTTTCCAAAACTAGACAATTCCAATTCTGGGTCTAATGGTTGTTTCCACCTCAATTTTCAATCACTACCAGATGATTGGACCATATTTTGGAGCCAAGAGCCGTTGCACAATGTTCACATCCCAACGGGTCCCTTCGAGTGACTCGGGATAGTCGCTGCAACGGCTAGTGAAGATAACAAGTGCGGAACCAATCTCAAGGGTCACTCTGCTTGGATGTTTATATGTAAAAGCCACTTTGCAAGACTAGAAGATTGCTGTTGAACGTATTGAACACTTACTTAGTGCATTCTTACTCAATCTTCTACTTACAACTCCAAATTTGTAATTCTTTCTAAGTTGTGAAGAAAGTCTTGTAATCACTTCCATTCTTTTCTTACTTTCTTCATAAGTCCCTTGACTGAGCTGTAAGGGTTAACTCAGCTTAGTTGCCCTTGACTCGTGAGGGTTAACTCAAGTAGGAGGTACTAGATTAGATAAGGGAACTTCGAGTCTAGGAAAACATTGTAAAGGAATTGTCTAAGGGAGTAATTCTAGTAAGAGGCAGTCTTGTGTAATTGAGGATTCAATTAATGGATTTTACTTAGTGCTTGGATTAGCATTGTCCGTGGTTTTCTTCCCTAGGAGGGTTTCCACGTACTTCTATTTGTCCTTCTTTCGAGTTGAATCTAGACTCACAATCCGCTTCTACCAAGCTATGTGCAAAAAGTGTTTGATTTTATTTAAAATCTTCCATCACCCTATTCAACCCCCTTAGCGTGACTTAATCTCTCTCGAGAGCAAACCTTAACAGTAGCTCTTAGGCAAATTTCAGCAAAGTAACATTGAGGAATTAACCATTCTAGGTGGAATAAAAGAGCGTGATGCTAAGGTAAGACGTCGTAGTTGAAATGAGAGCCAAGGCTCTTTATTTATAGGGAGATGCTAGGTCAAGGAAAAGACCTAGGGTTAGCTTGCCAGCCGTCCATAATAGGGTACAAAATCGGGCGAGGATATTGTGAAGATTGAACTGGATACAACCGGGATGAAGAAATGATAAGACCCAGTTCACGGTGCTTATTTATGTGGAATATATGGAGGCTTTCTAGGCTTTCGTGCTCTAGTGTGCTTCCGTGGGAGTCTCCCGGGAGAAACGGTGCATTCCAATTTAAATTTTGGGGTGGCAGCCGCTAGCCATAACATCTTTCCAAAAATGGAAAGTTTTCATTTTTGGTAGGTTTCATTTTTGGTGCGGGATGCGTGCTCCTAGTCTAGGTCAACTGTCTTAGAACTAAATGCAACACCTTGATACTTGTGATCATGAAATACAACGTCTAACATCGTCTTGATATCTTCAGCTCCTTGTCTGGTTGGATCGAAGTGAAACGTAGTATTCTAAGCCTGGAATTTATCGGTACACGGCGCTGGACTCCGTTGTCTCCGAAGGCTTGGCCCGGACTTTGACCATCCGAAAGAAAAAGGGAGTTTTAGATCGATCCAAGGCAAAAGACTATTTATTTGGTGTTGAAGGTTCTTTCCGGTTTATCGGCTTCTATCGCACAAATCAAACACAGTCCAAGATCCAAATCCTTAAACAGGACTCAGGATTTTATCATCGGGCCAACAAATAAAAAATAGAGAAAAGGAAAATACTTTTTTGGTGTCTACGGTTAGCCCTCACTTTGATCGAGTCCGAAAGACGATAGTCATAGTAGACATTAAAGGGTACCTACCTAGTGTTGTGTTGGATACCGATTGAATTTGATGTGTCCGAAATTAGGTACGTTGTGGCTTGAACTCTTAATAGAGGGGTCTAGACTTGACTAGCGCAATCTAAAGTCCGGGTTGTTAATTCTTAAACTTGGTTGCTTAGATACCCGAAGTTCACTTTGGTGTGCCAAAACTTGACCATGTGTTTCATCTAAAGCTTGGTAGGGAGCTTGAACATGATTTGGGTAGTAAAGTCCGAAGTACACCCGGGGTGCTTGAACTTGACTCGCTTCTTGGATCCGAGGTTTGCTTGGGTGTGCCTAAACTTGACCTTTCTAGGTCCGAAGCCCGGCTGAAATTTTTTTCTCGCACTAATAGTTTTGTTAGCTAATAATCAAATAGAAATGGTTTCAAGTGTTACTTGAAGATAATTTGTAATCACATCATGTTTTAAATGTGGTTCCTCGACTTGGATGTGTCTCGATACTTGACTTCGCTGGGCTCGAAGCTCGACCGGAAGTGTTTATGAACCTTGACCTCTATTAGGTATGAAGCTCAACTTCTATCCACTTTCGTTGGAATAGGGGACGAATACTTAGAAATTCTTACCCAAACTTGGCCGTTGGATGACCTGAAGTCTAGGGAACGCTTGCTCAAAATATGATGTTTCCTGAGGTTATGTGCCTCATTCTATGAGCTTTAAGTTTGTTTGTTAATAGCTCCTTTGTAAGGTAGACGATTTGTGTCTCCTCCCGAATATTCTTGGAGTTGTTGTGGTTGTATAACCCTTTCTGGTCTTAAGCCCCCTCACATATTCTTCTTGGGTGCTTGTGTCTAGCCCTTCTCGAATGTTGGAGAGTTAACTAGCTTTGATTAGTTGATGGCATGGAAGATCCTCTTAGAAGGTGACGGTGCTCGGTGACCTCTTCGATGCTAACTTGACGCTTTATGCTGCTTGATTTAATAATTCCTCGTAGGTTACTTTGTTATTTAATTTTTGTGTTTTTAGGAGTTTGACTCGTACAAATGAGATGAATGTAAGACTCTATTTTAAGAACAAATGTATTCTTTTATTAAGATGAAGCGAAAAGTTCAAAAATACAAAGACAAAAATTGCACTTAGGCCCCACTCCCTAAAGTAGAGCCTAAAGAAGGGTAGGTCGCTCGAACCGTGATGTAGTACTACTGATGGACCTTGAACCTAACGGTTTGGTGCTGAATCGACCGACATGCTTCTTAACATTGATGCCTTTTCTGGATGTATTTCTGCTCCTTTGGATAAGGTAAAGTGGTTTTGATTTTGGAAAATTGGAAATGGGAATTGGGATCAAGATAAGGATTAGGGCCGGACCTCGTGGGCTTCCTATGTATCCGCTATAGCAGTAAATCATGCCTTCGTAGTTCAAAAAGGAATATTGATTTGGGTTGTTTTTTTATTTTTATTTTTAGAAGATAGGAAAAGGAAATAAACATATACTTGGATATAGAAATAGGAAAGAAGCGAGACATTATTAGCGTCCCCGATGAGTGGTGGGCTTATTAGATGATCTTCTAGTCGGATGAAGCTTGTTCTTCTTCTTTGAGCATGCCAAGCGTCTCTAAGTGTTTTGATGTTCATGATAGGCAAGAACTTCAAATGCTGATGATAGGCAGAGTTAGAGGTTCTTGATGATGATTTTGACCTCATCCTTCTCGGATAGCCGATCAATCATGTGGGCAGCTGTCGCCCTCCAGACGAATCGGGAAGTTAGTGACGCATTCATCATCTCCTTGCTTGGTAAACTATAAGTCTCAACCTGGTCGATCGATATTGTAGGAGTATTGTTGTCCCTACAAAGATCCTTCCAGTTTGTGACCTTGTGTGGGTCAACAACATTGTACCATTTCATGACGTCCATGTCAAATGTCCATAGGAAGATGAGATGGTATGTATCCTCCGATAAATTCTTCAAAGTCATTGTCCCCACAAAGTTTCTCACATGATGGTGAGGGTTCTATATTCCAAGAAATTTGATGTTAGGCATGGTAAACTTAGGGGTAGCTTGCCTTTGGGGATTGAAGTGAGTCCCCGGGCCCGATAGTAGTGATTAAATAGTGATGACTCCCACAACATCTTCTCTATTTGATCTTCTTGTGGATCGGACCGAGGCCTAGGTTGAGGTTTAGGGCAGGATCCTTCTCTTTCTTTTTCTTTCCCTTTGGACATTGATTTCTTCTCCAGTTCTTTGGGTATAAGAATAAGGGTTTCAGATATAGACTCTATCTTTTAATCTTGGGCATCCAGACTTAACTTTTAGTTTTTCCGAGACTCTTTGAATAGGGTCATGATAGGAGTAGGTCTGTGGCTGGTTGGTTATTCTTGGAGGATTAGTACAACATCCCGACCCTTGGGTAGAGGCGTCACATCTCTAAGACCATTCTTGAGGATCCTTAAGGCTAATCTAGGGAACAACATGATAAACGTAACATGTTTTTAAAACTATCGAAAGTCGAGCTAGCAATTTATTTTTCTCGATAGACAAGCTATAATGAGTCTTGAGCCCACACAACTCCGGGTTAAACTTTTGGGTTCTCACAACCCTACAACAAAAGACACAAGTACAATAATAACGGAGTCTTAGTGGGGGCCACCGAAGCCGAAACAGAGCGTTTATGAATGTCAATGTACTTCTAGCCACAAACATATTCAAATACTTAATAAGATTTATATATCAAGTTCAAAGGTACTCATAAGTAACCCGTGCATATTAAGTTCCTTGTAACTAAAAGAATGTCCAAACGCCCTCCAAAATAGTAAAGCTTGCCAAAAACCTTACCCCTACTCTTGATCCGTAAAGATGTAAAAGTAGGGGAATGAGCAACCACAGCTCAATGGGAGCCCCTCGCTTCCCAAAAACGAAAACAACTTTACATGCATATACATCTATAGGCAATTACACTTAGTAACCATAATATTAGTAAATAAGCCGCATTGAAAAGGTAATCTTACATTACTCCTTAAACGAATGAGAAGACTACAACTCATGACAACTCAAGTGATCCACATTTTCTTCACCAATGTGTCCAAATCACCACTTAACTTAGAACTTAGCTTAATATTATTATCTTGAATTTCTTTGGGCCAAGAGCTAGTACCCCGGTACTCAATTGAGGCTTGTGAGCCTACCTAACATACCACAAGTACAAGGATTCGGAACCACTCATGCATGTGCAAAAGTTTTCTATCCGGGACGACTCATAATGTAGGAGTGAAAGTTGCTGCCCTCGAGCCGAAATAAGTCACCTTCCTAGATTTTTGTATTTTGACGTCCGTGAGCCGACCCAAACTATAATGATACTGGGATTCGGAACCACTCACGTGCATACACAAGTTTACTATCCGAAAAGACTCATGATCTTGGAGAGAAAGTCGCTACCCGTATGTCGAATATGTCACTTTCCTGGATTTTCATATTTTTATGCCTATGAGCCTACACAACGTACCACGGTACAAGGATTCAGAACCACTCACACGTATACTCAAGTTTCCTATCCGGGAGGACTCGTAATCTAGGAGTGAAAGCTGCTGCCCTCAAGCCGGAATAAGTCACCTTCCTAGATTTTCATATTTTGACACATGTGAGCCGACCTAATGTATCACGTTACTGGGATTCGGAACCACCGACGCGTATACTCAAGTTTACTACCCGGAAGGACTCATAATCTAGGAGTGAAAGCCGCTACCCTTAGGCCGGATTAAGTCACCTTTCTAGACTTTGTACCGGTAAAATGCTCAAGCCCAATAAATCCATTTGTCAATTTGCTTTATGGTTATTATTTGTCTTATTTCTCGTATGTCGATTAATGACATTGCTCGGTGAGGTCCGAGATAACACTTTGAAGGCTTAAACTCTCTTCCAACATAGAATACAAAGCTTAAAGAATCCCGGGACAAGACCCTCGAGTTATGGAGGTCAAAAATTTGGCTTAGAGGTCACCATGGACCTCCCCACGGCTAGTGGGGGTCAATGGTTGGTTCTAGAGGTCAAAATGGGCCTTCCCACGGTCAGTGGGGACTTCGGTGGCTATCACAGGCTACCCCACAACCTATGGGAGCACTCTTGGTGGGTGTTTTGGCTCAATTAAATCGCTGCTGGCCACCGAGGCCTGCAACATAGGCTGTGGGGCACCCGCGGTGGGGGCAGTGGCTCCCAAACTCCTTTTTCTTATCTTCTACATATTTTGTCTTTTGTGGGATATGTATGATAAGTTTGTTTTATAAATTTTCCAGCATTATAAGTATCATATTGTCTCAATAAAACCCATTAAAACGCACATGGAAGTTACATTCTTCTCATACCAAGTTTTAGGCAAACCCACATTTTCGATCATCGATCCTCAAGAGCATTATACCAAGTATATTTTCTAACAAATGTCAAACTCAAACCTCAACAAAACCATGATTTCAGAAAGATTTAAACATGGTTGATACACTTCCATCTCTGTGCATGAAATTATAACAACAAAAGAGAAGCTTAACCAAGTACATGGTGATGATCATGTTTCTACTTCTTTTTCCTTTCTAACATCCTTCTAGCATACTTATATATTCATGCAACAATTTCTTGAACTTTTGAGCATTCAAAGTTGGTCTACAATGACACTTATGAAATTCATTTTGGTTGGAAAATAATATACAGTGGGGAGGAGAAGGAAACCCACCTTGATAAAGATGATTAGTGTTAAGTTCTTGCTATTCTTTCTATTCTTAAACCTTCCTCATTCCCCTCTACCTTTGTTCTTGACGCTATCATTAGTCAATGTGCTTAACAATGGAGGTTGATGCTTCAAATAAGTGATTTTGAAGCTTGATATTTCCTTTGTTTTCCTCTCCCTTTCCCTCTTCTTATCTCTCTCTCTCTCTCTCTCTCTCTCTATCTCTCTCTCTCTCTCTATCTCTCTATCCTCCTCTCTCTATTTGGAGCTGTTGCATTTTTCTTTCCATAGAAAAATGAGCCAACCTCCTCGATTTAAGACTCACATTTGGTTTATGTACCATACTTGGAGTAGGTGCAATGATTGTGAGGTATAGAGACTTGGAGTTAGGAGGCAAGAGGTATAGGTAATAGTAGTAGACAAAGAAAAATTGAGCAAGCATTTCTAGTTGAACCATCCTACCAGATTTATGTAGTAGATTTGGAAAGGTTGCAATAATTATTTGCTATGGAGTAGAAAGTTTGAGTGTATGTGATTTGAAGGGGGAGTGGTGTTCCAATGATGATTGAGGCATAGTGTAGAGAGGTGGAGTGCAGTAAATTTGGAGGTAAATAATGATTGTAAAGCATTGATACTTGGATCTAGGGGCTAAAGATGTAGAGTGCAACAGTGAACAAATAAGAGTGGAATATGCAATCAGATTTTTGGCCTAAATGCTGAAGTTTTGGGATGAAAACAATATGTTTTGGATGATCATAACTTAGAATGATAATCATGCTTTATGATTTATTTAATTCAAGCAACTAGAAAAGAAAAATGAATATTTTCTAAACTTATTCCTAATATTATTTCGAATAAATTGGTCCATTAAGTATTGTATATGTACATAAATATATATGTATATTAACTAGCACAATATATAAATTTTTTATAACCAATTATGAAATTAAGTTTTTAGTGAATAAATCATATATATTAATAAAGCATTTTAGCTTAATATTTGTTTTAGTTTGGGCGTTACATTATCGGACACCTTAAAAAGTCCTCCTTTATCTCGTTATTTTTGTGTTTTATTTTGTCGGCCCGATGATGATAATCTCGAGTCATGTTTGGGGATTTGGATTTCGGATCGTGATCAATCGGTGCAACATAAGCCAGTAAACCACAAAGAACCCCCAAGCACCACTTAAATAGCCTTTTACCTTGGGTTAGTCCACAAATTCTCTTTTCTTTTGGACCGTCCACGAACAGTGGCTGAGCCTTAAGAGATTGTGGAGTCCCATGATGTGTGCCAGGAAATTCCAAGTACGAATACCGCATTCTACTTTTGTCCAAATTAGACAAGGAGCTGAAGACCTGAAGACGATGTTGAAGCGTTGCATTTCATGATCGGGAGCATCAAAGTGCTGCATTTTAAGCTTCACAAGACAACCACATGAGGCTAGAAGCTTTCCCCTTCTAAACAACGTTTTGGCCGACGCCCGCCTTCTAGAAGCATGGTGGAACACTATGTTTTGAGCTTGGAGAGTCCTTGGACACACAACTAGGGCACAAAACCCTAGGAGGGTCCGGTTGGCGGTACCCGCCTCCTCTCTTTTAACCAGTTTTATCCGATTTTATCATCTTTTGATTCGGTTCTATCTCTTAGAGAATAGCCCGTTTTATTTCGAGTTGTATTGGATGGCTGATAAGAGGAAAAACCTAGGTCATTTGTGACCTAAGGCCTCTCCTATAAATAGGGAGCCTTGGCTATCATTCCGATACGGCTTCTCGCCTTAGCATCACGCTGCTGAAAGCCAACTTGAATGCTCTCATCTAACTCCTACTCGCCGAATTTTCGTAAACACTCATCTTTTATCGTTGAATCCATGCAAAGAGCTAAAGAATATTGGATTATTCTGATCTCTAGGCACTCATTCAATCGATCATTGCCATACCCTAGACACAATTCACAAAACTAGCCCTTTTCTTTTGATTGTCGCTATTGCATTGAGAGATCCGGCGAGGAGATCTAGATCAGCAAGGTTGGACAACCCGAGGGCTATATTTCAGCCTTTAAACGGTTATATTTATTTCAATTTTATTTGCTTTCTGTATTGTGGTTTAAGAGATGTAATTGTTTTAATTTTCTCCTCGACCGATGTAATCTTTTATTTCCCACTTTTTTTTTCTTTTATCGCTTTCTTTATCGCTTTGCTTGATCATTTTCCTTGTTATGTTTTGGTTGCTTTAATTTTGTTTTGCATATTGTATGCTTTTTTTCTTACATCTTTATTAACACACTACTTGAACTAGTAATGGCCGTCTTCGGACGGGAGGCATGGAGGGGTTTATCCCAACGTTTCGTACCCTTGCCCCTGAATCGATTCTCGGTTCAAGACTAATGGTGTCAATTTTTTTAGTCTTTTTCAGTCTTAGTTTTTCCCATACTAAGATCGAAGGAGCAAGTCTTATTTTTGTATTTTTGCTAGTTTTTTCCTTCTTAAAACCGACTAGCGACTCCCTTATTTTATGTTTTGTTCAATGCAAAATCGTATCTTGGTGTTTTTAGTTGCGGTAAAAATGATCTTAGGTACTGGATCTGTCTATCGGGCGAGACCGAGGCTAGTTTCACCAGCCACGGCCTCTAGTCGGCGCCCGCCTTCCCCGGTGCAGGCGTGGCCGCATGCGTGGGGCAAGCAGTGGTGGCTTCGGTCCCGGACCGGTGTTTTCACACCAATCCGGCCCTAAAGCCCCACAGTAGAATCATAACCCTAATATCATTTAGTCCTTAATTAGAAAATAAGATCCCAAGATTTATAAAATAATTGTTAAAATAAAAAGGTTAATAATACTGCCATTCAACTTTGTTTAATTCGCTTTAAATCATATTTAATAAAATGAAAAAATCTTAATAAAAGGTTCATCTCCACATTCCAAAATCGACTTTATAAAACCATCTTCAAAATCAATATTCAAAAAGAGACCCGACACAAATGGGGAAGCTCGGCGGGCCCCGACCGGTCGTTGTCCTTATAGTGGCGACTCCACTGGGGATAAACTTTTTATTAAGAGGGTGAAACATGAAAATTTAAGTGGTGTGTTTTTAAGGATGTGCTTGCATTAGACATCTCGCATTTATCAACCTTTGAACTAGTTTAAATATTGTTTTGGACCACTAGGAAAACTTTATTGTACCCCCTATGTACCTTTTATGGAGAGAAGTTCCCACTGGTTCCTATAGGCGGGCCCGACTAGGCTTGATTTCCTAAGGAAACAGTACCTCCTCCCTCATAGCACGCCATCTTGGGCTAAACCTTTTGGTCCACCGAGAGGCACCTGGAATTCTGGTTGGTATCCTTATCCGTGCAACCCATGGAGGACTAAATTTCGGACTATGTGTCACCATGTATCCAAACTCTTGAACTCTTTGGCCATGGAACTTTTGGACTTCTAGGTTTTCCCTCAAACTTCATTTGCATGCTTGGATGAATGTGTTTGTTTTATATTTAATCTTTTGCTTGTGAGCCTTTAGGAATAGGTGAGGAGTGCTTGATTTAGACCCTTACATGGGTGAAAATAAAATACTTTAATAAATTTCCTGAGTCGAGTCCGTTATGTGCATTTAGACAAAAGTAAAAATGCCTTTTTTCCTAACATGGTTGGTCCATTGTTTGCATTTTTCTGTGTTATTCCAAAATTATCTTTCTAATAGCCTAAGTAGTTGCTATTTTTGAAAGGGTCTTACCGGAACTTCTCCTTTCTTATTGATCAGTCCTTTTATTTTCTTTTGCATGGTCACATTTCATTTTGCATCATCTCATATTAGGTGAGTCTATTTGCATTAGTCAAATAAAATCATCTCATATTAGGTGAGTCCATTTGTATTAGCCAAAAAAAAAAAAATTCATCTCATATTAAGTGAGTCCATTTGCATTAGCAAAAAAAAATCATCTCATATTAGGTAAATCCATTTGCATTAGCCAAATAAAATCATCTCATATTAGGTGAGTACATTTGCATTAGCCAAATAAAATCATCTCATATCAAGTAAGTTCACTTGCATTAGCCAAGAAAGAAAAATTATTTCATATTAAGATAGGTAGGTCTTTCCCTCCGATTTTGCATCTAGTCTAAAGTTCATCTCAAATAAGGAAATGCATTATCATATAGGAAGCATTTTATTAAGTCATTCATCATATCATATCATCATTGCATTCTTTATGTGCATCCAAATAAAAATATCCTTAGTTTCTTCGGGTCTTTCACTTGAGTCCCTTCCTCCAAAGAGTGATCTTCTCTCACATGGTCCTAAACCTCATCCTTTAGGCTGCAAAATAGGGAAGTCTATGGCAATCGAGTATCGTCGGAATCCATGCTCTAAAAGATTAAAACGTCTAGCTCGGAGTCCGACACATCATCATTTCTTTCTACTCCGCGGTCTACATCGGTGAGACAAGCTTTGGTGCATACTCGAACCGTCACAATCCACTCCTTGTTCTAAGATAGAACCTAAAAGAGTTCTCTTCTAATGGATCCTAATCCTGAATAGTATCTTAGCCTTAGTATGCTTAATAAGAATATAGCTAAGGTTGAAACTCGGTTTAGTGATCAAAAGAAACAGATATCCTCTACATCAAGAGATCTTAAGGGAATCATAAGGGCTATTGAGGCTAGTAAGAGAGATAAGGAAGCTGAATGTAAAAGAAGAGAATAGGCCGAAGAAGTTGAGCGTGTGAAAAGGAAATGGCTTTGGTTATATCACCTCCACCCATCCAATCTTCTCCAAATAGTCTTAAACATGAATCCCCTAAGCCTGAATCCAAAACTTGGTTTGATTCCCGTATAGATCGAGATAGAACGGATGTTGAGGGAGTCATCCATCTTCACCAATCATTATTTCGATCATAAGGGATTCACTTCAATTCCTACAGCAATCATTATTTCGATCATAAGGGATTCACTTCAATTCCTAAAGGTAAACTACCTCCTAAGTGTACCATGCCCGATATTAAGTTCAAAGGTTCCGAGAATCCCCATCATCACGTACGCAACTTCTTAGGAGTAATGACTCTTGTAAACATTCATGAAAACACTTACCACATCATCTTCCCCTGGACATTTGATACTAATGTCATAAAGTGGTATAATGCAGTTGACCCACACAAGGTTGCCAATTGGATAGATTTGTGCAGGGAGTTCCTTCATCAATACTCCTATAACATAGATCTACCTGTTACTCTTAAAGACTTAGAGTTAATCAAGAAAGGTGAGAAAGAGAGCTTCACCGATTTCCTAACCGGATGGAGAGCAAAAGCAGCCCACATGGTTGATCGACCCTCCGAGAAAGATCAAGTCCGCATCATCGTGAAAAACCTTCAGCCCAATTATAACGAGCACCTCAAATCCCTACCCATGATGAACTTTTCGACCCTTAGAGATGTTGGTTTGCTGATAGAAGAAGAACTGTCCACCGCGACCACAAAAGTCATGACTGGATATAAAGATAATTATACCAAAGATAAGAAAACGTCTAATATTAGCAATGCTACTAGGGGTGCAGATGTCAATGCCCTCAACAAGTATACCGACTACACTCCTATGGATACTAGTTATGCTCAAACCCTTGACCATCTCTTGGAGAAAGGGAAAATAGAGTTGCCACCTATTAAAATAGAATCGAAACCGCAAAACAATATAATAATTGGGACACGGGAAAATTTTGCAAATCCCATCGTGCATGAGGACACGATATCGAACGGTGTTGGACATTCAAGAACAAACTAGAAGATATGTTTCGAAATGGCCAATTACCCCTTCCTAAGGCTACCTAGAAACCAAGTAATAATAAAAACCCTTTTAGCGGCACCTAAGCCATCTTTGCTGAACCCACACCAGGTTAGTGGGATCTTTCTATCTTTATCCAAGATGTTAATGAGTCACAACCGCTTCTTAATCTACCATCATTGGATCCGAAAGTCCAGGGGCTGTGGTTATGTGATGAAGAAGATGTCTATAAAATGAAAGATGATGACAACAATAGTGACGATTTTGGGACACACCACCCTTAGAAGAAGACTTTTGGGAAACACTAATAGCTCCGCTGTTTAGTTTCTTACTAGATTAGGATGGCACAATGTGCCCTTGGGTCCACAATAGTCTTAGGAAGCTTCAAAAGAACCCGAAGCTACAAAGGAAGAAGACCCAATCCCTAAGCAACTCCAAAAATTAAAAGCTGAAATTTATCTCGGTAATTAGTATCCGCTTCCCGAAACATATGCAAGCTTTAATCGATGTAGTTAGTAACATTGAAGTTTCTCCCGAAACCACGCCGAGGAAGTAGTAGGATTTGTTAATAATGGGGATGGAACCATTAATTTTGATCGAAGGATCTCCTAGAAGAAGGCATTGCACACAACAATGCCCTTTATTTAACTCTAACTTGCATTAACAAGTTTGTTCTCTAAACCTTGGTAGACAACGGATCAGTAGTTAACGTGTGTCCCCGAGAACTGCTAAGAGGTTAGGAATTAGGGAGTAACAATTCTATAAGCAAACTGTTCATCTTCGAGCATATGATAATTCTAGAAGTACAGTTTTAGGAACAATGACCTTACCAATCAATGTAGGGCCGGTGGAGAGGAATATCGAATTCCAAGTCTTATATATCCTAGTCACATTCAATCGCTTCTAGGATGCCCTTGGTTGTACGATCATCGAGCAGTTCCTCTACACCGCATTAGTAAGTCAAAATGATCATCAAAGGTCACGTCATAACTGTCAAAGGGGATAAACTTTGATCTACTATCGGTTCCAAAGAGTCCGTAGTGTAGATCGAGCATGATACTAATGATGAAAAATTATACGGATTTGAAACCGTCGCTGCCTTAGAAAGGGATGAAACTCCTTTTACCTTTAACACTTATGGCAACCCTAGTATCCAATCAATGCATAGGAGGAAGGGGTATTTTTAGGTCTCGCTACAGCCGAAGGGTATACCACCCTATTTTTCTACCCCTTGAACCCACTAATAATTATAACTTTGGGCTAGGCTATAAACCTACCACTAAGGAAATAGCTTAAGCCAAGTGCGAAATCCAGGTAAAGAGGACTACACCACATACGGTTCGCTCTATTAAGCCCTTTCCTTATACCCTAAAGAGACAAATTCCGAGAGAAGGAGATAACTTTCCTTATTATGGTTTTCCTAAGCCCTATTACATCAAGGACAAGGGTATCCTAGTACCTGGACTAGAAATCTTCAATGACTACTATATTCTAGAAGAGAAGGCACCTCACCTCCTCAAAAGGGACAGTCCACATCAGATTGGACCAATCTCGTCGAAACAATCTTTTCGGCCTTCCGTTCGGTCAATAGGGTAATCTAGAGGGGAACTATGTCTCAGTACTATCACGAGCTATGTCACATCCGCAGCTTCGACCCGTCCGGGTTCATCATCGACGCCGATATAGAAGGGTCCAAGCATATCACTTGGATTGATGCCGAGGAGGGCCAAGAATTCGCTGTTAGCCTAGGAGCGCACCCTCCTTCCGAGTCTAGTGTTAGGGCTTGTATTTCTTCTTCTTCTTCTTCGTTGTTTCTAGTTCCAATTCTACTTCGAGTCTACTATACTCGTTTCCTTATTCAATAAAGTGAATCTTTCTGCTTACTCCTTGCCTCCTCTTACTCTTAATTGTTTTGCCTCTAATGGTGTACAAGAAATTCCTAAAAATTAATAAAAGCTATGGAAGATCATGAAAATCACTCACCAATAATACGAGAAACAATAACAATTAATCTGGGTCAACCGATCAACCCCAAGAGGTTAAGATTGGAAAAACTTTGGATGTAGAAGAGCAGAAGCAATTCACTTCACTCCTCATAGAGTTCATCGATGTCTTTACATGGTCCTACAAAGACATGCCGGGTATAAATTCGAGTTCGTAACAACAAAAAGTTCCGCTTTATGAAGATGCTAAGCCAATTAAGCGAAGTTGAGAAGGATGAAACCGGAATAGGCCTTAAAGATTAAGGAAGAGGTTCAGAAATAGTTAGAGGCTTGGTTTATTAAGGTAGTTCACTATCCTCAATGGGTAGCAAATATAGTTCCAGTCTGAAGAAAGATGGTAGGGTTCGTATGTGCGTCGACTTTAGGGATTTAAACAAGGCCAATCCCAAGGATGATTATCATATCGATCTTCCATTAGATAATACTGCAGGTCATGCTTTGCTCTCGTTCATGGATGGTTACGCCGGGTATAATCAAGTGAAGATGGCTGAAGAAGACATGAAAAAGGCGACCTTCATCAATCAATGGGGTACTTACTACTATGTGGTGATGCCATTTGGGCTCAAAAATATGAGTGCAACATATCGGAGGATAACAATGACACTACTACATGATATAATCCATAAAGAAGTAGAAGTATATATAGATGACATGATCATACAATCTAAGGACACGGAAGGACACTTACCCAACTCCGAGAAAATTCTTTCATAGACTCGGAAAGTATAACATGCGCCTTAACCTTCAAAAGTGTGCCTTTAGGGTAACCTCTAGTAAACTATTAGGCTATGTTGTCAGTCTTAGAAGAATTAAAGTTGATTCATCCAAGATCAAGGCTATTTAGGAAATCCCTCCAACAAGTACGGAGAAGGAGATAAGGGATTTCCTAGAATGTTTGCGATGATATCGGTTGTTTCATATCGAAATTAACTATGGTTTGTGAACCCATTTTTAAGAAGTTAAAGAAAGGATCCGAGCCCATTTGGGATACCGAGTGCCAACAAGCATTCCGGAAGGTTAAGGAATACCTGGCTAATCCTCCAAGTGTTAGTTCCACCCCAATCGGGAAACCTTTGCTTTTATATCTCACCACAACGGAGACAGCTATAGGAGCCATATTAGCTCGAGCAAGACGGAAAGGAAGAACGTGCGATCTATTATCACAATAAGAAGTTCCTTGACTACGAGACTAGATATACACCGCTAGAGAAGACATCTTTGGCTTTAGTTTGGGCTACCAAGAAGCTCGGACACTACATGCTAGCCCACACAAGTACATTCGAGTGGCACCCATGAATCCTATTAGTACATACTTGAGCAATCGACTATTAGTAGTAAGATAGCACGATGGACTGTCATATTCAAGTTTGTTCTTTAAAAAGCGATCAAAGGAATGAAAGTGTCGGAATTCTTAGCAGATCTACTTGTGCATGAATCACAACTCAAACACCTTGACTTCCCGGATGAAGATATTTTACAAGTAGAGGTGGACGTTTGGACAATGTATTTTGATGGCACTTTCAATCGAAGGGGTTCGAGTAGGGATTCTTTTAGTGTCGGTGGAGGGGGCACATACTCCCATTTCAGTTAAGCTAGACTTCAAGGTCACTAATAATGTTGAAGAGTAGGAAGCTTGTATCACAGGACTTGAGGATGCAATAGAGATCGGGGTTAAAAACATCGGGGTTTTCGATGATTCCAGTTTGATCATCAATCAAATTTTACAAAGGTGGAAGGTACAAAGTGAAGCCTTGGCACCATACCAAGCATATTTGACATAATTATCCAAATGCTTCAAGAAGATTTCCTTCACCTACCTTCCTAGGGACGATAATCAATTTGCGGATGCACTAACTAAGTTAGTAATCCATGATCAATATTCCTATTGGCATTCACTCAACGTATGTTCACATCAAGCAACAGAGTCAGCCTGTACGCCTTAGAAGTATCTAATATTGACCATACTAGTTGGTATCATGATATTTATCAGTATTTGGATAAGCAAGAATATCCTGTGGACTCTACACCTAGAGTCCAATGAGCAATCGGGATGTTGGATGCACAATTCTTCCTCAATCAAGGACAATTGTTCAAGAAAACTAACTCCGGGATCATCTTACTTTGTGTCAATCAACATGAAGCAAAGTGCATCATGTAAGAGATTCATGGAGGAGAATGTGGACCTCATATGAATGGTAAGATGTTGGGCCGGATGGTTTAGAGACTTGGTTGTTATTGGTCAACTATGGCAGCGGACTATCACGACTTTGTTAGAAGGTGCCATAAATGTCGAGTGTATACAAACTTATAACATCAACCTCGTGTCATTTCTCATTATATTATCCTCACCCTGGCCATTTTAAGTTTGGGGAATAGACATTATTGGCATGGTGATTCCTAAAGGAACAAGTGGTCACGAATTTGTATTAGTAGCAATCGACTACTTCACAAAATGGGTAGAAGCAGCTTCTTATGCAACCTTGACGTCGAAACAGGTAACCAAATTCATAACCCGGAATATTATTTGTCGTTACAGAGTGCCCCACAAGCTTATAAGTGACCATGGTAGTCATTTCAAGAAGGAAGTAGCGGATTTGTTGGATAAGTATAAAATCTAGCATTATAAATCTTCCCCATATCGTCCTCGGACCAACTTAGCAATTGAAGTCACTAATAACCATATCCGGAGAATAGTGGAGAAAATGGCGAGTTACTTATAATGATTGGCCGGATAAATTGCCTTTCGCTTTATGGGGTTATAGAATTTCTATTAGATCCTCCACGGGAGCAACACCCTTCTCTCTAGTGTATGGCATGGAAGCAGTCCTTCCTATTGAAATTTCCATTCCTTCGTTAAGGATAATTGCTAAAAGTCAAATTCCGGAAGCTGAGTGGGCTAGAGCACGTTATGAGGAGTTAGTATTATTGGATGAGAGGCGCCTCAACGCCCTACAAAATGTCCAAATACACAAAGCTCGTATATCCAAAGCATTCAATAGGAAATTAAGCCTCGCAACTTGCAAATTGGGGATTTGATCCTTAGAGAGGTAAGAGCTCCAATTCAGGATCCACGAGGGAAATTTAAGCCCAACTGGTAGGGCCCATTCATACTTGATCAAATTTTACCCGACGGAGCAAGTAAAATTAACTAATTTAGAAGGAGAAAAGATTTTTAGTGTACAAATCTGGATCGATTGAAGAAGTATTACGCCTAGCATACCCCTAGGTAGTAGGCTGAGCCCAGCCCAACTAGGCTTGGCCAAGGCAGGCGCCAGCCATCACCCGATCAACGGTGGAATGGTTGGGCCACGGTTTTCCTTTTCTTTCTTCCGGTTTCCTTGGTTCGTTTATTTGTTGGATAGTCCAACTAGACGGTCCAATATGTATATTGGTTTTTCTTTAATATTATTATTCTACCTTTAAATGAGCGATAAAAATATAAAAGTATAACATAAAACTTACTTTTATTCAATAAATGGTAAGCCTACTACTTACCTAAATACATAGGTAATAAAAGGAATTCAATTGCAAGCATATTACTTGTAAAAAAAACAAAACACTATTCTAAAGAGGCAAAACTAATCCTCCTTTTATTCTACCTCAAATTTTTGAGAATTCGAGTCCTAGTCTATTTTCACTTTCTTTCCTTTAGGATCGATAGACTCGGTTTCCTCGTCTTTGGTGCATTCCTTTAGCTCTTAGATTTGGCAGGCTTTCCTTTCTTCATCTTCTTTAGGTTTAGTTTCTTTTCGATGAGTGCGGGTAGCCATCCGAGGGTTTACTTCACGAATTTGCAGAGGGCCGATAGCGTGAATGGCTTCTTTAGGGTTTAACTCCCTATGTCTTAGGCGCTTTTCATCGCTCAGTGGTCAACTTCTACTATCCACTCTGGATAATAGGGAGAAGCAATAGTATTTACAACTCCGTCAAGTGTCAACAAGGCCATAGGAGTGAATAGTTTCGGAAGACCTTTCCAGTATTCGGGCCATGACCCAGTCTGTCTAAAGCTACCCTGTCTTTTGAGCAAGTCAAAAGGTGCGAGGCTAGATACAATCTAGTAACGGTATTACTTGTTCTCTACCCATTTACCACAACACATGGCTCGGAAAGTAATACGTGCTCTCCTGCAGCCCAATAGTTGAATGTATGGATGTTGTGCAGTATGCGTTTTGAATTGGGACACCATCCAATGCTTAACATACCATAACGGGTCATTGTTATGATATTGAGATATTCTTCCCATCAAGAAGCCAGATGATCGACTACCGCCGATCTTCGTTTGCGCTGGCGTAAGTGAGTTGCTATGTACGTGTCCAACTTAGGAGGAGCTTTGATGAGTTTTAAACGTTCCATTAGCCAAATTTGCACATTATAGATACAAAATCAAAAATTAGTGTCCTGTACGGTCAATGTCTAACTGTTTAGGCCCAACGAGAGCAAAATTAAATTAATAAAAATAACGTCGCAGAAGTAGGAATGAAAGTTAGGTTTTTTGGTATAAGTCGAAGGCACCTTGGCCTCCGGCTGGCACCGAACCGCCACTTTATGGCCCGCGCCATCGCCCGATTTATTGTTGTTTGCTTCGTTTATTTTAATGCTTACTCGCAATAAGAGTGGGCTACCACGAAAAATTCTATTTAGCATTGGCTTCGACTCGATCTAAACTAATTATAGTTACAATAACTATTAGTAGAGTTAAGGAACAATAATCCTCTAACTTTTCTACTAGGCTTTATAGAGATGCTGCTGCCTAGTCCTCGTGATTCCCTACTTATAGGAATCCTTCGTCATGCGAGCAATTATAGCTCGCCATCTCGGGATGATGATGGACTCAGCTTAAGCATACATGTTGCGATAATGGTTCATCAGGTTGGTTAAGCTAACCCGATTCCTAATAAGGATCCACCCTAGATATGTTTTACATGGTTTTAGTAGATATTGGTACTTTTCATGGAGATTTTCCGAGGATTTAGGAACAGCTGGTTTTTTCGCCTAAAACCGCCTTGTATGGCATCGAACTCAATAGGCATGGGGCACAGTTCCTCATCCCCGAACCTAAAGACATGGTGATGGTGATCCCAATAATCTACAACAACCCTTAGGAAAGGCCAATAAATTTTCACGTGACGAATGCTAAAGAGGACATTTAGCTCATAATTAGTTAACCCCGACCTATCCATGTTGCTCATCTCATGCATCCACCAGGTTAATTTAGTCATGAAGTCTATGGTTCTATGTACGGTCGTATGAAGAGGATATTTTGCGGCTAGGAGAAGGTTTTCTTGTGTGTATTTCTTATTGTGCCGAGTGATCATATTTATAGGCGTTTTCCGGAGTTCTTCGAATCTTACTATGATTAGAACAATAAGGCACTACAGTCCCTGCGGGACCCATGCATGGCCGGCGCCGTCCTCACCTCGTCGTGATTCCTCGCGGGCCCGAGCAGTCCTTGGTTATTTTTTTTTTTTTGTTTCTCCTCTCAGCCCGTGGAGCACACCTTACTTGGACTATGCACTTTAGATTTTCTATTCCTCTTTCTTATTATTTTCTTTTAGAAGGAATGGGGGCTAGTGCCCACTTTTTTTTCAATTTTGTCTTTGAATTTTTTCTTAAATTTTGTGCATCATATTAAATAAAAGAACACATTTTTAGAATCAAGTCTTGCATTTTATCTCATTGCATAAGCGTATTCATTACAAAATAAATAATATATTAACAAAACAAAACACCCTACAAGAAGTCCATGAATCGGCAAGCAAGTGGAAGTAGCAAGGAATTATGTACACATCATCATTAGAGTCCTCATTGAAGATGTAATTCCCGAAGTCCTCTAAGACAGACGTAGAAAATCGGGGACCTCCTTGGTCCCAAGACCGAGAAGCCCCATGCGATGGTCTATTATAAGAGGATCGAGGAAAGTAAAGAGGGTTCCCGTGTCGATTCAAGGCTTACAAGGGTAAGATGTTCAAGCTCTCCTCATACCGGCTAGGTCCCGCATGTGAGGTACTAGGCCCAAAGGTGCTAGGTCCTAACTCGGACACACTCCTATGATGAGTACGCCGCAAAGAACGCTGTGACGAGTCTTGTCTAGCATTACTACTAGAAGGCATTTGTTGTTCATGAGTTTGGGATGATGTCTCGGGCGCATTAGCTAGATTACTCGGAAGGAGTGGCTCTCGATCGGTGTTTCTACAAGATCAAGGAAGCGATTAGCAAATCACTAAAAGCTTAAAGAATTTAGCACTACACTAATTAAGGACTTACTCGAGAAGTAGAGAAATATCGACCGGTAAATAAATTTATGGATTCCACTAAGAGTTGACTGCAATCTAATAGATATGGTCCTAGATTGCTCTCGGTCGTATCTGCAAAGTTTGTTTGAGGTTATCAACGAGGAAGATACTTTTAGTAAATAACTAAAAGGAAAGAGCACACTAACTCTTACCCCTCGCCAATTTCTAGGAAAGGGATGCCCAACTCATTCCTCTTCCGGGACTTCATGAATTGTGACGAAGTGAGGTGGTCCCCAGGAAGAGTATCATCCACATTGAGATTCGGGATGTGAATGTCAGTAGGATTAAGCTACCAAGGAAGAGAAGATGATGATTAATTTCCATACAAGAAATTCAAAGTTATAAGAGAGGAGTTGAGCACTTACCGGTTGAGTCATGATGCGAGATGTATGATGGGCATAGGAGGTGTGTAAATTCAAAAGTGAGGTAAACGGATACCCCACCATGGCCACCGCTTTCTCGACCGGAGAAAGAGAACGAAAATAGAACATGGTCGAACGAGGATCAACTAGAACAAATTGAGGCCACGTGTTAACTCAAATCTTAGGAGTAACCCTCTCCCCAGGATACCAACAAAACCCATAAGGACCTTCAAACAAGATCCTTCTCTTGCTCAATTCTTGAGTTACAAGGACATTTTGGGGAAGTTGAAGTTGAGCCCAAGGATGGAAGTTGGCCTAGATACAAGAATTATCAAGAAATCAACAAGGAAAACCCAAAAACAACAAGAAAATGGACAAAAAATGTGGATATAAGGGGCTGAACTGCACCACCGGTGGCCCCATAGACAAGTGGTCCAGGTCGTGGGCATGATCAGAATGCTGAAAGTGTGTTGAAAAGCTCGTTTACGCTTATTTTAGAGCAAATTTTGAGAGTAGAAGTAACATATTGAGTTAATGCAGGTGAAGGCTGACCTCAAAAAGCATATCTCATATATTTTAGTTTGCTCAAGATTTATTCTAGCCCATGATATGGATGTCTGGGAATGCGGGCTGATTCGTTGAACCAGGAAAGTGATGTGGAAAGTATTTATATAGCTATGACTACATTTTGACAAGTCAAGTAAAGCTTTTATCCACATGAGATGAAAAGTAAATATTGAAGAAAGGAATATTTGAGCATACCTCAATTATCTTCCATAAGCCGTTTAAATGAAGATAGTTGGTGGAATCCGATTTTGGCCTTATATGTCGCACACCGGCACGGAGGACCCTAATGAGGCAAGTATATGAGGGAACACCCCAATTGAGCTCCTTTATTATATCAAGATCCACTAGGTTCACCAATTAGTGAACATGAATCTTAGTGGCCTAATCGAAGAAGAGGATCGTGCTCAAAAGGAGAGCAAGCACGACCCTCACTTATTGTTGAGGAGAATGTTGAGGCCAAAAACTTCATCCTCAAAAGCCTCAAAAAGAATGGTACAGTTAAAGTGGTTATTATGTGTAAATCTCTCTATTACGGGACCGAAGAGGTGACGGAGGTAGTCATGGTTTTTGTACAAATTCCGGTCATAAGCTAAAGGTTCCCCCGAAAAGCCTAGACCGGATAAAACAGACAAAGTCAAAGGGAGTTATTATCATCTTACCAAAAGAAAGATAGAATGTGTTGGTGGTGTCCCAAAACCGCTCACTAATTATCATCTCACCAAAAGAAAGATGGAATGTGTTGGTGGTGTCCCAAAACCGCTCACTAATGGCTCTGATAGGATCTCTCTCCTTCTATCAATGAGATGGCTTAAAGTAATGTAGAAAGGTACAAACCTGACATTATACAATGACATTCTTGAGATGAAAATGCATCCTCTTACATGTCTCCATAAACTTCGGGATGGCTCTACTACTTGGAATTGAGCCTTTCTACAAGACAAAATCCTACAAGATTTTGGTTAAAAAGTTACTCTAAATGAGCAAATGAAGAGGTTTAAGCCAATTAGCTTACCGAAGAGGAGATGGCAAGTGAAGAAACATGCCTTTCAGCTTAAACTAGAAGATCACTCGGATCTCATTTGTTTTGCGAACGCCATTCACGCTCGAGGAAAGAGTCTTGAGCTACACTCTCGGCCCTAGTTCTTCCTACAAGGTGAGCTTTTCTTCTAGGCATTTTGGAGAAAAAGAACTCTTGAGAACCAACTAGCTTTTAAGAAGAAGTAAAGTAAGTAAATACAAGAACATAACAAGATTAAGATGAAGAGTTGCTGTGCAAAATGAAACACACCATGCATTCCTTTTAGAGGCAAACTGGTCAAGATATCCAAACATATAAAACAAGGGTCAAGCAATTAGTGGGGAATTGAAGGAATCCGGACAGGCACGCCGAGGGCCACGCTTACCAAAGGCTAGCCGGCACCGGTCATGTGGTGCCGTGGTGTCCAATCGGCGAAAGCTTTTGCAGCCTAGCCCGCTTCCCTAGTACGAGAAGCTTTGTCTACTTAGAGCATGTGATTTTTGTCCCTTATGCATGCAAGTAGGAGCTTCGGACCCACCAATCAGCTTTTCCTAAACAGTTTTATCGATCTGTTTTGACTTAATTATTCAAGTAAAAACATTGATCCGGCGTAGTAGATTATTTAGCGAAGCTTCATATCAAAAGACGATCGAAGTTTCAGCATCGAAATATGCAAAGCTTTAGGCTCCGATCAAGCCAATCTTAGGATCCTTTTACCGAACTTCGAACGCATGCATTACAATCAAGCTCAGGTCTCACTTTGGAGTTCGGGTTTGACTACAACCAATTCCAAGAATCATAAAATGTTTTATAGAAATCGAGGTAAGTACCCTTTAGTATCTACTTTGGCCCTTCATCTTTTAGACTCGGTCAAAGTGGGGGCTAACTGTATACACCTAAAAAGTGTCGTCCTTTATCTCGTTATTTCGTGTTTTGTTTTGTTGGCCCGCTAATGATAATCCCGACTCTTGTTTGAGGATTTGGATTTCGATCGTGATCGATCGATGCAACATAAGCTAGTAAACCACAACGAACCCCACCGCACCACTTAAATAGCCTTTTACCTTACGTCAGTCCACAAATCCTCTTTTATTTCGGACTGTCCAAGAATCGGGCCGAGCCTTGAGAGATTGTGGAGTCCTATGATGTGTGCTCGGGTAATTCCAAGTACGAATATCGCATTCGAAGGTTTGCTCTTGGAGAGTATAAATCACCCTAGAGGAGGGCTGAATAGGGTGATGAGGAAACTTGCTTGAAAATTAAAGCAAATAAGGATCTGATGTGAGTGAGCGGCAAGGATACACTCGAAAAGCATAAACTCATAATTTAGCTAGTAAGTAGTGAAGAAACAGATTAAACGAGTACTCAAAGCTGTCCGAGTTTAGAATGTACTCGGAAAAGTAATAACTCGGAAAGTACGTGGAAACCCTCATGGGGCAGAAAACTACGGACCGTGCTAATCCAAGCACGAAGTCAAATCCACTATTTGGAGTCCACAAAATACAGTAGATCGACTTAACCTGAGTTGCTCCTTAGGCAACTCCTTACAAGGTTTTCCTAGACTCGAAATTAGCTTATCCGATCTAGTGCTTCCTAACTCGAGATCACCCTTACAGTTAGGGACAACCGAGCTCGGTTAACCCTTATAGCTCGGTCAAGGGCCCTTACTTAGAGAGTAAGAAAGACAGTATTTGTAATCGAGTACAAGACCTTACAACTCGAAGGTTATGAAATACGGAATTGGAGTTGTAAGTAGAAGATTGAGAATGAATACAATGACTTTTGATCAAGTATGTGTATTAACAATAGATTCGGCAATCTTCAAGTCTTGAAAGTTGGCTTCTATATATAGATGACCAAGCAGCTTAGCCGTTGTGTCCATCTTCCGACTGGAGGTCCTTTGTGACCGTTGTAAAGGATTTTCCGAGTCACTTAGAAAATATCCGTTGAGATATGAACGTTGAGCAACGGTTCTTGACTCCTTTGGAAGTCCCAAAACCACCTGGTGGTGTCTTGAAAAATAAGGTGGAAACCACCGTTGAGCTTGGTGTTGCAGATTTTCAGTTTTGGAAACAGACAATCCCGACACGATTGTCCGGGGCTAGGTTAGAGGTAGAAAAAGCTTGTGTGTCTGGTAAATTGACGTTTTGAAGTCTGGTTACTTTTGTGATTCAAATTTAGGATAGCCTCGTTTGAATAACCTACAAAAGTAAATCAATTTGGTTCTCAAAGTATAAAATACTTTGGTCCAAGATTAGGCACGAGATAATAATATAATTAAAATAATCAAGTGACTAATTATCCGAGTTAGAAAAGAAATGGAATTTTCCGAGTCTAATATCCATGAAACTCAAATTCCATCTTAGTAAGTCTAGAGGACAATCAAGCCGGATGAAGAATATCGAGTAAACGGACATGACCTAGACACAATTCAAACTAAATACGCCGACTTGCAACAATGTAATTCCTGAACCATGAAGTCGGACATGAGTTTTAGCGCGGAAAAGATAGTGTTTGAATATACGATATATCTCGGTGTTGGGTGACTCGGAACTAAGTGTGAAGAGGCAGGCATAAGTATGCTTTCGAATCGAGTTAGAGTCGGCGAAAGCAACATAATAGATTCTATAACACTCGGAGGAAATGTTATATCACTCGGAAAAGTTTATAAGATACATAAAATGACTTGAAATCAAAACCCTATGAGAGAAGAGTTCTTATACCGATTCCTGGATGGAACTCAAAAACATGTAAGCATAAAGTCCGAGTCTTCACATTCTACTTTTGTCCAAATCGGACAAGGAGCGGAACACCTGAAGACAACATTGAAGCATTACATTTCATGATCGGGAGCATCAAAGTGTTGCGTTTTAAGCTTTACAAGATAGCCCACACGAGGCTAGAAGCTTTCTCCTCTAAACGACGGCATGGCCGGCGCCCGCCTTCTAGAAGCATGGTGGAGCGCTGTGTTTTGGGCTTGGAGAGTCCCCGGAGACACAACTAGGGCACGAAACCATAGGAGGCTCCAGTTGGCTGGCCCCGCCTCTTCTCTTTTAAGCGGTTTTATCCGGTTTTAACATCTTCCGATATGGTTTTATCTCTTAGGGAATGGATCGGTTTTCTTTCACCTAAATTGGACGGCTAATAAGAGGTAAACCCTAGGTCATTTGTGACCTAGGGCCACTCCTATAAAAAGAGAGCCTTGGCTCTCATTTTCATATGGCTTCATTCCTTAATATCACGCTGCTAAAAGCCAAGTTGAATGCTCTCATCTAACTCTTACTATGCTGAATTTTCTATAAACACTCATCTTTCACCGTTGAATCTGTGCAAAGAGCTAAAGAATATTCGATTATTCTGATCTCTAAGCACTCATTCAATTGATCATTGCCATACCCTAGACATAATTCACGTAACTAGCCCTTTTCTTTGGATTGTTGCAATTGCATCGATAGCTCCAGCAAGGAGATCCAGATTAGCAAGGTGGGACAATCCGAGGGCTATATTTCAACCTTCGAATGGTTATATTTATTTTAGTTTTATTTGCTTTCCGTATTGTGGTTTAAGAGATGTAATCGCTTTAATTTCCTACCCGACCGATGTAATATTTTATTTCCCCTTTTCTTTTTTTTATGGCTTTCTTTATCTCTTTTATTTATCGTTTTCCTTGTTATATTTTGGTTGCTTTAATGTTGTTTCACATGTTGTATGCTTGTTTTCTTACATATTTATTAACACACTACTCGAACTAGTAATGGCCGTCTTCGGATAGGCGGAATGAAGGGATTTATTCTTATGTTTTGTACCCTCGCTCCCGAATCTAATTCTCGGTTCAAGACTAATGGAGTCAATTTTTTAGTCTTTTTCGGTCTTACTTTTTCCCATACTAAGATCGAAGGAGAAAGTCTTTTTTTATTTTTTTATTTTTGTTAGTTGTTTCCTTCATAAAATTTGACTGGCGACTCCCTTATTTTATGTTTTGTTCTACGCAAAATCGCATTTCGTTGTTTTGTGGTTGGAGGAAAAATGATCTTAGGTTCTGGATCTGCCTATTGGGAGAGACAGAGGCTGGTTTCACCAGCCACGACCTTTGGACGGCGCTCGCTTTCCCCGGTGTAGGCTGTGACCAACACTCGTGGGGGCAAGTGGTGGTGGCTTTGGTCCAAACCGGTGTTTTCACACTAATCTGGTCGTAAAGCCCCACGACAGAATCATAACCCTAATATCATTTAGTCCTTAATTAGAAAATAAGATTCGGGGACTTCTAAAATAATTGCTTGAAATAAAAAGGATAATAAAATCGCCATTCAACTTTACTTAATTCGCTTTAAATCAGATTTACTAA
Organism: Talinum fruticosum; assembly: GCA_021018815.1. Lineage (NCBI taxonomy): Eukaryota > Viridiplantae > Streptophyta > Magnoliopsida > Caryophyllales > Talinaceae > Talinum > Talinum fruticosum. The sequence continues at coordinate 1,366,624 of JAITYX010000003.1, read as the reverse complement.
GAGTCGAAAATCTTAATAAAAGGTTCATCTCCACATTCCAAAATCGACTTTCTAAAACCATCTTCAAAATCAATCTTCAAAAAAGAGACCCGATACAAGTGGGGAATCTTTGCGGGCCTAGGCCGACCGTGGTTCCTTCACCCCCAAGTATGTCCTCTCGGTCGTAGGACTGCATTGAAGTCCCCTTGGAAGCACCAAGCCCCCGAACTATTTTCGAGCTCTTTGCCCTGCCGTTACGCTACCCAAAATCGTTTATGATTTAAGATAAGAAAGTGGGACAAGCTAAGGGGACAAGATTCACATTTCAAGTTTGCTTTAACGATTTTATTTTAATTTTAGGTATTTATTGCTTTCCGTATCGTGGTTTCGAGATGTAATCACATTTAATTCGTCTTCGCCTGATGTAATTTTGTTTGTTTCTCTTTTGCTTTCTCGTTCGCTTCCTTTACACCTTTCTTTATAGCTTTCCTTATTGCTTTATTAACTCGCTTATTTATTGCTTTCTAAGGTTGTTAGGTGTCGTGATTCTTCCTATCGCATGTTGGTTGGCTAATTAATTAAACACAAACTTTAACTTACAATTTAGAGTAGCAAAGGTTGTCTCATGACATGTGGAATGAAGAGTACCCCTCTTCGTTTTGTACCTTGGCCCCCAAACACCGGATTCTTGGTTTATGACCGATAGAGTCTCTTTACAAAACTTTGTTTGAGTCTACTTTTTCCATACTAAAGTTAGAAAAGTATTTTCTATATTTTTGTTAGTTTTTATATCTTATAACCGATCGGCGACTCCTTATTTTTAGCTTTTATTTCTTCATACTGCTTCTTGGCATTTGAGGTTAAAAAATAGAAAATTTTGGATTATTTTTTACCGTTGAAGCTATATGATCGAGACCGATTCGTCGGTCTTGGCCTTATAGCTGGCGTTAGTAACAAATCCCCCACACATTAGCTGTTGTCTGGGTAGTAATTAGGATCAGCTCAAAGCCCTAGCGATTTTCCACCATTTGGTCCGGAAGATTTCGACAAAGTATACCTTTTATTTTCCTATTTCTTTACTTTTAAAATAAAATCCTGAGACTTTTGTAAAATTAATTTTGGAAATAAAATATTTAATAAAAACCGCCAATCACACTTTCACCCAAAACTATTTTAAGCATCTAATTCCAAAAGTTATCTTAATAAGAGACACACTCGCTTCCCAAATAAAAATCAACTTTAAAAAAACCAAGAGAATCTTAACAAAAAGAGAAAGCAAATGTCTCGAGGACATGCAGTCTGGTTACCCCACTGGGGTTGGCCGTGGTTCTTACGAGTGGCAACTCCACTCGAGGACATCACTTATTACGAGGCTGAAACTTAAACATTAAAATTGTGAGTTTTTTTTATTGCGTTTTGCATTAAAGATTTTCCATTTAGGCAACCTTGGACATAGTTGTTCTTTTTTGGACTTTTGGGCTTCACCCTTAAGTATCTTTTTGAGAGTTCCAGTCATTATCTTGGTGGGTCCATGTGATTTAACACTAAGGTGTGAGTACTCGTACTCATAGCAAGCTCTCTTGATTTTTTCATCGAGAGGCATTGAGAATTCTAGTCCCACTCGCATCCCATAGGGGATAAAATTTTCAGACTATGAGCCACCATGTACCCGACCTAAAATTAACTTATGAACCATAAAACCTTTGTGATCTAGGTTGTGCATATTTTCGTTTCCATGCTTAAACGAATGTGGAAGCTTTTAGTATTTAAGTTTTATTTCTTGTGAGCCTTTAGTTTAGGTTAGGTAGTTGAGGTTCACTAAATAACCCTTGCATAGATGCAAAAATAAAATACAATAATGAACCTTCTTAGGTGAGTCTTTTGATGTGCATTTTAGATAAATTCAAAATTGCCTTTCCTTTTTAGGTCGATCCATTTGTTACATTTTCCGAGTCAGTCCAAGTCTTCTCATTCTCGGTCATGTTTTTTCCTGGATAATCTCTAGCTGCGGGACATAGCCAGCAATGGTTTTCTGTCCACCTATCAGCATGGGTCTTGCCATGGACCCCTTCCTTGCATTAGTAGGTCTTAGGCTTTAGCTTTACTTCTTTGCATATTTGCATTTTTTATTGCATAAGTGCATTAACCAAATAAAATTCATCTTAAATTAGGTGAATCTTTTGTTGCGTTAGCCACTTCTAAAATTCATCTTAAATTAGATGAGTCTTTTGTTGTATTAGCCACTTCTAAAATTCATCTCAATTTAGGTAGGTCTTGTTACATTAGCCAATTCAAAACTTCATCTCAAATAGGACATGTTCATAATTACATTAGTCGATTCCAAATTCATCTCAATTAGAATGTGTTCACAATTGTATTAGCCTAATTAAAATTCATCTCAATTAGGATGTGTTAAATATTACATTAGCCCAATTAAAATTCGTCTCAATTAGGATGTGTCCATTATGGCGGTTAGCCAATTTTTAAGTTCATCTAATTTTAGGTGAGTCAATTCATTACACAAATCAAATTCATTTCAATATAACTTCATTTGCATCATTCCGATTCATTTCGGTTAGTCTTTATGTGCATCCATATAAAAGAGCATACTTTCCCTTTTTTAGCCTCTTGTCGGGTCTAGTGCTTAAGTCCCTTATGACCCAAAACCTTGCTTCCTCTAGCACGGTCTTCAGCATTTATCCTTTTCGACTGTAGGTTATACAAGCCAACTTCAACTTGGTTTCATCGGAATGGGTTCGAAAAGGTTAGAACGGTTGAATATAGAGTCCGAGTACAACATGTTCACATTCAACACCCACCCAATCAAATCCAGTGCAACCAACCTCGGTGCACTTAACATTAATTCAGTCAATCTTTTGTTGTCGGGCATATCCTAAAAATAATTCCCCTCTAATGGATTAAAAACCACAACTATCTCCCATCATAACCGTGATCAATGAATCTTTAGCTAAAATGGAAGCCCGAATTGAGGCTTGAGATAAGAAAATAGAATTCATATCTGAAACGCTTGCTCTTACCGTAGAAACTCCACAAATAATTAAGGAAAACAGAGAGGGAGAGGAAGAAGACGAACCTCTACCACCACCTAATGGCCCGGCCTCATGGTCAACCAGCTCCTAATGGCCAACCTCCTTCGGAAACTAACCTCGAATCCGGATCCGATCCACACATAGATCGAGATAGAGAGAATGCTAAGAAAGCAACTATTGTGACCTTACGAGATTCACTTCAATCCCTAAAGGAAAGTTGTCTCCTATGTTTACCATGCCAAGCATAAATTCACGGTTTTAGAATCCTCGTCATGATGTCCAAAATTTTATAGGACCAATGACTCGAAGAATGTATAAAATGACGCATACCATGCATTTTCCCTTGGACATTTGAGAAGGATGTCATGAAATGATACAACGTAGTTGACCAACGCAAATTCACTAATCGGACTAATCTTTGTAAGGCGTTCCTACATCAATACTCCTACAACACCAACTTACCTGTTACTCTTTGTGATTTGGAACTTATCAACTAAGAAGAGAAAGAAAATTTCAACAACTTTCTTACTAAGCGAGAGGGCAAAGGTTTCCCTTATGGTAGACTCGACCTTCGAGAGAAAGGTCAAGTTAGGATTATTATGAAGAATCTTCGACCAGGGATATAATCACCATCTAAAGTTCTTGGCTTTCATGAGCTTCATAGCCCTTAGAGACGCGGTATATTGATTGAGGAAGAAGCTGTCATTGCAATAACAAAAGCTGTGGCAAGTTATAGAGATAACTACCATAACAAGGACAAGAAGACCTCTTATGCGAGGTGCTACTAGTAGGGGTGCGGATGTCAAGGCCATTAACAGGTATACTAACTACACTCTAATACACACTACATATGCTTGAAGCACTCGATCACTTACTCTCTAAGAGAATGATCGAACTTCCATCCATTAGAGCAAAATCGAAACCGCTAAACATTCAAAAACTAGGATGCACAAATACCATTGTGCACGAGGACATGATACTCGAACAGTGTTGGACTTTTAAGGACAAATTAGAGAGTATGTTTTGTAATGGTCAATTTTGTATGTTTCGTAATGGTCAACTTCCTCTTCCTAAGACCACTCGAAGTCAAGTGACAATAAAAAGCCATTTAGTGCAACCTTAGCCATCTTTTCTAAGCCCATTATGGGATAATGGGATCTAACTGTCTTCATTCAACAGGTAGAGGAAATTAAGCCACAAATCAACCTACTCCCGCTAGACCCAATAATATGTTGATTGTGGGTAAGTGATGAAGATGACTTATACCACACACAACCCTTAGAAGATGAGGACTTTTGGGAAGATCTAAAGGCTTCGAAGTTCAGATATCGACAAGATAAGGATGATATAATACACCAATAGGTCCACAATGGACTCAAGAGGCCCCTAAACAAAAAGAAATTGTCAAAGAACAAGATCCAATTCTTAAGCAGCTCCAAAAACTCAAAACTAACACATCCATTTGGCGGTTAATAATCGCCTCTCACAAGCATAGACAAGCTTTGATTGATACACTTAGTAAGATTGAGGTGTCCCTTAAAGTCACACCTAAAGAAGTAAGTTTGGTTAGGATCGGGGACGGAACTATCAAATTTTGATAAGAATGACCTACTTGAAGAATGCATTGCATGTAACAATACCCTTTATTTAATTGTAACTTGCATTAACAAGTTCATGCCCTTGACCCTAGTAGATGACAGGTAAGCTGTAGATGTCTACCCATGGAGGATCGCTAACTGGTTAAGCATAAGAGAGCAACAACTCTCCAAACAAACGGTTCATCTCGGAGCCTATGATGATTCTAAAAGAATAGTATTATGAACGATGACTCTTCCTATCATTGTTAGGCCAGCTATAAAGAACATTGATTTATACATTCATGTCACTTTTAACCTCATTATAGGACGCCCTTGGTTGCATGGCCACCAAATAGTGCTGTACTAGAAGGTTAAAATGATTATCAAAGGACAAGTGGTGATTGTTAAGGGAGATAACCTCTCTTCTACAATAATTTCTAAAGAGTTTTTCATTATAATCGACCATGATGCCAATGACAAAAATTTGTATGGTTTCAAGATCTGTAATTGCCATAGAAAAGGATGAACCACCTCTACACTTCAATCCTTATACTAACTCTAGAATCTATTCAATGTTAAGGACGAAGGGGTACTTTCCCGGACTAACTATAAGACACAGGGAATACTACCCAATCCATCCACCCCTAGAACCCACTAATAAGTACAAATTCGAGTGTAGGCTACCACCCAACGACCAAGGAAGTAGCCCAAGCTAGTTGGGAAATTCAAGCTAATAGGACTTCACCATTGACAATCCACTCAATTAACCCCTATCCTTGCACATTGAACGGGCATTTTATGAAGGAAGGAGATGACTTCCCTTAATGTGGTTTTCCTTAGCCCTATGCTCCGAAAGAGAAGGGCATCTTAGTTCCAAGGTTAGAAATCATTAACGACTACGAGATGCTTGAAAAGGAGGCACCCTACCTACTTAAAAAGGACACTCCATCCTAGACTAGACAAACCTGGCAGAAAACAATACCTTTATTCTACTTGTTCGGATAAGAGAAGCACTCGAATGAGGATACGATTTGGTACTGTCGAAAACTATGTCGTAGCCCAAGTTCGACCCATCAAGGTTCATCACAAACGTAGATGAAGAAGGGTCTAAGCATATAACTTAGATTAACACTGAAGAGGGCCAAGATTTTGCTTGTCATCCTAGGTGAGCGAGTCTTCCTTATAGTCCAGGGCTATGTTTGATTTTTCTTTTCCCAATTTTGTCTTCTTCCATTTATGAGTTTAATGTACTTCTTTCTTCACTCAATAAGATGAATCTTTATGCTTACTCCTTGCCTTCTATTGTTCTTAATTGTTTTACCTCTAATGATGAAGAAGAAATCCCTAATGATTTAATAAAGCTATGAAAGATCATTAGAATCACTCACCGATTCTACATAAAACAATCATCATTAATTTATGATCTCCAGATAAACCCCAAGCGATTAAGATAGGGAAAACTCAAAGTTTAGAAAAGCAAAAGCACTTGACTTCACTCCTTACAGAGTTTATAGTTGTCTTTCCCTAGTCCTATAAAGACATGCCAAGGATAGATCCTTCGTAATGGAACATAAAAATTCCACTTTATAATGATACCAAGTCGATTAAGAAAAAGCTTAGGAGAATGAAACCAGAGTGGGCCTCAATGATCAAAGAAGATGTTCAAAAGCAACTAGACGTCGGATTCATTAGAGTAGTCCACTACCCTCGGTCGGTAGCAAATGTTGTGTCAGCCCGGAGAATGACGAAAGAGTTAGAATGTATGTCGACTTCGAGGGACTGAATAAGGCAAGCCCCAAAGACGACTTTCTTCAATCGCACATATGTATTTTAGTGGACAACACGGTAGGATATGCTCTACTTACCTTTATGGATGGTTATGACAGGTATAACCAAGTTAAGATGGCGGAGGAGGATATGGAGAAAACGACCTTAATCGCTCAATGGAAGTCTGTATTGCTACATAGTAATGTTGTCCGGACTAAATAATGTTGGATCCACATATCAAAGGATAACCATGACTTTGCTACATGATATGATCCACAAGGCAAGGTTTACATCGACAACATGATTATCATGTCCAAAGAAAGGGTAGGGCACTTGCCTAGCCTTAGGAAATTCTTCGAAAGACTATGGAAGTACAACATACGCTTCAAACCTCACAGCCTTTGGGGTCACCTTAGTCAAACTATTAGGCTATGTGGCCAGTCTTAGAGGAATTGAAGTTAATCCATCCAAGATCAAGGCCATCCAGGAGATGCCACCACCAAAGGCTGAGAAGTGTGAGATTTTCTAGGACTTACTGCAATATATTAGCCGTTTCATATCAAAATTGATTGTGATTTGTAAACCCATCTTCAAAAAGCTCAAGAAGGGACCTAAAGTCATGTCTGGGATAATGAGTGGCAACAAACATTTGAAATGGTTAAATAAATATCGCCAATCACACTTTCACCCAAAACTATTTCAAAAATATAATTCTAAAAGTTATCTTAATAAGAGACGCACCCCACTTCCCAAATAAAATTCAAATTTCCAAAAACAAAAATCTCAAAAAAAGTGAGAGTCGACGCTTCATTGGGAAACACAGTCCGACTCGCCTCCACAAGGGGCGGGTCGCGATTCCTACAACCATTAGAGAGCCTTTTGGGGACACTACCATAAAATTTCATCTTTCTTTTGGTAAGAAGACTTTAACCCCTCTTCACTTTGTGCTTCCTACAAGTATGAATGTTTCAGGTAAACCCTTAACTTATGACTGTTAATTGTACAAAATCGCTATATTCTTCTTTATCTCTTTGGGCCGGATTCCCTTAGATTTTCTTATTCAAATGATTTCTAGTATTTCATCTTGTTTTTTTGATGTGGGCCAGAACAGGCCATGACCGACGGGCCCGACCAACTATGGTTCCCCATCCATTCCTCGAGTCGGGTCTTTCTATTGGCCCATTCCTTACTTCGATAGGTTATAGGTTTAGGTCCTCTTTTCTACATTTCCTGGCATAATCGAATTTTTTATATTTTTGTTTCATCATTAGCCAAATTTAAATTCATATCAATCAAGGTAAGTCCATTATTGCATTAGCCAAATTTAAATTTATTTCGGTGAAGGTGAGTCCATTGTTGCATTAGCCAAATTTAAATTCATCTCAATTAATGTGAGATATTATTGCATTAGCCAAATTTAAATCAATCTCAATTAAGGTGAGTCCATTGTTACATCTTTAGCCAAATTAAAATTCATCCCATTTTAGGTGAGTCCATTAGCTAAATGAAAATCATTATGGCAGACATTTCATATTTGGTTCATTTTTTCATTCTTCTTTAAGGATTATCTTTTTGCATTTCTGGTCGGTATGCGTTTTTATGTGCATCCAAATAAAAGAGCATACTCTCTCTCTCTCTTCATTTTGTCTTTTACGATTGGCTTTTCCTCGGGTCAAGCATTTGAGTCCCTAATCCCTAAATACTTGTTTCCTCTAGATAGTCCCGATCATTTATCATTTTTGATGCAGAATAAGGAAGCCTACCTCAACTAGTTTTCGTTGGAATACGGGCTCGAATAGCTAGAATGGTTGAATAGAGAGTCTAGTTCAACACCTTTGCGTTCAAAACTATCTTGATTAACTCGATGCAACCAACATCGACGCGAATAACACTGGTACGTATGACTCCAATTTGATAAATGCTTATTCGTTGTTAACAAGCATTATTGAAAAACAATTCCACTCCATTGAATGAAGAACAACTATAGTTGTCTCCTATTTGTGACCTTTATCAACAAATCTTCTAATGATGGACGATAGGCTTTAATGAAAATTGAGTTCATATTTGAAACCCTTACTTTCATTCTTAAGGCTTTAAAGAAAAATAAGAAAATACGAGAGGGAGAGGGAGAAGAAGAACATCAACCACCACCTAACGACTAACCTCGAACTAATCCACGTATAAATCGAATACGTGAAAATGATACGAGAGTCCTCCATGTTTAAAAACAACTAACTATTATGACCTCGCGGGGTTCACTTCAATCCCTAAAGGAAAACCGCCTCATAACTTTACTATGCTCGATATAGAATTTCATGGTTCTAAACACCATGACATTCATGTATGAATTTTTATAAGACCAATGAATTTGAAAATTGTATCGGAAGACACGTGCCATGTCATTTTCCCTTGGACATTTGATAAGGATGTTATGACATGGTACAACATTGTTAACCCACGCAAGGTCACTAACTGGACAGATCTTTGTATGGATTTTTGCATCAATACTCCTATAACATCGACTTGCCTGTTACTCTTTACAACCTAGAATTGATCAAATAGGAAAAAAAAAAGAAAGTTTCACCAACTTTCTCACTAGGTCGAGGCAAAAGGCTACCCATATGGTAGACCGACCTTCCTAAAAAGATCAAGTAAAAATTATTACAAAGAATCTGCGACCAACTTATAATCAACACATAAAGTTCTTGCCCTTCATTAGATTCACTGCCTTAGGGACACAGGAATGTTGATTAAGAAAGAATTGTCCTCCACAACCACAAAAGTCGCGGACTATTAAAGAAGTAGTCACCAAACAAAGACAAGAAAAAACTTAAACAGTGGTGCTACCGGAAGGGGTGCATATGTCAATTCCCTCAATAGGTATACTAACTACACACCAATAGATGTCACTTATGCTCAAGCACTAGATTTCTTTCTCTCCAAAGGAAAAATCAAGCTTTCGCCTATTAGAGTAGAATCGGAAACCGCGAAACAGTCCAAAAGCTGGGATGTGGGAAAAGTTTGCAAGTACCATCATACAGGAGGACAAGATATTGAACAGTGTTGCTTTTAAGAACAAGTTGGAGAGTATGTTCCGTAATGGTTAACTTCATTTGCCTAAAGCTACTCAAAACCAAGCAACAATAAAAACCCATTTAGGGGAACCTTAGCCATCTTACGTAAACCCATTATAGGATAATGGAATTCCACTATCTTCATTGAAGACATAGAAAAGCCCAAAATCCATATTAGCTTGCCACCAGTAAACTATGAAATATGTTGATTATAGGCAAGCGACGAAGGGGACATATATGAAACTAATCACTACACTAATGATGATAGTGACAATGACTTCAGGGCTCACAACCTACGAGAAGATAATGACTTTTGGGGAGAATCCAAAACACCTAAAGTTTATTTCTTAACAAGATGTGGATGACACAATGCACTAATGGGTCTACAACAGACTCAAAAGATCCCAAAATAGAAGGAGATTATAAAAGAAGAGGATCTTGTCCTAAGATAGCTTCAAACGCTCAAAGTTGACATATCAATCTGGAAGTTGATTTTCACTTCTCGAAACACAGATAAGCCTTGATTGACGCACTCAGCAAGTACAGATCCAATCATACCTCTGTAGATTTTCCGATCTACTGACTTACCCTTCTCGTCCGAGTTTAGTTTTATGCTACTTCCTATAGGCGGTATTGTTGGATTAGCATCTTGAAACTTGTATTTCTTAAGTAACTCCTTTACATATTTGGATTGATGAACACAATTCCATCCTTCTCTTGTTTGATTTATAGTTCAAGGAAGAAATTTAGTTCTCCCATCATGCTCATTTGGAATTCTTGTCTTATTAACTAAGAAAATTGTTGACGGAAATTTTCATTAGTAGCACCGAAAATAATATTATCAACATAGATTTCACTAATAATAAAATATTTCCCCTTATTTTTGTAAATAAGGTTTTGTCAATCAAACATCTTTTAAATCCATTTCCAACTAAGAAACTATTCAATCATTCACATCAAGTTCTGGGAGCTTGCTTCAAACCATAAAGAGCATTTTGTGATTTAAAAACATGGTTTGGAAAATACGGATTTTAAAATCCATGGGCTGCTTAAATGCATAATTGACATACATTTGATAAAGTTTTATGTTCATGCTAGATGCAAATGCAAGTAGAATTCTAATGGTTTCAATCCTAACAATTAGGGAAAAGGCTTCCCACAATCAATACCTTCTTCTTAATTGTACCCATTTGCGACTAGTCTAACCTTATTTCTAACTACCAAACCCTCCTCATCCAGTTTGTTTTTGAAAACCCATTTGGTTCTTGCAACTGGGTGGTCAGTTTGTCAATTGGTCAAGATCCAAACTTGGTTTCTCTCTAATTAGGATAATTCTTCTTCATAGCCTCTACCCATTCAAGTTCAAGGCTTCTATTACATTTTAGGGTCAATAATTGAGATCACTGTAGAAAATACGAAAAGATTTTATAAAGAAGAATAAGTTTACATATTTGAAATAATTTCTTAGATGATGTTCTCAGGAGGATTACTAGAAATATACTTGAATGCTTTACCTAACCTTTGATTTATCGGGTTTGAGGCTTGAATGTTTGCTTTCTCGGTTAGTCGAGTCTCAGTCTCTTCTTGAGTTTCTATAGTTTGAGCTCGTCTAGAACTAGGTAAGTTAGTTCCTTAGTCCTTTTGTTTTCCAAAATTCCGAGCTCAACTTCAACTATATCATCATAATTTTTGCTCAGTTTGAAATTAGAGAAGGTAGACTCACTTATCCTGCCATTATCGATTTCATCAATGACAATATGGATACTTTCTTCCACTTCGTTAGTCTTTTTATTGAAAAACACAATAGGCTTTGGTATGAATTCAATAACCACGTAATATACCTTCATCCGACTTTGGATCAAATTTAGCTAAGTAATCCTTACCATTGTTGTGTACAAAGCACTCACACCTAAAAGGTTTGAAGTAGGAAATGTTAGTTTTTTCCCTTTGAAGAGCTTGTAGGGTGTTTTCTTCAAGATCGGGTGTGTGAGACATCAAGTGTATAATTTGCTATGTTGTCTACATCAGCCTACAAATAGTAGGGCGAGATCATTTTCAATCATCATCGTCCTACCAATTTATTCAACAGTTCTGTTCTTTCTTTCAACTACTCCATTTTTTGAGGCATACATGGTGCTGCAGAGTTGTGGAAGATCTCGGATTTGTTGTAGAAATCATAAAACTCAAAGTAGTCAAACTTCCTTCCATACTAAGTTCCGACTCTTACAATTTGAGTCCCAGATTCCATTTGAATTTGTCTACATACTCTAGCGAACTCCTTGAATGGTTCTATCTTATTCTTAAGAAAACATACCTAGGTAAATCTAGAATAATCATCAATAATCACAAGAACATATGATTTACCTCCTAGGCTCCTTATAGGAATTTCCCCACATAAATCCATGTGAATAAGTTCAAGCACTTTTGAGGTTGAAAAAATTTTAATTGATATAAATGATACTATAACTTGTTTCTCTTTTTGTATATGCATCACAAATTTTATCTTTGTTAAATACACATTCAGGAAGTCCTCGGACCAACCCTTGTGATGACAACTTCTTAATTGTATGTAAGTTGATATGACCTAAACAAGGATCGTCATTAACTATTACATTTAAACAAGATAAATTCTGAATTAAATCACTATGAGAGATAGTGTAAATGTTACCTGACCTCGGACATGAGAGCTTTGTTTCATTCTTGGTTGTGTTAGATATGAAACAATTTGTCTGAGTAAATCTTACCTCTTGTCCCTCGTCACAAAGCTTGGATATACTTAGAAGATTGTATTTGAGTCCTTTGACAAGATAAACAGGGTTCACTAACTTGTCTCCATGACCAACTCTACCAATTCCCACAATATTCCCTTTACTATTGTCTCGAAATGTGACTTTCCCACCATCCATGTTTTTTAGCTTAAAAAGAGTCTTGATTTCCCGTCATATATCTTGAACATCCACCGGCAAGGTACCAGTGGTCGTTCTTCTTGACTTATTGTGCCTCTTGAGGGTTTGATCCTTCATAATCATATGCTTCTAGTTGTAACTCAGATTCTACTTCTATGTTTATTATTGCCATTAAACACTTGGACTCATCATTATCTGAATCATCCTAACTCTATGTTCCTACCATGGCTTTCTTCTTCTTGTAGTACTTCTTCCTCTTTCGGCAATCTTTCACAATATATTCTTTGCTACCACACTCAAAAGAACCTAAAATTTTAGTAAAAGAGGAACTTGAAAGGGAAAAACACTTATCTCTCTTTTCCTTCCTAAAGACCTCGTTTTTGGGCTTCTTCTACCACTTTTTATGCTTCATCATACACTTTAAGCATTTGGCCAGAAGTGCCATTGGATTTTCTTTCGAGTCCGAAGAGCTCGGACTAGGACTGGCTTCATCTATGGTCTTTGGAGTAATGCTCTTTCTAGTCCTTACCTCATATTCTTCTTCTTGAACATGTAACTCATGGGTCGGAAGTTTCCCAAGGAGCTCATCTAACTTGAGCTTATTAAGGGCTTGAGTTTCTTCAATAGCCGTCGACTTTGGACCCCATGTCTTCTTTGGAAGACACCTTACAAGTGTTCATACAACTTCTTCATTGGACATTTTCTTGTTGAGAGACTTGAGATTGTTTACAATCTCAATAAACCATATGTACATATGAGTGATGTTCTCATCAACCTCCATCATGAATAACTCATATTTGTGCAATTACTGGCTGATTTTTGTCTGTCTCACTTGGTTTGTTCCTTTATATGTGGTCATGAAGGTGTCCTAGGCCTCTTTAGCTGTGTCACAAGACGAGACTCGGTTGTACTTAGATCCATCTAAGGCACATATGAGGATGTTCATAGCTCTGAAATTTTTCCTATGCCTCTACTTCTCTTCAATTCGAGTGCTGGTCCAACTTTGCCACAACTTTGTGGCCAAATTACTTCATGATGATGTAGTTTCCATCTATGATAACTTCCCATACTTCTTCATCAAGGTCTTGGATGAAGCAATGCATCAACATCTTCTAGTGGGCAAAGTTAGAGCCCTTGAACTTTGGTGGTATAGTAAATGACCTTCCTTCATCAAATGCTCCATTATATTGAGCCATGATCTTTTAACCACTGGATTATGAGATCATTTTGTGAAAGGTTAGGTCTGTTATACCAATTGAAGGTTTAGTTAGAGAGTATTATTACTCAAGGGGGTGAATAGGATGATGACAAAACTTGCGGAATTTAGAAGTACATATAACCGAGATAAAACTCGAAACGAAACTTAGTCAAAAGTAACTCATAAATAAAGAAGTGAAGGACACAAGTGTTTTACGTGGAAACCCTCATGGGGTAGAAAACCAGCAACTATGCTAATCAAAGCACAAAGTCAAGAGTCCACTCTTTAAATCCACCAATATAGAGTAATTGACTACCTGAATTGCTCCCTTAGACAATTTTAATATAAGTTCTTTCGAGGCACATAACATCCATTATCTCGCCATAGTACTTCCAAACTAAGGTACTCTTTACGGTTTTGGACAATTGAATTGAAGTAACCTTCGAACTCAATAAAGGGATAACTAAGAAAAAGTGTTTGAATGAAAAGAGATTACAAGACTTTTCCTTACAAGATTTACAACTCATAAAGTTATAAATGAATGAGTAAGAGCAGTAAGATAGAAGATAGAATGAGTATATTAAGTTCTTGGTTCCAGCAATCTTTTAAGTCTTGGATCAAGGCTTCAAGTTATAGGTCATATAGAAGAGAGCTATTGTGTCTTAGGCTGGAAGCTCTAGGTTAGCTAGCCATTGCAACGGATAGATTGAGGACTCGGAATGGTGATTGTTGTACATTTACTCGTTGAACTTAGGTCCTAACTCCACCAACTTGTTGTATCCGAAAAATAGGGTAGAAACATCCGTTAGACTCAAAGAGATGAGAGTTACCCAAAATGGCAATAAAGAGGCTTGTCGGCTTAGTCCGAGTCTACCCGTGAAATGTGACTTTTCTGTTTATAGTCGTTAAAACTAAAAAGAAATCTTTGTTTTTTCTTTGATCTATGATTAATCTGCTTTAATAGGCCTGTGAAAACAAATTAGAAATTGGTACTCAAAATATAAAATTACTTTCGTCCAACATTAGAGAAGGATTATTCTAAATAAAATATTTAAAGATTGAAATTCCTTAATCTATTAATTTACAATTTTTCTAATCTAATATTTAGTATGATCAAAATTCCATATATGGCTTAACACGAGAGAATAGACTTTGTAGAAATAGGTTCAAAGTGTTATTTACACATATTTCAGTCTTTGCCAAGGTAATTAGATTTAGTTTAATAAATCTAACTAAAATAGAATTAACATAAGTAATTCTAATTCAATTTATTAAGCAAGCTATAGTTTAAAAGATGGGTTATAATTGTGACAATATTTAGGTAAACTTATTGTTCGAGCTATACTCGACTTGGTCGAGTTACCTAGAACCGAGTGGCTTAGTTAAGCTCGGCTTTAGTGATTGAGTCGATTCTTACTTTCTCAAGTAGAACTCAGTCTTTAGACTTTTGAAAGATAATCTTTTAGATTCAAAGTCTTATGGCAGTCATCTTTTAAGTCATCATCTTGTGAATTTCTTTTAGAATGCTTCTTAATTACTCCTAAGTTTAGATGAATGATTTGAACTCAAAATTAATTGAGGTAGTTTATACCTGAGTCTTTATGTCCTACACTTCTTTGCCTATGTTGTAGGTTGAGACCTTGTTAAACTCGGATGAGTCTAACAAGCACATCATGATGTTCATTGCTTTGTGCTTTTTCTAGTGCTTACGTTTCTCGTTGGTGGTGAACTCGGACTCTAATTATGGCACAAACTCATTGTGAACTTTCTTCATTGGTATGTAGTTACCATCTATGATGATGTCCCAAACTTCATCATCTTGATCTAGAGCAAAACACGTCATCAATTTCTTCCAAGTGTGTAAAGTTTTAACCTTTGAACTTGGGTGGCCTCAAGAAAGATCTTCCTTCTTCGAATTCTCTATTTTGTTGAGCAATAATCTTTAAACCTTTGGAGTGTTAATTCCTTTAAAGAAGGCTAGGCTCTAATACCAATTGAAAGTTCACTTAGAGACGATAATCGCCTTAGAGGAGGATGAATAGGGTAATGGAATAATTTACGGAAATTAAAGTTAAAGTGAAACTCGCTTAGTTTTTAGAAGAAGAACTGAGGTTAGAAAGACTAAGACAAAAAGAATAAATGAGACCAAGCAATTTTACATGGAAACACTCCGGGCCGAGAAAACCTCGGGTAGTGCTAATCCAAGAACTAAGTCAAATCCATTATTTGAAACCTCAAATATAATGAATAAGACTACACAATTTGTTGTCAAATAAATCGGTTACAATTTTTCCACTCCCGAAATTCCCTTATCGGACATAGTACTTCCAAGTTGAACTTCCCTTATCAACTTGGTACCTTAGAGTTGAAGTTCCCTTATCAACTTGGGACCTTAGAGTTGAAGTTCCCTTATCTTAGGCTCAAAAGTTTCCAGTATCCAACATAGTACTTCCAAGTTGAAGTTACCTTATCACCTTGGAACAACTAAGTTGAAGTTACCTTATTAGCTCAGTTAAGCAAAAAGTGTATAGAAAGATATACAAGGATTCTAAGATTTACGATCGAGTACAACTTAGAAAGATAAGAATATATAGTAGGAGTTGTATGCTAGAGATGTGTATTCAGTTGAGTGTCTCTTTTTCTTCAACACATCATAAGATGAAATCTTGTGCTAAGGGTTCTATAAATAGCTTGCCTTGAAGAGTCAACCATTCAGTCTCAAACATCTTGTTGATGAAGCTTTTTAAATTAGTTAGACGTTGTAACGGATAGTCCGAGGACTAAGTTTTCTAGACCTTCTTGGAATAGCCCGTTTGCCTCGGTCTTAGCTTTTAACAACTCTTTTTCCAAATTTTGTAAATTGAAAAAACAGATAGAAACGATCCGTAGACTCACATATAATATTTTACTCGAAATAGTAACTAACAAAAGTTGTCGATCGGTTCGAAGCGGTTTCGAGGAAATATTGCTTTTCTATCTAGGTAGAATTTAAACAGTTATGAAGCCTTTTTTTAATTTCTTAAGATAATTCACATTTAGAAAACCTGTAAAAACTAGAAAGTATGTTTCTCAAAGTATAAAAATACTTCGGTCCATAATTAGATAAGGATTAGTGTAAATAAAGCATTTAATGACTAATTATTCTTAATCTATTAATATGGAATATTTCAAGTCTAATATTTAATATTTTAAAATTTCATATATGCCAAAAAATATATATAAATCATTCAATCTTAATGGGAACAAGAGTTATTTAGACATTTAACAATTACCCAACTTAAACAAACTATACCGTAAAATATTATGGGTAATATAAAATTAAAGCAATTAATTTTAAGTTAGTTTGTCAAGTTTGCCATGATAAAATAGACATGTTAAAGATAAAATATCTTAGACAACATGATGATCGAGTCTAGCCGAGTGGGTCGATCAATGAGAACCGAGTGGGAAAGTTAGACTCGGTTTGGTGACTTACTCATTTTCAACTTTCTAAAATAGAATTAAGTCTAATACTTTAACAAGTGTGCTTTTATGGCTTAATTCTTAAGTCAATCAAGGTTTAGTCAATTGAGTTAGTTGATTTTCATGACATATGACATAATTCAATGAATTTCATTCATAATGCATCTTGGTTAATCCTAAATTTGGATGAATGACTTGACTTCAAAACATATAAAGAGTACTCCGTCATGCCCGAGTCTTCACCTTCCATTTCTATGATATATGATTAATTATCAAATTGGAATCTTAATAGACCTAGATATTCTTAACCCTAATTTCTATGACTCGCTTCTAGTCCCTTGATGTAAGCTTGATATTCTGTTGCATTGTTGGTTACTTAGAAGTCTAATTTGATTGATGTGGGAGTATGTTCTCCTTCATGTAAGATAGATATATTACCTACTCGAAGGCTTTTTTATTAGAAGTGTCATCAAAGTACGTGGTTCACATATCCTATTCTACCTATAGTATTTGTCGGAAGTTCAATCTAATGGTTGTGCTTCTCTGACTGGCAAGTCATCTCAAAACTCGGAGACAACCCTTCCTTTAATTGCTTTATGTGGAACATACTTAAGCTCAAACTCTAATAGTATCACTCGTACACTTGCTATCTTATTACTAACATCTGGTTGTTCTTCGACGTACTTGATTGGATCCATTGGTTCTACTACTTGAACCAAATGGGTTAACATGTAGTGTCTAAGCTTCTTAGTAGCCCAAATTAGTGATAAGGATGTCTTCTCCAAACGGTTATAACAGGTTTCATACACTAACAATTTCTTACTCAAATAGTAGACAACCTTTTTCTTCTTTTCCGTCTCTTTGGGCTAGCATCACTTTGTACGGCCCTCAAACCCCATAATCACCAACTTAGTGTTAATAGATACTTAGTAATTTGCATAACAGAAAGGAATATTAGAAGCGCTAATGCTGCTCCAAAACAAGGAGCACGATAACTCTCATAATAAAATACGAAGGCACTTGCCAAGTTGAAGTTCAAGATTTTGTGGCAACCAATTTAGAACAATATAAACAAGAAACATGTTAATGAGTACCATCATTATTACAATTTATTAAATCATAAAATAGGTGACTCCCAACCAATACTTCGTAACTAACATTGTGAGCTTCTAAGTCTCGTTTATCGACACAAACACGTCTACTTCTTTCTCCTATCAACATTAGCCTTACCTAAAACAAAATAGAGAAAATATTTCGCAATGGTGAGTTGCAACTTAGTAACATTCATCCTTGCACTAAAATATATGTTGTGTAAGTTATTTGTGCACGCATACATTTTAATTCATTTATAAATAAGATAGGAATAAATATAGTAAAATAATTGTTAGTCATTATTTGAGTGGAACCCTTACGATCATCGGTTTCCTAACATGTACGCACACCCGGACCAATTGGGAAGCCCCGATTGATATGAATGATTTGATCATGATATTGATGATGATATGATATAATTAATATGGTTTGGCCTTGTGATTAGGTGACAAATATTATTTGAAATGGTACCTTTTTAGAATGCAAACCATTTTGGTATTAATATATAAACATGTGAATTTTCATAAGGTACAAGCAATAAACGTATCTTAAGTAGCTTGATTTTCCTCTTTTGTTTTTTATCTTTATGAGTGATTAACCAGAGAAGGTTTTCTCTTAGAGAAGTTAAGTCACCCTAGAGGGGGAATAAATAGGGTGATGAAAAATGTTTGCGGATTAGCTCAATTTTCAACAAAGTAAAGACTTAAAAAACAATTTTGAGTCTAGATTGGACTCAAAATGTACAAAACACAGATATTGCGTGGAAACCCTCCTGGAGAAGAAAACCATGAATAGTGCTAATCCAAAAACTAATTTAAATCCACTATTTTGAATCAACAAAATACGAGGACTAACCCCTTATACAATTGCTCCCTTATACAATTCAATAGAAGTTTTTCCTAGACTTAGAAATTCCTTTATCTAATCTAATACTTCCTAACCGAGGTAACCTTTATAGTTATGGAACAATTAAGTTGAGTTATCCCTTATAGTTCAAGTACAACAACTTTATAGAGAAATGAAAATGTAATAGTGATTACAAGACTTTTCTCTTTACAACTCGTAAAGTAAGAACTTAAGAACTAGAGTTGTAAAAGCTAGAAGATTGAGTGAGAGTAGAATATGTTCAGTTCCAGCAATCTTTAAGTCTTGTAGGAAGGCTTCTATTCATACTTAGTAAGGCAGAGTAGCCGTTGAGACCGAATCTGGATTTGAGAGCTTCACTAGCCACCGTAATGAGTTAGTCCGAGTCACCGAGAAAAGGAGTCGTTGCAAACCGAATGTTGTGCTTTAGTCCTTGGCTCAAAAAGTAGTCCATCCTAGTGGTGGTAACTGCAATCTTGGGTGGAAACAACCGTTAGACTCAAAGTTAGTTTACCGGATTTGGTAACAAACAACCCCGACACGATGATCCGAGCCTTGTCCAGAAAAGGTGTTTTTCTATCTACTGGTGTTTAACGGTTAGAAGTCGGTTGCTTTTGCTTTTCAAAATAAGATTAAAATATAATCAACCTGCAAAAGCAAATCAAAGTGATACTCAAAGTATAAAAATACTTTAGTCCAAGAATAGGTAAAGATAACAATTAATTCATAATAATTAAGTGCTTAATTATCCTTAGTCCGAATGAATGCAATTTTCTAAGTCCAATATTCAATAAGTTCAAATTCCATCTTGAGTCAATCCGTTAAATGATCAAGTTATTAAGATTAAATAAGGAAAATGCATAGACTTAATTAGGTAAATAATTTCATACAATAAATTGACTTAGAAAAGAGAATTAATATAGTAATTCATTTTCAGTTAGAACAATAAGTCAATGCTCGGAATATGAAGTGTTTGTGAAATTATTTACTCATACCAACTTTCCGAGTTGTGTCCGAGTGAGTCGAAACCCAATTAAGTGTGTTCTACTCAAGAGATGGTTTCTGAGTGGGTTAGACAATATTGAAAACTTAAGGTTGAGCTTCTTAAATACTTAGAATGACTTGAAATCAAAATAATAGAGAGATAGAGAGTTATGCCCGAGTCTTTAATCTCCCCTTTTTATGAAAGGCATTCCATACTCGTTTGTCCCCTATTGCGGCCCACTCTTCGGCCAGCCACCAACCGCGGCTCGGTCGCCGGGAGTCGACGCCGGTGCTTCCCGAGTAGCCGCCGGAGCTCCGCTATTCACCACCATCGCTCGTTCTCCTCGGCTTCCACTCTTGGGTTTGAAGGCAAAACCTTAAACCCTAATTCATCTTCCTTAATTATCCATTTGTTGATTGTAGTTGTAAATTGAATTATATGATTTAGAAAGATGTTTAAGATGTGAATTTAATGATTTAATTGGGAAAATTTTAAATTGGTGTGAATGGTTGAGGTTTGATATGTTGGTGGATTAATTGTGTATGAATGTCAATGAATGAGATTCCTTTTGGGGAAATTATGAATTAATGAATGAGATTGGGGATGTCTTATTATAGGATTGAGTAATTTGATGGATTTGTTATATTTTGGAAATAGTTGTATTGATAAAATAAAAGGGAATACGTATGTGGAAATTGAAATTAGATATCGAGTAAGGTGTAGAGGCATGGAAAATAATTGAGCATTAAGCATACCTAATTGTGGTTGTGAATGTGAATTTTGTTGAGAGAATAATGCTTATGACCTTAAAATGGTGAATGTATGAGTTTTGAGCAATTCGGTAGATTATGGAACCTTCATAGGGAAGGCATTTGATGGGTTAATTAATTACTTAACTATGGGTTTTGAATGCAATGAAGGGAGAAGTAAGAAATAAATCAGGAATAAGTAATTGTTTATGCATGTACATATATATACCATTTTCAATCCAAGTCAACTAACAAATTGAATTACATCAAAATCAGTGATTATCTAATTAACCGAACCAACTTTTTTTTTATTTAGTAAGCATTATGTTTAATATTTGAAATGGAATTAATGCAATAAAGTTATGTAAGAAAATGCGGTTTAACCGATTACGTAATAAATATAGAAAATGAAATAAGTTGTCAACGCTTATACAAATTCAATTATTGAAACTCAAGAGAAACATTATTAACAACAAAAATCTATTTGAAATAGAATTGAGGCCACTTCCGCTGCCGATTAGCTGGTAACTTGAATTTTTATAAAAGGGGAGAAACAAATATTCTCAATTCGAGTACGTGCATTGCACTGTGCCCTGCGAAAATTCACATATTTCATCAAATCTCAACATTTCTTACATAAATAACTAACAATGAATCATTTGCAAGTCAAGTTTTTCCACCTAATTAAGTGGTCCCCACCCAATTATCAATTATTAGGGCTTATGCCCTCCAATTTCACCGCGCGGCGTCAACTCGGGTTCTCGGTCGGCCTGGGGGTGTGCACCTTACTAAGATCGTATCAATTGCCAAGGGGTTCCACTTTCGGATAATAACCAAGCAATCAAGTTTTACTCATATTCTCTACCCCCGATTTCAAACTAAAATGAATTGAAATGCGCGCTCAATTAAAATGTTTTCAAAGCAATTTTTATAGTGCGAGAATGTTCGTACTGAGTTTCGACTCATTTTTCGAAATATTTTATTGTTTTTGTTTTAGGGAAGACATCTGTGAACAATCAACTTTCTACCAAGTCCGATGAAGACAAAACATAACTGGACAAGTTGTATTTATGGTTACTGAAGTTGTCTAGACGCTCACAGATGATTTAACCTCAATCGTGGCTTGGAGTTAATTGGGAATTCATTAGATTTTGCGTAAATTCTCATGATAAACAAGTAGGTGAGACTGTATTAGAGTACATGCAAGCAATCCACTAATTTATATTTTGGGTCTTGTTTAAACATGATATGTAGCTTAATTACTTGGGCTGCAAATACTTATCGTTATCCGGGCCCAACCAACATGTTACATTTACAAATGTAAGTGCTATTTTATTTTATTTACTTTGCTCGGGCCTATTCTTAGGACGGCGGTAACGCCTTCAATCCTCAACTTCCGCTGTGACCATACTGAACATTCTCTAATTAGGGGATTATTAAGTAATGGTGATTTGGGGGCGTTACATTAGCAAACCGTTCGATATTCCAGTGAGTAATGGCTATCTCAAAACCGATTCCCTTTAACGATTAGTTTTCATACCGTTTGCATGTAGAGTGAGAAAAAGAGATTTTCGAAAACTTTCCCAAGATTCTCCATTGATCTAAAGATGATCTCAAAATTTTGTTGTCTATTTTTCTCATAAACTGAGTTTGACTTAGTGACGTGTCCGAGTGACTCGAACACACTCATTAAAACTAATAACTTATAGCTCGGTTTCATCTTAGTTCAACCGATCCATTTATTTATTCACTCGTAACATATAACAATCTATCAAATTTACAAAAACTTATGTAATAAATTAGATACTCATGCAACAAGCATGCTAAATTCATTCCTAATAAAGCAAAACTGATTTTTAGTAAGAGGTTTTATGAAGATATTAGCTAGTTGAAATTTTTTAGGAATAAACTCAAGTTTAATATCACCTTTCTCGAATGGTCTCTTAAAAATGATGCCCGACCTCAATGTGTTTCGTTTTTAGTGTTGAACTGGATTCTTGGTGATGCTGATGGCACATTAATTATCACATTTGATTGGGGTAGATGTGAATGACAATCCGAAATCCTTCAAGTGTCGCTTGATCCAGAGAATCTAAGCACGTAAAGCTCCGACTACTATATACTAAGCTTCAGCGAGTTGATAGAGCAACTTAATTATGTTTCTTTGAATACTAGGAGATAAGTGATTGACCTAGAAATTGGCATGCTCCTGATGTGCTCTTTCTATCAACTTTGTACCGAGCATAGTTAGCACCTCGAGTATCCAGTGAGGGTCTTATATGAGTCCTTAAAGTACCATAGACCAAGTGTCCGAGTCCCCGCAAGATATCTAAAAATTATCTTCACCGTAGTGAGATGTGATTCTTTTATATTAGCTTGAAATCTTGCACAATGGCAGACACTAAACATGATATCTGGCCTATTAGATGTAAGATAAAGTAAAGATCCAATCATACCTCTATAGAGTTTCGATCTAAAGCTTTACCTTTCTCATCCGAGTCTAGTTTAGTACTACTATTCATTGGTGTTGCTGTATGCTTCACATCTTGTACTTTGTACTTCTTCAATAGTTCTTTGGCATATTTTGATTGATGAACATAGATGCCATCCTTCTCTTGCTTGATTTGCAGTCCAACGAAGAAATTGAGTTCTCCTATCTCGCTCATTTGGAACTCCTATCTCATCAACTCATAAAATTCTTGGCATAGAGTTTCATTAGTAGCTATAAGAATAATGTCATCACCATAAATTTGAATGATAAGAAAATCATTCCCCTTGGTTTTTGTAAATAGAGTTTTGTCAATAAGACCTCTCTTGAAGTCATTTTCAACCAAGAATTTGCTTATTCTTTCATACCAAGCTCCGGGAGCTTGTTTCGGACTCATATAAAGATTTTTGTAGCTTGAAAACATGATTTGGAAATTAAGAGTTTTCAAATCCAAAGGTTGCTTAACACAAACTTGTTCTTGAATATAATGATTGAGAAATGCACACTTAACATTCATTTGATAAATCTTAATGTTCATGCTAGATGTAAATGATAAGAGAATTTTGATTCCCTCAATCCTAGAAACAGGTGCAAAGGTTTTCCCATAATGAATTCCCTCTTCTTGGTTGAAGGTTTGCTCGGGAGAGTCTCGAGTCACCCTAGAGGGGGCGTGAATAGGGTGAGGAAGTAATCTTGTGGAAATTCAAACTCTTTTGCCAAGTAAGAAACGGAATGCGGTTCCGAGTCAAAACAGAGTTAGAAAAGTAGAGACTCGGAAAGACTCGAATAGATAGAAATGGGAAGTCAAGCAACTCGCTTTAAGATAGTCCGAGTCTAGAATGAATTCAGAAAGTAAACATTTAGAGATTACGTGGAAACCCTCTTGGGGCAGAAAACCACGGACCGTGTCAATCCAGACACGAAGTCGGATCCACTATTTTGAGTCCACAAAATAC
Source organism: Talinum fruticosum (assembly GCA_021018815.1). Lineage (NCBI taxonomy): Eukaryota > Viridiplantae > Streptophyta > Magnoliopsida > Caryophyllales > Talinaceae > Talinum > Talinum fruticosum. The sequence goes on along the minus strand of JAITYX010000003.1, from coordinate 1,342,477 downwards.
CGTGAACTGATCGAACCCGAGTTGCTCCCTTAGACAACTCCATACAAGTTTTCCTAGACTCGAAATTCCCTTATCCGATCTAGTACTTGCCTAGCTGAGATAACCCTTACAGCTAGGGAAAACTAAGCTGAGTTTACCCTTATAGCTTAGTCAAGGGACCTTACAAAGAATGTAAGAAAGAGTTTGTAATCGAGTACAAGACCTTACAACTCAGCAGGTAATGAATTACGGAATAGGAGTTGTAAGTAGAAGATTGAGAATGAATACAAAGACTTTGCATAAGTACGTGTATTAACAATAGGTTCGGCAATCTTCAAGTCTTGTGAAGTGGCTTCAATTTATAGATGACCGGGCAAAGTAGCCGTTATCTTCATCTCGCTGACCGAGAGTCCTCTCGTGACCGTTGATAGACGCTTTCGAGTCACTCGAAAGTATCCATTGTAATGTGAACGTTGGACAATGGTTTAACTCTCTTGGAAGTCCCAAAACTACTAGCGGTGTCCCGAGAGGTAAGGTGAAAACAACCGTTAAGCTTGACGTTCCAGTTTTCCAGATTTGAAAACAGACATGCTCCGACACAATCTTCCGGGACTGGAGCAGAGAAGGTGAAAAGCCATGTCTGCTGGTGATTTGACGTTTTGAAGCCGGTTACTTTTGTGGTTTGAAAAAGGTGTATGCTCGTTTGAATAACCTACAAAAGTAAATCAATTTTGGTTCTCAAAGTATAAAATACTTAGGTCTAAGATTAGACACGAGATAATAAAATAAATATGATAATTAATCCACTAATTATCCGAGTCGGAAGAGAGGTGGAATTTTCTGAGTCCAATATCAATGATACTTAGAATTCCATCCGACTTAGTCTAAGTGATAAATCAAGATAAGTAAAGAATATCAAAGTGAGATAACTTGATATAGACTAAGTACGAAACAGTACTAGAGATACCGACTCTAGCGAAATAGAGCTTATAACTACAAGTCGATTCCGAGTGAAAAGACGAAATACTAGTCTATTCAATCGCGATAAATCTGAAGTGATGTTGAACTCGGAACAAAGAATCGGTTTTCGAGTCACTTACCGATAAGCAAGAAATATAAGAAGTAAGAGTCTGTATCACTTAGAGAAGATACCATTTTACTCAAAGAAGTTTCGAGATACAGAGAATGCCTTGGAATCAAAACTCTATAAGTATGAGATGGTTATACCTGATTCATTTAATGCAACTCAAAATGGGTTGAGAAGTGTCCGAGTCTTCAATCTCCCCTTTTTGATGAAAGGCATTCCATACTTAGACAGAAACTTTGTTAGTGAAAAAATCGACTCTAAGTAGTTGCTCATGAGGAAAGTCGAGTAAAAAATTCTCAGTGTATCGGAGCAAGAGGTATATAGTCGAGCATAAAGTAAAAATGCTTAGCAATGAAATAATGTAAACTCGGAAAGATTATAAACACGTAAATCATGTAAGAGAAAGCATTAATTCATTGAACTCAATAGAAATTACAAGGATTAAAAGGGAAAACACCCCTAAACAAGAGAACAAGTTTTCGACTCTATTTACTCTATTTCTCCCCCTTGCCTTTCAGCAAAAACAACAACAAAAAGAAGGGAAGAAAAGAACAAGTAGTACAACTTAGACGTCCGGACAAAAACAAAAAAATAAATAAAATTCTCGAAAGAAGAAGACTGCGCGGACCGAGGAATTGTGACTCGGTGCATGGCGCCTACGAGGGAGAGGGGATTTCGGAGTGGAGGCGGAGGGAGTAAAGGTTCGCCGCGCCGATATGACCTCGGACGATGTGTTTGAGCACGGCGGAGGGGGAACCGGTAAGATTGTCGGGGCTCAACTCGAGTGGCTAACCCGGAGTGAGTGGATCGAGGGGTTCTTCCCTTAGAACCTCGTAGGCTGGAGGGGCTGCTCTGCTCGACCCGCTGGAGTAGGGAGGTCCTCTAACCCACTCGACGCTGTCTCGAGCCGAGTACAGCTATCCGAGCTTGTCGAGCAGGCCGACCCTCGGCAGCTTCCCACCGCTTCTTCGTGGTGTTCCTTCCTTGCCCGGATGGACTCGCCTCAGCCGCAGGTTTCTCGGCGTCTGCAGCTTCTTCTTCTTCATCCCCGTCGTCCGAGGAGGTCATGCTCAGGCTCGAAGATGCTTCGGACACATCTAAGTCATCATGGTCCCGAGCCGCCTTGGACCTTCTCTCTCCGAGGAGCTCAACCAGCTCCTGCCGCTCCTTCACCAGTGCCCTCATCTCAAGAACAAGAGACTCGCTGCTCTCGGATTTGGGATTGACTGGTCTTTTGGTTGATGGTCGATTTTGTAGAACAAGTTTGAAAGACCGGAGCATGTCTCCGAAATCGGAGGACACGGAGCCGATGTTGTCCATAAAAGCGGGGACAAGAGAGCGAGAGAGAGTTTTTGAGGCACCCGAGGTGGAGGCACCACCAGGTGGAGATGGGAGAGAGAGAGGGGTTGGTTTCGAGTCCGAGGCGGAGAGGAGGCCTCGGCTCCGAGTTATGAACCCGGACACCGTGGTCGGCTTCCTAGTATCCGTACTCCTGCAGTTCCTTTTTGCCGACAACAACGGCAGCCTCGCATACGGCGTTTGGGTCCGAAGGGAGAGGAACTTGGAATTGTTTGAAGACAAGGGTGAGAAGAGCACCAAAAGGAAGGGAGGTGTTCTTCTTGGATTAAAGTTGAGCTAGCACAACGGCCATCCGCTTAATGATGGAGGGGAAGAGGTCTACTTCGTAGCCCTCGAGAATGTCAAAGAGAGCTTTGAGGTGCTTGGAGTTGGGGTTCTCCTTGCTGGAATGCTGTGAGAAAAAGGTTCTCATCAGCAGAAGCTACGAAGGCTAGCTTCAACTTTAACCGAGTCACGTAAAAGTTTTTCCGGGACTCAGGGAACTCTTTGGCGTACTTTTTAAAGAAGTCGTCGGTGACTTCAGTGAACGGAATGGGGTTGCTGTTCAAGAAGAGAGAGGAGACCTTGAACAAGCGGTGGAGGAGAGAGGTGTTGATGCGAACGGTGATGTTCTGAACCCTAGAGGTTAGAACATTTTCTAAGTGGGTAAGGTGAGTGTAGAACTCGAAACGAGTTCGGGATAGATGAACTTGCTGAAGCACATGAAGTGGTATGCTCCAGTGGTTTGAATGTGGGACAACCAAGAAAATTTGGTTGTTGGAAAGAATTTGTCGTCCAAGTGCAAGGTGCTTGGGTGACAATGGGTTTGGAAGGGGTTGAACTTTCCGGCGTTTTGGTGCGAGGCTTTTGGAAGAGGAGGAGACCCGGAAGTCGGGATGGTTTCCTCTTTTAGGCATTTTTAGAGAAGGAAGGAAAGATGAAACTTTCGAGTAGAAAAGAGAAGGAGAGGTAGAAGAGAAGAAACGAAAAAGATGTAGAAGAAAAAGATGAGAGCAGATCGAAACTTACGAGAGATGGCCTTCTTCGACGCTTGCAGTAGTTCAAGGATGACTGTTCACGTAGAAATCTTCCGCGAAAAGTTTTGTTTGCGAGAAATGGAATGTAGAATACCGAGAAGAAGATGAATAGACGCTATTTATAAAAATAGAAGCCCGTCAACTATCCGTTAAGTATAACTCCGTTCGACTCGGCTTGTCCATCGGTCATCGAAGACCGGTGTGACGGTTCTCTTCAACGGTTAAGATTCCAGCGGTTAGAGATCCACGGCTAATATCTCGAACACAGCGCTCAAGAGAGAGAGAGAAAGATTTTGAAAATATGATCCGAAACTCTCCACTGTTCTAGAGATAGTTTCAAAAATTTGAAGTCCAAGTTTCTCTACGTCCGAGTTTGACTCGATTGGTTTCGAGTGACTCGAAACACGAAATAACTACCAACCTAGTATCACCGAATCAACCGAGCTAATGGTTATTAAAAGTGAAAACACATAACACGTAATTATGCAATGAAAAAGAATAGCACATAATTAAGCATTTAACATACCAAGCTTATTCCGAATAAAACAAAGCTGATCTTCACCAAGAGGCTTAGTAAAGATATCAACTAATTGAAGATTAGTAGGAATGAACTCAAGTTCAATATCACCTTTTTCGAGTGATCACGTAAGAAGTGATATCCGACCTCGATATGCTTTGTTTTCGAATGCTCGGACGGGGTTCTTGGTGATGCTGATTGCGCTTTGGTTGTCACACTTGATTGGAACTTATTTGAGGAACAGTCCAAGATCCTTCAAGTGTTGCTTAATCCATAGAATCCGAGCGCAACGAGCTCCAACTGCAATATATTCAGCTTCAGCAGTTGATAGAGCTACCGAGTTCTGTTTCTTTGAATGCCAAGATATTAGGGATTGACCCGAAATTGGCAAGCTCCAAATGTGCTCTTTCGATCAACTTTGTATCCTGCGTAGTCCGCGTCCGAGTATCCGAGTAAGAGTCGGTTCCGAGTCTCCGGGATACCATAGACCTAAATTCCGAGTACTGCAAGATATCTCGAATATTCTTTTCACCGCGGTGAGATGTGATTCTTTTGAGTTAGCTTGAAATCTTGCGCATAGGCAAACACTCGAACATTATATCCGGCTCGCTGGAAGTAAGATATAGCAAAGATCCAATCATACCTCGATAAAGTTTATGATCTATTGCTTTACCTTTCTCGTCCGAGTCAAGCTTTATCGTCGCTGCTCATGGGAGTAGATGCATGCTTTGTATCTTGGAGTTTGTACTTCTTCAGCAGTTCCTTGGTGTACTTTGATTGATGGACATAGATTCCATCTTTGTCTTGTTTTATTTGTAACCCAAGGAAGAAGTTGAGTTCTCCCATCATACTCGATTTAGAACTCTTGACTCATCAACCCGTAAAATTCTTGGCACGTAAATTCATTAGTAGCACCGAAGATAATATCATCAACATAGATTTGAACAATAAAGAAATCTTTCCCCTTAGTTTTTATGAAGAGAGTCTTCTCGATCTGACCTCTTTTAAAATCATTTTGAACCAAGAAGCTACTCAATCTTTCATACCAAGCTCGAGGTGCTTGTTTAAGACCATAGAGAGCCTTTTGATGTTTGAAAACATGATTTGGAAATTCCGAGTTTTCAAAACCACGAGGTCTGTTCGACATAGACTTCTTCTTCAATAAAACCATTGAGAAATGCACAGCTTAACATCCATTTGATATAATTTAATATGCATGCTGGATACGAATGCCAACAGTATTCCGATAGCTTCGATTCCGGCTACAGGTGCAAAGGTTTCCCCATAATCAATTCCTTCTTCTTGATTGTAACCTTGAGCCACAAGTCTAGCCTTGTTTCGACTACCACTCCACCCTCATCCAGTTTGTTCTTAAAAACCCATTTGGTTCCTATAACTAGGTGGTCGAAGGTCGGTTGGTCGAGTCCGGACTTGGTTTCTCTCGAATTGATTGAGTTCCTCTTGCATGGCCTCTACCCATTCAGGTTCATTAAGGGCCTCTAGTGCATTTTTGCGTTCGTTTAATGAAATGAATGCAGTGAATGCACATAGATTATGTAGAGAGGAATGAGTTCTTACCCCACTCGTTGATATCCGAAATTATGTTTTCTTGGGGATGACTGGAAGTAAATTTGAATGCTTTACCAGTTCTTTAATTCACGAGATTTGTGGGCTGAGCCGCTTGATCTTCGAAGCTTGTTCGAGTGATCCTTTTCGTTAACTTGTTCGTTCCGAGCGAGCTCTTGAGTTGTCTCATTCCGAGTTTCCTCGTTCCGAGTGACTTCATTCTGAGCAGGTTGAGTATGAGTCTTTGTAGGCTTAGCTTCGTCATCATCTCTACCGAGCTTCAGCTTCGAGTATGACGACTCACTTGGCTTCTCCCGTTCAAGCTCATCAAACACTACGTGGATACATTCTTCCACTTTGTTAGTTTGCTTATTGAAAATGCGATAAGCTTTGCTGTGAGAGGAGTAACCTAGAAAAATACCTTCGTCTCGACCGAGCATCAAACTTGGTCAAGTGATCCTTACCGTTGTTGTGAACGAAGCACTTACATTCGAATGGTTTGAAATAGGAAATATTTGGCTTCTTCCCTTTGTAGAGCTCATAAGGTGTTTTCTTCAAAATGGGTCCGATGAGGCATCTATTCGGAGTGTAGTTGGCTGTGTTGATCTGCCTATGCCTAGAAATAGTAAGGCAAGTTGTGCTCAATCATCATCGTCCTTACTATTTCTTCAAGGTTCTGTTCTTTCTCTCTACAACTCCATTCTCGTTGAGGAGTTCCGAGTGCCGAGAAGTTGTGAGAGATTCCATTCTCGATCGCGGAACTCGAGAATTCCGAGTAATCGAACTCCCTTCCATGGTCGGTTCGAATCTTTTGAATCTAAGTCCGAGACTCAACTTGAATCTTTCTACAAAGTTTTCCGAACTCCTTGAATGCTTCATTTTTATGCTTGAGAAAACACACCCGGGTAAATCTTGAAAAGTCATCAATAATAACAAAAATGTAGGATTTACCTCCGAGGCTCTTCATAGGGATTTCACCACATAGATCCATAAACTTTGGATGTGGAAACTGTCTTCGAGAGATTTGAATGAAGATTCGACTTGTTTCCCTTCGGTGCATGCTTCACAAACTTTGTCTTTAGTGAAAGCACAACTTGGCAATCCCCGACTAGGCCATGATCCGATAGCTTTTTAATAGTACGCATGCTTATATGACCTAATCTACGATGCCATTGCCAAGACTCATCAATGAGAGATGCTTTTAGTCATGACAAGTTCTGCTCGGGTCGAAAGAGGAATGATATAAGTGTTACCCGATCTCTTACCCGAGAGCTTTACCTCTTTGGTGGTCTCATCCGAGATGTAGCACTTAGATTGAGTGAATCTTACCTCCCGACCTTTGTCGCATAGCTAGGAGATGCTAAGCGGATTGTATTTTAGCCCTTTGACAAGGTAGATCGGGCCGACCAGATTGCTTCCATTTCCAATCTTGCCAATACCCACTATCTTGCCTTTGCTATCATCACCGAAGGTCACTTTTCCTCCTTTATGTCTTTCCAACTCGAAAAGAGTCCCGCATCTCCTAACATATGGCGTGAACATCCACCGTTAAGGTACCAGTGTCCTTTTGATCTCTTCCGAGTGACTCGCAAAACAGAGAGAATCTAACCCTTCTCACTTCCTCTAACGAACCTAGTAACATTCCTTACTATGGTCCTTTTCGAGGAAGAAGGTGTTTTGGAACTCGGATTTGAATGAGTTTGGGTTTTGTTTGATTCTGAGTCCTCCTCTCGGAGAACCGAGTCCGTGTCTCTTTCTTTTTGAAAACTTTTCCTTTTGAAACAGGAGAGAATGGTTTCTTTTGTAAACAGATTCCGGGCTTGGTCCTCCCTTCATTTCGTGAATGGGACCATGCTCAGCTTTCCCGAACTTCACAGTTCGGAATCATTTTTAAATAGATCCGAGTAGGAATTGGATTCCTCTTCTATGTTGAAACCAAGACCTTCTTTTCGAAAGGAGACACTTTGTGATCCTAAGAGCATGTCAAGGTTTTTCTAACCTTGAGTAAATTTTAAAATCGGATCTTGAGACTCAGTGAGCTTCGTTTTAGTTGCTCATTTTCTTTCTCGAGTAACTCGGACTCGGTCTCATTAGTTTGAGCACTAGTCTTGAGTTCTCCGAGTGTGAGTCTCGGTTTTCCAATTTGTTTTTCAAAGAATTGCTCTCGAAGAAATTGACTCAAGTTGTTCTTTGAAATGGGAAGAGTCGAATTGGACTTTTCTTCCAAAGTAAAAATGTATTTAGCTAAATCAACTTTAGAGAATTTGAGGAAGTAATCAATTACCTCTTGAGGGTTAGTTTCCTCATTGTCCGAGTCCGAGTCATCCTTCTCGCTCCATGTTGCCATCATGGCTTTCTTCTTCTTTCTACCCCTTTTCCGTTTTGGATAGTCTTTGACTATGTGGTCTTTGCCGCCACACTCGAAACACCTAGAATTCTTAGATAAAGATAACTTTGAAGGGGATGAAAACTTACCTTTTCTCGTCTCTCTTATCTTTCTTGTAGAATTCTTCTTTTGGCCTTTTGTCCCATCTTTTGTGCTTCATCATTCTCTTGAAGCCTCTTGCAATGAGTGCCATGGGATCGTCTTCCGAGTCGAAGAGCTCGATTTGCTGCTTTAGATTCCGAGGCTTTCAGTGCTATGTTCTTTTTGGAATTGCCCTCTGCATCCTTTTCTTCTAGATGGATTTCGTGTGTTAGAAGCTTTCCGATGAGCTCGTCCGGCTTTAAGAATGAGAGGTTCCGAGCTTCCTCTATGGCAGTCACCTTCGGATCCCATCTTCTTTTGGGTAGACTTCTAAGTATCTTTCGCACATTTCCTCGTGTGTGATCTTCTTACCCGGAGACTTGAGATTATTCGTAATCACAAGTAAACCGAATGAACATCCGAGTAATGTTCTCTTCTAGCTCCATCTTGAATAGCTCGTATTTATGAAGATATTGACTAATCTTCGCTTGTCCGACTCGGCTAGTTCCTTCGTAAGTGTTGACAAGTGTGTCCCACACTTCTTTTGCCGTGTCGCAGGCAGACACTTGATTGTATTCCTCTCGAGCTAATGGCGCACATCAGAATGTTCATTGCCTTCAAGTTCTTTCTGAACTTCTCGCTTCGCTGAGTGAATTCAGCCTTTGTCTTGGGAATAATTCTGGATTCCTCTGTCTTCATTGGAATGTAGTTTCCTTGTCGTATGATTTCCCATACATCTTCATCATGATCCATGAGGAAACATTCCATAAGCTTCTTCCAAGTGCCCAAAGTTTGATCCTTTGAATTTTGGTGGCCTGTTGCAAGATCTTCCTTCATCGAACTCTCCGGTGTTCTGAGCCATTTGATCTTTAGACCTTTGGATGGTTAGATCCTTTCCGAAAGGCTAGGCTCGATACCAATTGAAGGTTTGCTCGGGAGAGTTTGAGTCACCCTAGAGGGGGTGAATAGGGTGAGGAAGTAATCTTGTGGAAATTCAAACTCTTTTGCCAAGTAGGAAACAGAATGCGGTTCTAAGTCAAAACAGAGTCGAAAAGTAGAGACTCAAAAGACTGAATAGATAGAAATGGGAAGTAAAGCAATCGCTTTAAGACAGTTTGAGTCTAGAATGAACTCGGAAAGTCAACACTTAGAGATTATGTGGAAACCCTCCTGGGGCGGAAAACCACGGACCATGTCAATCCAAACACGAAGCCAAATCCACTATTTTGAGTCCACAAAATACCGTGAACTGATCGAACCCGAGTTGCTCCCTTAGACAACTCTATACAAGTTTTCCTAGACTCGAAATTCCCTTATCCGATCTAGTACTTCCTAGCTGAGATAACCCTTACAGTTAGGGACAACTAAGCTGAGTTTACCCTTACAGCTTAGTCAAGGGACCTTACAAAGAATGTAAGAAAGAGTTTGTAATCGAGTACAAGACCTTACAACTCGAAGGTAATGAATTACGTAATAGGAGTTGTAAGTAGAAGATTGAGAATGAATACAAAGATTTTGCACAAGTACGTGTATTAACAATAGGTTCGGCAATCTTCAAGTCTTGTGAAGTGGCTTTTATTTATAGATGACTAGGCAGAGTAGCCGTTATCTTCATCTCGCTGACCGAGAGTCCTCTCGTGACCGTTGATAGACGCTTTCGAGTCACTCGTAAAGTATCCGTTGTAATGTGAACGTTGGACAACGGTTTAACTCTCTTGGAAGTCCCAAAACTACTAGCGGTGTCCTGAGAGGTAAGGTGAAAACCACCGGTAAGCTTGGCGTTCCAGTTTTCCAGATTTGGAAACAGACAGCTCCGACACAATCTTACGGGACCGAAGCAGAGAAGGTGAAAAGCCATGTCTCGCTGGTGATTTGACGTTTTAAAGCCAGGTTACTTTTGTGGTTTGAAAAGGTGTATCCTCGTTTGAATAACCTACAAAAGTAAATCAATTTTAGTTCTCAAAGTATAAAATACTTTGGTCCAAGATTAGACACGAGATAATAAAATAAATATGATAATTAATCAACTAATTATCCGAGTCGAAGAGAAGTGGAATTTTCTAAGTCCAATATCAATGATACTCGAATTCCATCCGACTTAGTCTAAGCGATAAATCAAGATAAGTAAAGAATATCGAGTGAGATAACTTGATATAGACTAAGTACGAAACAGACTAGAGATACCGACTCTAACAAAATAGAGCTTATAACCGTAAGTCGGATTCCGAGTGAGAAAAGACGAAATACTAGTCTATTCAATCTGCGATAAATCGAGTGATGCTTGAACTCGTAACAAAGAATCAATTTTCCGAGTCACTTACGGATAAGCAAGAAATATAAGAAGTAAGAGCTGTATCACTTAGAGAAGATACCATTTTACTCAAAGAAGTTTCGAGATACGAGAGAATGCCTTGGAATCAAAACTCTATAAGTATGAGATGGTTATACTCGATTCATTTAATGCAACTCATAAATGCATTGAGAAGTGTCCGAGTCTTCATTGGTTATATCCTTAAGCAACTAATCTGGCTTTGTTCCCGACTACCAACCCTCCCTCATGTAGTTTGTTCTTGAAAACCCATTTGGCTCCTATGGATGGGTGGTCGAGTAGGTCGTTTGGTCGAGTCCACACTTGGTTTCCTTGAAATAGAGTTAATTCTTCTTGCATGACCTCTACCCATTCAGGTTCAAGTAGGGCTTCTCGCATATTTTTAGGTTCAATTAATGAAATGAATGATGAAAATGCACATAGATTATACAAAGAAGAACGAGTTCTTACCCCATTGTTGATGTTTGAAATGATATTCTCGGGTTGGTGACTAGATGCATATTTGAAAGCTTTACCTGTCCTCTAATTTACAAGGTTTGTTGCTTGAATGATCTGATCTTTAGTTTGTTTAGCTTGTTGAACATCTTGATTAGTTTGATCTTTCGAGTAGTCCGAGCTGGCTCTTGAATTAGCTCATTCTGAATTGGTTGAGTTTCTTTATTCTTGTTCATTCCGAGCTCAACTTCAGCTATATCATCATCATCTCAGTTGAGCTTGAGATTTGAGAAAGTGGAATCACTTGTCATATCATGATCAATTTCATCAAAGATAACGTGAATACTTTCTTCCACTTTGTTAGTTCTCTTGTTAAAGATTCTATAAGCCTTACAATAAGATGAGTAACCCGGAAAAATACCTTCATCTAACCTTGCATAAATTTTAGTCCGATGTTCCTTACTCGTTGTTATGCACAAAGCATTTACATCCAAATGGTTTGAAGTAGGAAATGTTAGACTTCTTTTCTTTGTACAACTCATAGCATGTCTTCTTCGAATAAGTCCGATGAGGCATCTATTCGAGTGTGTAATTTGTTGTGTTGATTGCCTCAGCTGAGAAATAGTAAAGTACATAATTTTCAATCATCATTGTTCTTCCTATTTCTTCAAGGGTTTTGTTCTTTCTCTCCACTACTCCATTTTGTTGAGGAGTTCTCGGTGCGAGACAAGTTGTGCGAGATACCATTCTGGTCACAAAAGTCTGCAAATTCCGAGTAATCGAACTCTCTTCCATGGTCGAGTTCGAATTATCATGATCCGAGTTTTAGATTCCATTTGAATATTCCTACGGATCTTAGTGAATTCTTTGAATGTTTCATTCTTATTCTTCGAAAACACACCCAGGTAAATCATGAGAAATCATCAACAATAACTAGCACGTATTATTGACCTCCTAAGCTTTTGACAAGAATCTCACCACACAAATGCATATGAATCAATTCAAGCACTTTGAATGTGGATATTGTCTTGAGTGGCTTAAACGATGATCCGACTTACTTTCCTTTTGTGCATGCCTCACGAATTTTGTCTTTCTTAAATGCACGGTTAGGTAAACCTCGACTAATCCATGAGATATAAGCTTCTTAATGGTATGCATTCTAATATGGCCTAGTTTACGATGCCATGTCCAAGAGTCATCATTTAAAGATGCTTTTAAGCATGATAAATCTTGACTATAATCCGAAAGAGGAATGGTTTAAGTGTTACTTGACCTACCCGAGACCTTTGTCTCTTTAGTGATTTCATAAGAAATGAAGGAGTTGATCTAAGTGAATCTCACCTCTTGTCCTTTGTCACATAACCGACATATACTCAAAAGGTTGTACTTGAGCCCTTTGACAAGGTAGACTAGAGTGATCGAACTGTCTCCTTGACTAATCCTCCAATACCAACTATCTTGCCCTTGTTATATTGTCTCTAAATGTGACTTTTCCTCCTTACATTTCTTTTAATTTCGAGAAGTGTAAGACCCGCAATTTTGGGTTAGTAGTTATATGAGTTAAACTAATTACTTAGCCTTAATTAATTAAGGTGGGTCGAATAACCGAAATATCTACATGGATATATGTATTTGTGAATTTATTTGAGCGAATTGTTATTAGTTCAAGTAACTATTATTAGTGAAGCATATTAATTCCTTCCTCCAAATTTTCCGCCCAATTATGAGACCGCTTATGCTACGTATGTGGGTTAATTATTATTATGGTTAATAATAGAAGAGGGAAACAGGAGTGAGAAGGGGGCGATTAAGTGGTTAGATATGAATTTGATTAGTGTAAAAGTAAAAAGGTGTGGCCTTTCCTGGGAAGCCATAGTAGAGAGAGAGAGAAGACCAAAAGAGATAGGGAATCGGGGGAGCAAAAACAGAGAAGAACCAAACGAAGTAGGAGAAAAGAGAGAGGGATCGGGCGAGGGAGGACAGAGTGAGAGAGGGAGAGCGCACGAGTGTGAGAGTCGAAGAAGAGGCCCGAGGCTGGCGTACTAAACGGTAAACGGAGGAAAGACGGTCGGCGAATGCGAGAGGAAAGGGAGGGCAAGCGAGAGAAGTAGAGAGAGAGAGAGAGGGACAGCGCGCGAGTGTGAGAGTCGAAGAAGAGGCCGGAGGCTGGCATGCTGAATGACAAATGGAGGAAAGACGATTAGCGAACACGAGAGGAAAGGAAGGGCAAGCGAGAGAAGTAGAGAGAGAGAGAGAGGGAGAGAACGTGAGAGCCGATAAAGGGCGGCGGCCCACTCGAACAGCAAGAACAGCTGCGACCGGTGAGCAAAGGGAGAAAAAGAGGGGGATTGAGGAGCCAAACACAAACACAAAGAGAGAGAAGCCCGGTGAGATAGAGGGAAGGAGAAAGAAAGTAAAAGGAGAACGAGAGGCCGAGGAGGCCGGCGGACCCAAGGGCGAGCAGTCGGCGACACGGATAGGCGACGAGCCAAGAAAGAGCAACGGATTAAGACAGAGCGAGAGGCGAAAAGAGAACCCAAACTAGAGACAGACGAGAGAGAGTTCGAGAGGTTGGGAACCGGGAAAAAGGAATGCGACAAGGAAGGAGGACCGGCGAGTGAGCAAGCGAGGCGAGCGAAACCGAGACTAAGAAGAACGGGAGCAAGTGAGAGTAAGACGAGAGAGAGACAGAGATAGAACGAGATAAAGGGGAAGGCAGCGAACCAACCCGACTCTATTCAATCGACATCATGAAACCTAGAATTTGAGGTGCGTAGTCTTATACTCTAAACTATTAGTAATTTCGAAACCTAACTAGATTTATTGTGAATATTGAATGTTTGTTGTGAATACTCGAATGATTGTGCTAGAGGAAGTAGTTAGGGCTGAATTAGAACTTTAGAGAATCTAATTAAGTGTTAAGGCTGAATTGGTAAACTGGAGATTATGAGGAAGTTAGATTGCGTAGGTCTAGGGAGTAATATTGAAGTTTCCATTAGCAATTAAGGATAAAGAAGTTGCGATTTGGGTGCGAAGTACTTAGAGATTTCTTGAATTTGCAACGTTGGGAAATAATTACTAATATTGGGAAATAATGAATTAAAGTATAAAGGGGAGTATGAGTTCATACTGATTTATGTAGAATTGAGGCATGGGAGTGAGAAGCGGGTGATTGTTAGGATAATTGAGTTCAAAATATATTTAAATCCTTGAGGTTGAACTAAACTTGAAGATAAGCGGAGCTAGCGGAATTTGAGTGATGAAAGGAGATTAAGAGCTGTATGATTGAGTGTGGGCAAGAAAGAGTTGATTAATAAGGAAAAACATGAGATGGGAGTTTGAGGTAAAGATGGCAATTTTTGAGAAGTTGGGGCGTTGGAGTTAAGTGGTGATTACTTGTGGTTATTGTGGCTCAAAAACGTTTTAGTTCCTAAACTCATTAGGCTTGAAAGTGAATTAAGTTAAAGGGAATGCACTTTGGAATACAGAGGAGGAATGGGAAATTGGAGTATCAAGGGAGTATGTATCCATGTGGATTGATTTGTGGCATTGGAAACAGAGTACGACGAGAATTACTTATATGGAATAGGAGAATCATGCTTGAATAGAATATGGATGAATATGTGTATATGCTAAGCACTTGGGAGAACCCTTGAGTTAAAATATTAGCTTGGGATGCCAAGCCTTAGTATAGAAATGCTTGACTCTTGAAGTAACGTGATTCTAAAATAGTGCTCAAACGTTTGTTTTGAAAAGAATTCAAATGTTTATGCAAAATGCTACTTGAGTATGACTCTTGAGAAATGCCTTTCGAACTTGAAATTTGTTCTAAAGAAGCGAAACTTATTTGAGAAAGTGAATTTATAAGGGTGACACATAGTGTCATGCCTTCCATTGTGTTAAACTGATTTGAGAATGTTGTGTGATGTGAACGTGATGAATGATTGTGTGCAATTATTTTGAATTGACTTGGTCGGGATCATTTAGCATACCGAAGGGTTCTAATAGAGGTCCTCAAGTGTGAGGATGCCCGACGAGAAACTTCAGGGGAAGGGTTCTAACAAGGGTCCTACTGTATCAGGATGCCCTATCCGAGACTTTCTAGAAGATAGGTTGAAGACTCGGACACCTCTCAACGCATTTCGAGTTGTATTAAATGAATCGGTATAACCCTCTCATACTTATAGAGTTTTGATTCCAAGGCATTCTCTGTATCTCGAAACTTCTTTGAGTAAAATGGTATCTTCTCTAAGTGATACAGACTTTTTATATTTCTTGCTTATCCGTAAGTGACTCGGATAACCGATTCTTTGTTCCGAGTCCAAGCATCACTCGGACTTATCACGGATTGAATAGACTAGTATTTTGTCTTTTCTCACTCGAATCGACTTACGGTTATAAGCTCTATTTCGTTAGAGTCGGTACTTCGAGTTTGTTTTGTACTTAGTCTATATCAAGCTATCTCACTCGATATTCTTTACTTAGCTTGATTTATCGCTTAGACTAAGTTAGATGGAATTACGAGTATCATTGATATTGGACTCGGAAAATTCCACTTCTCTTCGAGTCAGATAATCGGTTGTTTAATTATCATAATTATTTTATTATTTGTGTCTAATCTTGGACCAAAGTATTTTATACTTTGAGAACCAAAATTGATTTACTTTTGTAGGTTATTCAAACGAGGATACACCTTTTTCAAACCACAAAAGTAACCTAGCTTCAAAACGTCAAATCACAAGCGGACATGGCTTTTCACCTTCTCCGCTCCAGTCCCAAAAGATTGTGTCGGAGCTGCTCTGTTTCCAAATCTGGAAAACCGAAACGCTAAGCTTAACGGTGGTTTCCACCTTATCTTTCAAGACACCGCCAATGGTTTTGGGACTTCCAAGAGAGTTAAACCGTTGTCCAACGTTCACATTACAACGGATACTTTCCGAGTGACTCGAAAGCTTCTATCAACGGTCACAGAGGACTCTCGGTCAGCATATGAAGATAACGGCTACTCGCCTGGTCATCTATAAATAGAAGCCATTTCACAAGACTTGAAGATTGCCGAACCTATTGTTAATACACATACTTGAGCAAAGTCATTGTACTTTCTTTCAATCTTCTACTTACAACTCCTATTCTGTAATTCATTACCTTTTGAGTTGTAAGGTCTTGTACTCGGTTACAAACTCTTTCTTACATTCTTTGTAAGGTCCCTCGACTAAGTCTGTAAGGGTAAACTCAGCTTAGTTATCCCTAGGTGTAAGGGTTATCTCAGCTAGGAAGTACTAGATCGAGATAAGGGAATTTCGAGTGTAGGAAAACTTGTATAGAGTTGTCTAAGGGAGCAACTCGAGTTCGATCGATTCACGGTATTTTGTGGACTCAAAATAGTGGATTTGACTTCGTGTCCGGATTGACACGGTCCGTGGTTTTCTCGCCCAGGAGGGTTTCCACGTAAATCTCCGAGTGTTTACTTTCCGAGTTCATTCTAGACTCGGACTCGTCTTTAAAGCATTTGCTTTTCTTGCCATTTCTATCTATTTAGTCTTTCCGAGTCTCTACTTTTCCGACTCTATTTTGACTCGAACCGCTACGTATTTTACTTGGCAAAAGAGTTTAAATTTCCACAAGATTTCTTCCTCACCCTATTCACTCCCCTCTAGGGTGACTCGGACTCTTCCCGAGCAAACCTTCATAGGTCACGGTCGCCTTTATTCGGGGTCGCGCCCAAAGAATTATGAAGTGCTAGTTCGAGTCCATAAAGCCCAAAAAGTTTATTCAGTTTTAAAAGAATCGTTAATGAGTGTGAAATCGCATTTTAAATGATTAAAGTGCTTGTGATCCATGTGTGATAAATTATTTCATGGCATTTTATTGAAAAGTACATAGATTTGTATTATGTTATTATGCTTTCACCGATTTCATTATTATGAGTAGTATGTGTAAAGAATTTCTGTTTTAAGGGTGTAAGACTTTCCGGTGAGCTCGTGGTTTGCTCAACCCCACAAATTTCCTCCTTTTCCCCTCCCCGAGTGTTGTAGGTACACTCTCGGAAGGTGTGTTATGTACTTAGCATATTCCGGACTCCCGCATGTCGTTTGTCGACTACATTGCTATCGCAGTGACTCAAGTTGCTGACGTGCATTCCATGTTTCAAAGTATTGTAGTTTATAGTTTAGTTCATATAGTTTGTACCGGATGTATAATGAACCATTTTGATTGTTTTAAGTTTTAAAGCATGATTGGTTGGACTCGGCGTATGGCCATTGAGTTGTATACTCGGAGTGGCTCGTCGAGTTATATTATGATTTTTATGCAGGGTTTTAAGGATTTAAGCCTAGGGGATAGTCCTTATTACAAACAGAACTTTACCGAAATTTTTAGAAAATGGCCAACTCTTTTGGAAAAATTTTCTCTATTACCTTAAGCTAGAATTAGAAAGCCAAACCAACACCTGAAAGAGCCTTAGGAGTTCCTTTGAGGAACCCCGGCGATGTAATACTCCTAGGGGATGTTTTGAGGTGTTACTAGAAGAGTCTTGAGTCTCTAGACATATGTCGTGAGCATCCACTGTCTAAGTACCAATTACCCTTTCATTTCGAGTGACTTGCAAAACAAAAACAAACTAACCCTTCACACTTCTTCTTACAAACCCAATAACTGTTTTTATTGAGGTCTTTTTTGAGGAAGAGCACTTTTGGGAACCTAGATTTGAATAATTTTAGGTTTGGTCTCATTCCGAGTCTTCTTTCTAGAGAATTGACTCTATGTCTCTTTTCTTTGAAGACCTTTCTTTTTGTAAACAGAGTTAAGAAGACTTTTTCATTAAAACTGGTATGGGATCAGTCCCTTTCCTTTGTGAGTGAATGGGACCATGCTCAACCTTCCTGAACATAATAGTTCTAGAATCGGTTTTCAAAAGATTGTTATAAGCGTTATTTTTCTCTTCACCATTGTATCCAATACCTTCTTTGCGAAATGAGATGAAGACTCAGGTGTAACTTTCTATCTCTCTTGGGTTTTGATTCTAAGTCATTCTAAGCCTTATAGAAACTTATGTCTAAGTTTTCATCCTGTTTTGATCCACTCGTAAATCAGTCTTTTAGCATAACACTCTAAACCGTGTTTCTTACCCACTCGGACTTCACTCGGAACCATCGCATGAGTAAATAATTACTCTACCACGTTTATTCCGATCTCTAAGTTAGTTTATTCATGGAGAATTATTTGCTTCACCAAGTTTATGTATCCTGATACTTTATTCTTTATAACTTGATCATCTTTAAGGATTGACTCAAGATGGAATCTGAACCTAATGAATGTTAGACTTAGAAAATTCCACTCTTTTAGGCTAAAGATAATTAAATCAAAGATAATTAACTGCTTAATTACTCTAATTTAATTATTATTTGTGCCTAATCTTGGACCAAAGTATTTTTATAATTTGAGTACCACTTTGATTTGCTATTGTAGGTTATTTAAACAAGCCTAATCTAAACCTAGGTTTCTAGTCGTTAAACACCGGTAGACAAATAATAGCTATTTCGGACTCGGCTCAAACACCGTGACAGGGTTGCTTGTTTCCAAAACTAAAAACTGCAACTTTGAGTCTAACGGTTGTTTCCACCTCGTTTTCAATCACCACCAGATGATTAGAGCATCTTTTGGAGCCAAGAACCGTTGTACAACGTTCACATCTCAAGATCTTTTCGAGTGACTCAAAATAGTCATTACAATGGATAGTGAAGATCACCAGTCCAAAACAAGTGTCAATGATTATTTTGCCTGGATGTTTATAAATAGAAGCCATTCCACAAGACTTGAAGATTGCTGCTGAACATGTGATATACACTTGCTTAATGCACTCGTACTTAATCTTCACCTCAATTCCTAATTTGTAATCGCTTATCTTCCGATTGTAAAGAAAGTCTTATAATCACTTACATTCTTTTCTTACTCTCTTTCTAAATCCCTTGATCGAGCTGTAAGGGGTAACTTAGCTAAGTTGTCCCCGATTGTAAGGGTTAACTCGATCAGGAAATACTAGATTAGATAAGGCAACTTTTGAGTCTAGGAAAAACATGTAAAGGAATTGTCTAAGGGAGCAATTCGTTAAGAGTCGGTCCTTTGTAATTGAGGATTCAATTAGTGGATTTGACTTGGTGTTTGGATTAGCACTGTCTCGTGGTTTTCTGCCGCAGGGGATTTTCTACGTATTTCTAAGTATCTATCTTTCTAAGTCCAATCTAGACTCGGAATCCGTTGTCCTTCTATTTTTTGCAAAAAAGTTTGTTTTTTATTTAAAATCTTCCATCACCCTATTCACCCCCTCTAGGGTGACTTAGCCTCTCCAAAAGCAAACCTTCAATTGGTATCAAAGCCTAACCTTTCATGAGGATCTCACAATCTAAAGGTTCAAAGATCGAATGGCTTAGAACAATGGAGAGTTCGATGAAGGAAGATTATCTACTAGACCACTTAAGTTCAAGGGGTCAAACTTTGCACATTGGAAGAAGATGATGAAATGCTTTCTAATGGATAATGATGAAGAAGTCCCAACATCATCAAGGATGGGAACTTCATCCCAATGAACATGGAAGGTGTAAGATCCATGCCTAAAGATAAATCTGTGTACACCATCGAAGAGATTGAGAAGTTCGAAATAACTTCAAAACCATGAACATACTAATGTGTGCCATCAACTCAGAAGAATACAACAGCCTCTACTTGTGACACAGCCAAAGAGGTGTGGGATACACTTGTGAACACCTATGAAGGAACAAGTCATGTAAAGTAGGCGAAGATAAGTCAATATCTTCATAAGTATGAGCTATTTAGAATGGAGCTAGAAGAAAACCTCTCTTAAATGTATGTTCGGTTCACTGAGATTACTAACAATCTCAAGTCTCTGGGTAGAAAGATCTCACACGAGGAAATGGTTAGAAAAATTTTGAGAAGTCTACCAAAGAGAAAATGGGGTCCTAAGATGACAGACCATTGAAGAGGCTCAGAATCTCTCTCAACTGAAGCCAAACGAGCTCATTGGGAAGTTACTTACTCATGAGATTCACCTAGAAGAAGAGGATGCCGAGGTCAGCACCAAAAATAACATTGCGCTGAAGGCCTTAGAAAGTAGACGTCAAAGTCCGAGCTCCTTAGAATCGAAGAGGATCCCATGGCACTCATTACACGAGGCTTCAAAAAGATGATAAAGTACAAGAAGTGGTAAAAGAGGCTAAAGCAAGAGTTCTATTAGAAAGATAAGAAGGACAGGAAAGGTAAATACTCATCCCCTTCAAAGTTATCTTTAACTAACTCTGGTTGTTTTGAATGTGGCAGCAAGGAGCACATTGTGCAGGACTGTCCAAAGAGAAAAAGGATAGAAAGAAGAAAAAGTCTATGATGGGTACCTAGAGTGATGATGACTTATTTGAATAAGATGATTCTAATGACTCGAAGTGTCTTATGGCACCGACGGACTCGTAAGCTGAATCTGAGTCAAATAATGACAACTTAGATATTTAAGACACAAGTCCTCGGGAGGTAATTGAATACTTCCTTAAGTTCTCTAAAGTAGATTTGGCTAGATATATTTTTACTTTGGAAGATAAGTCCAATTCGACTCCTCGGATTTTAATGAACAACTTGAATCTCTTACTACTAAGAGTAATGTTTTGAAAAATGAGTTAGAAAACTTTAGACAAAATCTAAAGGTACTCGAGACTAGTGCTCAAGACAATGAGACCGAGTCCGAGTCACTCGCAACGGAGAATGAGCAACAGAAAAGGAAGCTCAATAAGTCTTAAGAGATGGTTTTAAAACTCACTTAAGGTTAGAAAAACCTTGATCTTTTACTAGGCTCTCAGTGTGTCTCATTCAGAATAGAAGGTCTTGGTTACAATACGAAGAGGAATCTAATTCCTATTCTAGTCTTTTCAAAACCGACTCGTAGAACCGTGAAGTTTAGGAGGGCTTAGAATGGTCCCATTCACTTGCATAAAAAGAGGACTAAGCCCAAACCAGCTTTATAGGAAAAAGCCTTCTCCAACTGTTTACAAAAGAAAGGATTTTCAAAGAAAAGAAACACAGCACTCAGCTTTCTAGAAAGAACACTTAGAATCGGACTAGACCCAAAATCATTTAAATTTGGGTTCCCAAAAGTTCTCTTCCTCACAAAAGGACCATAGTAAAGGGAGTTAGTGGGCTTGTAAGAGGAAGTGAGAAGGGTTAGTTTACCAAAGGGCTTAAGTACAATCTCCTTAGCATTTCTCAACTATGTGACAAAGGTCAAGAGGTAAGGTTCACTCGGACCAATTGTTATATTTCGAATGCCGTCACCAAAAGGACTAAGCTCTTAGGTCTAAGGTTAGGTAGCACTTATACTATCCCTCCTTCAGATTCTAGTCAGAATTTATCATGCTTAAAAGCATCTTTGAATGATGATTCATGGACTTGGCATCGTAGACTAGGTCATATTAGCATGCATACTATCAAGAAACTTGCATCTCATGGATCGAATAGGGGCTTACCTAACTATGTATTCGAAAAATATCAAATTTGTGAAGCGTCCATAAATGGGAAGCAAGTTAGGTGATCTTTCAAACCACTCAAAAAGTTATCTACATCTTAAGTTCCTGAGTTAGTTCATATGGATTTGTGTGGTGAAATTCCGTGAAAAGCCTAGGAGGTAAATCATATGTACTTATTATTGTTAATAATTATTCATGAATTACTTGGGTGTGTTTTCTAAAGAACAAGACTGAAGCCTTCAAAGAGTTCACTAAGATTTGAAGGAAAATTCAAGTGGAGTCTCGAGACCGAGATCAAAAGGATTCGAACCGACCATGGAAGGGAGTTTGACTACTTAGAATTTGAAGATTTCTATGATAAGAATGACATCTCCCATAACTTCTCTGCACCAAGAACTCCTCAACAAAATAGAGTAGTGGAGAGAAAGAACAAAACTCTTAAAGAAATAGGAAGGACCATAATGATTGAAAATTATCTACCCTACTATTTCCGAGTCGAGGCAATCAACACAGAAACTATACACACAACAGATGCCTCATCAAACCCTTCTTGAAGAAGACACCCTTTGAGCTATACAAGGGAAAGAGACCCAACATCTCCTACTCTAGACCATTTGGATGTAAATTCTTTATGCATAACAATCGTAAGGAACATCCGACCAAGTTTGATGCTAGATCGGATGAAGATATATTTCTAGGTTACTCATCTCATAGTAAAGCTTATCGAAATTTTAAGTAAAGGACTAACAAAGTGGAAGAAAGTATCCACATTGTCTTTGATAAGATTGATCTTTGCAGGATAAGTGAATCCACAGCTTTAGATCTCAAGCTTAACATAGATGAAGATGACATTGTTGAAGCCGAGCTCGTAAAGAGTTCAAATTGAAGAACTGAGGCAACTCAAAATGCTGTGACTCAAGATGAAAAGGTTCAAGAGCCAGATTAGAATGTTGAACAAAAAGCCAATGCAAAGGCTAAGCCAGAACAACCAACCGAAGATCAACCTATTCAACGAACAAACTTGGTGAATCGGAAGACAAGTAGAGCTTTCAAGTATGCATCTAGTCACCCACCTAAGAACATATATTCCGATATCAACAAGTGAGGTAAGAACTTGATCGTCTTTTCATAATCTGTGTGCATTGTCTACATTCATATCATTAACATAACCTAAAAATGCACTACAGGAACTAAATGAACCTGAATGGGTAGTGGTCATGCAAGAAGAGCATAATCAATTTGAAAGTCTAGACTCGACCAAACGACCTTCCGACCACCCAAGTAATAGGAACCAAATGGGTTTTCAAGAGTGAACTTGATGAGGAAGGGTTGGTAGTTAGAAATAAGGCTATACTAGTTGCTCAGGGGTATAACCAAGAGGAGGGAATTAATTGTGGGACAACCTTAGCACCTATTGCTAGGATTAAGGCAGTTAGAATTATCTTAGCATTTACATCTAGTATAAACAACAAGCTTTCTCAAATGGATGTCAAATGTGCATTTCTCAATGGTTATATTCAAGAAGAAGTTTATGTTGAGTAACCCCTGGATTTGAAAACTCGAATTTTGAAATCATGGTTTGAAATTGCAAAAGGCTTTATATGGTCTTAAACAAGCTCCTAGAGCTTGGTATGAAAGACTAAGCAGTTTATTAGTGGAGAATAATTTCAAAAGAGGTTAGATTCACAAAACTCTTTTAAAAAAAAATTAAAGGGGAATGATTTTCTTATCATTTAGATCTATGTTGATGACATTATTTTTGGAGCTACTAATGAAACTCTATGTCAAGAGTTTTCTAAGTTGATGAGATAAGAGTTCCGGATGAGCATGATGGGAGGACTCAATTTCTTTCTTGCTCTGCAAATCCCATAAGACAAGGATGACATCTATGTCCATCAATATAAGTACACCAAGGAGCTATTAAAGAAATACAAGCTACCAGATGTGAAGCATACAACAACACCTATGAGTAGCACTTTGAAACTGGACTTAGACGAGAAAGGTAAAACAAGTAGATCGAAACTCTATAGAGGTATGATTGGATGCTTGCTTTATCTCACATCTAGAAGGCCAGATATCTTGTTCAATGTCTCCCTTTATGAAAGATTTTAAGCTAATCCCAAAGAATCGCATCTCACTACGGTGAACGTAATTTTGAGATATCTTGCATGGACTTAGAATCTTGGTCTATGGTTTTCAAAGAACTCGGAACCGACTCTCACTAGATACTCAGATGCTAACTATGTTGGATGCAAGGTTTCACAAGGCAAAGGTAAAGAGCCTACCTCGGATCCACCAAAGCACTTTGTCACCCAACGCTTTATCCTGGACGATCGCTTTTCCCTAAAATATTTTTTTCTTAGCTGAAACACATCCTCAAAATAGGAGTGTATTCATATCTTTGTTTTTGTAAGTACATTTACCTAGACCTAGTGACTCGAGTTCTATGCTCACATGACTACCTCGAAGGTGTCATCACCTCTCTTGTCCAAGGTAACACCATTCGCATCAATCTTTGCTTACTTCATGCAATTTTTGATGTGAAGGCCCTCTTTCTCAATTCTAACCTTGTTCTATTCAATGAAGTAGCTAACGACTTCATTGAAAAATACGCCAAAGTGGTTCCCGAGTCAAGAAAGAACTTTTATGTGACTCGGATGAAATCAAAAGCTAGGCTTATGTGTTTTATTCTCGATGAGAACTTTCTTCTCTCATCATTCTTGTAAAGATAACCCCAACTCCAAAGTTCTTAAGGTTATCTATGATATTCTTGAGGGCTACGAAGTAGATCTCTTTCCTTTTATTCTACAGAGAGATGGCAACCGTGCTCGCTCGCTCTAAGAAGTCTACTCCATATCCTTTCGTGGCACTTTTAACCGCTGTTTTCAAACAATTTCAGATCCCTCTTCCCTATCACCCCAATGCTTGCTTAGAGGGTACTCGTTTGTCTTGTTAGGACCGAGCTTACGAGTTCAGGATACCCGGAAGTTAAACCCGGTGTCGGGCTTCATGCGTCGAGTGACCTCCTCCACCTCGGACTCGGACTTCTCCGGAGGTACCACTTTTACCTGCTGGACCTTCGTTTCTCTACCCATTCCTTTTGTTGAGCTACTTTCACAAATAGCCAACAAGTTTGCTTCTCTAGTCGAAGTGTTGCAATCAACCCCGATGTCATTCAAGGGCTTCATTCTAACACTAATTCCGATGTAGAAACAAGCATAGTCTCAGCTCGGACATAATCAAGAGCTCTTTTATGAGATCAAGGAGGTCATCAAGGAACAACGAGAACAGATCGGACGCCTCCAAGAGCGCAGTGTCTAAGGCAGCTGAGGACTCGTAATCCTCTAAAACTTCCGAGGAGTGTCCACTACTTCCGAATCTTAATTAGTGTAGACATCTAAAAAGTGTCGTCCCTTATCTCTTTATTTTTGTATTTTATTTTGTTAACCCGATAATGAAATCCGCAATCATGTTTGAGAATTTGAATCTCGGAATTTGATCGATTCTTACTACATAAGCTAGTAAACCACAAAGAACCCCCAACACCAAATAAATAGCCTTTTGCTTTGGGTCGGTGCATAAATCCTCTTTTTCTGGTCGATCGAAGAAGCAGTGCCGAGCCTTTAGAGACAATGGAGTCCAATATCGTGTGCCTGGAAATTCCAAGTTCGAATACCACATTTTACTTTTTTCCAAATTAGACAAAGAGTCGAAGACATGGAGACGGTGTTAAAGCGTTGCATTTCATGATCATAAGTATCAAAGTGCCGCATTTAAGCTTCACAAGACAGTCCACACAAGACTAGAAGCATCTCCTCTCAAAATGACGTCGTGGCTGGTGCCTCGCCTTCTACAAGCATTAAGTGCAACGTTGCGTTTTGGCTTGGAGTGTCCCTTGGAAACGCACTAGGGCACAAAACCCTAGGGGCGCCCAGGTGGTCGGCGCCTACCAACCGGATTCTATCCGGTTTTATCACCTTCTTATCTTGTTCAATCTCTTAGGATTTGGCCCAATTTATTTTCAGCTGCTTGGATGACTCGATGGAGGCAAACCCTAGCTCATTAGTGACCTAGGTCCTCTCCTCGTAAATAGAGAGCTTTGCCTCTCATTCCCATACTACTTCCTGTCTTAGCATCATGCTACAAAAAGCTATCCTCAGCACTAGTACATAAGCATCACTCGCCGAAATCATTACCTTCCTCTCACCTTCTATTTATTCACCAGCTAAAGAATATTTGATTACTTTGATCTCTCGGGCACTTATTCAACTCGATCGTTACTATACCCTACACACATATCTCACAAAAAGCCCTTTTCTTTACTCCGTCACTGTTGCATCAAGAGATCCAAGTGTGGAAATCCAAATCAGCAAGGCGGGACAACCTAAGGGCAATTATTCAGTCTTCAAAGGGTTTATTTATTTTCATGCTTTTTATCGCTTTCCGTATGATGGTTTAAGAGATGTAATCGCTCTTTTTAATTCCTCCCCAACCGATGTAATTCTTTTTGTTTTCGTTTTTCTTTTCTTTATTGCTTTCTTTACCGCTTTCTTTATATTATTTATTATGTTTGGTTGCTTTTATTTATCATCGTAATATGCCGCTTGGTTGTTTGTTTTACATCATTTCAATTCACTACTCGAATTAGTAATGGCCGTCTTCGGATCGGCGGAATGGAAAGGTTTTCCTCTCGTTTTCGAACATCGTCTCCGAATTTGATTTTTGGTTCAAAGACCGACTGAGTCTATTTTTAGACTATTTTAATCTTAGTTTTCCCTACTAAGATTGGAAGAGTAAGCTTTTGTTTTTGTTAGTTTTTCTTTCCTAGAAATTGACTGATGACTCGCTTATTTTATGTCTCATTGAATCTTCATCCTAGTTGTTTTCTCGAATGTAGGGGTAAAAATTAAGGTTATGGATCCGCCAACCGGGCAGAGACCGAGGCGCATTCCATCTCGCCATGACCTCTAGCCTGCGCTGGCCACCCTTAGGTATGGGCCACGGCCGCACCTTGGGGACAGGTCGGTGAGGCTTCGGTCCGGATTGGTGTCTTCACACCGATCCGACCCTAAAGCCTCACGCAAAAGATAAACGCTAATTCTATTTATCCCTTAATTAGGAAACAATATCCCGAGAATTCTGAAATAATTCTAAAATTAAATGGTTAATAAAATCGCCATTCAAATTTGACTAATTCACTTTAAATCATATTTAATAAAACTCTGAAATCTTAATAAAAGGTTCATCCCCACATTCCAAAATCAACTTTCTAAAACCATCTTCAAAAATCAATCTTTAAAAAGAGAGACCCGACACAAGTGGGGAAGCTCGGCAGCCTCTATTCCTATAGTGCCCACTCCACTCGGGGACAAATCGTTTATTAAGAGGGCGAAACTTGAAAATTTTAGTGAGTTTTAATGATGTGCTTGCATTAGGCATCCCACATTTAGCAACCTTTGAACTAGTTTGAATATTATTTTGGACCCTAGGAAAACTTTATTGTACCGCTCGTGTAACCTTTCTAGAGAGAGGCCCCACTCGGTTCCTTTAGGCGGTCCCAACTAGGCCTCATTGCTCGAGAAAACGGTACCTCCTCCCTCGTAACACGCACTCTCGGGCTAAACCCTTTGGTTCACCGAGAGGCACCGAGAATTCTAGCTTATATCCTTATCCGTGCAATCCATGGGGACCAAATTCTCGTACTATGTGTCACCATGTATTCAAACCCTTGAACTCTTTGACCATAGAAATTTTTGGACTTTTAAGTGTCACCCAAACTTCATTTGCATGCTTGAATGAGTGTATACAATTTTAGATTTGATCTTCTGCTTGTGAGCCTTTAGGGATAGGTAAGGAGCGCTGATTAGACCCTTGCATGGGTGGAAATAAAATGCTTTAATAAATTTCCTTGAGTCGATCCATTATGTATATTTAACCAAAAGTCAAAACTCCTTCTCTTATTAGGGTTGGTCCATTCTTTGCATTTCCGTGCCATTCTAAAATGTTTTGCTTAATAGCCTAAGCAGTTGTTATTTGTGAAAGGGCCTTATCGAAAGTCCTCTTCTCTTTTCAAATTGTTTAGTCCTTTTTCTTTTACATTCTTAATTTCCATTTGCATTAGCCAAATAAAATCATCTCATTCTAGGTGAGTCCATTTGTATTTCTCAAATAAAATCATCTCATATTAAGAGAGTCTATTTGTATTAGCCAAATAAAAACCATCTCATTTTAGGAGACTTCATTTACATTAGCCAAATAAAATCATCTAATTTTAGGTGAGTCTATTTGCATTAGCCAAAGAAAATCATCTCATATTAGGCGAGTCCATTTTCATTAGTCAAATAAAATTATCTCATTTTAGGTAAGTCCATTTGCATTAGCCAAATAAAATCATCTCATATTAAGAGAGTCCATTTGTATTTGCCAAATAAAAACCATCTCATTTTGGAGAGTCCATTTGCATTAGCCAAATAAAATCATCTAATTTTAGGTGAGTCCATTTACATTAGCCAAAGAAAATCATCTCATATTAGGCGAGTCCATTTTCATTAGCCAAATGAAATTATCTCATATTAGGTGAGTCCATTTGCATTAGTTAAATAAAATCATCTCTTATGAAGACTCGTACACCGCATAACACTTTCTCGAGACGTCCGATAGGAATCGGTATAACAATTTCTTACTTGTAGAGTTTTGCTTCCAAGGCATTCTCTCGTACCTTAGAAACTTTTCTGAGTGATATGGTATCTTATCTTAGTGTTACAGTATTTATTTCATGTATTTCTTGCTTACTCTTGAGTGACTCGTAAAACGGATATTTGTGTCTCACTCGCTTCCGAGTTCCTCAATTTATCGCATACCGATTAGACTAGTTTTCCGCTCGGATCCGACTTCATGTTATTTGGTCTATCTTGCTGAAGTCGGTGCTTCTAGTCCGATTCATGTTTAGTCTATCTCAAGTCATTTCACTCGATATTCTTTACATTACTTGATACTTTGCTTAGTCTAACTCGGATCGAATTTTGAGTTATATGGATATTAGACCCGTAAAATTCCACTCACTTTCCGACTTAGATAATTAGTCGGTTAATCATCGTTATTATTTTATTATCTCGTGTCTAATCTTGGACCAAAGTATTTTATACTTTGAGAACCAAAATTGATTTTCTTTTGTAGATTATTCAAACGAGGATACACTTTTTAAACTACAAAAGTAACCGGCTTTAAAACGTCAAATCACCAACAGACATGACTTTTCCTCTTCTCTGTCTCGGTTCCAGAAGATTGTGTCGTGGCTGTCTATTTCCAAATCTGGAAAACTGGAATGCCAAGCTTAACGGTAGTTTCCACCTTATCTTTTAAGACACCGCCAATGGTTTTGGGACTTCCAAGAGAGTTAAACCGTTGTCCAACGTTCATATCACAACGGTTACTTTCGAGTGACTCGTAAAGCTTTTGTCAACGGTCACAAAGAACTCTCGGACAGCAGAAGAAGATAACGGCTACTCGCCTGGTCATCTATAAATAGAAGCCAACGTTCAAGACTTGAAGATTGCCGAAATTACCGTTAATACACGTACTTGAGCAAAGTCATTGTATTTACTTTCAATCTTTTACTTACAACTCCCACTCTATAATTCATCACTATCCGAGTTGTAAGGTCTTGTACTTAGTTACAAACACTTTCTTACTTTCTCCGTAAGGTCCCTTGACTAAGTCTGTAAAGGTTAACTCAACTTAATTGTCCCTAGTCGTAAGGGTTATCTCAGCTAGGAAGTACTAGATCGGATAAGGGAATTTCGAGTCTAGGAAAACTTGTAAAGAGTTGTCTAAAGGAGCAACTCGGTACAGTCAGTTCACGGTATTTTGTGGACTCAAAATAGTGGATTTAACTTCGTGCTTGGATTAGCACGGTCCGTGGTTTTTGCCGCAGGAGGGTTTCCACGTAATCTCTAAGTGTTTACTTTCCGAGTGCATTTTAGACTCGGACTATCTCAACGCCTTTGTTTACTTTGCCACTTTACTCTAAGCGGCTTTTCCGAGTCTATACTTTATCGACTCGATTTTGACTCGAATCCATTTACGTATCTTATTTGGCAAAAGAGGTTGAATTTCTCTGAAAATCCTCCATCACCCTATTCACCCCCTCTAGGGTGACTCGGACTCTCCCCGACCAAACCTTCAATTCGTATCGAGCCTAGCCTTTCGGAAAAGATCTAACCATCCCAAGGTCTAAAGATCAAATGGCTTAGAACACCGGAGGGTTCGATGAAGGAAGATCTTCCAACGGACCACCAAAATTCAAAGGATCAAACTTCGGGCATTGGAAGAAACTCATGGAATGTTTTCTCATGGATTATGATGAAGATGTATGGGAAATCATACAACAAGGAAACTACATTCCAATGAACACGGAAGAATTCAGAATCATCCCCAAGACTAAGGCCGAATTCACTCGGGCGAAGCGAGAAGTTCGAAAAAACTTCAAGGCTATGAATATTCCGATGTGCGCCATTAGCTCAAAAGAATACAATCGAGTGTCCGCCTGCGACTCAGCAAAAGAAGTGTGGGACACACTTGTCAACACTTACGAAGGCACTAGCCAAGTCGGACAAGCGAAGATCAGCCGAGTATCTTCGTAAATACGAGCTATTTAAGATGGAGCCGAAGAAAACATCACTCGGATGTTCATTCGATTTGCTCGAGATTACTAACAATCTCAAATCACTGGGTAAGAAGACTTCCCACGAAGAAATGTGCATAAAGATACTCGAAGTCTACCCAAGAGAAGATGGGGTCCCAAGGTGATCGCCATAGAGGAAGCTCCGAACGTCTCACTCTTAAAGCCGACGAGCTCATCGGAAAGCTTCTCACACACGAAATCCACCTAGAAGAGGAGGATGCTGAGGGCAATACCAAAAGGAACATAGCACTGAAAGCCTCGGAATTCAAAGAAGCAAATCCGAGCTCCTCCGACTAAGAAGATGATCCCATGGCACTCATTGCAAGAGGCTTCAAGAGAATAATGAAGCGTAAAAGATGGGACAAAAGGCCAAAAGAAGAATTCTACAAGAAAGATAAGAAGGACAGAAAAGGTAAGTACTCTTCTCCTTCAAAGTTATCTTTATCTAAGAATTTTGGATGTTTTGAGTGTGGCAGCAAAGACCACATAGTCAAAGACTGTCCGATAAGGAAAAGGGACAGAAAGAAGAAGAAGGCTATGATGGCAACATGGAGCGATGAGGACTCATCGGAAGACGACGAGGACTCGGACGACTCGAAATATCCGATGGCAATTTCGACTCGTAAGCTGAAAGGGAGTCGACTCGGACTCATACAATGAGGAAACTAATCCTCAAGAGGTAATTGATTACTTCCTAAAATTTTCAAAAGTTAATTTAGCTAAATACATTTTTACTTTGGAAGAAAAGTCCAATTCCGATTCTTCTCAATTCAATGAACAACTTGAGTCAATTTCTTCTGAGAGCATTTCTTTGAAAAATGAATTTGAAAACCGAGATTCACACTTAGAGAACTCAAGACTAGTGCTCAATCTAATGAGACTGTGTTTGAGTTACTCGAGAAAGAAAATGAGCAGACTAAAGCAGAAGCTCATTGAGTCTCAAGATCTGGTTTTAAAGTTTACTCAAGGTCGAAGAACCTTGACATGCTCTTAGGATCTCAATGTGTCTCCTTCAGAAAAGAAGGTCTTGGTTTCAACAAAGAGGAGGAATCTAATTCCTACTCGTAATCTGTTTAAAAAGGATTCCCGAGTCGTGAAGTTCGGGAAAGCTGAGCATGGTCCCATTCACAAAAATGAAGGGAGGACTAAGCTTATAACTGTTTACAAAAAGAAACCATCTTCTCCTGTCTCAAAGGGAAAGGTTTTCAAAAAGAAAGAGACACGGACTCAGCTCTCTGCAAGGAAGACTCGGAATCGGACAAAACCCAAAGTCATTTAAATCGGGTTCCGAAAAACCTTCTTCCTCGGAAAAGGACCACAAGTAAAGAATGTTACTGGTTCGTTAGAGGAAGTGAGAAGGGTTAGATTCTCTCTGTTTTGTAGGTCACTCAAAAGAGATCAAAAGGACATCGGTACCTTGACGAGTGGATGTTCACGCCACATGTCGAGAGATGCATGACTCTTTTCTCGAGTTGGAAAAACATAAAGGAGGAAAGGTCACATTTGGAGATGATAGCAAAGGCAAGATAGTTGGAATAGGGAAGATTGGAAAAGGATGCAATCTGGTCAGTCCAGTTTATCTTGTCAAAGGATTAAAATACAATCTACTCAGTATCTCCCAACCGAGCGATAAAGGTCAAGATGTAAGATTCACTCGGACCAACTGCTACATTTCGATGTTACCACCAAGGAGATCCAGCTTTCAGGTAAAAGATCGGGTAACACCTACATCACTCCCCTTTCGACCCAAGTCGAATTTATCGTGCTTAAAAGCATCTATTCACGATGACTCTTGGACGTGGCATTGTAGATTAGGCCATATTAGCATGCATACTATCAAAAATTGGCATCTCACAGTCTGGTTGGGGTTTACCTAACTGTGTTTTTGAGAAGGATAAAGTTTGTGAAGCATGCACCGGAGGGAAACAAGTCAGATCTTCATTCAAATCCCCGAAGTCGGTTTCCACATCCAAAGTGCTTGAGCTACTGCACATGGATTTATGTGGTGAAATTCTCGTTAAGAGCCTCGGAGGTAAATCATATATATTTGTTATTATTGATGATTATTCTTGATTTACCTGGGTGTGTTTTCTTAAGCACAAAAATGAAGCGTTCAAGGAGTTCAGCAAGCTCGTAGAAAAATCCAAGTTGAGTCTCGGACTCGGATCCGGAGAATTCGAACCGACCATGGGAGGGAGTTCGACTACTCGAATTCTCGAGTTTTGTGACAAAAATGGCATCACTCACAACTTCTCAGCACCAAGAACTCCTTAACAAAATGGAGTAGTAGAGAGAAAAACAGAACCCTTGAAGAAATAGCAAAGACGATGATGATTGAGCACAACTTACCTTACTATTTCGGGCTAAGGCAATCAACACGACCAACTATACTTTAAACAGATGCCTCATCGGACCCATTCCGAGGAAAACCCCTTATGAGCTCTACAAAGGGAAGAAACCAAATATTTCCTACTTCCGACCATTTGGATGTAAGTGCTTCATTCATAACAATGGTAAGGATCACCCGACCAAGTTTGATGCTCTGGTCGATGAAGGAATTTTTCCGGGTTATTCGTTTCACAAAGAAAGCTTATCGCATTTTCAATAAGAGAACTAACAAAGTGGAAGAAAGCATCCATGTTGTATTTGATGAGCTTGAACAGGAAAAACCAAGTGAGTGTTCATATTCTGAATTGAAACTCAAGAAAGATGATGATGAAACCGAGCTCACAAAGACTCAAACTCAAGCGACTCGTAATGAAGTCACTGCGACCGAAGTGACTCGTGAATGAGACAACTAAAGAGCCTCGCTCGTAATGAACAAGCTAATGAAGAAGCTCACTCGGAACAAGCTTCCGAAGATCGGGTAGCTCAGCCCACAAATCTCTTGAATCGGAGAACTGGTAAAGCCTTCAAGTTTACTTCTAGTCATCCACTAGAAAACATAATATCCGATATCAACAAGTGGGGTAAGAACTCGTTCCTCTCTTCAAAATCTATGTGCATTCACTGCATTCATTTCATTAACTCGAACCCAGAAATGCACTAGAGGCCCTTAATGAACCTGAATGGGTAGAGGCCATGCAAGAGGTACTCAATCAATTCCAAAGAAACCAAGTCCGGACTCGACCAACCGACCATTTGACCACCCAGTTATAGGAACCAAATGGGTTTTCAAAAACAAACTAGATGAGGGTGGAGTGGTGGTCGAAACAAGGCTAGACTTGTGGCACAAGATTACAATCAAGAAGAAGGAATTGATTGTGGGAAACATTTGCATCGGCTGCCGTAATCGAAGTTATTAGAATCTTGTTGGCATTTGCATCCAACATGCATATTAAATTATATCAAATGGATGTTAAGTGTGCCTTTCTCAATGGTTTTATTGAAGAAGAAGTTTATGTCGAGCAGTCTCCTGGTTTTGAAAACTCAGAATTTCCAAATCATGTTTTGAAGCTCCAAAAGGCTCTCTATGGTCTTAAACAAGCCCCTCGAGCTTGGTATGAAAGACTAAGTAGCTTCTTGGTTCAAAATTATTTTAAGAGAGGTCAGATCGACAAGACTCTATTTATAAAAACCAAAGGGAAAGATTTCCTTATTGTTCACATCTACGTTGATGATATTATCTTCGGTGCTACTAATGAATTTTTGTGTCGAGAATTTTCTCGAGTTGATGAATCAGGAATTCCAAATGAGTATGATGGGAGAACTCAATTTCTTCCTTGGTTTACAAATCAAACAAGACAAAGATGGAATCTATGTCCATCAATCAAAGTATACCGAGGAACTGCTGAAGAAATATAAACTTCAAGATGCAAAGCACGCATCTACACCCATGAGCAAGCAGTATAAAGCTTGACTTAGACGAGAAAGGTAAAGCAATAGATCGAAACTTTATAGAGGTATGATTGGATCTTCACTATATCTTACTTCAAGCCGGCCCGACATAATGTCCAAGTGTTTGTTTATGCGCAAGATATCAAGCTAACCCAAAAGAATCACATCTCACTACGGTGAAAAGAATATTCGGATATCTTGCAGGAACTCGTAACTTAGGTCTATGGTATTCCGGAGACTCGGAACCGACTCTCAATGGATACTTAGACGCAGGCTATGCTGGATACAAAGTTGATCGAAAGAGCACATCCGGAGCTTGCCAATTTCTAGGTCACTCCCTAATATCTTGGCACTCAAAGAAGCGTAACTCGGTAGCTCTATCAACCGCTGAAGCTGAGTATATTGCAGTTGGAGCATGTTGCGCTCGGATTTTATAGATAAAAAACACTTGAGGGATCTCGGACTTTCTTTCAAATTAGTTCCAATCAAGTGTGACAATCGGAGTGCAATTAGCATCACCAAGAATCCAGTCCAACACTCGAAGACAAAGCATATCGAGGTTAGATATCACTTCTTACGAGATCATTCTGAAAAGGTGATATTGAACTTGAGTTCATTCCTACTAATCTTCAATTAGCCGATATCTTTACTAAGCCTCTTGGTGAAGATCAATTTTTTTATTTGGAATGAGCTTGGTATGTTAAATGCATAACCGTGTAATATTTCTTGTGATAATCTCATTGCATGATTATATATTATGTGTTTTCAAATAACCATTAACTCAGTTGATTCAGTGATACTCGGGTTAGTAGTTATTTCTTGTTTCGAGTCACTCGTAAATCCATCCGAGTCACACTCGACGTAGAGAAAATTTGGACTTCAAATTTTCTGAAATTATATCTAGATAAGAGGAGAATTTCGGACAATATTTTCAAAATCGTTTTGTCTCTCTCTCTCTCGAGCACTCGTGATCGGACGATAGCCGTGGATCTCTAACTGCTAGAATCTTAATTGTTGAGAAGAGAACCGTCACACCGGTCTACGATGACCGATGGACAAGCCGAGTCGAACGAGTTATACTTAACGGATAGTTAACGGGCGTGTATTTCTTCCATAAATAGCGCTGTTCATCTTCGTCTCGATACTCTACATTTCTCTCTCTCAAATGAAACATTTCGCGGAAGATATCTACGTACACAGTGATCTTTGAACTTCTACAAGCGATGTAAAGGCCATCTCAAGTAAGTTCGATTACTCTCATCTCTTTCTTCTACTTTTTTTTCATTTGCCCTCTTCTACCGTTTCTTCTCTCTTCCTCAATGTCTTTCTTCTAATTCTTCCACAGCCAAACAATCCATTCATATTCATATAAAAGTTAAACAAGTATATTCAAAATTATAAATATACCCAAATCAATTTACAAATTCATATCAACATATAATAAACCCTAAATCCATTTTCATTTTCTCCCACAATTCCTTCAATTCCACCATAATCAATTCACAATTCACATATGCTTGTCTAATTATTCAATTATAACATAAATGTAAGATAGAATTTACATAGAATTGAGGATTAGAGGTATGCCTCAAAATGAGTTAGAGGTGGAATTGAGTGGTAGTGGTTAGTTGGTGGAGATTTGATGTCCGGGGCAGTGATGACGGGCGTCGGTCGATGGCATTAGGCGTCGGTCGGCAACAAGGGACGGCGGCAGGTGGTACGACCGAGCGAGCAGCAGCGGGGGCGGTTTTGCCCCGCCGGCACGAGATAGGGGAAGGGGAGAAGAAAAGCTTGGTGCGGGAGCAGTGGCAGTGGCTGTGCATGCCGGCGGCAGCTTGCTGGTGGCTGAAGAAGCCGGTGAGGCTGGCCGGCCGGTAGTGGTACAAGCACCACAATGAGAGGGAGTGAAGGTGAAATGGCAGAGAGATGAAAGTGAGATTTTTCCTGGTTTACAGCACCCCCTGTTTCATTATATCCCAATGCTTCTAGTCGTTGCTTCCCTTTTTATTTTTTTTTCATTTGCTTATTATTTAATTATATAAACCATGTTCGAGACACAATTTTGCATTATTCAAGTGTATATACATTTCTTCGCACAAATGTAAATCTGTACAAATTACTTATTACTATTTACAATTATTAAATTTTTTCCCATCTTTTATTTCGATTTCTTATTGTGCGCGACTCACTGCTCTTAAATAATATTACGACGATAAAATGCAAATTTAAAATAATTTAATTACGATTAAGTTTTGGGGTGTTACATACTTGGAATTTCCCAGACACACATCATGGTACTCAACAATCTCTATAGGCTCGGCCCGACTCTTGGACAGTTCGAAAGAAAAGAGGATTTTTGGACCAACCCAAGGCGAAAGGCTATTCAAGTGATGCTTGGGGTTCTTTGTGGTTTACTCGACTTATATTGCACCAATCGATCATAGTCCGGAATCTAAATCCACAAACAGGACTCGTGATTATCATCATCAGGCCAACAAAATAAAACACACAAATAACGACATAAAGGATGACACTTTTTAGGTTTCTATAGTTAGCCCTCACTTTGACCGAGTCTATAAAGACGAAGGGTCAAAGTAGACACTAAATGGTACTTACCTCAATTTCTATAAGACATGTTGTGATACATGGAATTTGTTGTAGTCAAACCTAAACTCCAAAGTGAGACCTGAACTTGATCGCGATGGATGCATTCTAAGTTCGGTAAAAGGATGCTAAGCTTTGCTTGATCAAAGCCTCGAAGCTTAGCATGTTTCGATACTCGAAACTTCGATCGTATTTTGATCTGAATCTTGGCTAAATAATCTGTTGTGCTAGAATACTTATTAGTGTATAATTGAATTGACATAAGATTAGTGTTTTTACCTGGATAATTCAATCGAAGCATACCGATAAAACTATTTTGGAAAGGCTGATTGGTGGGCCCGGAAGCTCCCACTTGCATGCATAAGGGACAAAAATCACATGCTCTAAGAGGACAAAGCTACTTGGACTAGGGAAGTGGATTAGGCTGCAAAAGATGTTGTCGATTGGACTCCTCGGTGCCTCGTGGCCAACGCCAGCTAGCCTTTGGTAGGCGTGCCCCGATGTGCCTGTTCGGATTCCTTCGGTTCCCAATTAATTACTTGACCCTTGTTTTATATGCTTGGATGCCTTGACTAATTTGGGCTACAAAAAGGGTGCATGGTGTGTTTCATTTTGCACACACATTCTTCATCTTACTCTTGTTATCTTCTTGTATTTCCTTGCTTTGCTCCTTCTTGAAAACTAGTTGGTTCTCGGGAGTTCTTTTGCTCCAAAATGCCTAGAAGAAAAGCTCACCCTTTAGGAAGAACTAGGGCCGATAGTGTAACTCAAGACTCTTTCCTTGAGCAAGAATGGTGCTTTCAAAATGAATAGGATACAAGTGATCTTCTAGTTGAAGCTGAAAGTCATGTTTCTTCACTTGTCATCTCCTCTTTGGTAAGCTAATTGGCTTAAACCTCTTCATTTGATCATTTAGAGTAGCTCTTTAACCAAAATCTTGTTGAATTTTATCTTGTAGAAAGGTTCAATTCAAAGAAGTAGGGCCATCCTAAAATTTATGGAGACCTGCAAGATGATGCACTTTCCTCTTGAGAACGTCATACATAATGCTCGGGTTTGGACCTCTCTACATCGCTTTACGCCATCTCATTGATAGGAGGAAGATAGATCCTATTACAGCCATCAACGACCGATTTTGGGATACCACCAACACGTTTGTGGGAACCTTTGGTGAGATGACAATAACTCCATTCGATTTTGCTTGTTTTATCCGGTTTAGGATTTTCATGGGAACCTTTAACTTATGACCAGAATTTGTACAAAAACCGTGACTACCTCCGTCACCTTTTCGGTCTCGCAATAGAGAGATTTCCACATAATAATCACTTTAAATATACCATTCTTTTTAGGCTTTTTAGGATGAAGTTTTTGGCCTCAATACTCTCTTCAACAAGTTAGGATTATGCTTGCTCTCCTTTTGAGCACGATCCTATTCTCCGATCAGGCCGCTAAGATTCATGTTCACTACTTAGCGAACCTAGTGGATCTTGATAGAATAAAGGAGCTCAATTGGGGTGCTCCCTTATATACTTTCCTTATTAGGGGCCTCCGTGTCGGTACGTGGCATACAAGGCTAGAACCGGATTCCACCAACTATCTTCCTTGAAACGGATTATGGAAGATCATTGAGGTATGCTCAAATTTTCATTTCTTCAATATTTACTTTTCATCTTGTGTAGATAAAAAGATTTACTTGACCTATCAAAATGTAGCCGTGGTTGTAGGAATACTTTTCACATATCTCTCTCGGCTCAACGAATCGGCTCGCATTCCCGGCGTCCATATCATAGGCTAGAATAAATCTTGAGCGAACTAAAATACATGGGATACGCTTTTGAGGTCAGCCCTCAACCGCGTTGACTCGATATGTTACTTCTACTCTCAAAATTTCCTCCGGAATAGGCCTAAACGAGCTTTTCAACACACTTTCAACATTCTTGTTGTTTTTCATTCTTGCTCGCTAATTTCTCAATAATTCTTGTATGTAGGCCAACTTCCATCCTTGGGCCCAACTCGAACTTCCCCAAAATGTCTTTGTGGCCCGGGAATTGAGTGAGAGAAGGATCTTGTTTGAAGGTCCTTTGGATTTTGTTGGTATCTTGGGGAGAGGGTTTCTCCACAAATTCGAGTTAACACATGGCCTTCATTTCTTCCGGTCAATCCTCCTTTGACCATGTTCTATTTTTGTTCTCTTTCCCGGCCAAGCAAGCGGCGACCATGGTGGGGTATCCATTTATATCACTTTTGAATTTACACACCTCTTACGCCCATCATGCATCTCGCATCATGACCCAACTAGTAAGTGCTCAACTTCTCTCTTATAACCTTGAATTTCTTGTATGGAAATTAATCACCATCTTTCTTTTGCAGCTCTCTCCTGCCGACATTCACATCCCGAGTTTGAATGTGGATGTTACTATGCCCGGGGACTTCCTCATTTTGTCACAATTCCTGAAATCCCGAAAGAGGAATGTGTCGGGCATCCTTTTCCTAGAAATTGGCGAGGGGTAAGATTTATGTGTTCTTTTTCTTTTAGCTAGTGCTAAAAATATCTTCCTCATTAATAACCACAAATAAACTTTGCGAGTACGATCGGGAACAATCTAGCACCATATCTATTAGATTACGATCAATCTTAGTTGAATCTAGAATTTCTTTACCGATCAATCTTTCTCTACTTCTCGAGTAAGTCCTCAATTAGTGTAATGCTAAATTCTTTAAGCTTTTAGTGATTTTCTAATCGCTTCCTTGATCTTGTAGAGTCACCGATCGAGAGCCACTCCTTCCGGTAATCTACCTAATGCGCCCGAGACATCATCCTAATCTTATGAACAACAAATGCCTTCTAGTAGTAATGTTAGACAAGGCTTGTCACGGCGTTCTACGCAGTGTACTCATCATAGGAGTGCGTCCAAGGCAGGATCTAGCGCTTCCGGACTAGCACCTCCGATACGGGACAAGGTTTTGAAGACTCGGACTTTACATCTCACCTTTCCGAGTTCTATCTAGGGAATCGGGTATAAGACTTTCTCACTTATAAAGTTTTGATTCCAAGTCATTCCTTGTGTTTTAGAAACTTTTTTGAGTGATATGATATTTTTCTAAGTGTTATAGAATCTATCTCATGCATTTATGCATAACTCGTGTGACTCGTAAATCATCTTTGCATGGTTCACTCAATTTTGAGTCACTTAACACTCGGACATATCACATGATTCAAACACTATCTTTTTGCGCTCTAACTCCAAGTATCTTAGTTTGAATTGTGTTCAGCCTAAATCAAGTCTGTCTACTCGATATTTCATATTTGACTTGATTTACTTTTAGACTAACTCGGATGGAATTTTGAGTATCATGAATATTAGACTCAGAAAATTCCATTATTTTTCTCGACCCGTATAATTAGTCACTTAATTATCTTAATTATATTATTATCTCGTGTCTAATCTTGGACCAAAGTATTTTATACTTTGAGAACCAAATTGATTTACTTTTGTAGGTGTTTCAAATGAGGCTTTCCTATATTTGAAATACAAAAGTAACCGGCTTCAAAACGTCAAATCACCAAGTAGACAAGGCTTTTTCCACCTTTGACCTAGCCTCGGACACTTTGTTAGGGTTGTCTGTTTCCAGAAATGGAAATCGCAACACTAAGCTCAACGGTGGTTTCCACCTTACTTTTGAAGACACCACCAAGTGGTTTTAGGCACTCCTAAGGAAGTCAAGAGCCGTTGCCTAACGTTCACATATCAATGGATATTTTCCGAGTGACTCGGAAAATTCTTCACAACGATCATAAAGGAACTTCCAGTCAAAAGATGGACACAATGGCTAAGTTGCTTGGTCATCTATAAAAGGAACCCAACTCTTAAGACTTGAAGATTGCCGAACCTATTTGTTAATACACATACTTGATCAAATGTTTTCGTATTCATACTCAATCTTCTACTTACAACTCCCACTCTGTAATTCATTATATTCTTAGTTGTAAGGTCTTATACTTAGTTACAAACACTCTCTTTCTTACTCTCTAAGTAAGGTCCCTTGACCGAGCTGTAAAGGTTAACTCAGCTCAGTTGTCCCTAACCTGTAAGGGTTATCTCGGTTAGAAAGTACTAGATCGAGATAAGGGAATTTCTGAGTCTAGGAAAAACTTATAAGGAGTTGTTTAAGGGAGCAACTCGGGGTTCAGTCAGTCTACTATATTTTGTGGACTCAAAATAGTGGATTTGACTTCGTGCTTGGATTAGCACGGTCCGTGGTTTTCTACCCTAGGAGGGTTTCCGCGTATTTTTGTGGTATCATTTTCTCGAGTGCATTCTAGACTCGGACATGATTTAAAGATTCATTTTTATCTGCGTCTTTGCTTTTCACTCGTATTCCGAGTTCATACTTTTCGACCCCAATATAGACTCGGAATCGCTTCTATCTCGTACATTGTTGAAAAGAGTTTGTTTTTCACGACAAACTTCCATCACCCTATTCACCCCCTCTAGGGTGACTTAGTTTCTCCTTGAGCAAACCTTCAATTGGTATCGAGCCTAGCCTTTCGAAAAGGATTTAACCATCCAAATGTCCAAAGATCAAATGGCTCGGAACAATGGAGAGTTTAATGAAGGAAGACCTTCCAGCAGACCACCAAAGTTCAAAGGATCCAACTTCGTGCCTTGGAAGAAACTCATGGAATGTTTCCTCGTGGATTATGATGAAGATGTCTAGAGCATCATACAACAAGGAAACTACATTCCCATGAAGACAGAAGAAACAAGACTCGTTCCCAAGACAAAGGCCGAGTTCACTCCTGATGAAGCAGAGAAGTTCGAAAGAACTTCAAGGCAATGAATATTTTGATGTGCGCCATCAGCTCGGAAGAATACAATCGAGTGTCCGCTCGTGACACAGCTAAAGAAGTATGGGATACGTTAGTCAACACCTATGAAGGAACAAGCTAGGTCGACAAGCAAAGATAAGCCAATATCTTCACAAATATGAGTTATTCAAGATGGAGCCGAAGAAAACATCACTCGGATGTTCATTCGATTTACAGAGATTACGAACAATCTCAAATCTCTGCGTAAAAAGATCTCCCACGAAGAAATGTGCGTAAAAATACTCGAAGCCTACCGAAGAAAAGATGGGGTCCCAAGGTGACAGCTATCGAAGAGGCTTAGAACTTGTCTCTACCGAAGCCAAATGAACTCATTGGGAAGCTTCTCACTCATGAGATCCACCTAGAGGAGGAGGATGTAGAGGTCGGCAACAAAAAGAACATTGCGCTAAAGGCCTCGAAACCGGAGAAGAAGCTCCGAGCTCCTCCGACTCGAAGAGGATCCCATGGCACTAATTGCTAGAGGCTTCAAGAGAATGATGAAGCATAAGAGATGGGACAAGAAGCCAAAAGAAGAGTTCTATAAGAAAGACAAGAAGGATAGAAAAGGCAAATACTCTTCTCCTTCAAAGTTATCTTTGACTAAGAATTCTGGATGCTTTGAATGTGGCAGCAAGGAACACATAGTCAAGGACTGTCCCAAGAGAAAAAGGGACAGAAAGAAGAAAAAGGCTATGATGGCCACATGGAGTGACGAGGACTCATCGGAAGATGACGAGGACTCGGATGACTCAAAATGTCTTATGGCACTTTCGACTCGAAGCGAAGCGTAGCGAGTCGGACTCGGATCAATCGGACAATGAGGAATCTAATCCTCAAGAGGTAATTGAGTACTTTCTTAAATTCTCCAAAGTTGATTTGGGTAAGTACATTTTCACTTTGGAAGAAAAGTCCAATTCCGATTCCTCTCA
Organism: Talinum fruticosum; assembly: GCA_021018815.1. Lineage (NCBI taxonomy): Eukaryota > Viridiplantae > Streptophyta > Magnoliopsida > Caryophyllales > Talinaceae > Talinum > Talinum fruticosum. The sequence goes on along the minus strand of JAITYX010000003.1, from coordinate 1,300,276 downwards.
CTTTAAAGAACAACTTGAGTCAATTTCCTGTGAGAGCATATCTTTAAAAATGAGTTGGAAAAGCTGAGACTCACACTCGAGAGAACTCAAGACTAGTGCTCAAATCAATGAAACCGAGTCCGAGTTACTCAAAAGAGAAAATGAGCAGCTAAAGCCAAAGCTCAATGAGTCTCAAGATGTTGTTTTAAAGTTTACTCAAGGTCGAAAAACCTTGACATGCTCTTGGGATCTCAATGTGTCTCCTTCGAAAGAAAGGTCTTGGTTTTAACAAAGAGGAGGAATCCAATTCCTACTCGTAACTTTTTAAGAAGGATTCGAGAACTGTATGGTTCAGGAAAGTTGAGCACGGTCCTATTCTTGAGAAAGAAAAAGGACTGAGCCTGCACTAGTTTACAATAGAAAATCATTTCCTCTCGTTTTAAAAAAAAACCCTTCAAAAGAAAGAGACACAGACTCAATTCTCTAAACGGAAGACCCGTAATCGGACTAAGCCCAAAGTCATTCAAATCGGGTTCCGAAAAACCTTCTTCCTCGAAAAGGACCTCGGTAAAGAGTGTTATTGGGTTCGTTAGAAGAAGTGAGAAGGGTTAGATTGTCTCTATTTTGCAGGGTACTCAGAAGAGATTAAAAGGACACTCGGTATCTTGACAGTGGATGCTCACGCCATATGTCAGGAGACTCGGGGCTCTTTTTGAGTTAGAAGAGCATAAAGGAGGAAAAGTCACTTTTGGAGATGACAGCAGAAGGCAAAATAATTGGAATAGGCAAGATTGGAAAGGGAAGCAATTTGGTCAGCCCAGTTTACCTTGTTAAAGGATTAAAGTACAATCCGCTCAAGCATCTCTCAATTATATGATAAAGGTCAAGACGTAAGATTCACTCAAAACAAATGTTACATTTCGATGACACCACCAAGGAGATCACACTCTCAAGTAAGAGATCGGATAACACTTACATTATTTCTCTCTCGACCCTAGTCGAACTTATCTTGTTTGAAGGTTTGCTCTGGGAGAGTCTCGAGTCACCCTAGAGGGGGTGAATAGGGTGATAGAAAATTCTTGGTGAAAACACACACTTTTGCGCGGAAAAGAGACAAAGACAGATTCTCGAGTCTATCAACAAGGTCGAAAAGATTGGACTCGAAAGCAATAAATCGAAGGAGCAGGAGCGATAAACCTGTCCGAGACTAGAATGAACTCGGAAAGATAACACTTAGATTTTACGTGGAAACCCTCCTCGGGGCAGAAAACCACGGCCCGTGTCAATCCGGACACGAAGTCAAATCCACTATTTTGAGTCCACAAAATACCGTCAACCGATCGAACCCGAGTTGCTCCCTTAGACAACTCTATACAAGTTTTCCTAGACTCGAAGTTTCCTTATCTAATCTAGTACTTCCTAGCCGAGATAACCCTTACATCTAGGGACAACTAAGCTGAGTTAACCTTTATAGCTTAGTCGGGGACCTTATAAAGAATGTAAGAAGAGTTTGTAACTAAGTACAAGACCTTACAACTCGTAAAGTAATGAATTACAGAGTGGGAGTTGTAAGTTGAAGATTGAAAGTAAATACAATGACTTTTCTCAAGTATGTGTATTAACAATAGATTCGGCAATCTCCAAGTCTTGTGAAGTGGCTTCTATTTATAGATAACCGGATAGAGTAGCCGTTATCTTCATCTCGCTGACCAAGAGTCTTCTGTGACCGTTGATAAAGGCTTTCCGAGTCACTCGAAAGTATCCGTTGAAATATGAACGTTGGACAACAGTTTAACTCTCTTGGAAGTCCCAAAACCATTGGTAGTGTCTCGAAAAATGAGGTGGAAACCACCGTTAAGCTTAGCGTTCAGCTTTCTAGATATGGAAGCGCATGGCTTCCGACACAATCTTCCGGGACTGGAGCAGGGAAGGTGAAGAGCCATGTCTCGCTGGTGATTTGACGTTCGAAGCCTAGGTTACTTTTGAGGTTTGAAAAAGGTGTATCCTCGAATGAATAACCTACAAAAGTAAATTAATTTTGGTTCTCAAAGTATAGAATACTTTGGTCCACGATTAGACACGAGATAATAAAATAATTATAATAATTAAGCAACTAATTATCCGAGTCGAAACGAAATGGAATTTTCTCGAGTCCAATATCCATGATACTCGGAATTCCATCCGACTTAGTCTAAGCGAAGAATCAAGTTCGATAAAGGATATTAGAGAGGATTAACTTGATATAGACTAAGCATGAAATGAACTAAGAATGCCGACTATAAGAGAATGGAACGTATACCCAAAAGTCGGATTATGAGTGAGAAACAAGTGGAATAATGGTATACTCAAAATGCGATTAATCCGAGTGAAGATGAACTCGGAAAATAGGAACCAGCTTTTTGAGTCGCTTATGGAAACGCACTCAATGCAATAAGTGAAAACCGTATTACTCGGAGAAGATACTATTCTACTCAAAGAAGTTTCGCGATATCGAGAATGCCTTGGAATCAAAACTCTATATGCATGGGATTGTTATACCCGATTCCTTTTACATAACTCGAAAAGTATTGAGCATTGTCCGAGTCTTCATTGTTTAAAAGCATCACTTCATGATGATTCATGGAAATGGCATCGTAGATTAGGCCATGTTAGCATGCATACTATTCAGAAATTAGCATCCCATGGTTTAGTTAGAGGTTTGCCTAATCGTGCTTTCAAGAAAGACAGAGTTTGTGAAGCTTGCACAAGAGGGGAACAAGTCGGATCATCATTCAAATCATTGAAGACAGTCTCCACATCCAAAGTGCTTGAACTGCTGCATATGGATATGTGTGGTGAAATCCCTGTTAAAGGCCTTGGAGGTAAATCATATGTATTTGTTATTATTGATGATTATTCACGATTTACCTGGGTGTGTTTTCTTAAGCACAAAAATGAAGCATTCAAAGAGTTCAAGCAAGCTCTGCAGAAAAATTCAAGTTGAGTCCGATACTCGGATCCGGAGAATTCAAACCGACCATGGAAGGGAGTTCGACTACTTTGAATTCTCGAGTTTTGTGACAAGAATTGTATCTCTCACAACTTCTCAGCACTAAGAACTCCTCAACAGAATGGAGTAGTGGAGAGAAAGAATAGAACTCTTGAAGAAATAGCTAGGACCATGATGATTGAGCGTAATCTACCCTACTATTTCTAGGCTGAGGCGATCAACACAGCCAACTACACTTTGAATAGGTGCCTCATCAAACCCATACTGAAGAAAACACCATATGAGCTCTACAAAGGGAAGAAACCCAATATTTCCTATTTCAAGCCTTTTGGATGCAAATGTTTTGTTCATAATAATGGTAAGGATCACCTGAGCAAGTTTGATGCTCGGTCGAGATGAAGGTATTTTTCCGGGTTATTCATCTCATAGTAAAGCTTATCGCATTTTTAATAAAAGAACTAACAAAGTGGAAGAAAGCATCCACGTTGTGTTTGATGAGATTGAACAGGAAAAAGTTAGCGAGTCATCATTCTCGGATCCGAAGCTCAGCAGAAAAGATGATGATAAAACTGAATCTATTAGGATTCAAACCCAACCAGCTCATAATGGAGCGACTCGGAATAATGTGACTCGAACGAGACAACTCAAGAGTCTCGCTCGGAATGTTGAAGAACAATCTGTTGAACAAGATCACTCGGAACAAGCTTTTGAAGATCAAGCGGTTCAACCTACAAATCTGGTGAATGAGAGAACAGGTAGAGCATTCAAGTATGCTTCTAGCCACCCACTAGAAAACATATTATCCGATATCAACGAGTGGGGTAAGAACTCGTTCCTCTCTTCGAGAATCTATGTGCATTCACTGCATTCATCTCATTAACTCGAACCTAAAAATGCAGTAGAGGCCCTAAATGAACCGGAATGGGTAGAGGCCATGCAAGAGGAACTCAATCAATTCGAGAGAAACCAAGTCCGGACTCGACCAAATGACCTTCCGAACACCCGAGTCATAAGAACCAAATGGGTTTTCAAGAACAAACTGGATGAAGGTGGGTTGGTAGTCGAAACAAGGCTAGACTTGTGTTTCAAGGTTACAATCAAGAAGAAGGGATTGATTGTGGGGAAACCTTTGCACTGTTGCCGAATTGAAGCCATTAGAATCCTGCTGGCATTTTGCATCTAGCATGAATATCAAGTTATATCAAATGGATGTTAAGTGTGCGTTTCTCAATGGTTTTATTGAAGAGGAAGTCTATGTCGAGCAGCCTCCTGGTTTTGAAAACTCAGATTTTCCAAATCATGTTTTCAAACTTCAAAAAGCTCTTTATAGTCTTAAACAAGCTCCCACGAGCTTGGTATGAAAGACTGAGCAATTTCTTGGTTCAAAATGATTTTAGAAGAGGTCGGATCAACAAGACTCTCTTTATAAAAAGCAAAGGGAAAGATTTCCTTATTGTTCGGATTTATGTTGATGATATAATTTTTGGAGCTACTAATGAAATTCTATGTTGAGACTTTTTGAGTTAATGAGTCGGGAATTTCAAATGAGTACGATGGGAGAACTCAATTTCTTCCTTGGTTTACAAATCAAGCAAGACAAAGATGGAATCTATGTCCATCAATCAAAGTACAGCAAGGAGCTGCTGAAAAAATATAAACTCCAAGATGCAAAGCATGCAGCTACACCTATGAGCAACGAGCTTAAAACTTGACTCGGACGAGAAAGGTAAAGCAATAGATCGAAACTCTATCGAGGTATGATTGGATCTTTGTTGTATCTCACTTCAAGTAGACCAGACATAATGTTCGAGTGCTTGTCTATGTGCAAGATTTCAAGCTAATTCAAAAGAATCACATCTCACTCGTGGTGAAGAGAATATTTAGATATCTTGCGGGGACTCGGAATTTAGGTCTGTGGTACTCAAAAGACTTAGAACCGACTCTCACTTGATACTCGATGCTGAGTACGCTGGATACAAAGTTGATAGAAAGAGCACTTCAGGAGCTTGCCAATTTTTGGGTCAATCCCTAATATCTTGGCACTCAAAGAAGCAAAACTCAGTAGCTCTATCAACTGCCGAGGCTGAGTATATTGCGAGTTGGAGCATGCTTGTGCTAAGATTTTATGGATAAAGCAACACTTGAGAGATCTTGGACTTACTTTCAAATCAATTCCAATCAAGTGCGACAATCGAGTGCAATTAGCATCACCAAAAATCCAATTCAGCACTCAAAGACAAAACATATTGAGGTCAGGTATCATTTCTTAAAAGACCATTCTGAGAAAGGTGATATTGGACTTGAATTCATTCTTACTAATCTTTAATTAGCTGATATCTTTACTAAGCCTCTTGGTGAGGATCGGTTTTGCTTTATTAGGAATGAGCTAGGTATGTTAAATACATAATTATGTGGTTTCTATGTGAAAAATTTCTTTGCATGATTATGTGTTAAGTGTTTAGAATTCTTTAGTAACCATCGGTTCGGTTGACTTAGTGATACTGAGCCGGTAGTTATTTTTGCTTCCAATTTCTAAGTCACTCGAAACCGAGCTGAGTCGGACTTAGACGTTGAGAAAAATGGGCATCAATCTTCCGAAATCATCTCTAGATAAGTGGAGAATTTCATAATTTCTCTTTTAAAACCTTTTTCTCTCTCTCGCGCTGTCATAAGACAACCGGCCGTTGGAAGGCAAATCGCTGGAATTCTAACCGTTAAAGGAAAAAACCGTCGCATCGGTCCGAGGTGACTGATGAAAGAGCCGAGTCGAACGGATATTGAAGGACCATTATTTTTCTTATAAATAGCGACTATTCTCCTTCATTTCGTTACTTTGCTTTTCACTTACGCTTTCTCTCTCGAAATCAAAACATCGCGCACAAAGCTCTCTCGTGTCTACAGCGATTTCCGGTAAATTTCAAGCTTCATGAAGACCATCTCAAGTAAGCTCAGCTGCTCTCATCTCCTTCTTCTACTCTTTTACTTTTACTCTCTTCGAGTTCTTCTCTCCTCATCCTTCTCAAGCCTTTCTTCTCTCTCTTTTCTCTTAAAAATGACTAAAAGAGGTTCTCATTTTGACTTTCTTGGCTCTGCCACAAAGAAACCCCGAACTAAAAGCCAAGAAGGCCCTTCAAACTCTAAACCTATTGTCACCCAGACATCTTGTGCTTGGATAATAAGTTCTTCCCAACCACCAAATTCTTGTGGTTGCCCCATATCCAAACAAGCTGGGGTTTATAACTTTCTTTGTTTCAGTGAGTTCATCTACCCTAAACTCGTATCCGAGTTTTACACTCATCTCAGCAGCTCCGAGGGTGTCCTAACCTCCGGGGTTCTGAACATCACGGTTCGCATAAACACCTCTCTTCTTCATCGTCTCGTTGAAGGTCACTTCTTTCTTCTTGAACAACAATCCAATTCCTTTCACTGAGGTCACTGACAACTTCTTTGAAAAGTATGCCAAAGAGTTCCCCGGGTCACGCAAAAACTTTTCCGTGACTCAGCTGAGGTCGACGCACTCCTTCTATGCTTCTTGCTGATGAGAACCTTCTTCTCTCAGCATTCCAATAAAGAGAATCCCAACTCCGAACACCTCAAAGCTCTCTTTGACATTCTTGAGGGCTACGAAGTATACCTTTTTCCCTCCATCATTGAGCAAATGGCAGTTGTGCCAGCTCAACTTCGAAATAAGAAGAACACCCCTCTCCCTTTCGGCGCTCTTCTCACCCTTGTTTTTAAACAATTTAAAGTTCCTCTTCCCTCGGACCCAAACGCTGTTTCGAGGTCATTGTTGTTGTCGACAAAAAGGAACATCGGGGTACGGGTACCAGGAAGCCGAACCTGGTATCTAGGTACGTAGCTCGAGCTAAGGCCATCTCAAACTCGAAAGAAACCCCCCTTCTCTTCCCGCCCCACCTTGTGGTGCTTCCACCTCAGGTGCCTCTAAATCTCTCACTTCCATTTTGTCCTCAGCCTTCATGGACAAAATTAGCTCCGTGTCCTTGGAATTCAAGGACATACTCCGGTCACTTAAGACTATCTATCGATCTATGACCATAAACCGAAAACCGCCCAATCTCAAATCCGAGAGCAAGCAGAGTATGCTTATTGAGATGAAGGCCCCAGTTAAAGGAGCGAGAGGAAGCTACTAGAGCTTCTCCAGGAGAGACGATCAAAGGCAACTCAAGACCAACATGACTCGAGACACATCCGAAGACTCATCGAGCCCGACCAAGACCTCCTTAGAAAGAGGCGAGGAAGAAGAAGAAAAGATCGAGAAGAAGCGAGCCGAAGAGCCTCGCGGCCGAGGCAGCTCTTTCTCGGCCATGGGGAGGAACAAAAGGAGCAACAAGGACCTACAGCTGAGGGATCAAGTGCTCCTCAAGCTCAACTGGAAGTACTTAGCTCGGATAGTAGTCCGAGTAGGTCGAAGACACTAGCGGCACAAGGACACTCAGCAGCGGGTCGGCTTGAGAAATCCCTCAAGCTGCCGAGCTGCAAGAGGAAGAACCACTAGATCACCTCGTTCGGGTCGGCCACTCGAACCGAGCCTATGCCGGAGATCCTTGTCCTTCCTCCGCCACGCTCAAGCACATCATCAAGATCATATCGGCGTCGGCGCTCCGCTCGTCCTTCTTCTTCCACTCGGACAAACCCTTCCCCTCTTAATTTCTTCATTTGTTATATTTTTCTTTTTTGCCCGGACATCAAACTTATATTTCTTGTATTCTTCCCATTTTTTTTGTTTTTGCTGAAAGGCAAGGGGAGAATAATTAGAAAATTTGTTGTCTTGTCTAGGGGAGCTTCTCTCTCTCACTCTGTACATATTTCTTTCAAATTTAATGAAATTATGCACTTTGTTCCAATTCGAGTACAATGATAAATGCAAGCATTTCGAGTTTCCATCTAATATGTCGTATTGCTTAGCATCATTAACAATTATTGTTCTAGATCTCTTTCTTGCTCTGTTATCTATGAGAATTTAAGTTTCTTTTCTAAGCGAGTCTACAAACTCAATATATTATCACTAACAAAGTTTCTATTTTTAAGTATGGAATGCCTTTCATCAAAAAGGGGAGATTGAAGACTCGGACTTTACATCTCACCATTCTGAGTTCTATCTAGGGAATCAGGTATAAGACTTTCTCACTTATAAACTTTTGATTCCAAGTCATTCCTTGTGTCTTAGAAACTTTTCTGAGTGATATGGTATTTTTCTAAGTGTTATAGAATCTATCTCATGCATTTATGCATAACTCTATGTGAATCAAAAATCATCTTTGCATGGTTCACTTAGTTCTGAGTCACTTAACACTAAGACATATCGCATGATTCAAACACTATCCTTTTTGCCCTCTAACTCTGGTATCGTAGTTTGAATTGTGTTTAGTCCGAATCAAGTCCGTCTACTCGATATTTCATATTTGACTTGATTTACTTTTAGATCGACTCGGATGGAATTTTGAGTATCATTAATATTAGTCTCGGAAAATTCCATTCCTTTTCGACCCGGATAATTAGTCACTTAATTATCTTAATTATATTATTATCTCGTGTCTAATCTTGGACCAAAGTATTTTATACTTTGAGAACCAAATTGATTTACTTTTGTAGGTGTTTCAAATGAGGCTTTCCTATATTTAAAATACAAAAGTAATCGGCTTCAAAACGTCAAATCACCAGGCAGACAAGGCTTTTCCACCTCGACCTAGCCTCGGACATCTGTGTTAGGGTTGTCTGTTTCCGAAATGGAAATCTGCAACACTAAGCTCAATGGTGGTTTCCACCTTACTTTTGAAGACACCACCAGTGGTTTTAGGCACTCCAAAGGAAGTCAAAAGCCGTTGCCTAACGTTCACATATCAATGGATATTTTCCGAGTGACTCGGAAAATCCTTCACAACGGTCATAAAGAAACTTCCGAGTAAGAAGATGGACACAATGGCTAAGCTGCTTGGTCATCTATAAAAGGAAGCCAACTCTCAAGACTTAAAGATTGCCGAACCTATTTGTTAATACACATACTTGATCAAAAGTCTTTGTATCCATACTCAATCTTCTACTTACAACTCCCACTCTGTAATTCATTATATTCCGAGTTGGAAGGTCTTATAATTAGTTACAAACACTCTCTTTCTTACTCTCTAAGTCAGGTCCCTTGACCGAGCTGTAAAGGTTAACTCAGCTCAGCTTGTCCCTAACTGTAAGGATTATCACGGTTAGGAAGTACTACATCGATAAGGGAATTTCTAAGTCTAGGAAAAACTTGTAAGGAGTTGTTTAAGGGAGCAACTCGGGGTTCAGTCAGTCTACTATATTTTGTGAACTCAAAATAGTGGATTTGACTTCGTGCTTCGATTAGCACGGTCCGTGGTTTTCTGCCGCAGTAGGGTTTCCACGTATTTTCCGTGGTATCATTTTCTCGAGTACATTCTAGACTCGCATAAATTTAAAGTTTCATTTTTATCTTCGTCTTTGCTCTTCACCGTATTCTCGAGTTCATACTTTTCTTACCCCAATATAGACTCGGAATCCGCTTCTATCTCGTACATTGTTGAAAAGAGTTCGTTTTTCACGAAAACTTCCATCACCCTATTCACCCCCTCTAGGGTGACTTAGTCTCTCCCCGAGCAAACCTTCAGGTTTCTCCAAGAGAGCTTGAACATCTTACCCTTGCAAGCCTTTGATTGACACTCGGAACCCTCTTGACTTCCCTCGGTCTTCTAATAGTGCACCATCACATGGCTATCCTCGGTCTTAGGACCAAGGACGTGGTTCATACAAAGGTGATGAAGGTGGCCGATTCTCTACGATCGTCTTTGAGGTCTTTGGGAATTACATATTCGATGATGACTCCGGTGGCAATGCATAGATGACTCCTTGCTGATTCCGTTGCAACCGATTAATGGACCTCTTGTAGGGTGATCGTTTTATATTATTTATTTTGCAATGAAGACTCATATGCAATGAGATAAAATGCAAGACTCGATTCTAAAAATGCGTTCTTTTATTTAATATGATGCACAAAACTTAAGAAAAATATAAAGATAAAATTAAAAAAATGGGCACTAGCCCCCATTCCCCCTAAAAGAAAATAATAAAAAGAAAAAAAGAAAATCTTATAGTCCAAGTCGAGTGCGCTCCACGGGCTGGGACGAGAAACAAAAATGACCAAGGATCGCCCGAGCCCGCGAGAAAGCACGAAATAGGCTGGGCCCGACGTGAGGCCGCGCCAGCCATGTACGAATCCTACACTTGACATTATGGCACCTTCTAAAAAGTCATGATAGTCCGCTGCCATAGTTGACCAATAATAACAAAGTCTCTAAACCTTCCGGACCAACATTCTACCATTCATATGAGGTCCGCATTCTCCTCCATGAATCTTTTCCATGATGCGCTTTGCTTCATGTTGATTGACACAAAGTAAGCTAATCACATCGTTAGTTTTCTTGAACAATTGTCCTTGGTTGAGGAAAAATTGTGCAGCCAACATCCCGAGGGCTTGTTGGGCTTTAGGTGTGGAGTCCAAAGGATACTCTTGCTTATTCAAATATCGATAAATTTCATAATACCAACTTGTATGGTCGATATTAGATACTTCTAAGGTGCGGACGTGTGGAGGCCGACTCCATCGCTCGATGTGAATAGGCATTGAGTGAATGCCCATCGGAATATTGGTCATGGATGCTAACTTGGCTAGTACATCCGCAAATTGATTTTCATCCCTAGGAAGGTAAGTGAAGGAAATCTTCTCAAAGTGTTTAGATGATTTTGTCAAATATGCTTGGTAGGGTGCAAAGGCTTCATTACGTACCTTCCACCTTTGTGAAATTTGGTTGATGATCAAACTGGAATCACCGAAAACCCCGATGTTCATGACCTCGATCTCTGTTGTAGCTTCAAGTCCTGTGATACAAGCTTCATACTCTTTAACATTATTAGTGACCTCGAAATCTAGCTTAACTTAAATGGGAGCATGTGGTCCCTCCGACGAGACTAAAAGAATCCCTACTCCAAAGCCCTTCTCATTGGAAGCACCATAAAAGTACATTGTCCAAGCATCCACCTCTACTTGTAAAATATCTTCATCCGGGAAGTCAAAGTGTTCGGGTTGCAATTCGGGCATGGGTAGATCAGCTAAGAATTCCGGTACTATCCTTCCTTTGATCGCTTTTGAGCAATGAACTTGAGTTCGAATTTGAATAGCATGACAGCCCATCAAGCTATCTTACTACCGATAGTCGGTTGCTCAAATATGTACTTACTAGGATTCATGGGTGCTACTAAATGTACCACATTGGTCAACATGTAGTGTCTCGAGCTTCTTGGTAGCCCAAACTAAAGCCAAAGATGTCTTATCTAGTGGTGTATATTTAGTCTCGTAGTCCAGGAACTTCTTACTAAGATAATAGATCGCGCGTTTTTCTTTTCCATCCTACCGAGCTAACACGGCTCCCATAGCTGTCTTTGTTGTGGTGAGATACAAAAGTAAAGGTTTCCTCGATTGGGGTGGAACTAACACTCGGAGGATTAGCCAGGTATTCCTTAACCTTCTCGAATGCTTGTTAGCACTCGGTATCCCAAAGGAGCTTAGATCCTTTCTTTAACTTCTTGAAAATGGGTTCACGGACCATAGTAAGTTTTGATATGAAATGACCGATGTACTACAAACGTCCTAGGAAGCCCCTTATCTCCTTCTCCGTACTTGGTGGAAGGATTTTCTTAATAGCCTTGATCTTGGATGGATCAACTTCAATTTCTCTAAGATTGACAACATAGCCTAATAGTTTACTAGAGGTTACTCTAAAGGCACAATTTTGAGGATCAAGGCGCATGTTGTACTTCCCGAGTCTATGGAAGAATTTTCTCAGCCGGGCAAGTGCCCCGCCTTGTCTTTGGATTTTTGATCATATCATCTACATATACTTCAGCATCTTTATGGATCATATCATGCAGTAGTGTCGTGGTTGTCCTCTCGATACGTTGCACCTGCATTTTTAGCCCAAATAGCATCACTATATAGCAATAAGTCCCCCATTGAGTGATGAAAGTCATCTTTTCCATGTCTTCCTTAGCCATCTTTACTTGATTATACCTGGCGTAACCATCCACAAATGAGAGCAGAGTATGACCCATCGTATTATCTACCGGAAGATCGATATGAAGCAAGGAGAAATCATCTTTAGGACTGGCCCTATTTAAATCCGTAAAGTCGACGCATGTATGAACGCTGCCATCTTTCTTTAGAACTCGGAACTATATTTGCCACCCGCCGAGGATAGTGAACTCTCTTAATAAGCCCAACCTCCATCTCGCTTTCGAACCTCTTCAATCTTCAAGGCCTATTCCGGTTTCATCCTCCTCAACTTCTACTTAACCGGCTTAGCATCTTCATAAAGCAAAATTTTATGTTCTACTATACATGGATCTATACCCGGCATGTCTTTGTAGAACCATAAAAAGAAATCGATGAATTCCGTGAGGAGTGAAGTGAATTGCGTCTACTCTTTTGCATCCAAAGTTTTTCCAATCTTAACTTCGAGGGTTGATCTGTTGACCCCAGATTGATTGTTATTGTTTCTTCTGTAATCGGTGAGATATTTTCATGATCTTCCATGGCTTTTATTAATTCTTTAGGAATTTCTTGTTCATCATTAGAGGCGAAACAATTAAGAGAAAAAGGAGGCAAGGAGTAAGCGAAAGATTTACTTTATTGAATGAGGAAACGAGTACATCAAACTCGAAGTAGAATTGGAAATGACAGAATTATAACTAGAAATAATAAAATAAGAAATACAAGCCTTAACACTAGACTCGAAGGAGGGTGCACTCTAGGCTTACAACAAATTCTTGGCCCTCCTCAGCATTAATCCCGATAATATGCTTGGACCCTTCTATATCGAGCATCGGTGATGAACCCGGACGGATCGAACTATAAATACGACATAGATCGTGATGCAGTCTTGAGACAAAGTTTCCTCTAGATTACTCTCTTGACCAAACAGAAGGTCAAAAAGATTGTTTCAGCGAGATTGGTCCAATCTGGTGTGGATTGTCCCTTTTTAGAAGGTGAGGTGCCTCCTTTTCAAGAATATAGCAGTCATTGAACATTTCCGGACCAGGTACTAGGATGCCCTTCTCCTTGATGTAATAGGGCTCAGGAAAACCATTATAAGGGAAATTATCTCATTCTCTTTGAAATTGTCCATTCAAGGTATAATGAAAGGGCCTAATAGAGCTGGATCGTATGTGGTGCGATCCTCTTTACTTGGATTTCCCACTTGGCTTGAGCTATTTCCTTAGTGGTCGGTTGATAGCCCAGCCCAAAGTTGTAGTTGTTAGTAGGTTCAAGGGGTGGAAAAATAGGGTGGTATGCCCTTCGGCCTACACCAAGACTTGGAAAATACCCCTTTTCCTAAGCATCGATTGGACAATAGGGTTGCCATAAGGGTTAAAGGTAACGAGTCCTTCCACCTTTTTAAGGCAGCGACGGTTTCAAATCCGTGTAATTCTTCATCATTAACATCGTTCTCGATCTCCACTACGAGACTCTTTGGAAGTGATAATAGCACAAAGATTATCCTCGTTAATAGTTATGACTGACTTTTGATGATCATTTTGACCTTCTAATGCAGTATAGAAGGCACTCGCTCGATGATCGTGTAACGAAGGGTGTCCTAGAAGCGATTAGCAGTTCGCGAGGGACACACATTAACTGCCGATCTGTTGTCTACCAAGGTTAAGGGAACAAACTTGTTAATGCAAGTTACAGCTTAAATAAATAGCATTTTTCAGTGCAACGCCTTCTTCTAGGAGATCCTTATGCTCAAAAGTAATGGTTCTATCCCTACCGTTAACCAATCCTACTCGCTCTCGTGGTGTGGTTTTGGGGGAAACTTCAATCTTACTGAGTGCATCGATTAAAGCTTGTTTATGTTTCGGGAAACAAATATTAATCGCCGGATAGAAATTTCAGCTTTTAATTTCCGGAGTTGGTTAAGGATTGGGTCTTCTTCCTTTGCATCTTCAAGTTCTTTTGGGACTTCCTAAGTCTCGTTGTAAACCCAAGGGCATGTTGTGCCGTCTTGATCTAGTAAGAAATTGAACAGCGAGGCTCTTCATGTTTCCCCAAAAGTCTTCTCTTAAGGGTGGTGTGCCCTGAAGTTGTCACTATTGTTGTCATCATCTCTCGTTCGTAGACATCTTCTTCATCACTTACCCATAGGCCCTGGATTTCCACATCTAATGACAGTAGATTAAGAAGCAACAAGTAACTCATTAATATCTCATATAAAGATAGAAAGATCGCAATCACCTGGTGTAAGTTCGAGTAAAGATGGCTAAAGTATCACTAAAAGGGTTTATGCTCGTTACTTGGTTTCAGGCAGCCTTAGGCAGAGGTAATTGGCCATTTCAAAACATATTGTTAAGCCGTATTTTATACGTATTTTTAGTAGTTATTTAGTTTATATTATATAGTTTATTTTATCTAATTTATTCTATTTTGTCTATTTATAAGTAATTATCGAATAAAGTGGGGAAGAGAAGAAAAGCCGTTAAAAGTGGATTTTTAGCTACCGACAAGCATCCAAGAAAATATATGAAGTCGGTCCATAAATATAATATGTAATAAAATATTAATTTTAGGATATTATATTTTAGGAAATCCTAATTGGAATAGAAAAGGAAACTTAGAAGAGAAGAAAGAGAAATTAACCCTAACTCTTTCACCCTATATATACTACTTATTATCATCATGGAGGGGACTTTTGGGAAAGACCCACACACAATCACCACCTCTTGCCGCTGCACCACCAGCCAGCCGCTGCACTCGCCGCCTGAACTCGGTTGCTGCTGCCGCTGTCCGTTGCTGCTGCTGCTGTCCGCTGCCTGACCAGCCACCATCCATCATCATCTTCTTCATCTTCCCGGTCAAAGAAACTAATATCGGTAGTATAATTTAGTTTTGTAATTTTTATTAGAAAAGATTGAGTTTTTATTGATAGATTAATACTAAAGATGCTAGTTTTATTTAGTTTACATGTTTTAAATTACATTATGTGTGAGTAGTTTTTCTTATACTTGGTATAATCTACTTGAAGCCATGTTAAATTATTTATTTTGAAACAAAGTTTCGATTTTTATTGTCTTATTGATTCAATCCATGATTCTATGATAATTTGTGTTTAATGTTTATAAATTTATGTCTAATTAATTAGAGTGCACGCTACTTAGTTTTATATAAATTCATGTGATAGTTTAGAGGGTTTAAGTACGTAATTGCTTGATCTTTTAGACATAAGTATCACCCTAGTTAATCATGGATGGCTCATACCCATCTCTTTTAATTAGGAAATTATCATAGATCCTTCTTAAATCAATTTGCTAGTAGATTGGTTATTAGGTGCTAGATGATGTTTTTCTAATACTTAATGCTCTAATTTGATTAAATTCTAGTGCTAGTGCTAGGGTTATCAATATTAGTAGGGTTTATATTAGGGCTAGGCCTAAGTAAACTAATAACTAAGGAAAAACGGGAAGATCCGCTAGTGGTTGTCTTCTACAATTTAGCTCATGGGTAGATCAATTTGTGTGTTAATGATAAATAATAATTTGCATGGTGGATATAGATTATACTAAGTGTTTTTATAAATTTGCTATCTTTGATAATTATTTGTTTGCTTTTTAGTTATTTTCTTTAGTTTGGCAATTTTTATTTATAAATACATAGTCTTTTATTATTAATTTCGTTACCCCCTAAAGATCAGTATTTTAGGTTAGTTTTAGTAATTTTATTTTAATTTAATTTTGAGTCATTATATATTTTAATTTTCAGATTTAATTTTCTGTTAGTTTTTATTATTTTTGAGTCAGTTTGTTAGAAATCAGTTTAAAAATAGTTTCTTTTGTTATTTTTCGTGTTTTATTTTCTTTTAGGGTTTAGATAGAGTCCTAGTTTGCTGTGATTAAATTTTAGAATTTTTGGAATTAATTTGATATTTTTTCAGATTTAATTCTTGAATTTAATTACTGCAGGTTTTTAATAAAATAAATTCGTAAATTAGACTTTAAATTTTCTTTTTATATTTTTAGGGTCTGGTTAGGTTTAGAAAATTAGTATTATTATTTTGGATAATTTTAGTATTTATTTTCGTAATTATTTTAGTGCAGAATTTTACTTATTTAATTTTCTGTTTTAGAATTTATTTATTTTCTGCTTTAGTTTTCTGTTTTAATTATTCTAAAAATATACAAAAATATTTCTGGGTTATTGTAGTTTTATTATTCTGTATAAATTATTTATTTAGTTATTAGATAATTTTCTATGAATTTTAGTTATTGATTTTAATTTATATTTTCTGTTTTGTTTTTAAGAGTAGTAAATTTAATTAGATTAAAACTTGCATGTTATTATATCTTTCCTCGTGGATTCGATCCCTACTTGCCCTTGCTATATTGTTTATTATAAGTTTAAGTAGTGGTTTAATTTGTTGTCTGTACGACAAGCTTAACACATATCTTTTGGTTTGTTCTTGAATGTCCAACACCGTTCAGTATCGTGTCCTCGTTCACGATGGTATTTATAAAATTTTCCCGCGTCCCAATTCTTAGATTGTTTTTCGGTTTCGATTCTGCTCTAATAGGTGGAAACTCTATCTTCCCTTTCTCCAAGAGACGGTCAAGGGCTTCAGCATAGGTAGTATCCATATGAGTGTAGTTCGTATACCTATTGAGGGCGTTGACATCTCGCACCCCTAGTAGCATTACCAAGCATTGGAGGTTTTCTTATCTTTGGAATGATAATTATCTCTATATCCGGTTGTGACTTTTGTGGTCGTGGTGGACAGTTGTTCTTCTATCAGCAAGCTAGCATCTCCGAGGGCCGAAAAGTTCATCATGGGTAGGAATTTAAGGTGCCGATTGTAATTGGGTTGGAGGTTCTTCACAATGATGCGGACTTGATCTTTCTCGGAGGATCCGTTAACCATGTGGGCTACCTTTGCTCCCCATCTAGTTAGGAAATCAGTGAAGCTCTCCTTTCACCTTACTTGATTAACTCGAGTCTCTATGAGTAATAGGTAGATCCATGTTATAGGAGTATTGATAGAGGAACTCCTTACGTAAATCTATCCAATTGGAAACTTTACGTGGGTCAACTGCGTTGTACCACTCCATGACATCAGTATCAAATGTCCAGGGAAGACGATGTGGTAAGTGTCTTCGGGAATGTTCTTAACGAGTCATTGCTCCTAAGAAGTTGCATACGTGATGATGGGATTCTCGGAACCTTTGAACTTAATATCGGGCATGGTAAACTTAGGAGTTGATTACTAGTTTGATATCTTTCCTTAAGGTATGACCCGGAGGATCGAGCAAGTAAACCATGTTACTCCTTAGATATATAGTAGCAAGCACCAAGTGGTGGCTACATCGACACAAATAACATATATAAAAATATAATTATGAAACTATTAGAACATCATTTAAGTCATTTGTACAATTACCCCTCATTGAACGGTGCCGAGTAACATGTTTTTAAGTCCTGGCCATGATGTCCGAGATAAAATTTAGATCAACCCGTGCAAGACCGTCCACATGCTTGAATCACTTCAAAACTACAAAACTCAAGAGACTCGATTTAATGGAACAGGTCATCTCGTGTAGACACCTATTACATATTAATTGTACATATATAGTTAGAAATGAAAATTAACAAGTTAAATGAACTATTATTGTAACACCCCTAGGCCCACCCTAGGAGTATTACATGCCGGGGTTCCCGAGAGGAACCCCTAAGGCTGCTTAAGATCTCAACTTGGGGTTAATAACCCTTTCTTGGATTGGCGGAAGCGTAATTCTAGGTTTTCAAAGGGTTTTCTAGAAATTTCGGCAGAGTTTCCTCTGTGAACCGGCTAAACCCATGGGCTTAAAGCCCTAACCCCGCACGAAACACAATCTAAAACTCAACGAGCCACACGCTCGGAGAAACACAACACAACTCAACGAGCCACACGCTCGGAGTATTCACATAGGGATTTTACATTCATAATCAACTTAAGTTCGGATACAACAGTCTTTACAAGCATGAAAAACAGAAAGTACAAAATAAGTCCTGAGAAGCCCTATCCGATGGTTCGCTTCTTCTAATAGCCAAAAGCAACTCCGAGGAGTCTTAACTTCGCACCTGAAATGTTGGTGATGTCATGAGCTCACTAGCCCAGTGAATAATCCAAACCCAACCCCGGGTTTCACTTTGCACATTAATTCATTAACAAACACACGTAAGTTCATAACTCATTCATAACATGCGATTCGGATCAAATAAGTTTAAGACATGCGAGATTCTAAACTTACCAACTTGCCGAGAATCATAATGACATCACTTATTCATGAATTCAATTAAACATGCATCATTCGTCTTTCTACGCAAGTAAATCATATAATCACTCATCATGCAATTCATTCATCACGTAAATCATATCTTAGTTCTTATGGCACACATTTCTTATGAAAACAGGATTCGATCTTCTTCTTATTCTTCTTCTTGAGTTCAATCATGCATTTCATAAATCATCGATTCGCTCTTTTCGGTTCGATATGCACGATCATTCGATTCTTCAAAGCATAATTCTTTTAAGTCTTTTTAGTTTCGAATGGAAAGAAGATTTATGCACTCGCTCTAAAGACCCAGTTCTTGGAGCCAAAACAATTCGTGGGCTCGGTTCACGGAGGCATACAATTCGTGGCCTCGAGGCATAACAATTCGTGGCCTCGAGGCAGCCCCCATCCCCGAAGGACGCATACTCGTCAATTCTTAGTGGAAGCAATTCAATTCGTGGCTTCGGGTTGACGAGACACTTCTATGGCCATAGCTTCGAGAGGGTTCTTTAATTCGTGGGGTCCCGGATCAATAACACAATCCTTTCTCCCTTCTTTAGTTCTTTAAGTTTCTTATTTTCTTATTACTTATACATAAGAAATACTTAATTCATATAATTCATGCTCAATGCGTTCATGCGTAACTTCTTCAAAACAAGCAATTCACATAAGCAAGTTCCGACTCCAACACAATCCATTCATAGCACATACGCATGCTTATGTCATTTATGATCGATGTAATTCAGGATAAACACATAATCACATAAACATGTCAATTAGGATTTCTAATAAATGAACTCATCGTTTTCATGATCGCGTATTATCGCGCATAGGTGGTGTATGGTTCTATAACTTTACTTAATCGATAAATATCTCTTAATCTAGACATAAAGCTTCTTAAATCTCAGTTCTTAATTCAGTTACTCACTTATATGCGATTTAGCCCAAAACAGAACATTTTCACTTAATATTGCATATCTCCTAATCTACTCATCCAATGCATACGAAATTTTACAGGAAATTCTCATAAATCATCAGGAAGCTGCAGTAAAAATTTCAGGAAATTTGGGCTACACATGAATTCGCAGAAATTCGGACAGCATGCTTAATTCATAAAAAATCTACACATAAATCATGAAATTCAATTCCCCGATTTTTCTCAATAATTCTGTTCAAGCTAACTTCACTAAATTCTCAATCACACAGCTCCATAATTATGCTCAAATATCATTAAATTCATGAACTAGGTATAAATCGCAACATGCTTTTCAATTCGTGAGTTGCTAATTTTGTGAATTTAGGCCTCTAGCTTCTTCAATTAACTTAGGGTTTCCAATTTCATGCTTCGAATTCATGTTCAATCCTCCTAATTCATTTTATTTTGGAGGATGAATTCAGATTACTCACCATAAATTCTTAGAGGTTCTAAGAATTCAGTTCTACGAGGTTTCGGATTGGGTTTCGGTTTGGGTTTTGCTTTCTCTCGCCTATCTCTCGCTCTCGGTTCTTCGTCCTTCTCGCTTCCCTCTCTGCTCTGCCCTTGCTTCTGTCTCTGCTTTGCTTCTTCTTTCCTTTCTCCTTCGTCCGCTGCTTGTCCTCGGGCTCGCCATGCCCACCGGCAGCTGGTTTCGGTGTTCCTCTTGCTCCCACTCCCGCTCCCGCTTTGTTCCGCTTCTACTGTCTCTCGCTATGCTTCTTCTTTCTTTCGTTCCCCTTTCTTCTTCCGCTCTGCTCGGCCTCCCGAGCCCGAGCTCTCCCTTGGCCACCAGCGGCGGCGACCTCGCCGTTCGGGTGGCCACCGGCCGTTGGCCCTCACGCTCTCCCTCTCTCGCTCCGTTCGCCTCCTCTCGCTTCCCTTGCTCCTTCTCTCGCTTTCCCCTCCTCTCGCTTCTTTCCTCGCTTCCGCTTCGCTTCTTCGTTCCTCTTCCAATGTCTCAGCCCCTTCTCTCTCCTCTTTAGCTAATTACACATAATGGGCTGCTTGCCTAATTCCAATTGGACCCTTAACTCTTTTGCTCTCATCAATTGCCAACTCCTCCTAAATCGCCAGCCATCCCTTTCCTATTTTCCTTTCTTTTTCTTTTAATTGGGCCCAACTTCAACTTCTCAAGGCCCAATTTAGCTAGCCCATGCTCGGTTTCGGTTCTCGGGTTTCTAATTCCGACTCGGAAAAATTCTAATAATTCACTACCGAGCAAGCACCCGAAATTTCGGGGTCTCACAATTATATAATAACTCATATGATGCTAAGCATAACAATGGTTGTGCCGATATTTTACATCTGTAGAAATTCTATTATGTCGTCCAAGAAAACCGGTATGTTAATCTCATTGTCACTCGAACAACCCCAACACGTGACTTTGCGTTGTGATTTAAAGTACTATGTCTTCCGGCAAAAGCTTCAACAAACGTAGGAGATGAGCACTCCACTCCGGAGCTAAATCGTCTACCGGTTAGAGATATGAGGTTTCCTTCGGACAATGATCGGTCGTTGCTGAGGTTTCTAAATTTGGACTACCAACTCATGATTTGGTAGTGCCCTTCTTCCCACTCTCGACTCGGCAATGAGATCCTAATTCAGGGAATACGATAACACATGAATTCGAAACATATATATGTGATATTAAAATCCGATCTAATATTTTCGGAAAACATACTTTCGATGCAACCAGGATAACCAAACTCTTGGGGCAAGCAACAAAACCGTTGACCCCTACGTCAACAGTGTGAAGGTGTGATGATCGGATCGACAACGTGATACTCTAAGAGTTCTCGTCCCATAAACAACGACATATGGCTACACGGGTGAACAAAACCCATTACCACAATGTGATCTAGAGGAGGGTGATGAGAACTATGAACTGCACCAGTTGCATAGAATTCATATAAGAATTAGAATCACGGCATAACCCTTGAGAGACAGACTTAAACTATCAAGAATCCCGGAAAAAAGCAGACGAGTTTCCCTTTAAAAGTCGATATTTTCCCGGGTAACGACCCTCATCCGAAACAACAAAACAAACAACAACTAATTACTCAATGGACACATGCTGGAGTTCCACAACAACCAAAATATATATACAATTCATTCAATAAGCATACAGCAGAAACTTAGTCAAAATAAAAACATGCATTCTAATTAGATAGCAAAATCTTAATTACCTTGACCATATCTTCGAACTAGTCACCGTGTGAGCTTGATTTCATGCTCGCTGGTGTCTAGGGTGAGAATTGATCCTCTGCAACACATAACTTTTCCATGTGGGGTGTTAGAATACCCATCTTGGTAAAGTAAACCATGAACCTGGCCGTCACTCTCTCTTCCACCGGGCAGCCACTTGGGCAGCCATTTGGGACTTCACTTAAGCTACCACTCGGGACTCTACTTTAGGCAGCCAATTGAGACCCTACTTGAGAAATGATTGCCTTAATATCCACTTGTCCGGAAGAGACAAGGTGCTTCATTCTAGCCCCGAAGTCCTCAACTATCCCCACGTTACCACCGATGGCTCGAAGACGACTAGGATGCTAATCTCTTTCGGAGGCCAAGGCTAACATGTCCCTTATCCCAATGTTCTAAGCAACTTCTGATGTTGAGGTTTTTGACAAAGACTCCTGCAAGAAGAAAGTAAATCATCATTGGGCAATTCATATTAACCGATAAGTTCTCAAAATAAATAAAGAAATAGTCAAACTCACGAGTCCTTGCACAATAGATTGGACTTCCATTGTAGTGAAGGTACCATCTTTTTCTCTCTTCCTTTGATCCACAACTCATCCCTCTTAATAGTAATTTGCGAAGGATCTATGATGGCACCTTTCTCGGCTCCACTTTTTAGTTGTTCCAGCTTCGCTTCTACAACTTCTTGTTCACCTTTGTGTATCCCCCACGGGACATCATATGGGAATAACATTGCTCTTAATCCTCTTTTGGTTGGCATCACCTAGTGCCATTGAATGTAATTAAGAACAAAATATCAGTAAATAAGACTACAAATGTTAAATTGTAAATAACTATAAAGAAATATTCGTAAATAAGACTTATAAAAAAAAAGAGAGGAAATGTTAAATTACTTTGTATTCGAAGTGGAGACATATGCTTTAAACTTCTTCCAATTGTCCTCGGTTATATAGTTATAGACCTCCCATGATCTACCTTTTTCCTTAATCTCCCTTGTCTTCTATACCCAAACAGCGGCTATGTGAGACTTGAAGTTTCTCCTTTTCTCTCCAGCTGACATGAGGGTCTTGTGTTTCACCAATGGGAGATTTGATTACGTCAAGTCCAAGTTGAACATTTTCTGAAATACAAGAATGACATGCATTAACCATTTACACTACCTTATAATTCTAAGTTGAGATGTAGTGCATTTACTTGTATGACATTCCAAACGTTTTCCTTAATCGATTATGGGACTTTGCTCCATTGACTATAGTTGATATTCACATGCATGTGGGTTGACGCACTAACATAGCTCATGAAGCAAGGTGCGCCTCACTTTCCAGGTTGTGGTGAACATCAAATTGGACCCGAGTAAGGAGAGTTGAATCTTGTTCGCTATGCGTCAACTTCTCCTTGTTCATCGTTGTTCATCCCTTCGTCTTCTTTGTAATGTTGGAAGGGGAGGTTTCCTCCTTGTGAGAGGTCTATAATTGAGTAAGGGGGAGGGCGATAACTTGCTTCTTATTGGACAATTAAAAAGTGGATGCTCTTTCCGAGATTTTCAACTTCCTACTTGCCTACTTGTTAGCTTAGTTGGTTATTCAGCTTGTATTAAGACTATCTTTGATATTTTTCTTGGTTCAATTTGTAATTTACCTTATTTAAGCCTTAAGCTTAATGTACTTTTCTTAACCCTCTTTGAGGCACATAAGGGGAACATGGCAGCTCGTTTAGCTATCTTTCTCAAAATCTGTGAAAAAAATTCAAAGTGTTCATTTGATTTTAGAGTAAGAACTTTAATCTTGTGTAGATTGCTTTCCCTTTAAGCACTTGAGGGTGTTCCTTCCTAATTTGAGTGGTGGCTTAAGCCTTTGGCTTATCCACATCTAGTTCATTGTTTTCTTGTCTTCTCGCACGCTTGCTTGCTCGTGTACTATATGCTCACTTACATACACACCCACTAGCACACTTGCTCACGAGCATCGCTTCCTTTCTTGGTCACTTGCTTGCTGTAAACACCTAAAAAGTGTTGTCCCTTATCTCTTTTAATTTTGTATTTTATATTGTTAGTCAGATGATGAAATCCTCGAGTACTCGTTTGAGGATTTAGATAGCGTATCTGAATTTGATTAGTGTGATGGAATCAAGTAAACCACAGAGAACCCCTAAGAACCAAATAAATAGCCTTAGCCATGGGTCGGTCTAAAACTCCCTTTTCTTTCGGACCGTCCAAGCCCGAGCCAAGCCTCTAGAGACAACGGAGTCCAAGTGGCGCGTAAATTCCGAGCTTAGAATTTTTCATTTCACTTTTGTCCAATCGGACATAGAGCTAAATACCTCAAGACAACGTTAGGCATTGCATTTTATGATCACAAGTATCAAAGTGCTACATTTAATCTCCAACACCGTCCGCCCGAGACTAGGAGTTTCTCCCTCAAAACTTCACCGTACAGCTGGCGCCCCTACCTGGATTCTTTAAGTAAAATGCCACGTTTTGGCCTCGGAGATTCCCTTTTCAGCATGGAAGGCAACGAAACCCTCGGTAACACCGAGTGGCCGGCGCCCATTCTATCCGGTTTTATCCTATTTTATCTAGTCTTATCACATCAGTATTGGTCCATTTTTTCGCTTAGCCTTGGACAGACTAACCGAGAGCAACCATAGGTCATATGCGACCTAGACCTCTCTCTATAAATAGAGAGCCTTGGCTCTCATTTTCAATACGGCTTCAGCCTATGACCATGCTGCCAAAAATAATTCATAAAACTTTCTCTCATGCATTATGCTGCAGAAAGCTAACTAGAAGGCTTACTCCCAACGTTATGCCGATGAAATTTGATTAAGAGCTACAGAATACTTCCTTCTCTATTCTAATATCTTGGTACCTTTTCAGCTTATTCCCACTCCATTCTTCATTCTCACCACATCCGAACTAGAATACTCCATCATCAATCTTCTTACCTCCACTCAAAACCCACGAAAGCCCCTTTCCTTGATTCACCATCGTCGCATCACTAGATCCAACATGGAGATCTAGATTTAATCTTTTAGATGAGTGTTATTCTTTTAGATTTAATCTTCCACTTGTGGGCCTTTATGGATAGGTGAGGAGTGCTGATTAGCCCTTGCAAGGGTGCGAATAAGATACCTTAAAAATTTCTTAGAGTCGGTCCATTATGTGCATTTAGCCAAAAGTCAAAACTACCTTTCATTTTTTAGGTTGGTCTATTACTTGCATTTCCGAGTCATACTAAAATTTTCTTTAGGGGTTCTAAGTAGTTACTTCCAATCAAGTCCGGAATGGTCATATCAAGGTCCTCTCTATCTTTTGGTGCTAGTTTTTAAACCCAGCGATCGTACAAAAGGATGTTTCTTGGTATGTGTCCTAAATTGAGACACTTTTTAGTGTGTAATGTACCATGCTATGTCATTGCTATGATTCCTAAAGTATTCATCCCACTAGGAAGCAGAATGATTAGCTACCGCCTCTACTCGCTTTCATTGATAGAAGTGTATCACCGGATGCGTATCTACATCCGGAGGAGCCTCAGCAGCTTTATATGCTCTATTAACCAAATTTGCACATCACGTAAAATTAAAAAATAAGTGTCCTAGACAAGTCAAAATTCAACCTTTCTTTAAGCTTCAACAGAGCAAAATTTTTAACAAAATGCGAAAAGTAGTGAGAGGTGAAAAAATAGAGACTTTTAGCGTGAACTAGAGGCGCTTCAGCCTCGACAACGTCGAACAACCGCCCTGTGGCCGACACCACCAACCGGTCACACCGTTGGGTCTCAGCGAGTCATTATTGGCTTACCTACAACAAAAAGGGCTCCTAGTGAAGTCTTCCTCGAATTGGACTCAACTCGGTCTAAGCCTATAATAGTTTCAGCAACTATCGGCGATGTTATGTAACTATAATTCTCTAGCCGCTCAACTAACCACAGTAGTGTCGCAAGCACCATATCCCCTCGGCATCCTACCAACAGGAAACTACCTATCAAGTAGGTGATAATGGCTTGTCGTCATGGGATAATGATAGCTTTAGAAAATGCATACATTTGGGGATAATGTTTCATCAAATTCACCTTAATTTCGATAAGAATCCACCCTAGATTCCTATTGCTCAATTTCAATAGAGATTTGTAGGTCTCACGTAGATTTTTGAAAGATTTGGGAACAATAGGTTTTGCACGCAGCTGGATGCCTAGTATAGCATCAAACTTTTCAGGAAGGGGACACGGTTCCTTATCCCCAAACATGAAGAGATGGTGGTGACTACTCGAATAAAGTATGCAGCCCATATTATGACAAACCTACCATCTCTCGTATTTGTCATCTCATGCATCCAACGAGATAAATCGCTCATGAAATTCATTTTTTTAGAAACAAGTTAAAGGCGTCGGGAAATTTTCTTTGATTTGTAAAAGAATATGTAAAAGGTACAATTTTCGGCCTTTAACACGGGTCCAATTTATAGCGGTTTTCTGGACACAAGAGTCCTATCGCATGGCAACTACTGGAGTCTACCGAGCACTTGGGTTTCCTTAGGTGGTAGGCACTAGCAGAGCCCCGGACCGGGCAGTTCGCCTCTTTCTTTTAGGCTATCTCCAATGGTTGAAACTCCAAGGGAGTTGCTCCTAGGTGGAGGAGAGAGAAATGAAAAAAAGGGGGTGAAGTGGTGAGGTGGAACAAATCACTTGGAGTTGCTCCATGGAGCAATTCCAAGGAGCACCGGTGGAAGGGCAAAAAGGAGGAGAGAGAAGGAAAAGGGGAGAGAGAGGGAAGAAAGGGAATCCGTGCGCGTGAGGCACAGCCCAGTTGGGCTGTGTCCGGCGCGTGTACCTCAAGCGCGCGGAAGGCGGTGGGCTCCTAGAGCAGCGGGCCCCACACGCTGCAATGGTTTTTGGTTTTTTTTATTTTCGTTTGTTTTTTTCGGAGGGTTTTTTTTTTTTTTGTGTAACGGTTATAAACGGCTATATTTTGATGAAATTTAACCCATTTGTAACGGTTATACTTTTTAATAATTATGTAACAACGGTCATATTTTTTCACCCAAAAACACTATAAATAATGTGTATGGTGGAATGTTAGATTTGCAATTTTTCACCTCACAAATCTCTTCATACTCTCAAAATGCCAAATTATGGATACAAATTCCGAAAGTAGCCAACCAAATTCTCCAAATTCTCAACACCCTAATTTTCAAAATTATTACCCTCAATATGACTCCTATTCTTAAAATAATTCAAACCCTCAATACTATCATAGTCAAACACCTGAATTTTACCATAACCCAAACTCCCAAAATTATAATGCCCCTAATTCTGAAAATTATTATTCTGTCCCTCCTACTCATTCATCTTCGCCGGGATCATTCACTAGGTGGATGGGTAATATAGGGATTCATGATAGCCCATAAAATGTGGGCTCTCGGAGAAGTCGTTCTTCCGTTTCTACAGAGGAAACTCATTTAGGTGAAGACGATCAAGTTGAAGCAAATAATGAAGCAGCAAATATTGTTTCACAGACAACAAAGGAAAAAAGGAGTATTATGGGACGAGTTAGAAGATGAGCTTTTAATCGAGTGCATGGTTAAATGTGAGCAAGGATCCCATAACTAGAACTATCCAAAGAGCGACGACATTTAGGGACAGAATTTAGGAGTACTTTTGTGAAGCTCAAAAACAAGTACCCAAGTTATAAATGGCCAGCCAAAAGATCAACTAAAAAGTGCAAGGCTCGATGGACCAGATTATGTGCGGTTGTCACACATTTCTCGGGGTATTATGCTGCTGCAGCTCGACGGCCACCGAGTGGGCAAAGTGAGTGTGATTATCTCAAAGCTGCACATATTCAATACAAAGAGATGCGTTGCCAAAATTTTGGTTATGAGCATGCTTGGCGTCATTTGCGCTATGAACCGAAATGGTTGAATCATGTTAATAACTCCAACAGAGGAACTGGAGATATGTCGGCAAAGAGAACAAAGAATACAAGAGCAGGAGATTACAACTTTTCTTCAAACGCCGATGTGGAAGAAGAGGTTGAGGCACCTGTCGAAGATTTACCCCCACTAATTATCAATAGACCTATTGGAAGGGATGCTCGCCAAAAGTCTTAGAAAAGGAAAAGCCAAAGCAGACTTCATCTAAAATTAATTTCTCCAATGCTAAAGTTATGGAGGAGTTGGCAAGGGTCAGAGATACAGCATTAAAAAGAACAGAGACCCTAAATAGACTTGCAGATCTGAAGGCAAAAGAATTGGAAAAAAAGGATGTGGAACTAGAAATTATGCAAAGGGAAGCTGAAAGAGCGGCTAGAGACACATAATTAAAGGAGAGAGAATATGAAAGGGCAACCATGTCAATGGATCCATCAAATATGGATGATGAAGAGAAGGAATGGTATTACGCTCAGCGGAGAGAGATCATTAAGAAGTGGAAGAACCGTAGGCAATAAAGTGTTTAGTTTAATATTGTTATTAATGTATGCTTCTTTTTAAATTATTTGTACTTGTTTTTTTCTGTATTAACTTTGTTATCAATGCAATATGAGTTATGAGCATGCTGTCAGTCATTGTTAAATCAGTTGCTTTTGAAGCATGCTTGCATTGTCAATTCATTCGAGTAGTACGTACAGTACAATAATGCAAAGGATTGTCACATTTTTCATATTTTCCTTCTGCATGCAATTTGAAAAATACAATAATGCACATAATGCAAAGTGTTGTCAATCCTTCCAATATCGGTTGCTTTTAAAGCATGCTTGCATTGTCAATTCATTCAAGTACTATACAAAGTACAATCATACAAAGTATTGTCAAATTTATCATGTTTTTCTTGTGTATTTAGTAGGCAAAGTACAATAATGCAAATATTAACAATAACAAGACTACTATACGAAGGCTTACTCAATTCGGAAGAATTACACATCTCTACACCTAAACAACATCTCAAACACAAACATCTAAACAACAATGTCAAACTCATCTCATGAAAATGAAGATTTTGATCTTAATGTTGCCATTGATAAAGCAATTGAGGAAGAAGTCTGCCTCAAGCTCGCATTTCGAAGGTGTGAAATGCTAGTACATATGTACCTATCTAACTCGGAACGTAATATGAGTTCCACACCTAGTAGACGACAAAGAAGGCACATAAATCGTGATCACATAGAAGGTTATAATCGCTTATATACAGATTACTTCTCCGAAAATCCCGTGTATATCGATGAACAATTTCGACAAAGGTTCGGAATGCGTAGACACTTATTCCTTCGCATAGTGAACACATTAAAAGACCGCTATGAGTTTTTCACTCAGCGGACAGATGCTACTCGGTAAGCTCGGAGCATCACCACTTCAAAAGTGTACTGCTACTATGCGTGCATTGGCTTATGGGGTTGCTGCAGATGCGTTGGATGAGTATTGTCGCATGGGGAGTCAACCATTAGCTCATGCGTATAGCATTTTGTTGACGGAGTGTTTGAATGTTTTGGTCACTATTACTTGCGAAAACCAACCCAAGAAGAACTACACCGACTACTATACGTTGCGGAACAACGAGGTTTCCCTGGAATGCTCGGGCAGTATTGATAGTATGCACTGGTAATGGGACAGATGTCCCGTAACTTGGAAAGGTATGTATCGAGGACACCATAGGACAGCAATTGTGGTGCTCGAAGCTGTTGCTTCATTTGATACATGGATATGGCATGCATTCTTTGGCATAGCATGGTCAAATAATGACATAACCGTTCTTCATAAATCACCATTATTTGATGATTTACTAGAAGGACGAGCCCTCGAAGTACATTTCAATGTTGATGGGAAGCAGTTTGATATGGGTTATCATCTCATGGATGTGATATATCCACAATGGCTACGCTTGTTGAATCCATCTCTCATCCACAACTACCAAAACATAAGTTGTTTGCAGCTCATCAAGAATCGGCTAGGAAGGATGTCGAACGAGCATTCGAGTGTTGCAAGCACGGTTTGCTATAGTTCACCGTCCAGCTCCATTTTGGGACGTTGCAACACCGAGAAAAGTTGTGAGAGCATGTATCATTCTTCACAATATGATCGTTGAAGACGAACGTGACACATACGATTATAACTTTGCCCAACTCCAATATGATCAACTTGCAAACACGACCATCACACCACCCAACCCCGGACGAATTGCTTGTTTTTGAGGATTGGTTACGAAGAAATATCGAGGGTCGTAACAAAAATCTGATAAAGTACTCCAAAACGCACTAATTGAACATATTTGGAACCGTTATGGAGCCAACTATAATGGCAATTAATTCGTCATAAAATGCGGTCATAAATAAATTTATGTTTTAAAAGTAGTTTTTTTTCGTACGTTTAAATGCATTATTTTTATTAGTTTTGGTTTGCATTATTTTATTTCGTACGTTTAAATGTATTATTTTTATTAGTTTTGGTTTGTATTATTTTATTTCGTACATTTAAATGTATTATTTTTATTAGTTTTGGTTTGTATTAATTTATTTTGTACGTTTTATGGTTGTATATGTATTATGTTGTATTTTTTATATATATATTATCAATTTATTATTGTGCGAACTTCTTAATAAATAATAACAAATTAAAATTAATATTATTATTAGCACACACCTAAAATAATATAATACATTAATCATTTTATTATTTCCATCATATTATTTCATTATTAATGTAATCTAAAATTAATTTATTAATACAACAATTATATTCATAAAATATTTCATGTGGGACCCATTTATAATATAAATTATTATGGAGCAACTCCCATGAGTTCCTACCATTTACAATAGACAACAAAAGGGAGCAATTCCCTTACCTATGTGGCACTTGGAGCAACTCTCCATGAGATACAACCATTGTGGATAGCCTTAGCCCGAGCACTCCTTGGGCCACTATTTATTTCTCGCCCGAGCCCATATTCGCGCAAGCCATATTATTTTTGGACCATTCACTTAAGAATTTCCATTTTTATTTTTATTATTTTCTTTTGGAGGGAATGGGGGCTAGTGCAAATTTTATTTTATTTTTTGGATTTGTCTTTGTAATTTTTCCTAAGAATTTTGCATCAAATTTAATAAAAGAAAGCATTTTTTGAATCGAGTCTTTGCATTCCATCTCATTGCATATGAGTCACAATCTTACAAAATAATAAATATTAAACAAAAGCACCCTACAAGGGAATTACTAATCGTCACCATCGAAGCGTCATCGAAGATATAATTCCCGAAGTCTTCCAAGACGGACGTGGAAAATTGACCGTCTCCACCACCTCGAGAAGAGCTACCTTCGTGGTCCCAAGATTGAGATGCTCCATGAGAAGGTCCACTATAAGAAGCCCGATGGATGTGAAGTGGGTTCCCATGACGATCAAATCTTTGAAGAGGCAAGATGTTCGAGACTCTCTTCAGCAAAGTTAGGCCCCGCACCTGAAGAACTAGGCCTTGAGGTGCTAGCCCCTACTTCGAAATACTCCGATGATGCGCACGTCGTGAAGAACACCGTGAAGTACCTACTATAGATGTACCACCGGAGGGTGCTTGTTGGCTAGATTAATGTGCTTGTACCCTGGTCCACCAAGGAAACCTCCCGATGAAGACGCTTTAAATCGATGCCTCTACAAAAATAATAGAGCAATTAGCACACCCACTAAAAGCTCAATGAAGTTACCATTTCACTAACTAAAGACTCACCCGAAGGTTGGGAAAGTCTTTCTAGCAAGCAAGTCTCGAACCCACCCTAAGAGAAGATTGGAGTCCGATGAACATGGTCCGAGATTGCTCCCGATCATAATACAAAATATTCAATGGCATTAGCAAAACACTTTTAGCATGCAACTAAAAGTAAAGAGTATGAAACTGTTATCCCTCGCTAGTTTCTAGGGAAAGGAAGCCTAACACGTTCTTCCTCGAGGATTTCAGAAATCCGTACATGACGAGGATATACCTCAGGTTGAGTAATATCCACATCAAGACTTGGAATGTACATATCTTCTAGAGTAAGCTACAAAGATGAAGTTAATTTCCATACAAGAAATTCAACTACACGTAAGAGAGGAAAGAAGTGGGAACTCACCAATCGATTCATAATCCACCCAAGCATGGTGTGCATAGGATATGTATAAATTCAAGAACGAAGTTACAAGGATACTCTAGCAGTTGCTTCCAACTGCTCTTGTTGGGAAAAAGAGCAAAGTAAAACATGGTTGGTGGTAGATCAAGACGAACAAATGAAGGCCACGTGTTGTCTCAAATTTTTGGTGTGACTCTCTCACCGAAGTACCAACAGAACCCAAAAGGACCCTCAAATAAGATCCTCTGTTAACTCAACTCTCGTGCAATAATACACTTGGAGGGAGTTGGAGTTGGGCCCAAGGATTAAAGTTGGCTTGCACATACAGGATTCATAAGGGGACAAGCAAGAAAAAGTGCAAAACAATAAAAAATGGACATAGACCGCAACCAACCAAGGCTGGCGCCAGCCATAGCTAGGCCCACAAGGTCCACCACAGGCAGTGGGCAGTGGCAGCCAGCTAGACAGATGAAGCAAAATTTTCTAGGCACATTTTTTAGGTTAATTTTGAGTCTAAAGTCAACATACCGAAGCTACAAAGTTGAGGGCAGATCTCCAAAAGCCTATATCATGAATCTTAGACCATTGAAGGTAGATCCTAGCCCATAATATAGAGGCCGGAAACATGAGATGGTTCTTTGAGCCGGGAGAAAGGTGGGGAAGTATTCATACAACCATGGTTATATTTTGCAAAATAAGATTTTTACCCACACAAGATGAAAAAGTTGTATGTTTATCTTTACAATATACCACGTCATTAATTAGTGCAAAAAGAAAAGAGGGGATAATAAAATGAAAGAGTATTATACTAAAAAAAATTTGGTTACTCCAAGTACTTGACACCCTTGACTAGGAAAGGGAGTATAACTCGAATCCCATAAACCGTCCCGAACTCGTCTAGAATATAGTGGGTATGGGTGCATAAAATTTAGAAAAAAATGCGTATGGGGTGGGTATGGGTATTAACAATTTGGGTATGGCTTTGGTCTAGGTATAGGCATCATCCACCTCATACCTGAACCTATCCCAAATATTTTTTAAATTTCTTCTACTAAAAAATTTGTATATGGATTCAAAATTTAGGAAAATAAAAAATTGAGGGCTTAAATCTTAACGTGGTAACTTTTTAGGCACCTCATTTCTCTTCTCTCTTTACTCTATGGCTCTATCTCTGTCTCTCATTCTCTCTCTCATAGCTTAAATATATATCTAAAGTCTATATTAGTGCCTTAGTAGTTCCGTACTTTTTTTTCACTCGGGTAAATAGGAATAATGAGGCAAATTTAGAAAACCCTTCTCACAAGGGTTCTACCTAAATTTTCATTAGCCAATATACATGAGAAAGAGGGGAGGGGAACTCTCCCCAAATAGTTGGAGTGGTAATAGTTTGTTTATAGTGTGCCAGGATATCTCCCGCACTATTTGCTTCTTTGAATATGTGGTTGATTTTGCACCTATCACACTTGGTCATCATCTGCATGAAATCCTTAATGATGTAGTCGATTTGCAATGGTGATTTATGCTTTCCTTTGACACTCTCATTGATAACTTTATTGTCGCCTTCAATATGAATTCTCCGAATATTTTCTTTAACTCGCTTGTTACTGGATCGAATCTGAGGACACTAGTTTCTTCTACCAAGATGGATGTGTATTCCATATTGGATGCTCCTGTAGCGAGGAGGTTGCCATGCTCATCTCCTAATAGAAATCCCATGGCAACATTACCATTACTTAGCGATCCATGAAATTTTAGCTTGATGTACCCAATTAGAAGTCTATTCCATTTAACCGGAGGAATTCGCTTAAACCTTGTTGTATTCTATTATTGTAAGCCTCGTATGAGGAAGAAATTTTGTCATGATTTCCACTCTGCAGCTACTATCTTTGCTTTGATAAGTACTCGATATTACAAAAATTTTCCTCTTTAAAAATCAATGCATTCATTTCCTTCCAAATACTCCATAACAAGAATATAACTCGTTGAAGTTGATCCAATTAGAGGGAAAGTGCGTTATATGAAGAATGTTAATGGCATCGGTGTGATAAGTGATGAAGTTGATGTGGTGAAGCTCGTGGTAGCTTTTTGCTGAGGTCCACACTTGAAGTGATCTTGGGCAATTGAAAAGATGTGGGTACTTGTTTCATCATCCAGTTGGCAAATTTTACATTTTGAATCTATTTGGACACCTCTTTTAGCAAGAGTCCTTCTTAGGGGATTCCTTGAATAAGAAATTTCCACAGAAAAGTGTTAATCTTAAATGGAATATTAGTTTTCCAAATCCAATTGCGTTCCTAAATATCATGCCTTTGTGTATTCTGTGCAAGCTATGTCTGTCCTTTTGTTGTGAACAACCCATTTCCCGAGAGCCCCCAACAAGACTATCCGGTTTAGTAAACATTGGTAGCTAAATACTAGTAATGAATCCTATAATTTCATCTAAAAATACAAGTCTAAGTTTAGGGATATCCCATTCGTTATCCTTATTGATAAAGTTACCTTGGCTTATAAGTCGAGCAATTGCGGGTCATTTACGTAATTTCAAGGAGATTTTGGTTATGACTCGTAAGACTCGTAATTTTGGGTTAGGTAGTTATATGAGTTAAATTAATTATTTAGCCCTAATTAGTTAAAAGGGGTCCACTAACTAGGATATCTACATGGTTAGATATTCGTTATTTTATTTGAGCGAATTATTATTTACTCGCGTAACTATTATTAGTAAAGCGTATTAATTCCTTCCTCCAAATTTTCCACCCGGACCCACTACGTATAAACCCGAGACCGCTTATGCTACGTATGGGGGCTTAGTTATCACAATGCTTGGCAAAAAAAAAAAAGGGAGCAGGGAAATAAAAGAGAAGAATGAAAGGGGAATGATTAAGAGATGATTTTGGGGGTCCAATAGGGATTAGAAGACCGATAATTAGTCGGTGGAGAGAGAGAGCAAGCATGAAAGAAAGCCCGAGCAGAGGAAAAGAAAGGGAAACGTGGGAGGGAGAACGCACAGAGAGAGAGAGGGAGGTTGAGATAGAGACAGAACGAGAGAGGGAGAGTGCGCGAGCGGAGAGCCGAAGGCCGGCGCACCGAATAGCGAACGGAGGAAACACGGTCGGTGCAATCAAGGGAAGTGGAGGAGCAGAGAAAGAGAGGGCCACCGCAGCGAGAAGGCGAGAGATGGAGAGGCCCAAGCACGAGGCGAAGAGGGAAGAAAGGAGCGAGAGCTCGGAGGCCGGTGGCCGCCTCAACAGGTGAGAACGCCGCGACCAACAAGCACGTAAAAGGATAATGAGGGGCTGAGACAGACCGAGAAATCGAGCGAAACCGGCCGAGAGATAGAGACCACGAAGAGGAAGGGGAACAACAACCAGTGGGCACGAAAACCGCGGCCGGTAGCCAATGAGCGAGGTGACCGAAGGAGCGAGAAAACCAGACCGAGACAGAGAGGGAGACTGGGACGAACGAGATGAAGGGGAGGTAGGGGACCTGGAACCGACTTCATTTAATCAAACACTCAATCCCTATATTCGATGTGGGTAGTCTTGTTCTCTAAACATATATTAATTTCGAAACCCAAATGAGTTTTGTTGTGAATAATTCATGTTTATGTTATAGATTGAATTTAGGAAGTTGTTAGGGCTGAACTCGAATGTGAAAGAATATGCTTGAGTTTGTTATAGTCTTATGGGTGCTATCGGGAGTTTAGTTAGTAACGATGGACTATGTGCAATTTCAGTTGCTTAGGTTATGGGTGAATCGGTTAAGGTTATAGTTGAATCATTTGTGATTTCCTGAATTTACTCGAGATGGATTCCCGGTAATTAGATTGCGAATCAAAGCTTTGGGGTAAAAAGGGAAGTAGGAGTTCATCTTAACTAATGCACAATGGAGTAGAAAGAGGTTGTTGGGATAAATTGAGTTGGAGATGTATCCGAGTCCGTGAGATTGAATTAAACTTGACGAGTAGCGAAGTTAGCAAAATTTGAGTGATGAAACGTAATCAAGAGTTATATGATCCAGTAGGGGGAGCAAGAGTTGATTAATAAGGCAGAGATATAAAATGGGAATTTGAGGCGGGGAAGTAACGAGCTGAGAATGGTAAGGTTAAGTTGAGTTTAGAATATGCCTAAGCCTTGAGATTAAATGAAGTTGAAGATAGGCATAGCGAAGGGAACTTAAGTGATGAAGTGAGATCAAGAGTTATATAGTTGAATATGGGTAAAAGAAGTTGAGTATAAACTAGAGACATAAAATGAGGAATTGAGGTAAAGACAATGAATTGTGAAAAGTTGAAATATTGAATTAGGTGGTATCTACTTATGGTTATCGTGGCTCGTAAAAGGAATTAAACTTTCTAAATTAGTGAATTGAGAAAGGTATAGTTGGAAAGGTGTTGAGAAGGACTATCTATGATTGAATCATAGCTATTTGTGCAAGTGATTGTGTTAAACGACGTTGAAAAGTAGTTTTGAAAGGAGTTATGTATTTTACGAGAATGATTCTTGAATGCAATTTCTTAAGAACTCGCCTTTCAAACGTGAATATGTTTTAAAGAAGTGAAACTTATTTGAGAAAGTGAATCAAATTTCAGAAAGTGAATTATAAGGGTGACACGTGGTGTCATGCCTTCCTTGATGTTAATTCGATTTGAGAAAGCTATTGAAGTGAATGTGATGAATGATTATGTGCAAATTGTTTTGAATTGACTTGCTACGGATCGTTTAGCACACCAAAGGGTTCGAACCGGGGACGCCCAGCTAAAAACTTCGAGGGAAAGGTTCTAACAGGGGTTATGCAGTGGCGGGATGCCCGATCCGAGACTTCCGAAGATAGGTCTTGGGAGCCTTTTATTCAAGGTCGCCCCTAGAAATTAAAGTGCTAGTTCGAATCCGCGAAGGCCAAGAAAGTTGATTCAAACCGAAAAGAATTGTGATGAGTGTGAAATCGCATTTCAAATGGTTAAAGTGTTGTGATTCATATGTGTCAATTGATTTCAAAGGATTTTATTGAAAAGTATATGGATTTGTTTATTGCTCACCCCAGTGAGTAATATGTGTAAAGAATTTCCATTTTAAGGGTATAAGACTCCATTGAATCCGTGGTTTATTGCTCACCCCCACAAATTTCCCTGTTTTCCCTCCCCAGTGTTGCAAGTACACTCTTAGAAAGCATGACCCACATTTAGCATATTCTGGATTCTTGCTGACCGGTGATTGCCGATTATTGAAGTAACTCAAGTGGTTGACGTGCATTCTTATGTTTCTAAATATTGTACTTGTAACTTAGTTCATATAGTTGTACCCGATGTACCATAAACCATTTAGATTGTTTTAAAGTTTTATCGCATGATAGGTTGGACTCCGACGTGTGGGCGTTGAGTTGTACACTCCGAGCTTGTGGCTCGTTGAGTTATATTATACTTTTATGTAGGGTTTTAAGGCTTTAAGCTTATGGGATAGTCCATATTACAAATAGAACTCTGCCAAAATTTTTAGGAAATCTCATATTCCTTTGGAAAATCACCTTTATTACGTCTAAGTTGAATTTAGACAGCCAAACCAATACCGAGATAGAGCCTAGGTAGTTCCTTTAAGGAACTCCGGAGATGTAATACTCCTAGGGGTGTTTTGGGGTGTTATAGTGACACCATAAATATGTCCAAAAAGAATGCTAATCCCATTCCCAATTTTCCAGTGGATTCCTTTACGTAAGGTAGAGAATCATTTAGATAATGTTTTCTAGACCCAAGAGTCCCCATTTTTGGAGGTTTAGAGAACAATTCACACTCGTTGTGCATACTTTGCTTTCATGTTATGGACCTATATGTTATCTAGTTTTTAAACAACTTCTAGATAAGTTTGCAATGGAAGGCGATATTAATATCTTCATATTTTCATAGCCCCAGTCCACCCTTGCATTTAGGTTGACATATTTGAGCCCATGCAATCATGGACATTCCTTTATTATCATTATTTTTCCATAAGAAATTCCTATTTATTTTGTCAAGTGAATGAGTTGTGTGCTTAAGGAGTTTGAAGCACTACATCCTATGGGCTGGTAGTGATTCTAAATTTAATTAAATTTTTTCCACCTTTGGACAAGCAGTTTGCTTTCCAATCGCTGAGATTACTATTGGCTTTATCAAGTATGGGGAAAAATAAAGAAATTTTCCTTTTATCATGGACAACCGAACAACCTAAATATTTTTCCAAGAGATTCCACAATGGGTATATGGAAAATGACAAATGTTATTTCCTTGTTCCTTTTTCGGCATCAGCGAAAAGATCATTGTTGATTTATAAAAGTTAATTAGCTGCCCAAAAGACGTACAAAATATATCCATGATCTTTTTAAATGGCATAAAGCCTAAGCTTTCGCTGTACGAGTAGGAGGCTATCATCAGCAAAAAAACAAGGCAAGAATGAGGTTTCCCTTTGCATTAATCTTAATTCCGAGTCCATGTTTTTGAGTGAGCCAACATGAATAAGTTTGGCTTAAAGGGCTTCCATACAGATGAGGAAGAGATAAGGCGAAAGCGAGATCACCTTATCTAAGTTCTATTGATGGATCGAAGAAACCACACAGTTGGTCGTTAATGAGAATCCAATAAGACACTTAGGAAATACATTCCTTGATCCAGCTATTCCATTCGGGTGGAAAACCCACACTGGTCGAGCATTCAAAGAGAAAATCCCATTCAACATAGTTATATGCTTTTTCTATGTCTAACTTAAGGGCAACCCAAGCCATTTACTTTTTATTTTACTAAACTTATTCACAATCTGATGAGTTAGCAATATATTATCATGGATTTATCTTCCTAATACAAATGTACTTTGGAAGGGCAAAATAATAGAATTCAAGCAAGCTCGAGTCGATCAACAAGAATTTTAACAATAATTTTATAGACTATATTGCAAAGGCTAATCGATCTAAAATGATTCGTGGACATAGGGTCATCGACTTTTGGGATGAGCGCAATAAAGGTATGGTTAATCTCTTTAATGATTTTTCCTTTTCCATGGAATTCGTTGACCATGGGAATAATATACTCGACCCACAATATCCCAATAGTTTTAGGAAAAGCGTAGTCCAAATGCATCCGGACTTTGAGCTTTGGAGGCATCTATTTAGAAGGCTGCATCTTTAACCTCAATAAAAAGATTTTCAGCTAATTCCTTCCTATGCTTGTCATCTTTTTTTAAGGATAGTTGGCAAGGTCTTTATTCTATTTGGATTGCTCATGAAGAAAATCTTGTAATCACTAACAAATTTATTGCATATGGTGGGTAGATCCTCAATTCATATCCCGGAATTATCTTTCAACTGGGTGATTGACTTTCTTTTTTCTAATCGTAACACTAATATGAAAGTATTTGGGTTCCTTCGCCTTCCGTTAACTATTTCTTTGTGCAGATATCTACCCCAATAACGTTTATTAAATAGAAGTAATTTTTCTCGTTACTTGATTAATCTACAAAGCCAATGATTGAGTCTATAGCTTTGTAGTTGATCAATTAATTTGTTTTCGAGCATAGTACAATTTTTTAGAATTTTTTCGATTTTGTTTTTAAAATTAAGATTGGTTGTCGTGTTCCAACCTTTAAGCCGACTCTTTATACTTTTCATTTTGCAAATAATCAAAACAAAGAAGTTCTTGTAACATCATTTTTCCAATTGTCATAAACAATATCACTCGACCTTGGGGATCGAACCCAATGTTGTTCAAATCTAAAGCTAAGGTTTTTGGTCCGATAATACTAGGACTAGTGTCCGAACGATGTAACAATAATCTAAAAAGAGAATGGCCCATGGCTAATTTTACCTTGAGGATAACACTGAGCCAATTGTGTCTAGCAATCACTCTATCTAGTTGTTCATAGATTTGATTGCCTCTAATGCATTTTTTCCAAGAAAAGATCCTACCAATTGAGGGTAAACTACTACCATTAATCGAGTGCATAAATCTATTGAGGCGTACCATTTTATCTCGTAGTGAGGACAATCCCACCTTTTTTTCATCAACATAGGAAAGTTCATTAAAATCCCCTATTATGCACCACGTAAGATCAAAAACTATATTCAAAAGCAAAAGTTTATTCCAAAAAACTAGTTTGTCATGTTCTTAGGCAGGTCCATAGACCCCGAAATAATATATTCCTTTTATGTTTATTTTTCTTTGACATATAGATGGATAGCTTTATCATCTTTTACTAACGTATGCTCTATAACATTAGATGTATTCCATAAGGCCCATATTCCC
This sequence comes from Talinum fruticosum, assembly GCA_021018815.1. Classification (NCBI taxonomy): domain Eukaryota; kingdom Viridiplantae; phylum Streptophyta; class Magnoliopsida; order Caryophyllales; family Talinaceae; genus Talinum; species Talinum fruticosum. The sequence goes on along the minus strand of JAITYX010000003.1, from coordinate 1,260,396 downwards.
CGAGGGTTAATCGATGGGATCATTTCGTATTATCAAACCCCAAATTACGAAAATTTTTGAAGCATTTGTTGCATTAACCATTATTTCAATTAGAAATAAAATATCGGGGTGTTGTAGGTTCTTTAAGGATTTTAACTCACTTATGATTTTCTCTGTTTTAGAACCTTCAACACTCCAACTAATAGTTTTCATATTATCATCCTTTTTTAAAGAGAGGCCTGAGTCCAAACGTTAAAACCTTAAGGAAATGATGAGCCTCAAAAAGCACGTCCACCACCTCTTCAAGATACATTGCTTTACTCTAAAGGACGACGACAAGAACACATGATCCCGTTTGTACGGCCCAAGAAAACTAACAAAGAAAGTCATCCGGCATAGCAAGGTTCGATTCCCTTTAAGGTTAGTAAAAAAAAGCCTTGGAAAATTCAGATATCTTTGAATTTCCTCTCACCATACAAATAGAAATATGGACAGAAAAATACAGCAAGAGTATAGAAAATTTATATACAAACAAGTAATGAAACCATCATAAAGAGTTTTCAAGATTATTCCCAATCTATCAACACTTGACCTTCTGCATATAGATTATAAGCGTACTTACGTAAAAGAATACATTCCATTAGATAGTAACCAACAATTCATGAGTAGGAAGAAATAGCTAAACTCATTCCAAAAGCTAGCATAAAACTCATAGGAATCATACCACAAATACCATTTTATAAGTCCGGATGTGCTAATAATCATACGAAAACCGTGATAAAGCTCAAATAAGAAGTCAAAGTATGAGGCAAACAGACGAATCTCATAACAATAAATAATCATGTCATCCTTGATTCGAAAATTATTCAGAGGTACTCCTCTTTTTGGCTTCCAACCCACATAGGGGTTAACACAAACAAAGAAGAATGTCATCTCGGTACTTAAGTCGAAAGGTTGAAACGATAACAATTTACATAGGGTGATAAGACCCATCCCTCAAAAAACTTCTCACCTAGTATCTTATTACAATTTGCAATACCATAGTAATCATGGGGGTTTAAACATCTAAATTAATGTAGGGGAACAAGAGACCTCACAGAATCAAGAGAGTGGCAGTGCGGACTTACTATTATAAGAACTAGGTAAATACGTAACAAACAAACATTAAGCCCGAATTGATTAATATAACAACAATCAAACCACTACGAGACTTCAGAATCACTCTAGGTTAACCCAAAATTCCCTAACCCCTAAGCAACAACCTACACATAAGGGAGGCCAAACAAAACCTCATTATAGGCCATGGGGGAGAGGAAGACAAAGGAAGAGCACCAGCAAGGACCAGAGACCACAATATAGACCCTCAACATCAAGAAAAATGAACCTAGAGGCCCCGCCTGTGAGGACAAGATTACAACAAACAAAGCATCAAAGAGAGCAATACAAAGGAGAATTCTAAGAGGGTGAGAAACCAGGTGATGAAGGTCCACAACCACGACAACCAGACCCCAACCAAACAACCCATAGTGTAAAAGAACATCGGAAAACCCCTTTATATAGACAATAAGAATAAGTTTGAGTCTAGGGATGGGGTGAAGCCTAACAAGTAAGGCATATGGAAGAGACAACAACTAACACACAACCAAAATAGCAACAACACCCAAAACCCGAACATCTAGCGTAAATAACCACAACAAACAACAAAAGTTAAGAGAGAGGAGAGGAAGGATGTCACCTGAAGTAGTGAATTTGGAAAGATTCATTCTGTCCAGCCCATCGACAAGATTCTTAAAATAAGGACCGAGAGGAATTGACAAAGCCTTAGGTAATTTCTGAATATAGACCTCTTTCATGTTTTTCCGATGAGTCCTTTTCACCAAGCTCGCAACCTCAAACCTCAAGGCTTTGAATGGCTATAAGAATTCATCTTATAGATAGGGTCGGATACCTCCTTCACTCGTTAAAGAAAGAACAAAAATATCTCGAGTATTGTTATAATACTTGCATATTGTTGCAATATTATTGGATGATTAGTTTAGGTTGTTAGTGTGGGGCCTTCTAGAGGGTAGACCTTAGCTGCGCTATCAAATGATAAATAAATATTGTAATGAAGTGGACACAAACAACACAATGAAGAATATGTGAGAAAAACATTTTTTGTGCTTTCTCTCTCCTCTCATTATCTCTTTTATCAAAGCTCTCTGTGCTCTTTCATAGTTACAACTTAACATGGTATTAGAGTGGGAGAATTTCCAAATAGGATTTTTGAATCTCTAGTTAGATTCAAGCTCACTTGTTCATCGATCAGTTGATTTGATTCATCAACAAATCTCTGGTTAATTCTTTTTTGCAACTCGGATCGTTTGGATTGAAACGCCAATCGATCTAATTCATTTTCCGATCATTTGCTTCAGTCTTGACCTTCTGTTATATCTTTCTCTATTCGAAGTAGATCGGTGATTGAATAAGTAAGTTTTAAGGTTGATTGAGCATCCAAATGTCGAAACACCTCTACGATCGAACAACATCACATATAGTGATCTTCAAAATCCATTGTTCATTCATCCTTCGATGGTCCTACCTCTTTGGTTGTTGGAGAAAAGCTTGTAAGAGCGAAGAATTATCAAACATGGAGAAGGTCAATGGAAATTGGCTTGTCGACGAAGCGAAACTCGTCTTTGTTAAAGGAACATTGCAACGACCAACCGATGATCGAGCAAAGGTTAAACGAGTGGGACGCATGCAATAACACGGTAATTGCTTGGCTTATGAATGTTGTCTCTAAGTCTATAGCCAAATCTATACTCTATGTTCAATCTGCGAGAGAGGTGTGGATACAATTGGAAAAGAGATTTTGTCTCAACAACGGATCAAGAAAATATAGTTTGAATAGAGAAGTGTGTTCAATGAAGTAGGATGGAACTTCAATTTCGAAGAACTATACTAAAATAAAATGAGTTTGGGAAAAGTTAGACTCCATGGTTAATCTTCCACGAGTCGGTGAGGTAAATGATGGAATTGTTGACTTTCTTAGAGCACTAGCTCGACAACAAGAAGAGCAAAAGTTTTTTCAATTCTTGAATGGTCTCGATGTGGACTACAACACTCAAAGAAGTCAAATGCTTTTGATGACACCACTGCCTAGTGTTGAACTAGCGTGTGGAATGCTACAGCAAGAAGAGATGCAAAGGGAGTTACTAGATACAATCAAACCTTATCATGACTTTTCCGCTTTACTTGGAAAAGGAACCACAGCTTTGCTAAGCAAGGGATCATATCAAAAATGTGGTCATTGTGGCAATAAAGGTCATGACAAGGATAGGTGTTGGCAATTGATTGGCTACCCCAACTAGCATCCAAAGTCCAACAAATTTCCTCATAAGAAACAGAACAAAGATAGCTCAAGAAATCATAATTTCAATAAATGCAAAGGGAACACATACAAGAAGACAGTAGCTCATGTGTAATGTGCTGAAGCAAGGGGTGAAGGAGCGAGTTGTCACTTTGTCTCAACATCGGATCGAAAAATTGCTAAAATTGCTACCACAAACTAGTAAGAATGGCGGAGAAGATGAAGAAGAGTTTAAGGATTTTGCCGACAACGTGTTCTGTTTATTTGTTTCTGCTACAACCGATGCTTGGATACTTGATATAGGGGCAACAAATCACATGCCATTTGAATATAGTTGTTTAATTACTCCGAGGGCTTCTAACAAAAAACCACATATAAATCTTCCTAATGGGAGTACTTGTTCCAATCACACATGTCGGACATGCTAAAATGACTAATGGTCATATTTTGAAGGATGCTCTATGTGTACCTTTCTTCAAATTCAATTTACTATTAGTGTCCAAGTTGATCTAGATGAGAATTACTTTGTGGTGTTCTACCCTAATTTCTGCCTAATTCAGGATTATGCTACAAGAATGCTTAGAGGTGTTGGAAGACAAAGAGGAGGTCTCTACTAATTGATGGATATTTATATCAAGTAGTTGGATGTAAGTCTTTTACACAAACCTTTATATGTGAAGGACACGCCATATGTTGCTATTAGTTTGGTTGAGGAGTTGGCTAAAAGTAATGTTATGTCATATAATTGCGTGTCTCCTTTTGGTGAGTGTAATGTCGGCAAGGAAATTTTATGGCATCCCGGACTTGGCCATGTACCTATATCCAAGCAGAAAGATATAGTAGAAGTAAATAAAACGTCTTTTGATGATGTTTGTCTTACATATCCAATGTCCAAAATTTTCAAGCTGCCTTTTTCATTAAGGCAAACTAAAACACACTGCTTGTTCGAAATTGTGCACATGGACCTTTTGGGGACCTTATAGAGTGCCCATATATATTGTCTTACAGCTACAAATTAAACCACTATTGAGGCTTATAATAAACAACATAGCATAGGGAAGTAGGGATCGAATCCACGACTGAAAGATATAATCAGGTGCAACCTTTAATCTAATTAAATTTACTACTCTTAAAAATAAAATAGAAAATATAAATTAAAAAAATCAATAACTAAAACTCATAGAAAATTATCTAACAACTAAATAAATAATTTATACATAATAACAAAACTATAATAACCCAGAAATATTTTTGTATATTTTTTTTAGAATAATTAAAACAGAAAACTAAAGCGAGAAAATAGACAAATTCTAAAACGAGAAAATTAAATGAGTAAAATTGTGCACTAAATTAATTACGAAAATAAATATTAAAATTATCCAGAATGTTAACACTAATTTTCTACACCTAACCGAGACACTAAAAATATAAAAATAAAATTTAAAACCGAAATTACGAAATTATTTAACTAAAAACCTACACTAATTAAATTTAAGAATTGAATATGAAAAATTACACTATAGTAAAACCGCTAATTAGCGTCGGACAAAATCGGACGCCAAATAAGCCAAATCCGATACTAATCGTCTTTAGCGTCGGATTAATGTCGGATAAAAATCGATGTCTGAAGACCTCGACGCTAAAACATTTAGCGTCCGATTTGATCATCCGATGCTAATTAGCGTCGGATTCACCGGATGACGCTAATTTCCTTAGGTTTTTTTTTGCAGCTCCTTCTTAATTTTAGCGTCGGATTTTTGAGTTTAGCGTTAGGTATTTTGACTCAAATAGCGTCGAATTAGTGTCGGACGCTAAAAGCCGACGCTAAATTTTTGCTTATTTTGCTGGAGCTTCTTTTACATTTGCTATTCCCTTTTACATATATTTCCTGCAAAACATTTACATAAATTCCGACTTCTTCTCTACATAGTAAACCACGAATATACAAATACATTGTGATTCATTCTTTGCACAATCATCCACAAACCACCAAGTATTTATAAAAACAACGAACATTTGCAATTAAGTTATAAGTTATACAATAAGTTTATCAAACAAATCAATTCAAAGTTTCACCTACAAACCATGCTGAGAAATTAGTTAGAACCACTAGACATCCTGTCAACTTTTGATTGGAGGTTTTGGATGAATTTCATTTCTTCTTCCATGGCCTTTTCCCGACTCTCGAATAGTTTTCTTTGCTCTTCCATGGATTTTTGATGACTCTTAGTTACTTTTCTTTGCTCTTCCATCGCCTTTTGATGACTCTCGGTTAATTTTCTTTGCTCATCAAGTCGTTCTTGGGTTGAATTAAGTTGTGATTGTAGTTGAGAATAGGCCGAGGAATTGTAGGTAGTACCTGTAGAGGATGTCGAGGCAGTAGGTTTCTCGTAGAACATTGTCGCAGAATTACCCAATCCATAAATGGTCGATTTTTTACTCCACCCACCCGATACCTCATAGTAGAGGGTCTCTGCCTCTTTGTCCCCTCCCGAATACCACGCTCAACTCTAATCGCTTCATATTTTTCCTGCAAAATGGCAGGCATCCATTGTTCATTACAATTAAGTGCTTACTCACTCTATTTGCTTGTAAAGGTTTATGGAGATAATATTCTTACCCACAGAGATTTGGATTGGTTGTCGATGAAGACCTTTCCAGATTGAGCATCTTCCTTACTACGACTCCTCATAAACAATGCGAGAGGGGGTAGGATTCTTCCCTTCCTTGATCTAGGCATACAAAATATGCAATAAAGTTACACAAACTAAATTATGTGTATAAAATGAAAGAAAACCAAAATACTAGAGTTTATACCATTTGGATCGTGAGATCTGCGGTTGAGACCGACCCTTGGCTATGTAAAGTTCCTACTTTTAGGGCTTCTGTCCTATTCTTCAAGCATTGGGCAAATTTTTTTGAAATTCAGAGGTACTTCTTAGGCCCTTCAACCTCTCTCGCTCCTCATCCGACAACCAAGTTATTGGTTTATCATCGAGCCTTTTCCAGCCTTGCTCTCTAAGTTCCTCAAATTTTTACCAACTTTCTTCTTCCACTCTGCATAGACTTCTTGAGAAAGTTCTATAGCCCAAGTATACTTGCCGTGTTTTACAAAAATATTACCAAACATAAATTGAAAATATTAAAAACTACTCATATATATCCAATTGTTTTCAAGCATTTTACCTCAAAAGTCCTCCACAAAATTACCGATACATACCACCAGTAATCATCATCCTTTGACAAAACTCTTTTCCTACAAGCTGCCCCTTGTTGTGAGCAATCTCCCTGTGATGATGATGATTGAGCCTGGACTATAGCTTGATCGGCCCCAACATTAGAATCGGAACCGAAGTACGCACACCATGATTTAGCGCAAAACCTTTTTTCGAGGCATACTTGTATATACAACGAATAATGTCATGCAAAGAAGGTTTAAGTATATATATTCAAAAATAAATTAATATACACAAAATCAAAACATAAATTAAAATCATAACATAGATTGTTTGGTTATCAATGTCATGAGATTACAATATTACTTCAAAAATCATCATCATCATTAGCTACAATATCATCATCAATGTCATTATACAATAAAAGACTGTCATCATCCGCCTCTCCTTCAAAATTATTATCCTCGTTTTCAGCATAGAAATCGTCTTCATTAGCTTCCTCTTCACTTATGTCCTCAAGTTTATTTTCAACTCCTTATGGGACTCCTTCGAACTCACACAAAGTAAGAGGATTATCATTAGTATCCTCTTGTAATGTCTGTATCATTGAGTGGTGCTTCAATGATTGATCTTGGTTTTATCTTAAGCACCACCTACCATTGGTTTCTATCGTTCCTTATACTTGGATAAGGGGTAAAATACACTTGCATAACTTCTTTGTATGGTTGACATCGACTAATTTATATTGTTCATGTGTATTAATACCCCTTATAGAATCAAACCATTCACATTTGAATAAAACCGTCTTGTAAGAACCAGAATCCCCAACATACTTTAACTCAATCACCTCTTGAAGAATTCCATAATAATGAATGTCATCTACCCCTTTCACGGATACCCTATAGTTCATACTGGCCTTGTTTTGACCATATTTATAGGTGTGAAAGTTGTAATTATTTATGTAATAATTGTTAAAAATACGCACATCCTTCTTTGGACCAAGTGCCAAACTTTTAATTACTCCATTGTTCTCATTAAAATGAAAAACCTACGCCATTAAAGTATAAGTTAATGAAAATGGAATACATAATTAAACCACTGCAACACAACACTAATATACTAACCTTCTCTCGAAACCATTTTGGGAATTCTTTATCAAACTTACTCCATACTTCATCTTTCTTAACACGTGGATGTAGTGTAATCATTTCATCTTCAAATTGCCTTAGTTGGGGAAAATGCTTATTATTAGTTCGTTATCAATAAAAGATAATATATGACAAAATTATTCAAGTTGATAGTCGTACCGCTCATAATCCTCTAATATTTCACAATTCGAAGAACGTATGCGTGAGCTACATCATACTCGCGTTGATCAAGGTATCTCATACGTCCCTTGCTAGGGACATACCCGACATTAAAGAAGAAGACACTGGAATGTGTTCATCTTAATTCTCCTCTATATGAGGATATACATTTTGCCCAAGATCTCTTGTTTTTATGTTAACATTTTGCTCAAAGTAAGCGGCACAAAAATTTGAAATCTACTCTGTTAGATATGAATTGCATATGGACGGTTCAACACGAGCTTTATTGCCGACTTGCTTCTTTAAATGATGCAGAAATTTACATCATAAGAATAAATATTTACTATCATCACTACAAAATATTAATTGACAACTTGATAAGAACCACCTGATACCTTTCAAAGGGATACATCCATCTATACTCGAATAGGTCCACCTGGTAAGTGCACGGGAAGATGCTCCATCACATTGAAGAAAGATGGAGGGAAGATTATCTCCATCTTACATAGTATTTCGGGGATATTCGCCTCTAATCGGAGTACATCCTCCGTTCGCAAATGAGCGGTGCATGAATCCCTAAAGAATTGGCTCGGTTACGTAAGGACTTTCCAAACATTTGGAGGCGATAATTCCCTCACAGCTATGGGTAATAATCGCTCCATAAGGATATGACAATCATGGCTTTTCAAATTATGCAATTTTGTATTTTTTCCATCAACACATTGACTTAAATTACTAGCATATCCATCTGGTAACTTGAGTTGTTATAGCCACTCATAGAAAGCTTTTCTTTCCTCTTTACTCATAACATATGGAGTGTCCGGAACAATTTCGGTTCGTTCTCCATCAGCATGTTCGATGAGTCCGAATTTTTAGTTTTCAATGCTTACAAAGAGTGGCTAAATCTTTTTGTGTTGATGTCATCCTTAGTTTTTCCCTTTACATCCATGATTGTGTTGATTACTTGATCAAACACATTCTTTTCGACGTGCATGACATCTAAATTGTGGCGTATGAGAAGCTCTTTCCAATACAACAATTCCCAAAATATGCTTCGCTTTGTCCAATTGTGAGACTTTAGGTAACCATTAATTGTGCCATGATAATCAACGAGTTAGGCATCCTACATATGTGATCCCATACTTGATCACCTTTAAGACGAGGAGGAGGAGGTGAATGGTCGACCTTATTTTTCAAAAGCATTCTTATTGGACCTAAAACGATGACCGTCGGGAAGAAATTGTCTATGGCAATCAAACCATGTGGTGTTCTTCCCATGTTTCGGTCTGAATGCCTTCTTGTTCTCCATGCAATAAGGACAAGCTAATTTCCCGATATCATCCAACCCGAAAGTATACTATTTGTCTGGAAAGTCACTTATTGTCCACATAACTGTTGCCTTCAATGTAAAGTTATTCCTTTTTGAAATGTTATACGTTTGAAGGCCAACATCCCACAACTACTTCAATTCCTCAATAAGGGGTTGTAAATAAATGTCAAGTTTCCCCTTAGGACTCTTTGGGCTAGGAATTAACAAAGTAAGAAACATAAATTGTCTCGTCATACACAAACAAGGTGGTAAATTGTATGGAGTTGCAATTACGGGCCAACAGGAGTACGTCGCCTAAAATTGCCAAATGGGGCAAAGCCATCTGTATATAAACCTAATCGAACATTGCGAGGTTCGACGAGCAAATTCCTTGAAAGTGACATCGAAATGCTTCCAGGCTTCACTATCATATGGATGTGCCATTGAGCCACTTTCACGTGGATTTTCATAATGCCACCTCATTTGGGTCACTTGTACCATTCGTCGCATACAATCTTTGTAACCTCGGCCCAATTGGAAAGTATATTAGTAGTTTTTTTGTAATACCTTTACCCCTCAATGTTTTCTTCTCATATCTATCGACCCCACAATGCTCACATCTATCCAAATTAATTTTATCTTTCCAATACAACATAAAACCATTTGGACAAACATCAATTCTCTCATGTGCAAGTTCCAAAGCGAGCAAACAACTTCTTTGCGAGAATAATAAGTGTCGAGTCATCTCATTATTAGGTGGACACATTTCCTTCATCGGTGTCAACAAATTGTCAACAGCTCTATTTGGGAGATTAAACCGACTTTTGATGTTTATGAGCCATGAGACTACTGCAATAAGGACAAATCGCACCCCTCATACAAAGGTCTTTTAGCCACTTCCAACATTTCAAAGAATTTTTGCATCTTCATTTGGTTCTTCATCCACACTTTCATCATCAATCCATGTTGAGGACATTGGCCCAAATGCATCTATCAACATTTCATGCATGGATTCTACTTTTGGATTTGACGACCCTTGATTATTCACTTCTAAATCAGGGTAAGTCTCTGCATGGTTAACCCAATGAAAATAATTAGCACGAAACCCATGTTTATGCAAATGTAATTTCACGGTATCCTCATCTAAGAAAGGCACGTTCCTACATTTACTGCAAGGGCACCTTATCTTCTTTGACCTCTTAAAGCTTCTTCTTGTTTAGCAAGTGGAATAAATTCCTCTTCTATCCTAAGAATGAACTCCTTATTCTAGTATTTTCCATCAAACCTTTTATACATCCACTCTCTATTTGTCTCCATTCATCGCAGATATATACAATTTTGAAATAGTTAAGTATGTTTATCTTTTAAAATTACCAATCAATCAAACTTGCGTAATGTTTTACATTGTATTTTTTTATAATGACAATTGCATGCCTTACATCTTTCTACGGGGATAAGTGATCCTATACCCATTCAAGAATAATATAATATTAGATCGTGCAGCAGCGTCCTTGCATACTTTGACAAAATTTTAGCAGCATTTCCCCTTATTTCTCCAAGTACAATCTATAAAGATGAGATGAATAATGCCTATGGTAAAATAATTCACCCGGACATTACGCATCACATCTTTATAATAGTACCTAGAGAACACATGGAAATTGTCGTCTTAAATATGTCAAAGTATATGCAAGGATTTAGTAACTACACAACCTAATACCATATGATTCTTAAACTTTCCAATACGGACAATTCAAAAACTTGTACATAACAAAGTATTATATCAACACCATACACATGAGAATGTGTATAACTTGTCGATATACCTTATTATGTACAAATTTTTGAACGGGTTTTCTAAACTTTATGAAATGCATATATATATATATATATATATATATTAACTTTTGAAGTAATATTTAAAGGTTAATAAAAGTAACGTTTTACAAATTGTTACACACAATTTCTATTTTTCTTACAAAAGTGTTCCATTCTCTCCATTTGTGCAGGAAATTATTCAGACAAAAGCAAAATAAAGTTGATAATAAAAGGAAAAAAGTAGGAGAATGGCCACCATATATATATATATATAAAGAAGGGTCTAGCCCCTCATACACATAATCCACATAAAGATCATTGAGGCTCAAGTCATCTAAACATTAAATGTACAAGTATGATTAAACACATAGGGTCAAAACTCAATAGCTTACATAATATAGCAAAAAGGCTAACAGTTCGTTTCCATATACATCTTTGGGCCCAACTAATACGAGAATCATGGCATATACAAACAATATAGTAACTGTAATCTCAGCCATTGAATTGAACCTTCATCTTTGTTATATTTCTTTGTAGCATTTCATCAAACATCCGGCATGCATTAAAAAATTCACCGAAAATAATACGAAAGAGCAAAGCATTGAGAAACAATCGGGGAGGGAGAGAGACAAACACCGACCTGAATTCTTAAGCTTCAAATGGCAAGAGAGAGGGAAAAGGTGAAGCTTTCGATGATGGACGAGATGGAGTAGAAATCAATTCAGGAGCCAAAACGCTAGTTAACTTAAAAAGGATAGAGATCACTAATTCCGCCCCCAAACACTCAAACAAGCTACATTAATTAAGCATATATTTCAGTCCAAGTTTAGCTAAATTTTGCATGGTTATGTTAATTGTGGTCGATAAAGTTCAAGTTGTTCAAGCATGGGAAAATAATTGTATTAAGACAATCGAGCAAAATCCACATCAAAAAAGCAACCTTTTCTCCCACGCAATGTAAAGAAGGTTTATTAAAAGTGTATATGAAGTAACTAAGAAAATTTCCTAACAAACTAAATAAGGCGTTAAAAATCAAGCAATCGTAATTTACTATCAACGATTATGACCGATAGAAGCCCTTTGTTGAAATAGATTGTAAACGGCTAAGAGAGTGAGGGTGAGAACGAGAGGCGTACCTACCACCATATAGTACTCGAATCGAAACTTAAAAGAGTTCTTATCTTTAAAACTATTCAAAAGCCAAGAATAGAGGCAAATCTACATATTTAGTATTTGAGGATCCCGACAATTTTTGGCTCAAAATATAAACCCCCAACCAAAAAATCCCAACTAAATTTTATTTATTTATATTGTTCGAGTAGTTGTCCTCATGGTGCATTGTCCTGCCTTACACATTACCAGGGATAAATCATAAATTGGACAAGCAACTCTTCAAAATTTTTATCTAAGGACTATTATGCACCCTAAATTTGTAGGGGGAAAGAAAATTGTACCCTTAATATAATTATATATTCGATTAATCGAATTTGGGCTTAACAAAACCAATATTGATTTATTGCTAAACTAAATCCAACCCAAGAAATGCCAACCTAGTGTGTCCTAGTAAGTTGAAGAACGCTGTGGAACGAAGTTGTTCATGAAAGACTATAAAACTTCCACAAGAAGATCGTGAAACGAGCCTCATCTCAGCCTTTACTCGAATATTCCAACCAATTACCAAAGGCTGAAAGTTTCATCACAGTTCACAAAGCCATTCACTGAATAAAAATCAACTATATATTTGTACATAGACAAGCCTAGAGAGAGAGAGAGAGAGAACGGCCATGGCATCATCTCGTAAAGTAGGAGCCTCATCACAATGCCATTCACTCGAAAATGAAATTAATCTACACTAACAACTGCTCACGATGATCAGCTTGAACCCTAAAATTCCTAACTTTAACTTAGTTAAACTCTACACTCGGTACCAATTTCGCCAATTAAACACGGTAATTTCATCCTCAAATGAAGCATATAACGTTGAATCGAACCTTTGGCATTAAATTCCAATGCTAACTAATACTTGCTTTATGGAGTGAGTGAGAATTTTAAGAGAAGGAAAATATCGATATTGAGACGGATAATGGAAGACGAATCGGAACTCGGCATCGCGGGCTGAACCGAACTTTCTTCGAGAGAGAGAGAGAGAGAGAGAGAGAGAGAGAGGCACACGCCGACATGCTAGCTCCGGACAAGGGAGGATGCGTTAGAAGAGAGCGAGACGCCAGCGCCGGAGAGGAGCGAAGACGTCGCGCCGGAGGCAAGAACAGAGCTGGACCAGAGCTTCGTGTTTAGGGCGAGGGATACGCCGGTGACCAAAGACACCGGCGTCGGAGGGGAGTGAAGACGTCGGCGCCGGAGAGGAGCGAAGACGTCGGCGGTGGAGGCGATAGCAGTGGGCTTCGTGTTTAGGGGGATCGGTAGAAGGGAGAAAGTTAGGGATTTGAGAAGTGGAGTCCCGTGAATACGCCAGCTACTAGAGGCGTATGTTTTTAGAGTTAGCGTCCAAATTTATCGTCGAACGAAATTATCAAACGCCAATTAGCATCGGATATTCTATCCTACTCTAAAATCCGACACTAAAGAGTCCGATTTTTATTTCCAACTCAAATAGTGTCTTTTCTAAAATCCGACGCTAATTTTATCGATATTAGAGTCGAATTTTATTGTGGTCTCTAAATTCCGACGCTAATCGCGAGTTTTTTTGTAGTGTTATCAAATTAATTCAGAAAATGCTAAAATTTAATTACATCAAACTAGGACTCTATCTAAAACCTAAATGAAGATAAAACACAAAAAATAATAAATGAAACAATTTTAAAACTAATTTCTAACAAACCGACACAAAAATAATTAAAACCGACGTAAAAGTAATCTAAAAATTAAAATATATAAAGACTCAAAATTAAATTAAAATAAAATTCCTAAAACTAACCTAAAATACTTATCTTTAGGGGGGATAACGAAGTTAATAATAAAAGATTATAACTTTGTAAATAAAAATTGACAACTAAGTAAAATAGTTAAAAAGCAAATAAATAATTATCAAAGATATCAAATTTATAAAAGCACTTAGTATAATCTATATCCACCATGCAAATTATTATTTATCATTAACAAACAAATTGATCTACCATGAGCTAAACTGTAGAAGACAACCACTAGTGGATCTTCCCCGTTTTTCCTTAGTTATTAGTGTAATTAGGCCTAGACCTAATATAAACTCTACTAATATTAATAACCCTACCACTAGCACTAGAATTTAATCAAATTAGAGCATTAAGTATTACAAAAACATTATCTAGCACCTAATAACCAATCTACTCGGCAAATTAATTTAACAAGGATCTATGATAATTTCCTAATTAAAAGATAGGGGTATAGGTCATCCATGATTAATTAGGGTGATACTTACGTCTAAAAGACCAAGCGATTATGTACTTAAACCCTTTAAACTATCATATGAATTCATATAAAACTAATTAGCGTGCACTCTGATTAATTAGACATAAAATCATAAACATTAAAATCAAATTATCATAGAATCATGGATCCAATCAATAAGACAATAACGATCGAAACTTTGTTTCAAAATAAATGATTTAACATGATTTCAACTAGATTATACTAAGTACGGAAAAACTAATCAAACATAATTTAACTTAAAACACGTAAACTAAATAAAAATAGCATCTCTAATATTAATCTAACAATAAAAATTCAATCTTTACTAGTAAAAAACTACAATACTAAATAATACTACCGATATAAGTTTGTTCGGCCACGGAGCGATGATTATGAGATGGGTGATGAGGTTTCCATGAGGTGATAAGGATTATGATGATGGTGGAGTAGAGAGGCAAGCAGGAGATAGCAAAGGGGAGAGATGGGAGGCGTTGATGATTATGATGATGATTGTGGCCAAGAGGTATGTTAGGCAGCGAGAGATATGTGATGGCGAGAGGTTTAGGAAGGCGAGAGCTGTGATGGTGAAAGCCGGAGAGGGTGCCCGTGAGGGGCTGCGTGGCTACTAAATAGTTGTGAGGGTGCTTGGCTTGGTTCCTCTTTCTTCTCATGCAACTCTAAGGAGGAGTCCTAGTAGGTTTAGAAGTATGATTATCTTCACTCTCCTCTTCAAATTAAGACTTCATAAAATATAATATCATAAAATAAATATTTTATGACACATTATTTTTATGCATCGACTTCATGTCTTTCCTTGAACTCTTGTCGGTAGCTAAAAATCCACTTTTAACGTCTTTTCTTTTCTTCCCCACTTTATTTGATAATTACCTATAAATAGACCAAATAGAATAAATTAGATAAAATAAACTATATAATATAAACTATATAATATAAACTAAATAACTACTAAAAATACGTATAAAATACAACTTAACAAATGTAGATATTTCATGACGTTTTTTATGATAAGAGCAGGGCTACTTGGACATATTTGATGAAAGAAAAGTCACAAGCTGTTAGTGTGCTTGAGCCATTTTTCAATTATGTGAAGAATCGGTTCCATTGGTCAATCAAGGTGCTGAGAACTGATAATGCCTTCGAATTTGACTCCCAACCTTGTCAAGATTACTTCAACAAGTTGGGAGTGATACATCAAACCACATGTGTGGTTAGCCCTCAGCAGAATGGTGTTGCTGAGAGAAAACATAGACACATTTTGGAAATAGACAGGGCCTTGAGAATGCAAGCAGCCTTACCAGTTCATTTATGGGGACATTGTGTTATAACCGCCACCTACCTCATCAATAGAATTCTGACTCCAATTGTGGGAAATTTAACACCTAATGAGATCTTGTTATAAAAGACTCCATATTATAATCACTTGAGGATTTTTGGTTGTCTTGCCTTTACAGATCAACCCGGATAGGGTTAAGGACAAGATGGGGCTTAAGGGAGTTCCTTGTATATTTTTGGGTATCCACAGTCACAAAAGGGGTACAAACTCTTGAATTTACTTACCAATCAACTATTTGTTTCTAGAGATGCAAGATTTGTTGAGCATGTGTTTCCTTATAACTCAGCAAGTGTTTCCTTATAACTCAGCAAGCGTTGACCAATATATGAAACCTCTACTATATCTCATTTCGATAATACCCATGCATATGGACCTTGATGACATTAGCAATCCCGAGATACATGTCTCACCCATATCTACACCTACTTCATTACCTCATACTTCTCCTACAACTCCTATCAACACTCCAAAGCATCCGAGATCACTAAACCTTCAAACACTCTTATTGAGTCTCTAAAAAGGCAATCCACAAGGCCTCACAGCACCATCAGGTTGGTTACAGGATTATATGGCCACAACTACTTCATCTTCGTGAGGTTCAAACATTCATTATGCTATGACGACTTATATCAAACCCGAATTCAGGATTTTCTATGCACCTTACTCATGACTTCGATCCTTCTCTTTTCCAAGATGTTGTCAAAGATCACAAATGGTGTGAGGCCATGAATCAAGAACTAGCAACCTTGGAAGAGAATAATACCTAGGAGATAACAACTTTACTCGCGTGGCAAAAGGCTATTGGTTGTAAATGATTGTACAAAACCAAGTATAACTCGGACGGTTCAATTAATCAATACAAAGCTAGACTCGTCATCCAGGGTTGTAGGCAATAGCAAGGTATGGATTATCAAGATAATTCTACCCCGGTGCCAAAATGACAATCTGTGAGGGCATTGTTAGCTATTGCAGCTACCAAAGGATGGCTATTATGGCATATGGATGTCTCTAATGCTTTGTTGAGTGGAGATCTCTATGAGGAGGTTTACATGCAGCTGCCAAAGGGATATAATGCACCCGATTGTAGGTTTAGTCCCTCCACCGAGCTTGTTTCAGCCAGGGAGAGTGTTGAAGGAAGAGTGTGCAGGATTCTTAAATCCTTATATGGGATGAAACAAGCCCCAAGATAGTGGTTTGCAAAGCTTTCCATAACCCTTTTGTCATTTGGCTATGTTCAATCAAAGCTAGATTATTCCCTATTCATGAAACAAACCTCAACCAGACTTCTCAATGGTACTTGTGTATGTAGATAACATGATGATAATTGGAAATTATGCTTAAGAGATACTCAAACTCAAGCAGCGAGTTGAGTTCTCAATTTCACATGAAAGATCTAGGGGAATTGAGGTACTTTCTTGGTCTTAAAGTGGTCAGAACTACTCAAGGGATTTTTATCTCTCAAAAGAAGTACATACAAGATCTCATTGTAGAGACAGAGCTTTCGGATACCAAGCCTTTAAAACTACCCATGGATAAACACTTAAAACTTACTCATGATCAAGGACATCTAGTGGATAATGCGGATAAGTTTAGGAGATTAATTGGCAAGTTGCTTTACTTGACTATCACAAGACCTGATATTAATTATACAAGTGCAGGTCTTAAGTCGGTTTATAGGAAGACCTATAACAAAGAATATGCAGGCTGCACTTAATGTGGTTAGATATCTTAAATCGTTAGCGAGAGCGAGGTATTCTTATGGAAAATAGTTCGATTGCCCGATTGATTGCATTCTATGATTCAAACCGGGCTAGTTGTCTACTACCGTAAGGTCCACAACTCGGCTATTGCATCTTGCTAGGATATTCATTGATTTCTTGGAAGTCTAAGAAACAACATGTTGTTGCACGGTCCTTAGTCGAAGCCGAGTATAGGGCCATGCTTGTTACATGCTGTGAGGTTGTCCGGCTACTTCAATTGTTCAAGGACTTGGAGCTAAAGAAACTTACCCTCGTTACTCTCGGATGTGATAATCAAGCAACTCTACATATAGCTGCTAACCCGATTTTTCATAAAAGAACAAAACATATAGAGGTGGATTGTCACGCAGTGAGAGATCATTTGAACAAAGGAATCATAATGCCAAGTTATGCTTCTACCCAGATGCGATTAGCTGATTTGTCGACCAAAATCGTCCCAATTGATCAACATCAAAAACTCTTGTCCAAGTTGGGAGTTTCCGGTTTGTTTCAACCCCGAACTTTAGGGGAGTGTTGAAGGAAGGATGAAAATATCTTAGTATTGTTACAATAATTGCATATGGTTGTAATATAGTTAAATGATTAGTTCAACTTGTTAGTGTGGGGCCTTCTAGAAGGTAGAGCTTAGGTGAGCTATCAAATGATAAATAAATATTGTAATGAAGTGGACATAAGCAAAAAAATAAAGAATATGTGAGAGAAACATTTTTGGTGCTTTGTCTCTCGTGTCCCTATCTCTCTAATTAAAGCTCTCTATGCTCTTTCATGGCTGCAACTTAACATTCCCACAAAGCAAAGTGGAAAAACTAGAGGATTGACAGGAACAACAATAGATCAGCCTTCATTTTCTAAGGAACACAACAAGTTTCTCTTTGGTCATTCTTGAACAAGTCAAAGTCATGTCATGGCAAGAAATCCAATCGGTGAATCGCCAGCGAGTAGCGATTGATAACAAAAAGGGTGGAGACAAACAATCTAGCACGAATTGAGCAAACTTGGTGAAATTGAAGGAAAATCGAGGCTAATTTGATAGGGAAATAGCAAGCTAGTCCATTCCGACCAACATTGGGCAGAGTTAGTAGCAAGATAATCACCCATTACAAAAAAAACATAAAAATACCGACGGAAATTTCCCATCGGAAAATTCTAATGGGAATTCCGACGGGAATTTCGATGGGATCCAACTGTTTTTTTTTTTTGGAACTCTAACGGGAATTCCGTTCGTTGGAGGGAATTCGATGGGAATTTCCGTTGGAATTCCCGTCGCTATTTTGATTTATTTATTTTTTCGTAGTGACCAAAGAGGTAGTGAAATCGCTTCGAATAGGATAGCCACCGAGAAGTCTTGCCTCTCTAGGAAAGCACTCAAAGGAAGAGTAGAACCAGATTGGAAACCCAAATCTACCTTTAAGCGTGACCGACTCGGACGGGACGAGAGAAAGCACGGTTATTTGCCGGGGAGAAAAGCTAGGATTTTCGATATCATTTGGAGGCTTGGGGGTGGTTAAAGAACGAGGTCCCTGGAAAAGTCGGTGAAAGGTTCTCTCTCTAGATGGTTAGAGCTTCTTTCTCTAGAGAATCCTTTTAGTAGTTGTAGAGTGTGTTGTTATTGATTATGTGTAAATTAGGATAAATGTTTTGTGGTTATTTTTGAGTGAATGGTGATGACCAAAAAGCTTATATGGGATCTAATATATTATAATACTTTATTAAAATAAAAATTACTTAAACATGAAATCTGATGTGTAAATTAGGATAATGTAGTTGTGTACTCAAATAAAACCCAAAATATCCAAAAATTCTAATGGGTATGAGTATTAGGATAGATTATGAACGCCCGATGGGTATGGACATGGTTTTGAAAATGGATATGGGTGATCTATAGCTTTACTCGCCCCACTCCCATCCCTACCCTTGACTCCTTTTTTAATATAGATAACATACATGACTTACAATTCAAAGGTAAAAGAACTTTGTGAAGTGAGAGGGGTTGTGACCAAACATAAACCAAACAATTATAGGAACATAAAGACAAGTAACGATTTTGTAGAGCTGCGTGGGAAATGAAAGGGGTTTAGGGCCTATTTGAACTTACATAAAAAGCATCATCTATTTCTATTTTCTATTCGTTTATGTTCATTTTCGTTGTTATTATTATTATTATTATTATTATTATTATTATTATTATTATTATTATTTTGAAATGGTAAGTACAACAACTAATAAGTAGCATTTCTACGCAAGTGTTTTACGTAAGTTGTCGTCCATTAAAATGGAGAGAAAGGAAGAAGAGGGGATAGAAAACCAAACTAAAGTAGAATAAATACAAAGACCAAACTTGGCTACCCAATCTACAACCCGATTTCCTTATTTGTACGTGTGATGAATGAAGACGTGATTGCACCCCTAAAGAAAACAACGAATGTCTTGAATAAGTGTCTGGATTTCTCAAGGATCTTGGATTTCTCCTTTAATTGCTTTGATGACCATTTGGTTATCTCCTTCCAACATGATAGAAAGACACCCTACTTATATTGCTACTTTGACTCTATTTCTCATGGCAATGGCCTCTGTTAAAAGAACTAAGGATGGCCTCAAATTTGTTGTTCCAGACTTGTAGAAACCTATCACCCCAACTTATGATCACAAAACCTCCCATCGCCGTTGAATAAGACCTCGAACCGTCGAAGTTGACTTTGGTAAATCCTCCAGGTGGTTTGTGCCAACAAACCGGATGATTAGAAGTGTTGACATATGGTAAGGGGGAAGATGAGGATGAGTTGAAATGTTATCCAGTCCGCTCCTAGATCACCATTGAGCCCAAGATAATTTGGCTCGTAGAATCATAGCAATGGAATTAAAAGATCCATTGTTGAAGCCTTTATCATTTCTGCTCTTCCAAATACTCCATTGAAGACTCAGGCTTTGACTCTAAGTCATTCGATTATTACATGAAGACTCGGGTATAAATCCTATCTCTCATAAGTTTTGATTTCAAGTCATTATGAGCACTATAGAAACTCTTGTCTAAGTTTTCATTATGTTCCGAGTGACTTAGAAAGCACCTTATTTCATATCTCCTACAATAGTGTTTCGACTCACTCGGACATCACTCAGAACTATCGTATACTCAAATAATTTCTCTAACACTTTTATTCCGAGCATTGATCTGTGTATCTCAACGCAAAGAGAATTACTGCATTAATTCCTTATTCTAAGTCACTTTATTTCCTTGAGAATTATTTGACCGGATCAAGTTTTATACTTTGATAATTTACTCTCTTTACTTGATCATCCTTAGGATTAACTCAGATGTAATTTGAGTATATTGAATATTAGACTCAAAAAATTCCATTCTTTTAGGCCAAAGATAATTAAGCATTTAATTATTCTATTTTAGTTGATATATGTGCCTAATCTTGGACCAAAGTATTTTATACTTTGATAACCAATATATTTTGCTTTTGTAGGTTATTCAAACGAGGCTAATCTATTTTTGAATTACAAAAGCAACTGGTTTCTAGCCTTTAATCACCAATTAACAAGTTTTAGCTACTTCGGACATGGCTTAGACACCGTGTCGGGGTTGTTTGTTTCCAAAATTGGAAAACTCCAACTCTAGGATTAACGGTTGTTTCCACCACAACTTTCAGTCACCACCAAGTGACTGGACCATCTTTGGAGCCAAGAGTCGTGCACAACGTTCACATCCCAACGGATCTTTTCCGAGTGACTCGGACGAGTTGTTACAATGGCTAGTGAAGACTTATGTCTAAAAACCAAGACTCAACGGTCACTCTGCCTGGTTGGATATAAATAGAAGCCACTTCATAAGACTAGAAGATTGCTAAATAGATTGCTGAACACATTGCTAGAACTAAATTTATTATTCTTACTCAATCCTCTAGTTACAACTCCAAGTCTCGTATTTTACATTTTCTCGAGTTGTAAAGAAAGTCTTGTAATCAGCTACATTCTTTTCTTACTTTCTAAGTAAGGTCCTTTGACTGAGCTGTAAGGGTTAACTTGGCCTAGTTGTCCCCGATTGTAAAGGTTACCTCGGTCAGGAAGTAATAGATCGGATAAGGAAATTTCTTGAGTCAAGGAAAACATTGTAAAGAATTGTTTAAGGGAGCAATTCTAGTTGAGTCGATCCTCTATATTTTGTGGATTCAAAATAGTGGATTTGACTTGGTGCTTGGATTAGTACTTGTCCATGGTTTTCCGCCCCGGAGGGTTTAAAGTAAATCTGTGTTATCACTTTTATGAGTCCAATCTAGACTCGGAATCTATTGTTGAGCTGAATCATTGCAAAAATTGTTTAATTTTCTTCATTACCCTATTTACCCCTCTCTAGGGTGACTTAGACTCTCCACGATCAAACCTTCATCCATAACAAATGAATCAATCGGATCATCGAAAATATGATTCAAAGAGGGATTCCGCAATTGGCTTAAATTCACCTCTAGCCACTTAAGCCGAAAACTTGTGTCCCGGTATCCATGACACAAGTGTATTGTGAGAAAAGATGATCAATTGACTCACAATGAGCCCGACAAAGCGAATAAATAGTATTAATGTTCAACCTTCTTTTAGCCAGGTTATCCCGTGTAGGTAAAGCATTATGACCAATTTTCCACGTAAATGTTTTCATTTTAGGTATCAAATCCATATTCCAACTCCACGCAAAATCCCACGATGGTGAACTAGTGAGAATATTATGGGCATTCCGAACAACGAGACTTAGTTGTAAACTTTCCGCTGCTAGACAAACCCTAGCAAACAAAGTCCTCAATTTCATGAGAAGGGAGAGGGATAGTCTTAATAACTTGATAAACATCATTAGGAAGAAAAGTCTTAAGACATACCATATCCCATTCTTTCTCTAGGGTGATGCAATCACTAACAGTCTCATCCAAGGGAGGACTATTCGGAAAGGTGTTGTCATAATAATCCAACAATCTAGAATTTCCACACCAATTATCGATCCGAACTTCGCCTTTTTACAATGACCTATTTTCCAATGTAAACCTTCTTTAAAAAGTTCCCTTTCTCTTAGCATACACTTCCGGACCCAATAATCTATCTCCTAGACTTTCATAGCAAAGAAATCCTTAGTTAGAGGATACTTGACTCTCATGATTTTCCCCAGAAATTATCTTCCACAAATAAGTATTTCTACATAAGTTTACATAGAAAGGCTTGATTAACTACTTCAGATCTCCTAAGGCCTAATCCTCACAACTTTTTAGGAGTATAAGCCTTATCCCATGCCACCATCGATAGCCTTTTGACCTCATCCGACTTTTTCCAAAAAAATCTCGATTAATTTTATCAAGAGAGCTTGTTGTGCTCTTCAATAGCTTAAAGCTTTGCATAATATGTGCAAGAAAAGACTTAAGATTAGACTGAATAAGAACAACTCTGTCTGCCTTGGAGAACAAATTAGCTTTCTAATTTTGCAGCTTAGAAAGTCTCTCTCTAAAAATAGGGCATCCTAGATACTTACCAAGAGAATCAGTATGTGGGATGTTAAGATCAAAGAAACAAAATTCTTAGTGGTGGTCGTAGCATTTCTAGAAAAAACCAAAGACGACTTGCGAAAATTAATAACTTATCCCGAATGGATACAAAAATTATTCATAATGTTATGCAACTTAAAGCATGTCTCATAGTTTCCTTTATAAAAAAGGAGTCTATCATCATCAAAAAATAGACAGGGAATTTTCTCTGTGAAGACTCAGGAATAACTCTCTACCTCTCTAAAGTTTTGATTCCAAGTCATTCTAAGCTTTTAATAAACTCATATCTAAGTTTTCATTATTTTTCGACCCTCTCGAAACCATCTTCCAAGCATATCACTCTTAACCGAGTTTGTGACTCACTAAAAAAAAAAAAACTCAAAACAATGGCAAGAGTAAATAATTTCACAAACACTTTTATTTTGAGCACTAACTTATTGTTCTAAGTGAAAATAAATTACTGCGTTAATTCCACTTTCTAAGTCAACATATTTAATGAAATTATTTACTTGATCAAGTTTATGTATTCTGATTCTTTATTCTTATTAACTTAATAATTTAAAGGATTGACTCAAGATAGAATTTTCTCCTAATGACAATTAGACTAAAAAAATTCCATTCTTTTAGAATGAAGATAATTAAATGTTTAATTCCTTTGAATTAATTATTATCTTTGCCTAATCTTGAACCAAAGTATTTTTATACTTTGAGTACCACTTTGATTTGCTTTTGTAGGTTAATTAAATTAGTTTAATCTATTTTTGAAAAGCAAAGGCAACCAGTTTGTAGTCTGTTAAACACCAGTGAGACGTAAATAAACCATTTTTGGACATGGCTCGGACACCGTGTCGGGGTTGTTTGTTTCCAAATCCGGTAAACTTCAACTTTGATTCCAACGGTTATTTCCACCCCAAATTTCCGTCACAACAAGAGGGATGGACCAGTTTTGAGGCAAGGACCACCACATAACGTTCATATTACAACATATCCTTTTTGAGTGACTCGGACTAGCCGTTATAACGGCTATTGAAGCTCACCGAGTCCAGAATGAGCAACGGCTAATCTACCTCCCGTGTATAAATAGAAGCCACTCTACAAGACTTGAAGATTGATGAACACATTGAAAAACACTTACTTAGTGCTTACTTACTCAATCTTCAACTTACAACTCCATTTCGTAATTCTTACTTTTTGAGTTGTAAAGAGAAAGTCTTGTAATCATTTCTACTTTTTCTCTTCTCAGCTATATCCCTTCACCGAGCTGTAAGGGTTAACTCAGCTCAATTATCCCTAATTGTAAAGGGTATCTCGGTTAGGAAGTACTACATCGGATAAGGGAATTTCGAGTCTAGGAAAACTGGTAATTGAATTTTCTAAGGGAGTAATTTTGTAAAGAGTTAGTCCTTATATTTTGTGGATTCAAAATAGTGGATTTGACTTGGTGCTTAGATTAGAACTGTCTGTGGTTTTCTCGCCTAGGAGGGTTTCCATGTATTTTGTGTTTGACTTGTTTCGAGTTCATTCTAGACTCGGAATTATTTTCTCAATTTGTTTTGTGCACAACTGTTTGTAATTTCTCAAAAATCTTCCATCACCCTACTCACCCCCTCCCTTTAGGGTGATTTAGTCTCTCTAAGAGCAAACCTTCAATTGGTATCGAGTCTAGCCTTTCAAGAGGATCTTAGAATCTAAAGGTCTAAAGATCGGATGGCTCAAAACAATGGAGAGTTCGATGAAGGAAAATCTTTCACCGGACCACCCAAGTTCAAGGGATGAAACTTTGCTCACTAGAAAAAGATGATGGAATGCTTCATCTAAGACTATGATGAGGATGTTTGGAACATCATCAAGCATGGAAACTACATTCCTACAAAGATGGAAGGAGCAAGAGTTGTACCCATAGAGAAGTCGAGTACACCACCAAAGAGAATGAAAAGTTCAAAAAGAACTTCAAAGCCACGAACACTCGATGTTCGCTATCAACTTAGAAGAATACAATAGAGTGTCAGCCTGTGACACAACCAAACAAGTATGGGATACATTGGTCAATACCTATTAAGGAACCAGCCAGGTGAAGCAAGCAAAAGTAAGTAGGTTTCTTCACAACTATGAGTCTGTTCAAAATGGAGCTCGAGGAGAACATCACTCGGATTTACATTCGGTTCACCGAGATTGTCAACAATCTCAAATCTCTCGGTAGAAAGATTTCTCACGAAGAAGTTGTCGGAAAAATTTTGAGAAGTCTACCAAAGAGAAGATGGGGTTCTAAGGTGACATCAATTGAAGAAGCTCAAGATCTTTCCAAGATAAAATCGGATGAGTTTATTGTGAAGCTACTCACTCATGAGTTGGACCTAAAAGAAGAGGAAGTAGAAGTTAGCACCAAAAGGAACATTGCACTTAAGGCCTCGGAAGACAGACGATAAAGTCCGAGCTCCTCGGATTCCGAAGTTGATAAAATACAAAAAATGGCAAAAGAGGCTAAAGTAGGTGTTCTACAAGAAAGACAAGAAAGGTAAATACTCATCCTCTTCCAATTTGTCTTTAACTAAGAATTCTGACTATTTTGAGTGTGCTAGCAAGGAGTACATAGTTAAGGACTGTCCAAAGAGAAAGAAGGACAAAAAGAAGAAAAAGGCTATGATGGCTCACTTGGAGCGATGAAGACTCCTCCGAAGATGATGATTTTGATGACTCGGAAGTGTCTAATGGCATTGACAAACTCGAAGCTGGATCCGAGTCGGATAGTGATGATTAAGATGTTGAGAAAACAAATCCTCATGAGGTAATTAACTATTTCCTTAAGTTTTTCAAACTTGATCTTGCTATATATATCTTTACTTGGAAGAAAAGTCAAATTCTAACTCTTCGATTTTAAAGAGCAACTATAATCTCTTACTACTGAGAGTATCATTTTAAAAAGGAGTTAGAAAACTTAAGATAAAATCTAAAAGTACTTGAGACCGAGTGCTCAAGATAATGAGGCTGAGTCTAAGTGCCTCACAACAAAGAATGAGCAACTAAAATAGAAGCTCAATGAGTCTCAAGAGTTGGTTTTAAAACTCACTCAAGGTTAGAAAAACTTTGATCTTTTACTTGGTTCTCAGTGTGTCTCATTTCAAAAAGAAGATCTTGGTTATAATGTCTGAAGAGGAATCTAATTCTTATTCAAATCTTTTCAAAGCTGATTACGGAATTGTTAAGTTCGGGAAGGTTGGGCATGGTCCTATTCATTCGGAAAGAAAAGGGACTCGAGCCCAAACTAGTTTTCATGAAAAAGCCTTCTCAACCAGTTTATAAAAAAAAAAAGAAGGTTTTCAAAGAAAAGAGACACGAGACTTAGTTTTCTAGAAGAAAGACTCGGAATCGGAACAAGCCTAAAATTATTCAAATCTGTGTTCCTAAAGTGTTGTTCCTCATAAAACAACCACAGTAAAAGACTGTCACTGGGCTTGTAAGAGGAAGTGAGAAGGTTTAGTTTGTTTCTGTCTTGCAGGTACCTTAGAAACAAAAGGGTCATTGGTACTTAGACGGCAGATGTTCATGCCATATGTTTGGAGACTCAAGACTCTTCTCCGATTTAAAAGATATGAAAGGAGGAAAAGTCATATTTAGAGAAAATAGCAAAGGCAAGATAGTTGGGATTGGCAAGATTGGTCAAGGAGATAACTCGGTCAGTCCAGTCTACCTTATCAAAGGGCTCAAGTACAACCTTCCGAGCATATCTTAGTTATGTGACGTAGGTCAAGAGGTAAGATCCATTCAAACCAACTGCTTCATTTTAGATGCAGTCACCAAAGAGCCAAAGCTCTCAAGTATGAGGTCAGGTAACATCTATACCATTCCTCTCTCAAATTCTAGTCAAAATTTATCATGTTTAAAGGCATCTTTGAATGATGATTGATGGACATGACATCGTAGACTAGGTCATATCAGCATGCATACCATCAAGAAGCTTGCATCTCATGGATTAGTTAGGGGTTTACCTAATTATGCATTTAAAAAGATAAATCTATAAGGCATTCACAAAAGGAAAGCAAGTAAGATCATCTTTCAAATCGCACAAAGCTGTGTCTACATCCAAAGTACTTGAATTGATTCATTTGGATTTGTGTGGAGAAATTCCTATGAAAAGCTTAGGAGGTAAATCATATGTGATGCTTATTGTTTATGATTACTCACGATTTACCCGGGTATGTTTTCTAAAGAACAAAAATAAAGCCTTCAAAGAGTTCACTAAGATCTGCAAGAAAATTCAAGTGGAGTCCGAGACTCGAATCGAAGAATTCGAACCGACCATGGAAGGGAGTTCGATTACTCGGAATTTGTAAACTTTTGTGACAAGAATGGCATCTCCAACAACTTCTCAGCACCAAGAACTACTCAACAAAATGGAGTAGTAGAGAGAAAGTATAGAACTCTTGAAGATATAGGAAGGACAATGATGATTAAAAATGATCTACCTTACTATTTCCGGGCCAAGACAGATCAACACAGACAAATTACACTCTCAACGGATGCCTCATCAAACCCATTACGAAGAAGACACCCTATGAGCTATACAAGGGAAAGAAGCCCAACATCTCCTACTTTAAACCATTTGGATGTAAATTCTATGTGCATAATAATGATAAGGAACATCCGACTAAGTTTGATGTAAGGTCGGATGAAGGTATATTTACGGGTTACTCATCTCATAGTAAAGCTTATAGAATTTTTAACAAGAGAGCTAATAAAGTGCAAGAAAGTATCCACGTTGTCTTTGATAATATTGACCATGGCAGGCCAAGTGAATCAACTTTCTCATATCTCAAGTTCAACAAAGATGAAGATGATATTGCTTGAAGCTGAGCTCGGAATGAGTCAAAATAAAAGAAGCGAGGCGACGGAATGAGCCAACTCGGAATGAGGTGACTCGGAATGAGCAAGTTCAAGAGCCAGCTCGGAATACGAAAATCAAGTTGAAGATGTTCAAGAACAGAACTAGCTAAAGATCGGACCATTCAACCAACAAACCTGGTGATTAGAGGACATAGAGGGCTTTCAAATATGCATCAAGTCACCCACCCGAGAATACACTTTCTGATATCAATAGTGGGGTAAGAACCCAATCTTCTTTGCAAAATTTATATGCATTATTGGTATTCATTTCATTAATTGAACCTAAAAATGCATTAGAAGCCTTACTTGGAACCTGAATGGGTAGAGGTCAAGCAAGAAGAATTAAATCAATTTGAAAGAACCAAGTTTGGACTCTAACCAAATGACCTTCTAACCACCCGAGTAATAGGAACCAAATGCGTTTTCAAGAACAAAGCTGGATGAGGGAGGTTTGGTAGTTAGAAATAAGGCCGGACTAGTTGCTCAAGGATATAACCAAGAAGAGGAAATTGATTGTGGGGAAACCTTTACACTGTTGTTAGAATTGAGACAATCAGCATTTACATCTAGCATCAACATTAATCTTTCTCAAATGGATGTTAAATGTGCATTTCTCAATGGTTCTATTCAAGAAAAAGTTTATGTTGAGCAACCCCTGGATTTGAAAACTCTCAATTTCCAAATCATGTTTCAACTTGCAAAAGGCTTTATATGGTCTAAAACAAGCTCCCGAAGCTTGGTATGAAAGACTAAGCAGTTTCTTGGTTGAAAAGGATTTCAAAAGTTGTCTTATTGACAAAACTCTTTTGCTAGGGTAAAGAAACTTTATGCCAAGAGTTTTCCGAGTTAATAAGATAGGAGATACAAATGAGCATGATGGGACAACTCAATTTCTTCGTTGGATTGCAAATCAAGCAAGAAAGGATGGCATCTATGTCCATCAATCAAAATACACCAAGGAGTTATTGAAGAAGTACAAGCAACAAGATGTGAAGCATGCAGGAACACCTATGAGTAGCGGTACAAAACTGGACTCGGATGAGAAAGGCAAAGCAATAGATCGAAACTCTACAAAGGTATGATTGGATTTCTACTTTATCTCACATCTATCATCTATAGGTCAGATATCATGTTTAGTCTTTTCCTTTGTGCAAGATTTTAAGCTAATCCTAAGGAATCACATCTCACTACGGTGAAGATAATCTTTAGATATCTTACCGGGACTCATACACTTGGTCTCCGGTATTCAAAAGACTCGGATCCGATCCTCACTTGGATTCTTAGATGCTGACTATGTTGGATACAAAGTTGATAGAAAGAGCACATCGGGAGCATGTCAATTTCTGGGTCAATCACTCATCACATGGCATTCAAAGAAGTAAAACTCGGTTGCTCTATAAGCTGCTAAGGTTGAGTACATAGCACTGGAGCTTGCTTGTGATCGGATTCTCTCGCATCAAGCAACACTTGAAGGATCTAGGACTGTCATTCACATTTATCCCAATCAAGTGTAACAATCAAAGTGCAATCAGCATCACCAAAAATCCAGTTCGGTAATAAAAAACGAAACACATAATGAGACTGAGCTATAAGTTATTAATTTTTGTTTTTGAGTAACAAATGGATTTTTAGTGACATTGATTGTTATATGCATTGAGTGATCAGTTGACACATAATGAGACTAAGCTATGAGTTATTAATTTTCTGAGTGTGTTACGAGTCACTCGGACACATCACCGAGTCGGACTAAGTTTATGAGAAAAATGGATATCAAAATTCGGGATCATTTCTAGATCAATGGAGAATGTCACAAATTTTTTCGAAAATCTTTTCTGCTCTCTCGTCACGCGAACAGTTAGAAGAACTAGCTGTTAAAAGAAAACTGCTTCAAAACTAGCCATTACTCGCTTAGAGACTCAACGGTTTGATAATCATTGCACTGGAGGGATGAGTCGAAAGGTGATTGTTCAATGAAAGCGTTTATTCTATAAATAGCACCACTTAGATTTCATTTATTTACTTTCCTTACTTATTGCTCACACTCTCACTCTCTTTGCTCTCGCACTTAATCTCTCTCACCCTTAAATTCTTTCTCTGTTTCTCACACATCCGTATTCTTCACTCTCGTTCTTCTTACCCTCAAACTCTCTCTATCTCTTTCAATATGCCTAAGAGAGGTTCAATTATGGAGGGAGGTTCGGCCACAAACAAGGCTAGAACTAAATCAACTTGATCCGAGGTCGCCCAAGCCAAGGGTAAAGCCCTCGGATGATCAAAAGGTTTGGTCGCTCAACATTTCTTTATTGACGACAAATTCTTCTCCAAAACATATTTTTCTTGGATCAAACCTACTCTCAAAATAGGTACTTTCAATTACCCGAGCTTTTGTGATTACACCTATCCATAACTCGTTCTCGAGTTCTATACCCGTGTGACAGCTGAAGATAACATGATATAGGGCAAGGTGATTCATATCAATCTTGCTCTACTTTACAAGCTCTTTGATGTGAAGTGTGTTTTCTCAAT
The DNA here is from genome assembly GCA_021018815.1 of Talinum fruticosum. Taxonomy (NCBI): domain Eukaryota; kingdom Viridiplantae; phylum Streptophyta; class Magnoliopsida; order Caryophyllales; family Talinaceae; genus Talinum; species Talinum fruticosum. The sequence continues at coordinate 1,230,007 of JAITYX010000003.1, read as the reverse complement.
TCTAATCCTATCCCCTTCAATGAAGTCGCAGATGACTTCTTTGATAAGTACTCCAAAGAAATTCCTCGATCTAGAATGAACTTTTTGTGACTCGGATGACTTTTGAAGCTAGACTTGTGTGCTTCATTCCGATGAGAACCTTCTTCTCCTACTATCCCTTAAAAGAGAACCCTAATAGCAAAGTTCTTAAGGTTCTCTTTGACATTTTGGAAGGGTATAAGGTTGACCTCTTTCCTTTTATCCTGGAACAGATTGCTTCTGTTCCATCCGACCGTAAGAAGACTCATTATCCGTTTGGAGCTCTTCTTTAAGTCTGTCTTTACTCGGTTTGAGGTTAATCTCCCTTTTGACCCAAATAAGTGCCTAGAATCTGCTGTCTACTTAGGTAGAAGTGAACTCATTGGCCTTGGATATCGGGAAATCCGACCTGATGTCCGGGTTCATTCTTCGGAACTAGCTCCTCCTCCTCCTCCACCTCGGACTCAAACTGGTCCCGAGGTTCCACTTCTTACTATTGGACCTTCAACTTCTCTACTAGCCCCTTCTATCAAAATTCTTAAGAAGGTGGCTATTCAATTTTACCCTAGCAAAAGAGCTGCAAGCAGTGTGGCGACCTTCCGGACTTTTATGCCTATATCGACTCAATTCCAAGCCAAGGCTTAAACTTAGATAGATCGAGTCAAGCCCTAGTTGCTTGAGCTCAAGGAGGTGATAAAAAACCAACACGATCAGATCCGTCACCTCTAAGAAAGAAGGTCCAAGGCAGTAGAGGACTCAAAATCTAAAGAAGCAAAACCTTCGAGTCCTCCAGGTCCTTATGAGTTTGAGTTAGAAGAAGTCGAAGAAGCAAAAGAAGGACAAGGAGAAACTAAAGGAGAAGGAGAAAAGGAGACTGAAGCGGTTCAATATGAGGATAAGGCCGACAAAGAACCTAAGGTGATCCCTTCGGATCACACTCGGTCTGTCTTAGAAGAGGCTGGTGATGCGAGCCGATCTAAGGCCCCTACCTCGGAACCACGAGCCTATAGTAGCGGTTGTTGAGGCCTTAGAAGAAGAAGAAGAAGAAGCAGAGGAAGCACTTCATGTATCTCACGAGACATGTAATTCTATAGGGATAAACCCTTCCGTTCCGCCCTTCTAAAGATTGCCATTACTAGTTCGAATAGTGAATTAAAATAATGTAAAACAAGCAAGCAAGAAACAACATGCGAAAAGAATTAAAGCAACCAAAACATAATAAAGGAAAGCGATAAAATCGAAAGTAATGGAAAGTAGTAAAGGCATAAACAAAAAGCGAAAGCGAAAGAAAAGCAAAAAGGAAAAGAAAATGGGAAATCTAAAAGGTTACATTGGGCGAGGAGGAATTAAAAGCAATACATCGTTTGTCCACAATACGGAAAGCAACAAAGAAAGCATAAAATAAAATAAACTTTTGTGAAAACTAGATTTGTGCCCTCGGGTTGTCTCACTCGCTGATTTGGATCTCGAATCTCGATCTCTTGATACGACGGTGTTGAGTTGAAAGGGGCTTTTTGTGAGTTTTTGTAGAGATAGGTAAGCGGATCTATGATCGATGTCGTTTAAGGATCGAGATATAGGGAGTATGATAGGAGTAGAGAACGAATAGGCTGAAAAAGGACTAAGAGATCGGAATACCAAAGAGAGCATTCAATAGCTCTTAGGCGATTTTCAGCAGCGTAATGCCGAGGCAGGAACCCGTGTGGGAATGAGAGCCAAGGCTCTCTATTTATAGGTGAAGACTCGGACACTTCTCAATGCATTTCGAGTTGCATTAAATGAATCGAGTATAACCATCTCATACTTATAGAGTTTTGATTCCAAGGCATTCTCTCGTATCTCGAAACTTCTTTGAGTAAAATGGTATCTTCTCTAAGTGATACAGCTTTTACTTCTTATATTTCTTGCTTATCCGTAAGTGACTCGGACAAGCTGGTTCTCTCGTTACGAGTCCCTCATCACTCGCATTTATCGCAGATTGAATAGACTAGTATTTCGTCTTTTATCACTCGGAATCGACTTCGGTTATAAGCTCTATTATGTTATAGTCGGTACTTTTAGTATGATTATTACTTAGTCTATATCAAGTTATCTCACTCGATATTCTTTACTTATCTTGATTTATCGCTGAGACTAAGTCGGATGGAATTCCGAGTATCATTGATATTGGACTCGGAAAATTCCACTTCTCTTCGACTCGGATAATTAATTGCTTAATCATCGTAATTATTTTATTATCTCGTGTCTAATCTTGGACCAAAGTATTTTATACTTTGAGAACCGAAATTGATTTACTTTTGTAGGTTATTCAAATGAGGATACACTTTTCAAACTACAAAAGTAACCTAGGTTTCGAACGTCAAATCACCAGCGAGACATGGCTTTTCACCTTCTCTGCTCCGAGTCCCGAGAAGATTGTGTCGGAGCTGTCTATTTCCAAATCTGGAAAACTGGAACGCCAAGCTTAACGGTGGTTTTCACCTTACCTCTCGGGACACCGCTAGTAGTTTTGGGACTTCCAAGAGAGTTAAACCGTTGTCCAACATTCACATTACAACGGATACTTTTGAGTGACTCGAAAGCTTCTATCAACGGTCACGAAGACTCTCGGTCAGCGAGATGAAGATAACGGCCACTCTGCTCGGTCATCTATAAATAGAAGCCACTTCACAAGACTTGGAGATTGCCGAACCTATTGTTAATATACGTACTTGTGTAAAGTCTTTATATTCATTCTCAATCTTCTACTTACAAGTCCTATTCTATAATTCATTACCTTCGAGTTGTAAGGTCTTGTACTCGATTACAAACTCTTTCTTACTTTCTTTGTAAGGTCCCTTGACTAAGCTGTAAGGGTGAACTCGGCTTAATTGTCCCTAGTCTGTAAGGGTTATCTCGGCTAGGAAGTACTAGATCGAGATAAGGGAATTTACGAGTCTAGGAAAACTTGTAAAGAGTTGTCTAAGGGAGCAACTCGGATTCGGTCGGTTCACGGTATTTTGTGGACTCAAAATAGTGGATTTGACTTCGTGTCTAGATTGACACGGTCCGTGGTTTTACGCCCGGGAGGGTTTCCACGTAATCTCTAAGTGTTTACTTTCCGAGTTCATTCTAGACTCGGACTATCTTCAAGCATTTGCTTTTCTAGCCATTTCTATCTATTCGGTCTTTACGAGTCTCTACTTTTCGACTCTGTTTTGACTCGGAACTACATTCCGTATTTTACTTGGCAAAAGAGTTTGAATTTCCACAAGATTTCTTCCTCACCCTATTCACCCTCCCTCTAGGGTGACTCGGACTCTCCCCGAGCAAACCTTCAATTGGTATGAGAGCCTAGCCTTTCGAAAGGATCTAACCATCCAAAGGTCTAAAGATCAAATGGCTCGAGAACACCGGAGAGTTCGATGAAGGAAGATCTTCCAACGAGCCACCAAAATTCAAAGGATCAAACTTTGGGCACTTGGAAGAATCTTATGGAATGTTTCCTCATGGATCATGATGAAGATGTATGGGAAATCATACAACAACGAAACTACATTCCAATGAAGACGAGAGGAATTCAGAATCATTCCCAAGACAAAGGCTGAATTCACTCCGAGCGAAGCAGAGAAGTTCGAAAGAACTTTAAGGCAATGAACATTCCGATGTGCGCCATTAGCTCGAGAGGAATACAATCGAGTGTCGCACTGCGACACAGCAAAAGAAGTGTGGGACATACTTGTCAACACTTACGAAGGAACTAGCCGAGTCGGACAAGCGAAGATTAGTCAATATCTTCATAAATACGAGCTATTCAAGATGGAGTCGAAGCAAACATCACTCAGATGTTCATCCGGTTTACTGAGATTACCAACAATCTCAAGTCTCTGGGTAAGAAAATCACACATGAGGAAATGTGCGGAAAGATACTCGAAGTCCGCCCAAAAGAAGATGGGGTCCGAAGGTGACTCGCCATAGAGAAGGCTCGGAACCTCTCACTCTTAAAGCCGGACGAGCTCATCGGAAAGCTTCTAACACACGAAATCCATCTAGAAGAAGAGGATGCTGAGGGCGGTTCCAAAAAGAACATAGCACTGAAAGCCTTAGAATCTAAAGAAGCAAATGCGAGCTCATCCGACTCGGAAGACGATCCCATGGCACTCATTGCAAGAGGCTTCAAGAGAATGATGAAGCACAAAATATGGGACAAAAGGCCAAAAGAAGAATTCTACAAGAAAGATAAGAGAGACGAGAAAAGGTAAGTTTTCTTCCCCTTCAAAGTTATCTTTATCTAAGAATTCAGGTGTTTCGAGTGTGGCAGCAAAGACCACATAGTCAAAGACTGTCCGAAAAGAAAAAGGGACAGAAGAAGAAGAAAGCCATGATGGCAACATGGAGCGATGAGGATTCATCGGAAGATGATGAGGACTCGGACGACTCGAAATGTCCGATGGCAATTTCGACTCGAAGCCGAAAAGAGTCGGACTCGGACTCGGACAATGAGGAAACTAACCCTCAAGAGGTAATTGATTACTTCCTCAAATTCTCCAAAGTTGATTTAGCTAAATACATTTTTACGTTGGAAGAAAAGTCCAATTCGACTCTTCCCATTTCAAAGAACAACTTGAGTCAATTTCTTCGAGAGCAATTCTTTGAAAAACGAATTGGAAAAGCCGAGACTCACACTCGAGAGAACTCAAGACTAGTGCTCAAACTAATGAGGCCGAGTCCGAGTTACTCGAGAAAGAAAATGAGCAACTAAAATAGAAGCTCACTGAGTCTCAAGATCCGATTTTAAAATTTACTTAAGGTCGAAAAACCTTGACATGCTCTTAGGATCACAATGTGTCTCCTTTCGAAAAGAAGGTCTTGGTTTTAACGAGAGAAGAGGAATCCAATTCCTACTCGAAGCTGTTTAAAAATAATTCCGAAGCTGTGAAGTTCGGGAAAGATGAGCACGGTCCCATTCACGAAATGAAAGAAGGACTAAGCCCGGAAGCTGTTTACAAAAGAAACCATTCTCTCCTGTTTTAAAAGGAAAAGTTTTCAAAAGAAAGAGACACGGACTCGGTCCTCCGAGAGGAAGACTCGGAATCGACAAAACCCAAAGTCATTCAAATCTGGATTCCAAAACACCTTCTTCCTCAGAAAAGGACCATAGTAAGGAATGTTACTTGGGTTCGTTAGAGGAAGTGAGAAGGGTTAGATTCTCTCTATTTTGCGAGATCACTCAGAAAAGATCAAAAGGACATTGGTACCTGGACAGCGGGTGTTCACGACACATGTTAGGTGACCAAGGACTCTTTTCCGAGCTAGAGTCATACAAAGGAGGAAAAGTGACCTTTGGGGATGATAGCAAAGGCAAGATAGTTGGTATTGGCAAGATTAGAAATGGAAGCAATCTGGTCAGCCCAGTCTACCTTGTCAAAGGGCTAAAATACAATCCGCTTAGCATCTCCCAGCTATGTGACAAAGGTCGGGAGGTAAGATTCACTTAATCTAAGTGCTACATCTCGAGATGAGACCACCAAAGAGGTAAAGCTCTCGGGTAAGAGATCGGGTAACACTTATATCATTCCTCTTTCGACCCAAGTCGGAATTTATCTTGTTTAAAAGCATCTCTCCATGATGATTCATGGACTTGGCATCGTAGATTAGGACATATTAGCATGCATACAATCAAAAAGCTGGCATCTCATAATCTGGTTAGGGGTCTACCTAAGCTGTGTTTTTGAGAAAAATAAAGCTTGTGAAGCATCCACCGAGGGAAACAAGTCGAGATCTTCATTCAAATATTTGAAGACAGTTTCCACATCCAAAGTTCTTGAGTTACTGCATATGGACTTATGTGGTGAAATCCCTGTGAAGAGCCTCGGAGGTAAATCCTACATTTTTGTCATTATTGATGACTTTTCAAGATTTACCTGGGTGTGTTTTCTCAAGCATAAAAATGAAGCATTCAAAGAGTTCAGACAAACTCGTAGAAAGATTCAAGTTGAGTCTCGGACTCGGATTCAAAGGACTCGAACTCGACCATGGAAGGGAGTTCGATTACTCGGAATTACGTTAAGTCGTAGTTTATACGTATTTTTAGTAGTTATTTAGTTTATATTATATAGTTTATTTTATCTAATTTATTCTATTTTGTCTATTTATAGGTAATTATCGAATAAAGTGGGGAAGAGAAGAAAAGTCGTTAAAGGTGGATTTTTAGCTACCGACAAGCATCCAAGAAAAGATATGAAGTCGGTCCATAAATATAATATGTAATAAAATATTTATTTTAGGATATTATATTTTAGGAAATCCTAAGTGGAATAGAAAAGGGAAACTTAGAAGAGAAGAAAGAGAAATAAACCCTAACTCTTTCACCCTATATATACTACTTATTATCATCATGGAGGAGAGACCTAGCACCCACACATCATCACCACCTCTTACCGCTTGCTTGCCGCCTGCACCTGCTGCCCAGCCACCACCCGCCAACTCGCTGCTGCTGTCCGCTGCCAGCCCACACCAACACCACCATCCATCATCATCTTCTTCATCTTCCCGGGTCAAAGAAACTAATATCGGTAGTATAATTTAGTTTTGTAATTTTTATTAGAAAAGATTGAGTTTTTATTGATAGATTAATACTAAAGATGCTAGTTTTATTTAATTTACATGTTTTAAATTACATGATGTGTGAGTAGTTTTTCTTATACTTGGTATAATCTACTTGAAGCCATGTTAAATTATTTATTTTGAAACAAAGTTTCGATTTTTATTGTCTTATTGATTCAATCCATGATTCTATGATAATTTGTGTTTAATGTTTATGACTTTATGTCTAATTAATTAGAGTGCACGCTATTTAGTTTTATATAAATTCATGTGATAGTTTAGAGGGTTTAAGTACGTAATTGCTTGATCTTTTAGACATAAGTATCACCCTAGTTAATCATGGATGGCTCATACCCATCTCTTTTAATTAGGAAATTATCATAGATCCTTCTTAAATCAATTTGCTAGTAGATTGGTTATTAGGTGCTAGATGATGTTTTTCTAATACTTAATGCTCTAATTTGATTAAATTCTAGTGCTAGTGCTAGGGTTATCAATATTAGTAGGGTTTATATTAGGGCTAGGCCTAAGTAAACTAATAACTAAGGAAAAACGGGGAAGATCCGCTAGTGGTTGTCTTCTACGGTTTAGCTCATGGGTAGATCAATTTGTGTGTTAATGATAAATAATAATTTTCATGGTGGATATAGATTATACTAAGTGTTTTTATAAATTTGCTATCTTTGATAATTATTTGTTTGCTTTTTAGTTATTTTCTTTAGTTTGTCAATTTTTATTTATAAATATATAGTCTTTTATTATTAATTTCGTTACCCCCTAAAGATCAGTATTTTAGGTTAATTTTAGTAATTTTATTTTAATTTAATTTTGAGTCATTATATATTTTAATTTTCAGAATTAATTTTCTGTCAGTTTTTATTATTTTTGGAGTCAGTTTGTTAGAAATTAGTTTAAAAATAGTTTCTTTTGTTATTTTTCGTGTTTTGTTTTCTTTTAGGGTTTAGATAGAGTCCTAGTTTGCTGTGATTAAATTTTAGAATTTTTGGAATTAATTTGATATTTTTTCAGATTTAATTCTTGAATTTAATTACTGCAGGTTTTTAATAAAATAAATTCGTAAATTAGATTTTAAATTTTGTTTTTATATTTTTAGGGTCTGGTTAGGTTTAGAAAATTAGTATTATTATTCTGGGTAATTTTAGTATTTATTTTCGTAAGTATTTTAGTGCAGAATATTATTTATTTAATTTTCTGTTTTAGAATTTATTTAATTTCTGCTTTAGTTTTCTTTTCTGAAAATTTATAAAAAAAAAACATTCCTGGGTTATTCCAAGCTTTATATTCTGTCTGGAATATTTATTTTTATTATTAGATAATTTTCTGTTATTTTTAGTTATTTAATTCTGAATTATTCTACGTTTTAATTTTCTGTTTAAGTTTTTATTTGATTTTCTGTTTTGATTTTTCCAGAATTAATTAGGATAGTTTTGTTAAATTTAGATTATTAGAATAATAGTGCATAATCTCAAAAGTTTTTCTTAGAATTAAAATTAGAAATTTAGTAGTTAAGTTGATTTGTTGGAATTTTATAAGGTAAATAACTAGAATAGTTAGTTTAATTAGATTGGAAGTTTGATTTTTTCTTTACGGTATCTTTCCTCGTGGATTCGATCCCTACTTGCCCTTACTATATTGTTTATTATAAGCCTAAGTAGTGGTTTAATTTGTTGCTGTACGACAAGCTTAACAAATTCTCGGAGTTTTGTGACAAAAATGGAATCTCTCACAACTTCTCGGCACCCGAACTCCTCAACGAGAATGGAGTAGTAGAGAGAAAGAACGAGAACCCTTGAAGAAATAGCAAGGATGATGATGATTGAGCACAACTTGCCTTACTATTTACGGGCAGAGGCGAGTCAACACAGCCAACTACACTCCGAATAGATGCCTCATCGGACCCATTTTGAAGAAAACACCTTATGAGCTCTACAAAGGGAAGAAGCCAAATATTTCCTATTTCGAGACCATTCGGATGTAAATGCTTCATTCACAACAACGGTAAGGATCACTGACCAAGTTTGATGCTTGGTCGAGACGAAGGTATTTTTCTAGGTTACTCCTCTCACAGCAAAGCTTATCGCATTTTCAATAAGCGAACTAACAAAGTGGAAGAAAGCATCCACGTAGTATTTGATGAGCTTGAACGGCAGAAGCCAAGTGAGTCGTCATACTCGAAGCGAAGCTCGGTAGAGATGATGACGAAGGCGAGCCTACAAAGACTCGGACTCAACCTGCTCGAGAATGAGGAAACTCATAATGAGACAAGTCAAGAGCTCGCTCGGAACGAACAAGTTGATTAAGAGGGTCACTCGGAATAAGCTTCTAAAGATCAAGTGGCTCATTCCACAAATCTCGTGAATCGGAGAAGCGGTAAAGCATTCAAATTTACTTCCGAGTCATCCCCAAGAAAACATAGTTTCGGATATCAACGAGTGGGGTAAGAACTCGTTCCTCTCTACATAATCTATGTGCATTCACTGCATTCATTTCATTAAACGAACCCAAAAATGCACTAGAGGCCCTTAATGAACCTGAATGGGTAGAGGCCATGCAAGAGGAACTCAATCAATTCGAGAGAAACCAAGTACGGACTCGACCAGCCGACCTTCGACCACCCAGTTATAGGAACCAAATGGGTTTTCAAGAACAAAGCTGGATGAGGGTGGAGTGGTAGTCGAAACAAGGCTAGACTTGTGGCTCGAGGCTATAATCAAGAAGAAGGAATTGATTGTGGGAAACCATTGCACCTGTAGCCAGAATCGAAGCTATCGAGAATACTTTTGGCATTTGCATCCGGCATGCATATTAAATTATATCAAATGGATGTTAAGTGTGCATTTCTCAATGGTTTTATTGAAGAAGAAGTCTATGTCGAACAGCCTCCTGGTTTTGAAAACTCGGAATTTCCAAATCATGTTTTCAAACTTCAAAAGGCTCTCTATGGTCTTAAACAAGCACCTCGAGCTTGGCATGAAAGAGCGAGTAGCTTCTTGGTTCAAAATGATTTTAAAAGAGGACAGATCGACAAGACTCTCTTCATAAAAACTAAGGGGAATGATTTCCTTATTGTTCAAATCTATGTTGATGATATTATCTTCGGTGCTACTAATGAATTTTTGTGTCGAGAATTTTACGGGTTGATGAATCAAGAGTTCCAAATGAGTATGATGGGAGAACTCAACTTCTTCCTTGGGTTACAAATCAAACAAGATAAAGATGGAATCTATGTCCATCAATCAAAGTACACCAAGGAACTACGAAGAAATACAAACTCCAAGATGCAAAACATGCATCTACTCCCATGAGCGACGAGTATAAAGCTTGACTCGGACGAGAAAGGTAAAGCAATAGATCGAAACTTTATCGAGGTATGATTGGATCTTTGCTATATCTTACTTCCAGCGAGCCGAGATATAATGTTCGGTGTTTGCCTATGCGGAAGATTTTAAGCTAACCCAAAAGAATCACATCTCACTTGCGATGAAAAGAATATTCGAGATATCTTGCAGGTACTCGGAATTTAGGTCTATGGTATTCCGGAGACTCGGAGCCGACTCTTACTTGGATACTCGGATGCGGACTACGCGGGATACAAAGTTGATCGAAAGAGCACATCCGGAGCTTGCCAATTTACAGGTCAATCCCTAATATCTTAGCACTCAAAGAAGCGAGAACTCGGTAGCTCTATCAAGCTGCTGAAGCTGAATATATTGTAGTTGGAGCTTGTTGCGCTCGGATTCTATGGATTAAGCAACACTTGAAAGATCTTGGACTATTCCTCAACTCAATTCCAATCAAGTGTGACAACCAAAGCGCAATCAGCATCACCAAGAATCCTGTCCGGCACTCGAAAACAAAGCATATCGAGGTCGAGACATCACTTCTTACGTGATCACTCGGAAAAAGGTGATATTAAACTTGAGTTCATTCCTACTAATCTTCAATTAGCTGATATTTTTACTAAGCCTCTTGGTGAAGATCGGTTTTGCTTTATTCGGAATGAGCTTGGTATGTTAAATGCTTAATTATGTGCTATTCTTATTCATTGCATAATTACTGTGTTAGGTGTTTTCCCTTTAATAACCATTAGCTCGGTTGATTCGGTGATCTTGGGTTAATAGTTATTTTGTGTTTCGAGTCACTCGAAACCTATCCGAAGTCAAACTCGGACATAGAGAAACTTGGACTTTAAATTTTACGAAGCTATCTCTAAATCGGTGGAGAGCTTTGGATTATATTTTCAAAATCTTTTCTCTCTCTTTCTCTCGGCGCTGTGATCGGTTGATAGCCGTGGATCTCCAACCGCTGAAATCCTAACCGTTGAAGAGAACCGTCACACCGGTCTTCGATGAGCTGATGGACAAGCCGAGTCGAACGGAGTTATATTTAACGGATAGTTGACGGGCGCGCTTATTTTCTATAAATAGCATCTATTCATCTTCGTCTCGGTACTCTACATTCCATCTCTCTCAAATGAAACTTTTCGCGGAAGATTTCTATGTGAACGAGCGATCTTTGACGTTCTTCAAGCATCGTAAAGGCCATCTCTCGTAAGTTTCGATTTGCTCTCATCTTTTTCTTCTACACCTTTTTCGGTTCTTCTCTTCTACCTCTCCTTCTCTTCTCTACTCGAAAGTCTCATCTTTCCTTCCTTCTCTCAAAATGCCTAAAAGAGGTAACCATCCCGACTTCCAAGTCTCCTCCTCTTCCAAAAGCCTCGTACCAAAACGCCGGAAAGCTCAACCCCCTCCAAACCCATTGTCACCCGGCACCTTGCGTCTGGACGACAAGTTCTTTCCTACAACCAAATTCTCTTGGTTGGCTCACATTCAAACCACCGGAGCATATCACTTCATGTGCTACAACGAGTTCATTTATCCCAAACTCGTTTCGAGTTCTACACTCACCTTACCCACTCGGAAAATGTTCTAACCTCCGGGGTTCGAGAACATCACCGTTCGCATCAACACCTCTCTCCTCCACCGCTTGTTCAAGGTCTCCTCTCTCTTCTTGAACAGCAACCTCATTCCGTTCATTGAAGTCACTGACAACTTCTTTGAAAAGTACGCCAAAGAGTTCCCTGAGTCCGGAAAAACTTTTACGTGACTCGGTTGAAATCGAAGTTCGCTATACGTAGCTTCTGCTGATGAGAACCTTTTTCTCACGAGCATTCCAGCAAGGAGAACCCTAACTCCAAGCACCTCAAAGCTCTCTTTGACATTCTTGAGGGCTACGAAGTAGACCTCTTCCCCTCCATCATTGAGCAAATGGCCACTATGCCAGCTCGACTTCAATCTAAGAAGAACACCTCCCTTCCTTTTGGTGCTCTTCTCACCCTTGTCTTCAAACAATTCCAAGTTCCTCTCCCTTAAGACCCAAACGCTATGTCCGAGGCTGCCGTTGTTGTCGGCAAGAAGGAAGCTGCGAGGGTACGGATACCGGAAGCCGAACTTGGTGTCCGGGTGCATAACTCGGAGCTGAGGCCCCCTTCTCCGCCTCGGACTCAGAAATCAACCCCTCTCTCTCTTTCCTCTCCACCTGGTGGTGCTTCCACCTCGAGATGCCTCACAATCTCTCTCTGTTCTCTTGTCCCCGTTTATATGGACAAGATCGGCTCCGTGTCCTCCGATTTCGGAGACATGCTCCGGTCTTTCAAACTTGTTCTCCAAAATCGACCATCAACCAAAAGACCGGCCAATCCCAAATCCGAGGGTAGCGAGTCTCTTGTTCTTGAGATGAGAGCACTTGGTGAAGGAGCGGCGAGGAGCTGGTCGAGCTCCTCATAGAGAGAAGGTCCAAGGCGGCTCGGGACCATGATGACTCGAGACACGTCTAAAGCGTCTTCGAGCCCGAGTCGACCTCCTCGGACAGCGGGGATAAAGAAGAATAAGAAGGCTGCAGACGCCGAGGAACTGCGGCTAAGGCGGGTCCTTCCGAGCAAGGGAAGGAACACCACGAAGAAGCGGTGGGAGCTGGCGAGGGTCGGCCTGCTCCACAGGCTCGAGATAGTTGTACTCGGCTCGGACGGCGATGCTAGGTGGGTCGAAGACTTAGCTACACCGGCGGATCGAGACGGAGCAGCCCCCTCCGGCTGCGAGGTTCCAAGGGAAGAACCCCACGATCCACTCACTCCGAGTCGGCCACTCGGAGCTGAGCCCCGACGATCATTCCGGTTCTCCCTCCGCCGCGCTCAAGCACATCGTCAAGGTCATACCAGCGAAGGCGCACCTCTACTCCCTCCGCCTCCACTCAGAAATCCCCCTCTCCCTCATAGGCACTATGCACCTGTGTGACAATTCCACGATCTGCGGATTCTTCTTCTTCCGGAGCGATTTTTCTTTCTTTCTTTTGTCCGGACATCTCATTTGTACTTGAATGTTCTTTTCTTCCCTTCTTTCTATTATTTTTTTCTTTGAAAGGCAAGGGGGAGAAATAGAGTCGGAAAACTTATTGTCTTGTTTAGGGGAGTTTTCCCTTTTAATCCTTGTAATTTACTGTTGAGTTCAATGAATTAATGCTTTCTCTTACATGATTTACGTGTGTATAATCTTTACGAGTTTACATTATTTCATTGCTAAGCATTTTTACTTTATGCTCGACTATATACCTCTTGCTCACGATACACTGAGAATTCTTTACTCAACTTTCCTCATGAGCAACTACTCGGAGTCGATTTTTTTCACTAACAAAGTTTACGTCTAAGAATGGAATGCCTTTCATCAAAAAGGGGAGATTGAAGACTCGAGACACTTCTCAACGCATTTACGAGTTGCATTAAATGAATCGAGTATAACCATCTCATACTTATAGAGTTTTGATGCCAAGGCATTCTCTCGTATCTCGAAACTTCTTTGAGTAAAATGGTATCTTCTCTAAGTGATACGGCTTTTACTTCTTATATTTCTTGCTTATCCGTAAGTGACTTAGACAAGCTGGTTCTCTATTACGAGTCCCTCATCACTCGGATTTATTGCAGATTGAATAGACTAGTATTTCTTCTTTTCTCACTCAGAATCGACTTACGGTTATAAGCTCTATTATGTTGTAGTCGGTACTTTTAGTATGATTATTACTTAGTCTATATCAAGTTATCTCACTACGATATTCTTTACTTATCTTGATCCTTCACTTAGACTAAATCGGATGGAATTACGAGTATTATTGATATTGGACTCGAGAAAATTCCACTTCTCTATCGACTCGGATAATTAGTTGATTAATTATCATAATTATTTTATACTTTGAGAACCGAAATTGATTTACTTTTGTAGGTTATTCAAACGAGGATACACCTTTTGTCAAACCACAAAAGTAGCTGAAGCTTCAAACGTCAAATCACCAGCGAGACATGGCTTTTCACCTTCTCTGCTCCAGTCCCGAGAAGATTGTGTCGAGTTGTCTATTTCCAAATCGGAAAAGCTGGAACGCCAAGCTTAACGGTGGTTTTCGGCTTACCTCTCAAGACACCACTTGGTAGTTTTGGGACTTCCAAGATAGTTAAACGGTTGTCCAACATTCACATTACAACGGATACTTTACGAGTGACTCGAAAGCTTCTATCAACGGTCACGAGAGGACTCTCAATCAGCGAGATGAAGATAACGGCTACTTTGCACGGTCATCTATAAATAGAAGCCACTTCACAAGACTTGAAGATTGCCGAACCTATTGTTAATATACGTACTTGTGTAAAGTCTTTGTATTCATTCTCAATCTTCTACTTATAAGTCCTATTACGTAATTCATTACCTTCGAGTTGTAAGGTCTTGTACTCGATTACAAACTCTTTCTTACTTTCTTTGTAAGGTCCCTTGACTAAGCTGTAAGGGTGAACTCGGCTTAGTTGTCCCTAACTGTAAGGGTTATCTCGGTTAGGAAGTACCGGATCAGATTAGGGAATTTTTGAGTCTAGGAAAACTTGTAAAGAGTTGTCTAAGGGAGCAACTCGGGTTCGATCGGTTCACGGTATTTTGTGGACTCAAAATAGTGGATTTGACTTCGTGTGCGGAATGACACGGTCAGTGGTTTTACGCCCGGGAGGGTTTCCACGTAATCTCTAAGTGTTTACTTTACGAGTTCATTCTAGACTCGGACTTGTCTTCAAGCATTTGCTTTTCTTGCCATTTCTATCTATTCGGTCTTTACGAGTCTCTACTTTTCGACTCTATTTTGACTTAGAAGCGCATTACTGTATTTTACTTGGCAAAAGAGTTTGAATTTCCACAAGATTTCTTCCTCACCCTATTCACCCCCTCTAGGGTGACTCGGACTCTCCACTGAGCAAACCTTCAATAGGGAGAGGTTAGCTCAAGGAAAGACCTAGGTTTATGCTCGGCCATCCGTCCAAAGCTAGCAGCAAAACGGGGCCAAGACCAGAATAAAGCAAAGGATAGAACCAGGATAAAATGATGGTTCACGGCGCCGACCACAAGGGGATGTCTAGGGTTTCGTGCCCTAGCGTGCTTCCAAGGGAGTCTCCGGGGCAAAACATAGCGTTCCGGTTAAAATTTTGGGATGGCGGCGCCGGCCATAGCATCTTTCCAAAAATGGAAAGTTTTCATTTTTAGAAGGCTTCCATTTTACGTAGGTTTCTATTTTTGGCGGGTTTCATTTTTGGTACGGGATGCGTGCTCTAGTCTCGAGTGGACTATCTTGGAGTCAAAACACAGCATTTTGATGCTTGTGATCATAAAATGCAGCGTCTAACGTTGTCTTGAGGTCTTCGACTCCTTCTCCGGTTGGACAAAAGTGAAACGCAATGTTCTAAGCTCTGGAATTCCCTAGTACACAACACTAGACTCTGTATCTCTGAAGGCTTGGCCTTGTTCTTGGATCGCCCGAAAGAAAAGGGGATTTTGGATTGACCCAAGACAAAACGCTATTTATGTGGTGTTGGGGTTTCTTTGTGGTTTATCGGCTTCAGTTGCACCAATCGAAAACGATCCGAGATCCAATCCTCAAATAGGACTTGGGATTTCATCATCAACCCAACAAATAAAAAATAAAGAAAAGGACGACACTTTTGGTGTCTACATCATCAAAAAGAGGGAGATTGAAGACTCAAGTATAACTCTCTATCTATCTAAAGTTTTGATTCCAAGTCATTCTCGGCTTTTAAGAAACTCATATCTAAGTTTTCATTATTTTTTACCCACTTAGAAACCATCTTTAAAGCATATCACTTTTAACCGAGGTTACTAACTCACTCGGAAAAACTCGGAACAATGGCATGAGTAAATAATTTTATAAATACTTTTATACTGAGCACTAACTTACTAGTCTAAGTGAAAATGAATTGCTTGCGTTAATTCCACTAAGTCAACATATTTAATGAAATTATTTACTTGATCAAATTTATGCATTTTGATTCTTTATTCTTATTAACGTGATCATTTAAAGGATTGACTCAAGATGGAATTTGCTCCTAATGAATACTAGACTTAGAAAATTCCATTCTTTTAGGCTAAAAATAATTAAATGCTTAATTACTTTGAATTAATTATTATCTTTGCCTAATCTTGAACCAAAGTATTTTTATTCTTTTGAGTACCATTTTGATTTGCTTTTGTATGTTAATTAAATTAGTTTAATCTATTTTTGAAAAGTAAAAGCAACCGGTTTCTATCCGTTAAACACCAGTAGACGAAATCAACCATTTTTGGACATGGCTCGGACACCGTGTCGGGGTTGTTTCCAAATCGGTAAACTTTAACTTTTAGTCCAACGGTTGTTTCCACCCAGATTTCGAGTCACAAACGAGAGGGATGGACTACTTTTTCGCGAAGGATCACCACACAACGTCCATATTACAACATATCCTTTTTTGAGTGACTCAAACTAGCCGTTATAACGGCTATTGAAGCTCACCGGCCCGAACGAGTCTCAACCGCTAATCTACCTACTGTGTGTAAATAGAAGCCACTCTACAAGACTTGAAGATTGATGAACACATTAAAAAACAATTACTTAGTGCTTACTTACTCAATCTTCAACTTACAACTCCATTTACGTAATTCTCACTTTTTGAGTTGTGAAGAGAAAGTCTTGTAATCATTTCTACTCTTTCTCTTCGTGCTTTGTGTCCCTTCACCGAGCTGTAAGGGTTAACTCAGCTCAATTGTCCCTAACTATAAAGGGTATCCCAGTTAGGAAGTACTATATCGAGATAAGGGAATTTCGTAGTCTAGGAAAAGCTGGTAATTGAATTGTCTAAGGGAGCAATTGTGTAAAGAGTCAATCCTTATATTTTGTGGATTCAAAATATTGGATTTGATTTGGTGCTTGGATTAGCACTCTCCGTGGTTTTCTGCCCCAAGAAGGTTTTCACGTATTTCGTGTTTGGCTTGTTTTTGAGTTCATTCTAGACTCGGAATTATTTTCTAAGTCTATTTTATACGTAAGCTGTTTGTAATTTCTAAAAATCTTCCATCACCCTATTCACCCCCTCTCGGGTAACTTAGTCTCTCTAAGAGAAAACCTTTGCTATGCTTGTGGACAAATTTTGATATCGATTCCTTATTTAGGTTGCATAGCGATAAGTTGTAATCTATATCCCAAAACACCCATGCATAAAATAAACAAATAAGGACATAATACATCTCCTTGTCCGAGTCCTCGCGAAGGGAGAAAGAACCCACAAGATTCATCATTGATAACGAGTTGAATACGTAATTGTAGTCATATATTCATGTATCCAATTAATCCGGATCTAATGAAAACCTAATTCCTTAAGGCAAGTTAAAACAAAATCCCATTCAATTATGTCATAAGCGGTTTTCATATCCAACTTGAGCCCTACATAAGCTTGTTTTCCTTTAACATTGCTAAATTTGTTAATAATTTCATGTACTAATAGGATATTATCATGAATATCCCTACCGAGCATAAAGGCGATCTGAAAAAGATTAACAATTCTTTGTAAAATCGGTCTTAATCTATTAACTGGAACCTTCGAAATAATCTTGTAATATTATTACATAAACTAATTGGTCCGAACTAAGAGGTAAAGGAAGGACTTGAAATTTTCGAAATTAGTGCAATAAAGGTATGGTTAACCTCTTTCAACAATTTTCCATGATAAAAAAATCCATTATACAACAAGTAATGTCATTACCAATGGTGTCCCAATGTTGTTGCAAGAAACCGGCCTCAAAACCATCTGGTCCTAGAGTTTTGAATGGATTCATTTGAAATACGAGCAATCTTAATTTCGGACGGAGTAATCGGGAGGATAAGTTGTTTATTGTCCTCATTAGAAAGAACAACTAGCGAGTCAAAAGTCGGTGATTATCTATTTCCTTCCTTACGGGCTTTAAACCTTTGTGAAAAATCTTCCACAAATTTCTGTTGGATATCTTTCTTATCATTAATCCAAACTCCTAACTCATCTTGAATTTTAAGAATATTCCTTTTTGTTTCTTGAAGGCACAACTATCTGTGAAAAAATTTAGAATTTCTATCACCTTTCGTAAACCATTCTTTCCTATAGAACTTTCCCCAATATTTCTAATTAGACAAAAGTAACCTTTATCTTTGTTTAATTAACTGATTTTGCCAATGCATCAGCCTCATATTACGGAGATCGACTAATAATTTTTCTTCCACTTTCTACATAAATGACATATTTCTTTATTATTATTATTATTATTATTATTATTATTATTATTATTATTATTATTATTATTATTATTATTATTATTATTATTATTATTATTATTATTATTATTATTATTATTCTATTTGTTTACGCTCTTTTGTTTTAATCATTTCTACACTACTACAAAACCATAAAATAGCGACGGAAATTAGCGACGGAAACAACTCCAGTCGCCCGATAGCGACGAGAATCAGCGACGGACAACGACACAAAATGACACTTGGATCATCCACCGACGGAATTAGCGATGGAACATGACGTCCGTCGCTATTTTGGAGTCAACGACGGAATATTCCGTCGCTGATTTTGTTAGCGACGGAATATTCCGTCGCTAATCCATCGCCAGTGGACATTACAAAACTCAGGGAAAAAGATTTTAATTTACTAATTAGCGACGGAATATTCCGTCCCTAATCCGTCGCTAATTACAATTTTGTAATTAGCGATGGAACAGCGACGGATGGTTCCGTCGCTAATTACACATAAATCCGAAGCGGCTTCGGCCGGTTCGCATATCGCCGCGCAAATAGAGAGAGCGAGAGCGAGAGCGAGTACGACCGTTCCTCCGCCGATTCACCACCGCCAGCAGCCACTACCGCCGGCGACTACGCCCGCCGCTGCAGCCGGCCGCCGCCCTTCCGCCGCCGGTTGAGGAGCACCAAGGCCGAATAACCACCGTTCGGCTTGGTTTCGCCCGACCCCTGCACCGCTGCCAGCTGCCGCCACACGCCGACCTTCGTCGTCGCCGCTCGTGCCACCGCCGGTGCCGCCCATAATTTTGAGGTATGCTTGTGTTGATTTTTTGTAGATTTATGGTTTTACAAAATTGAAGTTGAAATTGATGAATATATGTAATTTGTTGGAAATTAATGTTGTTTGTGAATGAATTTGAGAAGAAAAATGTGAAATTGTGTTGTTTATGGAGTAAATGTTATTGAAGTTAAATTTAGGGTTTTAAAAAATGTAACTTAAAATTGACGAATATATGTACTTTGGTGGGAATTAATGTTGTTTGTGAATGAATTTGAGAAGAAAAATGTGCAATTGTGTTGGTTATGGAGTAAATGTTATGGAAGTTAAATTTAGGGTTTTGAACATTGTAACTTGAAATTGACGAATATATGTAATTTAGTGGAAATTAATGTTGTTTGTGGATGAATTTGAATAGAAAAGTGTGCAATTGTGTTGTTTATGGAGTAAATGTTATTGAAGTTAAATTTAGGGTTTTAAAAAATGTAAGCTGAAATTGACGAATATATGTAATTTGGTGGAAATTAATGTTGATTGTGGATGAATTTGAGTAGAAAAATGTGCAATTGTGTTGGATTTGTTGGACATTATTGTTCAAGTTTAGGGAAATGGTTTTTGTGATTTATATATGTCTAATTGTTTGTTGTTTATTTGTGTGAGGTTGTTCATGCTAATTAGGTATGCTTATAGGTATGATTGCTTTACTTGGATGATAAGTTTAATTATATGTATATGAGTTTATTTATGCTAATTAGGTATGATTAATTTAATTATGAAATAAATATTTAAGAGTAAAATATAAAAAATAAAGAAATCTATGTATAATAAAAAAATATATTGATGCACAATGGTTATATATAGATTATGTTCGTTATAGAAAATATGTAATCATATAACATCTCCATGTGTTGGTATTCTTAACTAATAATGTAATAAATTGTTAAATGTCAATCAGAATATATATGGACGGGTCTACGCATCGTAGATGGATGTACCGTAGGTTATTACCCAGTAGAGTTGGGTATAGACAAGAGTGTTTAGACGGGGTTGAGGAGTTTGATGCACATGCTAAAAGCCAATCGGAATTTGTGCATAATCAACAATATAGGTGTCCATGTCGCAAATGCGAAATCGGAAGTATAAGGATCCCGATGAAGTTAAGTTGCACCTCTATCAATATGGTTTTCTTCCAAACTATTGGTATTGGACTAGTCATGCAGAAATAGATCCTCATTTACATGAGGAGCAAATAATGGTTTCTAACGTATTCAACTACGACGGTGGCGCCAATCATATGAACTACGGCGATGTAGAAACAATATCGACCGTATGAATGATATGGTCACGAGATGCCGTGATCTCAAATCAAAACTCTACAAGTGAGCCTCCAAATACCCATGCCCAAAGTTTCTTTAATATGGTTGAGGCTGTGCAACGACCTTTGTGGGTAGGAAATGAAACTCACACTGAGTTGTACTGCCACTTTGTTAGAATGTTGAGCATTAAGTCCGACTACAACATGCCTCAAAATTGCTTTAATGAAATTGCTCAACTTATAAAGGAGATTTGTCCGCTCGATAACCGAGTTCCTCGTGACATTCACCATGCAAAGAAGGTCATTAAAAATCTTGGGATGGATGTTCAAAAATTGATTGTTGTCGACAAGGTTGCATGTTGTTCTATAAAGAGGACGAGTGACCTTGATTCATGCAAGTTTTGTGGTCATGCGAGATGGAAGCGTCAAAGGGAAAGAAAAGGCAAAAGTCAAAGAACTCCATTTGCAAGGATGCATTACTTGCTCTTAATACCAAGACTTCAGCGCTTGTTTGCTTCAAAAACCACGGCGAGAACACATGAGATGGCATTATGAGAATGTAAGAGAAGATGGTGTCCTCTTTCATCCTTCGAGATGGTGAAGCATGGAAACATTTTGATAGAGTTAACCCCGAATTTGCTACTGAACCTAGAAACATAAGACTTGGTTTGTGCGCGGATGGGTTTAATCCATTCAGCCAACCTGCAAGGTCTTATTCAATCGGCCGATCGTTGTTACGCCTTATAATCTACCACCGAGTTATGCATGACGACGCCTTATATGTTCTTGACATGTATCATACCAAGGCCGACAAATCCGAAAAATAAAATTGATGTGTACTTGCAGCCTCTTATTGATGAGTTGAAAACACTATGGGAAGATGGTGTTGAAACATATGATATTTCTAAAGGTGAGAACTTTCTCATGAAGGCTGCGTTGATGTGGACCATTAATGATTTCCCGGCCTATGGTATGTTGTGCGGATGGAGTACGCATGGTGCCATGTCATGCCCGGTATGTATGAATCAAAAAAAGCTTTTAAACTTAGAAATGGCCGAAAATTTTCATGGTTTGATTTCCATCGACGGTTTTTGCCCCGAAGTCACGCGTTTTGAAGGAATAGCACATCGTTTACAAAAGGAAAAACCGTACATTCGAGTCGTCCTCGTCGTTATACGGGGAAGAAATACAACAATGGGTTGAAAACTTTCCCAAAGTAACAGAAGAGCAAGAAATTAACATTTTGGGGTTCAAAAGGATCATAATTGGACAAAACAAAGCATATTTTGCGAGCTGCCATATTAGAAAGATCAATTGCTTCACCATAACTTAGATGTGATGCACATTGAGAAGAACCTTTTGAGAATATAATTAACACTGTTATGGATATTCCTGGTAAAACAAAGGATGACATCAAGGCAAGAATCGATTTGGAAGAGTTGTGTGATCGTGTAGAGTTGAATTTAAAGCATGGAGTCAATGGTAAAATTCTCAAACCGAAGGCAAAATATGTGTTAACGTTGGAGCGAGAAGAGGGCAATATGTGAATGGGCAAGGGAGTTAAAAATGCCGGATGATTACTTGCTCTAACATTTCATACCTTGTCGACCCAAACTCCACTAAGTTCCATAGCATGAAAAGTCATGATTGTCATGTTTTCATGGAGAGCCTTCTTCCAATAGCATTTAGTGCACTCCCGAACGAGATTTTAGCGCCTCTCATTGAAATTAGTGAGTTCTTCAAGAACCTTTGCTCATCTGTTTTACGGGATGCGGAGTTAGAGCAAATGCATCGAAATATTTCAATAACACTTTGTAAATTGGAAACAATATTTCCTCCTGGGTTCTTCGATGTGATGGAACACTTGCTAGGTTCATTTGGCGGAGGAAGTAAAATTGGGTGGTCCGGTACAGATGCTGGTGGATGTATCCATTTGAGAGGTTCTTTGGTCGATTGAAGAGATCCATAGGAAACAAATCGAAGCCTGAAGGGAGCATCGCTAAAAAGTACGCCCGATTTGAAGAAACACATTTTGCCTCTCACTATTTCGGCTCTAACGTGCCTTGTATGCGCACTAGAAGTCGACGAAATGAAGACAGCAAAGTTCCAAACCATAATCCTACTCTTTCGGTATTCATACCAGAAGGTGCTCCAATTGGGAAGTGTATTCCGCGTTTCCTTGATGATAAGGAAAAGACGGCCGCACATCTGCATGTTTTCTTGAACTGTGTCGAAGTTAAACCTTACATTGAGTGAGTTTCTCTTGTCGTAATGAACACTCGTTTGAATACTTTTATAGTTTTATTCGAACGATGATGTCATCTTAATAAAATCTTTGAACTCAGCCTCTTCGAACACCAAAAGCGAGCTATGTATGGTGATGTTAGTGATGCTTGCAATTGATGCAATGGTGGAAAGTGAGTTCGAAGAGTGGTTCAACGGAGTCTGTGAGTATCATATGTTATTACTTATTGCTCGTGCCTCAACTTTATTAGTATCGGTTGTTCCATTTTAATAAACTAAACAAACACTATGTTATTGACACAGATTCATTGTTATCAAGTATATCATGATGAAAAGCATGTGTACTTGATGCAACTAGCTCAAGGTCCTTCAAGAAGAGTGAAAACATGGACAGCATACATGTTGAATGGAATGTTATTTCATACTAAGGCTAGAAATAAAGGGAGAATGACCTTCAATTGTGGTGTACTGTGTGAAAGGAACTGATGGAGGACATGTTCAAAATAATTACTACGGCATCTTACAAGAGGTTGTTGAAGTTGAATATGTTGGTGAACCAATAAAAAGGTGTGTCTTTGTTTAAATGCGATTGGTTTGACCCTAGTCGTCCTCGGGGAACTCGGTGCCATAAATTTAGTTCGTATGTCGAAGTGCATCGTACAAGGCGTTATCGTAAGTACGATCCTTTCATATTTGCTAGCTACTGCAACTCGGGTGTATTATATGTCATATCCACAAGGGGTCCCTAGAGAAAAGCTGAATTGGTTCGTCGTAGTGGCATCAAAACCAAGGGCCGAGTTGATGACCAATATACTATTCCTCGTGCATTCCAAGAGGATATTATGGGTACGATCGATCCAATAATAGAAACTTTGCCGAAACTTTGGTTGATAACTCAAGCTCAGCAGAAGAATTAGTTGATGATGTTATTTTAAACCGAGAAGATGAGATTGAGGATGTTAGTGAAGAAGAGGTAGGTGAAGAAGATGAAGAAGGTGAATGGGATGATGATAACATCACCGATGACGAAGAAGAACATACCCTATTCAATGATGCCGAAGAGGATAGTGAAGAAGATGATGATAACACCGATAATGAGGATGATGAGTAGTTGATAATGTTCTTTTGTTGGGTTTGTTTTATATTGTACAACTTTCATTTATGTTGTCATCGAATGAATTCTTATTAATGTAATGAAGGTGAAACAATTGAAGCGTAATTTATTCACATGCTTCAAATTTATATCTAACGCTTACATGTTTATATGTTTACTATTGTTTATATGTTGTTTTATATGAACTCACTTGAACCGTTGGATGTTTACTAATAGTGTGAATTACTTGTTTATGCACGGAAAAATGGAGAGAGGTCGAGGCGGAACCAAAAGATAAGCTACTCGGGAAGGGCTAGAAACACCACTACCGATGGGGAAGGTAATGATGTCGGCACTTTTACCCCCTCTCAAAACCCTCGGAACCTTCAAACTCCTGCCGGTGGAGCACTATCTCCACATTCCCCTCACAACCAAACTCCATTGGGGGGTCATTTATTCCCAACCCTCCCTTTTTCCAACTCCCAAACTTCCCACACATGCAAAACCCACTTGGGTGTGTCTTTCTTTCTAAACCCTCCATATTCTCGAGCAACCCCATATGTACTCAAACCCGTCGAGTACATATGCATATCACCAATATGGTACAAATAATGTACCACGCATCCACGTAGGTTCCGAACAACGGCCACCACAAATGCCTACAAATGAAGGACCAAGCGATACAGGGAACGAGGATCCTTGTCTTCAATCAAGTAGCGCGAGCAGCTGAGAAAAGATCCGAATTGAGCCGGATGGTGAAGGGTAAGTGTGATAATAAATAATAAAATAAATTAAGCATATTAGTTATTACTTGTGAAGGTTTGCTCGGGGAGAGTTTGAGTCACCTTAGAGGGGGTGAATAGGGTGATAGGAAATTCTCTGCGGAATCACACTCTTTTGCACGAAGTAGAAAGGAAGATAGATTCGAGTCTATTAGCTGGGTCAAAAAGATTGGACTCGAAAGCAATCAATCGGAAAGAACAAGAGCGATGCAGTGCATGCGAGTCTAGAATGAACTCGGAAAGGTAACACTTAGATTTTACGTGGAAACCCTCCTAGGGCAGAAAACCACGGACCGTGTCAATCCGGACACGAAGTCAAATCCACTATTTTGAGTCCACAAAATACCGTGAGCTGGCGAACCCGAGTTGCTCCCTTAGACAACTCTATACAAGTTTTCCTAGACTCGAAATTCCCTTATCCGATCTAGTACTTCCTAGCTGAGATAACCCTTACGAGTTAGGGACAACTAAGCTGTGTTAACCCTTACGGCTTAGTCAAGGGACCTTACAAGGAATGTAAGAAAGAGTTTGTAACTAAGTACAAGACCTTACAACTCAAAAAGTAATGAATTATAGAGTGGGAGTTGTAAGTAGAAGATTGAAAGTAAATACAATGACTTTTCTCAAGTATGTGTATTAACAATAGATTCGGCAATCTTCGGGTCTTGTGAGGTGGCTTCAATTTATAGGTAACCGGGCAGAGTAGCCGTTATGTTCATCTGTCGACCGAGAGTCTTACGTGGCCAGTTGATAAAAGCTTTACGAGTCACTCGAGAAAGTATCCGTTACAATGTGAACGTTGGACAACGGTTTATCTCTCTTGGAAGTCCCAAAACCATTGGTAGTGTCTTGAAAGATAAGGTGGAAACCACCGTTAAGCTTAGCGTTTCGGTTTTCAGATTTGGAAACAGACAACTTCGACACAATCTTTTGGGGCTGAAGCGAGGGAAGGTGAAAAGCCATGTCTGGCTGGTGATTTGACGTTACGAGCCGGCTACTTTTGTGGTTTGAAAAAGGTGTATCCTCGAATGAATAACCTACAAAAGTAAATCAATTCTGGTTCTCAAAGTATAAAATACTTTGGTCCAAAGTTAGACACGAGATACTAAAATAATTATGATAATTAAACAGCGATTATCCGAGTCGGAAATGAAATGGAATTTTACGAGTCCGATATACATGATACTCGGAATTCCATCGACTTAGTCTAAGCGATAGAACAAGTTCTATAAAGAATATCGAGTGAGATAACTTGATATAGACTAAGTGTGAAACAGACTAAAGATATTGACTCTAACGAAAATAGAGCTTGTAATCGGAAGTAAGATTACGAGTGAGAGAAAGACGAAACACTAGTCTATTTAAGCTGCGATAAATCGAGTGAAGATGGACTCGGAACAAAGAACCACTTTTACGAGTCTCAAACGGATAAGCAATAAATGTAATAAGCGAAAGCCGTATCACTCGAAAAGATACTATTTTACTAAAAGAGGTTTCTGCGAAACCGAGAATGCCTTGGAATCAAAACTCTAAAAGCATGGGATTGTTATACCTGACTCGTTTAGTGCAACTCGGAAGTGCGTTGAGAAATGTCCGAGTCTTCAACTTGAACTAACTATTTTATATGTTTATTGATTAGGTTCTACCCCATTGACAAAGTTGTGGGTACGATTTCCCACATCTTCCAAAGCAAGTACGATGGAGCTTGGCCTACATGGGGTAAAGTCCCTCGATCACAACGTGATCGGTGGTTTTCTAAGTTTAAGGTAATGAGATATCATTAGTTTGCTCAAGTTCGAGATAACATAATCACTTATTGTGCATGTTCGAACATTATATTATAATTTCATAACTTATAAACTACGTTTTTATTTATATAGAAATTTTTCACTTGATCTCCAACCGATGAAGTCCAAATCGGAAGAAATTTTGAAAAGAAAGGCGGTGATCGCTTGAAGGACTTCATGCTCAAGGCGAGGAAAACTAAGAAGAAGCCGAAATGGTTGGGTGACAACTATCGGCGCGAGTTGCTCGAATATTGGGAAGCTGCTGAATACAAGAAGTTACGCGAGCAAGCTCGGAAAAGCTGTCATGCTGATCGGGGGACTTGGTTCATCGCTCCATACTTGTGGCTCAATCCCTATGATAGACCATAAGCGGTGATTTGTACATACCCTTTTCTTATTGATTACGCATGCAGCTGTTAACATGTTCATATTGGTAAATTGATTCTCTACTAACTTGTTTTTAATTTTAGATGAAGGAGCTTAAAGGAGTTTAGCCTCTACTCGACCCAACTATTTTCACGAACGCACAAAACAAAAAAGGACGAATGGGTGGACAAAAAATCGAAGGCCATTTACGTGAGTAACCATATATATGAATTCCGCATATTTTTCTATCTATTGTTTTCGTTAACGACTCTGTGATATTTACATGCCTCAAATATTTATATTATATTCAGGAGAAGTTTCAAAAACGAGTGGGAAGAGTTGCAAAACACTCAACCCACTCAAACTTCCGATGATGACCCCAACTCTTCGAGGATCATGTCCCCACCCCTTCACAACAAGAGTTGTGGGTCAAAGCCAATGCGAACAAGAAAGGTCGCATTTATGAACTTGGATCCGAGGCTAGAAACTTGAAACCAACAACGCCCTTCAAATCACCGAAACCGTCTACTGCAGATGACTCGGAATGGAGAGAAAAAGTGCATACTTTAAATTCGAGGTACAGCAATGGATTGAGCATTGACGGATGCTTGAGTTGCAAAATAGGCATCTTAAGGCACGAGTCGACGGTTTCACCGAGCCAATAGCACGTATGAACGAATTTCTGCGGTCTCGGCAAGCATCTGGATCTCACCGTCGACCACCACAACCACAAGAGGAAGAGGATGAGTGAATTCAAATGTGAACTTTTGTATATATTGGTGATCACCACTTTGCGAACTATTTAAATGTGTTTGAGGTTTCTTGTGAGTTATTGTTTGTTTGTTGTGTTGAACTTGTGAATTTGTTTTAAGTATGTTATGGTTGTTGATGATGTTGAACATGTAAGTTGGATTTGTATATCCAACTTTGATGAATTATTTGTGGCGGCATATGTAAATGCCAAATGTAAGTGTCACATATGTGAATGGTGGATTTGTATATCCATTCACAATTTTCTATACTAGGGTAATGAATAATTAGAAAATAATATTCAGAATTTTTGACGGAACAACGACGGAACAGCGACGGATCGGCGACGGAACAGTACCAATCAGCGACGGAAAGTAGCGACGGAAAAACCCCATATTCCGTCGCTAATTAGCGACGGATTTCAACGATGGAATTAGGGGATTGTGCGTCGCCGATTCAGCGACGGAAATCCCTCACTTCCGTTGCTAAATCAGCGACGGAATGTCGTTCCGTCAGCTGATTTCCATCGGCTACGGAAATGGTGTCCGTCGCTAATTAGCGACGGAATTGAAAATTTCCGTCGGCTGATATTTAGCGACGGAAGAGTTCCGTCGCTAATTCCGTCGCTAATTCCGAAATTCCGTCGCTATTTGCCGACATTCCGTCGCAAATTTGCGGTTTTTAGTAGTGCTATTCGTTTACTGCTCATACCGAAAAAATTATTTCCTTCCACATTTAATTTTGTTTCTAATCGCACTTAGAAGTGTGGGCGAGAGAACACTGCACACACTTAGAGAAAATGTGGGAAGGATAAGCTGTGGGAGAAATATCCCTCAATAATGCCGGGTAATGTGGATAGACATTCATTACCCATATTTATAAACATGGACCATTATTTCTTAGCCACACTTTATATGCAGTTTCATGATGGCCGACGCTAGAAATATAAGAAGCTCTTAAGTGTTGTTAGGATTGTTTTTTATTTTTAAAAAATAATGCTTTTGGTTCACATTTAACTAAATAATTACAAAAAATAACAATATAATGGTTGCTTATTATTCTATGTTTAGTTATTAAATTCTATGTTAATTGCAAGCATATATAATATACACAAAATAACAAAATAGATAGAAAATTAATGAGTATATTAGCATCTAAAAAAGATATCATCGTCTACGTACATAATTAAGAAGTAACTATTTTAAAATTAAATATTATTATATTGTTTGGAATCCATCAATACATATTTAATTTGATGTATCTAAATGAACTTACGTAATACATTAACCAAAATAAAAATGTTTGCTGTAAAACTATAGAAAATTATATCGTTAATTTGAAACTTGATTTCGAACATAAGTTTTATCATAATCACTAGCTATCATCTTCATGAGAAGATGTTGACTGAAGAAATGCACCCTGCCATACAATTAAAGCACACTAAAAATGGGGTTAGAGGAAATTGTAGTTAGTGTGATTTCAAAGGGTTATGTAAAAGACAACAAGCCACTATACTTTATATTTTTCATGCTCAAAAAGTATCAAAAGTCAGACTATAGAAGACAAAAAGTGATTGTGAGGAAAGGAGGTGCAAAAAAAAAAATCTCACTATGGTATAAATATAAATTTGTCATATATCATATAAGAACCAACTATGAAAATGTTAAATAAAACTATCAAAATAACCCCATCTACCCTTAGAAAAAATATATACTTTCCATAATTTTATTCTACACTTAATAAGATATAGAGCAAAGCCCCATGTGGCAAGAATCATAGTACAAATCAGACCACACCATGACTTCAGTGCCTATCCAATTAATTAGCGTCCCCCTTAAACACAATACATAAATGACCAAAAGCACCCACAAACTTCTTTGCTCACATCACAAGTCCATTTGGACCTCTGTTTTTCCTATAACACTAAGTTCATTTTTTAAAATTTTCTTATCATGGAGTAAAAGCACAATAAAAATAACGCATGAAAAGAGAAAAATCATACAATAAGATATCAAAATAACACACGTACAATAAGACAACAAAACATGTAGCCAACAACTAAAAGAGCGTAGAACCACTATCAACAACTCGTGTCAAATGACAAGAAGCATTCAACTCTTCCGAAAAGGATCCGAAGACCCAAACTACGAAACTAGATCATTACGAGTACTACCAAAGACTCGGTACAAACCTCATCCCTCCCAAGTTTTGATTACAAGTCATTCTAAGTGTTATAGAAACTACTGCATATGTTTTTATTCGATTCTAACTTACTCGGAATACACATTCTTTTTATCTTCTCACATTAATGTTTTTGAGTCACCGAGACACTATTCGGAATTATCGTTGTTCAAATAATCTCTCTAATACTTTATATGTGAGATCCGACTTAATATCTTGAAGTAAAGTTTATAGCGTTAATTCATCTTTCTAAGTCGGCATGTTTGTTTGAGAATTATTTGTCCGGAACAAGTGTGTATACTCTAATATTTTCACTCTTATAACTTGATCTTTCTTAGGATCGACTACGATGGAATTTGAGTATAATGAATATTAGACTCGGAAAATTTCACTCTTCTAGGCTCGAGATAATTATGCACTTAATTATTTTAATCAAATTATTATCCGTGCCTAATCTTGGACCAAAGTATTTTATACTTTGAAAACCAAAATGATTTACTTTTGTAGGTTATCCAAACGAGGTTATCTTATTTTTTAATTACAAAAGTAGCCAGGCTTCAAGTCGTCAATCACCAGCGAGACAAGACTTTCCGACTTCGAACAAGGCTCGAGCACGTGTGTCGGGGTTGTTTGTTTCCAAAGCTGGAAAACTTCAATGCTGAGCTCAACGGTGGTTTCCACCTTACTTTTCGGACATCACCAGCTGATTGGAGCACCTTGAGGAGCTAAGTGCCGTTGCACAACGTTCACATCTCAATGGATCTTTTCGAGCTACTCAAAAGAACCGTTACAACGGTCACAAAGGACTTTTGTTCATAAGTCGAGTCACATCAACTAATCTGTTTGGTCATCTATAAATAGAAGCCACCTCTCAAGACTAGAAGCTTGCTTGGAACTATTGTTGAATCACATTACTTAAGCAAAAGTCATTGTATTCATACTCAATCTTCTATTACTGACTCCGACTTGTAATTCATACTTTACGAGTTGTAAAGTTTTGTAATCAGTCACATACTCTTCTTATTTTCCGAGTAAGGTCCCTTGGCTGAGCTGTAAGGGTTAACTCAGCTCGGTTGTCCCTTACTTGTAAAAATTACCTCGGTTAAGAAGTACTAGATCGGATAAGCGAATTTTTGAGTCGAGGAAAATTCGTAAGGAATTGTCTAAGGGAGCAATTCGGTTGTGTCGGTTTACTTTATTTTGTGGATTCAAAATAGTGCATTTGACTTGGTGCTTGGACTAGCACTGTCCACGGTTTTCTGCCCCGGAGGGTTTCCACGTATTTACGAGTTTACACTTTTACGAGTCCAATCTAGACTCGGATTGTCTTGAGTACTCTTTTCAAGCTTAAATCTTCCAAGTTTGTTAAAATTTCCTCATCATCCTATTCGCCCCCTCTAGGGTGACTAAGACTCTACAGAGAAAACCTTTAATTGGTATCGGAGCCTAACCTTTTAGAAAGAATCTACCAATCTAAAGGTCTAAAGATCAGATGGCTCGGAACAACGGAGAGTTCGATGAAGAAAGATCTTCCAACAAACCACCTAAATTCAAAGGATCAAATTTCGTGCACTAGAAGAAGCTAATGGAATGCTTTACGTTAGACAACGATGAAGATGTACGAAACATCATACAAGAAGGCAATTACATTCCAATGAAGATGGAAGATACAAGACCTGTGCCTACAGCAAAGTTTGAGTACACCACTGAAGAGTCGGAAAAGTTCGAAAGAACTTTTAAGCAATGAACATTCGATGTGCGCCATCGGCTCGAGAAGAATACAACGAGTGTCGGCTTGTGACACGGCTTAAGATATGTGGGACACTCTTGTCAACACATATGAAGGAACAAGCCAAGTGAGACAAACGAAGATAAGTCAAGATCTTCACAAATATGAGTTGTTCAAGATGGAACCGAGAAGAAAACATCACTCGGATGTTTATACGCTTCATCGAAATTACAAAAAATCTTAAATCTTTGGGTAGAAAGATTTCCCATGAAGAAATGTGCAGAAAAATTCTAAGAAGTCTACCTAAGAGAAGAGGGGTCCCAAGGTGACAGCCATTGAGGAAGCTCGAGAACCTCTGTCAACTAGACCCGAGACGAACTAATTGGGAAGTTACTTATCCATGAAATCCATCCGGAAGAAGAGGATGTTGAGGTCAACACCACAAAGAACATTGCGCTGAAAGCCTCGGAAAGTAGAGGAGAAAATCCGAGTTCCTCGGATTCGAGAGGAAGATCCCATGGCACTCATTGCTCGAGGCTTCAAAAGAATGATAAAGCACAAGAAATGGGAGAAGAGGGCAAGGGAAGAGTTCTACAAGAAAGATAAGAAGGACAGAAAAGGTAAACATTCCTCCCCTTCAAAGTTATCTTTAACTAAGAACTCGGTCTGTTTTGAATGTGGCGGCAAAGATCACATAGTCGAAGGCTGTCCAAGGAGAAAGAGGGCGGGGAAAAGAAGAAGGCTGTTATGGCCACATGTAGTGATGAAGACTCATCTGAAGAAGATGAAGATTCGACGACTCAAAGTGTCCGATGGCACTAACGGACTCAAAAGTCTGGATCTAAGTCAAAATCCAGACAATTAAGACATCGAGGAGATAAATCCTCGGAAGGTAATTGAATACTTCCTCAAGTTCTCCAAAGTTGACTTAGCTAAATATATTTACACTTTGGAAGAAAAGTCCAATTCTGATTCTTCTCAATTCAAAGAACAACTTGAGTCTCTCACTTTTGAGAGCATTGGTTTAAAAATGAATTGGAAAAGCTGAGACTTACTCTAAGAGAACTCAAGACTAGTACTCAAGCTAATGAGGCGAGTCCGAGACACTCGAAGAGAAAATCGGTATCTAAAACAAAAGCTCAATGAGTCTCAAGAGCTTGTTTTGAAATTTACTCAAGGTCGGAGAAACCTTGACATGCTTCTAGGCTCTCAATGTGTCTTCTTCGAAAGGAAGGACTTGGTTTTAACGAAGAGGAGGAATCTAATTCCTACTCGGATCGTTTTAAAGAGGATTCCAAAGCTGTGAAGTTTAGGAAGGCTGAGCATGGTCCTATTCATAAAAATGAAAGGAGAACCGAGCCCGGATCGGTTTATAGGAGAAAACCTGCTCCACCCGTTTATAAAAGAAACGATTTTCAAAAGAAAGAGACACGAGACTCAATTTTTTAAAAGAAAGACTCGAGAATCGAGACCAAACCAAAAGTAATTCAAATCTGGGTTCCCAAGAGTCTTCTTCCTCATAAAAGGACCACAGTAAAGGGAGCTACTAGGTTCGCTAGAGGAAGTGAGAAGGGTTAGTGTGTTTCGGACTAGCGGGTAACTCGAGAAAAGACAAAAGGTCATTGGTATCTAGACAGTGTATGCTCACACCACCTATCAAGAGATTCAAGACTCTTTACTGAGTTAGAATATTACAAAGGAAGCAAAGTCACTTTTGGAGATGACGGTAAGGGTAAGATAGTTGGAATAGGCAAGATTAAAAAGGAGACAACCTAGTCAGCCAAGTCTATCTTATCAAGGGATTAAAGTACAATCTACACGAGCATCTCTCAATTGTGTGATAAAGGTCAAGAGGTAAGGTTCACTCGGACAAATTATTATATTTACGATGCAACCACCAAAGAGACTAAGCTACGAGGTAAGAGATCGGGTAATACCTACACTGTTACTCTTTCGATCCAAGTCAAAACTTATCTTGTTTAAAAGCATCTCTGCATGATGATTCTTGGACATGGCATCGTAGACTAGGTCATGTTAGCATGCATACAATCAAAAAGCCTGCATCTCATGGTTTAGTTAGAGGTTTACCTAAGCGTGCTTTTAAGAAAGATAAAATTTGTGAAGCATGCGTAAAAGGGAAACAAGTCGAGATCATCTTTCAAATCTCTCAAAACTATTTCCACATCCAAAGTACTTGAAATGTTGCATATGGATTTATGTGGTGAAATCCACTGTAAAGAGTCTCGGAGGTAAATCTTATGTACTTGTAATTGTTGATGACTACTCACGATTTACCGGGTGTGTTTTCTTAAGCACAAAAATGAAGATTTCAAAGAGTTCAACAAGCTCTGCAGGAAAATTCAAGTAGAGTCTCGAGACTCGGATCGGAAGAATTCGAGCGACGATGGAAGAGAGTTCGATTACTTAGAATTTGTAGAGTTCTACGATAAGAATGGTATCTCCCACAACTTCTCAGCACCCACACCTCCTCAATAGAATGGGGCAGTGGAGAGAAAGAACATAACTCTTGAAGAAATAGGAAGGACAATGATGATTGAACACGATCCGCCTTACTATTTCTAGGCCCGAGGCACTCAACATAGCAAACTACACACTTGAATAGATGTCTCATTAAACCCATTTTGAAGAAAACTCCATATGAACTCTACAAGGGAAAGAAACCAAACATCTCATACTTCAAACCCTTCGGATGCAAGTGTTATGTTCACAATAATGGTAAGGATCACCTAACCAAGTTTGATGATCGATCGAGATGAAGGTATCTTTCTTGGTTATTCATCTCATAGTAAAGCATATCACATTTTCAATAAAAGAACTAACAAAGTGGAAGAAAGCATCCACATTGTGTTTGATGAGATTGATCGGGGAAAACCAAGTGAGTCAACGTTCTCGAGATCCGAAACTCAGCCGCAATTAAGATGATCTTGCTTGAAGCCGAGCTCGAGATAAAGTCAAAGGAAAGTAGCTCGAGAATGAGGCGGTTCGAATATCATGACTTAAATTGAACCGGCTTAAGAGCCAGCCCAGAATGCGAAAGGTCAAATAGATGAGCAAGCTCGATCGGAGCGAGACCACTGAAGATCAACCAGTTCAACTCATAAATCTGGTCAATCGGAGAACATGTCGAGCATTCAAATATATTTCGAGCCACCCTCTCGAGAACATCTTGTCCGACATCAACGAGTGGGGTAAGAACTCGCTCTTCTTTGAAAAATCTATGTGCATTCACTACATTTATATCATTAACTTGAACCCAAAAATGCACTAGAGGCCCTAAATGAACCTAAATGGGTAGAGGCCATGCAAGAGAAACTTAATCAATTTGAGAGAAACCAAGTCTAGACTCGACCAAACGACCTTCGATCACCCAGTCATAGGAACCAAATTGGTTTTCAAGAACAAAGCTGGATGAGGATGGGTTGGTAGTCAGAAATAAAGCTAGAGTTGTGGCTCAAGGCTACAATCAAGAAGAAGGAATTGATTGTGGGGAAACCTTTGCACCGGTTGCTAGGATTGACGCAATTAGAATCCTATTGGCATTTGCATCAAGCATGAATATGAAATTGTATCAAATAGATGTCAAATGTGCTTTTCTAAATGGTTTCATTCAAGAGGAAGTCTATGTTGAGTAACCCCTAGATTTGAAAACTCAGAATTTCCAAATCATGTTTTCAAGTTGCAAAAGGCTCTTTATGGTCTTAAACAAGCTCCCGGAGCTTGGTATGAAAAGACCGAGTAGTTTCTTGGTCAAAAATCATTTTAAAAGAGGTCACATTGACAAAAATATTTTCATAAAAACCAAGGGGAAAGACTTTCTTATTGTTCAGATTTTTGTTGATGATATAATTTTTGGAGCTACTAATGAAAATCTTTGTCGAGATTTTTGTGATTTAATGAGACAGGAATTCCAAATGAGCATGATGGGAGAGCTCAATTTTTTTCTTGGTTTATAAATCAAACAAGAAAAGGATGACATATATGTCTATCAATCTAAGTATACCAAGGAATTGCTAAAGATGTACAAACTTCAAGATGCAAAACATGCAGCAACACCAATGAGTAGCGACATGAAGCTGGACTCAAGCGAAAAGGTAAAGCGGTAGATCGAAACTCTATCGAGGTATGATTGGATCTCTGTTATATCTTACATCCAGTAGGCCGGACATTATGTGCGGTGTATGTCCGTGTCCAAGATTTCAAGCTAATCCAAAACAATCACATCTCACTGCGGTGAAGAGAATTTTTAGATATCTTGTAGGAACTCGAGTTTAGGTCTATGGTTCTCAAGAGACTCATAACTAACCCTCACTGGATACTCGGATGCTAACTATGCTTGGATATAAGGTTGATAGAAAGAGCACCTCAAGAGCATGCCGGTTTCTCGGTTAATCCCTTATCGGCACTCAAAGAAGCAAAACTCGGTTGCTCTATCAACGACCGATGCTCTGTACATTACAGCTAGAGCATGCTTGTGCTCGGATTCTATGGATCAAGCAACACTTGGAAAGACCTTGGACTTTCATTCAAATCAATTCCAATCAAGTGTGACAATCGAGTGCAATCAACATCACTAAGAATCCGAGTCCGAGCACTCAAAGACACATTAAGGTCGGGTATCATTTTCGAGAGACCATTCTGAGAAAGGTGATATTGAAGTTGAATTCATTCCTACAAAATTTCAACTAGCTGATATCTTGACTAAGCCACTTAGTGAGGATAAGTTTTGTTTTATTAGGAATGAACTTCGCATGATAAATGCATGATTATGTGTTCTTCTAAGCAAAATTATCTTCCATGATTATATGTTACATGTTCTTTTTTTTGTCTTAATAAAAATTAGTTGAGTTGACCCGGTGATACTTGAGCTAGGAGTTATTATCTGTTTGTGTTTTCTAAGTCACTCGAAACCTTGCTGAGTCGGACTCGGTTGTTGAGAAAATTGGACTTCAAACTTCGAAATCATCTCTAGATTAGAGGAGAATTTCATAAATCTCTTTTAAAATTTCTCTTTTCTCTCTCTACCTCGCGCATCGATCGGTGAACTAGCCGTTGAGAGACAGACACTTGGAATTCTAACCGTTGGAGAGCGGGACAAACACACCGGTGCGAGGCGATCATTGGAGGTTTGGGTCGGAACGAATCGCGAAGGACATTCACTTTGCTATAAATAGCATCCTTTTTCCTTCACTTTGCTACTTTACTCTCTGCTAACCTAAACTCTCGCATACTCACTCTTGCAATCTAAGCTCTCAAGCATTCTCAACACTCTCGGTACTTCTCTCTCTCTCTCTCTCTCTTGTTTCTTCGACTTCACTCTCTTTCTTCTAAAAACTTCTCAACCATGACTAAGAGAGGTGTCGCTCCGGACTTTCTAAGATGCTGCAACGAAGAAGCCTAGAACCAAGAACCAAGAGGGTCCTTCTAAGCCCTCTAAAATCCTAGTCACCCAACATCTTACGTTAGATGACAAGTTCTTTCCAACCACAACCTTTTCGTGGTTGAAACATATCAAACCACCGGCGCATACAACTTTCTATGTTTCGGTGAGTTCATATACCCGGAACTCGTTGTTGAGTTCTATTCAAACCTTTCTTGCTCGAGGGGATCATCACCTCAAAAGTTCATAACACGGTGGTTTGTATAAATCTCTCTCTCCTCCATCGACTTTTCAAAGTCTCTTCTATCTTTCTCAGCAGCAACCCCATCCCCTTCAACGAAGTTCTTGATGAGTTCTTCAAAAATATGCCAAGGAAGTCCACGATTCATGCAAGAACTTTTACGTGACTCGGATGAAGGCGAGGCTAGACCTGTGTTTCTTGCTGATGAGAACTTTCTTCTCTCATCAATCCAGCAAAGAGAATCCCAACTCAAAGATTCTCAAAGCTTTGTTCGACATTCTCGAGGGCTACGACGTAGACCTCTTTTCCACTATAATCGAGCGAGATGGCCACCGTTCCAGCTTAGTCAAAGAAATCTACCCCGCTTCCTTTCGGAGCCCTTCTTTCCGTTGTTTTTAAACAATTCAAGGTTCCGCTCCCCTCGGACCGAAATGAAGTGTGCGGGGCTGCCATCGTCTTTGCAAAAAGAGCTTCTCGAGATACGGATACCGGGAAACCCAACACTGGTGTGCGGGTCCACAACTTCGAGATTGAGGTAACCTTCCCCTCCGCCTCGGACTCAAACTCATCTCTCACTCCCTTCTCCACACGGCGGTGCTTCCACCTCGGGTCCCCCTTTCTAAGCAGTTTGTTGCTCTGTCTACCGCAGCGATAGACAATCTCACTTCTATGTCAACAAAAATCCGGGACATTCTCCGCTCCTTCAAGTCAATCCTTCAATCCATGACCATCAACCGAGAAAATGGCCCAAGCTCATATTCGACAGACAACAAGATGTGCTCCTTGAAATGAAGAATCGGTTAATGAGCAACGGGAGATGATTGAGCTCCTCCGAGAGAGGCGATCTAAGGCCACTCGGGACTCGGACAACTCGGACACGTGTGAAGAGTCCTTGAGCCTGCCAAGTCTCCTTCGGAGAGGCAATAGAAGAAGAAGAAGAAGAGGAAGTTGCGGTGAAGCGGCTCTGCCGAGGAGAAGGAGGAAGAAGGAAGAAGCCGAGGGACAAGTGTTGCGGTTCCTCAACTAGAACTAATTAGCTCAAACGAGTAGTCGGAGCGAGTCGGAAGACCTGCGGATGTTGGACGAGTCCGCAGCGAGTCAAGCCGGAAGAAGCACCCCCTGCGCAGCGTTCCAAGAGGTTGAGCCTCCGGACGACCTAATTCAGGTCGGCCACTCGGAGCTGAGCCACTTCCGGAGATACTAGTGCTGCCGCCGCCCACATCTTCAACTTTATCATAAGCATACCAGCGCAAGCGCCTTGCACGTTCATCCGCCTCAACTCGGACCGCCCCAAATCCACCGTCTTAATTTCTTTTTCTCTTTTTTTTTTTGGGTCCAGGACATCAATTGTATCAGCTTGATACATTCTTCCCTATTTTTGTTTTTGCTTGAAAGGCAAGAGGGAGGCTATTAGAAAAATTGTTGTCTTGTTTAGGGGAGTTTTCTCACCCTCTTTTATGTGTAATTTCCTTGTTTTACGTATATATATATATGAATGAAGTGTTATTTTCGAGCATACTAATTTCTGAGTTAACTCTTTACGAGTTTGAATTTCTTATTACTTATTTTTACTCTAATATATCAGCTCGCATTTCTTTTTCCTCTATTTTGCTCCGATATAATTACTCACAATTCTTTGCCATATGAGCTATATGTAGAAATATTCTAAGTACGAATCACTTCACTCATTACTCTATATTCTGAGATATTCCACTAAGTAAGAATGAAAACTCATGGTTAGTTTACTAACAAAGTTTCTATCTAAGTATGGAATGCCTTTTATCAAAAGGGGAGATTGAAGACTCGGACTACGAAACTCGATTATTCAGAGTACTACCAAAGACTCGGGTACAAACCTCATCCCTCCTAAGTTTTGATTACAAGTCATTACGGGTATTATAGAAACTACTGCATATGTTTTCATTTGATTCTAACCGACTCAGAACACACATTCTTGTTTATCTTCTCACATTGATGTTTACGAGTCACCCGGACACTACTCCGATTTATCGTTGTTCAAATAATCTCTCTAACACTTTATATCCGAGTTCAGTGAATACATTGAAGTAAAGTGAATTACGAGCGTTAATTCATCTTTCTAAGTCAGCATGTTTGTTTGAGAATTATTTGTCCAAATCAAGTATTTATACTCCGATGTTTTCACTCTTATAACTTAATCTTTCTTAGGACTGACTCGATGGAATTTGATTATAATGAATATAAGACTCAGAAAATTCCACTCTTCTAGGCACTGAAATAATTATGCAATTAATTATTTTAATCAAATTATTATCTATGCCTAATCTTGGACCAAAGTATTTTATACTTTGAAAACCAAAATGATTTACTTTTGTAGTTATCCAAACGAGGTTATCTTATTTTTGAATTACAAAAGTAACCGGCTTCAAGTTGTCAATCACCGAGTAGACAAGGCCTTCCTACTTCTTAACAATGCTCAAACGCTCCGTCGGGGTTGTCTATTTCCAAAGCTGAAAAACTTCAACGCTAAGCTCAACGGTGGTTTCCACCTTACATTTCGAGACATCACCGGTTGATTGAATCATCTTGAGGAGCCAAGAGCCGTTGCATAATGTTCACATCTCAACGGATCTTTTACGAGCTACTCGGAAGAACCATTACAACGATCACAAAGGACTTCTTTTCATAAGTTAGTCACATCGGCTAATCTGCTTGGTCATCTATAAATAGAAGCTACCTCTCAAGACTACAAGCTTGCTTGGAACTATTGTTGAATCACATTACTTAAGCAAAAGTCATTGTATTCATACTCAATCTTTTATTTACAATTTCCAACTTGTAATTCATACTTTACGAGTTGTAAAGTCTTGTAATCAGTCACATACTCTTCTTACTTTCTGAATAAGGTCCCTTGAGCGAGTCATAGCGGTTAACTCAGCTCGGTCGTCCTTAATTGTAAAAGTTACCTCGGTTAGGAAGTACTAGATCGAGATAAGGGAATATTTTAGTCTAGGAAAACTTTGTAAGGAATTGTCTAAGGGAGCAATTTTGGTTGTGTCGAGTCTACTCTATTTTGTGGATTCAAAATAGTGGATTTGACTTGGTGCTTGGACTATCATTGTCCGTGGTTTTCCGCCCGGGAGGGTTTCCACGTATATCCGAGTTTACACTTTTCGAGTCCAATCTAAACTTAGACTATCTTGAGTACTCTTTTCAAGTTTAAATCTTCTAAGTTTGTTAAAATTTCCTCATCACCCTATTCAACCCCCTCTAGGGTGACTAAGACTCTCCAAAAGCAAACCTTCATGATCTTTCTAGCGTGCTAGCTTGCTTAAGAGTAACATTCAACCTGCTTAGGATTAGCAACGAACAGTAAAAAAACATCATTCAAATGACAAGAAGCATTCAAATTTTTCCAAAGGATCTTACTAAAATATCTAAGAACAATAGAACCACTAAAAACAAATAGCGATTCTTACTAGCTTGCTTAAGAGTAGCATTCAAATAAGTAAAATAGCAAATCAAAAAAGTTTTTAGACAATACTTTAACTATTAAAAGCACCACATATAGTCTTAACCGGAATCTAACATTCAAATATCTCAAAAAACACACTTAAAAATCTAAAATAAAACAAGCAAGCATAGTCATAGAAAATAACACACAAAGTAAAGTAGTGATTGACATGGAGACAAAAACACAGAGAGAGATAGAAAAACAATTAAAATATAATCAACTTTATATTATCTATTTACGATCGATATGGAGACACAAAAAAAAACACGAGACGAGGAAAAAAAAAAGGAGAAGAGATAGTCAAACACCAAGCAAACTCATAACACGGGGAAAAAGTGTAAGACCCCGAAATTTCAGGTGCTCGCTCGGTAATGAGTTAAGCTACTGAAAGTTAAGTTAAAAGATTTGAAATTATTAAATTAAGTGAATTAGAATTTTTCGAGTCGAAACTAAACCCCGAGAAGCTGAAACCAGAGCATGGGTTAGCTTGTTGGGCTTATTGAAGTTGAAGTTGGGCCCAATTTTGTCAAAATCCCAAGCGAGAAAAATCAGAAGAAGAAGAAAGGAAAATGAAAAAGGGATGGCTGGCATTGAGGAGGAGGAAGGCTGGAAAGGAATTAAGCAAGGAAGAGAAAGGGGTCCAATGGAAAATAAGCGAGCAAAGCCCATTATGCGTAATTAGAAAAAGAGGAGAGAGAGTGGGACTGAGACATTAGAAGGAAAGAAGCAGAAGTAGGGAAAGAAAAAAAGAACGGGAAAGCGGAAACGGGGAAAGCAAGAGAGGGAGAGAGCGCGAGAGGCGGTGGCCACCGAGCGGCAAGGGTGCAGCTGCCGGTGGGCAAGGGAGAGCGAGAGCTCGGGAGGCCGAGCAAAGCAAAGAAAGAGGGAAAAGCGAGAGACCGGGAGACAGAGACCACAAAGGGAAGCAAACGCAAGGGCGAGGAAGGCGGTCGGTGAGCACGGAACCGCGGCCGACGGCCGGCGAGCGAGAGGAGAAAGATAGCAAGACCGGTTATGAGGCCGAGGGCAAGG
Source organism: Talinum fruticosum (assembly GCA_021018815.1). Classification (NCBI taxonomy): domain Eukaryota; kingdom Viridiplantae; phylum Streptophyta; class Magnoliopsida; order Caryophyllales; family Talinaceae; genus Talinum; species Talinum fruticosum. The sequence goes on along the minus strand of JAITYX010000003.1, from coordinate 1,188,566 downwards.
AGAACGAGAGGCGGAAGCGGAGAAATAGAGGAAAACGAGAAAGAGCCGAGAGAGAGCGATTGTGGGAAGCAGAGAGCGAAAGAAGAAGGTTTGAGGGATCGGGAGCTAGACTAGAATTGAAAGGCGGAAGAAGAAGCAAACCCCAATCCGAAATTCAACCTTCCAAAGCTGAAATTTTTAGAACCTCTAAGAATTCAAGGTGAGTAATCTGAATTCATCCTCCAAAATAAAATGAATTAGGTGGATTGAACATGAATTCGAAGTATGAAATTGGAAACCTTAGGTTTAATTAAAGAAGTTGAAGGCTTAAATTCACTAAATTAACAACTCATGAATCAAAGAGCATGTTAAGATTATGTGATATCTAGTTCTGAATTTGTTATGTTTAAGTATTATTGAGCATGATTATTGAGAATTAGATGAGATTAGCTTGAGCGAGAATTAGGGGAAAAATCGAAAGTTAATTTCATGATTCATGTGCGGATTTTTATGAATTAAGCATGCTTGTCCGAATTTCGTGAATTCATGTGTAGCCCAAATTTCCTATAATTTTTACTGCAGCTTCGTGGCAATTTATGGAAATTTCCTGTAAAACTTGGTATGCATTGGATGAGTAGATTGGGAGATGTGCAATTTTAAGTGATAATGTCCTGTTTTGAGTAAAATCGAGAACTAAATGAGTAAGCTGAATTAAGAACTGGAATTTAAGAAGCTATATGGCTAGATTAAAAGATATATATCGATTAAGGAAAGTTATAGAACCATTAAACACCTATAGGCGATAATATGCGATCATGAAAACGATGAGTTCGTTGATTAGAAACCCTAGTTGGCATGTTTATGTGATTATGTGTTTATCTCGAGTTACATCGATGATAAATGACATAAGCATGCGTAGGTGAAATGAATTGATTGTCTTGGAGTTGGAACTTGCTTATGTGAATTGCTTATTTTGAAGAAGTTACGCATGAACGTGTTGAGCATGAATTATATGAATTAAGTGTATCTTATGTATAAGTAATAATAAGATAAGAACACATAAAGAACTAAAGAAGGGAGAAAGGATTGTGTTATTGATCTAAGACCCCACGAATTAAAGAATCCTCTGAAGCTATGGCCATAAAAGTGTCTCGTCAACTCGAAGCCACGAATTATTTTGCTTCTACGAATTATTGACGAGTATGCATCCTTCGGGGAAGGGAGGCTGCCTCGAGGCCACGAATTATTTTGCCTCGAGGCCACGAATTATATGCCTCTGTGAGCCGAGCCCACGAATTATTTTGGCTCCAAGAGCTGGGTCTTTAGAGCAGAGCATAAATCTTCTTTCCATTCGAAATTAAGACTACTTAAAAGAATTATGATATGAAGAAACGAATGATCGTGCATATCGAACAAGAAAGAAAGAACCAATGATTTACGAAATGCACGATTGAACTCAAGAAGAAGAATAAGAAGAAGAACGAATCCTGATTTCGTAAGAAATGATTGCGATAAGAAGTAAGATATGATTTACGTAATGAATGCCTTACGTGATGAATGATTTACATGATGAATGATTCTATGATTTACTTGCGTAGAAAGACGAATGAAGTGTGTTTGATTGAATTCATAAGCAATTGATGTCATTATGTTTCTCGGCAAGTTGGTAAGTTTAGAATCTCGCATGTCTTAAGCATATATGATCCGAATCTCATGTTATGAATAAATTGTGTACTTACGTGTGTTTGTTAATGAATTAATGTGCAAAGTGAAACCGGGGTTGGGTTTGGGTTATTCACTGGGCTAGTGGAGCTCATGACCTCACCAAAATTTCAGGTACGGTTAAGACTTGCGGGAGCGGCTTTTGGCTTTCGAGAATAGGCGACGGATAGGAAATGCCGGACTTACTACTTGGTTTATTTGTCTTTTGTTTATAAAGATGTTGTAAAGATCGGTTGTATGTAAACTTAAGTTTTGACCATAAATACAAAAGCCTTATGTGATTACTCCGAGCGTGTGGCTCGTTGAGTTTGTGTTGTGTTTACTCCGAGCATGTGGCTCGTTGAGGTTGTGTTGTTGATACTCCGAGCGTGTAGCTCGTTAAGTTTAAGATTATGTTTTGTGCAAGGTTAGGGCTTTAAGCCTATGGGATTAGCCATATTAAAGAGGAAACTCGTCGAAATTTTCGAAAAACCTTTGAAAACCTAGAAACACACTTCCTCCAATCTAAGAAAGGGTTATTAACCCTAAGCTGAGATCTTAAGCAGCCTTAGGGGTTCCTCTCGGGAACCCTGGCATGTAATACTCCTAGGGTGGGTCTAGGGGTGTTACAAAAAGAAACCTAGAAAAATGAATAAAAAGAAGCAAGGAAAAAAAGAAGAGCTCGAAATCATATTGGATGCCTGCTGAAGTTGTGCAAGCTCAAAAAAAAACAAATCTTAGTCGGGTAGTCCGACGGTGGATAAGCAAGGGTATAAAATTATGTGTGTTGAAGGGGAGAAAGTCGGATGGAATAAAGCAATTTGGAATAGAAGTATAATAGCTAAACATAAAATTTTTATGTGGCTTTTATCCGAGGGTAGACTTCCTTTTAGAAGTAGGCTAGCAAAGCTTCTCTCAATTCCCAATCATTGTGGAGTATGTGGAGAGGATGAGAAAACAGAAGAACACTGGTTCTATCACCTGTCATCATAGTGCTAAAATTAGAAAGTGAATGCTCGTAGTGGTCCGGTAAACTTGGTAGAGAATTATGTTCAAGGAGAAAATGGACAAAACGAAGAGGGACCATGTGATGTTTGTCGATAGCCAACGAATAGAACAAACATTAACCCTTGTTCCGAGATAATCCATTGAACAAAAGGGGATATAGAATCAGATTTGGAGGGACAAAAATAAACTTGTAGTTTAAGGAGTGCAGGTGAATAGTGACGGGACGAGTTGAGAATATTTACCAACAAATAAAATACTGGCTTATTTTCTTAAATTACCACAACAAGAAAAAGATAGACATAGCTAAATTTGTACATATAGATGTAAATGGAGAGGTTAAGGGGTTTATTTTGCAGTTTGATTCTTAAAAGTCTCTAGATTATAAAGATCGCCTTGTTTGGGTGATCATTATGTGTAAGAGATTCAAGATATGCTTCCATGAAATACCACCAAATACTTCATTCAATTGTCGAAGTGTCTTGCTTTGGAAAGGATAGCACCGTTGTTATTCTCTCTTGCCTTGAGAAACCACATTTGCAGGGGGCTTGCATCGGGAGAAGTAGAATTAAAGCTCCTGGAAAGTGGAAGATACTAGGTGAACCCTTTTCTTGCACGGTTCTACTTTATCATAAATTCCCCATGTACCGAGTTAGTCCCTATACGAGCAGAAATCATGATCCATCATGCTTGGATCCTTAGCTGCAAGTGTATGATAGGAATCCATTTCCATGTGTCGGATATCTATTTTCTCGAAATTTTTGCATGGTTTGGTTCAAAATGAAGCATCAAAGGCGCATATACATATTGGAGTACCACAAGTTGTATATGATTACCTTGAGATAAAATAAAAGGCCAAAAAAAACAAAGACCTATAAACACCAATTATGATAACCTATGCATGGTTTCCTCCTATTTACAGACATCCCTACTATCATAGCTGGAGATGTTGCAAAGTATGGTACCGCGATATTCTAGAAAGAACGAACATCAAGTACCCAACAAAAGCTCTTATTTAGTTGATCCAATGTTACGGAACTCGAGACCTTGTTCACTGCTTGGGACTTCTATTAATGCATTCTTCTCTTTGGATTCATATGATTACTAGCGAGAATGCTAGCATTCTGTTGGTAATCATTAGAGTCCATAACCATTTGAAAACCTGTATAATAGGATCGATATAGGAGCTCGAGTTGTAGAAAGCTCTGGTTGAAGTGAAGGTTTACAGTTCAAAAGGAATGTATATGAACTATTGTTACATTTGTTTTCTTTACTAACTGTAGATTTATGTCTATCGGTATTTTTTTTTTTTTTGAAAGGAAGGGCAATCCATTAAATTAAATCAATTTCCCGAGGGTAAGGACACCTTGGGGAAGTAAATACGATTGTTCGAGCACCATTCTCTGGAAGTAATCTAGCTAATAAATGGGCCACACTATTTCTCCCCCTCCCTTTTTACATGACTAGCTAAAAAAATCAAAGTGAGCAACAAAACATCGAATGTCCTCGAGGATGAGATCCATAGGAGATCTACCCCGTTTTCCGGACCGGAGTTTGGAAATGAGGCATAGTGAATCGCTTTCAATGACCACATTACGAAACCTTGACGCCAAGCTTGTGATATCCCAAATAAAATGATCGCTGCCTCCGCCACCTCAACACTCCAAGCCATCATCGAACGCCGGATACCCATCGCAAGAAAACGACTCGTGTCATCTCTTATGGTGAAGCCCAATCCAATAGATTAGTCCTTTGCAACATATGCATCGGTGTTGACTTTGACCATTCCAGGTAGGTGGTGGCTCCGGGTAGATAATGTGATTGTTTCCCTCGGTGGTGGAGGAGCCTCCATTCTTGCTCGATAGGATTGTGCATCAGCGGCCAGCTTGATAAACCCATGGGCCATAATCTCTCTGTTTGGCGTTTCTCTATTAAAGACCACTTGCATTACGGGCTGCCCACATGGCCCAAGCTATAGCAACAATGGCTAGGAAGCTGATCATGAGTACTGTTTTGTTGATGAGCCACCATAAACGAGTCCGCATAGTAGTTCTAGGGGCCTCGATATAAGCTATATCATGTCCATACTTGCCCAAACTGCCACTGATCAAGTGGCAATCAAATAGAGCATGGAACAAGGTCTCTAAATGATCTGCACATAGTGGACATGCATCGTCATCTTTGATATGGCGACGTTTCAATTCGGTATTGACTCCTAAAATGTCCCGTGAGGCTCTCCATAAGAAGTGGTTTAGCTTGGGTAGGCTACTAATACCCCATAATCTCCTCCACCAACGCCATTCGGTTACGGGACTCGCCATTGCTAGTACCTCGAGGTGACCCGACTTTCCCGGCCGAGTACGCGGACTTGACGGAGAAATTACCATCCTTAGTAGGCCACCAATAAAGGGAGTTTGGAGGAAGTTGGTGAGCGAGAGGTAGGGACAAGATGAGATTGGCGTCCTCCGTAGCAAAGGTGCACTGAACTAACAATTCACACCAGGACACCGTGACCAGGATTAATAAGGTCCGCCACCGGCATACCCGGCTCTGCTCGGATCGGAGGTTGAGGTATTCCCGAATCAAAACCTGGAGGAAGTCATCTATCGGACCATGCTTGAATAGATGTTCCATTGCCAACCCTCCAACGTAAGCCCTCCAAATGTAAGGATTTTGCCCCCAAAGCGACCGCCATGTATAGCTCGGATCCCAACCAAGGGCTGCCACCGTAACTTGTGTCCGTGGGAAGTAACGGGCCTTGAAAACCACTGTGGACAAGTGAATCGATCGCAGTAAGCAAACGCCAAGACTGCTTTGCAAGGAGGGCGATATTAAATATTTTGAGGTCCCGGAATCCAAGCCCACCTAGACATTTCGGATTACTGAGTTGCTCCCATGATTTCCAATGCGTTGTCTTAGTATCACAAGATGTTCCCCACCAAAACCGAGCCATGAGTGATTGGATGTCATCAAGGATGCGGTTCGAATTTTAAAAATACTCATCATAGATTGTGCTACGACTTTAATGAGAATTTCCTTCCCTGGTTTTGATAGGAGTTTTTCTTTCCATCCTTAGAGCTCTTTCCACACCGGTTCTTTGAGACTCGAGAAAACCGCCTTTTTGATTTGCCAATGATAGTCAAAAGACCCAAATACTTTTCATGTCGATCCACTTCGTTCATGTGGAGGACGGCCAATATATCATCTTTGGTTGTGGGGAGACATTCTTATCGTAAGCGATGTTCGATTTATCAAAACTAACTCATTGGCACTGATGCTCTTTCATACAAGCTGATAATTTCAGCTACTCTCGAGCATTCTGAATATTAGCATTGATAAAAATAATACTATCATCAGCAAAAAATAAATGAGAGATTTTTGGGGCTTTTCGACAAACCGCTATGCCATGTATCTGTTTCTCCCTTTCGACTTGCTGAAGAAGAGATGAGAACACGTCGGCACAAAGGATAAAGAGATAAGATGAGATTGGGTCGCCTTGCCGAAGCCCACATTCTGGCCGAACTAAGCGTTGTTGTTGACCATTGATCATGAACCGGAAAGACACCGACGATAAACATCTCATCACAAGCTCAATCCAATGGGAGCCGAATCCCAACTTCACCATTGTTGCTCGTAAAAATTCCCACTCTATACAATCATAGGCCTTGCTCATGTCCAGTTTGATAGCACACAAGCCCTGCTTGCCCTTAGTCCTTCGTTTCGGGTAGTGGAAGGATTCGAAGGCGACGAGAGCATTGTTGGTAATCAATCGACTTGGCACAAACGCACTTTGATAGTGTGAGATAAGCTGTGGGAAGAAGTATTTTCAACCGATTTGCCATGGTTTTAGACAGAATCTTGTACATGACATTACAGAGAGAAATGGGCCGAAACTAGGTAACGTTTTTGGGTTCTTTTACTTTTGGTATCGGCACCACGTTTGTCCAGTTTATGCCTCCTAAGTTCAAGTCACCACTCCATGCCCGTTTCACCAAAAGACAGACATCCGAACCCACTATATCCCAATGTTTTTGGTAGAAGATCGCATGAAAACCATCAGGCCGCGGGGCCTTAGAAAGGTGCATATCAAAAAGAGCCTTTCAAATTTCCTAATTGCTCGGGGTTTGTTGTAGTTCCACATTCATTTCGGGAGTGACTTTAGGGGTCGGATGAGCGAGGGCCTCGGTTATTTGGTATGGGCAGCTGGACTGAAAAATCCCACTAAAGTGTTCCGTAATAGTTTCCACAATTGCATCCCGATCCGTACACCACTCCCGACTCAATTCTCTAGTCCTTGAATGCTATTGCGGCGGTGTCTCACTTGTGCTCTGTGGTGGAAATAGGCCGTATTACGGTCGCCATCTCGTAGATGGTTGACTCTTGCCCGGATGTGTGCTACATATTCTTCCTGTCGCTCGAGACCGTCCAATTGCATGACCAGGCCTTTGCATCTCCGAATGGTATCAAAAGAAGGTGCCTGCCTCTGTGCTTGTCTTCGAGTCCTTTTCCACCATGCGTATTTGTTTCCGAATGTTGCCAAAAGTCTGTTTACCCCACTCCTGGAGCTTCACTGCGCAAATGCTCAATTTGCTCATGAAGGACTGCCCGATAGCCTTAGCCCATGTGTCGGCTATCAAGTTATAAGACTCCTCATTGGATAACCAAAGGGGTTCAAACTTGAAGGACTTCTTACGATTGTCGTGCCTTGCGCTGTGACGGTTTGAAGTAGAATAGCACGGTGATCGGATCGACAAATTGGGGAGTGGGTTACCTTGGTATTAGGGAAGAGGTTGGACCATTAGTCGTCCGCTAAAAAACGATCTAGATGTTCCCGGATAATTGTCCCTTCCTCTTGTCCACGCTGCCATGTAAAACAATTCCAAGGGGAGCCCAAGTCCATGAAGCCACGATAGTCAACCATATTTCGAAAATCATCCATTTTGCGTTCATTGCGTGGCCTACCGCCCTCCTTCTCGTAGTCAAAGAGAATTTCATTGAAGTCCCCAAAAATTATGAGAGGCGGTTGGGTATTATCTACGAACCGTTTCAACATCTCGCCATGTTTTGTATTTGTTTTCCATTTCCGGCCAACCATACACACCATTTTGGGTTCCCGTTTTCTCCAATTTCAACATAGACATGGTGTTGATCATAAGAATGAATAGTCACATCCACATCCTCCCACCAAAACCCCATTCCCCGGACCTGCCTCTGCTTGCTCAAACAAATGCCGTTTTGGTACCCACAGCGACTGCGAATTCTCATGAGGTCATAATCAGCCACCATCGTTTCCATGAGAAAAACGATGTTGGGGTGGTCCCTCCAACACCGAGTCTTAGAGGGTGTCAACTGTCGGGGGTTGCCAAGTCCCCTGCAGTTCCAACCGAGGAGTTTCATGGCTGTAGGCGAGCCCGAGCGTCCTCGGGTCCCGCCTCTTTCACAATGTCGGAAGTGGGCTGTCCCTGCGGTTGTGGCCACGATCGCGAGATAGCCCCTCTTTTGATCGAGATGAACTCTTTTTGCTTTGAAAACACGTCTACAAGTCTCCCAGGTTAGGCCGTTATGGAAATGCAATTGATTGTCATTTATGCCTAGCTCTGCTGAGTGTGTAGAATGCTCGAGATACTTCCTTGGTTTTCTTTGTTTTTAGCCCTTCAAAAGTGTTCGTTGAGCCACTTTTAGACGTAGAAGTTCGCTCCTCAACAACCTTGGCCGTGCCGAGACCCGGATGAGGTGGGCTACGAGCCTTCAAACTAAGTAACTATTGGGTAATACGAGAAGATGTCATTAGATGCGTCTCGCTCAACTCGAGACATATCGAGTTCCGTTTGCTTCCCACACCACCTATCGGTATGTTTTGGTACTAGTTGGTTTGTCCTGTCGGTGAGAACCCTTGGAAGAGATGATCGTTTCCGGGCCTACATAATTTGCACTTCACTATCAACGAAGAGGGGCTCATTTGTCTCACTTCCGCCCTTATCCATGGACCAAAGACACCATCTCGCACAGTTCCTTCACCACAAGAGCGTGGTTCATGGCCCATCTGTCCACACTCGGTAGCAAAAATTAGGCAAGCGTTCATATTTGACATCCAACCACACATTCCCATTTTTCGTTTTCAATGGCATTCCAGGGCGAAGAGGTTTGTGCACATTGATATCAACTCGAATTCGGATATAAGCATCACCATCATCCCACGAGTCGGAATCCAAGTAAGTTCCAATCATGTTCCCAATTTTCATACAATTCCGTTTGTTTTGCATCACCAACGGAACGCCATATACTTGAATCCGGAAGGGCGAATTGGAGAAATCTATATCATCAACATGAGCATCAGCAGACTATCTCTTTAATATCAAGTGATTTCCCATGACCGTCCAGGGGCCACTATACCGGATGCATCGGCAGTCCTCCTCGACTCGGAATTTGCATAGAAACGTGTTATTCGCTACATCAAAAATTGTGACCCCCATTTTCGGGTTCCAGGCTCGTTGTAAAACCGACCGAACCCCAGATTTGTTAGCAATTAGATCCGAAAGAATTCGGCCAACAATGATAAGTTCATTGAGAGCAATTTCGATGTCTTCATCCACATCTAGCTCAAGGGTTTGTTCCGAATTTCCGCAAAGTTGTTTGGTCGGAGATACCACTTGGTCAATCGTGGGTTGTTACGGGTCTTTGGCCATAGCGAAGCAAAATGGAAAGTTGAAGAGGAGAAGGAGAAAGAATATCGAAGACTCGGACACTTCTCAACGCATTTACGAGTTGCATTAAATGAATAAGGTATAACCATCTCATACTTATAGAGTTTTGATTCCAAGGCATTCTCTCGTATCTCATAAACTTCTTTGAGTAAAATGGTATCTTCTCTAAGTGATACAGCTTTTACTTCTTATACTTCTTGCTTATCCGTAAGTGACTCGGACAAGCTGGTTCTACTGTTCCGAGTCCCTCATCACTCAAATTTATCGCAAATTGAATAAACTAGTATTTCGTCTTTTATCACTCGGAATCTAACTTCGGTTATAAGCTCTATTATGTTATAGTCAGTACTTTTAGTATGATTATTACTTAGTCTATATCAAGTTATCTCACTCGATATTCTTTACTTATCTTGATTTATCGCTTAGACTAAGTCGGATGGAATTCCGAGTATCATTGATATTGGACTCGGAAAATTCCACTTCTCTTCGACTCGGATAATTAATTGCTTAATCATCGTAATTATTTTATTATCCGTGTCTAATCTTGGACCAAATTATTTTATACTTTGAGAACCAAAATTGATTTACTTTTGTAGGTTATTCAATCGAGGATAAACTTTTCAAACTACAAAAGTAATCGGCTTCGAACGTCAAATCACCGGCAGACATGGCTTTTCACCTTCTCTGCTCCAATCCCAGAAGATTGTGTAAGAGCTGTATGTTTCCAAATCTGGAAAAGCTGGAACGCCAAGCTTAACGGTGGTTTTCACCTTACCTCTCAGGACACCGCTAGTAGTTTTGGGACTTCCAAGAGAGTTAAACCGTTGTCCAACGTTCACATTACAACGGATACTTTCCGAGTGACTCGAAAGCTTCTATCAACGGTCATAGAGGACTCTCGGTCAGCGAGATGAAGATAACGGCTACTCTGCTCGGTCATCGATAAATAAAAGCCACTTCACAAGACTTGAAGATTGCCGAACTTATTGTTAATATACATACTTGTGCAAAGTCTTTGTATTCATTCTCAATCTTCTACTTACAACTCCTATTCCGTAATTCATTACCTTCGAGTTGTAACGTCTTGTACTCGATTACAAACTCTTTCTTACTTTCTTTGTAAGGTCCCTTGACTAAGGCTGTAAGGGTGAACTCGGCTTAGTTGTCCCTAGCTGTAAGGGTTATCTCAGCTAGGAAGTACTAGATCGAGATAAGGGAATTTCGAGTCTAGGAAAACTTGTATAGAGTTGTCTAAGGGAGCAACTCGGGTTCGGTCGGTTCACGGTATTTTGTGGACTGAAAATAGTGGATTTGATTTCGTGTCCGGATTGACACGGTCAGTGGTTTTCTGCCCCGGGAGGGTTTCCACGTATTCTCTAAGTGTTTACTTTCCGAGTTCATTCTAGACTCGGACTGTCTTAAAGCATCTGCTTTTCTTGCCATTTCTATTTATTCGGTCTTTACGAGTCTCTACTTTTCGACTCTGTTTTGACTCGAAGCGCATTCTCGTTTCTTACTTGGCAAAAGAGTTTGAATTTCCACAAGATTACTTCCTCACCCTATTCACCCCCTCTAGGGTGACTCGGACTCTCCCAGAGCAAACCTTCAAATACAGAGCAAAGAGATTCGAGGGAAGGAGGAGGAGATGAAGCGAGCTTCAATCCGGAGAAACCGCCGGAGGTTGGAAAGAGCTCCACGATGGGAGTAGTTTTATTATGTCTATCGGTAATTAAATTATGTTTTGTAATGTAATCCGATTCTTTTCCTACCCTATAATTAAATGATGCTATTGCATTTCTAAATTGAAAAATAATAGAATTTTTACCTTCTAGTCAAGCTTTAGTTTTCCATGCCATTCATTATTCTTAATATTGGAGTTAGGTCTCCGGTGACTTTCAAACTTAATGATGTGGACTAAATAGGGAAATATCCAAGAGTCAATGTTAAACAGGTTGGTGGATGGTAGGCCTGGCAAAACTAACCCGAATTTAACGGGTCAACCCGAACGACCGAAACCCAAACCAAACCGACATCCGAAGCAGTTGAACCGATTTTGCCCGAAAATCGAAATGAACCGACTCTGAACCGAACCGACCTGAAATGATCCGAACCGAAACCGACCCGAATACAAAATGACCCGAACCGAAACCGAACCGAACCCAAAATGACCCGAACCGAATCAGATCCGAATCGATTTAACCCGAATAAAAGTGACCCAACCCACTTTTTTTTTTGTTGGGTCTCTCGGGATGGACTTTTGTGCCTATAGAGGTACAATTTTGAATCGATTTTGACCCAAAAAGTGACTCGATTACGATTAGATCCGAAATTAACCCGAATCGAACCCGAACGGGATTGACCGAAGTTGAACCGAACCGAAGTTGACCCGAACCGAAACCGAACGAACCCGACCGGATGTTTACCCGAACCCGAAACCGAACCGGACCCGAACAAGATCGACCCGAAGTTAACCCGAACCGAACTAACCCAAACCGAACTCAAACCGAATGACCCGATTGCCGGGTATAGTGGATGGTCACTATAAACAAGGAAATATTAGAGAGCAAATTTGGAAGATAATTGAAGGTGAAGGAAGTGTAATACATAAACAACAAAATCTTCAAGAGTAGAGCAATTGAAACCAAAATAGGAGGCAACAAGACAACCTCTTTAGTTGGGTTTCTCCTCACAAGACACTATAATCCATTCACAAGATTATGAAAAATCACCACTAAAGCAATCAAGAACAATTGACAAATTTCAATTTACATTTTCGCTACTAGCAAGAATCGAAATAATTGACAAGACTCAAAAAATATCAAAAAACAGGACAAGAATAAAGGCAAAGGAAGCATAATATCTACACGACAAGTAGAGTAAACCACAATAGGAGACAACAACACCACCTCTTTGATTGCCGACTTTCGGAGGAATTGAAACCCACCGTCACCGTAAGGACAAAGAATTTCTAATGAGAAATTGCAATTAGACATAGAAAGTAAAGAGAAAGAGAGGGGATGAGAAGGAGGAAGAGACACGAAACTCACCTGTCGACGTCACCACCTCAACTGCCGATGATCAGCAGCAAATCCGGCGACCAACAGTAAAACGCAATCACTTTTTTCCCTAACTCACCGCTAACGACAGAATTTTTGATGAGAAATTGCAAAGGAAGAGAGAGGAGGAGAAGAAGGAAGAGACAAAGAAATCTATCGTCGACGTCGCCGCCTTGACCGCCGACAACCAGCCGCGAGAGACAGAGGAACACACATAAAATTGGTTTTTTGTTTTTTTTTTTTTGTTTGATAGAATGGGTTTGAGTTCAAGAAAACGATAAGTGTTTTAGTTAAAGAAAATAATATAAAATTAATTTTGCAGATTTTCTTAATTAAGGAACTGCCTTGATTTTTTCTTAATTTAAGTCTAGTGCTTTCATTGTTTTGTTTAAGTTTTGTTTTATTTTTTTAACTAGACTCTGCGCATTACGGCGGATTAAATTTTGAACAAAATAATGCTTTAAAATAATTTTTAAGTATTCACTATTAGAACCCAATTCCCAAAGAACAAAATGATGTCCATGATAAAAATTAGAAAAACCACAACACCGGAAAATCATACTAAGATCCCTGCACTAATCTCTCTCTTTGCCTCTTACTTCTCTCATTTTAACATTAGTCGATTTTCCGGAACTTACTTCTTGTCTCATTTTAATATTACATTTAATAACCAAGTAATTGTTAATTATATATATACAACTTTCTATAAAAAATAGAGAAAATCTCTGTTAGTATCATAATAAACAATATTGATTAATGAGATTTGAAATTAGACCTTAATAAAAAAATTAAAATATAAATCAAACATTAAAACGCCTTCAAATTTCAAAAAACAAATGAAGAATATCTATTTAACCTTATTTGAAGACTCAAACTTTACATATACATCGTCTAACTTCCATCAAAGAATCAGGTATAAGACTTCAGCTCTCATAAGATTTTGATTTCAAGTCATTCTGTGTGCCTTTGAAACTTTTCCGAGTGATAGATCATCTTTTCCGAGTGTTACGGAAACCATTGCATATATTCTCACTTGATTCTGACTGACTCAAAAGCATACTCTAGTCACACACTCGTTCGAGTCACTCGGACAACGCTTAGATTTATCGCATGTTCAAACACTTGTTCTATTTTGCACAACCGCAGATCCGACTTCATATTCCAAAGGAAAAATTACATTGATAATTTATTCTTCTAAGTCAACATATTTTGTTTGAACTTTGCTTTGCTTAAATCAAGTCTGATATTCTTTGACTTGATTCTCTCTTAGACCGACTTAGATGGATTTTGAGTCTCATGGATATTAGACTCAGAAAATTCCATTCGTTTTTCTAACTCGGATAATTATGCACTTAATTATCTTAATTAATTTATTATCTCGTGTCTAATCTTAGACCAAAGTATTTTATACTTTGATAACCAAATTGATTTACTTTTATAGGTTATTCAAACGAGGTTATCCTATTTTTGAATTACAAAAGTAACCGTCTTCAAAACGTCAAATCACCAGCAGAACAAGGCTTTTTCCATCTACGACCTAGCCCTAGACACTATGTCACGGTTGTCTGTTTCCAAAACTGAAAATCTACAACGCTAAGCTTAATGGTGGTTTCCACCTTACTTTTCAAGACACCGCCGAGTGGTTTTGGGACTTCCAAAAGATTTAAGAGTCGTTGCCCAACGAACATACTTCCCGCTACAACGGCCACAAAGGACTTCCAGTCAGAAGATGGTCACAACGGTTAGACTGCTTGGTCATCTATAAATAGAAGCCAACTCTCAAGACTTAAAGCTTGCTAAACCAACTGTCAATACACATACTTGAGCAAAAGTCTTTGTATTCATTTTCAATCTTCTACTTACAACTCCAACTCTGTAATTAATATTTTCCGAGTCGTAAGGTCTTGTAATCAGTCACAAACACTTATTCTTACTTTTTGAGTAAGGTCTCTTGACAGAGATGTAAGGGTTATCTCAGCTCGCTTGTCCGTAGGCTGTAAAGGTTATCTCGGTTAGGAAGTACTAGATCATATAAGGGAATTTCGAGTCTAGGAAAAACTCGTAAGGAGTTGTCTAAGGGAGTAGCTTTGGTTGAGTCATTCTACCGTATTTTGTGGATTCAAAATAGTGGATTTGACTTCATGCTTGGATTAGCACGGTCCGTGGTTTTCTGCCCCGGGAGGGTTTCCACATAATTTCGAGTTGATACTTTTCTAAGTCCAATCTAGACTCAGTCGATTTAAAGTTCAATCCAATCCGTATCTTCATCTTCGACTTATTTTTGAGTCGGTGTTTTTCTCAATTCATTCTTGACTCACACTCTCCTCGGAATCATATCAAGAGTTTAACTCGAGCGAATTTCCTTATCACCTTATTCACCCCCTCTAGGGTGACTTAGCTTCTCCGAGAGCAAACCTTCAATTGGTATCGAGCCTAACCTTTCAGAAAGGATCTAACCATCCAAAGGTCTAAAGATCAAATAACTCATAACAACGGAGAGTTCGATAAAGGAAGATCTTCCAGCAGACCACCAAAGTTCAAAGGATCTAACTTCATACACTCTGGAAGAAGCTCATGGAATGTTTCTTGCTAGATCATGATGAGGATGTGTGGAACATCATACCAAGTAGGTAACTACATTCTCATGAAGATAGAAGAAACAAGACTTGTGCCCAAGACAAAGGCCGAGTTAACTGCTGAAGAAACAGAAAAGTTCGAAAAGAACTTTAAGGCGATGAACATTCTGATGTGCGCCATCGGCTTAGAAGAGTACAACCGAGTGTCCGCTCGTGACACGACCTAACGAAGTATGGGACACACTGGTCAATATTTATGAAAGCACAAGCCGGGTCGGACAAGCAAAGATAAGCCAATATCTTCACAAGTATGAGTCTGTTCAAGATGGAGCCGAAGAAAACATCACTCGGATGTTTATCCGCTTCACTAAGATTACCAACAATCTCAAATCTTTGGGTAAAAAGATTGCCCACGAGGAAATGTACGGAAAGATACTCGTAGTCTACCCAAGAGAAGATGGGGTCCCAAGGTAAAAGCTATCGAAGAGGCTCGGAACCTGACTCTACCGAAGCCGGACGAACTCATTGGGAAGTTTCTCACCCATAGATCCACCTGGAAGAGGAGGATGCAGAGGTCGGCACCAAAAAGAACATTGCACCGAAAGCCTCGGAAATCGGAGAAGCAAATCCGAGTTCCTCCGACTCAAAAGAGGATCCCATGGCACTTATCACTAGAGGCTTCAAGAGAATAATGAAGCACAAAAGATGGGATAAGAAGCCAAGAGAAGAGTTCTACAAGAAAGACAAGAAGGATAGAAAAGGCAAACACTATTCCCCTTCTAAGTTATCTTTGACTAAGAACTCGGTCTGTTTTGAATGTGGCAAGCAAGGAACACATAGTCAAGGACTGTCCCAAGAGAAAGAGGGACAAAAGAAAGAAAAAGGCTATGATGGCCACATGGAGTGATGAAGACTCATCGAAGACGATGAAGACTCGGATGACTCAAAATGTCTAATGGCATTCTCGACTCGGAAGCTGAAACAGAGTCGATTCGGATCACTCGGACAATGAGGAAACAAATTCTTATGAGGTAATTGAATACTTTCTCAAATTTTCCAAAGTTGATTTAGCTAAGTATATTTTCACTTTGGAAAAAAGTCCAATTCGACTCTTCTCTCTTTAAAGAACAACTTGAGTCAATCAATTACGAGAGCATCTCTTTAAAAATGAATTGGAAAAGCTGAGACTTACTCTAAGAGAACTTAAGACTAGTGTTCAATCCAATGAGACCGAGTCCGAGTTACTCGGAAGGGAAAATGAGCAACTCAAGCAAAAGTTCAACAAGTCTCAAGATCTTATTTTAAAGTTTACTCAAGGTCGAAAAACCTTGATATGCTCTTAGGGTCCCAATGTGTCTCCTTCAGAAAGGAAGATCTTCGTTTTAACAAAGAGGAGGAATCCAATTCCTACTCAAAACTTTTCAAAAGGATTCCGTAACCGTGAAGTTCGGGAAGGCTGAGCAAGGTCCCATTCATAAGAATGAAAGGAGGACTGAGCCCGGACTAGCTTACAGGAGAAAGCCTTCTCCACCGGTTTATAAAAGAAAAGTTTCTCAAAAGAAAGAGACGCAAACTCAGTTCTCCAAACGGAAGACTCGGAATCGGACCAAACCCAAAGTCATTCAAATCTGGGTTCCAAAAGTCTTCTTCCTCGAAAAGGACCACAGTAAAGGGTGTTACTTGGGTTCGTTAGAGGAAGTGAGAAGGGTTTGTTTGTTTCGACTTGCAGGTGACTCGAAAAGAACAAAAGGGCATTGGTACTTAGACAGTGGATGCTCACGCCACATGTCGGGAGATTCAAGACTCTTTTCTAAGTTAGAAGAATATAAAGGAGGAAAAGTCACGTTTGGGGATGATAGCAAAGGCAAGATAATTAGGATAGGCAAGATTGGGAAAGGAAGCAATCTGGTCAGCCCGAGTATACCTTGTCAAAGGGTTAAAGTATAACTTCAGACTATGTGATAAAGGTCAAGAGGTAAGATTCACTCGGACCAATTGCTATATTTCGATAATGCTACCAAAGAGATCAAGCTCTCGGGTAAGAGATCAGGTAACACTTACACTATTCCCCTTTCGACCCGAGTCGGAACTTATCGTGTTTAAAAGCATCTCTTCATGATGATTCATGGGCATGGCATCGTAGACTAGGTCATGTTAGCATGCACACCATTAAGAAACTTACATCCCATGGTTTAGTCGAAGATTGCCTAATTGTGCATTTAAGAAAGATAAAATTTGTGAAGCATGCGCAAAAGGGAAACAAGTCGGATCATCCTTCAAATCCCTGAAAACTGTTTCCACATCCAAGGTGCTTGAAATGTTGCATATGGATTTATGTGGTGAAATCCTTGTAAAGAGTCTCGGAGGTAAATCATATGTGTTTGTTATTGTTGATGATTACTCACGATTTACCCGGGTATGTTTTCTTAAGCATAAAAATGAAGCTTTCAAAGAGTTCAAGCAAGCTCTGCAGGAAAATCCAAGTTGAGTCTCGGACACGGATCCGGAGAATTCAAACCGACCATGGAAGGGAATTCGACTACTCGTAGTTTGCAGAGCTTTGTGATAAGAATGGCATCTCTCACAATTTCTCGAGCACCATGAACTCCTCAACAAAATGGAGTGGTAGGGAGAAAGAATAGAACTCCTGAAGAAATAGCAAGGACTATGATGATTGAACACAACCTACCCTACTATTTCGGGCCGAGGCAATCAACACAGACTAACTACACTTTGAACAGATGCCTCATCGGACCCATCCTGAAGAAAACTCCATACGAGCTTTACAAAGGGAAGAAACCCAATATTTCATACTTCAGACCCTTTGGATGTAAGTGCTTTGTTCACAACAATGGTAAGGATCACCTGACCAAGTTTGATGCTCGGTCGGATGAAGGTATTTTTCTTGGCTATTCATCTCATAGCAAAGTTTATCGCATTTTCAATAAAAAAAATAACAAAGTGAAAGAAAGCATCCACGTTGTGTTTGATGAGATTGAACAGGAAAAACTAAGTGAGTCATCATTCTCGGACCTAAAGCTCAGCAGAGATGATGATCGTGATGAAAATGAGCTCATCAAGAATCAAATCCATGACACTCGGAATGAAGTCACTCGAACGAAGTGATTCGGAATGAGACAACTCAAGAACAACTCGGAATGTTGAAGAACAATTTGATAAACAAGCTCACTGAGAACAAACTTCGCAGATCAACCAATTCAACCTACAGATCTGGTGAACCAAGGAACAGTAGAGCTTTTAAGTATGCTTCTAGCCACCCTCTAGAAAACATCATATCCGACATCAACAGTGGGGTAAGAACTCGTTCCTTTCTTCAAAATCTATGTGCATTCACCGCATTCATATCATTAACTGAACCCAGAAATGCACTAGAGGCCCTTAATGAACCTGAATAGGTAGAGGCCATGCAAGAGGAACTCAATCAATTTGAAAGAAACCAAGTCTAGACTCTAACCAAACGACCTTCGACCACCCAGTCATAGGAACCAAATGGGTTTTCAAGAACAAACTGGATGAAGGTCGGTTGGTAGTCAGAAATAAGGCTAGACTTGTGGCTCAAGGTTACAATCAAGAAGAAGGGATTGATTGTGGTAAAACCTTTACACCTGTAGCCGAATTGAAGCCATTAGAATTGTAATGGCATTTGCATCTAGCATGAACATCAAATTGTATCAAATGGATGTGAAATGTGCATTTCTCAATGGTTTTATTGAAGAGGAAGTCTATGTTGAGCAACCCCTGGATTTGAAAACTCGGAATTTCCAAATCATGTTTTCAAACCGCAAAAAGCTTTCTATAGTCTTAAACAAGCTCCCAGAGCTTGGTATGAAAGACTCGAGCAATTTCTTGGTTCAAAATGATTTTAGGAGAGGTCAGATTGAAAAGACTCTCTTTATAAAAACCAAGGGGAAAGACTTTCGATTGCTCGGATATATGTTGATAACATAATTTTTGGAGCTACTAATGAAATTCTATGTCGAGAATTTTCCGAGTTAATGAGATAGGAATTTCAAATGAGTATGATGAGAGAACTCAATTTCTTCCTTGGCCTACAAATCAAGGAAGACAGAGATGGAATATAGGTCCATCAATCAAAGTACACCAAGGAGCTGCTAAAGAAGTACAAACTTCAAGATGCATAGCATGCAGCAACCCCCATGAGTAGCGACGATAAAGCTGGACTCGGACGAAAAAGGTAAAGTAGTAGATCAAAAATCTATCGAGATATGATTGGATCTTTGCTATATCTTACTTCCAGTAGGCCGGACATAATGTTTAGTGTCCGTTCGTGTGCAAGATTTCAAGCTAATCTAAAAGAATCACATCTCACCGCGGTGAAGAGAAATTTTCGGATATCTTGCAGGGACTCGGAATTTAGGTCTATGGTACTCCGGAGACTCGGAACTTACTCTCATTGGATACTCAAATGCTGATTATGCTGGGTACAAAGTTGATAGGAAAAGCACCTCAGGAGCCTGCCATTTTCTGGGTCAATCCCCGATATCTTGGCACTCAAAGAGGCAAAACTCAGTAGCTCTAACAATTGCGAAGCTCGGTATATTGCAGTACGGGGCATGTCGTGCTCAGATTTTATGGATAAAGCAACACTTAAGAGATCTTGGACTTACATTCAAATCAATTCCAATCAAGTGTGATAATCGAGTGCAATTAGCATCACCAAGAATCCGATTCGGCACTCAAAGACAAAACATATTGAGGTCGGTATCATTTCTTAAGAGACCATTCTAAGAAAGGTGATATTGAACTCGAATTCATTCCTACCAATCTTCAATTGGCTGATATCTTTACTAAGCCCCTTAGTGAAGATCGGTTTTTCTTTATTAGGAATGAGCTATGTATGTTAAATGCATAATTATGTGCCTTTACGTGTGAAAATTTTCTGCATGATTATGTGTTGCGTACTTACTTTCTTTAATAAGTTATTAGTGAAGGTTTGCTCGGGGAGAGTCCGAGTCACCCTAGAGGGGGTGAATAGGGTGAGGAAGTAATCTTGTGGAAATTCAAACTCTTTTGCCAAGTAAGAAACAGAATGCGGTTCCGAGTCAAAGCAGAGTCGAAAAGTAGAGACTCGGAAAGACCGAATAGATAGAAATGGCAAGTAAAGCAACTGCTTTAAGACAGATCCGAGTCTAGAATGAACTCGGAAAGTAAACACTTAGAGATTACGTGGAAACCCTCCCGGGCAGAAAACCACGGACCGTGTCAATCCGGACACGAAGTCAAATCCACTATTTTGAGTCCACAAAATACCGTGAACCGACCGAACCCGAGTCGCTCCCTTAGACAACTCTATACAAGTTTTCCTAGACTCGGAAAATCCCTTATCCGATCTAGTACTTCCTAGCTGAGATAACCCTTACAGCTAGGGACAACTAAGCTGAGTTTACCCTTACAGCTTAGTCAAGGGACCTTACAAAGAATGTAAGAAAGAGTTTGTAACTGAGTACAAGACCTTACAACTCGGAAGGTAATGAATTACGAGAATAGGAGTTGTAAGTAGAGGATTGAGAATGAATACAAAGACTTTGCACAAGTATGTATATTAACAATAGGTTCGGCAATCTTCAAGTCTTGTGAAGTGGCTTCTATTTATAGATGACCGGGCAGAGTAGCCGTTATCTTCATCTGCTGACTAAGAGTCCTCTATGACCATTGATAGACGCTTTCGAGTCACTCGAAAGTATCCGTTGTAATGTGAACGTTGGACAACGATTTAACTCTCTTGGAAGTCCCAAAACTACTAGCGGTGTCCTGAGAGGTAAGGTGAAAACCACCGTTAAGCTTGGCGTTCCAGTTTTCCAGATTTGGAAACGAGACGGCTCCGACACAATCTTCGGGACTCGGAGCGAGATAAGGTGAAAAGCCATCTCTGCTTGGTGATTTGACATTTTGAAGCCTAGGTTACTTTTGTGGTTTGAAAAAGGTGTATCCTCGTTTGAATAACCTACAAAAGTAAATCAATTTTGGTTCTCAAAGTATAAAATACTTTGGTCCAAGATTAGACACAAATAATAAAATAAATATGATAATTAATCAACTAATTATCCGAGTCGAAGAGAAGTGGAATTTTCGAGTCTAATATCAATGATACTCGGAATTCCATCCGACTTAGTCTAAGTGATAGATCAAGATAA
Source organism: Talinum fruticosum (assembly GCA_021018815.1). NCBI lineage: Eukaryota > Viridiplantae > Streptophyta > Magnoliopsida > Caryophyllales > Talinaceae > Talinum > Talinum fruticosum. The sequence goes on along the minus strand of JAITYX010000003.1, from coordinate 1,167,369 downwards.
GTAAAGAATATTAGAGTGAGATAACTTGATATAGACTAAGTACGAAACGGACTAGAGATACGACTCTAACGAAATAGAGCTTATAACCGAAGTCGATTCCGAGTGAGAAAAGACGAAATACTAGTCTATTCAATCCGAGATAAATCGAGTGATGCTTGGACTCGCAACAGAGAACCAGCTTTTCGAGTCACTCACGGATAAGCAAGAAATATAAGAAGTAAAAGCTGTATCACTTAGAGAAGATACCATTTTACTCAAAGAAGTTTCGAGATACGAGAGAATGCCTTGGAATCAAAACTCTATAAGTATGAGATGGTTATACCGATTTATTTAATGCAATTCGGAAAATCGTTGAGAAGTGTCCGAGTCTTCAATTAGTTCAGTTGAACCAGTGATACCGAGCTAAGAGTTATTATTTGTTTGTAGTTTCGAGTCACTCGAAACTTAGCTGAGTCAAACTCGGATTTTGAGAAAAATTGGACTTCAAACCTCCGAAATCATCTCTAGATAAGTGGAGAATTTCAAAATTTATTTTCAAAATCTTTCATTTTCTCTCTTTCTCTCGCGCACTGTGATCGGATAACTAGCCGTTGGGAGACAACTTCTAGAATTCTAACCGTTGGAGAAGAGAACAGTCACACCGGTCGAGGTGACCGCCGAAGAGCCGAGTCGAACGGATACTCGAAGGACACTTACCTCTCTATAAATAGCGCTTATTTTCATTCATTTCGTTACTTTACCATTGGCTTACTTTCTCTCTCGCAACTAAATCTTCGTCAACAAGCTCTCTACGATCAAAGTAACGCTTGGTGATCTCAAGCTTCATGAAGAACATCTCAAGTAAGCTCTGTTGCTCTCGGTTCTGTCTTCTTCTACTCTTTTATTTTCTTCGAGGGTTCTCTCTCTATCTCTCTCAAAAGCTCATTCTCTTTCTCTTTTCTACACCAAAATGCCGAAAAGAGGTTCTCACCCCGATTTTCTTGGTTCTCGCCACCAAGAAGCCTCGCACAAAAAGCCAAGAAGGTCCCTCTACTCCTTCCAAACCTCTTGTCACCCAAAGCATCTCGTGCTTGGATGATAAATTCTTTCCAACCATAAAATTTTCGTGGTTGCCTCACATCCAATCCTTTGGGGTCTACAATTTCCTTTGTTTCAACAAGTTCATTTATCCCGAACTCGTCTCCGAGTTTTACACTCATCTTTCTAGCTCGAGGGTATGCTCGCCTCACGAGTTTAGAACATAACCGTTCGCATCAATACTTCCCTCCTCCATCGACTTTTCAAAGTATCTTCTCTTTTCTTGAACAAGCAACCTCATACCTTTCAACGAGATTGCTAACGACTTATTTGTGAAGTACGCTAAAGAGTTCCCTGGGTCACGCAAAAACTTCTCCGTGACCCAACTAAAGTCGAAGCTCGTCTTCGTGTTTCTTGCTGATGAGAACCTTCTTCTCACAAGCATTCTAGCAAGGAGAACCCCAACTCCAAGCATCTCAAAGCTTTATTCGATATTCTAGAGGGCCACGAAGTAGACCTCTTCCCTACTATCATTGAGTAAATGGCAGCTGTGACGACTCAGACTCGTAACAAGAAGACCACCCCTCTTCCTTTCGGGGCTCTTCTTACCCTCGTTTTCAAACAATTCAAAGTTCCTCTTCCTTTAGATCCTAACGCAGTTTCGAGGTCTGTCATAGTCGTTGGCAAAAAGGAACTTCTTGGGTATGGATACCGAGAAACCCAACCGGGTGTCCGGGTCCATAGCTCGGAACCGAGGCCACCTTCTCCGCCTCGGACTCGGACTAAAACTCCTCTCTCTCTACCTCCTCCACCTGGTGGTGCCTCCACCTCGGGTGTTTCTCAAGTTATCTCTTCCGCCTTGTCCACTCGCTTTCATGGACAAGCTCTCCTCGGTGTCCACCGAGTTCAAGGACACCCTCCAGTCATTCAAGACTGTCTTCGATCTATGACCATTAACCGTAAAACAGCCCAATCCCAAATCCGCGAGTAGCAGGATGTGCTACTTGAGATGAAGGCTCTGGTTAGGGAGCAGAGGGAGCCGATCGAGTTCTTTCGGGAGAGGCGATCCAAGGCGGCTTAGGAACACTGTCGACTCGGACACCTCCGAGGAATCCTCGAGTCCGGCCAAATCTCCCTCACAAGAGGAAGAAGAAGCAGCGGAGTCTGCAGCTGAGGCAGCTCCATCCGAGGAAAGGGAGAAAGCGAGGCAGAGCAAGGAGCGAAGCCGAGGGTCCAAGTGCTCCGGAACCGCAATCGGAGATTATCACCTCGGACGATGAGTCCGAGTGGGTCGAAGGACCCTGCCGACCATGGTCGGTCGGCAGCCGATCGACCGAGCGCACCCCTCCAGCGAGTCGAGTTCTAGGAGGATGAGCCTCCGGACGACCTCGTTCGGGTCAAACACTCAAAGCCGAGCCGATACCGAAATCCCAGTCGCTGCCCCGCCGCGTTCAACTATATCTTCTTGATCTTATCGGTGCGGGTGCACTACTCGTCCTTTATCTTCAACCTAGACTACTCCATGTAACGCCCCAAACCCATAATCACCGGTTTTAGACTAAGCAAGCCGCTAGCCGATGATTAGCGCAGCGAAAGTAGGTCGTGGGCTATATTTATAGATATAGCCTTGCCCTTTCCTCTCGGTAAGAGCGGCGGTAATGCCCCCGACCTACTTTCCGCTGCGCTAATCATCGTCTAGCGGCTTGCTTAGTCTAAAACCGGTGATTATGGGTTTGAGGCATTACACTCCATCTCCTCCCTCTTAGTTTTCTTCTCTTATTTTTCAATTTTTTGTCCAGACATCAAATCTGTATCTACTTGATACATTCTTCCTTTTTTGTTTTTTTTTCCGAAAGGCAAGGGGAGAATAGTTAGAAAATTTGTTGTCTTGTTTAGGGGAGCTTCTCTCACCCTCTCTTTTGTGTAATTTTCTTATCTTTAATGAATTAATGCATTTCATTAATAATTTCGAGTTTAATGCTTAATGCAATTATTTCGAAGTTTTCATGTCTTGCTCAGTATGTGAACTATATCTATCATTGTTCTAATACTCAGTTATTCTCTTTTCCTTAAATGAATAAATGCATTTCATTAATAATCCCGCTATCGGTGACCAATCATTGTTTTGTCTACAAGCTTTTTTTCTTTTCTTGCTCCGATACTTTAGTTCTTGTCTGTGCAATCTCAATCTATTTGCAATAATAGATAAATATGCTCTGATAGAACCAAATTTTATCACATCTTACCGACTTATTTTCTGAAGTAAGATTAAACATCGAATCTATATCGCTGACAATGTTTTGTCTAAGTATGGAATGTCTTTCATCAAAAAGGGGAGATTGAAGACTCGGACTTTACATATACATCATCTTACTTCCATCAAAGAATCAGGTATAAGATTTCAGCTCTCATAAGATTTTGATTTCAAGTTATTCTGTGTGCCTTCAAAACTTTTCTAAGTGATAGATCATCTTTTCTGAGTGTTACGGAAACCATTGCATGTATTCTCACTTGATTCCGACCGACTCGTAAAGCATACTCTGGTCACACACTGTTCGAGTCACTCGGACAATGCTTAGATGTATCGGATGTTCAAACACTTGTTCTATTTTGCACAACCATAGATCCGACTTCATATTCCAAAGGAAAAATTACATTGATAATTTATTCTTCTAAGTCAGCATATTTTGTTTGAACTTTGCTTTGCTTAAATCAAGTCCGATATTCTTTGACTTGATTCTCTCTTAAACCGACTTAGATGGATTTTGAGTCTCATGGATATTAGACTCAGAAAATTCCATTCGTTTTTCGACTTAGATAATTATGTACTTAATTATCTTAATTAATTTATTATCTCGTGTCTAATCTTGGACCAAAGTATTTTATACTTTGATAACCAAATTGATTTACTTTTGTAGGTTATTCAAACGAGGCTATCCTATTTTGAATTACAAAAGTAACCGACTTCAAAACGTCAAATCACCAGTAGACAAGGCTTTCTCCATCTACGACCTAGCCCCAGCACATCGTGTCGGGGTTGTCTATTTCCAAAATTGGAAATCTACAACGCTAAGCTTAACAGATGGTTTCCACCTTACTTTTCAAGACACCGCCAATGGTTTTGGGACTTCCAAAAGAGTTAAGAGACGTTGCCCAACGAACATACTTCAATGGATATTTTCCGAGTGACTCGGAAAATCTGCTACAACGGCCACAAAGGACTTTCAGTCAGAAGATGGTCACAACGATTAGACTGCTTGGTCATCTATAAATAGAAGCCAACTCTCAAGACTTGAAGATTGCTGAACCAACTGTCATTACACATACTTGAGCAAAAGTCTTTGTATTCATTTTCAATCTTCTAATTATAACTCCAACTCTATAATTAATATTTTCTAAGTTGTAAGGTCTTGTAATCGAGTCACAAACACTTATTCTTACTTTCCGAGTAAGGTCCCTTGACTAAGATGTAAGGGTTATCTCAGCTCGGTTGTCTCTAACTCGTAAAGGTTATCTCGGTTAGGAAGTACTAGATCGAGATAAAGGAATTTCGAGTAGGAAAACTCGTAAGGAGTTGTCTAAGGGAGCAACTTTGGTTGAGTCATTCTACCGTATTTTGTGGATTCAAAATAGTGGATTTGACTTCATGCTTGGATTAGCACGGTCCGTGGTTTTCCGCCCCAGGAGGGTTTCCGCGTAATTTCGAGTTGATACTTTTCGAGTCCAATCTACACTCGATCGATTTAAAGTTCAGTCCAATCAGTATCTTCATCTTCCACTTATTTCGATTCGAGTGCTTTTCGAATTCATTCTTCACTCACACTCTCCTCGGAATCATATCAAGAGTTTAACTCGAGCGAATTTCCTCATTACCCTATTCACCCCTCCTCTAGGGTGACTTAGCTTCTCCAAGAGCAAACCTTCATTATTCACATACATAAGTAATAACAATGAACAATATATACTTTCTGCAAATCTTTTATGCTCAATCAAGCTCTTGATGCTTAATATTTTCAAGCAATACTTAAGAAGAAAACATGGAATACACAAAAATAGAAAAAAATGAGGGTAATCGTAGAAGGAATTACAATGCAAGTGCAAGTAAATAGAGAAACTTGTTTGTGTGGGAAAAATAAGGTGAAAAAGAAATCAGGAAAATAAGGAAGTAAATAAAGGAAACAAAGAAATGAATAAGTTGTGCACATTATTCAATTGAAAACAAAGAAATTAATAAAATTTATCCATTATTCAACTAGCAGGGAAGAAATGAATGTCGAAATTTAATTTGGGCTAACACTACTATTTTATCAACCTAATGTCCTATTAATGCTTTGGCTCATCCTCTTCGTCTCTCGTTACCTACGTCATCTACACCTTTAAGCTCGTCTCCAGCCCCACCTCCCACTCCAACAACGGTGGCTCCCATGCCCTCTCCGAAGACCTCTTTGGGCATAGTCAATCAATGTGGTCAGGTATTTGAGTCAAAAGATTATAATTTAAACTAAATGCATTATAAATAGAAATAAAAACTTCACAACAAACAAAATTGTAAATGCAACATCATCAACCACACATAAATTAGAGGATGACTTCTCCCTAACTTTCTATTTCTTTGATCCCTTGTTGCACCTAGTTTATATGCTTCAATTTCAATAACATGGTATTTGCCTCTCGTGTTATGCAACTTGACTTGAACACATTCCTAATTTCTTTCCAACTGGAGACATCATGAATAACAAAATAGCAAACTCCACATCCTTAGGCATGAGTCACTTTAAAATCGTGCTCATCCACCCAACAAAGCTTATTTAAATATGTGTTTACAATTTTAGAACTCTAGGAAGTTAAAGTCTTAAAGGGAGCATGAAAACACTTGCGTTTTGTCTTGTCTAATTAATAAATTAAATCCACTGTAATTCCCATGAAACTGCTTAATCAATACCTCCTTGCTAATGAAATAATAATATAAGCGTAAATAAACTTAACCAATCTCACCGATTACGCTATACAATATGAGAGGGTAGGTAAAATAAAAACAACACATATGATAAATCATTCGTAGAATGTTGTAATAAGGCAATACATGTTAAACTTTAAAACTTCTAATGCTAAAGCAACAATAAAACATTTAAAGTAATATAATAATATTCTATTAAGGTGTAATTCGTATTAGGTTGTTGAAAGTAAAACTATATGTTATACGAATCTCTATGCTGCTTTACCCTTCTTTGCTCAACTATTTAATAAAACATACACCCTCTCTTTATAATTATATGATATACTATCAACATCTTTCATCAAGGAAACATGACTAAACCAATAAAAAGTATGAGAAACAATTAAAACACATATGAAAGGCGTGAGCTCATATTTGTCTAGAATTTCACTACTTCATAATACTTTATGTCCCTGATCATAAAACTAATAGATACATAGATACTAATAAACATGGACACTTGAAGCTAGCATATTGCAATACGTAAAGACCTAATTTCTTCTACTACACAGCAAATTGAATGACATCTACGACAACAAAGAAATCACTATATGAGTATAAAGTCTGTCTATTACTATTCTATAGCACAGTTGAAAGTACGATAACACATGCCAATACCACATTGATCGAGCTAGAAGAAACACCATATATTTTCAAACTTAATGTACTATATAAGGGATTTTCTTTGATAATTTAAATATTTTTTTTATTGGACAGGTTAAATTTTTATTAAATCACTTCCATCACTTTTGTTCTAATATAAATAATCTTATAGGGCAATATTGACAATCTAGCATAAGTGGTCAATATGGGACCATAGATGCAAATGCCTTACGCCTCCCACTCATCACATATATAAATAATCCAAATCCCTCATATAAACCATTCATCCAAACTAATAAAAAAGAACAAAAATAAAAAAATGGTCTCATCTCATCTCCTCTCCCCCGTTTATGTCATCCTCCAATTTAATATTGGACAACCAAACATGAGCTACTATATTACTTTTTTGGAGGGATTCATAAAAAACGGAAAAATATTCTTCACACTTTTGATAGAACCAGACCGGTTTTAAATCTCATACACTTTCCTACATCACTATATATATATATATATATATATGTCAACAAACATATTTATCCAACCCTTTCTCTCTCCTTAATCTTTATCCTAAACTTTCCTCCTTTTTTTCGTTTTGTTTATTAAATTTACAAAAATTGTTGTTGTTCTTCCTCCTTTTTCGTCAATCAAAAATATAAAATTTTCTTTGGCATCATCGCGTGGAGACCAATAACTTCATATTACCTCTTAGTTTGTACCCAAAAGAAATTAGACAAAGGAACTTAATTGATTAAATAACTAAACACCGAAATCCCCAAATTGGAACAACTGAAAATTTTTTAAAAAAACACAAAACGAACAAAAAGTTTTAGCAAATTCAAAATATTAAACAAAATGAAACAAAAAAATAGGGGACTTACCCAGTGGAAATTAGATGAGAGCCAAGGTTGATTTTTGAAAAAACAAGGTTCCAAAGTTAAACCTGTTAATCCAAAAAGAGAAACAAAATAAAGGAAAATTACCAAAATTCAGGAGATTGAAATCACTAATTCCATTCACCAAGGATAAATTTGAAACAAATCAACAAAAATCATGTTCCACAACTCGCCAAATCTTCATCCAATAATTCCTAAAACATGAATAGTGTTATCATTAAGACATTTGAAAATTACAAAATTAAAGAGTGACATGGAGGAGAGAGAAAGTGGAGAAGAAAAGGTTCTAAATGGAAATGGAACTTATAGAAAAAGATACATCTCGTCTTCATCAAAATGTTGCAATTGTAGCAAGTCATATTTGAGATCTAATTCAAGTCATATGTCAAAACCACTGTCAGATTTCATCCACCTAGGTCACAACTCAAAATATCAGTAGATTGAACATAAATATAAAAACAAAATTCAAACAAAACTTAAAAATCCATGAATCCTTCTAACCCAAGCTTCTTGGCCATTATTAGAGGCGGGTCCAACTTGATTCATGGATGTCATTGAAGCTGATGAAGAGATAGGGAGGAGAGAAATAGTGAGAAGTAGGGAATGGAGATATGAGAGAGAGAATGAGGAGAGACATTGGGGATGGTGTGTGGGGGATTGAAGTGTAAAAAGAATCTAGGGAGAGAGAGAAAGAGAGGATGGCATGAGGAAGATTACAACTGTAAAAAGGTGGGGAGAGAGAGGGGAAAGGGGATGGCGTGAGTGGGGAAGCAGTTAAAGAAACTAGTAACAGAGAGAGAAAGAGAAATAATAAGGGGAGCTGGAGAGAGAGACGCTCGGTCAAGAGGAGAGAGAGAGAGGAAAGGTTAACAAAAAGAAAATTAACGGTTGAGATTAATGAGATAAATTAATCAAAGGCTGAAAATCAATTTAATCCCTACAATTAAGGGGAGATAGGTCAACCCAACTTTCCTTTTATAATATAATAGATTAGACGATACCTTCTCCCTAACTTTCTATATCTTTGATCCCTTGTTGCACCTAGTTTATATACTTCTATTTCAATAGCATGGTATTTGCCTCTCTATGACGCAACTTGACTTTAAAACATCCCTAATTTCTTGCCAACGTGAGACATCATGAATAACAAAGTAGCAAACTCCACATCCTTAGGCGTGAGTCGCTTTAAAATCGTGCTCATCCACCCAACAAAGCTTATTTAAATATGTGTTTACAATTTTAGAACTCTAGGAGGTTAAAGTCTTAAAGGGAGCATGAAAACACTTGCGTTTTGTCTTGTCTAATTAATAAATTAAATCCAATGTAATTCCCATGAAACTGCTTAATCAATACCTCCTTGCTAATGAAATAATAATATAAGCGTAAATAAACTTGAACAATCTTACCGATTACAATATACAATATGAGAGGGTAGGTAAAATGAAAACAACACATATGATAAATCATTCGTAGAATGTTGTAATAAGGCAATACATGCTAATCTTTAAAACTTCTAATGCTAAAGCAACAATAAAACATTTAAAGTAATATAATAATATTCTATTAAGGTGTAATTTGTAGTAGGTTGTTGAAAATAAAACTATATATTGTTATACGAATCTCTATGCTACTTTACCCTTCTTTGCTCAACTATTTAATAAAACATACACCCTCTCTTTATAGTTGTATGATATACCATCAACATCTTTCATCAAGGAAACATGACCAAACCAATAAAAACTATGAGAAACAATTAAAACACATATGAAAGGCTTGAGCTTATATTTTTCTAGAATTTCACTGCTTCATAATACATGATGTCCCTGATCGTAAAACTAATAGATACATATATATACTTATCCACCCCGTTCTCTCTCCTTAATCTTTATCCTAAACTTTTCTCCTTTTTTCGTTTTGTTTATTAAATTTACAAAAATTGTTGTTGTTCTTCCCGCTTTTTCTTCAATCAAAAATATAAAGTTTTCTTTAGCTTCATCACGTGGAGACCAATAACTTCAGTATTACCTCTTAATTTGTACCCAAAAGAAATAAGACAAAAGAACTCAATGGATTAAATAACTAAACACCACAACCCCCAAATTCAAACAAATGAAAATTTAAAAAAAAACAAAAAGAATCAAAAGTTTTAGCAAATTCAAAATATTAAACAAAATGAAACAAAAAAATAGGGGACTTACCTAGTGAGAATCAGATGAGAGCCAAGGTTGATTTTTGAGATTAATAGGGTTCCAAAGTTAAACCTATTAATCCAAAAACAGAAACAAAATAAATGTTAAGCTTGTCGTACAACTACAAATTAAACCACTAGTCAAGCTTATAATAAACAATATATTAAGGGAAGTAGGGATCGGATCCACGAGTAAAGATATTGTGAAAATCAAACTATCAATCTGATTAAACTAACTATTCTAGTTATTTACTTTGTAAAATTCAAACAAATCAAATTAACTACTAAATTTCTAATTTTAATTCTGAGAAAAACTTCTGAAATTATGCACTTTTATTTTGATAATCTAAATTTGACAAAACTATCCTAATTAATTCTGGAAAATTCAAAACAGAAAATCAAATAAAAACTTAAACAGAAAATTAAAACATAGAATAATTCAGAATTAAATAACTAAAAATAACAGAAAATTATCTAATAATATAAATAAATATCCCAGACAGAATATAAAGTTTATAATAACCCAGAAATATTTTCTTATAATTTTTCAGAATAATTAAAACAGAAAACTAAAGCAGAAAATAAATAAATTCTAAAACAGAAAATTAAATAAATAAAATTATGTGCTAAATTAATTACGAACATAAATACTAAAATTACCCAGAATAATAATACTAATTTTCTAAACCTAACCAGAACCTAAAAATATAAAAAAAATTTAAAACCGAATTTACGAATTTATTTTACTAAAAATCTGCAGTAAATAAATTCAAGAATTAAATCTGAAAAAATATCAAATTAATTCCAAAAATTCTAAAATTTAATCACAGCACACTAGGACTCTATCTAAACGCTAAAAGAAAATAAAACACGAAAAATAACAAAAGAAACTATTTTTAAACTAATTTCTAACAAACTGACTAAAAAATAATAAAAACTGACAGAAAATTAATCTGAAAATTAAAATATATAAAGACTCAAAATAAAATTAAAATAAAATTACTAAAACTAACCTAAAATACTGATCTTGAGGGGGAATAATGAAATTGATAATAAAAGACTATAAATTTATAAATAAAAATTGACAAACTAAAGAAAATAACTAAAAAGCAAGCAAATAATTATCAAAGATATCAAATTTATAAAAACACTTAGTATAATCTATATCCACCATGCAAATTATTATTTATCATTAACACCCAAATTGATCGACCCATGAGCTAAACTGTAGAAGACAACCACTAGCGGATCTTCCCTGTTTTTCCTTAGTTATTAGTGTACTTAGGCCTAAGCCTAATATAAACCCTACTAATATTGATAACCCTATCACTAGCACTATAATTTAATCAAATTAGAGCATGAAGTATTAGAAAAATATCATCTATCACCTAATAACCAATCTACTAGCAAATTCATTTAAGAAGGATCTATGATAATTTCCTAATTAAAAGAGATGGGTATGAGACATCCATGATTAACCAGGGTGATACTTATGTCTAAAAGATCAAGCAATTACGTACTTAAACCTTTTAAACTATCATATGAATTTATATAAAACCAATTAGCGTGCACTCTAATTAATTAGACATAAAATTATAAACATTAAAATCAAATTATCATAGAATCATGGATCGAATCAATAAGACAATAAAGATCGAAAGTTTATTTTAAAATAAATAATTTAACATAGTTTCAAGTACGTTATACTCAGTATAAAAAGACTTACTCAAACATAATGTAATTTAAAATATGTAAACTAAATAAAATTAGCATCTTTAATACTAATCTAACAATAAAAATTCAATCTTTACTAGTAAAAAATTGCAATACTAAATAATACTACCGATATTAGTTTCTTTGGCCACGGGATGATGATGATGAAGATGATTATGATGGTGTTGGCGTGGGAGATGGGCAGCAGCAACAACAAGGAGCAGCGGCAGCAAGCAGCAGCGTGGGCAAGGGAAGATGGGCAGCTAGGTGGCTGGCTGCTTGTGTGGGCAGCGAACTTGAGCAAGCGAGCAGCGTGGGCAAGGGTTCCGAGAGGCGAGAGCGGCTAGGGCAGCTGTGTGTGTGGCTGCTTGTGAGTTGGTATGTGTTCCTTTCCTCCGTGATGATAAGTCGTATATATAAGGTGAAGGAGCTAAGGTTATTCCTCATTCTTCTCTTCTAAGTTTCCTTTTCTCTTCCAAGCTTTCTTTTCTCTTCTAATTAGGAGTTCATAAAATAAAATTCATAAACTAAATATTTTATGACATATTATTTTTATGAACCGATTTCATATCTTTTCTAAAATTCTTGTCGCTAGCTAAAAACCCACTTTTAACGTCTTTTCTCTTCTTTCCCACTTTATTCGATCATTACCTATAAATAGACAAAATAGGATAAATTAGATAAAATAAACTAAATAATATAAACTAAATCACTATTAAAAATACGTATAAAATACGACTTAACAATAAAGAAAAATTACCGAAATTCAGGAGATTGAAATCACTAATTCCATTCACCAAGTATAAATTTGAAACAAATCAACAAAAATCATGCTCCACAACTCGCCAAATCTTCATCCAATAATTCCTAAAACATGAATAGTGTTATCATTAAGACATTTGAAAATTACAAAATTAAAGAGTGACATGGAGGAGAGAGAAAGTGGAGAAGAAGAGGTTCTAAATGGAAATGGAACTTATAGAAAAAGATACATCTCGTCTTCATCAAAAGGTTGCGATTGTAGCAAGTCATATTTGAGATCTAATTCAAGTCATATGTCAAAACCACTGTCAGATTTCATCCACCTAGGTCACAACTCAAAATATCAGTAGATTGAACATAAATATAAAAACAAAATTGAAACAAAACTTAAAAATCCATGAATCCTTCTAACTCAAGCTTCTTGGCCATTATTAGAGGCGGGTCCAACTTGATTCATGGATGCCATTGAAGCTGATGAAGAGATAGGGGAGGAGAGAAATACTGAGATGTAGGGAATGGAGAGATGAGAGAGAGAATGAGGAGAGACATTTTACAAATGAGAATGAGAGGGGATGGTGTGTAGGGGGATAGAAGTGTAAAAAGAATCTAGGGAGAGAGAGAAAGAGAGGATGGCGTGAGGGAGATTACAACTGTAAAAAGGTGGAGAGAGAGAAGGAGAGAGAGGGAAAGGGGATGGCGTGAGTGGGGGAAGCAGTTAAAGAAACTAGTAACAGAGTGAGAAAGAGAAATAATAAGGGGAGCAGGAGAGAGAGACGCTCGGTCAAGAGGAGAAGAGAGGAAAGGTTAACAAAAAAAATTAACATTTGAGATTAATGAGATAAATTAATCAAAGGATGAAAATCAGTTTAATCCCTACAATTAAGGGGAGAGAGGTCAACCCAACTTTCCTTTTATAATATAATAGATTAGACGATACCTTCTCCCCAACTTTCTATTTCTTTGATCCCTTGTTGCACCTAGTTTATATACTTCTATTTCAATAGCATAGTATTTGCCTCTCGTATGATGCAACTTGACTTTAAAACATCCCTAATTTCTTGCCAACGTGAGATATCATGAATAACAAAGTAGCAAACTCCACATCCTTAGGCATGAGTCGCTTTAAAATCGTGCTCATCCACCTTATTTAAATATGTGTTTACAATTTTAGAACTCTAGGAGGTTAAAGTCTTAAAGGGAGCATGAAAACACTAGCGTTTAGTCTTGTCTAATTAATAAATTAAATCCAACGTAATTCCCATGAAACTGCTTAATCAATACCTCCTTGCTAATGAAATAATAATATAAGCGTAAATAAACTTGAACAATCTTACCGATTACAATATACAATGTGAGAGGGTAGGTAAAATATAAACAACACATATAATAAATTATTCGTAGAATGTTGTAATAAGGCAATACATGCTAATCTTTAAAACTTCTAATGCTAAAGCAACAATAAAACATTTAAAGTAATATAATAATATTCTATTAAGGTGTAACTTGTAGTAGGTTGTTGAAAATAAAACTATATATTGTTATACGAATCTCTATGCTACTTTACCCTTCTTTGCTCAACTATTTAATAAAACATACACCCTCTCTTTATAGTTGTATGATATACCATCAACATCTTTCATCAAGGAAACATGACTAAACCAATAAAAAGTATGAGAAACAATTAAAACACATATGAAAGGCTTGAGCTTATATTTGTCTAGAATTTCACTGCTTCATAATACATTATGTCCCTGATCGTAAAACTAATAGATACATAGATAATAATGAACATGGGCACCTGAAGCTAGCACATTGCAATATGTAAAGACCTAATTTCTTCTACTACACAGCAAATTGAATGATGTCTACGACAACAAAGAAATCACTATATGAGTATAAAGTCTGTCTATTACTATTTTATAGCACAGTTGAAAGTATGATAGAAGATGCCAATACCGTAATGATCGAGCTAGAAGAAACACCATATATTTTCAAACTTAATGTACTGTATAAGGGATTTTCTTTGATAATTTAAATATTTTTTTATTGGACAGGTTAAATTTTTATTAAATCACTTTCATCACTTTTCTTCTGAAATAAATAATCTTACTAGGCAATCTTGACAATCTAACATAAGTGGTCAAATGCCTTACGCCTCCCAGTCATCACACGTATAAATAATCTAAATCCCAAACATAAACCATTCATCCAAATAAAAAAAGTATAAAAATAAAAAAAATGGTCTCATCTCATCTCCTCTCCCCCGTTTATGCCATCCTTCAATTTAATATTGGACAACCAAACATGAGCTACTATATTACTTTTTTTGGAGGGATTCATAAAAACAAGAAAAATATTCTTCACACTTTCAATAAAACCACACCGATTTTAAATCTCATACACTTTCCTATATATATAAATATATATATATATATATATATATATATATATATACTTATCCACCCCGTTCTCTCTCCTTAATCTTTATCCTAAACTTTTCTCCTTTTTTTCGTTTTGTTTATTAAATTTACAAAAATTGTTGTTGTTCTTCCTACTTTTTCTTCAATCAAAAATATAAAGTTTTCTTTAGCTTCATCACATGGAGACCAATAACTTCGCATTACCTCTTAATTTGTACCCAAAATAAATAAGACAAAAGAACTCAATGGATTAAATAACTAAACATCACAACACCCAAATTCGAACAAATGAAAATTTAAAAAAAAAAAACAAAAAGAATCAAAAGTTTTAGCAAATTCAAAATATTAAACAAAATGAAACAAAAAAATAGGGGACTTACCTAGTGAGAATTAGATGAGAGCCAAGGTTGATTTTTGAGATTAATAGGGTGCCAAAGTTAAACCTATTAATCCAAAAACAGAAACAAAATAAATGTTAAGCTTGTTGTACAACTACAAATTAAACCACTAGTTAAGCTTATAATAAACAATATACCAAGGGAAAGTAGGGATCGGATCCACGAGTAAAGATACTGTAAAAATCAAACTATCAATCTAATTAAACTAACTATTCTAGTTATTTACTTTGTAAAATTCAAACAAATCAAATTAACTACTAAATTTCTAATTTTAATTATGAGAAAAACTTATGAAATTATGCACTTTTATTTTGATAATCTAAGTACCTGTTTGGCCTAGATTATTTAGGAGTTTTTGGACTCTAAAATCAGAATTTAGGCCAAACACTACCCTCTTAAAAACTCAAAAATATTTTTTAAAAACACTTTTTATAAAAATTGGCTTAGAAACAGAAACCAAGATTTGTGGTTTCTGTTTCTAGCTTTTCGGGAAACGGAGGCGTGAAAAGCGGGGATTTTAAATGATTTTAGCATATTGACTAATCTACCCTTAGGGAATTGCATTATTTCCATTATTTTACCCACCAGTTATAAATTGTCTCCCTCTCTCTCCCTCTCTCTCTCTCTCTCTCTCCTGTCATCTCATGCCATACGCTTTTCATCTTTTTTCTATCTTCTTCCTTCTCTTTCTTCCGCCATTGTTGGTGTTGGCGTGAAAATACATCTCTTTCTTGTTCTTCCCTCTCTCTTTCTTGTCCTTCCCCTCTCTATCTTTGCGGATACAATCCGTACATCTCAAATTTGTTTCCACTAGTGCTTTACACTCTTTCCGGGTCTCTGTCTGTTTCTCAAATTGGAGTCTCTAAAATTCATCAAACTCCACCGGCAATTTCAACTCTTTTGGACAATTTTCGGCAAGGTATAGTAATTCAAATTTTTAAATTTCTACTTGTGCGTCGTTTGGTTAATCTTCTCAATTTTGTGATTTTATTTCGGGTCTTAAATTTTCTCTCTTTGTGAATGCTATCTTCTAATTGTTGGTGTTGGTGGTGGTGGAGGTGTTGGTGGTGTTGGTGACGGAAGGAGGAGAGAGAATCGGCAGACGAAGAAGAATGGGGATTGTTGGTGTTGGCGATTCCGGCGGCAAGGTCGAGGCGTGAGAGAAGGGACCTGAGTGAAGGGTCGCGATCGATGAAGAAGGTGATGAAAACGGTGCCATTCTCGACAAGGGTGCGGAAGGAGAAGATGAGCAGAGAGGATTGTTGTTGAGGGAGATTGTGGATCGGATGGAGAAAGAGGACCTGCGAGCACGAGAGGAAGAGGAAGAAGATGGGGAGTTTGAATTTGTTGTTCATTTATCCCCAGTCTAACTTTTTAACAAGCAACAAAAATTAGGGGACTCGCTCCAATTGTGCCCTTGTAAACTACACCAAAAGCCCCTCTTCCTATTTCTTCCTTGAAATTGTTTGTTGCCTCTTTTAGTTCTTGGTAGCCGATATCCAAAGTTTGGATATCCAAGTAGTAGTGTGCGTTGATTTACAACGTAAATGCATGTTATACATAAGCTCTTGTTCAAGTTTGTTGATTCCACTCCTCTCTTCATCAGCTTTATTATTCTCCTAGTTCAATTATGACCTATTTCAAAGCATCGGTTTGTTGATTTACAACAAGCTTGTTCTTGGGTTCTTAAAATCTTATAGAAAGTCAATAAGGCTAATGTATATTTGTATAGAAGTTGAAAGTTCATCAGCTGACATTGCCCATTTCTTGAAAAAAAAATCTAAAAATTGGAGTGGGATAAATGAATTTGGAACATTAGAAGATTACTGTTTTTTTTATCATTGATTGATATACTCCCCTTCACGTCCTACTTGGTGACATATTTGGTGTTTAGTAGTACTTGCTTCCTGCTATATCCACGTCCCGGACGGCCTCTGGATACAACATATGCCAATCGTGTGCTTCTTTGAGTGGCTCTACTTCATCCCCTGTACTCGTCAGATTTTCACGTATCCAGCTCGAAGTAATTCACATTCAAATTCATTAACCATCTCGATTAGTAATGTCCATTTGTTTGGCAGCCAATGAGTTGCAGTGAGACTAGGGGTAGGATGCCATCCATTGCTTCCAACATCGTGTATAAGAGCTTCACACAAGTAGGATGCCCGAGCAAATTGTCCGATTTTCTGCGAAGTAGCTAATTACTTCGAAATTGCAATGGCAACCTGGTGGATGCAATGTCAACCATGTTGATTAGCAAATGAATTTGGAACATTAGAAGATTACTATTTTTTTTTTTTTTATCATTGATTGATATACTCCCCTTCACTATAAAAACAATAAATTAAAATAAACTATAATTTTAATTTTAAAATATTAAAAAAATGAACTTTATATGCATTTTAACATCATTATATATAGCTCTTTTAATCTCTTATTATAGGGTCAATGATTATTGTACTATCGTATTATAGGATCAATGATCATTGTTGTTTACTTCTTTACTCAAAATTTTACTGAGTGATCTTCAAATTAGAAAATCAAAAATAATAAAAAGGAAGTATTTGGTTATTGGATTTTAGAGAGATTTTTGCCAAAATTAGTGCATTCGAATTTAAATAAGTTGTTTGTTTACTTTTTCAAATAACATTTTTATCCAAATTTGAAAAACTCAATCTATGAGATTTTTGAAAATTAATGTAACAAAACAACCTTATATAATGACTCTAGATTCCCTCCCCCTTTTTCTTTTAAGTGGTATCCATGATTACAAATTAGTTGAGATTATTTTATTTTATTTATTTTATTTATTTTATGTATGAATGAGACACATGAAGTTTTGGTGGCTTATTGTTTGCCACATAAAAATGTATAAAAAATTTACTAGGTTCCATGGTTGACACTAAATCTATAATATTATAATTGCTAATTTTTTTCTTAAATAATTTTTTTGGTTTTGATCTCACTTCAATTTCTACTAATTTACTTTACTTCAATCTCTACTAATTTACTTGCACAACATACATACTAAACTAATTTCTTCTTAAATGATTTTTTTGGTCTTGATCTAGATGGCTTCGATACCATCCGAAAAGAAACCAACTTTGTCGAAGAATGCTTCTTCTACTACGAATAAGGTTGGTAAACTTTATTAACTAATACATTTCTGTTTTTATTTGATATTTTAATCATTAAAGGAGTTTTTTTCCTAATATTATAGGGTAAACAACCATTAAATCTGAATGTTGTCACCGACATTTTATCGAGACAGCTCCATGCACAATCTAATCCATCGGTGCATGATCGAGCAAGTAATTTTATTATCATATTATCATATTTTTGGTAAGATATGGCGGACATTCACAATTTAATACCGACATATTTTTTGTATTTTGTTTATGTCTTCTTTATATAGCATTTGTTTTTTTAATCAATTTTCTCTTACATATTTATATCTCAACTCTTGTTAGATTGCTCATCAAAAACTTATGAAAGGACATTGTCAAACTTCTTGTCGCCTTTCGCCCGCACTATTAAGAAAGAAAAGGCAACTTGGGATCCCGTAGTAACGGAGATTTTCTATCAAATTTGTGCTCAAGAGGTTCATATTGGAAATAGACCAAATACACATTTCAATAAGATAAGATGGAATAATGTGGTTACAAAGTTCCAGCAAAGAAGTGGAAGGAAGTATGATTACATCCAACTAAAAAATAGGTGGGAAAATCTAAAAAGTCGAGTATAAGGCATGGAAAAAGTTGCTAATGGAAACCGGTTTAGGATGGGATCCGAGATAAAAATACTGTTGTTGCTGATGAATCTTGGTGGGAAGAAAAATAAAGGTTAGTATAACTTTCTAGTATTCTTAAAAAATATTATTATTTACCTATTAATTTGAAGAGCAAACCGACGTGTTTTAATTATTTTACTTATAGGATAATCCCGAGTATGCTAATTGTTGCGAGGGTGGTCCAAATAATTTAACGGAAATGGATATAATGTTTTCTAACACATTTGCAACTGGTGAACATTCATGGGATCCTTATACGTCACAAGTTAATGAAACAATTGAGATGGTGGGAGAAGAAGTGGAGAAAGAGGAGAATAGAGAAGGTGGTACAACGGTAAGGATTGAAGATAATGGAAATGCTGATTATGGGGGCCCAATATTAGTTTGGAAAACATTGAGATTGAGAACGTTGATTATGTTGAACAAGAGAGCAACAAGAAGAAAAAACATCTAGTTCTAAATAAGGGAGAGGAAAGACAACAAAGAATACTAAGTCAAAAGTAGGTACGGCTGCAAGTATGCAAAGTCGTTTGGATCGCATTATAGAGGCTGCAGAAAGTTGTGTCCCTCATCTTAGAGCTACTTCTATGTCAAGTGATCCTCCTGGGTGTAGCATGGCAGAATGTATGAAATTGCTAAAAGCTCTTCCATTTGTTGAACATGGTAGTGAGCTATACATGCTAGGTGCTCGCTTATTTATCAAGCGACAATATAGGGAGATGTTTATTGCATTAGAAGATGATGATGTGAGAGTTGCTTGGCTAGAGGATGAGCTTCAGTTAATAAAAGAAGGCAAACATACTTCGAGGCGTTAGTGCATTTTTTAAAAAATAAAATAAAATAATGCATACTATCAATTATGCAAAGATATTAGGTTTTTTTTTTCTATAGCGTGTTTTACTTACACTTAACATGTGACTTTCCATTATTTTGGGGAAACTTTTATAATTTTGGTTGTTATATATATTACGATGAGCTTGGATTTTTTTATTTGTGTTATATATATATATATATATATATATATATATATATATATATATATATATATATATATTCTCAAGTGATATGTATTTCATATTAAATTATTAATTGTTTTGATATGAAAATATTATACTATTTTTGTTAGGATGACATCATTGTTGATATAAATGAAATGGAAAATAATAGTAGTAAGGAAGATACAATGGATTATAATGACTCGAGGATGAAACCGAAGAAGATGAAATGGATGAGGACTACGAAAATGATGATGATGATCATGAAAAATGTTGCTTCAACATGAACTCAATAAGAGAATAATGGTTTTACTTGTGGCATTGGGAGCAAGCATTATGTACTCAATATTGTATGAAATACTTAATGAAGAGAAAGGTTAGAACTTCTATATGCTCCGGGTGGCAATTTGTCATTGAGGTGCTTAATACTCCCGGGGAAAATTATAAGATGTTTAGAATGGAGCCACATGTATTTGTTGGACTAGCAAAAATATTGGCGAGATAATTACGACTTACATCCAACCAGGACAATGTGCGCGGAAGAAGCATTGGCTATGTTTCTTTGGACTTGTGCTCATGGACTCTCAAATCGTAATGTTCAATCTAGATTTAAGCATTCGGAGAGACAAGAAGCGTAAAATTTGACGAAGTTTTGAAGTCTTTAATTGCATTTTCTAGAGATATTATACAACCACCTAATCGTCAATTTGAAGACATTCCGCACAAAATTAGAGATGACTATCGATTTTGGCCACATTTCAAAGGTGCAATTGGAGCTATAGATGGTACTCACATTCGTGCAGTCATAACTCCAAAAGAGAATGAAATCCCTTACATAGGTAGAAAAGGATATGTTACACAAAATGTGATGGCAATATGTAATTTTGACATGTTGTTTACCTTCGTTCAAGCTGGTTGGGAAGGATCTCGCACATGACACATGCATCCTTACTACGACATTGGAAAAGTACAAGAATTCAAATATATTTCCACACCCTCCGCAAGGTATGTGTTGTTTTACTTGTTCATGTGCATTAGTATTACATTGTGCAATTTCTTAGATTACATTTATTGAGTTATTTTTTTTGTAGGCAAATATTATCTTGTAAATGCAGGGTATCCAAATATGAAAGGATATCTAGCGCCTTTTAAGGGACCACAACATCCGTATCATATACCCGATTTTAGACGTTCTAGTCAACCTCCGACGGGATATTATGAATTGTTTAATTATGCACATGCATCTCTTAGAAATGTTATTGAAAGAACATTTGGGGTGTGGAAGAATAGATGGAGAATATTATTCGACATGCCAAGTTACAAATTTTCTACACGATGCAAAATTGTGGTTGCAACCATGACTCTTCATAATTATATTAGAAAATATGCCATTGAAGACGAAGAGTTCTATAAGTGTGATCAAGATCCCGATTATATGCCTTTAGTAGAAGGAGACGAGGAAGAGCGACAAAGCAATCAAACCGATTATTCACTAGAGCATGGTGGATCGTTGGATGATAATGATATGGCTTTTTTCGCAATAAAATTGCTATATCTCTAATGACTAGAAAATAATTGCCCTTTTTCTTATTGTCTCGACAAAAAGATTGAAGTACATTATTTTATAATATTTTTGTATTAAATAATTGATATTTTATTTCAATTCGCTCAAGGTTTTTATTTTTAATTTTATGTCTCGCTCAAGTTTTGTTGTTATAAAGAAAAATGAACAATCTCTTACTCTACCAAATAAATATTATCTTATAAAAAAATAAATATTAAATAATAATCATAATGTAAATAAAAAAACAATATCAAATTATATTATAATAATGTAGACAAAACTAGGCCAAACAACTTATTATTCAAAAATATTTTCATATAAATTAGGCCAAACATTTCATAACTTCTTCAAAAACTATTTTTAGAAAAACCGTTATTGAGTAACAAAAACAGTTTTTTATAAACCAGGCCAAACAGCACCTAAATTTGACAAAACTATCCTAATTAATTCTGGAAAATTCAAAACAGAAAATCAAATAAAAACTTAAACAGAAAATTAAAACATAGAATAATTCAGAATTAAATAACTAAAAATAACAGAAAATTATCTAATAATATAAATAAATATCCCAGACAGAATATAAAGTTTATAATAACCCAGAAATATTTTCTTATAATTTTTCAGAATAATTAAAACAGAAAACTAAAGCAGAAAATAAATAAATTCTAAAACAGAAAATTAAATAAATAAAATTATGCGCTAAATTAATTACGAAAATAAATACTAAAATTACCCAAAATAATAATACTAATTTTCTAAACCTAACCAGAACCTAAAAATATAAAAATAAAATTTAAAACCGAATTTACGAATTTATTTTACTAAAAACCTGCAGTAATTAAATTCAAGAATTAAATCTGAAAAAATATCAAATTAATTCCAAAAATTCTAAAATTTAATCACAGCACACTAGGACTCTATCTAAACGCTAAAAGAAAATAAAACACGAAAAATAACAAAAGAAACTATTTTTAAACTAATTTCTAACAAACTGACTAAAAAATAATAAAAACTGACAGAAAATTAATCTGAAAATTAAAATATATAAAGACTCAAAATAAAATTAAAATAAAATTACTAAAACTAACCTAAAATACTGATCTTGAGGGGGAATAATGAAATTGATAATAAAAGACTATAAATTTATAAATAAAAATTGACAAACTAAAGAAAATAACTAAAAAGCAAGCAAATAATTATCGAAGATATCAAATTTATAAAAACACTTAGTATAATCTATATCCACCATGCAAATTATTATTTATCATTAACACCCAAATTGATCTACCCATGAGCTAAACTGCAGAAGACAACCACTAGCGGATCTTCCCTGTTTTTCCTTAGTTATTAGTTTACTTAGGCCTATCCCTAATATAAACCCTACTAATATTGATAACCCTAGCACTAGCACTAGAATTTAATCAAATTATAGCATGAAGTATTAGAAAAACATCATCTATCACCTAATAACCAATCTACTAACAAATTGATTTAAGAAGGATCTATGATAATTTCCTAATTAAAAGAGATGGGTATGAGACATCCATGATTAACTAGGGTGATACTTATATCTAAAAGATCAAGCGATTACGTACTTAAACCTTTTAAACTATCATATGAATTTATATAAAACCAATTAGCGTGCACTCTAATTAATTAGACATAAAATCATAAATATTAAAATCAAATTATCATAGAATCATGGATCGAATCAATAAGACAATAAAGATCGAAACTTTGTTTTAAAATAAATAATTTAACATAGTTTCAAGTACGTTATACTAAGTATAAAAAGACTTACTTAAACATAATGTAATTTAAAATATGTAAACTAAATAAAACTAGCATCTTTAATACTAATCTAATAATAAAAATTCAATCTTTACTAGTAAACAATTACAATACTAAATAATACTACCGATATTAGTTTCTTTGGCCATGGGATGATGATGATGATGATGAAGATGATTATGATGGTGTTGGCGTGGGAGATGGGCAGCGGCAACAACAAGGAGCAGCGGCAGCAAGCAGCAGCGTGGGCAAGGGAAGATGGGCAGCTAGGTGGCTGGCTGCTTGTGTGGGCAGCGAACGTGAGCAAGCAGCAGCGTGGGCAAGGGTTCCGAGAGGCAGCAGCGGCTAAGGCAGCTGTGTGTGTGGTTGCTTGTGAGTTGGTATGTGTTCCTTTCCTCCGTGATGATAAGTCGTATATATAAGGTGAAGGAGCTAAGGTTATTCCTCATTCTTCTCTTCTAAGTTTCCTTTTCTCTTCCAAGCTTTCTTTTCTCTTCTAATTAGGAGTTTATAAAATAAAATTCATAAACTAAATATTTTATGACATATTATTTTTATGGACTGATTTCATATCTTTTCTAAGATTCTTGTCGCTAGCTAAAAACCCACTTTTAATGTCTTTTCTCTTCTTTCCCACTTTATTCGATCATTACCTATAAATAGATAAAATAGGATAAATTAGACAAAATAAACTATATAATATAAACTAAATAACTATTAAAAATACGTATAAAATACGACTTGATAATAAAGAAAAATTACCAAAATTCAGGAGATTGAAATCACTAATTCCATTCACCAAGGATAAATTTGAAACAAATCAACAAAAATCATGCTCCACAACTCACCAAATCTTCATCCAATAATTCCTAAAACATGAATAGTGTTATCATTAAGACATTTGAAAATTACAAAATTAAAGAGTGACATGGAGGAGAGAGAAAGTGGAGAAGAAAAGGTTCTAAATGGAAATGGAACTTATAGAAAAAGATACATCTCGTCTTCATCAAAATGTTGCAATTGTAGCAAGTCATATTTGAGATCTAATTCAAGTCATATGTCAAAACCACCGTCAGATTTCATCCACCTAGGTCACAACTCAAAATATCGGTAGATTGAACATAAATATAAAAACAAAATTGAAACAAAACTTAAAAATCCATGAATCCTTCTAACTCAAGCTTCTTGGCCATTATTAGCGGCGGGTCCAACTTGATTCATGGATGCCATTGAAGCTGATGAAGAGATAGGGAGGAGAGAAATAGTGAGAAGTAGGGAATGGAGAGATGAGAGAGAGAATGAGGAGATACATTTTACAAATAAGAATGAGAGGGGATGGTGTGTGGGGGATAGAAGTGTAAAAAGAATCTAGGGAGAGAGAGAAAGAGAGGATGGCGTGAGTGGGGGAAGCGATTAAAGAAACTAGTAACAGAGAGAGAAAGAGAAATAATAAGGGGAGCAGGAGAGAGAGAGGAAAGGTTAACAAAAAAATAATTAACGAGTTGAGATTAATGAGATAAATTAATCAAAGGCTGAAAATCAGTTTAATCCCTACAATTAAGAGGAGATAGGTCAACCCAACTTTCCTTTTATAATATAATAGATTAGATGATACCTTCTCCCTAACTTTCTATTTCTTTGATCCCTTGTTGTACCTAGTTTATATACTTCAATTTCAATAAAATGGTATTTACCTCCGTATGACGTAACTTGTCTTGAAAACATCCCTAATTTCTTGCCAACTGGAGACATCATGAATAACAAAATAGCAAACTCCACATACTTAGGCATGAGAGAGAGAATGAGGAGAGACATTTTACAAATGAGAATGAGAGGGGATAGCGTAGGGGGATGGAAGTGTAAAAGAATCTAGGGAGAGAGAGAAAGAGAGGATGGCGTGAGGGAGATTACAACTGTAAAAAGGTGGAGAGAGAGAGAGAGAGGGCGGGGAAAGGGGATGGCGTGAGTGAGGGATTGTAACACCCCAAAACACCCCTTGGGAGTATTACATCACCAGAGTTCCTTAAAGGAACTCCCAAGGCTTTTCCCGGTATTGATTTGGCTGTATAAACTCAACTAAAAGATAATAAGGGTGGTTTTCCAAAAGAATGTGAGATTTCCTTAAAATTTCAGCAGAGTTCTGTTTGTAATATGAACTATCTCATAGGCTTAAAGCCTTAAAACCCTGCATAACAAAGCATAATATAACTCAACGAGCCACACGCTCGGAGTATACAACTCAACGGCCACACGCCGGAGTTCAACCAATCATGCTGTAAAATTTAAAACAATCTAAATGGTTCATTACACATTTAGTACAACTATATGAACTAAATTACAAACTACAATATTGAGAAGTATAAGAAATGCCTATTCTTGACTTGAATCGCTCGGCACGCATCAAACAACAATCAGCGGAGTCCGAAACATGCTAAGGGTAAATCATGCTTCGAAGTGTACCTGCAACACTAGGGAGGGAAAGGGGGAATTTGTGGGGTGAGCAATAAACCACGGGCTCACTGGAGTCTTACACCCTTAAAATGGAAATTCTTTAAACATAATACTCATAATAATGAAATCGGTGAAAGCGTAATAACATAATACAAATCTAGATATTTTCAATGAAAAGATCACGGCTCTTTAATCACTTAAAAGCACAACTTCACATTCATAGACAATTCTTTTGGGGTTGAATCAACTTTTCCGGGCCTTCGAGGATTCGAACTAGCACTTCTTTCGTCTCGTGGCGCGACCCCGACAAAAAGGCTCCTGGGACCTATCTTCGGAAGTCTCGGAGCGGGCATCCCGCCTCTGCAGGACCCCCGTTAGAACCCTTCCCTGAAAGTTTCTAGCTGGGCATCCCCGGCTCGAACCCTTCGATATGCTAAACGATCCGTAGCCTGTCGATTCAAAACTCTTTGCACATACTCATTCATCACATTCACTTCACAGCCTTTATCAAATCGATTTGATATCAAGGAAGGCATGACACCACGTGTCACCCTTATAAATTCACTTTCTCAAATAAGTTTTACTTCTTTAAAACACATTCACGTTTGAAAGGCAATTCGCAAGAAGTTGCATTCAAGTATCATCTCACGTAAAATACAAAACTTCTTTCAAAACTACTTTTGAGTATCACGTAAAGAAATCACTTAACACGAATAGCCACCATTCAAAACAAGCAATCATTCTCGACTCTTTTCCAACTATATCTTTCTCAATCCCTCACTTTAGTATGATTAATCTCCATTTCCCGAGTCACAGTAACCACATGCAGATATCACTTAAGTTAACGTTTCAATTCGTCACAATTCATTGTCTTCACCTCGATTCCTCACTTTATGTCTCTACTTTGTGAACCCACTTTGTTTGCTCACGTCTCAACTTTCCCCAACTCCCTGTCTTTACTCCAATTCCTCAACTTAACCTTACCATTCCCTGCCTCAAATTCCCGTTCTATATCTCTAACTCATTACTTAACTCGTGCTCGTCCGTCCTTAGTTATGTAACTCTTAATCACTTTTCATTATTCAGTTTCGTTAGCCTTGCTTATTTTCACGCTCGCTTCAACCTTGAAGATTTAATTATCTTTTGAACCCAATTATCCCAATACTCCTTCACTTCTCACTCCCATGCCCCAATTGTGCATTACTCAATACAATTTCATATTCCTCTTTACACCTCACTCATTATTTCCCGATATTAGTAATCATTTCTTAACGCTGAAAATTTAATAAATCTTCAAGGCTCAATCTGAAATATTAATTCATAATTTATGCCCAAACCCTAACGTCCCCACCCTCAATTGACCGAATTCTCGATATGACTCAATATACCCAAGCAATATAACTCCGTCTCGGATTCCCGATTTCCAATTCGGACCTAAACAACTACCGATTCCTCAAGACTCCTAATTCTACTTTTAGTAACTAGTAAACTCATTCAATAACATATATGTTCAATATTCACAATCATATTCAACAATCACGATAAACTCATTTGGATTTCGAAATTACTAATAGTTTAGAGTATAAGACTACCCACCTCGGATTCTCGGGTTTGGAATTGATCGAATTTCTTGCTATCTCTCGCTCTGCGTTTGGTTTCGGGGACTCTCGCTCCTCGGTCCGGCCGTCACGTGTTCGTCGCCGGTCTTTCCCTCTTGCCGCCGTTGCTTTTCCCTGGTCCCCGGCCCTTGGACTCTCTCTCGTGTCCGCCTATGTTTCGAGTCCTTCTTCCTCCCTCACTCGTCCCAGCCTCTCGCTCCCCTTCCCTTCGCTCGCGTCACCGGCCGCCACTTTCGAGGTCTACGGTGGTCGCCGCCACCCTTGGTCTCCTCGACCCTCGCACCGCTCGTCCTCTCTCTCTCTGTGCGTTCTTGCGGCGGTGGCCCTCTCCTTCTCTCGCTCCTCCGTTTCCCTTGCGTGTGCCGGCCAACTTCCCTCCGTTCGCCTCTCGGCTTGCTGGCCTCCGACCTTGACTTCAGGTCCCGCGCACCCTCTCTCTCTCTTTCTGGTCCTCCCTCTCGCGTTTCCCTTTCCTTTTTCCTCTCGCTCGGGCCTCCGAGCCCCCTTCTTTACATGGCTCTCTCTCCACCACTTAATTGGCGGTTAATGATCCTAAGTGGATCCCAACTTATCTTTTTCATCTCTTCATAATTCAGCTAAAGTAATCACCAGCCCATATACGACAAGTCCATATCTCCTCCCTTCCGGCCTCTTACGTTGCTGCGTCCTAACTTATTTTAATACGCCGACCACGACAATTTCTAATCACCCAACAGTTTAGCTCGGATAAAAAGAAGGCAATTTCCTTGATTTAGTTTATTCGATAGTAGCTTCCAAAAGAAATTTTAAAGTAATACGCCTGGTCGTAAATTAAATCAGTCGCTCACCCCCTAGATGCATGGCATGTTACTCAATAATTTTATACTTTTCAATTGCTTTTCTTTAAAATTTCGGGTATTACATTTCTCCCTCCTTATAAGAATTTCGTCCTCGAAATTCATAGTGAGTAGCGTCCAGCTACAAACACTCAAATTAGTCCAAGCTGCCCATACAAGTGTTACTGAGCTCGAACTCCGATTTACAAAGGCACTTAGTCTCGTTCAGTGGTCAATGAATTCTAGCCTCCTTTCTACCAACTTTTCGTGCGTCTACTCACTCTATTATGGGCCCGAGGAGCAAATCGCACTCAAAAGGGCAAAAAGTTGGCTTGGAGGTTGCGATCCCGTCACTTATCTTACATTGAACCCTAATGCCTCCACCAAATCCTTACGTAATCAACACATTAACTAGGCACACGTATAGTTCAAATATCTCTCACCACCTTGTAGCTCCTTATCTTCCATAAACTTAAGCAAACTCTATGGCCAAGATAGTGGGATGGCTAGTTCAACGAATTATCTCGTGATGCATCACTGGTCAAAGTAGTAAGGATGGCACACATACTAGGCAAGTAACGCCACCAAACAGGAAGTAGAGAGAGCTCGGAAATATAAGCAAAATGCCAAAATTTGAACCAAGTCAAACTTGAGAGGCAACCAAACTATATGTGATCATATCTAGCATCACAAGATCCTTAAGCAACTCTTGGTAACTACGATAAGTAGTAGGGAGTCCTCATGTTATTCTTTCACCTCTATGGGAGTTAAGATCTAACCTAAGATCCTTTTGTAAATCTTAAAGTATCTCATCCCCAAGCACTTATAGTCGCTCCCGTGAGCACTAGTAAACACAACGAACTCCAAGTAAGGTATGGGAGTGATAGAGCAACTTCTAAACTTCCCTTGTACGAGACACTCCACCTACAAGATCATGATCATGCCCAAAGTTTATAAAGAACCCAAAGAAACTACTTCCAATTTCGACATTTCGATTACCCACAAAGAATTGCCACATGTAAACTCAAAGTGATGGAGGGTATGATTCCCATATTCATCAATCAATTCCTCTTAATAAAATAGTTAAGTCAAAGGAACTCAAATGGTGGAAAGTATAACCTTCAATGTGATTCTCTTAGCTCCTTCTAGCCTCATGCTCGCCTTATTCTAGACCTTTCCCACAAGTTTCTCAAATTCGAACTCATAGATGGATCTCCATAACCGTGACACCCTATGTTTGGTTGACCCAAAACCTTAGATGGAAGTAGAGTAAATCACTAAATCAACTGTTTCTCCAATCATAACTCCCAAATGAACTCCAAGGATACCTTCCAACACACCCAAACACACATGCACTTCAAGCAAAATACCAAGTTTAACATTCTCGGTCATGAACCCAAATATTATTATCAAGAAAGCCAATTCCATCAACGATACGACGAACCTTTCACGATGTATTTCCCATTAATTTCCTCTCCATGGCCTCTAATTCTTACTCATAACTTCCAAAGGTACCCACCTATGAGTATTTCCAGTAAATATGCAAGTATCCCTCAACACTCGGGGTGTTCGGTCCCATCTTATTCACCGATGTGACATCTCAATTCATTCCTTAGTGACAGCTCCCAAAGGCAGCCTCTATACCTAAATCAACAAACGGAGTCAAGAGTCTCCAAGTATACTTCACTTATGCTAATGCGTCGTATGTCTTCCCTCTTCCCATCTAAAATTAACTAGACACTCTCTAAACTCCTTGGAACTACGTATATAAACAATCGATACCTAATCGAATACTCGCATGCTTCTTAGGGGTAGAATTCCTAAGTCAACAAACGATTCGAAGTCACACCAAGAAATCAATAAATACGGAAGGGAAATAAAAATTCAGCCACACACCCAGATCACATACATAGCACGCATGAGTCACTCACACATATAAGCACATAAGTTCACGATTCGGATCACTAAACTCATCCTCTAGCTAATCACATAAGAATTCGAATCAATGAAGTCCTAAGGTAGAGGTTTCTGATTAAGGACTCAACGAAATCAACGAGTAGTGCACCGAAGTAAGGTTTCGGTCACACTTACTCACACAATTAGCACACACAAGTCACGTGCACATTACCCCAATGGGCGGTATACAATCAACTAATTCAACTAAGTCAACGAGGTAGTCACCTATAAGGCAGAGGTCTAACTTAAGGGCGCACATATGTCGGCTACAAATAAAGCACATAGTCACATAACAAGGATCCTAGACGGCTATATGCAATGCAAACTTAAGGTAACCAAAATCTATGCTCTAATACCATTTTTGTAACACCCCAAAACACCCCCGGGAGTATTACATCGCCGAGTTCCTTAAAGGAACTCCCAAGGCTCTTCCCGGTGTTGGTTTCATTGTCTAAACTCAACTTAAAGATAATAAGGGTGGTTTTCCAAAAGAATATGAGATTTTCTTAAAATTTTGGCAGAGTTCCGTTTGTAATATGAACTATCCCATAAGCTTAAAGCCTTAAAACCCCGTATAAAAGCATAATATAACTCAACGAGCCACACGCTCGTAGTATACAACTTAACGGCCACACGCCGGAGTTCAACCAATCATGCTGTAAAATTTAAAACAATTTGGTACAACTATATGAACTAAATTACAAACTACAATGCTGAGAAGTATAAGAAATGCCTATTCATGACTTGAATCGCTCAAGCACGCATCAAACAGACAATCGCGGAGTCCGAAATATGCTAAGGGTAAATCATGCTTCGAAGTGTACCCGCAACACTGGGGAGGGAAAGGGGGAATTTGTGGGGGTGAGCAATAAACCACGGGCTCACCGGAGTCTTCCACCCTTAAAATGGAAATTCTTTAAACATAATACTCATAATAATGAAATCGGTGAAAGCGCAATAACATAATACAAATCTAGATATTTTCAATGAAATTTCTTGCAATGAAAAGATCACGACTCTTCAATCACTTAAAAGCACAATTTCACATTCATAGACAATTCTTTTGGGGTTGAATCAACTTTTCCGAGCCTTCGAGGATTCGAACTAGCACTTCTTTCATCTCGTGGCGCGACCCCGACAAAAGGCTCCTGGGACCTATCTTCGTGAAGTCTCGGAGCGGGCATCCCGCCTCTGCAGGACCCCCGTTAGAACCCTTCCCTCGAAGTTTTTAGTCGGGCATCCCCGGCTCGAACCCTTGGTATGCTAAACGATCCGTAGCTCTGTCGATTCAAAACTCTTTGCACATACTCATTCATCACATTCACTTCACAGACTTTCTCAAATCGATTTGATATCAAGAAAGGCATGACACCACGTGTCACCCTTATAAATTCACTTTCTCAAATAAGTTTTGCTTCTTTAAAACACATTCACGTTTGAAAGGCAGTTCGCAAGAAGTTGCATTCAAGTATCATCTCATGTAAAATACAAAACTTCTTTCAAAACTACTTTTGAGTATCACGTAAAGAAATCACTTAACACGGATAGCCACCATTCAATACAAGCAGTCATTCTCAGCTCTTTTCCAACTATATCTTTCTCAATCCCTCACTTTAGTATGATTAATCTCCATTTCCGAGTCACGAGTAACCACATGCAGATATCACTTAAGTTAACGTTTCAATTCGTCACAATTCATTGTCTTCACCTCGATTCCTTACTTTATGTCTCTACTTTGTGAACCCACTTTGTTTGCTCACGTCTCAACTTTCCTCAACTCCCTGTCTTTACTCCAATTCCTCAACTTAACCTTACCATTCCCCGCCTCAAATTCCCGTTCTATATCTCTAACTCATTACTTAACTCGTGCTCGTCCGTCCTTAGTTATGTAACTCTTAATCACTTTTCATTATTCAGCTTCCGTTAGCCTTGCTTATTTTCACGCTCGGTTCAACCTTGAAGATTTAATTATCTTTTGAACCCAATTATCCCAATACTCGTTCACTTCTCGCTCCCATGCCCCAATTGTGCATTACTCAATACAATTTCATATTCCTCTTTACACCTCACTCATTATTTCCCGATATTAGTAATCATTTCTTAACGTTGCAAATTCAATAAATCTTCAAGGCTCAATCCGAAATATTAATTCATAACTTATGCCCAAACCCTAACGTCCTCACCCTCAATTGACCGAATTCTCGATATGACTCACTATACCCAAGCAATATAACTTCGTCCTGGATTCCCGATTTCCAATTCGGACCTAAACAACTACCGATTCCTCAAGACTCCTAATTCTACTTTCAGTAACTAGTAAACTCATTCAATAGCATATATGTTCAATATTCACAATCATATTCAACAATCATGATAAACTCATTTGGATTTCAAAATTACTAATAGTTTAGAGTATAAGACTATTCACCTCGGATTCTCGGGGTTTAGAATTGATCGAATTTCTTGCTCGTCTCCGCTCTGCGTTCGGTTGCGTTTGGTTTCGGGGACTCTCGCTTCCTCTCGCTTCGGTTCGGCGGTTCCGGTTTCCGCCGCCCTCGCTCCGGACCTCACGCGTTCGCCGCCGGTCTTTCCCCTTGCCGCCATTGCTTTCCCCGATCCCCGGTCCCTTGGACTCTCTCTCGTGTATGCCTCTATTTCGAGTCCTTCTTTCTCCCTCGCTCTATCCTAGTCTCTCGCTCCCCTTCCCTTCGCTCGCATCGCCGGCTGCCACTTTCGAGGTCTACGGTGGTCGCCGGCCACCCCTCGGTCTCCTCGACCCTCGCACCGCTCGCCCTCTCTTTCGTGTGCGTTCTTGCGGCGGTGGCCCTCTCCTTCTCTACTCCTCCGTTTCCCTTGCGTTCGCCGGCCACCTTCCCTCCGTTCGCCGCTCGGCTTGCCGGCCTCCGACCTCGGCTTCGGGTCCCGCGCACCCTCTCTCTCTCTTTCTCGGTCCTCCCTCTCGCGTTTCCCTTTCCTTTTTCCTCTCGCTCGGGCCTCCGAGCCCCCTTTCTTTACTCGCTCTCTCTCCACCGCTTAATTGGCGGTTAATGATCCTAATTTGATCCCAACTTATCTTTTTCATCTCTTCATAATTCGACTAAAGTAATCACCGGCCCATATACGACAAGTCCATATCTCCTCCCTTCCGGCCTCTTACGTTGTTGCGTCCTAACTTATTTTAATACACCAGCCACGACAATTTCTAATCACCCAATAGTTTAGCTCACATAAAAAGAAGGCAATTTCCTTGATTCAGTTTATTCGACAGTAGCTTCCGAAAGAAATTTTAAAGTAATACGCCCTGTCAGTAAATTAAATCGATCACTCAACCCCCTAGATGCATGGAATGTTACTCAATAATTTTATGATTTTCGACTTCTTTTCTTTAATATTCCGGTATTACAGGGAAGCGGTTGAAGAAACTGGTAACGAGGGAGAAAGAGAGATAAGGGGAGCGAGGAGAGAGACACTCGGTCAAGAAGAGAGAGAGAGAAAAGGTTAAGAAAAAAATTTAACAGCTTGATATTAATGAGATAAATTAATCAAAGCCTAAAATTCAGCTTTAATCCCTATAATTAAGGAGAGAGAGGTCAACCCAACTTTTCTTTTATAACATAATAGATTTCACCTTTTAGTAATTTGAAATTTATTTTTCAATTATTAATCTACTTTTCCGACGATAGTGAATTTGTTTTTTTTTTTCTTTAATTGCGCCTTTAAACATATATTTTATAAAACTCTTTCAATAATACAATAAAAAATATTATAATAATTCTTTTTAGTCACTGTTAATATAACTAATAATTAAGTATACTAAGGCTTACTATTTTTCCCACACTTATTAAATCTAAAAATTAAAAAAAAACCTATAAAATTCTTAATTTTCTCCCCAAACACCATCTAAGTATAGTAGTCCAAATATGGAATGATACATTATTTTTAGTAGTGTTTATTTCTGTACTTTTCTATTTATTTTTTCTCTTTCTATTCGTTTATATATATTTTTTTTATATGTGTTTTTAGTAACTTCAAACATACCATTAATAATTAAATCATGTGGCAACAAAATTTACAAGACCTTAAATTATACAAGAGTGGGGAGTCAATGGTAAGGGGCACAATGACGGGGAGAGAGAGACGGTGTGAACATTTGGCATTAATCACGACGGCAAAATCCTTCAGACTTGTTGCCCCTAAAATTGACAGCGTAGTGGAGTCTGTTATTTATCAATTAAGACCACATGACGGGGAAGAGGAGGGCTTCAACATTTGTCAATTACCAAAATGGCAAAATCCCTAGGACTTTTTGATCTATTTGACAGCGACTCTCACCTCTCAGCTCAACTTCAAGCCGGCCGCAAAGCTAAAGAAAGTACAACTCGCTCTCTCCCCTTCTCTCTCTCCCTCACTAACTAAGACGCCGTCGTTTACATGGGGCTCATAATGCACATCACACTCCTTCACGCATGTTAACAAGAACCATCAGCAGGCTACGCGACAAAATCAGAGGAGAGAGAAAAACGGGAAAGAGAGAGAGGGTGGGAGATGAGCTTCCCTCATCTGCTAAGCAGCCCATCATTTTAAGCAACGTGGACGGCTGAGATCCACCCAAATAGCAGAATTTGATTGGCTGTAATCGCATCAAGCGCTCCTACTACACTGTGACTGGTCCACGTGCCCTCTGTAATGGGCCCCATTATATTAAAAAAAGGTGACGGGATAAAATGAAAATGAGTCTCTCTCGCTTTTTAAAAAGAGAAGAAGAAACTAGACAGCCGACACTTGTCGCCTCCATCAAAGCTCTCCTCTCTCCTCTCTCCTCTCTCCTCTCTCCTCTCTCCTCTCTGTCTTTCCTTGCCAAGCAGCGGCACGCAGTAGGCGTAGCAGCCAAGAGACAAACAGCCCAGCCCACTCCTTTCAACTGAGAGATTTTTTATTTTCCCCCAACAAGATTTTCGCTACTGGTAAATAAAAGAATAAACGTTTTAAATTTTTCTTTGATTTTGTTTCTCCTGGAATTCCCCCTCCCCCTTTTCTTCTCCTCATCGCTTTTTTGTTTCCTTTCTGAATCAGTTCGCTTTCCTTATTCTTTGTTCCTGTTTGATATAATGGAGACTTTCTTGAATTTTAGGAGAATTTGTATGATGAATTCCTTTTCCTTTTTTATTTGCAAGGATATTCTAAATTGTTGTTAATTATTTCTGTGAGTATGTTGGACTTAATTTTTACTGGGATGCCTGATTTTGGGTCAATCTGATCTGGGAATTGTAGCTTGTTTATGGTAGCTAATGATTCGATTGAAACTATTCCATTTACTTTGATCTTTCTGTAACTGAGAAATGCCCTAAACTCTGATCTTTTGTTTGTCTTATTTTAGATTTTTTGCTATTCTAATGCACAATCTGATTCTGTAACCCCTCCCTTTTGTTTTCTGTATCTGCAGGCTTCAACTGCACAATAGTTGAGGCGCAATTATCCAGGAGCGCATATCCTTCGTCTCATCAGATTTGGGAAATTGGGTATAATAGAAAGTTAGGGGATGGGGAGTAATCTGAACTTTAAGAATTTTGGGAACGAGCCACCAGGGGATGGGAGCGGTAGACCACCGGGTAATTACTCTCTGACGAGACAACCATCGATATACTCGTTGACATTTGATGAGTTTCAGACTACACTTGGTGGGATGGGAAAGGATTTTGGGTCAATGAACATGGATGAGTTGTTAAAAAACATTTGGAGTGCTGAAGAGACTCAATCTATGGCAGCAGCTGCTGCTGCTGCTGCAGCAGCTGTCGCGAGTAGTGGTCAGGATAGTGGAAATCAGGGTGGGTATTTGCAGAGACAGGGTTCACTGACTCTGCCAAGGACGCTAAGTCAGAAGACAGTTGATGAGGTCTGGAGGGATATAGCCAAGGAGTTTAATGGTAAGGATGGGACAACTGGATCAAGTGTACCACAGAGACAGCAGACTTTGGGAGAGATGACTTTGGAAGAGTTTTTGGTGAGAGCTGGGGTTGTCAGGGAAGATGCCCAATTACCTGGAAAGCTTAACCCTGGTGGGATTTTTGGAGACCTAACACGTGGTAACAATAGCAATAATACTACTGGTTTTGGGATTAACTTTCAGCAGCCGGGCCGAGGTGTTGATTTGATGGGTAATCGTATTGCTGATAGTAATCATCAGATGACGCTTCAGTCAACTAATTTGCCCTTGAATGTTAATGGGGTAAGAACTTCACAGCAACAGCCCACACAGTCACAGCTGCCTCAGCAGCAGCAACAGCAGCAGCCGCAGCAGCAACAGCCATTATTTCCTAAGCAGGCTGCTGTTTCTTATGCTTCTGCAATGACGCTACCTGGTGGCAGTCATTTAGGTAGTCCAGGAATTAGGGGTGGCGTCATTGGGTTAGCTGATCCCGGAATTAACAGCAATCTGGTCCCAGGTGCTGTGTTGCCAGGTGGAGGAATGGGCATGGTTGGGCTGGGAGGTGGTCCAATTGGTGTTCCTGCTGGATCTCCTGCAACTTTGTCATCCGATGGTCTTGCAAAGAGTAATGGAGATACATCCTCTGTCTCACCTGTTCCTTATGTGTTCACTGGAGGTCTTAGGGGAAGAAAATGCAATAATACTGTGGACAAAGTTGTTGAACGAAGGCAGAGGCGTATGATAAAGAACAGAGAGTCTGCTGCAAG
The DNA here is from genome assembly GCA_021018815.1 of Talinum fruticosum. Classification (NCBI taxonomy): domain Eukaryota; kingdom Viridiplantae; phylum Streptophyta; class Magnoliopsida; order Caryophyllales; family Talinaceae; genus Talinum; species Talinum fruticosum. The sequence continues at coordinate 1,130,705 of JAITYX010000003.1, read as the reverse complement.
GTCACGGGCGCGTAAGCAGGTGACTATTTATCTTTTGTTCAACTATAAGTAAAATTTTACTCGCACTTATATGATCCTCAAGTTTTAAAAGGTCTTTTTGCGACCTTCTTCTGTGGGTTTACTTGTGTTCCGAAATTGAAACTCATGAACTACGTGTTGACTGTGGAGTAACTTTGTGCATCCCTCTTTGTTATCCATTATTTTACAACACATGTCATTTTGATCAAAGCTTTTAATTATCTGATGGGAAAAAGACGAAACATTAGGGACCATTTCAAATTTAATTAGGGCCCTGAGCTTCTGGTATCCTTGTTTGATCTTGTTTCTATGGTGTGCATATTAGCATATGTTTCTCCTATTTGTATTTAACCCAATCAGTGAAGGTTTAGATTGAGTTAGTTTAAAATATTCTCAAACTTCGATGTTTATGATGTTTTGAGAACTTTAGGACGTGTGAGGAAAAGCTTCCCATCATAGTTCTTTGTTTCTTTATCAGAGTTCTTTGTTTCTTTCTCAAGCAGCAAAGAAAGAGAACTGTATTGCACTCACTTTACTTGAGCTCGTATTTAAGCTAAATACCTTGATTGTACTTTTAATTCATTAAAGGATTCGTCATACTCTCCCTTTTCATTCTTGGGGTCCTTCGTTTGGGGAGATGAGCTGTTTGGATTCGAATGAAGTGTTCTGATGAACTGATTCTGCTTAAGATGTTGATATAAACATGGGCATGTGGGACAGAGAATCATTTAGGCAAATTTTTATTCTCATGTAACACGTGCTGAAGTTGCTGTCCCATTCATAAATCTGGCAAGCTGTCTCGTCCCGAGAACCTGAATTCCTTTTTGTGGACATGAAACTTCTTTGTTGCTTTGAGCAGCAGGTCATTTCATTAGCCTCTCACCAATAAGGATATGAGAGGACACTAATGTCAGTTGAACAAAACATGATATTTAATCCAATGGCTATAGAATGGTATTTTTGGCTGAATCTGTCACATTATTTTCTTGCTGAACTCTTGTGTCTTTGTTCCTAGGCATACACTATGGAGTTGGAGCAGGAAGTTCAAAAACTAAAAGAGGAGAATCAAGAATTAAGGAAGAAACAGGCGAGTGCTTCACTTTTTAGCCGTGCTTATTCCTGAAATTTATTGGTGGCCGCAAATTATGACTTAGCTATTCTTGTTTGACTGCAGGCAGAGATTATGGAAATGCAGAAAAATCAGGTACAACCACATGCTACTTTCAGTCTAGTTAAGTTGACTTTTGACTTGGTGTAGCTATTTATTTATTTTTCTCAATGTCACAAACAAGATAAAGGATAACTAAATTCCTTGATACAGGCGGATTAGTTTTAAGCTCAGCTGGTAGTAATAAAAGAGATTCAGTTGTTCTCTGAATGCTTATTTCTGTGATTTTAACTTAGGAATTTGCCTGACCAAAGGCTATTTTTGAACTGTTACTATTCATCATGTTTCCTTCAATTTTTTGACACAATCCCCTCCTAATTTGGAGAGTTATAAATGTAGGTGGCAGCAGAAAGGCTATCTAGTGTGCAGCCTTGTTACTAAATCATGTTCCAGTAGGTAGAACTATGTTTGATGTATTTAGATGTTACACATATTAGACGGGTGGGGAACCACTATAGCCCATTGTGTAGCTAGGTTGCTCCCTTGAAGCACGGGGGTGAACATGTATGGCCCGTTAATTTTCAGCAGGAACTTCAAAACCTTATGATATATTAATGAAACCCCCATTTTGTTTTTCAAAAATGTTGCAGTAGGTAGCAAATATCTCATCTGCATTTTATCTTCCGTATTTATGGTGGGAAAATTTGGACCCTGTTTGAGCTTCTCCACTACATGTGTTTGATTACAGGTTATGGAGATGATGAACGCACAATCAGGGCCCCGAAAAGGCTGAGGCGAACACAAACTGGACCATGGTGAGAGAACGATATGGAGATAGTTGCAGTAGGTGGGTGTAAATATTTGTGGAAAATCGAAGCTTTTTCTTATGCTTGATAGACGAGTACTTGTATTTAGGTCAAGAAACTTGCAATTTTTATAAATTCTGGTTGCTCCTCCGAACATCACGGCTAGGTAGAGAAAGAGGAAGCATGACATATGATCCCATTAGATACCGTTGGATATGTAGTTTTATGGCATGTCCAGTTCTCTTGTCTGGGTTTGATGATAGTTCTATACACGGCGCTAAGCCTCTTTGATTTTGTACTGGGTCTTTGTTAGTTTCTAGACTTTGGGAATAGGACTTGTAGACTGACAAAAGTTGATTTATCTGTAAACTATAAGATGCATGGAACGATAATTATCATGAATTGGATATGTCCATTAGCATGGATTCAACAAAGTGTTATTGGTGTTTGTCTAAATTCACTTGGCTAGGGCTGTGACAAGAGAGTCATGGTAACAATTAATAGTATGAATACAATTTTCTTGGGTCTTCCCCTATTTTTGCTTTAAACCAAAGTGAGGTGAAACTCAATTAATGACACGCAGATTTCCCCTATAAGATAGTGCGTAGATATTAGAACATCATCGGTTTGAATGATTATGAATTAAAGAAAATGTCTCACTAAACAATTGATGTTTTGTTGGATGATAAAAGTAAAAATGCTACTAAGGGCATGCTTAAAATGGTATATAAAAATGATTAGAATAGTAAATATAATATAAATGAACAAAAACAAATAAAATTGAGTAAAAATAAACATAAACGATAATAATAAACTAAAAATGAATTGTTTTAATAAAAATGAACAGAAATGAATATAAATGAATAGAAGCCATAAAAATAGGTGTCGATATATATATGTAAATTTAAAGAGAACTTAAAGCTTGTAAATTTTATTGGCGGAAATATCTTATGATAAGCTATTACAAAAGGTTGATGTATTATGTAATTAGACAAAAAATTATACCCCTAAATTGCAATGTAACTATTTACAGACTCCTCGGGTATGAAAAATTATTCCTATGTAACCTAAATTATGATGTAATTATTTATACGTCCCTCAAGTGTGAAAACTACTCTTAGATACCCTTACTTTTGGTGTAATGTTTTTACAGACCCACAAGGGTTCCTAATATATGAAAAGTCTATTTTATCCTCGGTGAATCCCGTGAAATATTGAACCAAAGAGTCTTAAAATATTTTTTTATGTCAAAAACCCCTAATCTCTGTTTGTTGATTCGTTGATTCGTTCTACTCTCCTCTTTTCCCTATTCATTCTACCTTTCTTTTTTGTTTGTTTTGCTCTCTTCTATTCTCTCGTTCGTTCTTCTCTTCCCCCAATTTTCAAGTTCGTTCATTTTACTCTCTCCTCTCTTCTTTGTTTACCCTCTCTGTCTATCGCTTTCTCCCATCTCTATCTTCTTCTCTTTCCCATCTTTGTCTGTTTATTCGTCCTCTCTCTCCTCTCGTGTGTGTGTGTGTTTGTGTGTGTGTGTGTGTGTATTTTACAAATGCTACTACATTTTATTTCAATAAAAGTAAGTTGAAGCATAAATATCTCGAATTACCAAATTTTATTATCTTCACATTCACATGATTATACTAAAGGAGATAAACATCACATTTCCAATTTTAAGTTAAAATAATTGAAAAATTAATTGTAAAAGTCACAATATAAAAAATTATAAATTTTGTGACTACAAAATGTTCTTTACATGTATTCTATGCTAAGAGAACTGGTCCGATAATTGACTCATTTAGTAAAGTGGGTCAATGGTTTGATTAGTCGATTTTTAGTTCGGATTAGACTGGTTGGCATGATTGATGATTGAATCGGATAAGACCAGTCAAATCCGGTAAGATATATATATATATATATATATATATATATATATATATATATAGAGAGAGAGAGAGAGAGAGAGAGAGAGAGAGAGATCCATATTCAATCCATATTTTAAAAATATATGGGCTTTTTAAAGAAAGCCCATCTAAATTTGAACTTAAAAACCCTAATACGTTGGGAGAGAGAGAACTAGAGACATGATAAGTGAGAGAGTAGAAACTTCATTTTCTACCTTTAGCACCTCTGTAAAATTTATCTTCTACTCCTCTTCTTCTCCTCCAGTTGTTGAGCCGTATTTACCCCTTCTCCTTTATCTTCTACTCCTCTTCCTCCTCCATGAATGAATTTCGAATGTTGTCTCCACTAGTAAGAGGAAGTTTGAGAATACTTCATTGGGGGCAAAGAATCCATGGAAAAATCAACCATTGATTGATGAAGCTTTAAGTTTTTATTTTTTAAAATTAAGATTTATATTAAAGGTAAACTCCGGCTTACCAGTGACTCGGCCAGGTCCAACCATAATCGGGTTGATTTATTTTGACTCGAGTCAATCTGGTTCCATGCTCAAGCGTATCTACCAGCATGTTCGGACTGGATCCATGTCCGATTCCCAATTGAACAGGTCGAATCAACCGATCCAGTCGGTTCTCGAAACACACCATGTATTGACTATAAAAATAACAACATAAAAATATTACAAATTTTATCTTGTTAGATGGGAAGAAGATTTTAAAAAATGATATTTTAAATTTTAGCCATTGAAAATAGGGGTAAAATTGGTATTTAACAAAAAATTAAATTTCTTGCTCAACTTATCGGATATATGACATCGATGTTAGAAATGGACCATATTACGAGTAAAGGGAAAGGTACTTAGGAGTAGTTTTTATATCTCAGTGGCCTTTAAATAGGTACACCATACCTTAGGGTAATTTTGTGTAATTTTTCACAAAAGGAATGATACTTAGGAATAATTTTTCATATTTAATATGCATTTAAATAGTTACACCGTATGTAAGGGTGAGCAAAAAATCGAATACTCAATTCCGAACCCGGATCCGATTTGGACCCGATGGGTCCGAACCGGACGTGGTTGAACTGGGTTTTGGATTGGGTCCAATTTTCGGGGCCGGTTACAATCGGGACCGGGACAGGATAATGAAAAGATGGACCCGGTACCGGTTTATACTTGAAAAATTTATATATATATTAAATTTACTCCAAAATTTTTTGATTTTGAAAGTCTTTTTTATTGTTAATGTTGGATTATTTAAGACATTTTTTGTTAAGATTTAAACTTGTAATTTAGTATTTGTATCGCATGTGGATTCGAGACTTTTTGTTTCATTATTGATCTTGGATTTGAAACTTTTTGTAATAGTCACAGTTAAAAGGTTGGATGTTTCATATTATTATATTGAGTGCATTGCATATATTAAATAATTATAGGGCAAAACTTTACAAAAAAATAAAAAATAAAAAATTATAAAAACTCAAATTATGAAGCAAACAATCGGATACCCGATCCTAGACCCACTCCCAGCAGGTCCGAGACCAGTTCCAAATTTTTGGATCCACTGCTAACCGGATCCGAAATTGGGACCAGATTTCTGGACCCGATCCTGCTCACCCCTAACTGTATGTGTACCTCCATATAATTTTTTTTTGTGTAATTTGAGGTTACTTTTATGATTATCTCAGTCCAGGCCCGATTTCAAGGACACATTTTTGGTTTTAGTATAAGCATAGCGTGTAATTGCATGCCATACGGCAAAACACACTCATAATTTTCGTCTGCAAACTTACACCAGTCGTTCTCCTACTTGAAAGTATGTTTACGATGAACAAAGTTTGGTACCATATCAGGAAGCAACTTTTGCAATCAGGAACCTTGTAGCTTTCTTTTCTTCCCTTTGTTCGCGTGATTTTCTCCCCTCCAGGGGGTTCGTTTGTTTCTGACCACTAGCTTGTCTTGCTTCATGGAAATTGACATAGATTTATGCAGCTAACTGTGCTAAAATAAAGCAAATTATTACTTTGTATGGAACCAAGTAAAGCACCACTTTCTCCTTTAAAAAAAAAGAAAAAAGAAAAAAGAACTAAGCATAAGCACCTGTACCAGAATAAAAGTATATTACATTTTCTTTCTTCCAGGTGCAAACATGGTATTAAGCCTCGGAAATATAGTTCATTTGTTCCACGATTAAATCTAGTTTCTGAAGTAACAAAGGTTTCAATTTTTATAAGCATACTTGCAGTCACTGAATCATGCATGTCAAAAACCCTATAAATACGCCTTCCAGGCTACAGAACCAATCTTTCAGGCTAAGCCATCCGAAACCCTTAGAAATCACCAAAAGGATCACTTATATGTAGCTAGCTAGCTGCTAGTAAAGCAAGCCTCATAATAGGAATGTTATATTGAATCCAAGTGAATCTATCTGAAAGCATGCTAAAGCAAGCCTTTTCTAGTAATGACAATACCTATCAGAAGGGATAGCCAGGTGTGCATTCCATATCCTTCCATGGTACAATTTTGCGGCGGTCTCTTCCTCTATAAGATCTTGAAACGAGTCCACCAGTGACAGGCTTGCACAAACCAACATCAATCACGGAAGTGCGCTTTCTACTCGTGAAGGTTGAGAAACATTGTTCAAATAGAGGTCAAACAGCATGGCTAGGCAATGCACTTGATGAGACAAGGTATAATTTTCTTGATCGCGAGTTAGCATCTTCAGCAAATGAAGATTTACCTACAGTCAACAATGACGCAGCATGTAAGAAAATGGAGATTCTCAATCTGGCACTGGCTAACAGTGTGGAAACTGAACTTACCCTAATGAGCCCCTAAGGTCGAAGAACCCTCATCATAATAGAAAATGGATTCACATCAGTATCACCTTTTTTCTCTCTTTTCTTTTCTTTTTTTTTTTTTGGCGGGGTTTGCAGTCCTAACAGCCTGCCCTCAAGATGTCAGGTTCAGGTCGACGTCCAATGCTAGATGTGCTAGGGAACCTACTTGCTAACTGAATAAAGAAAAACAAGTAGGGTAAAGCTAGGCATGCACTGCTTTTCAATCAATTCGAAGAGGAGCAACTGCTGGGACCAATTTAGTATATTTGATTAAACCATATACAGGTAGGGATGGGCGTGGGGCGGGTACGGCTATACTACACCCATACCCATACTCATACCCATACCCACCGGATTTTCATAATCTATCCCCATACCCATACCCATCGGGTATTTCATATAAATCGGGTATGTATAAATGTTAAACAATAATACCCATGGGTAATACCCATTGGGTTTTATACTATACTAACTTGGCATTAGTGATGACTAGCTACAAAAATCTCTTGCCTCCGTCATAAATTTATAATTATACATCCATAACACAAATAAAATGATAAAACATATTTAATTGTCCCAGTGCTTGCTCACCACTAGCAAATTTTATTTTAAAAAATAAACATTCGGGTATAGGTTCAGGTTTAGGGCGGGTGAACCCTATACCCGTACTCGCCCCATACCCGAACCCGTTTAACCCGTACCAGGCCCATACCCAAAAATTTTAAATTTTTTATACCCATACCCACAAAAATCAGGGCGGGTCCGGGCAGGTCATTCGGGTCCGGGTTATACTCCCATCCCTATATACAGGAAAAGAAAAGATTCAACTGGAGCAGCATGCAGCAAGCATTTTCTGCTACTTCCAACCCTCCTTCAGCCACCCCCCAAAAAAAAAAAAAAAGAAAACCCAAAAAACACAAAAGGGGAAAAGAAACCTGCTGCCACTAGAAAGAAAGGGCAGGCACAAACTCTGTTTTTCCCCCAATCAACATTTTTATCCAAAGAAATAATCCTGGTCACCGCTTACTATTAGTAGCTTAGATGGTCAACTCTGAACCATCAACAAGCCTTTCTTTTTCTTTTGGGGTGGTGGGGCTGATGTGAGAGGTCGTAGCTAACACTTGACAGACACCAGTTCAATTACTTAAAGTTTCTCCACACAAAAAGGGATTATCCTTAGAAAAAAACTGACTTCTAAAAGGTGCCACTTTGGTACTGGGAGGGTTTTGACTGCAACTCAAGCAGAAGGTCTGCTACTGAAATTTACACTCTCACAGAGAACCAATTGTGACATCTAGTAAGAACACAACCGTACATGAGGAATGAGATGAAGGTGGCAGGTGGAACTCAATACAATGACAATCAAATACACAAAAGTAAAATTAACACACATGGACACAAATACGACTCAGAATATCTATTGCCTACCTCAGCTTCCATTGCACGAAGATCATTGTACCAATCAGACAGGCCAAAGGATGAGCTGTTTCCATCAGATGATTGAGAAAGTACACTCAAACTGAAAAGAGGAGGCCTAAGAGGATACTCCATGCTAATCTTAATCTGCCATCACAAGCAGGCAGATACATAAAAACAGGGTTGGTCAGCACAAGAGAAGAATAAAAATCAGCACTGAAAGGAACACAAGAACCAGAATTAGGCTACCTTCGCTTCTAGCTCAACGTTCCTCTCTTCCACATCACCTTTCCTGATTAAACCAAGATTAAAATCTTGAGTTCCATAGTCCACCCATGACCTCCCCTCCATAGCCGTAACTTCAACCTCTCCTTCAATTTTCAAAGAGTCATCCAGTTCACTTTCACTGTCCAACAAAAGGTCAGACTCATCGTCATGCCTCCCAAAACTATGGGATCTAGAAGTCTTGGAAGAAGATATAGTGCTCTTCGAAATTAGTCCCATCCGTTTGGAATGATCTAGATTTGATCCTTGTTTCAGAACAGAAGCAGATTTGTAACCATTTGCAACTGCTGCCACTGGAATCAAGGATGGAAGCTCCCCGTCTTCTGTTACAACCCCTGCATCCTCCTTAAAAATAGCAGCTTTTCCCACCACACTAACATCTGAAGAATCAGTTCCTTTTTCCATGTCCGCTCTAGGTAAGGAAGAAGTGTGGTTAGCAGAGAACCTTACAGGAGACCAGTGATGTAAACTACAAAGGTGTTTGTGTGAGGCCCATGGAACGTTATCACAGTTCAGAGGGGGCCAAGTAAGATTTGTAAGTAGACCAAGCTGTTCCCTGTAAGCCAGACAAACAACTCTAAAGCTCAAAACAGTGGTCTAGACATCGAAGGACATAATAAAGAAAATCTAAATCAACATAAATTTAGGGGAAGGGGATATGCAGATTGATGAAAATACCAATATCTGATTCTATATGTAGGCTGGCAAGCAAATACATCGAAAATATCAGTAAGCTGCTCCCAAAGTAACTAAAGATAAATGGGATCTTAACCAAACTCAACAATACTTCATCCTTTGTCTTATTCTGTCCCATCATTCTACGTTATCGATCAAAGACCTAGACATACAGAGCAGTAACTCACGCAATCGCAAGCTGAGCCTTCCTCCTTGACCTGACTCTATGAATAACAGTTTCAACTCGATTCTGCCGATGATAGACCGAAAGACCAGATACTACAGCATCCTTCGCACTTTCAGTTTTAGGAGTCTCATTTGCAGTCAGTAACGGGAAACCTCTGGCAAAAAATCACAGCCTGCCAAATGTTGGACCCACTTGTATGGACGCATACTCCTCCTTTCATCAAATACAGCTCCATCACCCAACAGAAGCTTTGCAGACTGCACCAGGAGAAAACATGAGTATAAATTATACTTAAATGGTGAATTCTAGTAAATAAGTTGTTATGATTCTTTATCCTCGCGCCATTACAAACATAAAACAATATTCATCAAGAATGGCAGGATCATCAGACAAATCCAAAAGGCATGGTCATGAAGTTTGTACCTGGTGAGGTAGCTCAAGGCCGTTATCATCAGGGAACAAATTACAGAGAATGTTATTTTCAGGTCCTTCATTGGACCCTTCAACGCCAACACACACAACATTCAATTTGAACAAGTATTCGAATTTCAAAGAAATAAGTCTGGCTGGCTTTGGGTCAGAAACCCCATCATCGAGAACATGGAGAATAATTCTAAGCGGATGGGCTTGATATATTCCCGTCAATTCAGAATTCTCTCTGCCTGCCACCCTTTTGGGCCGTTTTCTCCTCCTTTGGCCATCGTCTTCTTCATCAGGTACATCATCATCAATCCTTGAACTCTCCTGATGGGCAAAAGTTCCTGGACACCAGAAAATATTTGCACCTATTTATTTGGCTACTTCCAGTCACCCAATAAACTCAACCATTGATTCATGTGCCAAAATGCCGCCTCAGGAACTCACATATTTAATAATTGTAGTGGTAGCTGGCCACTAATCAACACGACCTTTTCACTTAGCAAACTTACAGGGAGGGAAATAAACAGAAAAACAACTACAAGAGCATTTGCAGTAGGCTATAAACTTGTCCTTCATTAAATGGTGAACCCTAAATCTTAAAGCTCATGTGCAATAGTTTACCTACCATTGGGTTCATAGATACTGCCTCAAGAGAAAGATGCATGTCAATTTCTTTCACTCCAAATCAATCTAGAAGATATCGGTTTGAGTCAGAAACACATAAAAACACCATCTTTGTGCACAATGGACAAAAACAGAAATACACCTGATGTGCAGGCCCCACCGTCAACAAGCAGTCACCTTTATTTTCTCTATTCCCCACATGCTACTGTTTTTCTTTTCCCTCTGTTCTTTCTCTCTCTACCTCCCTTTTTGTTTTATCTTTTGTCTCACCAAGCCCAAACAATGATGTGCTTCCTAGTTTCTTTTTTCCCCTTTTTTGGCTATTTATCTTTTCTATCTTAAACCCGTGGAAAACTCTAATTGTATAGTAAGGGTTGCATTAGAGTTTACCTATTACATTTGGCATGTAGCACACATAAAGTTCAACCAATAAGAGGTCTAATTATAGCTAGAGCTCTTAATAATGACAATAACAATAACCTAAACTTCGGGACACCATTAATCTAAACTTTGGGCATTAAGACCAAAATAAGCTAAACTTCCAAAATTAGCACCCTGCATATCCAACTATGCGAGTTGATATGGACTGCCCTACATAATAGTTGGATCAGTAAAATAGTTGCTAAAACTAGTTAGATACATCATTTTCAGGCTAAGAAAACAAATATTCTAAAACTGGCAATGGAAAAAAGAAAATAATACCCCTGTTGTTTGGTAAGTGGAATCCATTTTAAAGTTCAAATTATTGGAGTGCAAACTCCCAAAGGGGTTAATTGCACATATTAATGTCACATGGTGCATCAATCATATACAGGTTGGTTGAGCCTTTAAAAGAACAATATCAATAAGAGAAAATCTATCATAGTTAATCGGAATGCACACGGAGAAACTATTGGCATCCAATCTATCACCTCAATAAGACATGTGCTCAAACACCCAAAAATGTCATCCAAATAAATCCATAAAATTAGAATGTATTATAAATATAGCATCATTAGCCTCAACTAGAACAGCAACACTGACAGTTGATCTTTTCAACCTTGTTCAAGTGCCAATGGCAGGCAACCTGCCTTAATCAATATATTCACACACAACTTCTCCTTGTTAATGGCTAATTACCAGTGCGCAAACATTATTAGTTTTTCATAAATAAAAAAAAGAAGTGACCAACAAACTTCTAAACAAAAGAGCAAAGTTGCACACAGTTACCATTGTCTTTAGAAGTTTGCTGCTTTGCAAAGACTTGAGCTTCTTTCAAACTCCCAATAATTTCCAATTCAATATTCTCAGCAAATGCTTCCTTTTGGGCCATGAACTGAGAGTAAACAATATACAATGGAGGAGGAAGCAACGCTGCCGCATGCAACTGCTTCAGTTTCTTTGTGTGCAAAACTCCAAGTTGGTTTTGAGCAGGCAAAGATGCTTTCTTCAAAGCTTTAAGATGTGCAGGGAGACTCGACAAGAACTTCTTCCTACTGGCAATGGTCTCCAAAAGGCTTTTCTTCTGCAGCTCCAGTTTCTCACTAAACTTGCAAAGTTCTTTTCTCTGATCAAATCAAGTCAGCAGCTTCAGCTTAAATCTCAGAGTCACTTAAAATTAAAGCAATAGCCTGTAGCCATATTACATTCTTATCAAAAGTAAATTCTTCCTCAACCTGTTTCCTTTGTCAAACTAGAGAAAAATGTATAGACAATAATTAGGAAACACACAATATACAACTACATAATAGAAACCAGAGCAATAAGCTTGCTGATCCATCATGCAATTGAACTTATAAAATATAATAGAGTTTATCTCTCCATATCATTGAACTCTTCTGAGGAATTTTCCTATCCCTCTCCTTCTAAGTCCAAATGTCTAAAAGAGCATGCACCAAAAGCAGAATCCTGTTATATAAACACTTTATTCGACGCAAAAAACTTATGCCTACAGCAATAAGGAACTCCACAGTAAGGACGGCGAGGCAAGCAGCAGTGCACATTTTTAACAAAATACATAAAATTCGAAATGTTCACTCCTACAAGAGCTTGTGAATAAAGTTTGAACCTCGCCATCATAAACAACTTAATTTTAATGCACACTTAATTAACCAAAGGGAGATGACAAATATCATCGTATTGGGCTGACAAAGCCCATCTTAATTTCTTGCCTCCAGGAGAAAACACTAATTTATTTAATCTCAGGCAGACATCAGTCTGGATTTGATATAGCAAGGCATCTTAGTGGGTCTTTCAAAACCTCTTTTCGCTTGTAAGGATAAGGTCATATGCAATTGGATACCCAAGAACCCTTTTATAGAGGATCAAGACTGAGGCTTGGCTATCATTGTTTTTGTTATAGGACATTTTCAAATAAAATGAAGTGAAAAATTATTATAAAAAATATAAATTCATGAATTAACCGCTTATCATCTAGACCCCGCATTGGGAGTGGGGTGTTTGTAATTAATTGTTTATCACCCAATCCACCCAAGTATGCTGCAAATGATTAATGGATCAATTACGTACGGAGAATTCCATGATGACAGATGGATTAAAGTGGCATGATGGATATGGCCCATTGACAACACAAGTTGAAGACTCGGGTATAACTCTCTATCTCTCTATGGTTTTGATTTCAAGTCATTCTAAGCATTTAAGAAGTTCATTTCTGAGTTTTCAATTCTATCCGACCCACTCGAAACCATTTATTGAGTTTAACACATTTAACTTGGTTTCGACCCACTCGGACCCAACTTAGAACAATAACATGAGTTAATAATTTCACAAACACTTTATATTCCGAGTATCGACTTGGTCTTTGAAAATGAATTAAAGCGTTAATTCTCTTTTCTAAGTCGGTTTATTGAATGAAATTATTTACTTCATCAAGTTTATGCACTCTAATTATTTATTCTTATTAACTGGATCATTTAAAGGGTGGACTCTAGATGAAATTTACACCTAATGAATACTAGACTCGGAAAATTCCATTTACTTAGGCTAAAGATAATTAAGTGCTTAATTACTTTGAATTAATTATTATCTTTATCTAATCTTGGACCAAAGTATTTTTATACTTTGAATATCACTTTGATTTGCTTTTATAGATTGATTAAAGTATTTTAATTTGATTTTGAAAAGCAAAAGCAACCGGTTTCTCGCAGTTAAACACCAACAAACAGAAAAGCTACATTTTTTGACATGGCTCGGACACAGCGTCAAGATTGTTTGTTTCCAAATCTTGTAAACTTTAACTTTGAGCCCAACGGTTGTTTCCACCCCAAATTTCAGTTTGTCACAGCAAGTCCATCCTACTGCTTTTCGAGCTAAGGATCACCACGAACGTTCATATTACAACGGATCCTTTTCGAGTGACTAAGACTAGCGATTACAACGGCTATTGAAGCTCACCGGTCCGGAACAAGCCTCAACGGCTAATCGCCGTGCTTGTGTATAAATAGAAGCCTTTCTACAAAACTTGTAGATTGTTGTTGAACGTTGAAAACACTTAGTGCATATTTACTCAATTTTCATATTACAACTCTAATTCTTAAGTTTCTACTTTCTAAGTTATAAAGAGAAAATCTTGTAATCACATTCAAACTTTCTATTCTCCATAAGTTACTGAGGTGTAAGGGTTAACTCAGCTCATATTACATATCCAATTCTTAAGTTTCTACTTTACGAGTTAAAAGAGAAAGTCTTGCAATTACATCTACACTACACTTTCTATTCTCTCGGGAGTTACTGAACTCTAATGGTTAACTCAGCTCATTTGTCCCTACCTATAAAGGTTCACTCGGTTAGGAAGTTAGGAAGTATTAGATCAAATAAAGGAACTTCGAGTTTAGAAAAACTTGTAATTAAATTGTATAAGGGACCAATTCGAGTTTAGAAAAACTTGTAATTAAATTGTATAAGGGACCAATTTTGTAAAGCCAGTCCTTGTATTTTATGGATTCAAAATAGTAGATTTAACTTGGTGTTTGGATTAGTAATGTCCATGATTTTCTCTCCACGTAGGGTTTCCACGTATTTATGTGTTTTACTTGTTTCGGAGTTCATTTTAAACTCGGAATTATTTTCTAAGTGCTTGCTTGGCTGAATTTATTATTAATTCATTAAAATCTTCCATCACCCTATTCACCCCCTCTAGGGTGATTTAACCTCTCTAAGAGCAAACCTTCACAATACATCAATGTGTCCTGGCCTATGGAAAGCACAGTGAAGCAAAACTATCATCAATATAGAACAACTTCCAACACACCAGGGTAAGATTGCAAAAATGCTTTCAACATAAAGCCTCTTAGCTTATGGTACAACCATGTGCATGATTTCTAAATTACGGTGAATTAACTAGTTACCATGCACAAGGGATTAAACTAATTAATGACTACCTGGAAAAGCTCATAGTTAAGCCTCTTGAGCATCAAGTTGTGAGCAGTATCATTTGACATTGAAGTTTCTTTGAATTCTTCAGGTGCTTTACTAAAAATTCTTCCTCTGAAACAAGTTCAATGTCGGGATACTTTGACTTGAAGTCTTTGCACGCCTTAATAGCCTTTAGGTAGTGGCTCTTTTCATACATCAAATTATGAAGTTGCAAAGTTGTTGAGTCTACAGGTGCTTTTGCTTGTTCGGTTTCAGCTTTAACATGATCTTCTTCAATCAAAATTGTACGGTTCGCCTGCACCAAAACCACCCATGATGTCATCTTGCCACAAAAATGGGCATAGTAACATTTAGTTAATGAACCTATTCTCAAAGAGGACTGTTGAGTAAAAATGTATACGTTCTTACCCTTAACAATAGATACCAACAGATAGAAAGTAATATTCCAATATGAGCAAAAGGGGATAAATAAATAATTGAAAAGGTGCAGCCTTAATTGTCAAAATGAGTATGTACTGTATGGTAGTAGTAAGGTGCTCCTCCATCCCACAAATCATCTACCATGAAGTTTTGCATAAAATGCAAACTATTCTATATAAGTATATATAATTTTGAGTGATTACACACGCTACTGCCAAGTGTTCTCATACTATTGGTAATATTTTGTTCCTATTTACTTCTTTAACCTGTTTGTCAACCTTGTCATTTTCTTCCAACCAAATATTTGCATTTATTCCACTGACAAATCCCCTCCCCCTTTTCAATAAGGATATTATATATCTAATAATGTATCTTATTAAACTATATTTAAAAAAATCATGTTCTTGCATAGCAAGGGTATAATTGTAGTTATAAATGAAAGCAATTAGCAACAAAACCATGCAATAAACTAAAGTCCTAATAACATTTTCAATTTTTAAGCATAGAAAATTTTATGACAAGAAGAAAGAAAACTCAATATAAAATAGCTTCCATGTACATGCCCCCATAACCCTTACTCAAACCCATTCCACCGATTCAAGAAGTAAAACCTTGAAAATAAAGGTGCATAAATTTGCAGAAAAATAAATATGCATACAGTAGTGGAAGTTTTTAGAGCAAGAGGGAAGTTTTAGGGAGATTTGAATACAGTAATGATTTTATTACCTTCTTTATCTTTTAAATTTAAACTAGGGGCCCCATCACTCGTTGGGATATGGTAATGCTTTTCAACACGCTTTGGTTTCAAACACTTCCTTTTAAACACACACTTATGAAATATTTTGTATTTTGCAGTCTTCCACAGTTTTCCAGCCTTACAGAAGAAGTTAAGAAAATCTAAGTTCCTAACGTAGTGTTTGATATAAATAACATTGCATTACAGTGGAAAACTCTGGGAAAATTCGAGCACATTATTAGGATCACCTTTATTTGAGAGTAACATTCAGAAACAAATTCCAGAAATTGAATCAATCGTTTAAATCTAATTATTAGGGGAAAAAAACTCTTTCCATTCACTGAACTTCTCTTCATCATCTCCATTCCCAAGTTACTACATAATTTCCCTGGTACTATCTTCCAGACATTATAGGATAGCATGTGTCTATAAGTTAGAAATCACACAGTGTCAACAATTTTACATCAAAATAACATTAGAACCATAGGCTTGACCACTAAATATCACCAATTCTAGCAACATCAAATAATTGACTAACATGAAACAAATCTAAAATTAAATATTGAAACAAACCGTAGTGAAGGCAAAAGGTTAAACTCAACAGAGAGAGGGGGCATAGATATGGGAACCTGGCGGAGAGAAACAAAATTTAGGAACATCTGAGCGACAAGCTCACGGAGCTCAGATTTGGGCTTATCTTCCTTTTTGATAGAAAGCATGCTTGCCACTATCTCTTCCACTGATGTCTTGCTTGCCTTCAGTGTATCATACGGTGACTTCTCTGTCTTCTTGATCCCCGGCAGCGTTACAGCAGTCTTTTCCACTGTATCCGTCGCTGCTGCAGCAGTGGGATCTTCCATCTTAACATCCATGGGTGCTCTCATAGTCTCAGTTGCCAATGCAATAGAGGTGGATTCAGGACTTGAAGAAAGGGGGTTGGATTAATACACACACAATAGAATTTTAACAATAGTCACAAACAAAAATTACAAAACTGTTACATCTAATCTAATTGTCCTCAACAAGACCTCATATTTTGAAAGTAATGCATGATATCATCAATAAGAATCATAATTAGTATCTAATGAAAGTTCAGTTTCAATTTCATATACACAATCAGTGTCTACAACAGTAGGTAAGACATTAATTGAAAATGGAAAGCATTTCATAATACATGATACATCAGTTCATTTAACAATGACTGCGAGAAGTATAAAATATTCAACGCAAAAGCAAAAACTATTATCTTTTTTTTCTTTTGCTTTGACAGAAATTAGAATACAGTACTGGAATCCAAGCTACATAGGAGTTTATGTTGACAAGCATAATTCATCAGTTTAAATCAATCACAACAAAAGCAAATTAACCATCAGACATTCATCTAACAAGTTTCCAAAGTGGAATCCAAAAGACCAAAACCCAATTAGATTTGAAAATGTATCATACTCTACTATATAATAGAAAGCGGGAAATTAAACTCACAAAAGTTAAATTACAAAAGGCAAATTAAAGTAGAAATCAAACAATAAACGAAACTTACAGATCTGGGGACAGGGCTCGGGGCGCGGTGGCGGGGGCGAGGACTGTTGGAACGGACAGCGTCGACGGTCAACGCTCGGCGACGGTGGTTCCCGGCTGACGGTGGGGGTAAGTAGAGAGAGAGAGAGAGAGAGAGAGGGGGGTTCGAGGATTTGTCGCTGTGATGTGAGTGAGGGGAGAGAGCTGGGAGACCAGCACACTAAAACAAAAATTGCGTACGCCCAGAAACGCCAGAATCAAAGACGCAAACTCCAAATGCTAGGTCGTCTCCTCTTCCCCACAACAATCACAATCTTTTTCTGAATATTTATTTTTAAAACCATTTAAATATATTAGTTTTTTTTTTTGAATGGCTAAGATAACTGATGGCTAATAGGTAGCGCTTTTCGCAGAGGTTTACTCTAAGTTGTCCTCCATTAAAATGGAGAGAAAAGAAAAAGAGGGATAAAAACCAAACTAAAGTAGAAAATATACATTGACCAAACTTGGCTACCCAATCGCGACTCGATTCTCTTCTCTAAATGTGTGATGAATAAAAACTTGGTTGCACATCCGAAGGAAATGATGAGTGTCTTGAATCGAGCATCCGAATTTTCCAAGGAACCCGTATTTCTCCTTTAATTGCTTTAATGATTGTTAGGTTATTTTCTTCCAAAATGATAGAGCGAAACCCCCTTAAACTCGCTGCTTTGACACCATTTCTCATTGCAGTAGCATCTCGCTAAAAGAATCGAGGATGACCCCAAATTTGTTACTCCCGCTTGTAGAAACTCGTCATCCCAACTTCGATTACTGAAGCCTCTCGCCGCACTGAAGAAGACCTTGAACCGTCAAAGTTGACTTTGATAAATCCTCCAGGTGGTTTGCGCTAACAAATCGGATGGTTAAAAGTGTTGGCACGTAGTGAGGGAGAAGGTGAGGATGGGTTGAAATATTGATCCAGTCCGCTCCTATATCGCCATTCATCCCATGATGATTTGACTCGAATGATTGTGGCAATGGAATTGAAAGATCCATTGTTGAAGACTTTGTTATTTCTCGCTCTTCCAAATACTCCATAACAAATGAATCAAACGGGTTATCCGAGATGGTTTTCTCATTCTTCCGAGTGTATAGATAATATGATTCGAGAGGGATTCCGCAACCGGCTTAGATTCACCTCTAGCCACTTATGTTGAAAAGTTGTATCCCATGTGTCCATGACACAAGTGCATTGTGAGAAAAGATGGTCAATTGACTCACAATGGTCTTGACAAAGCGGACAAATAGTGTCAATGTTCAATTTTCTTTTAACTAGGTTATCCCGCGTTGATAAAGCATTGTGACCAATTTGCCACATAAATAATTTTAACTTAGGGATCAAATCCATATTCCAAATTCATGCAAAATCCCACGATGGTGAATTAGTGGGAATATTATGGGCATTCCAAGTAGCGAGACTTAGTGGTAAACTTTCCACTGTTAAACAAACCCCAACAAATAGAATCCTCAATGTCATGAAAAGAGAGAGCGATAGTCTTAATAACTTGACAAACATCAGTCGGAAGAAAAGAATTAAGACGTATCATATCCCACTCTTTATCCGGGGTTATAAATTCACTTACTGTGGCATCCAAAGAGGGAATATTTGGAAGATTATTGTCATAATAATTCAATAACTTAAAATTACCACATCGAAATCATACCAGAATTTCGTATTTTTGCCGTTGCCTATTTTCCATCTTAAGCCCCTTTTAAAAAGATCACGTTCTTTAAGCAAATATTTCCAAACCCAAGAATCCGAAGCTTTTATTTTCCTTGAGAAAAATCCTTTGATAGAGGATACTTAGTTCTCATAATTGACCCCGAAATTATTATCTTCATATAAGTATTTCCAAATAAGTTTACAAAGAAAAGTTTGGTTAACTCGCCTCAATTTTCCTAAGGCCCAAACCCCCAATTTCTTGGGAGTCCAAATTTTATCCAAAGCTATCATTGGTATCCTAGTGGCATCATGAGATTTTTCCAAAAAAATCCCGATTAATTTTATCCAGAGAGTTAGACGTGCTTTTGGGAGTTTAAAACTCTACATCACATGAGCCAGTAGGGATTCAAAATTAGACCGTATAAGTACCACCCTACCGCTTTAGAAAGTGAATTGGCTTTCCAGCTTTGTAATTTGCTATCCGCTCTCGTTAAAAAATCCGCAAAAATAGAGTTATTGGCTCTACTTTTGAAAATAGGACAACCTAAGTATTTTCCCAAATAATATGAATGCGGAATATTAAACACAGAGGCAACCGTATTCCTATTAGCAGCCAAAGAGTTTCTGGAAAAACAATCGCCGACTTATGAAAAATAATAAGTTGGCTAAACTGACTCGTAGAAATCATTCGGAATATTATAGAGTCTAAGGCATGTTTGGCCTTACAAAACAAAAGGCTATCATCCGCAAACAGCAAGCAGGAGATTTTTGGGCTTGTGGACAAATTTATTTAAATATAGTAGTTGAAATTTTGGAACACGTAGAATTTTTTTGGGTCCATTAAATTATTCAATATGAACAAAATGGGGGACATAAATAAAATGCTCTTCCATTATGCGGTGTACAACAATGACAAAATTCTATTTGATTTGAATTTATTTAATCTGAAAAATTTGAGTACAGTTATAAATTATTTATTTTAAATTTTAAATTTATATAAAAGATCTTTTTAGGTTTATTGTTGAAATTTGATTTTGACCTGAATTTAGGTTTATCTAATTTGTCCAACCTGAAAAAATTTAATATTGGACAAAAACATTTGTCTAAAGTTCAAATATTGTCCAATTTGTTTGACAAGGATTTGACCAGAACACGAACCTTTGCCAGCATTAAAACATATTATAAACAGTTTAAAAAATATATTCACTTCTCTCTATTTTTCTCGTTCCTCATTTAAAAAATTCTTTCTCTTTTTCGGGTCCTAAACCCCTAACTAAGAAGCTTTTTCCACAACGGGGTAGATAAAAGCTTTTAAAAAATGCAAAAATTAGGGAGACATGAAATTTTTTCTGAAACTTTTAATAACATATCCCTATAGCAAATGTTGTTGTTGACATAACATAATAAAATCATAAAACAATAGTAGAACTTTTTGTCATTTATTATTAAATAAATTTATTTATAAATTTATTAAATGAATTATATTTTTATACTATAAAACACACATATAAAAGGAAAAGACATTTTAGTCATGTTTCTTCATTTGTTCATATATTCAATTTTTTAATAGATTTAAAAATATATTTTCATAATTGTGGGTTCAAAAATTCAAGCACCATATATAGATGATTTCAAAAGTAAATAATTTTCTTTTTTATATTTCCTTTGTTTCATATTTATCGTCAAATTTTAAAAATACATGATATTATTCGTTAAAAACTTTTGCTTGTCAATATACGGTTAAAATAGATTTTCAACAAATGAAGACCACCAAGTCCTTGAAATACAAAATTAGCAATATTATGGGACTACAAATATAAATGTTCAATATCTTTTATAATTAATATGGGACGAAGGGCTAAGGCTAAAAAGCTTCGACAATTAAAAGATATGAAAAAGGTTTTATTTTGTTAAATTTAGGGCATGTTCTTTGGTAAAGATAGGATTTGATTTAGGATGTGAGTGGTTAAATGTGGCTTAAAGTAGATTTTTGATGGGAGGAATGGTTGAGAGTGGTTAAGTATGACTAGAAGTAAATTTTTTATAGTAAATTAAGAGTGGTTGAATGTAATTAAGTGTACATTTAATGTAATTTTAAGGAGTAGTGAGAGTAGTTGAGTTGTGATTGAGAGTGGTTTGCATATGCCCTTGGTAGAAAAGGTGATGGAAATGAATCTTGTGAAGTTTATACAAAGATGTTAGTTAGACTTAAGTCATGTTTAATTGAGATTTAGCTTACAGTCATACAACTTCTTATATCTCCAATTTTCTTAGAACTTTTTACACCTTTTACAACTAATTTTACAAATATCTTAGAACTCATTATATCTTTTTACATCCTTACAGACCGACAACTTACAAACTTACAACTTTTTACATCTAACATCTAAATGGAATAGAGCCTTATACGTGTACAACTTGTTTAGGTACTTGACAGCTTATTCCATCTCCTACTCCCTCCCAACAAAAAAAAAAAAGGAGTTATAAAGTAAGTTGCACAAGGTTTCAAAAAAGTTGAATACAAACATTATACCATAAAATTGGTGGTTAGTTAGAGTGTCACATGTGTACTTTTTGAAACTCATTTTATATGTGATAAATTTTGAAATTACACGATGACTTTTTTTAAAACTTGATGAATTTGTAATACACTTATGAATTTTTGAGTTTTGATGTATTATGCACTAATATTAATGAATTTAACGTGACACATAATTTTTTTAAGAAACACTATTGTACTAAATTTAATTTCTTAGTTACCCCTTTTTATTTGTTTTTGACTTAAAATTACCAATGTATATTGACAAATTAAATCACGCACGCAGCCATTTATATATATATATATATATATATATATATATATATATATATATATATATATATATATATATATATATATATATATATAATTGAATACATTGAATAATTTATAAATAAATTTGCATAAAAAATAAAATTTACAATAATGCTGATAAATTTTATAATAATATTAATAAATTTTTCAAAAACATGTCCATGCATGATAATATATATTATTTTTTCTACACGTTTTTAATCTTTTTCTCTAGAGATTTGTGTTAATTTTTGTCACTTAATTCTCCACACAAATTTATCAACAACTAATAAATATTTATCGCTAAAAATTACCATTTTTATTACTAAAGCTCATATATTCATTAAAAAATGTGCATTTAATATGAAATTGTCTGAATATATCAAAATAAACAAATATTCATCAATAAAACTAATAAATTTATCAAAAACATTTTATGAATTAAACATGTTACCTAAACATAAGACAAATTTATCAAAGATTAGTAAATGTACATCAATAATAATTGACATATTCATCACTAAGATTCACATATTTATAAAACAAATATGTATTTGACCTCTTCTTTTCAAAATGACATATTCAATAATAGATAATTTAAATTATTAAAAAATATATTTATCAAAGAAAATTTCATATTCATCAGTACAAAGATATTAAAATAAAAAATGCACAAATTCATCAATATAGAAGACAAATTAACCAAATAAAATATTATAGTGATCTTTATAAAAAGAAAGTTAATCAAAGAAAACATCATATTCATTAATAGAGAACATACTAAACTTTAAAAAAACCACAGATTCATCAATATAGAAAACAAATTCAACAAAAAAATCGTGAAGGTTTGCTTTTGGAGAGACTAAATCACCCTAGAGGGGGTGAATAGGGTGATGGGGAAAATTAAACAAGTAATGGAAGAATAAAACTAGATATGACTCGAGAAGAGTCCGAGTTTAGATTAAACTCGAAAAGTACTAACTCGAAAGTTACGTGGAAACCCTCATGGGGTAGAAAACCACGGTCAGTGCTAATCCAAGCACCAAGTCAAATCCACTATTTTGAATCTACAAAATACGAGTAGAAAGACTCAACCAGAATTGCTCCCTTAGACAATTCTTTACAAGATTTTCCTAGACTCGAAATTCCCTTATCCGATCTAGTACTTCCTAACCGAGGTAACCTTTACGGTTAGGGACAACCGAGTTGAGTTAACCCTTACAGCTCGATCAAGGGACCTTACTCGGAAAGTAAGAATGAGTGTTTGTAACTGATTACAAGACCTTACAACTCAAAAATATGTTAAGTACAAAGTTGGAGTTATAAGTAGAAGATTGAGTATGAATACAATGACTTTTTCTTAAGTGCGTGTATTGACAGTTGGTTCAACAATCTTCAAGTCTTGAGAGTTGGCTTCTATTTATAGATAGCCAAGCGGACTAATCGTTGTGACTATCTTCGACTTGAAGTCCTTTGTGACCGTTGCAATGGTTTTTCCGAGTCACTCGTAAAATATCCATTGAGGTGTGAACGTTGGGCAACGGCTCTTGACTCCTTTGGAAGTCCTAATCCATCGGTGGTGTCTAAAAGTAGGGTGGAAACCACCGTTGAGCTTAACGTTGCAGATTTTCGATTTTGGAAACAGACAACCCCGACACCGTGTCCGGTCTTCGATCGAGGTAGAAAAAGCCTTGTCTGCTGGTGATTTGACATCTTGAAACCTAGGTTAATTTTGTATTTCAAAAATAGGATAACCTCGTTTGAATAACCTACAAAAGTAAATCAATTTGGTTCTCAAAGTATAAAATACTTTGGTGCAAGATTAGACATAGATAATAATTTAATTAAGATAATTAAGTGCGTAATTATTTGAGTCCTAAAAGAGTGGAATTTTCCGAGTCTAATATCCTTTATACTCAAATTCCATCCGAGTCGATCTAGAAGTAGAGCAAGTCGGATAAAGAACATCGAGTAGAGAGACTTGATCTAGACTACCAATGTTCAAACCAAGCATGCTGACTTAGACAGATGAATTATCGCAAGTAATTCAATTTAACTTAGAACATAAAGTCGAACCGAGTTTATGCACATTAGAGCGAATGTTTGAACATGCAATATATCCGAGTGTTGTCCGAGTGACTCGGAACCGTGTGTGAACAGAGTATGCTTTCCGAGTCGGTCAAAATCAAGTGAGAATGTATGCAATGGTTCTCAGTAACACACGTAAAAGATTCTATATCACTCGAAAAGTTTCTAAGACACTTAGAATGACTTGTAATCAAAATCTTATAAGAGATGAAGTCTTATACCGATTACTTGATGGAACTCGGAATGATGTGTATGTAAAGTCCGAGTCTTCAAATCGTATTCACCGATATAAAGCATATCAAACCTACAAAAAATAGAGATTCATCAATTAGAAGATAAATACATAAGAAGAGATCATATTGATCTATATATAGTATAGCCATGTTCTATTTAACTTTAGCTTACATCTTTACATTTTTTACAACTTTTTACATCACCTTACAACTCTTTACGAGTTGCTTACAACTCCTTAGAGTTGCTTACAACTCGCTTATAGATTCTTACAGACTTTCTACAACTCCTTACGATCGCTTACAACTCCTTACAATTTTCCTTATACTCCTTACATCTCCTTACAACCGTACACTTCCTTACAGTTAAATGAAATAGGGCTTTAAAAATACTAGGCATAGTTTTTTGTATTTTCAACCTTTAAAATCTTAAACTAATAATTTAACATTTATATAAAACTCTTAACTTTTTTTTTAAAAAAGCAAAACTAGAACAAAAGTTGATCAAATATTAATATAAAATCACAACACAAAAAAGTAATTAGTATGTGTAGACACCGAAAACGTGTCGCCCTTATCTCTCTTTTATTTCTTTTATTTTATTTTGTCAACCCGGTGATGAAATCCCAGTTTAGTTTGTGAACTCGGATCATGATCGGAGTCCGACCGGCGTGACGGAAGCTAATGCACCACAAAGAACCTATAAACACCACAAAATTAGCCTTTTTGCTTGGGCCGATCCACAAACCTCGTTTCTCTTTCGTACGAACCAATCCTAGGTCGGGCTCCCAATCAGGAGAGAAGGCCGACGTTGCTTTCCAGTCCAAATTGTGCATTACATTCAGCGTTTCACTCTCAGCATTCCAACTTAATACGGAACTCAAATGTCCGTACAATGTCATGTTGACTGGTACCGCGTTTTCACCATCATCTCGCCAAAACACCACATTTTGTTCCCAGTGACCAACCGAGGCACGAAACTCGAAGCGATTGTATGACACCATTTTTGACCAACGTCGCATTTTCAGTACCATCTTGCTAAAATGTTGCATTTGATCCCATCGCCCAACCGAAACACGGAACCCCAAATACGTCTATACGATGTCGTCGGAGACCGAGCGCCACATATCTTGGTATAGACACCAAAAAGTGTCGTCCCTTATCTCTTTTAATTTCGTATTTTATTCTGTTCGCTCGATGATGAAATCCTAAGTCCTGTTTGAGGATTTGGATCACGGAATGTGTTTGATTAGTGCGACGGAAGCTAGTAAACCACAAAGAACCCCCAACACCACATAAATAGCATTTTGCCTTAGGTCGATCCAAAAATCCCCTTTTTCTTGTGGACGATCCAAGACCGGGCCAAGCCTCCAGAGACAATTGAGTGGGTCCAGTGCCACGTATCAAGAAATTCTAGACTTAGAATTTCGTATTTCACTTTTGTCCAATCAAACACGAAGTTGAAGACCTCCAAGACGACATTAAATGTTGCATTTCATGATCACCGAGTATCAAAGTGTCTGCGTTTAAGCTCCAAGACAGTCAACCGAAGACTAGGAGCTTCCCCTCAAAATGGCGTTGCATGGCCGATGCCCCTTACCTAGACTTTTAAGTGGAACGCAGGGTTTTGGCCAGGAGACTCCCTTGGTAGCACACAAGGGCACGAAACCCTAGGCATGCCGCCCAGACCGGAATTCTATCCGATTTTATCCCTCTTATCCAATTCAATCTTAGGTTTTTCTGTTGTTTTGAACGGGAGGCCTAGGTCTCTCCCTATAAATAGGGAGCCTTGGCTCTCACTTCTATATGACTTTCTCGTATGCGTAATGCTTGCAGAAAGCTAACTAGAGCATTCATACCTTAACGTTACTCTATTGGAAAGTAACTTCAAACACTCCTCGTTTTTACACTTCATCACTTAATTTTTGCAAAGAGCTAAAGAATATTCGGTTATTCCGAACTCCGGGCATTCATTCAGCTGATCTTTCCTACTCCCTACAAACTTACTGTTTCAAAACTCATAAAAAGAATCCCTTTTCTTTGGATTTGTCACCGTCGCATTAAGAGATCTAGTGCGGAGATCCAAATCAGTAGGTGGGACAACCCGAGGGCAAAGATTTGGCCTTCGAACGGTTATTTAATTTATGTTTTTTATCGCTTTCCGTATTGTGGATCAAAGTCGTATCATTTTTATTTTCCTCCCCAACCGATGTAATTTCTTTAGTTCTTTGCATTTATTTCCTTTTCGCTTTTTTACTTTCTTTATCGTTTTCTCTATTTCTGCCTTTATCGCTTTCCTTAACTATGTTTGGTTGCTTTATTTTCGCTGAGTATGTTGTTGCATGCGTGAGTTTTTCCGCACGTTCTTTTAATACACTACTCAAACTAGTAATGGCCATCTATAAACGGGCGAAACGGAAGGGTTTTCCCTACGGTTTGTACCCTCCCCGAATCCGATTAACGATTCTAAGACCGATGGAGTCACTATTAGCCTTTTTTGGTCTTAGTTTTCCCATACTAAGATTGGAAGGGTTTACCTTTTGTTTTTGTTTGTTGTTCTTCTCTAAAAACTAACTAGCGACTCCCTTTTGATTTATTTCTTCTATATTTGCATCTCAGCTATTTTTTGATTGCAGGGTAAAAAAAAAAGATATCCGGATTTGCCGACTAGGTCGAGGTTGAAGCCGACTGTCTTAGCCATGGCCGGCAACCCCGACCGCCGAGTGCGGGTTGCCACCTACACCTGGATGGTCGGTGGTTGAGGCTTGGGTCTAGACTAGTGTCTTCACATCGGCCCGGCCCTAAAGCCTCATGGTAGAACCCTAATTTCTAATTTTTCTATTCTTTAATTAGGAAATAATAATCCCGAGAATTCTAAAAATAATTTATAAAACAAAAAAATTAATAAATTGCCAGTCATTTAATTAAATTTATCTTTAACTAGGTTAATAAAATTTAGGAACTCTAAATAAAAGATCAATTCTCACATTTAAAATTATCTTCCGACAATCCTTCTCTCCCTTTTCAAAATCCCTTTTCAAAAAACCCTTAGGCCAAAAAAGGCACATGAGGAGGCATGACCCCGGCTCGCGGAGGCTCGTGGTTCCTACGAGTGGCGACTCCACTGGGGATTAATTTTTTTATTAAGAGGGCGAAACTTGAAAATTTGAGTAATATGTTTTAAAAATGTGCTTGCATTAGGCATCATGCATTTAGCAACCTTTGTTATGGACCCTAGGAAAAATTTATTTTACTCCCTATTTAACCCTTCGGTAAGAGGCTCCTATCGAATCCCAGGCGGGCCCAGTTAGGCTTGATTGCCAATGGAAATGGTACCTCTTCCTTCGTAGCACGCGCTCTTGGGTCGAACCGCTTGGTTCACCGAGAGGCACCGAGGATTCCGACATTTTTTCCTGTCTTGCCCTAGACGGAAGACCAAATCCTCCGATTATGAGTCACCATGTATCCTACCGTGTTTAAACCTCTTTGACCATAGACCCTTTAACTAT
Organism: Talinum fruticosum; assembly: GCA_021018815.1. Classification (NCBI taxonomy): domain Eukaryota; kingdom Viridiplantae; phylum Streptophyta; class Magnoliopsida; order Caryophyllales; family Talinaceae; genus Talinum; species Talinum fruticosum. The sequence goes on along the minus strand of JAITYX010000003.1, from coordinate 1,103,016 downwards.
TAGGTGGTCCCTTGACTTCATTTGCATGCTTGAATGTGTGTGTTTGTTTTAGATTTAATCTTTTGCTTCGAGCCTTTAGGAATAGATGAGGAGTGCCGATTAAGCCTTGCATGGGTGTAAATAAAATACTTAAATTTTTTTCCTAAGAGTCGGTCCATTATATCCATTTAGCAAAAAGTCAAAGTACCTTTTTCCTATTAGGGTTAGTCCATTACTTGCATTTCCGAGTCATACTAAAATTTTTCTTTAAGTGGTCTAAGTAGTCACCGCTAGTCAAAAGGGTCCTACCAAGGGCTCCTCTATCTTTTGGTCCGTCGGCTTGTCTTTTTGACTTCCTTTTCTCTTTATTTGGCCTTCCCATTTTGCACTTCGCATTTTATTTAGCCAAAATAAATTCATCTCAAATTAGGTGAGTTCGCATTTAATTTAGCCAAAATAAATTCATCTCAAATTAGGTGAGTCCGCATTTTCATTTAGGCAAAATAAATTCATCTCAAAATTAGGCGAGTTTGTTTTTGCCATTATCATGTTGCATTTAGCTAAAGCTAGTCCATTTCCAATGTAAGGAAATGCATAATCATCTAGCCAAAATAACCGTATTTTCCATTGGGGATCAATTATACATTAGTTGAACCATAAAATTATCTCCGATTAGGTCATTAATTATCGCATACACATCATTTTTTGTGCATTATTTACGTGCTTCCAATTAAAAGCATCCTTAGTCTCTTCGGGCTATGTGCTTAAGTCCCTTCCTCTCAAAAAGTGGTTTTCTTTCACACGGTCATAAGCCTCTTCCTTTGGGCTGCAGAATAGGGAAGTTTACTACAATTGAGTACCGTCGAAATCCAACTCCAAAAGATTAGAACGCCTCACTAAGGAGTCCGACACATCTTCTCCCAGCTTACGTATTATGTTCTATTCTCGCGGTCTACACCGGTGTGACAAAGTTTCGATGCACACCATACCGACCCAATCTATTCTTTGTCGTAAGACGATACCTAGAAAGAATTCCCTTCCAATGGATTTAAAGCCAGAATAGTCTCCTATTCTCACTTTGCTTAATGAGAACTTAGCCATGGTGGAAACTAGGATGGATGATGAAGATGAGAAGATAGTATCTATATCGAGAGATCTTAAGACTATTATAAAAGTTATTAAGGATAGTAAGAGAGATGAAGTAGAGAAATGTTTGAGAAGAAGAGAGAGATTAGGTCCCCCACCTCTAGCTAGCTTATCTCCTCCAAACAGTCCTAAATAGGAATCCCCTAAGCATGAATCCAAACCTCAACCTCGATCCACGCGTAGATCGGATAGAACGGATGTTAAAGTAGTCATCCATGTTCAGTAATCATTATTTTGATCATAAGGGATTCACTTTAATCCCTAAGGGTAACTTACCTCCAAAGTTTACTATGCCGGATATTAAGTTTAAAGGTTCCAAGAATTCCCACCATCATGTTTGCAACTTCTTAGGAGCAATGACTCTTAAGAACATTCTAGAAGACACTTACCATACCATCTTCCCCTGGACTTTTGATACCGATGTAATGCGGTGGTATAACGTGGTTGACCCATGCAAGGTTGCCAATTGGATGGATCCGTGCAAAGAATTCCTACACTAATATTCTTACAATGCTGATTTGCCCGTTACCCTCGGAGACTTGGAATTAATCAAATAAGGAGAGAAAGAGAGCTTCATAGACTTCCTCACCGGATGGAGAACAAAGGTTGCCCACATGGTAGACCGACCCTCCAAGAAGGACCAAGTCAGGATCATCGTGAATAACCTTCAGCCTAATTACAATCAACATCTCAAGTTCCTTCCAATGATAAACTTCTCAACCCTTAGAGATGCTGGCTTACTAATAGAAGAAGAGCTATCCACCAGGACCATAAAAGTCATGACATGGTATAGAGGCAATTATCAATCCAAAGAAAAGAAAACCTCCAATACGAGCAATACTAGTAAGGGTGCAGATGTTAATTCCCTCAATGGGTATACCGACTACACTCCTATTGATACTACCTATACTCAAAACCTTGATCGTTTCTTAGCTAAGGGAAAGATAGAATTGCCACCCATTAGAGCGGAATTAGAAACTACGAAACAGTCCAAAAATTAAGACGCGGGAAAATTTTACAAATACGATCGTGCACGAGGACACAACACCGAGCAGTGTTGGACATTCAAGAACAAACTAGAAAGCATGTTTGGAAATGGCCAACTCCCTCTACCTAAGGCTGCCCAAAACCAAGTAACAACAAAAATTCTTTTAGCGGCACCTTAGCTATTTTTACTAAACCCATCCCAGGTCAATGGGACTCGTCTATCTTCATTTAAGATATTGATGAGTCCAAACCACTTCCTAGTTTGCCTCCATTAGATCCAAAAGTTCATGGCAGTGATGAGGAAGATGTCTATGAAACAAGAAGTAATAGTGACAACAACAACGATGACTTCGGGGCAAACTACCCTTAGAAAAGGATGACTTTTAGGGAGAACCTCAAGGTCCAACAATCCAATTCCTTACTAGATCCGGACGGCACAATGCACCCGGGGTCCACAACGGACTCGGGAATCCCCAAAGGAACCTGAAGCCGCTAAAGAAGAAGACCCAATCCTAAAACAACTTTAAAAGTTAAAAGTTGATATCTCAATTTGGCAACTTATATCCGCTTCCTAGAAATATAGGCAGGCTGTGATTGACATGCTCGGTAAGATTGAGGTCTCGCCTAAAACCACACCGAAGGAGTAGTAGGATTAGTTAACGATGGGGATGGAACCATTGCCTTTGATCAAAAGGATCTCCCGGAAGAAGGTGTTGCACAAAACAATGCCCGTTATTTAACTATAACTTGCATTAACAAGTTCGTTCCCTTAACCTTGGTAGACAACGGATCAACTGTGAATGTTTATCCCTAGAGAACCAAAAAGGTTAGAAATTAGGGAGCAACAACTTTCTAAACAGACTATCCATCTTCGAGCTTCGACAATTCTAAGAGAACAGTCTTAGGAATAGTGACCTTACCAATCAATATAGGCTCGTAGAAAGGAACATTAAATTCCAAGTCCTAAATATCCCAACTACCTTCAATTTACTCCTAGGATGCCCTTGGTTTCATGATCATCGAGCAAGTGCATTGCATCAAAAAGTTAAAATGATCATCAAAGGTCGAAGTTGTAATTGTCAACAAGGATAATCTACGTGCTACTATCACTTCCATGGAGTTTGTGGTTGAGATCGAGCACAATGTCGATGATGAAGAACTATATGGATTCGAGACTATCACTGCCTTAGACAAGGATGAAGCACCTCTTAGTCTCAATCCTTATGGTAACCCTAGTGTCCATTCGATACTTAGGGGTACTTTCCAGGTCTTGCTTTAGGCCGAAGGTCATACCATCCTATTTTTCCGCCCTTGAAGCCACTAACAACTACAACTTTGGATTAGGCTATCAACCTATCGCTAAGGAAATAGCCCAAGCCAAGTGGTAAGTTTAGACTAGAAGGACTGCACTTTACACGGTTCGCTCTATCAAGCCCTTTCCTTATACTCTAAATGGGCATTTCTTAAAGAAAGGAGATGACTTTCCTTAGTATGGTTTTCCTGAGCCCTACGACATAAAAGAAAAGGGCATTCTAGTACCGTGTTTAGAGATTTTCAGTGATTGCTATATACTTGGAGAAGAAGACACCCTGCCTCCTCGAAGAGGGACAGTCCACACTAGACTGGACCAACTTGGTTGGGAATAATCTCTTCGTCTACTATTTGGACAATAAAAGAACCTGGAGGGGAATTCGGTCTCGGTACTGTCAAGATCCATGTCGCACCTACGGTTCGATACGTCGAAGTTCATCACCGACGTCGATAATAAAGGCTCCAAGCACATCACTTGGATTGATATCGAGGAGGGCCAAGAATTCGCCATTAGCTTAGGAGTGCATCCCCTTCCTAAGTCTAGTACTAGGGCTTGTTATTCTTCTTCGTTATTTCTAATTCTTTTACGAGTTATGTTTTCAATTCGTATCTTTAGTTTCGAGTCCGATGTACTCATTTCCTCATTCAATAAAGTGAATCTTTCTACTTACTGTTTGCTTACTCTTGCTTTCAATTATTTTGTCTCTAATGATGAACAAGAAATCCCTAAAGAACTAATAAAAACTATGGAAGATCATGAAATTGCTCATCAATAATACAGGAAATAATAATAATCGATCTAGAATCAGTGGACCAACCTCAAGAGGTCAAGATCGGAAAACATCGAATCCGAAAGAGCGAAGCAATATACTTCGCTCCTTACAGAGTTCATGGATGTCTTTGCATGGTCCTACAAAGATATGTCGGGGATAGATTCAAGTATAGCGAACATAAAATTCCACTTTACGAAGACGTTAAGCTTGTTAGCGTGAACCGAGAAGGTTGAAGCTGAGTACGCATTGAAGATTAAGGAAGAGGTCCGAAAACAGGTTAGAGGTCTGGGTTTATCAAGGTAGTTCACTATCCTCGGTGGGTAGCAAATATGGTACCGGTTCGAAGAAAGATGGCGGGGTTCAAATGTGTGTCGACTTCAGAGATTCTAACAAGTCAAGCCCCAAGGACGATTTTCCGCCGCCTCATATCGACCGCCTTGTGGATAATGGAGCGGGTCATACTTTGCTTTCGTTCATGGACGACTATGCCGGATATAATTAGGTAAAGATGGCTTAAGAGGATCTGTAGGAACCATGGCCGGAACCGACCGTGCTTCCCCACGATTTTCTTGGCGGGTTTTAGAAAGTGGAAAACATGATTTTAGGGTTTTTGAAGAGACAAGATGATTTTGAAAATGGGGATGAACCTTTTATTAAGATTTTTGAGCTTCATTAGATATGATTTAAAGCGAATTAGGCAAAGTTTCAATGGCAATTTTATGAATTATTTTATTTTAGAAATTATTTTCGAAAGGTCCCGGGATATTATTTCTTAACCAAAAGATAAATAAAATTAGGATTCTAAATCGCCGTAAGGCTTTAGGGCCATATCGGTGTGAAAACACCAATCTGGATCGAAGCCACCACTGCCGACCCCATGGTGGTTGGCGGTGCCAGCCATGAGGCCATGGTCGAGAAATCGACCTTGGCCTCTTAGCTCGGCTAGCAGTTCAGAGCCCTAGAAATTTTATCCTGCACGTAAAAAGTCGAGATGCAATCGAATAGAATTAAAGCAAAAAGTAGGAGTTGCCGGTTAGTTTTTAGGAAAGAAAAACTAACAAAAAAAAAAATGTTCTCTCAATCTTAGCATGGGAAAATTAAGACTAAAAGAGGGTAAAAATGACTCAATCGGTCTTTGAACCGAGAATCGGATTTGGGGGCAAGGGTACGAAACCACCACTCGCTGGACCGAAGCCACCACTATCGACTCCACGGTGCTGGCTGAAGCCAGCATTTAGGGTTGGCGGTGCCGGCCATGAGGCCATGGTCGAGAAATCGGCCTCGGCCTCTTGGCTCAGCTAGCGATCGAGAGCCTTGGAAATTTTATCCTGCAATCGAAAAAGTCGAGATGCAATCGAATAGAATTAAAGCAAAAAGTAAGAGTCACCAATTAGTTTTTGGAAAGAAAAACTAACAAAAAAAAAAATGCTCTCTCAATCTCGGTATGGGAAAACTACGACTAAAGAGGCTAAAAATGACTCCATCGGTCTTTAAACCGAAATTGGATTTGGGGCGAGGGTACGGAACGTAGGGATATGCCCTTCCGTTCTACCCATCCGAAGAGGACCATTACTAGTTTGAGTAGTGAATTAAAATAATGTGAAAAAATGCAAGCATATAACAACATGCTAGGCACAATTAAAGCAACCGAAGGTAGTAAAAAAAGCGATAAAGGCAGTAAATAAACAAAATGGTAAAGAAATTGGAAAAGAAAGCAAAACAAAAAGAAAAGCAAAATGAAAAGAAAAGAAAAGGCAATGCAAAAAGAAAAGAAAGCGAAAAACCAAAAGATTACATCGGGCGGGGATGCATTAAAAGCGATACATCGTTTGTCCACAATACGAAAAGTAATAAAGAAAGCATATAAATAAAATAAATTGTTGAAGTTTGAATTTGTGCCCTCAGGTTGTCCCAGCTCTTGATCCGGATCTCGGATGTGGATATGGTGATGCAACGATGGTGAATTGAAGGGGATTTTTGTAAGTATTTTTGGAGATGAGTAGGCATGTGAATAAATGATGGAGTTTGTGGGTTCGGATGTGGTGAGATTGGATAGTAGAATGAGAATAGGATGGAAAGGGACCAAGAGATCGGAATACAAAATGGAGTATTCGATGAGTCGTTGGGCGGATTTTAGTAGAGTAACATTGAGGGATGAGCCATTATGAGAATGAGAGCCAAGACTCTCTATTTATAGGGAGATTTTAGGTTAAGGAAATGACCTAGGGTTAGCTCGGCCAGCCAGTCCAAAAGCAAGCAAGAAAACTAGGCCAAGATATTGTGAAGATTGAACCCGATAAAAGGAGGATAAAATCGGGTTCACGGCGCCGGACACCCGGGTGAGCCTAGGGTTTCATGCCCTAGCGTGCTTCCAAGGGAGTCTCCGGGGTAAAACGCTATGTTTTGAGGTGAGAAATGTGGTAAATGGCGCCGGCTATAGTAGCTTTCCAAAAATGGAATGTTTTCATTTTGGCATTTTTCTATTTTTGGTGTGGGATACGTGCTCCTAGTCTTAGGTGGACTGTCTTGGAGCAAAAATAGAACACTTTGATACTTGTGATCATAAAATGCAGCGTCTAACGTCGTCTTGAGGTTTTCAACTCCTTATTTGGTTGGACTGAAGTGAAACACAGGATTTTGCGCTCGGAATTTCCCAATACGTGGCACTCGGACTTGATTGTCTCTGGAGGCTTGGCCCCGGTCTTGGATCGTTCAAAAGAAAATGGGATTTTTGTATCGACCCAAGGCAAAAATCTATTTATTTTACCCTAGGGGTTCTTTGTGGTTTATCGGCTTTCGTTGCACCAATCGAACTCGATCCGTGATCCAAATCCTCAAACAGGAGTTGGGATTTCATCATCCGGCCAACAAATAAAAAAGAAAAAAAGACGACACTTTTTTGGTGTATATAAGGACATAGAAAAAACAACCGTCATCACTCAATGGAGGATGTATTGTTACATGGTGATCCCATTTGGGCTCAAAACGCCGGTGCAACATACCGGAGGACGACTACAACTCGTTGCATGACATGATCCACAAAGATGCCGAGGTCTATGTGGATGACATGATCATAAAGTTCAAAGATAGGGCATGGCACCTACCTAACCTAAGAAAATTCTTCTAGAGACTCGTAAAATATAATATGCACCTTAATCCTCAAAAGTGTGCCTTCGGGTAACTTCGTGTAAACTATTAGGCCATGTCATAAGTGTTAGAGGAATTGAAGTTGATCCATCCAAGATCAAAGTCATTCAAGAGATCCCGTCGCCAACGACGTAAAAGGAGATATGAGGTTTCCCGAGACGTTTATAGTACATGAGTCGTTTCATATCAAAATTGACTATGGTATGTGAACCTCGTTTTCAAGAAGTTGAAGAAAGGATCCGATCCCATCCGGGATACCGAGTGCTAACAAGCATTCAAGAAGGTTAAGGAATACCTAACTAACCCTCCAAGTGCTAATTCTACCCCTACTAGGGAAACCTTTGCTTTTGTACCTCACCATGATAGAGACAGACTAAAGGAGCCATGCTAGCTCAACGAGACGGGAAGGGAGAGCATGTGATACATTATCTAAGTAAGAAATTCTTAGATTATGCGACTAGATACATGCTATTAGAGAAGAAAACATTGGCATTAGTTTGGGCTACTAAGAAGCTTAGGCACTACATGTTAGCCCACACAAGTACATGTGGTAGCACCTATGGATCCCATTAAGTATATACTTGAGCAACCAGCCATTAACGAGTAAGATAACGAGATGGATCGTTATGCTCGTCGAATTCAAACTCAAGTATGTCCCTCAAAAAGTGATAAAAGGAAGAGTAGTGTCGAATTCCTAGCTGATCTATCGATAATTGAATCGCAACTCGAAGACCTTGACTTTCTAGACGAAAATATTTTACAAGTAGAGGTGGATGTTTGGACAACGTACTTCGACGACGCTTCCAATCAAAAGGGCTTTGAAGTAGGGTTTCTTTTAGTCTCACCGATGGGATCACATACTCCCATCTTAGTTAAATTGGATTTCAAGGTCACCAACAACGCCTCGTAGTACGAAACGTGCATCACGGGACTTGAAGTTACTCGTAGAGATCGGGGTCAAGAACATTTGGGTTTCAGTGACTCCAGTCGATCATTAATCGATTTTGCAAAATGAAAGGTACGCAAGTGAAGCCTCGACACCCTACTAGGCGCATTTAATAGAAATATCCAAACATTTTGATAATATCTTTTTCAGCTACCTTCCTAGAGATGACAACCAATTCGCGGATGCCTTAGCCAAACTAATGTCCATGATCAATATTCCCTAACAAAATTCATTTAATGCCTGTTCATATAAAGCGATGGAGTCGCCTGCGTACGTCAACGCGTTGGAAGTGTCTAATACCGATCAAACCAGTTGGTATCATAACATTTATCGAGTATCTCGGATAGACAAGAGTATCCCTTGGACTCCACACCTAGAGCCCAACGAGCCATCAAGATGTTGGCTGCCCAATTCTTCATTAATCAAAGAAAGTTATACAAGAAAACCAACATTGGGATTAGCTTACTTTGTGTCAACCAACATGAAGCAAAACACATTATGGACGAGATTCATGGTGGGGAGTGTGGACCCCATATGAACGGTAAGATGTTAGTTCGAAGATTTAGAGACTCAAATATTACTGGTCGACCATGGCAGCAGATCGTCATGAGTTCATTAGGACATGCCATAAGTGTTAGGTGTATGCAAATTTATAGCACCAACCACCGTAATTTCTCACAACATTAGCGTCACCTTGGCCATTCTCGGTCCGGAGAATAGACATTATCGGCAAAGTGACCTCTAAAGGAACGAGTGGTTTTGAATTTGTGTTAATAGCAATCAACTATTTCACTAAATAGGTAGAAGCAACCTCTTATGCAACCTTGACGTCAAAATAGGTGGTAAGTTTATCACTCGAACATTATTTGCCATTATGGGGTACCCCACGAGCTAATCAGTGACCATGGCAGTCATTTTAAGAAGGTGGTAGCGAGACTTGTTGGATAGATACAAGATCAAGCACCATAAGTCTTCTCCTTATCGTCCTCAAAACAACGGAGCGATTAAGGCTGCCAACAAGAACATTCGTAAAATAGTGGAGAAGATGGCAGTCAATTATAAGGATCGACTTGATAAGTTACCCTTCGCTTTGTGGGGATATCGAACCTCTATTAGGACATCTACGAGAGCAACACCTTACTCCCTAGTATATGGCATAGAAGCAGTCCTTCTAATAAAGATTTCCATTCCCTTGTTAAGTATCATCGCTGAAAGCTAGACTCTAGAAGCGAGTGGGCTAAAGCACGCTACGAAGAGTTATTGCTACTAGATGAGAGGTGCCTTAACGCCCGCACAAACGTCCAAGTATATCAGGCCGCGTATATTGAGGGCATTCAATAAGAAAGTGAAGCCTCAAAATCTGCAAATTAGAGTTCAGTCCTCAAAGAAATTAGAGCGCTAATTTAGGATCCACGAGGAAAATTAAGGCCTAATCGGCCAGGCCCATTCATGCTCAATCGGATATTGCTCGGCGAAGTAGTGAAATTAACCGATTTGGATGATGAAGAAAATTTTCAGTACACGAATTTATATCGATTGAAGAAGTATTATATCTAACACGACCTTAAACGACGAAACGAGCCTAGACCAAATAGGGCACGTCGTGGCGTGCGCCAGCCACCACCCGGACAACGGTGGGTCGGCCGAGCCGAAACCATCCCTTTTGTTTTATCCTTATAATTAATTATTCTGGACGGTCTAATTAGATGGTTAACTTCGTAATTATTTATTAACTTTAAGGGCGGTCCAATTAGGCAGTCCCATTTTATCTATTTGTACCTTTACATGAGCAATAAAATAAAATATTTAAAAGTATAGAATAATACTTACTTTTATTTAATAAAAGATAAGTCTCGCTACTTACCCGAATACATAGCTAATAAAAGGGAAATAAAAACAAGCACACTACTTGTGGAAAATAAATTTGTTCTAAAGAGGCAAAACTAATCCTCATTTTCTTTTATTTTTTCCTAAATTATATCTAAAAATCCAAACCCTAGTCTAATTTGACTTTCTTTCCTTTGGGGTCACTAGACTTACCCCATCATCTTGGGTGGGTTTCTTCAATTCTTCAATTCTTTAGGCCCTCCTCTCCTTAGCTTCTAGGCTTCAGAATCTCTTTTGCGCGTGTGTTCAGCAATTTGAGGGTTTGTTTCACGTATTTGGAGCGGGGCGAGCAGCGAGGACAACTTCTTGTGGATCCATCTCCCGACCTTTTAGTGCCTTACGTCATTGGGGATCCAATTCTATTATCCACTCCGGATAATAGTCATATACTACAATATTTGGTTTGCTCGTAGGTGTCAGCAATCTAGGCAGGAGTATCTAGTATTCGAGCCACGACTTTGTCCACCTAGAGTTGCCAAATCCTTCAAATAGGTTGAAGGTAACAGGCCGGATATAGTGCGAAGGGTAATCATCTCGCTCTCTTCCCATTTGTCGTAACACACAGTAAAGGAAATAATACGTGCTAATCTTTAGGCCTAATAGCCGTAGAAATTAGTGTTGACTGGTATGTGTCTTGAATCGGGACACTTTTCGAGTGCACAATAAACCACACCACATCATTACCGTGATTTTTGAGGTATTCTTCCCACCAAGAAGCTGGGTGATTGGTTACCACCTCTTCCTATTTTCGCCGACGTAAGTGTATTGCTAGGTACATATTGATATCTCGCGAGACTCTAAATCAACTTTAGATGCTCCATTAGCCAAATCCGTACATCACGGATAATAAATTAGTGTCGTGCATGGTTAGAATTCAACCTTTCCATAAGGCCCAATAGGAGCAAAATAAAAATAAAAAACATCACAAACAACAAAAGGAGCGAAAAGTAGAGACTTTCGGCGTGGATCGAGGCGACTTAGCCTCGCCGGCGCTGCATCGCCGCCCTATGGCCATCGCCGCCGACCGGTCGACACTCGTTGGTCTCGTCAGCCTGTCTTTGTTTACCCGCAACAACAGGGGGCTCCTAGTGAAATCTTTCTCGTGTTCGCTTCAACCCGGTCTAAGCCTATAATAGTTTCAACGATTATTAGTGGCGTTAGAGAACAATAGTCCTCTAACCGCTTAACTAAGTTCGGCAATGTTGCCGGCGCGATATCCCCATGGCTTTCTATCATCAAGAATCCACCAATCGTGCAAGTGATAATGGCTCGCCACCTCAGGATAATAATAGCTTCAGAATCAGCATACATGTGTCGATAGTGTTTCATCGAGTTCATCACATTCACTGATTTCCAACAAGAATCCACCCTAGATTCTTATTACTTAGTTTCGAGAGATACTTGTAAGTCTCGTGCGGATTTTCGTAAGACTTGGGCAAGACAGGTTTCGTATGCCTTTGGGTGCCTAGTATATTATCAAATTCTTCGGGCGGGGGCACAGTTCCTTATCCCAAAACCTCGAAGACGTGGTGGAGAGGATCCAAGTAGGCCACAACAACCCTTAAGAAAGTCCAAGAGACTTTCACTAGGCGAATACCGAATAGTGTATTCGGACCGTAGGATGACAAACCTACCCTCTCTATATTTGTCATCTCATGCATCCAACGAGATAAATTGCTTATGAAGTTCATTTTTTTAGAAGGAAGTAGAAGATGCAGGGAAATTCTCATTGATCTGCAAAAGGATATATGAAAGGCACATTTTTCGACCTTCGATTCAGGTTCAATTTATAGCAAGATTTTCAGTCCACTAGAGTCCTACTCGCATCACAACCACTAGTGCCCGCCTCGTGACCTAGTCTTCTTCGGTGGTAGGCTCCGGCCACCCCTTTACGCCAGCCGTTTGCTTTGTTTCCTTGCCCAAGCACTCCTTGGGCCATTGTCTATTTTTTCTCGCTTAGCCCGTGTTTATTTTCAATGTTATTATTTGGACAATGCACTTAGAGATTCCATTTCTTATGTTTATTATTTTCTTTTAGGGGAATAGGGGCTAGTGCAATTTTTTTCAATTTGTCTTTGTAATTTTTCGGTAAGACTCTTTTGCATCATATTTAATAAAAGAAAGAATTTTTAGAATCGAGTCTTTACATTCCATCTCATTGCATAAGAGTTATAATCTTAGAAACATTAAAACAACCAAAGCACCCTACAAGGGATTTACTAATCATCGTCGTTAAAAGCACCATTAAAGATGAAGTTCTCGAAGTCCTCTAAGACGGATGTTGAAAATCAGCCATCTCCACCACCTCAAGAAGAGCTACCTCCATGGTCCCAAGATCCGGATGCTCCATGTGAAGGTCTGCTGTAAGAAGCCCGAGGGAAATGGAGTGGGTCTCCGTGCCCATCAACGCTTGAAAAGGTAGCATGTTCAGTGCTCTCTTCAACAAAATTGGGTCTCGCACCAAACGAACGAGGCCCGGAAGTGCTAGGTCCTGCTTTGGAAGTGCTTCGATAATGGGCACGTTGTGATGAACACCGTGAAGTACCTTGTCCGAGATGTATCACCGGAGGATGCTTGTCGACCGGATTGATGCGCTTATGCCTTAGGTCCACCAAGGAAACTTCCCGATGGAGGTGCTCTTGATCGATGCCTCTATGAAAAGGAAAGAGCAATTAGCCTACTAAAAGCTCAACAAAGTTAGCATTCTACTAACTAGAGACTTACCCGAAATGTTGGGAAAGATCTCCTAGTGAGGAAATTTTGGATTCCCGAAAAGCGGATTGAAGCCTAACGAACATGGTTCGAGATTGTTCCCGATCTTACTACATAATTGATTCAATGGCATTAACAAAAACACTTTTAGCATACAATTAAAGTAAAAGCATAAAACTCTTACCCCTCACTAGTTTCTAGGGAAAGGATGCCCAACACATTCTTCCTCGAGAATTTTGGGAATTATCACGTAACAAGGAGATTCCTCGGGTTGTGTGACGTCCACATCGATGCTCTGAATATGGCTATCCTCCGAGTAAGCTACAATAACCGAAGTTATTTTCTATACAAGAAACTTAACTATGCAAAAGAGAGGAAAGAAGTGGGAACTCATTAGTTGGGTCATTATCCGTCCCGCATGGTGTGCATAAGATTTGTACAAATTTAAGAATTGGGTATATGAATACCCGATGGTCGCAGCAGACTTGCTCTTGTTGAGAAAAAGAGCGAAGGTAGAACATGGTCGGTGGTGGATCAATCGAAACAAATGGAGGCCATGTGTTAACCCGGATTTGTGATGCGACTCTCTCACCATGATACCAAGAAAATCCAAAAGTACCTTCAAACAAGATCCTTCTTTCGCTTAACTCCGTGCTATGATTACATTTGGAAGGAGTTGGAGTTGGGCTTAAGGATGGAAATTAGCCTACACATACAAGATTTATCAAGAAACAAGCAAACAAGAACGAAAGGCGACAAGAAAATGGGCATAAACCGTACATAACCGAGGTTGGGGCCCACCACAGCAGATCCCACAAGGTTCACCACAAGCAGTGGGTAGTGGTAGCTAGCTATTCAGTGAAGTAAAATTTTATGGGCATACTTCGAGGATAATCTTTGAGCTTAAAGAGGCATACCGAGTTCACACGGTTAAGGCCTGGTCTCAAGAAACCTATAGCATGGATTGTGGGTTGTTGAAGATAGATCCTAGCCCATGACATGGAGGCCGAAAACACAGGATGATTTGTTGAGCTAGGAGAAAGGTGCGGGAAGTACTTATATAACCATGACTACATATTGTAAATGAAGTGAGATTTTTATCCACAAACGATGAAAAATACTTTGGAAATAAGTGAAGAATTTGAGCATACCTCAATGATCTTCCACAAATCGCATAATGGAAGATAGTTCGTCGAGTCTATCTCAGGTTTTGTGTGACGTGCACCGACACGGAGGCCCCTTATGAGGCAAGTGTATGCAGGAGCACCCCGGTTGAGCTCCTTTTTTTGTCAATGTTCGCTAAGTTCACTAAATAGTGAATGTGAACCTCGAGCCTTGGTCGAAAAGAGCACCTTACTCAATAAGAGAGTCAGCATGATCCGAACTTGTTGTTGTGGAGAATGTCGAGGCCAAAACCTAACATCCTTAAAAGCCTAAAAAGGATGGTGTACTTAAAGAAATTTTCTTAAGGAAACCTGTTAGCTACGGGACCAAAAATATGGTGAAGATAGTCACGATCTTTATACAAATTCCTATCATAGGCCGAGGCTCCCCAAGAAGTTCAAACCAAACAAAACAAGCAAAATCAAAAGAAGTTATAGCCATTTCCCGAAGGAAGGTGGAAGGTATTGGTGGTATCCCAAAAGGGCTCACTAATGGCCCTAATGGGATCCCTCTCCCTTTTATCACAATGGTGGTTCAAAGCAAGAAAAAAAGACTAAACCCAACATTTTGCATGACATCTTCAAGAGGGTAGCTCATCTTTCTACACGTTTTCATAAATTTGGGGTTAGCTCCGCTACTCCGAATTGAACCCTTCTACAAGACAAAAATCCAGCAAGATTTTAGTAGAGGAATTACTCTAAATGAGCAAAAATAGAAATCTAAGCCAACTAGCTTACCAAAGGAGTAATGGCAAGAGAAGAAACGTGACTCTCAGCCTCCACCAAGAGGTCATTTGGGTTCCATTGTGGACGCCATTTCCGCTCAAGAAAGTTATCTTGGACAAGCTTTTTAGCTCTTGACCTTCCGGTAGGATGAGCTTTTCTCCTTGACATAGTGAAGAGAAGATCTTAGAAACTAACTAGTTTTCAAAGAGAACAAAGTAAGAAAGCATAAGAGCAAGGCAAGAACGCATGAGAAGGAGCAAATGTGTGGAATGAACACAATCAAGCAACCCTTTTATAGACCCATTCGGTCAAGTTAAGCCAAGCATGTAAGACAAAAGTCAAAAAGTAGTAGGAGACCAAGGGAATCCGGCGGAACACGCCGAGGGCCAGGCCTTCCAAAGGCTGGCCAACATTGGCCATGAGGCACCATAGTGTCCCATCGATGACAACTTTACAGCCCTAGCTGGTGGCCTAGCTTGTGGAGTCCCATCAGCCATGGCATGTGACTTCTTGGCACCTTATGCATGCAAGTGGGAGCCATTGGACCCACCAATCGACTTTTTTTTCCAAATCACATTTTCAGCTTTTTTCGATCGAATTATTCAAGTAAAACACCGAACTTTTGTCAATTTGATTATTCACTAACAAGTATGCTAGTACAATAGATCATCAAGCCAAACTTCGATTAAAAACGATCAAAGTTTCAAGCATCAAAACGTACCAAGCTTCGAGCTCGATCAAGCCAAACTTAGGACCTTCTTACCGGACTTCGAATGCATGCATTGCGATCAAGCTTAGGCCCCATTTTTGGAGTTCCGGTTCGCAAGCAACCAATTCCAAATATTACACAACAACCAATATCAAAAATTAGTGCACATAATTTAGGTAAGTATCATTTAGTGTCTACTTTGACCCTTCGTCTTTTAGACTCGGTCAAAGTGGGGGCTAACTCGTAGACACCAAAAAGTGTTTTCCCTTATCTCTTTTAATTTTATATTTTATTTTGTTGGTCTAATGATGAAATCCCAAGTCCTGTTTGAGGATTTGGATCATGGACTGTGTTTGATTGGTGCGACGGAAGCCGATAAACCACAAAGAACCCCTAGCACCACATAAATAGCCTTTCCCTCGGGTCAATCCAAAACCCCCTTTTCTTTCGGACGATCCAAGACCGAGCCTAGACTCCAGAGACAATTGAGTCCAAGATCGCAGCATCGGGAATTCTAGGCTTAGAATTTCGTATTTCACTTTTGTCCAAGCGGACACGGAGTTGAAGACCTCCAAAACGACATTAAACGCCGCATTTCATGATCACCAGTATCAAAGTGCTGCATTTAAGCTCCAAGACAGTCCAAGCACCAAGTCAAATCCACTAATTGAATCTACAATTATGAGGAGTGACTCTTTACGTAATTGCTCCCTTAGACAATTCGATCATGAGTTTCCTTAGACTCGAAGTTCCCTTATCCGATCTATTACTTCCTACCCGAGATACCTTTTATAGTTAGGGACAACTGAGCTAAGTTAACTCTTATAGCCTAGTCAAGGAACTTAGAAATAAAGTAGAAAGAGTAGAAGTGATTATAAGACTTTCTTTATAACTCGTAAATTTAAGAATTACCGAATTGGAGTTATAAGTCGAAGATTGAGTGAGATGTGAACGTTATGTGGTGGTCTTTGGCTCAAAAAGTGGCCCATCCCTCTAATTGTGATTGAAATCTGGGGTGGAGACAACCGATGGACACAAACTTGAAGTTTATCGGACTTGGAAACAAACAACCCCGACACGGTGTTTGAGCCATGTCCGAAATGGCCGATTTCGTATGCTGGTGTTTAATGGCTAGAAACAAGTTGCTTTTGCTTTTCAAAATTATATTAGGTTTTTTAATCAACCTACAAAAGCAAATCAAACTGGTACACAAAGTTGAAGTTTACCGGACTTGGAAACAAACAACCCCGACATGGTGTTTGAGCCATGTCCGTAAATGGCCGATTTCTGTCTGCTGGTGTTTAATGGTTAGAAACCAGCTTGCCTTTTCTTTTCAAAATTATATTAGGCTTGTTTAATCAACCTACAAAAGCAAATCAAACTGGTGCTCAAAGTATAAAAATACTTTGGTCCAGAATTAGGCAAAGATAATAATTAATTTAAAGTAATTAAGCACTTAATTATCTTCGACTCTAAAAGGATAGAATTTTCCGAGTCTAATATCCATTAGGTTCAAATTCCATCTTGAGTCAATCCTTAAAATGATCAAGTTAGAAAGAATAAAATATTAGAATATATGAACTTGATCAAGTAAATAATCTTTAATAAATAAACCGACTTAGAAAGTGGAATTAACGATATAATTCATTTTCACTTAGAAAAACAAGTCGTTGCTCAAAATAAAAATGTTAAAGAAATTATTTACTAATGCCATTGTTCCGAGTTGTGTCTGGGTGAGTCGAAACACATTTAAGAATGTTATGCTTGATGAATGGTTTCCGAGTGGGTCGAAAATAATGAAAACTTAGATACGAGTTTCGAAAAGCTTAGAATGACTTAGAATCAAAACTATAGAGAGATAGTGAGTTATACCTGAGTCTTCAATCTCCCCTTTTTGATTAAAGGCATTCCATATTTGTGCTAGAAATTAATCGGTTCGGAGAGTTAAGTTTTCATTGAGAGTTGATCGGAGCAAGAAAAATAATGATGGATATATAACAGTTTAGCTCAAATCATAAATCACTCGTAACATGCTTGTTGAAAACAAATCGGAGCATACTTGTTATAACATATCGAGTGAGTATGAAAATATGCTCGAAATAGATATGCTCGTAAATAAGTGCGTTTCATTACTTAGTAGAAGCAATTTGTACAGTAAACTTTAACAAACAATGAAATGAACAAACATAGAAGCAACTAAGGGAAAAACTCCCTTAAACCAAACATCTATATTTTCTATCTTTTCTCTCCCCTATGCATTTCAGCAAAAAATAATAAAAAGGAGGAAATAACAACTAAATACATAAGATGTTAGACTAAAAAAAATAGATTTTGAAATCAAGGAGGGGTAGTCCGGCGTGAAGTAGAAGAACGAGTGGTGTGCCTACGCTCGTATCCTTGAGTAGAAGTAGCTAGGTGAGGTGGCAATAGAAATGGTAGATCGAGCAAGTGGAATAATCCCGCTTCGTGAGCTAGAGGTAGATCTTCCTTGGTTTCTTCTTCTTCCTCAACAAAAGCCGTTGGAGGCCGAGACTTTGAGGCAGGGGCCTTAAATGGACCTACATCACCAGCCTCTTTTGAGGCACTCCGAGTGTGATAAGAAGAAATCACCTCAGGTTCTTTGGTGCCCTTGTCCTCGGGTTGAACTACTTCAGCCTCCTTTTCTCCTTCTTCGACTCCTTATTCAGCCTCTCCTTGGCCTTCTTCCGCTTCGTCTTTGACTTCTTCCGACTCGGACTTAGAAGAACCGGAGGACTCCCAAGATTTGTCTTCGTTAGATTTTGAGTCATCGGCTGCCTTGGACCTTCGTTCTTGGAGGTGGAAAATATGGTATTTTTTATCCTTGATCACCTCTTTCAGCTCGTAAATTAGGACTTGACTCTGCTGAACTGAAGTCCGAGCCCGGCCTTGCATCTAAGTCGATATTGAGATGAAAGCCTAGAAGGCTCCTAGAGTTGATTGCAACTCTTTAGCCGGAGAGACAAGTTGATTGGCCACCTTCCGAAGAAGCTCAATAGCTCAACGAAAGGGTAGGCATAGAGGCGGATGGTCCAACAAGTGAGAAATGGAATCTCGGGAGTAGTCCGAGTTTGATGTGGAGGAGGAGGGGTGCTAACTTAGAGGAGTGAAGCCAAACAATAGGTTTGATTTCCTAATATCCAAGACCGATGAGTTCACTTCAGCCAAAACAAACGGCAGGCTCTCGTAAAGATTTTGGGTCGAATGAAGTTCGACCCCAAACCGAGTAAAAACATATGAAAGGATATGGAGTCTTCTTCTGGTCGGATGAAATATAAGCAATCTATTCCAGGATGAAAGGAAAGAGGTCAACCTCATATCCTTCCATAATATCAAAGAAAACTTTTAGAACTTTGTTGTTGGGGTTCTCTTTTGATGGATAGTAAGAAAAGAAAGTCCTCATAAGGATGAAGCACATAAGTCTAGCTTCCGAGGTTAGCTGAATCACGTAAAAATTCTTTTTGGACTGAGGAGGTTCTTTGGCATACTTGTCAAAGAAGTAATCTACAACTTCATTGAAAGGAATGGGATTGGAATTTAGAAAGAGGGACTTCATATTGAAGAGTTTGTGAAGTAGACCAAGGTTGATGCGAATCATCTTACCTTAGATGATAGAAGAGATAACGTTATCTCTTGCTGTCATGTGAGTATAGAATTCAATAACAAGGTCCGGGTAGATATACTCACAAAAGCACGGATAGTTGAAAACACCAGCTTTACCGACGGATTTCAACCAGGAAAAGAAGTTTTTGGGAAGAACTTGTCATCCAGGAAGAAATGTTGGGCGACATTGAGTTTTGGGTCTTCCGAGGCAGGGGCTTTCCCTTTTCCTTGAGCAGCCTCGATCACGAGTGGACTTGGTTCTGGCCTTCTTTGTGGCCGAACCTCCTTCCACTGCTGAATCTCGCTTAGGCATATTGGAGAAGGTAGAGAGTGTTTGTGAGTAAAGAGAGATAGAGAGAGTAGAGAGCATAACAAAGAGAGAATTTGAGTGCAAGAGTGAATGTATTCGAGAGCAAAGAGAGCGAGAAAGTGGGCAATAAGTAGGTAAAATGAATAAGTGAAAATGAAGTGATTCTATTTAAAGAGAGTAAAAGCTTTCAATTGCCTTTCTAACTCAGCTTACCAAGCAACGGTTATCGGATCATTGAAACTCCCTACGTGTAACAGCTAGTTTTCTAATAAGCTCCCTTCCAACGGCTAGTTTCTCTAATTGATTACGTGACACACACACACACACACACACACAGAGAGAGAAGAAAGGATTTTCAAAAACAATGATGAGATTCTCCATTTATCTAGAGATGATCCCAAAGTATTGATGTCCATTTTGCTATGAATCCGAGTCCGACTCGATAATGTGTATGAGTGACTTAGAACACACTCGGAAAATTCATGACTCATAGCTTAATCTCATTCTCGTGTCAACTAATCCATTTGTTATTCACTTAAAGCATATAATAATTAATCATAGTGGAATAAGTCATGTAATAACTCAAATAATCATGCATTTAACATACCAAGTTCATTCCTAATAAAGAAAAACCGATCTTCACTCGGAGGCTTAGTGAAAATATCAGCTAATTGAAATTTTGTAGGAATAAACTCAAGTTCAATATCACCTTTCTCAGAATGGTCTCTTATAAAATGATACCGACCTCAATGTGTTTTGTCTTTGAGTGCTGAACTGGATTCTTGGTGACGCCGATTACACTTTGCTTATCACACTTGATTGGAATAGATGTGAATGATAGTCCAAGATCCTTCAAGTTCTCGCTTAGTCCAGAAAATCTGAGCACAACAAGCTCCAACCGCAATGTACTCAGCTTGAGCGGTTGATAGAGCAACCGAGTTACGCTTCTTTGAATGCCAGGAGATGAGTGATTGAGCCGTAAATTGGCTTGCTCGATGTAATTTTTCTATCAACTTTGTATCCAATATAACCAACATCCGGGTATCCTGTGAGGGTCGGATATGAGTCCTTTGAGTACCGGAGACCAAGTGTCCGAGTCCCCGCAAGATATCTAAAGATTCTCTTCACCGTAGTGAGATGTGATTCCTTAGGATTAACTTGAAATCTTACACAAAGGCAAACACTCGAACATGATATCCGGCCTACTAGATATGAGATAAAGTAGAGTTCCAATCATACATTTGTAGAGTTTCGATCTACAGCTTTACCTTTCTCATCCGAGTCCAATTTTAAACTCGCTACTCATAGGTGTTGCTGCTTCACATCTTGTAGCTTGTATTTCTTCGATAACTCCTTGGTGTATTTTGACTGATGGACATAGATGCCATCCTTTTCTTGCTTGATTTGCAATCCAAGGAAGAAATTAAGTTCTCCCATCATGCTCATTTGGAACTTCTCACTACAAAAAACAAGTGAATAAGGACGGATTCGTGACCGAAACTCGGACGGGTTTCGCGAATTCCGATGGTATAACACGTTTGAAAACCATTCGTCGCTAGGGGTCCTACGATGAGCTCGTTAGAGATGTCCAAGGAGTTTGAAAACCCCTCGGACATATCCGACAGAAATCAAACCAGCTGAAACCCGTCGTACATGTTCGACGGGTTTCTAGACGGTTTGATAAACCCGCCGTTTATGTTCGATGGGTAATCAGACGGTCCGACACTCTCGTCGGGTATGTCCGACGGGAGTGTCAATTCGTCCGATATCCCGTTGAACATATCCGATGGGAGTTCACACGTTTTGACACTCCTGTCGGATGTCCGATGACCGATCCGACGGTTGTTCGACGAGCGAGTCATTTCCCGGGTTACCATTGTCCAGGAATGATTTTTCAACGGGTAACATTGCTTTTTTCTTTAAAAAATTATTTACTAATATACATATCTCATGAAACTAAGTATTGGAAATTAATTAAATAAAATATTATGTATGTTCTCTATGTCTAACTTGTACGTAACCTCGTAAAGATAAGGCTCAAATAAGAAGCAAATTTGAAAGATGAATTTTAAAGGCGGAATTTAATGAAATGCACTTGATGGGCTACTATTAAGATTAAGGGTGGAACACAATGAAATACAAAAGAGTACGAATTCGAAACTCTTTAAAAAATGGGGATTTGGTATCGCAAAACGGAGTATCGGTACCGCATGCAAGGTGACAACAATAATGCCACTAGCTAATAACAAGGCCAAGTGCACCGCTAGCTAAGAGCTTTAAATAATATAATTAATACTAATTAAACAGTTTCACACAAATGTTTATTAAAAGTTTACAACTAAAATACTTAAATAGAGTTCATGAATTTAAATAAGGAAATAACAAAAATATGGTAAAAGAAAGTTGCAATAGGACACTACCGAGGATCGGACGGATGAGGGGTACCGTCATCATCACCGAGATCCTCATCATATTCAGGGGCTCGAGGTTAGGTTGTTTGGATGAACTTGCTATTTTTCCCTTGATGTACTTCCAAATTTTGCTAAATCGGTTGTCTACTTTTTTGGTGTACGCATCAAATTTCTCAACCAATTGTCGTGTTACACTCGTCATCGAAGAGTTGAGCTTGTTCACGAGGGTCATAGTGCTCAACGGAAGAATGTCGGAGTAGTTGTGAGAGTCGGGTAGACGTCTTCAACTTCACCCCTTCAAGCCCAAGACCATACACACGACCCTTTTTGTCAAGATTATGTCCGACCCACAACTCCTCTTGAGTAAGAAGTTGTTGCTTGGGAGCCCTCACTGCGTAAGCTTGAGAACTCTAGTACTCCTCCCACATCTTATCGTGTCCTCTTATAATTGATATTAAAAATTAGTATATAATAAAATTGCTACGATGATAATGTAGTATATAATTAATATTTCGAAGTGTTACGTACCATCCTTTTTGAGATTTCTTATCGACGGGCACTTGTTTTATCGGATCAAAGTATCCATCCATAAACACCTCCTTTACAAGTGGGCTCTTTTTGCAAAATGCCCTTCTAGAAAAATAAAAGAAATTCATATTATAATATATATATATATATATATATTATAATAATAAGAATAATATTAATTGTGCATATAATAGTTTAAATACTTACCAAGCGTCTTCTCCTTTTAGTTATGGGTAGTGACCCACATTTGTGTTTTGATAGTCCAAGACCTTTAGGGTCGATCATTCGATTTTTCTTATTTTGCTCACTTACCTTCTTGAATTCAGCATACTCGCCCGAGTGCACACACAAGGCTTCCCAATTGTTCGCATGAAGCCAAGTCGGTCTTTTGTTCATCCTCTTATGATAATTAATCATGTTTTTGAGTCGAGTTTTAGCTTGAATCTCAAAGATAGACCTAATTGTTGCTTTATTGTGAGGGTCCCACCGATAAAATTTCTACATGAGAATAAATATTAGTAATTACAATTATATATTAATTGAATCAAATGTAATATAAAAGTTATTTATTAAAAATTATCTTAAATTCCTTGAACCATAAGTCTTGCTATGACATTAGGATTGCTCCCTAAGTTGGCCATGGTTGAGGATATTGACTTTTGAACATATCCCCAATTTTGGCTATTATACTCTGGTCATAAGGCGCAAAACTACAAAAAATATATGTTACATTATTTGAATTTAATAAATTAATGCAATACGTATATAATAAAATCTTTTAAACTTACGTGTCACCGTCCGGCTCCAGATAAAACTTGTTGCTACCAACATCACTTTATGAGGTAGCATCTCTCATGTGGACTGAGTTGGTTTGAGGAGTATGAGGTTGACTTTCATGGGAAACAATGTTCATTTCCGAAGACATTCCCTATACTAATTATAAACATTTGGAATGTTGTCGTACGCGGGATATTCGGTTGAACTGTCCCATGCCAATTGGTTTGATCGGACATCAATGATGTGAAGGCTTCATTGTCATGTTGAGCAGCCATAAATTGATGTACAATATTCATTAGTGCCGCTCCTAGGTCTTTATGATGACGACCCCCACGTCTCCCACGTCTCCCACGTCCACCACGCAAGGCATCCCTACTATGATCTCTTCCGGACATTTTGTATATATACAAAAATACATCGGAAGAGATTAACGCAGGATAAAATATTAGAGAATTAAAATGTCGAACTTATTACACGTGTAATAATAAAATTTGAAATATCATGATAATAATAAATTTTAAAAACATAAATCACAAAATAATGTCATTATGAATTATAATACAATTTATTCCCATCAAAAGTTGACGTAACTAGTCATCATCATCATCACTATTTAATATCATCTCTTCTTTATCAACACCAGTATATTCCTCCAAATCCGCCCACTTATCCTCATCGGGGTCATCATCATTATCGGTGTTCTCTTCATCCTCTTCATGGAAAGTAGAGCATATGGGGAATTCAACAACATCAGGTGCAATTGAGTCGTCTACTAACGATGTCACAACGACCTCATTAACATTCATCTCGGTCATTGTAACTCGCTTGATGGGAAAACGGATAATTGTTCTTTAATTTGAGGTACACCACGAGGTTTATTATGCAAGGCAACCCACCAATTAATTTTACCGTGTACTCGTTCCGAGTAGCTAAGGTACATAACTTAAGTTGCAGTATCTGCAAATATAAATGGATCATACTTTCTTTATCGTCTATTGTGATTCACCTTGGGATAATGAGAAAGTTTTGGATATCGTAATCCCGAGGAATGGTTGGGTCAAAACACGTACAATTAAACAAAAGGAATCTTTTGATCCGATTCTGCGAGGTATTCAATTCGAACAAACTCTTGAAGGGTGCCATAATAATCTCCACCGACGTGCTCACCTTCCCAGTTCCTTGAACACAAACACCACAATTATACGCTTTCTTACCTTCATTTCTAGCCTTAGTGTGAAAGCAAATGTCCTTGACCTTATATCCTGAAAATACTTCAACGTAGTTAAGAGGTCCAAGCAACCAAGTTGATCAAATAAGATTGCCTCTCATCGTTGAATATAGGTAATCTTGTAACCTACCAAATAACACCTTATTATATCGGGAGTATATTGAATTAGGTACGACGTTTTTTACATTTTTTATAAATGCTTACCACAAATTTCAACCAAGTGGTAAAGTTTTTCTCAATTGCTTGGTCAATGTCCTCATCACTTGCATTTGGATCGATTTGTCGTAATTGAAGTTTGAAATATCTATTAAGAAATTTTGAAGTTAATTATAAATATGCAAAATGTTATTTAGTGGGTGCACCATACTTAATGAGAAGGAAAATGTACTTACTTCAAGTAAGGATAAACTTCCTCACAATTAAGTAACATGTGAAGATGAGCAGACTCTATATTCCTATTCGTTAAGGTATTTCCCATTACGTTGGCCGATTGGTTTTTCCTTATAACGAAATATGGATAGATTTGATTGATAAAATTAATCTTGTTGTTCTGTCTCATTTCTTATAACTCTAGTGCACATGGGTTGTGTGTTGACCTCAAAATAGTGCGATGCGAATTGCTTAATTTCAAATTACAAATATGTTATTACCATTGAGGATTCAGGGAAGGTCTTATTCGTGGATACTTGCTTCATCTAGCCAAAGTACCTTTCAAATGGGTACATCCATCGATATTGAACTGGCTTACCTAACAAAACTTCCTCTGCCAAATAAATTGGTAAATTCTCCATAACATTCCAAAACCCGAGGGAAATATCATTTCTAACTTGCACGAATAATGACTATATTCTTATGCATTCTTCAAGCATGCCAACTCGAGTTCACTAGCTCAAATGGTTTTGAAGAACTCACTTAACCGAACAAGTGGTGCCAACACATCTTCCGAAGGTGCAACAAATGCCATAGGAAAAAGGTTTTCTAAAAACATGATGGTCATGGCTTTTTATGTTTCGCAACTTAGTATTACATGGGTCAACCTAATTTCTCACATTAGAGATGTAACCATCAGGCAACTTAATCTGTCCGAGCCATTCACAAACGGCTCTTGTTTGATCTAAGGACATGTAAACTTTTCTTTTTGCTTTCGGGTTCGACCTTTGGAAGTTCCACCTAACAAATTCAACTCCTCTCTACTACGAGTACTGCCATGTTTATACACGCTTTGATGTCATCTTTTGTTTTTCCTGGCACATCTATCACTATATTGATAATGTTGTCGAAACATTCTTTTCAATGTGCATCACATCGAGGTTGTGATGAAATCGGAGATCTTTCCAAGTAAGGTAATTCCCAAATTATACTTTATTTTGTCCGAAGACTCGGACTCTTAATTTATATCATTCTAAGTACTACATAAAGACTCGGTACAAACCTCATTCCTACTAAGTTTTGATTACAAGCCATTTTGAGTGTTATACAAACTCGGTATAAGTTTTCATTCGTTTCTAACCGACTCGGAAAATAAATTCTCATTTATCTTTTCACATTGACGTTTCGAGTCACTCGGACACCACTCAAACTTATCAAATGTTCAAATAATCTCTCTAACACTTTTTATCCGAGTTCTGACTGTGTATTTCAAAGCAAAGTGAATTACCGTGTTAGTTCATCTTTCTAAGTCGGTTTATATGTTTGAGAATTATTTGTCCGGATCAAGTACCTATACTTTGATGTTTTCACCTATAACTTGATCTTTCTTAGGACTGACTCCGATGGAATTTGAGTATAATGAATATTTGACTCAGAAAAATTGGCCTAATTAAGATAATTATGCACTTAATTGTCTTAATTAAATTATTATCTATGCCTAATCTTGGACCAAAGTATTTTAAACTTTGAGAACCAAAATGGTTTACTTTTGTAGATTATCTAAACGATGTTATCTCATTTTTGAATTACAAAAATATCCAGCTTCAAGCTGTCAATCACCAGCGAGATAAGGCTTTTCTACTTCGAACAAGGCTCGGACATCGTGTCGGGGTTGTCTGTTTCCAAAACTAGACAACCGCAACGCTAAACTCAACGGTAGTTTCCACCCTACTTTTCGGACATCACCAGCTGACTGGAGCAACTTTAGGAGCCAATAGCCATTGCATAACGTTCACATCTCAACGGATCTTTTCGAGCGACTCGGAAGAACCGTTGTAATGGTCAAGAAGGACTTCGTTCGGAATTTAGTCACAACGGCTAATCGCTTGGTCATCTATAAATAGAAGCCACTTCATAAGACTTGAAGATTGCTAAACACATTACTGAAACTATATCTCTTAGTACAATACTCATTCAATCTTCTTCTTACAACTCCAAGTCTCGTATTTAATACTTTTCGAGTCGTAAAGTCTTGTAATCGAGTCACATACTTTTTCTTACTTTCGGAGTAAAGTCCCTTGACTGAGCTGTAAGGATTAACTCAACTTAGTTATCCCTATCTCGTAACGGTTACCTCGGTTAGGAAGTACTAGATCAAATAAGGGAACTTATGAGTCTAGGAAAACACTGTAAGGAATTGTCTAAGGGAGCAATTCTGGTTAAGTTAGTCCGTTGTATTTTGTGGATTCAAAATAGTGGATTTGACTTAGTGCTTAGACTAGTACTTGTCCGTGGTTTTCTGCCCCGGGAGGGTTTCCACGTATCTCTCGAGTTATACTTTTCCGAGTTCAATCCGGACTCGGATTATCTTGTTCATTCCTTTCAAGCTTAAAGTTTCTAAGTTTGATAAAAGTTCCTCATCACCCTATTCACCCCCTCTAGGGTGACTAAGATTCTCCAAGAGGAAACCTTCATTGTCCAATTATGTTCATTCTCTTGAAATCCCGAAGTTGAAAATGAACACACTCAGTCACTTTAGGACAATTGCATAACAAAGTATACAAGTCTTCCCTAGTGGCCTGTTTAAGAGGACCTCCTTTAACAACGACGCCTTTTTAAAAAGGCGACTTGTTACTCCTGTATGAATGGTTATGGGGTAAGAATCGATGATGACAATCAAACCATGATGGTTTTCACCCATATTATAATTGTAAGGCAAGTTGTTCATGCATACAAACCAGACATGCCAGTAAACCATGTGTACTCCATCCGGATAACATTCCATATGCTTGAAAGTCGTTGATATTCCACATTACGGAGACCCGCATTTGAAAATTTTGTTGAATAGATATGTCATATGTCTCTACCCAAACCCATAACTTTTTAATTCATCAATCAATGGTTGTAAGAAAACATCAATCCGATTCTTTAGATTTGTTGAACCTAGGATGACACATGTTAAAAATGTATACGGAATGGTCATGCACATCTCTCGGCGGCTTGTTGTAAGGTGTAACAACAACCGGTCACGCATAGTACGATCTCCCTGCCATTGAGAATAGAGTGAAACCATTAGCACACAACTCTAGTCGCATATTTTGAGCATCTGTCGTAAAGTCGGTGTGTCTTGAGTCAAAATCCTTCCACGCAAGACCGTTTGAAGGATGACGTAGGACATTAGGATCTTTAACATGCTCATTGTGCCATCTCATATGCTTTGCAGTGGTACTAGAGGCATTTAGTCTTTTGAGTCTCGGAATTAAAGGTAAGTAATGCATCTTTGTTTACAATGTTCCTTTTTTCATTCCGAGAATTAGATTTCCTCAATTTTCGTCTATCATATCCACAAAACTTACAACACTCTAGGTTTGCATCATCTTTATAGTACAACATACAACCCATCAGACAACAATCAATTTCTTGAACATCCAATCCTAATTCTTTCACTTTTCTCTTCAAATGATTGTATTTCTTTGGAATCCAACTACCTTGGGGACATGCATCCGTTAATATGACAAGCATATCATTCATACTACTGTGAGAAATGTTGTGAGTTTCTTTTAGGCTTAATAGTTGGACATGGGCCTCAAGTTCGGACATATTTCCCCCATCATACAAAGGTTCCTGGGCAGCTTAAAGCATATTGTAAAACATTTCAGCATTTGGATTCAGGAAATCATTTATGTTCACTTGGTTTTCTCTCATTGCATCATTGATCATATTTTGCATATGGTTGTCATCATGATTATTATTATCATCATCATCATTTGGACCATAATAATCTGCAATACCCTCCTCGCTCCCTTGATGATATATGTCATTGTGAGAGGTATAACTCACATAACCGTAATTAGTGTGCACAAAGTGTGTAGTACTTTGACCGTCAAATTGTTGACCGTTTATTTCCCCATGACTTGTCCAAGTACTAGTAGCCCGACATAAAACCTTTTTGTACGGATGTTGTTTCACAACATCGGAACTTTGAAAAGCCATATTTCTACACTTCTTGCATGGACATCTATACTGGCCACTTATTATGTAAATTTGTTGACTTGTCGCATAATTATCAAATTCATCAACTCCATCCAACTATTCTCTACTTATTCAACCAAGAGGACTTCTCCTCTTATACATCCATTGTTGATGTAACGGCCCTTCCGTATTATATAATTGTATACGTATGTCTCGTTAATTTCACCATTTATTATTTTCGTCAATAATAATATAATAATAATCTTTCCTATATAGTTGAAATAAAAATAAATATAATTAATAGTATCTAATCATACATGTAAAGATTTAAAATATTGTTTCACTGTTTTTTTTTCTTTGTTCTCTCATTCAAATTTATTTTTTTTACCTTTTATTATTATAACATTATTTTTTATATCTTTGAGAATTATTTTCCTTTAATTTATTTTATCTTTATTCCCATTGACGCTTTATATATATATATATATATATATATATATATATATATATAATCGATTGTCAATTACATTATGAAAATATCAACAAAAATCTATTAATATTATAATTGCACACTTTATATAATAATAATAATAATAATAATAATAATAATAATAATAATAATAATAATAATAATAATAATAATAATATTTTGGTCTTTAGTGTATATGTAGTGTTATTTTTCTTTTTAGTGTATATATATAATGTTATTTTTCTTTTCGTGTTTAGGTCTTTGTAATTTTGTCTTCTTTTTAGTTATATTTTAATTGTTGGAGACTTAAATAAAAATTCTTATAATAGATGTATTGTAAAACGTCTGGCATAATATTTCTTCAAATTTACTTATAATTAGACTACAATTACAACTTGTTGAGTTTAAATGGATGACTCACCCACGTAAAAATATATGTATAGAGTTCTTTTGTCATTTTTTATAAAGTGTTAGATAACCACAACATGAATAAATAAGACGTTGAGTTCTAATATAAAAAAATGAATAAACATAAAATTGGGTTATCTATATTAGTGTTAACAAAAATCTATTTATATATAATATCAAAAATTTTAGCATAACTCATTATTATTTAATATACAATTACAATTACACAAATTTAAATAAATTTTATTCATATATAATATCACAAATTTCAACTAACTTTAAACTATTTAGTGGGATCATCATCAAAATATCATCACAAATTCAAATTAATTTGTAATTATCTCAATTCCCAAATTTATTATATATCACCTTCTCAGCTTTTACTCACAATAACATCATTATAATATTATTATCATAATATATTACAATATATAAACTAGTATTTTCTAATTTTTAACATAAATAAATAACTATCAAAACTATTAAAAACATCATTATCTTTAATTTATGTATTAACCTTACCGAATTTGTTGCAAAAGTGGTTTCGAGGCACGAACACCGCCTTCCGGCAGTGGGTCTAGGTAGCTTTCGACGGTGGAGACAAACGATGGATTCCGACGGAAAGCTCACAATTGAATTGGAGCATGCAAATTGAAGGTTTGCTCTTGGAGAGTCTTAATCACCCTAGGGGGTGAATAGGGTGATAAGGAAATTTTTACAAACTTAGAAACTTTAAGCTTGAAAGGAATGAACAAGACGATCCGTGTCTAGATTGAGCAAAGAAAAGTATAACTTAGAGATACA
This sequence comes from Talinum fruticosum, assembly GCA_021018815.1. Taxonomy (NCBI): domain Eukaryota; kingdom Viridiplantae; phylum Streptophyta; class Magnoliopsida; order Caryophyllales; family Talinaceae; genus Talinum; species Talinum fruticosum. The sequence goes on along the minus strand of JAITYX010000003.1, from coordinate 1,072,633 downwards.
TGGAAACCCTCCCGGGGCGAGAAAACCATGGACAGTGCTAGTCCAAGCACCAAGTCAAATCCACTATTTTGAATCCACAAAATACAACGGACTAACTTAACCGAATTGCTCCCTTAGACAATTCCTTGTAGTGTTTTTCTAGACTCGAAGTTCCCTTGTTTGATCTATTACTTCCTAATTGAGGTAACCTTTACAATTAGGGACAAGCGAGCTGAGTTAACCCTTACGAGTTTAGTCAAGGGACCTTAATCGAAAGTAAGAAGAGTATGTGACTGATTACAAGACTTTACAACTCGTAAAAGTATTAAATACGGACTTAGAGTTGTAAGAAGAAGATTGAATAAGTATTGTACTAAGAGATATAGTTTCAAGCAATGTGTTCAGTATTGTTCAAGTCTTGTGAAGTGACTTCTATTTATAGATGACCAAGCAGATTAGCCGTTGTGATCGAATTCCGAACGTAAGTCCTTCTTAACCGTTGTAATGGTTCTTCCGAGTCACTCGTAAAAGATCCGTTGAGATGTGAACGTTATGCAACGGCTCTTGGCTCCTAAAGTTACTCCAGTCACTGGTGATGTTCGAAAAGTAAGGTGGAAACCACCGTTGAGCTTAGCATTGAAGTTTTCTAGATTTGGAAACGGACAATCTTGACACGACGTTTGAGCCTTGTTCGAAGTAGATAAGCCTTATCTGCTCGGTGATTGACGACTTGAGGCCGGTTACTTTTGCAATTCAAAAATGAGATAACCTCGTTTGAATAACCTACAAAAGTAAATCATTTTGGTTCTCAAAGTATAAAATACTTTGGTCTAATATTAGGCACGAGATAATAATTTAATTAGGACAATTAAGTGCATAATTATCTTAGTCCTAGAAGAATGGAATTTTCCGAGTCTAATATTCATTATACTCAAATTCCATCGTAGTCGATCCTAGAAACGATCAAGTTATAAGAATGAAAACATCGAGTAGGTACTTGATCCGGACAAATTATTCTCAAACATATAAACCGACTTAGCAACATGAATTAACACGGTAATTCATTTTGCTTTGAAATACATAGTCGAACTCGGATAAAAAGTGTTAGAGAGATTATTTGAACATACGATAAGTCCGAGTGGTGTCCGAGTGACTCGAAACATCAATGTGAAAAGATAAACGAGAATGTGTTTTCCGAGTCGGTTAGAAACGAATGACAACTTATACAGGAGTTTCTATAACATTCATAATGACTTGTAATCAAAACTTAGTAGGGATGAGGTTTGTACCGAGTCTTTATGTAGTACTCAAAATGATATAGATTCGTAGTCCGAGTCTTCACAAATGAAAGAAAATCTTTTTCTTTGCACCTTGAGCATCCCAAATAAACCACGACATGTCTATATAAAGGATGCCGGGTATTGAAACGAAATAATTGCACAAGCTGAAAATAATATGACTATAGGACAAAGGTGCATCTGTTGTCCAACGGGTTCCATCAGGGAACCCGTAAGACAACAGAACCTTTTCTGCCCTCTTCGAAAAAGCTTAAGCTTTTCCCTGGAAGGACATAAATTGTACTTTTGTCCGACGGGTTCCCTAATGGAACCCATCGGAGAATAGTGCACCTTTTGTCCTTTGACAAACGCTATGCTACAATAGGAGAGAGGTGACGACCGTCACTATTGTCCAACGGGTTACGTCGAGTAACTTGTCGGATAATAGTGCGATTTGTCCCCTTTTCCCGCAAAAAGCCGGGGTGCCTGCAAAATTTGTTATACATTGTTGACCGATGGGATATGCATTGACATCCGACTGGACTGTTGGATCTCGATGCATATCCCGTCGATGAACAATACCGCATACATAGAATTTTTTGCCATTGAAGAACGTCGTAATTGGAGTCGAGCTGTCTGATGGGTTAGTATCCCGTCGGACATTTTCCGTCGGTATTAGCCTTTTTTTATAGTGCCTGTCTCATTAGCTCAGAAAACTTTTGACAAAGAGTTTCATTAGTAGCTCCAAAAATAATATCATCAACATAGATCCGGATAATGAGAAAATTATTCCCCTTAGTTTTTGTAAAACGAGTTTTGTCAATCTGATTTCTTTTGAAGTCATTTTCAACCAAGAAACTGCTTAGTCTTTCATACCAAGCTCTAGGAGCTTGTTTCGGATCATATAAAGCCATTTGCGGTTTGAAAACATGATTTAGAAATTGAGAGTTTTCAAATCCAGGGGTTGCTCAACATAAACCTCTTCTTGAATATAACCATTAAGAAATGCACACTTAACATCCATTTGATAAAGCTTGATGTTCATGCTAGATGCAAATGCTAAGAGAATTCCGATTTCCTCAATCCTAGCAACAGGTGTAAAGGTTTCCCCACAAGCAATTCCCTCTTCTTGGTTATATCCCTGAGCAACTAATCGGCTTTATTTCTAACTACCAACTCTCCCTCATCCAGTTTGTTCTTGAAAACCACATTTGGTTCCTATAACTGGGTGGTCGGGAGGTCGTTTGGTCAATGTTCGAGACTTGGTTTCTTTCAAATTGATTCAGTTCCTCTTGCATAGCCTCTACCCATCCAGGTTCGAGTTAAGGCTTCTAGTAAATTTTTAGGTTCGAGTTAATGATATGAATGTAGAAAATGCACATAGAGTTTGCAAAGAAGAATGGGTTCATACCCCATTGTTGATATCGAAAGTATGTTCTCGGGTGGGTGACTTGGATGCATATTTGAAAGCTTTACATGTTCTCCGGTTTACCAAGTTTGTTAGTTGAATGGCCTAATCTTCGGTTGGTTGTCTGTTGTTGAACTTCGACATTGGCTTGCTCTTCGACGATTCCGAGTTGTGAACTTGTTTATTCCGAGTCACTTTATTCCGAGTTGGCTCAATCTAAGTTGCCTCAATTCTTTTGTTTTGATTCATTCTAAGCTTAACTTCAGCAATATCATCTTAATTTCTGTTCAGCTTAAGATTTGAAAAGGTGGATTCACTTGTCCTGCCATGGTCAATCTCATCAAAGACAATGTGGATGCTTTCTTTCATTTTGTTAGTTCTTTTGTTAAAAACTCTATAAGATTTACTATGAGATGAGTAACCAAGAAATACCTTCATCCGACCTTACATCAAACTTAGTCGGATGTTCCTTACCATTGTTATGCACATAGCATTTATTTTCAAATGGTTTGAAATAGGAAATGTTGGGCTTTTTTCCCTTGTACGGATCATAGGGTGTCCGAGGCATCCGTTGAGTGTAGATCTTCGTGAACTCTTTGAAGGCTTTATTCTTGTTCTTCATAAAACACACCCTGGTAAATCATGAATAATCATCAACAATAACTAGCACATATGATTTACCTCCTAAGCTTTTCATAGGAATTTCACCACACAAATCCATATGAATAAATTCAAGTACTTTAGATGTAGACACAAATCCATATGAATAAATTCAAGTACTTAAGTGTCCCTCCCGTTAGCTTAGCTTGGCTTTAGTTAGAAAAATTTCATGTGACTCCTAGTATTTATTGTTTGTGTTTGAAAGATGATCCGACTTGTTTTCTTTTTCTACATGCTTCATAAATTTTATCTTTCTTAAATGCACGCTTAGGTAAAACCCTAACTAACCCATGATATGCAAGCTTCTTGATGGTATGCATGCTGATATGACCTAGTCTACGATGCCATATCCATAAATCATCATTCAAATATGCTTTCAAACATGGTAAATTCTGACTAGAATCTGAAAGAGGAATTGTATGGGTGTTACCCGACCTCGGACCTAAGAGCTTTGTCTCTTTAGTGACAAAGCATCGAAATGAAGTAGTTGGTCCGAGTGAATCTTACCTCTTGACCTTTGTCACATAATTGAGAGATGATTAGAAGATTTTACTTGAGCCCTTTGATGGAAATATTCCATCATCTAAGTCTAACAACTCGAAATCACAATAGGTAGCAATTGTAAGTTAACGGAAAAGCATCCCTAGAGCCCAGCCTTACTAATCCAAGAGGTGCACAGGAGTTTCGGAACAAGTCTGCTGGATCGGAACCTACATATAGAAGAATTGTTACATCCCAGCTTCATCACCCCGATCTACACTTAGATTTATCCTTATTTAGTTTTCCGAGTGACCATTGTTTACTTGTTTGCTTGAACAATGTGATGTGTAATAATTTAGTTTGGAGAATAATTTGTATGTTATTTATAAGTTGCTAGTGTGGTACTACCCCTTTGTATTTACGGTTTTAGGATGTTTCGACTCGGTTAGAAGAGTATTGCCACACTCCCCATACTTATGAAAGGAAGACTTCAAGAGAGAACCTTTTCGAGTCCGAGGGCCCCACCAGTCTTGCCCGGAAGAAGGATGCATTAGATGGACAAATTATTTATAGTATTTTTGAGTCTCGAAACCGGCCACTTGCAAAGCTAGTTACTAGGCTATAGAGCTACCTTTTGAGCGGTCCAATAAGAAGCATTCAAATGGATTGTGAAGACTCGGACTTTACTCCGCACATTTCGAGTACTATCAAGGGAATCGGTATATGACTTTCTCACTTATAGAGTTTTGATTCCAAGTCATTCTCTCGTACCTTAGAAACTTTTACGAGTGATATAGTATTTCCTCTAAGTGATATAGCAATTATTTCATGTATTTATGGATGACTCTGTTTGACTCGGAAAGCATATCTATACTCACTTTTGTACACTCGGTTCCGAGTCTCTCATCACTTAGAATTATCGCATGTTCAAATAACTAGTATTTGCATAACCGCACTCAGGTCCGACTTCATGTTACAGGTCTTATTCTGTTAGAGTCGAGTGCTTCTAGTCCGAACCATGCTTAGTCTAGATCAAGTTTGTTTCACTCGATATTCTTTATTTAACTTGCTTCTCGCTTAGACTAACTCGGATGGAATTTCGAGTTTCATGGATATTAGACTCGGAAAATTCCATTCCTTTTCTGACTCGGATAATTAGTCACTTAATTATCTTAATTATGTTATTATCTATGTCTAATCTTAGACCAAAGTATTTTATACTTTGAGAACCAATTTGATTTACTTTTGTAGGTTATTCAAACGAGGCTACACTTTTTAAAATACAAAAGTAACCTAGCTTCAAAACGTCAAATTACCAGCGAGATAAGGCTTTTTCCACCTCCGACCTAGCCCCGTAAGACCGTGTCGTGGCTGCTCCGTTTCCAAAGCCGGAAATCTGCAAGACCAAGCTAAACGGTGGTTTCCACCTTATCTTTTAAGACACCACCAGGTGGTTTTGGGACTTCCAAAGGAAACAAGAACCATTGTCCAACGTTCATATCTCAACGGATATTTTCCGAGTGACTCGAAAACCCTTAACAACGGTCACAAAGGACTCTCGGTCGGAAGATGGACAGCTAAGCTGCTTGGTCATCTATAAATAGAAGCCAACTCTCAAGACTTGAAGATTGCCGAATCTATTGTTAATATACATACTTGATCAAAAGTTATTGTATTCATTCTTAATCTTCTACTTACAACTCCCACTCTATAATTCATTATATTCCGAGTTGTAAGGTCTTGTACTTAGTTACAAACTCTCTTCTTACTCTCTAAGTAAGGACCCTTGACTCGAGCTGTAAGGGTTAACTCAGCTCGGTTGTCCACAACTGTAAGGGTTATCTCAGCTAGGAAGTACTAGATCGGATAAGGGAACTTCGAGTCTAGGAAAAACTTGTAAAGAGTTGTCTAAGGGAACAACTCGCGGTCGATCAGTCTACTGTATTTTGTGGACTCAAAATAGTGGATTTGACTTTGTGCTTGGATTAGCACGGTTCGTGGTTTAATGCCCCGGGAGGGTTTCCGCGTACTTTCGTGTCTTCACTTTCGAGTACATTCTAGACTCGGACGGACTCAAAGTTTCGGTTTTATCTCGCTTCTTTACTCCTCACTGCAATTCCGAGTTCATACTTTTCTGACCCCATTATAGACTCGGAATGCGCTTCGTCCGTCCCTTGCTCAAAAGAGTTTGATTTTCATAAAAATCTTCCACCACCCTATTCACCCCCTCTAGGGTGACTTAGTCTCTTCCCGAGAAAACCTTCGGATTGTCAAGGCTTTTCAAATCTTCTCAACCAATTGCAACTTGCCAAAAGAGAAGAAGAAATGGTATTGGTTCGGTTCATCGCCACGATCGGAATCGGACTCGGAATTTAGAGTGAGAATACTTTTATAGTTCCAGCTTTTCTATTCTTAGTTAAGAATAATCTTGTAATTATTTCTAATTAATTATGGTTAGTCTTAACCTTTCTTTAATGATTAGGAAAGCTATTTTGGGCTGGAAATGGCCAGTTATAAAAGGCCTTCCTACTTATGTACAAACAGAACTTTTGAATCAATTAACCTCTTTGATACACTTTGTGTTTCAACTCGAAAAGTTTTGAGTGAATCAACTTTCTACCCCAAAATCTCCTAGCTGTTGTATCTTGGTTTGGCAATCAAGTGGTGATCTCCTAGGTCTTAGAAACAAACCCTACTGGATCCTTTCCATGGCTAGTTTCTAAGCTACCCCTTATTGACTTCGAAGTTAGGCCTAGTCCCTTCCCGAGTTAGTTTGGTTCTATCCTACTTTGAGCCTCCCTTGTTAGTGTATGCCCAAGCAAACCTCGAAGTAAAATCCCTCCTTCCAAACTCCACTTACTAGCCCACTTATCGTTAATTTCCTTTTCCAATTGTTTTAACAATTGTTAAGGATTACTACCACCACAACAAAGCTTCCCATCCCCATTGGGCACCTTAGTTAAGCTTGGTCCTATCATTTGGTATTCGGGCTGCGTTTGGTGCTATCATTTTGTTATCGAGCTCTTGGAGCCCCTCCTCGTATTTGCCCTAGTTTTGACCCTACTAGATTTCTCAAAGTCTGTTTGAAGTGGAATACGATGCATCATGAGTTGAGCAAGTGCAAACTCGGGAAAGCAAACTAGTGGCCTACTTCGATGCGAAGTTAAATGATGCCAAAAGGAAGTACTCCACGTATGACAAAGTGTTCTCGTGCCATTATTAGAGCTCTAGAACATTAGAGGAACTATCTCATTGGTTCCGAGTTCATTCTTCACTCGGAACCATGAGGTGTTGAAGTATATTCAAGGCCGACACAAACTCAACCCTAGATATGCCGGATGGGTCAAGTACTTGCAATCTTTTCATTTCAAACTCAAGCATAAAGCAAGTCATTTCAACAAAGGAGTTGATGCTTTCTCTAGAAGGTACTTACTACTTTCCGTGCTTGATTCACATATGATTGGTTTTGAGTTAATTAAGACTCAATATGTAGATGGTGTAGATTTTAAGGAGATTTTTGAGAAGTGTTATACACATCCATTTGGAAAGTTTGTTGTAGAGAAGGGTTATTTGTTTAAAGGTACTAGATTGTGTATCCCTCAAGGAGGGTACAGAGAGTTACCGATTCAAGAGCTATATGGAGGAGCTCTTCGCTGGGCATTTTGGAGCTCGAGAAAACCACAAGTATGATAAAGGAGCATTACTTTTGGCCCAAGATGGCCCGAGATATCTAGCAAACATCAAAAGGTGTGCTACTTGCCAGCTAGCCAAGAGCCACACCTTACCCCAAGGGTTATACATGCCATTACCGGTTCTAGAAGGTCCTTGGGAGGATGTTAGCCTTGATTTCATTATCGATCTACCCGGACTCGGAGATCCAAAGACTCGGTAATGGTAGTTGTAGACGAGTTTTCTAAAATGGCTTATTTTATTCCCTATCATACTACTTTTGACGCTTCTAGAGTGGCTAACTTATATTTTAAGGAGGTTGTCATTACCAATTCCTAGCAGTATGGTCTCAAATCAGGACTCTAAATTTATGAGTCATTTCGGATCACCCTATAGAGGAAGATGGGAACCACCCTCAAGTTCGAGTACTACATGTCATCCTCGGATCGATGGTCAAATAGAAGTGACCAACGGAACTCTAGGCACTTTGCTCGGAATTTTGATAAAGAAGAATATCAATATATGGGATGAGTCTGTTACCACATGCTGAGTTTGCCTACAACGAACACCAAGCAAGGTCACGAGTCAATCTCCTTTTCAGGTAGTTTATGGTCGGAATCCTCTCACCCCACTTGATCTCATCCCCATCTCTACCCTTACCGGATAAAGTTGGGAAGGTGAACAGAGAGCTAAGGAGATAAAGGATATCCACAACAAAGTAAAGGAGAGAATTGAGAAATCCAATGTTGTAGCCAAGTCCTATGCAAATAGACACGAAAGAAGGCCCATTTCCAGCCGGAAGACCTTGTCCGGATAGACATTAGGAAGGAGAGATTTCCTCTAAGAGGAAATCTATGTTACTTGTCCGAGATCGAGATGGCCCCTTTGAGGTCGTTGGAGCAGGCGGGTCCTAACGCCTACAAGATTGATCTACCTGGGAGTATGGAGTCTCGGCCACATTCAATGTAGCCGATCTTAAGCCGTACCTTGATGAAGATGAGGAGCTATCGAGTTTGAGGACAAACTCTTCTAAAGAAGGAGGGAATGATGGAAATATTCCATTATCCGAGTCCAAGCAACTCAAAAATCACCGCAGGTAGCAATTACGAGTTAACAGAAAATCACCCCCACAACCCGACCTTACTAATCCAGGAGGTGTAGAGGAGTTTTGGAACAAGTCCGCTAAATTAAAACCTACATACGGAAGAGTTCTTACATCCCAACTTCATCACCCTAATTTGCACTCGGATTTTTCTTCATTCAATTTTCCGAGTGACCATTGTTTACTTGTTTGCTTGAACAATCGTGATGTGTAATAATTTAGTTTGGATAACAATTTGTATGTTATTTACCGATTGCTTAGTGTGGTACTACCCCTTTGTATTCACGGGTTTTAGGATGTTTCTAACTCGATCGGAAGAGTATTGCCACACTCCCCGTACTTATGGAAGGAAGACTTTAAGGGAGAACCTTTTCCGAGTATGAGGGCCCCACCAGCCTCTCCAAGAAGAAGGATGCATCGGATGGACAAGCTATTAATAGTATTTCGAGTCTTAGAAGCGGCCATTTGCACGAGCTAGTTACTAAGCTGCAGAATTACCTTTTGAGCGGTCTAGTAAGGAGCATTGAAATGGATTGTCAAGGCTTTTCAAGTCTTCTCAACCAATTGCAACTTGCCAAAAGAGAAGAAGAGATGGTATTGGTTCGGTTTGTTGCTACAGATCAAAATCAAAGTCGAATTCGGAGTCGAATACTTTTGCATTTTCGGTTTTTCTGTTCTTAGTTAAGATTCATCTTGTAATTAGTGCTAATTAATTATGATTAGTCTTAACCTTTTCTTAATGATTAGAAAAGCTATTTTGGGTGACAAATGGCCAGCTATAAAAGGCTTTCCTACTTATGTACAAACAGAACTTCGAATCAATTAACCCCTTTGATACACTTTGTGTTTCAACTTAGAAAGTTTTGAGTGAATCAACTTTCTACCCCAAAATCTCCTAGCTGCTATATCTTGGTTTGGCAACCAAGTGGTGATCTCCGAGGTCTTAGAAACAAACCCTACTCGGATCCTTTCTATGGCTAGTTTCTAAGCTGCCCCTTGTTGGCTTCGAAGTTGGACCTAGTCCCTTCCCAAGTCAGTTTGGTTCTATCCTATTTTGAGCCTCCCTTATTAGTGTATGCCCAACAACCTCAAAGTAAAATGCCTTCTTCTAAACTCCACTTACCAGCCCAGTCATCCTTAATTTCGTTTTCCAATTATTTTAACAATTGTTGAGGATAACTACTACCACAACAAAGCTTGCCACCCCCATTGGGCACCTTGGTTAAGCTTGGTCCCATCATTTGGTATCCAGGATACGTTTGGTGCCATCACCCTTTGACAAGGTAGACTGGATCTGGCTGAGTTATTTCCTTGACCAGTCTTACTAATCCCAATTATCTTGCCTTTGCTATTGTCTCCAAATGTGACTTTTTCTCCCTTCATATCTTCTAACTCGGAGAAGAGTTTGAGTCTCTAGACATATGGCGTGAGCAGCCATTGTCTAAGTACCGATGAACCTTTCGTTTATGAGTCATCCGCAACACGTAAACAAACTAACCCTTCTCACTTCCTCTCACAAACCTAGTAACTATCTTTACTATGGTCTTTCTATAAGGAAGAACACTTTTGGGAACCGAGATTTGAATAATTTTGGGGTTGGTCCGATTCCGAGTCTTCTTTTTAGAAAATTGAGTCTGTGTCTCTTTTCTTTGAAAACCTTTCTTTTTGTAAACAGGTTGTGAAGGCCTTTTCTTATAAACTGGTCTATACTCAGTCTCTTTTCCATGTGAGTGAATGGGACCATGTTCAGCCTTCCCGAACTTAACAGCTTACGGAATAGGTTTTGAAAAGATTGTAGTAAGAGTTATCCTTCTCTTTAACATTGTAACCTAGACCTTCTTTTCTAAATAAGACACACTCAGAGCCAAGTAAAAGATCAAGGTTTTTTTACCTTGAGTGAGTTTTAAAACCAACTCTTGAGACTCTTTGAGCTTATGTTTTAGTTGCTCATTCTCTTTTACGAGGCACTTAGACTCGGTCTCATTGTCTTGAGCACTCGGTCTCAAGTACTTTCAGATTTTATCTCAAGTTTTCTAACTCATTTTTCAAAACAAGTACTCTTAGTTGTAAGAGACTCAAGTTGTTCATTGAAATCGGAAGAATCGGAATTGGACTTTTCTTCCAAAGTAAAGATATATCTAGCAAGATCAAGTTTGGAAAACTTAAGGAAGTAATCAATTACCTCCCGAGGACGTGTTTCCACAGACATATGAGTTGTCACGAGTCTCACTCGGATCTAGCTTGTGAGTCCGTCGGTGCCATTAGACACTTTGGGTCATCAAAATCATCATCTTTAGAGAAATCATCATTGCTCCATGTAGCCACCATAGCTTTTTTCTTCCTTCTGTCCTTCTTTCTCTTTGGATAGTCCTTGACTATGTGCTCCTTGCTGCCACACTTAAAACATCCAGAGTTCTTAGTTAAAGACAACTTAGAAGGGGATGAGTATTTACCTTTATTTTCTTTCTTGTAGAACTCCTCCTTTGGCCCTTTTTTCCACTTTTTGTACTTTATCATCTTTTTGAAGCCTCGGGCAATGAGTGCCATGAATCCTTTTCTCGAATCCGAGGTGCTCGGACTCGTCGTCTCGCTTTATAAGGCCATTAGTGCGAGTATTCCTTTTGGTGCTGACCTCGGCTTCCTCTTCTTCTAGGTGGAACTCATGAGTGAGTAGTTTCCCAATAAGTTCATCTCGGTTTTAGCTTGGAAAGATCTTGAGCTTCTTCAATTGCTTGTCACCTTGGGACCCCATCTTCTCTTTGGTAGACTTCTCAGAATTTTTCTAATAATTTCTTCATGAGAGATCTTTCTACCCAGAGATTTCAGATTGTTGACAATCTCGGTGAACCGAATGTACATCCGAGTGATGTTCTCATTAGGTTTCATTTTGAACAGACTCATACTTGTGAAGAAACCGACCGACTTTGGCTTGCTTCACCTGTCTGGTTCCTTCATAGTTGTTGACCAATGTATCCCACACCTCTTTGGCTGTGTCACGGCTGACACTCTGTTGTATTTTTCTGAGTTGATAGCACACATAAGAGTGTTCATGGATTTGAAGTTCTTTCCGAAATTCTTATTCTCTTCGAGTAGTGTACTCGACTTTTCTTTGGGCACAACTATTACTACTTCCATCTTTGTAGGAATGTAGTTCTCATGCTTGATGATGTTCCAAACATCCTCATCATGATACTCGTAGAAAGCACTCCATTATTTTCTTCGAGTGTGTAAAGTTTGATCCCTTGAACTTTGGTGGTCCGTTGATATATCTTCCTTCATCGAACACTACATTGTTCCGAGCCATCCGATCATTAGACCTTTAGATTATAAGATCCTCTTGAAAGGCTAGTCTTTGATACCAAATGAAGGTTTTCTCTTGGAGAGATTAAGTCACCCTAGAGGGGGTGAATAGGGTGATGGAAGATTTTTGAGAATTAAGGATCAAAATCGAACATAACGAGACTTAGAAAATAATTCTAAGTATAGATTGGACTCGGAAAGTGAAATACATAAAGAAATACGTGGAAACCCTCATGGGGTAGAAAACCACGAATAGTGCTAGTCCAAGCACCAAGTCAAATCCACAAATTGAATCCACAATTACAAGGATCGACTCTTTATCGAATTGCTCCCTTAGACAATTCACTTACGAGGTTTTCCTAGACTCGAAGTTCCCTCATCTAATCTAGTACCTACTAACTGAAATACCATTTACAATTAGGGACAATTGAGTTGAGTTAACCCTTATAGCTCAGTTAAGGGACTTAGAAAGAAAGTAGAAAAAGTAGAAGTGATTATAAGACTTTCTTTACAACTCGGAAATTTAAGAATTACGGAATTGGAGTTATAAGTCGAGGATTTAGTAATAATGCACTACATAAGTGTTAAGCAATGTGTTCAGCAATATTCAAGTCTTGTGAAGTGGCTTCTATTTATACACGGTAGGGTACATTAGCCATTGTGACTTGTTCCGAACTGGTGAGCTTTAATAGCCGTTGTAACAACTAGTCTAAGTCACTCGGAAAAGGATCCATTGAGATTTGAACGTTGTGTGATGGTCCTTGGCTCAAAAAGTGGTCCATCCCTATTGTTGTGATTAAAATCTAGGGTGGAAACAACCGTTGGACACAAAGTTGAAGTTTACCAGATTTGAAAACAAACAACCCCGACACAATATTTAAGCCATGTCCGAAATGGCTGATTTACGTTTGTTGGTGTTTAACGACTAGAAATCGGTTACTTTTGCTTTTCAAAAGTACATTAGGCTTGTTTAATCAAGCTAAAAAGCAAATCAAAGTGGTATTCAAAGTATAAAAATACTTTGGTCTAGAATTAGGCAAAGATAATAATTAATTAAAAGTAATTAAGCACGTAATTATCTTCATCCTAAAAGGATGAAGTTTTATGAGTATAACATCTATTAGGTTTAAATTTCATCTTGAGTCAATCCTTAAAATGATCAAGTTAGAAAGAATAAAACATCAGAATACATGAACTTAATCAAGTAAATAATCTTTAATAAATAAACTAACTTAGAAAGTGGAATTAACATTGTAATTCATTTTCACTTAGAACAACAAGTCGATGATCAAAACAAAAGCATTAAAGGAATTATTTACTCATGTCATTGTTCTGCGTTGTGTTTGATCGGGTTAGAAACACATTTAAGAATGTTATTCTTAATGAATGGTTTCTAAGTGGGTCGAAAATAATGAAAACTTAGATATGAGTTTCTTAAAAGCTTAGAATAACTTAGAATCAAAATTATAGAAAGATAGATAGTTATACTTGAGTCTTCACCCCTACCTTGACTTTTAAGTGGAACGCAACGTTTTGGCCAGGAGACTTCCTTGATAGCATGCTAGGGCACGAAATCCTAAGCATGCCCAGGTGGCCAGCGCCCTCGATCGGAATTCTATCCGGTTTTATCCCCTTTTATCCGGTTCAATCTTAGGATTTTCTAGCCCCGTTTTTCTGCTTTTTTGAATGGCGGTGAGAGCAACCTTAGGTCATTTGTGACCTAGGTCTCTCCCTATAAATAGAGAGCCTTGGCTCTCAATTTTGTATGACTTTCTCCTATACGTAATGCTTGCAGAAAGCTAACCTGAGCATTCATACCTTAATATTACTCGCTAAAAACTAACCTCAAACACTCATATGTTTTATACTTCACCGCGAAATGTTTACAAAGAGCTAAAGAATATTAAGTTAAGCTGATCTCTCGGGCATTCATTCAGTTGATCTTTTCTACTTCCTACAAAATTACTGTTTCAAAGCTCACAAAAAGAATCCCTGTTCTTTGGATTTGTCGCCGTCGCAGACAAGAGATCCGAGTGCGGAGATCTAGATCAGTAGGGGGACAGCCCGAGGGCAAAGATTCGGCCTTCAAACGGTTATTTAATTTATGTTTTTGTCGCTTTCCGTATTGTGGATCAAAGTTGTATCACTTTTATTTTCCTCCCCACCGATGTAATTTCTTTAATTCTTTGCATTTCTTTCCTTTTTCCTTTTTTTTTACTTTCTTTATCATTTTCTCTATGTGTGGCTTTATCGCTTTCCTTAACTATGTTTGGTTGCTTTAATTTTGCTTAGTATGTTGTTGTATGCTTGAGTTTTTCCGCACGTTCTTTGAATATACTACTCAAACTAGTAATGGTTATCTACGGACGGGTGAAACGGAAGGGTTTTCCCTACGTTTTGTACCCTTGATCCTGCATCCGATTCTCGATTATAAGACCAATGGAGTCACTTTTAGCCTTTTTTGGTCTTAGTTTTCCCAAACTAAGATCGAAAGGGTTTACCCTTTGTTTTTGTTAGTTTTTCTTCTCTAAAAATTTATTGGCGACTCCCTTTTGATTTATTTCTTCTATATGCATCTCAACTATTTTCGGATTGCAGGATAAAAAAAAGATATATGAATCTACCAGCCAGGCCGGAGGCCGAGGCCGACTATCTCAGCCATGGCCCTTGGCCGATGACCCCGACCACCGAGTGCAAGCGGTCGGTGGTTGAGGCTTGGGTCCGGACCGGTGTCTTCACACCTGCCCGACCCTAAAGCCTTAAAAATTGACAAAAATTGATTCATTTTCCGACATCCGAGGCTATAAATCGAGATTGACTCCTCGGTCTCGCCTTATAGCCGGCGCCAGTGACCAGGTAGTGTCTGGCGCCAACCAGGTGACCAAGCTTGACTCTTGGTCCAAACCTATATTATTTAACCTTTTTGACCCAAAAGTCTTGTGGCAGAAGGTAATTTGTATTTTTTATTTTCCTAAACTAGGAAATTATACTCGCTAGATCTTATAAAATTAATTTCTAAAAATAAATGATTAATAAAATTTCCAATCGTCACTTTGCCTAAATTGTTTTAAATTAAATTACAAAAATAGGAAATCTCAATAAGAGACACTCCCCTACTTTCAAAAATCATCATTTCCAAAACCAAAAAGAGAGCCAAAGCCGCTCCTTGGGGAAACTTCGATCCAGTTAACCGCCACTTCCACGGGGAGGCGGCGAGTCGCTGGTTCATGCAGTGGTGACTCCACATGGGATGTATCACTTATCAAGAGGATGAGAATTGAAAATTTGAGTTGTGAGTTTTCTTAATGTGGTTTGCATTAGGCATGTTGAATTTAGGCGATCTTGGACATAGTTACTTTTAATTTCGACCATAAGCTTTACCCTTAAGTGAACACTCTTTTGGAGAGGTCGAACTATTAACTCGGTGGGCCCAATTAAGCTTGATTACTCGGGAAGATGGTTACTCTCCACTTATAGCATGATTTTCTTGGTTTTTATAGAGAGGCACCTAGAATTCATACTTTTTCCTGCCATGCACCCATGGAGGACTAAATTCTCTAACTATGAGACACCATGTATTTATTCTTCCTTTTGACCATGGATCCTTAGTTGTCTAGGTGGTCCTTTTCTCTCCATTTGCATGCTTGAAATGAGTGTAGTTGTTTTACTATTTAAAATTTTTCTTGTGAGCCTTTAATTAGGTTGAGTGTGTCTAATAACCCTTGCATGGGTGCAAAATAATACAATAATTAATCTTCTTGAGTCGGTCCAATGTGCGCATTTTTAGCCAAAAGCCAAATTTGTCTTTCCTTTTTAAGTTGGGTCCATTAAGAGCATTTCCAAGTCAGTCTAAAATAATAAATTCTTTAGTCTTGGCTTTCTTTTAGCCACCAGTCATTGGGCATAGCCGCGCTGACCTTCTCGAGTCGGCGAAAGAGGTCCCGCTGAGGACCCCTCTCCCTTTTTTATTCGGTTTTAGGTTTTTAGGCTTTTGACTTTCGGTATACTTGCATTTTTGTTTGCATTTTTTGTTTGCATTTAGCCAAAACTAAATTTCATCTCAAATTAGGTGAGTCCATTTATGCATTAACTAAAAATAAATTTCATCTAAAATTAGGTGAGTCCATTATGCATTAGCCAAAAATAAAATTCATCTCACAATTAGGTGAGTCCATGTTAAGTCCTATTTTGTACATATTTTTAGTTTTTATTTATATTATATTATATAATTTATTTGATCTAATTTATCCTATTTTGTCTATTTTTAGGCAATTATCGAATAAAGTAGAGAACAGAAGGAAAAGTGTTAAAAAACACGTAATTATCGATGATTTTTAAGACGATATGTGAAGTCGATCCATAAAAATAAGGGACATTGGACCTCAATAATCCAAAGTTTGGGGGTGTTGGACGTCATTAATCCCAACTCGGAGAATTGAATGCCAATACCCTCAACTTTGGACCTATTTACATTTTTACACCACCATCGAGTTGAACCTAATTGCTAAATGACGTGGACGGCGGTGATGTTACACATGGACAATAATAAAAAAATATTTATGTTTTGGATGACAATTCAACAAAGATGGTATCAAAAATACAAGTTAAACCTAATTTCTTCACCTCCCATGATGTATTCTCTCTCTCTCGTTTTTTATTGTATTTAGGTTTTATTTGTATTTTTTACCATTTTTCTTGAATTATTATCCAAAAAATAAATACTTTTTTTTTTATTATCCATGTTAATAGCACCGTCGTCCGCATCATTCAGCAACCAAGTTCTTTGGTGCAAAAAATGTAAATAGGTCCAAAGTTGGGAGTGTTGGCGTCGAATTTTCCAATCGGTATTAATGGCATCCAATACCCCCAAACTTTGGATTAATTAAGTCCAATTCCCTAAAAATAATGTGTCATAAAATATTTATTTTATGGTATTTTATTTCATGGTTGAAAATTAGGGGCCACAATCCTGTTTACAAAATAAGAATCAAGAAATAACCTTAAATCTAATTCATTTGAAACTCTTCCTCTAACTTCACAATAAAGAGGGGTACTCCTCTTTAATTAAGAAACCCCAGGGCTGCATCCTCTCACGAAGAGGGCTGGCCTCTCTCACCCGGCTGCTCTTTCACACCCTTCTTTCACCTTCCTCATCACCTTCTCTCATCATCTTATCAAACCTCATCACTCATCATCATCATCATCTATCATTATCATTAGCCCTGGTTTCTCTCACACCATCTTTACGCCAACATTATCATCATCTCACGCCAGTGGCAGACCCAAGAATTTACGGAAAGAGGGTCGAAATAAACTAAATAATAGTGGCTAACAAACGGAAAAGAAGTGAAATAAAACAAGGAAGTTCAAAAGTTAAATTTTGAAAAAAGGGAGATTGCTTGCAAGAGGCTTTGAACCGCATACCTCTCCTTTGAATACTAAAGCTCTTACCAACTTAACTAACTGCATTTTTATATTACTTTTTCTTATATAAAAAAATTATTTTTTTAGAGGGGGTCAGTTGACCCCACTGACCCCCTTGGGTCCGCCCTGTCTCACGCATTTGATCATCATCATCATCTTGATCATCTACCATTTAACAACATCGTGTACCACAAAGGATTATTGTGGTATTATTATTATTATTATTATTATTATTATTATTATTATTATTATTATTATTATTATTATTATTATTATTATTATTATTATTTTACTTTAAGACCCTATTTTTATCATTAGTTTAATATTAAAGATATTATTTTTATTTAATTTATGTGTTTTAAATTATATTATGTGTGAGTAGTTTCTTTTACTTAATGTAATCTGTTTGAAACCATGTTAAATTATTTATTTTGAAACAAAATTTTGATCTTTATTGTCTTATTGATTTTATCCATGATTCTATGGTAATTTGATTTTAACATTTATGATTTTACTTCTAATTAATTAGAGTGCACTCTAATTAGTTTTATATAAATTCATATGATAGTTTAAAGGGCTTAAATACGTAATCGCTTGTTCTTTAGATATAAGTGTCACCCTAATTAATCATGGGTGCCTCATACCCATTGGAAAATTATCATAGATCCTTTTCAAGTCATTTGCTAGTAGATTGGTTACTATGTGTTAGCTGATGTTTTTATAATATTTAATGCTCTAATTTGATTAAATTCTAGTGTTAGTGATACGGTTCTCAAAATTAATAGGATTTATATTAGAGTTAGGCCTAAGTTAATAACTAAGGAAAAACGGGGAAAATCTGCTATTGGTTGTTTTCTACGGTTTAGCTCGTGGGTAAATCAATTTTTGTGTTAATGATAAATATTAATTTTTATGATGGATATAAATTATACTAATTGCTTTTTATAAATTTGATATCATTGATAATTATTTATTTTCTTTTTAGTAGTTTGCTTTAGTTTGTCAATTTTTATTTATAAATTTATAATCTTTTATTATTAATTTCATTTATCCTCCCTAAAGATCAATATATTAGGTTAGTTTAATAAGTTTAGATTAATTTAATTTTGAATCTTTATGTATTTCAATTTTTCGATTATTTTTTTGTTAGTTTTTGTTATTTTTGAGTCAGTTTGTTAGAAATTAGGTTAAAAATAGTTTTTTAAAATTATTTTTCATGCTTTATGAGGTTTTATATTTTAGATAGAGTCCTAGTTTATTATACTAAATTTCAGAATTTTGGGAAGTGATTTGATAATTTTTCACATTTAATTCTTGAAATTAATTACGTCAGATTTTTAGTTAAATAAATTCATAATTTCGGATTTTAATTTTGATTTTATATTTTTAGTGTTTATTTAGGTCTAGTAAATTATTTTTAATATTCTGCATAATTTTATTATTTATTTTCGTAATTAATTTAGTGCATTTACTTATTTAATTTTCTGTTTTACAATCTGTTTTATTTTACTACTTTAGTTTTCTGTTTTAATTATTCTAAAAAATATAAAAAAAATTTCTGGGTTATTATAATTTGTTTATTCTGTCTATATTATTTATTTAGTCGTTGATAATTTTTGTGTTTTATAATCATTAATTTTGTGAGTTATATTTTATGTTTTGATTTTAAGAGTAGTAAAGTTAATCGATTAAAACTTACATATTATTATATATGTAACACCCCAAAACACCTCTAGGAGTATTACATCGATAGAGTTCCTTAAAGGAAATACTAAGGCTCTTTCGATGTCGATTTGGCTAACTAAACCCAACTTAAAGGTAATAAAGGTGGGTTTCCAAAAGAATTTGAGATTTCCTAAAAATTTCGTCGAGTTCTATTTATGATATAGGCTATCCCCTAAGCTTAAAGCCTTGAAACCCCGCATAAAAACCATAGCATAACTCAACGAGTCACACACTCGGAGTATACAACTCAACGGCCCACGCCGGAGTCTAACCAATCATGCGATAAAACTTTAAAACAATCTAAATGGTTTATGGTACATCGGGTACAACTACATGAACTAAATTACAAGTACAATATTTAGAAACATAAGAATGCACGTCAACCACTTGAGTTACTTTAACAATCAGCAATCCGAGTCCGGAATATGCTAACTGTGGATTATACCTTCGAAAATGTACCTGTAACACTAGGGAGGGAAAAGGGGAAATTTGTGGGGTGAGCAATAAACCACGAGCTCACCGAGTCTTTTACCCCTAAAATGAAAATTCTTTACACATAATACTCATAATAATGAAATCGGCGAAAGCATAATAATATAATACAAATCTATATATTTTTCAATGAAATCTCTTGAAATCATTCGCAACATAAAGCTCATAACACTTCAATCATTTGAAAGCACGATTTACAATCATTTTAGGAATGGAATCACTTTAAAAAAGGTGGAACCATTTACACTTTCTTTTAAATACTTTCAGCCATAGACTGAAAATCCTTAGGGCTTTAGACAATTGAATTAGCACTAGACGGTTCTTTGGGCCGCGAGCCCGACTCGAGTTCCTGGACCTATCTCTAGTCAAATACCTAGAAGGCTCCGCTTTCCTCGTCGAGAAAGAATCAACCTCTCTGGTTGATGGGCATCCCGATACGCAAGGACCCCATGGCCCGATACGCACGACCACCTCCTTCCTCTCGGTCTAAACAATCCTTAGCCTAAAATCCGTTCAAAACTGAAGTGATCATAATCACTTATCAAATTTGGTTTTGAACCACAATCTCGAATTAGTTTAATATCGTAGAAGGCATAGCACCACATGCCACCCCTCTAAATTTGCCTTTTTCAATCGGTTTCATTTTTTAAAACACATTCACGTTTGAAAGGCGGTTCTCAAGAAATTGCATTCAAGAATCATTCGTGTAAATACATAACTACTTTCAAAACTATTTTTGAACATTGCTTAACACAATCACTTGCACAAATAGCTATGATTCAATCGCCGATAGTCATTCTCGACTTCTTTCCAACTATACCTTTTTCAATTCACCAATTTAGTCGATTAATTCCTTTTCGAGCCACAATAACCACAAGTGGATACCACTTAATTTAAACGTCTTAACTTCTCACAATTCATCGTCTTTTACCTCAATTCCTCATTTCATGTCTCTGTTTTATAAATCAACCTCTTTTTCCCACATTCTACCATATAACTCTTAAACTTACTTTACCGCGTTTCCTTTAGCTCCATTTACCTTTTAGTTCAATTCATTCTCAAAGATCTTAGATATGCCTTCAGCTTAGTTTAACTTCACCGTCCCCGACTTGCCATTTCCCTACCTCCAATTCCCATTTAACATCTTTACTTTATTGATCAACTCTTGTTTGTCCATCCTCAAGCAATATAATTCTTAATCACTTTTCATCACTTAATTTCCGTTAGCTTCTCTTACCTTTACATTTAGTTCAACCTCGAGGATTTAAATATACTTTGAACTCAATTAACCCGACAATCACCCATTTCTCACTCCCATGTCTCAATTGTGCATCCATCAACATGAATTCATACTCCTTATACTTCACTCATTATTTCCCAATATTAACAATAATTTCCTAATGCCGCAATTTCGAGTAAATTTCTAAGGCTCAATCTGAAATATTAATTCACAATTTATACCCAAACCACAACGTACTTGTCCTCAAATCTCAATACTACTCACTAGACCCAAACAATCTATCTTCATCGAATCACTGGGTTCCCGATTCAACTTTAACTACTAAATTTCTTAAAAGTTTCCAATTCAACTCTACTATTTAACCGAGTAAATCCCTTCATGTCCCGATTTAGCCCTAACAATTCCCTAAATCCATTCTAAGTTCTTAATTCAATCTTAAACAACTACTCGAGTCTATTCTACGATACAGATGCTCTAAATTCACGACAAATTCAATATTCATAGCAAACATTCAATATTCACAATAAATCCATTTGGGTTTTGAAATTACTAATAGTTTAGAGTATAAGACTACCCACCTCAAATTCTAGGGTTTTGGATGATTGCTTTTGTCTCGCTTTTTCCTTTTTCTTCCTTATTTCTTCCTCTACCGCTCGCCCTGGTCTCTCTTCGGTTCTTCAATTCAGCCTTTTGCTTCATCCTCACCTTTCTATGGTTCTCACCTCCTCTGTCCCCGCTCGGGTTTCGCTCGGGCTCCCTCCCATTTTTGCTCTACCATCGTTGTCTCGTTGTCGGCCCCTTTTCGCTCGCCATGTACCCTTACTCGCCAATCACCGTTCTTTTGCTCGCCGCGCCAGCCTCCGACCTCCTCTCTACTTCTCTTGCTCGCCCTCCCTTCTCTTGCTTTCCCTCGTTCCGGTTCCGCTCTTTGTTTCTTTCGCTGCCTCTTTCCTTTTTCCTTCGTCCGCCGCTTGTCCTCGAGCTCGCCGTGCCCGCCGGCTGCCGGTTTCGGCATTCCTCTCGCTCCCACTCGCTCTCCTCTCTCTTTCCCATTCGGTGCTCCCTCTTTCTTCCTTCTTTTCTCTACTTCCTTTTTCCTTCGCTTTCCCGAGGCCCTCTTTTCTTTCTTTCCACTTAATTTCCTCTGCTCCTTTTTGCTGGCTCCATTAGGTAATGCCAAGCCAACACTTACGCCTTAACTTCACACTAATCCCATTCCTAAGCGGACACCTAATTGCCCATGTTATTACCCTTTTTCTTTTTCTCGCTTTTATAGCATTAATTAGATTAAACCCAATTAAGTGGCGTAAATGGTCTCGAGTCTTATTTAGCTAATCCAGGCGGACGATTCGGAGGAAGGAATTAATACGCTTTACTAATAATAGTTACATGAACTAATAATAATTTGCTCAAATAAATAACGAATATCTAACCACGTATATAACTTGGTCATTCGACCTACTCTATTTAATTAAAACTAAATAATTAACTTTAACTCATATAACTACTAACCCAAAATTACGGGTCTTACAATATATTTCCTCGTAGATTTGATCCCTACTTTCCTACGCTATATTGTTAATTAGAAGCCTAAGTAGTTATTTAACTTACGGTTGTACGACAAGCTAACAAATTTTGGTGCCATTGCTGGGAAAGAAAACAATAGTTAAGTTTTTTAAATCTAATTTAGATTTACTACTTTTACTATTTTTCTTTGACTTTTCTATTTTATTTTGGTAGTTTAGTTTAGTTTGTTTTTTTAACAAGGAGCTTACATTTGACGAAGTTGAAAGCCAAGTACGTGTTGTCTGGTTCTGCTTTACGTAAGTTGTGAAATTATTGAGATGAATACTTCACGTGAACTAGCTGCATCTAACTTGGATACACAACTTATACCTATCTCATATGCATTGGATCGACTACTGAAATTGAACTCTGGATTTTTAAATTTGTTAACTAAATTTCATGAACCTGCTCGGTGAGGACCCATATCGTCATATCAATGAGGTTATTATTACATGTTCCACCATGAAACTTGAAAGAATCACCCAAGACCAAATTAAGTTGAGAACTTTTCCCATTTCACTTTAGGGTAAGGCTAAAGATTGGTTCTATTACCTACCCCCGCAACATTCATTACATGGACTCAAGTTCATAAAGCATTTTTAGAGAAATATTTTCCTGCGTCTAGGATTGAGTCCATTAGAAAGGAAATTTGTGGCATTAAATAGATGACTGGGGAGACTTTTTATGAATATTAAGAATGCAAATTATGTGTTAATTGTCCCCAACATCAAATTTGTGAGCATTTATTGATTCAATATTTTTATGAAGGTATATTGGCAATAGACATAAATATGGTAGATGTTGCTAGTGGAGAGACCTTATTTAATAAGACTCTCATGCTAGAGAACTATTTAATATTATGGCCCAAAATACTCAAAAATTTGGAATTGGAGATACCTATTTTAGGAGAGTTAATGAGTTCAATTTAGGTCCATCTATAAAGACCCAATTGTCCCAAATTACTGTTATGCTCGAACAAACTCGTCAATAGAGGAGAAACAATAGTTTGTTGTATTTGTTATTTAGAGGAGCACCCTACTTATGCATACCCAATTCAACGAAGGGGACATGTGAATGTTATTTTTTCTAACCTAGGTCAAATGAACTACAACCTATTCTCCAACACTTATGAAGAATGGAGTGACTACCCTAATCTTAGGTATGGATTTGAAGAAACCCCTAGAATTTGATCAATCTGTTGCTCAAGATAAAACTAATTATCTTTTAGAACAAATCATTAAGAAGATGGATGGTCGAAAAAGGAGACTAACCTTAGGTTTCGAAGTTTAGAAATGACCATTAAGCGAGTTGAAGAGAGATAGACCGCTAATGATACTATAAATAGCAACTCGCAAGTCCAAAAGGAATCTCAACCTTTCCAAGATCCAAAAGAAAATAAGAGAGTCATAACACCTAAAGTTGATAAAGAATTAGAGGAACGTAGGAAAAACATAGAGGTAGAATCAGAATTAGAGCTTAAGAAATCTAAACCTGAACAAAATAAAGACAACACCTCTAATGTTAAGGAAATAAGTGAAAATAAGAAAGATCTTTACAAGTCTATCCCACCTTTTCCTAGTAGATTGATAAGCACAACTCCTAAGTTAAATGAGGAAAAACAAGAAATCTTGAAACATTTAAAAAGTTAGAAATCAACATTCTTCTTTTGGATACCATCAAGAAAGTACCTCATTATGCTAAGTTCCTTAGAGAGCTAATAACGAAAAAATTAAAGTTGAAAGTGAAGAAAAAGATAAGTGTGGGGGAGAATGCATCTGCTTTTTTTAATAAAAAAATTTCCCCTAATTGCAAGTATGTAGGAGACGAGATATGTTAGTGTGAAAAATTCAATTAAATGATCCTTGAGCTGTAGACGTGTCAAGCCAAACACGAGTAAACAAAGGTGCTGGTTGGGAGGCAACGCAACGTTTTTCGGGGAAGTTTATGTTATCTCGTATTATTTTTGCCTTTTATTTCATTTTACATGCATTAGGAACAATGCATGAATTAAGTGTGGGGAGTGCATCCTACATTTTAATTTTATGTATTTAATCTCATTACAATTTTTTTTTATTGAAAATTTCTTTTAGTGTCTTACTTGTGAAGAAATGCATGAACATGAATATATGCTAGGTTAACTTGCTTAAATTTCCTGTTTTAAATTTTTTTCCCTCTCGTAAGTGAGAAATTTGAGCATATAATTGTTATTCAGAGTTGTTTAAGTTGATCCTCACATATCTTCAATTAGTGACAATCATGGTTTTTCATTTTTATTTGATCATGTTACATGACCATGATAGAGACAATAAATTGACTTAAAATCGCTCATGTACACTACTAATAGCATAATAACTCATTAAAAATTTGATTTTTCTTGTCTTGTCTATTAAAGTTTAAAATATGTTGGTTTACTAACAAAGGTTGGTTCAAGTGGTATGCCACTTGCTCCCTTAAGTGGATTGTGAATGGATTAGAGTTAACCCTATTAAGGGTCGTTTATGCCTCGAAACATGCCAACAATAATTAAAAAACATAAAAAATGTTAGTTTATCAACATAGGTTGCAGTTGGTGGCTCGACATTATTTCCCTTAAGTTTAGGTCTTAAGTTGAGCCTTTATTAATGAAGTAACTCATGTAAGGAGACTCATGCCCCTGTTGAGCCGGGCTCGAATCATACTAACAGAGAAAAATAAAAAAAAAAGAATAAAATATTAACTCTAGCACTTGTATTTGAGTGAGAGCGAGATAGGGAGTATTATATTTTTAAGACCCAATATGGGCCTCAGTTATGTGCTTGAATGGAGTATTGAACAAAAATAAAATAAAATAAGTTGAAAAAAATTGTAAGACAAGTTTATCAATTTTTAGTGAGTTATCTCCGCTAATTCAGCTTGTCTCTATAACTATACTACACCCTAATTTTTCCCATCTTAAAACTTTTTAGACCTCTTGATCGGTAAATGCATGTTTTAATAAGATGGATATTTTTGATCTTGTTGCTTAATTGAAAGAGATATTGTGAAGTTGACGAATAAACTCTCCGATGACAATTCAATGTTTAATTTTTCACTTCCTTGGGATAGATTAACTTTTAATCAAACTATTTTGAAGCAAGACAACCCTAGCGTATACTTTATGTTTTATTTGTGTGTTCATGAGAAATCATAATTTTAGGTCGAGTCTTAGATTTATTTGCACGAGGTCGTCCAAAGTGTAAGTGTGGGGGAATTTGTTAAAGTACTATTTTATAAATATTTTTAGTTATTATTTATATTATATTGTATAATTTATTTTATCTAATTTATCATATTTTTTCTAGTTTTAGGTAATTATCGAATAAAGTGGAGAAGAGAAGAAAAAGTGTTAAAAAGTGGGATAATTATCGATAATTTTTCAAAACAATATACAAAATTAGTTCATAAAAATAATGTGTCAGAAAATATTTATTTTATGATATTTTATTTTATTGTGGAAGATTAGGAGTCCACAATCCTATTTATAAAAGGAGAATCAAGAAATAATCCAAGTTTTAATTCCTTTAAAACTCTTCCTCTTAACTTTACAATAAAGAGGGCTACTCCCTCTTTAATTAAGAAACCCCGGGGCTGCATCCTCTCACGTAGGGGGCTGCCCTCTCTCACCCGACTGCTCCTTCACGCCCTTCTTTCACCTTCTTCATCACCATCTCTCATCATCTTATCAAACCTCATCACTCATCATCATCATACTCTCTCGCTCACCCCTCTCTCTTGCCTTCAATTAACATAACGCGACCTCCTACCTCCTACCTCTTCATCACTCATCACCATCATCATCTATCATTGTCATCAGCCCTTCTTTATCTCACACCATCTTCACGGGCAAACATTATCATCATCTCACGCTTTTGATCACCATCATCTTGATCATCCATCCTTCATCAACTTGTAATCGGGAAGGATTACTGTGATATTATTATTATTATTATTATTATTATTATTATTATTATTATTATTATTATTATTATTATTAATATTATTATTATTATTATTATTATTATTATTATTATTATTTTAAGACCCTATTTTTAATGTCAGTTTAATATTAAAAATGTTATTTTTATTTAGTTTATGTGTTTTAAATTATATTATATATGAGTAGTTTTTTTTTACTTAGTATAATCTATTTGAAACCATGTTAAATTATTTATTTTGAAACAAAATTTCGATCTTTATTGTCTTATTGATTTTATCCATGATTTTATGATAATTTGATTTTAACGTTTATGATTTTATGTGTAATTAATTAGAGTGCACGTTAATTAGTTTTATATAAATTTATATGATAGTTTGAATAGTTTAAGTACGTAATCGCTTGATCTTTACACATAAGTATCTCCCTAATTAATCATGGATGGATCATACCCATTAGGAAATTATCATAGATCCTTTTTAAATCAATTTGCTATAGATTGGTTACTAGGTGCTAGTTGATATGTTTCTAATACTTATGCTCTAATTTGATTAAATTCTGGTTCTAGTACTTAGGTTATCAAGATTAGTAGGGCTTATATTTAGGGTTAGGCCTAAGTAAACTAATAACCAAGGAAAAATGGGGAAGATCCGCTAGTGGTTGTCACTACTAGAAAACTGTAAATTTGCGACGGAAATAGCGACGGAATGTCGGTAAATAGTCACGGAATTTCGGAATTAGCAACGGAATTAGCGACGGAACTCTTCCGTCGCCGAAAGCAGGTCGCTAAATATCGGCGACGGAAATTTTCAACTCCGTCGCTAATTAGCGACAGATTAGCGATCGATACCATTTCCGTAGCTGATGGAAATCAGCGACGGAACGACTTTCCGTCGCTGATTTAGCGACGAAGTGAGGGATTTCCGTCGCTAAATCAGCCGTAATTACCGGCTTTAGACTAAGCAAGCCGCTAGCCGATGATTAGCGCAGTGAAAGTAGGTCGTGGGCATCACGCCGCCCTTACCGGAGGAAAGGGCAAGACTATATCGTCCGTCGCTAATTAGCGACGGAATATGGGGTTTTTTCGTCGCTACTTTCCGTTGCTGATTGGTACTGCTCCGTCGCCGATCCGTCAGTTGTTCAGTCAAAAATTCGAATATTATTGTCTAATTATTCATTACCCTAGTACGGAAAATTGTGAATGGATATACAAATCCACCATTCACATATGTGACACTTACATTTGGCATTTACATATGCCGGCCACAAATAATTCATCAAAGTTGGATATACAAATCCAACTTACATGTTCAACATCATCAACAACCATAACATACTTAAAACAAATTCACAAGTTTAACACAACAAACAAACAATAACTCATAAGAAACCTCAAACACATTCAAATAGTTCGCAAAGTGGTGATCACCAATATATACAAAAGTTCACATTTGAATTCACTCATCCTCATCCTCATCCTCTTCCTCATCCTCTTCCTCTTGTGGTTGTGGTGGTCGACGGTGAGATCCGGATGCTTGCCGAGACTGCAGAAATTCATTCATACGTGCTATTGGCTCAGCCGAAACCGTCGACCTGTGCCTTAAGATGCCTATTTTGCAACTCAAGCATCCGACAATGCTCAATCCATTGCTGTACTTCAGAATTTAAAATATGCACTTTTTCTCTCCATTCTAAGTCATCTGCAGTGAGACGGTTTCGGTGATTTGAAGGGCGTTGTTGGTTTCAAGTTTCTAGCCTCGGATCCAAGTCCATAAATGTGACCTTTCTTGTTCGCATTGGCTTTGACCCACAACTCTTGTTGTGAAGGGGTGGAGACATGATCCTCGAAGAGTTGGGGTCATCACTTGGAAGTTTGAGTGGGTTGAGTGTTTTGCAACTCTTCCCACTCTTTTGAAACTTCTCCCGAATATAATATAAATAATTGAGGCATGCAAATATCACAGTCTGTTAACGAAAAAATAGATAGAAAAATATGCGGAATTCATATATATGGTTACTCACGTAAATGGCCTAGGATTTTTGTCCACCCATTCGTCCTTTTTTGTTTTGTGCGTTCGTGAAAATAGTTGGGTCGGTAGAGGCTGAACTCCTTTAAGCTCCTTCATCTAAAATTAAAAACAAGTTAGTAGAGAATCAATTTACCAATATGAACATGTTAACAGTTGCATGCGTAATCAATAAGAAAGGGGTATGTATAAATCGCCGCTTATGCTCGTCATAGGGATTGAGCCACAAGTATGGAGCGATGAACCAAGTCCCCCGATCAGCATGACGGTTTTTCCGAGCTTGCTCGCAGAACTTCTTGTATTCAGCAGCTTCCCAATATTCGAGCAACTCGCGTCGTAGTTGTCACCCAACCATTTCGGCTTCTTCTTAGTTTTCCTCGCCTTTAGCATGAAGTCCTTCAAGTGATCACCGCCTTTCTTTTCAAAATTTCTTCTGATTTGGACTTCATCGGTTGGAGACCAAGTGAAAAATTTCTATATAAATAAAAACGTAGTTTATAAGTTATGAAATTATAATATAATGTTCGAACATGCACAACTTTGTCAATGGGGTAGAACCTAATCAATAAACATATAAAATAGTTAGTTCAACTAATAACTAATATGCTTAATTTATTTTATTATTTATTATCACACTTACCCTTCACCATTTGGCTCAATTCGGATCTTTTCTCGTTCGCTAGCGCTACTTGATTGAAGACAAGGATCCTCGTTCCCTGTATCGCTTGGTCCTTCATTTGTAGGCATTTGTGGTGGCCGTTGTTCGGAACCAACGTGGATGCGTGGTACATTATTTGTACCATATTGGTGATATGCATATGTACTCGACGGGTTTGAGTACATATGGGGTTGCTGAGAATATGGAGGGTTTAGAAAGAAAGACCCACCCAAAGTGGGTTTTGCATGTGTGGGAAGTTTGGGAGTTGGAAAAAGGGAGGGTTGGGAATAAATGACCCCCCAATGGAGTTTGGTTGTGAGGGGAATGTGGAGATAGTGCTCCACCGGCAGGAGTTTGAAGGTTCCGAGGGTTTTGAGAGGGGGTAGAAGTGCCGACATCATTACCTTCCCCATCGTAGTGGTGTTTCTAGCCCTTCCCGAGTAGCCGATCTTTTGGTTCTACCTCTACCTCTCTCCATTTTTCCGTACATAAACAAGTAATTAACACTATTAGTAAACATCCAACGGTTCAAGTGATTTCATATAAAACAACATATAAACAATAGTAAACATATAAACATGTAAGCGTTAGATATAAATCGAAGCATGTGAATAAATTAAGCTTCAATTGTTTCACCTTCATTACATTAATAAGAATTCATTCGATGACAACATAAATGAAAGTTGTACAATATAAAACAAACCCAACAAAAGAACATTATCAACTACTCATCATCCTCATCATCGAGTGTTATCATCATCTTCTTCACTATCCTCTTCGGCATCATTGAATAGGGTATGTTCTTCTTCGTCATCGGTGATGTTATCATCATCCCATTCACCTTCTTCATCTTCTTCACCTTCCTCTTCTTCACTAACATCCTCAATCTCATCTTCTCGGTTTAAAATAACATCATCAACTAATTCTTCTGCTGCGCTTGAGTTATCAACCAAAGTTTCGGCAAAGTATCACTTATTGATCGATCGTACCCATACTATCCTCTTGGAATGCACGAGGAATAGTATATTGGTCATCAACTCGGCCCTTGGTTTTGATGCCACTACGACGAACCAATTCAGCTTTTCTCTAGGGACCCCTTGTGGATATAACATATAATACACCCGAGTTGCAGTAGCTAGCAAATATGAAAGGATCGTACTTACGATAACACCTTGTACGATGCACTTCGACATACGAAATAAATTTATGGCACCGAGTTCCCGAGGACGACTAGGGTCAAACCAATCGCATTTAAACAAGCACACACCTTTTTATTGGTTCACCAACATATTCAACTTCAACAACCTCTTGCAAGATGCCGTAGTAATTATTTTGAACATGTCCTCCATCGGCTCCTTTCACACGTACACCACAATTGAAGGTCATTCTCCCTTCATTTCGAGCCTTAGTATGAAATAACATTCCATTCACCGTGTATGCTGTCCATGTTTTCACTCTCCTTAAAGGACCTTGAACTAGTTGCATCAAGTACACATGCTTTTCATCATGATATACTTGATAACAATGAATCTGTGTCAATAACATAGTGTTTGTTTAGTTTATTAAAATGGAACAACCGATACTAATAAAGTTGAGGCACGAGCAATAAGTAATAACATATGATACTCACAGCTCCGTTGAACCACTCTTCGAACTCACGTTCCACCATTGCATCAATTGCAACATCACTAACATCACCATACATAGCTCGCTTTTGGTGTTCGAAGAGGCCGAGTTCAAAGATTTTATTAAGATGACATCATCGTTCGAATAAATCTATAAAATTATTCAAATGAGTGTTCATTACGACAAGGGAAACTCACTCAATGTAAGGTTTAACTTCGGCACAGTTCAAGAAAACATGCAGATGTGCGGCCGTCTTTTCCTTATCATCAAGGAAACGCGGAATGCACTTCCCAATTGGAGCACCTTCTGGTATGAATACCAAAAGAGTAGGATTATGGTTTGGAACTTCGCTGTCTTCATTTCGTCGACTTCTAGTGCGCATACAAGGCACGTTAGAGCCGAAATAGTAAGAAGCAAAATGTGTTTCTTCAAATCGGGTGTACTTTTCAGCAATACTCCCTTCAGGCTTCGATATGTTTCCTATGGATCTCTTCAATCGGCCAAAGAACCTCTCAAATGGATACATCCACCGGTATTGTACCGACCACCCAATTTTGCTTCCTTCGCCAAATAAACCGGTAAGTGTTCCATCACATCGAAGAACCCAGGAGGAAATATTGTTTCCAATTTACAAAGTGTTATTGAAATATTTCGATGCATTTGCTCTAACTCCGCATCCCGTAAAACAGATGAGCAAAGGTTCTTGAAGAACTCACTAATTTCAATGAGAGGCGCTAAAATCTCGTCCGGGAGTGCACTAAATGCTATTGGAAGAAGGCTCTCCATGAAAACATGACAATCATGACTTTTCATGCTATGGAACTTAGTGGAGTTTGGGTCGACAAGGTATGAAATGTTAGAGCAAGAATCAGCCGGCATTTTCAACTCTCTTGCCCATTCACATATTACCCTCTTCTCGCTCCAACGTGAACACATATTTTGCCTTCGGTTTGAGAATTTTACCATTGACTCCATGCTTTCAATTCAACTCTACACGATCACACAACTCTTCTAAATCCATTCTTGCCTTGATGTCATCCTTTGTTTTACCAGGAATATCCATAACAGATGTTAATTATATTCTCAAAAAGTTCTTCTCAATGTGCATCACATCTAAGTTGTGGCGAAGCAATTGATCTTTCCAATATGGAAGCTCCCAAAATATGCTTTGTTTTGTCCAATTATGATCCTCTTTGAACCCCGAAATGTTAATTTCTTGCTCTTCGTTACTTTGGGAAAGCTTTCAACCCATTGTTTTATTTCTTCCCCGTATAACGACGAGGAGGACCCGAATGTACGGTTTTTCCTTTTGTAAACGATGTGCTATTCCTTCGAACGCGTGACTTCGGGCAAAACCGCCGATGGAAATCAAACCATGAAAATTTTCGGCCATTTCTAAGTTTCAATGCTTTCTTTTGATTCATACATACTCGGGCATGACATGGCACCATGCGTACTCCATCCAGCACAACATACCATAGGTCGGGAAATCATTAATAGTCCACATCAACGCAGCCTTCATGAGAAAGTTCTCACCTTTAGAAATATCATATGTTTCAACACCATCTTCCCATAGTGCTTTCAACTCATCAATAAGAGGCTGCAAGTACACATCAATTTTATTTTTCGGATTTGTCGGCCCTGGTATGATACATGTCAAGAACATATAAGGCGTCGTCATGCATAACTCGGTGGTAGATTATAAGGCGTAACAACAATCGGCCGATTGAATAAGACCTCGCAGGTTGGCTGAATGGATTAAACCCATCCGCGCACAAACCAAGTCTTATGTTTCTAGGTTCAGTAGCAAATTCGGGGTTAACTCTATCAAAATGTTTCCATGCTTCACCATCCGAAGGATGACAGAGGACACCATCTTCTCTTACATTCTCATAATGCCATCTCATGTGTTCTCGCCATGGTTTTTGAAGCAAACAAGCGCCGAAGTCTTGGTATTAAGAGCAAGTAATGCATCCTTGCAAATGGAGTTCTTTGACTTTTGCCTTGTCTTTCCCTTTGACGCTTCCATCTCGCATGACCACCAAACTTGCATGAATCAAGGTCACCGTCCTCTTTGTAGAATAACATGCAACCTTGTCGACAACAATCAATTTTTGAACATCCATCCCAAGATTTTTAATGACCTTCTTTGCATGGTGAATGTCACGAGGAACTCGGTTATCAAGCGGACAAATCTCCTTCATAAGTTGAGCAATTTCATTAAAGCAATTTTAAGGCATGTTGTAGTCGGACTTAATGCTCAACATTCTAACAAAGTGGCGACAACTCAGTGTGAGTTTCATTTCCTACCCACAAAGGTCGTTGCTGCAGCCTCAACCATATTAAAGAAACTTTGGGCATGGGTATTTGGAGGCTCACTTGTAGAGTTTTGATTTGAGATCATGGCATCTCGTGACCATATCATTCATACGGTCGATATTTGTTTCTACATCTCCGTAGTTCATATGATTGGCGCCACTGTCATCGTTGAATACGTTAGAAACCATTGTTTGCTCCTCATGTAAATGAGGATCTATTTCTCCATGACTAGTCCAATACCAATAGTTTGGAAGAAAACCATATTGATAGAGGTGCAACTTAACTTCATCGGGATCGTTATACTTCCGATTTCGCATTTGCGACATGGACACCTATATTGTTGATTATGCACAAATTCCGATTGGCTTCTAGCATGTGCATCAAACTCCTCAACCCCGTCTAAAAACTCTTGTCTATACCCAACTCTACCGGGTAATAACCTACGATACATCCATCTACGATGCGTAGGCCCGTCCATATATATTTTGATTGACATTTAACAATTTATTACATTATTAGGTAAGAATACCAACACATGGAGATGTTATATGATTACATATTTTCTATAACAAACATAATCTATATATAACCATTATGCATCTATATATTTTTTTATTATACATAGATTTCTTTATTTTTTATATTTTACTCTTAAATATTTATTTTATAATTAAATTAATCATACCTAATTAGCATAAATAAACTCATATACATATAATTAAACTTATCATACAAGTAAAGCAATCATACCTATAAGCATACCTAATTAGCGTGAACAACCTCACACAAATAAACAACAAACAATTAGACATATATAAATCACAAAAACCATTTCCCTCAACTTCAACAATAATGTCCAACAAATCCAACACAATTGCACATTTTTCTATTCAAATTCATCCACAATCAACATTAATTTCCACCAAATTACATATATTCGTCAATTCCAACTTACATTTTTTAAAACCCTAAATTTAACTTCAATAACATTTACTCTATAAACAACACAATTGCACACTTTTCTATTCAAATTCATCCACAAACAACATTAATTTCCACTAAATTACATATATTCATCAATTTCAAGTTATAATGTTCAAAACCCTAAATTTAACTTCCATAACATTTACTCCATAACCAACACAATTGAACATTTTTCTTCTCCAAACAACATTAATTCCCACCAAATTACATATATTCGTCAATTTCAAGTTACATTTTTAAAACCCTAAATTTAACTTCAATAACATTTACTCCCTAAACAACACAATTTCACATTTTTCTTCTCAAATTCATACACAAAGAACATTAATTCCCACCAAATTACATATATTCGTCAATTTCAAGTTACATTTTTGAAAACCCTAAATTTAACTTCAATAACATTTACTCCATAAACAACACAATTGCACATTTTTCTTCTCAAATTCATTCACAAACAACATTAATTTCCAACAAATTACATATATTCAACAATTTCAATTTCAATTTCATAAAACCATAAATCTACAAAAATCAACAAAATCATACCTCAACACTATGGGCGGCACCGGCGGCGGCACAGCGGCGACGGCGGAACGACAGGAGTGTGGTGGCAGCGGCGGCGGTGCGCCGATGGCGTCCTCCACCCGAGCGGCAGAGAGGCGGACACGAGTCCGGCGAAACCAAGGAGAACGGTGGTTCCTTCGGCCTTCGTGTTTCTCAGCAGCGGAGGCAGGGCGGCGGTCGGCGGTCGCGGTCAGCGGCGGGGACGGCCGTGCAGCGGCGAGCCTAGTCACCGGCGGGAGTGCGTGTTGGCGGTGGTGAATCGCCGGGGTTATGGCTCGCTCGGACCTCGACTCTCTCTCTCTCTTGCGCTGCGGTATTAAGTCTGGCCGAAGCCGGATCCGAATATATGCGTAATTAGCGACGGAACAGTTCGTCGCTGTTCCGTCGCTAATTAAAAATTTTGCTTAGCGACTGAACAGATGACGAACTGTTTCGTCACTAATTACTAAAGTAATTTAATTTCGTTTTTTTTTGTTTTGTAATATCCGATATACTGGCGATGACTTAGCGACTGAAACCAAGTTCCGTCGCTATTTCCGTCGTTGTCCGAGGTAGGTGTCGGCTTGTGTCGGTGTCCGTCGCCGATTCCGTCGCCAAGTGGCGACTGAATGGTTTCCGTCACTATTTTACAGCTTTGTAGTAATGTGTCTTCTACAGTTTAGCTCGTGGGTAAATCAATTTGTGTGTCAATGATAAATATTAATTTGCATGGTGGATATAGATTATACCAAGTGCTTTTTATAAATTTGATATCTTTGATAATTATTTATTTGCTTTTTAGTAGTTTGCTTTAGTTTGTCTATTTTTATTTATAAATTTATAATCTTTTATTATTAATTTTGTTTATCCCCCTAAATATCAGTCTATTAGGTTAGTTTTAATAAGTTTAGATTAATTTAATTTTGAGTCTTTATATATTTTAATTTTTGGATTATTTTTTTGTCAGCTTTTGTTATTTTTGAGTCAGTTTGTTAGAAATTAGGTTAAAAATAGTTTCTTTTTACTATTTTTCATGATTTATGTGTTTTTATGGTTTAGATAGACTCATAGTTTATTGTGATTAAATTTGAGATGTTTGGAAGTGATTTGATCAATTTTCATATTTAATTCTTGGAATTAAGTACTGCAGATTTTTAGTTACATAAATTCATAATTTCGATTTTTAATTTTGGTTTTATATTTTTAGAGTTTATTTAGGTCTAGTCAATTATTTTTAATATTTTGGGTAGTTGTATTATTTATTTTCGTAATTAATTTAGTGCAGAATTTTGCTTTATTTAATTTTCTATTTTAGAATCTGTTCTATTCTACTCGCTTTAGTTTTCTATTTTAATTATTTTAAAAAATATACAAAACTATTATTGGGTTATTATAGTTTTTATGTTCTTTCTAAATTATTTATTTAATAGTAGCTAATTTTTCTGTGATTTGTAGTTGTGAGTTTTCCGAGTTATATTTTAGGTTTTGATTTTAATAGTATTACGATTAATTAGATTAAAGCTTACATATTATTATATCTTTCCTCGTGGATTCTATCCCTATTTCCTATGCTATATTGTTAATTATAAGCCTAAGTAGTGGTTTAATTTGTACATGTACGACAAGCTAACAGTCCATTATGCATTAGCCAAAAAACAATTCATCTCAAAATTAGGTGAGTCTATTTTTGCATTAGCCAAAAATAAAATTCACCTCAAAATCAGGAGAGTCCGTGTTGTATTCATCTTTTGATTAAGGAAGTATTTTCTTTTCCTTTTTCATTAGCCAAATAAATTTTATTCCAATCTAATTTATTAGCATCATTACATCTCCCTTTGATTATTTTGCATTCCTTATGTGCATTCAAATAAAGAGCTTTTTTTCTTTCGTTTTCCTATTCTTTTCTGGTGTAGCGCTTGAGTCCCTTGTCCCCAAAAGTTGGTTTTCTTAGCATAGTCCCGAGCAATTATCCTTTGGGCTGTAAAATAGAGAAGCCTACCTCTACCGGGTTTCATCGGAATCTGAGCTTGAAAAGGTTAGACCGCTTCAATAATGAGTCTAGTACTACATCTCCTCATTCTACACCTCGGTCAATGCCGGTGCGACCAACTTCAGTGCACATAACACCAGTTTAAACAATCTCCCATCGTAGGATAGTACCCAAAAACAATTCTCCTCTAATGGATGAACAACCACAGCCATCTTCTATCATCACCTTGCTCATTGAATCCTCAGCTAAGATGGAAGCCCGGATTGAGGCTTAAGATCAAAAAATAGAGTCCATGTCCAAAACTCGTCGAACTTATTCTAAAGACTATATAGAAAAATGAGGACAAAGAGAGCGAAAAGGAGAAAGAGAAAGAAAAGGAGAAAGAAGACGATGAAGAAAAAGAAAAAGGAGTTTCACCACCACCTCCAAAACCTTATCTCGAACCTAAGATTGATCCATGTGTAATTCGGATACAAAGGATATTAAGAGAGTCCTCCATGTTCAAGAGTCATTACTTTGACCTCATGGGATTTACTTCAAACCCCAAAGAAAAACTACCTCCCCGTTTTACCATGATAGATATTAAGTTTCATGGTTATGAGAATCCTCACCATCATGTTCGCAACTTATAGGAGCAATGACTCTCAAGAATGTACTCGAAGATACATACCACATCATCTTCCCATGGACATTCAATAACGATATGTGATAAAGCGGTATAACGCCCAACGTAAGGTCACTAATTGGACTGATTTGTGCAAGGAATTCCTACATCAGTATTCCTACAACACCGATCTACCTGTCACCCTTCAAGATTTAGAATTAATCAAACAAAGGGAGAAAGAAAGCTTCATTGATTTTCTTAGCGAGATGGAGGGCAAAGGGTACCCACATGGTAGACCGACCTTCCAAAAAGGATCAAGTTAGAATCATTATGAAAAACCTTTAGCCCCGTGTAATTAACATTTGAAGTTCCTACCATTCATGAGCTTCACAACCCTTATAGATGCAGGTTTTTGATAGAAGAAGAGTTGTCTATAGCGGCCACAAAAGTCATGGTTGGTTATATAGAGGTAACTACCAATCTAAAGACAAGAAAACCTCTAACACGAGCAATACTAACAACGGTGCGGATGTCAATGCCCTTAATAGGTATACCGACTACACACCTCTAGATACTACCTACGCTCAAGCCCTCGACTGTTTACTAGCAAAAGAGAAAGTTGAATTACCACCCATAAGAGCAGTAATCATAAACCGTGAAATAGTAAAAAACTGGGACGCAGGAAAATTCCGTAAGTACCATCGTGCACGAGGACATGATA
The DNA here is from genome assembly GCA_021018815.1 of Talinum fruticosum. Classification (NCBI taxonomy): domain Eukaryota; kingdom Viridiplantae; phylum Streptophyta; class Magnoliopsida; order Caryophyllales; family Talinaceae; genus Talinum; species Talinum fruticosum. Next base: position 1,034,887 of record JAITYX010000003.1, on the reverse strand, counting down.
TGGAACAATGTTGGACTTTCAAGAACAAATTAGAGAGCATGTTCCACAATGGTCAACTTCCTCTTCCTATGACTGCTCAAAAACCCAATAATAGCAAAAATCCATTTAGCGAAACCGTAGTTATCAAGTCTCGAACCCATCCAGGTCAATGGGATCCTTATGTCTTCATTCAAGACATCAATGAACCTAAACCATTAATTGGACTACCTCCCTTAGAGCCGAAGTCCATGAATTATGGGTAAGTGATAAAGAGGATGTCTACGAAGCTAAGGATGATAGTGATGACAACTTCGGGGCACACCACCCTTAGAAGATGATGACTTTTGGGGTGAACTAAACACTCCCGAAATCTAATTACTCACTAGATCCGAGCGACACAACGCACCAACGGGTCCATAACAGTCTTAGGAAGCCCCAAAAGAGAAAGAAGCTACTAAAGAAGAAGACCCAATCCTTAGGCAACTTCAAAAATTCAAAGCTCATATTTCCATCCGGCAACTAATATCGGCGTCGCAAAATGATAGACAAGACTTAATCGATGCACTTAGTAAGATTGGTCAATGATCGGGGATGGAACCATTACATTTGAAGGATTTACTTGAAGAACACATTCCACACAACCGTGCCCTTTATCTCGATTGTAACTTGCATCAATACGTTTGTCCCTTTGACCCTAGTAAACAATGGGTATGCTATAAATGTCTGTCCTTGGATGATTACTAAAAGGTTAGGCATCAAAGAGAAACAAATCTCCAAGCAAATTGTTCACCTTCGAGCTTATGACAGTTCCAAGAGAACAATTTTGGGAACATTGACTCTTCTAATCAATGTTGGGCTAGTGGTTAAGAACATCGGTTTCTAGGTTTTAGACATTCCAACTACTTTTAATCTCCTTCTAGGACGCCCTTGGTTACATAACCACCAGGCAGTACCCTCTACACTATACTAGAAGGTTAAAATGATTGTCAAAGGTTAGGTGGTAAGTTAAGGGGGATAATCTTTGCACTACTATCACTTCTAAAGAGTTTGTCGTCGGAATCAAACATGACACCGATGACGAAGAACTTTACTGATTAAAGACTCGTAGTTGTTGTGGAAAAGGATGAAGCATCTTTTAGCTTCAATCCTTATGTTAACCCTAGTGTCCATTCAATGCTAAGAAATAAGGGGTATTTTCCTAGCTTAGCTATAGGTAGGAGGGCATACCACCTAATCTTTGCACCCTTTGAACCCACAAACAACTACAAATTTGGTATAGGCTACCATCCAACCGCTAAGGAAGTGACCCAAGCTAATGGAAAACACAGACTAGAAGGACCGCATCACTCACAGTCCACTATATTAAGCCCTATCGTTGCACCTTAAATGGGAAATTTCTGAACGAAGGATATGACTTCCCTTACTATGGTTTTTCCGAGCCCTATTATTTGAAGGAGAAGGGCATGCTAGTCCCTAATTTAAAAATCTTCAATGAATGTCATGTACAAGAAAAGGAGGACCCGACCTCCTAAAAAAAAAAAGTCCATCCTAGACTGGACCAACCAAGTAGAGAGCAACATCTTCGGTTTGTTGTTTGGACAAGAAAAATTCCTAGAGGGGAATTCAGTTTCGGATCTGTCCTTGATGTGCCAAGATGACAGGTTACACCGATCCGGAAACAAAGTATGCAAAAAAAATTGTAAGTGACTCGAAATGACCAATAAAGCAGTAAGCAATAAGAACTAGGCTAATCACTCGAGGGGAAATGATTAACAAGGTAACCAGCATTGAAATAACAAGAACAAGATAAAACTAGAATACCCAAGGATACAAATATCACCACCAAGGATAAATTAGGGCGCTAACCACATTTAAAGATACAAATATCACCACTCAAAGTATAAGTTATACTCTTCAGACATAACCAAATTATGCCACTAATTAGACAAGCAAAAGAGAATTTTTGGGGTTGAAAGGAGCTTAGCTCAACTTTACTTAACATATAGCCAATATAAAAATCAAAGTTGATTTTTACAAGTGAAACCAATGCCTATTTATAGGCCTCATAACTAGGTTACATCACTCTAATCTAAGGGTTAAAAATCCCCTTTTACAGTCAAAGGGTGTGACGCATTTTAGCAAAATGAAGGACAAAAACAAGGACAAAAGATAGAATAGTTATAGCAGAACAAAGGACAATAGAAAAGGAGGGGGACCACAGAATCAACTCACATAAGCAAGTACAAAATAGTATAGTTCTATGTTTGATGACAACTGAAGTTGCTATCACCACATTCTTTTGGGTTCCGATCCTTAAACTTTCCTTTTCCGCTCGCTCGAAGACGCTTAGATGCTACCCAAATAGATATGAGTGTATTCGCAAAACCGGTCCGAGCTTAGAAACCGATGACTTAGAAAAGATTAACTTAGACTTATTATCTCCGAGTATTTGTAGACTTGTCCGGCCCCTTACTCTTGTATGAGGAGACAAACAAGTAATTTTGAGTGTGGCGAAAACTCCCTTGAAGCTTGTGTCAATAATGAGGGCCAAGCAATGGATTATGAGGACTTAGTAGTGATTTCGAGGGCTTAGAATTATCGGCTAGAACCGGCTTGCTCTCGGTAATGGTTGGAGCTTGGCTTGGGGTGTTCTCCCCATTATCCTCCCCAGCTTGAAAAGAATTTGCCCTCAAATTCTCATGTGAATTATCTTCTAAGTAAGGAGATAAATCAAGCAACATTAAAAGTAGGTGAGACCGAGTAATCTCTGGGCAAGTTCACCTTGTAAGGATTGTCATTGATTCTTTCAAGCACTTCAAATGGGCCATCTCGCCCTTGGCATGAGCTTAGACTTGCGCTTGGAAGGAAAACACTCCTTCCTCAGGTGGATCCAAATGAGATCACCCTCGCTGGAAAACCACTTTCCTCGTTGTTTTTGTTAACACTAATCTAATCACTCGATTAGCTTGCTCAATAATGAGTTTCACCTTCTCATGCAGCTTCCTAAATTTGGGCAGCTCTCTTTATAGCATCAGCATGAGGCTTCCCATCAAAAGCTCTTGGGCTCGGATCTAGTGGTGACAGAGGCTCCACACCATAAACAGTCTTGAATGGAGAAGCATTGGTAGTCTTGCTTAGCGTGCGATTGTAAGCAAACTCAGCATGTGAAAGAAGCCGATCCCACGCCTTGGTATTAGATTTGATCAAGATTATGAGAAGGACTCCCAAAGTTCTGTTTGTAACCTCAGCCTAACCATCTATTTGAGGTGGAAAGTGATGCTATACTTCAACTTAGTTCCCAATTTCTTCCATAAAGTGACCCGGATATGATCGAGGAACTTTACATCCCTGGCTCGAGACCATAGATCTCAGGATCCCATGTAATCTCACCACTTCCTTGAAGTATAGGTCAGCAACTAGTGTAGCATCATTAGTCTTGTTACAAGCAATAAAGTAGGCCATCTTGGAAAATTTATCAACAACCACCAGTAATAGAATCTTTCCCTTTCGAGTCCAAGGTAGACCTGAATGAAGTCAAGACTTATATCCACCCAAGGCCGAGTAGGGATGGGTAGTGGAGTGTAAAGTCCTTGAGGTAGGGAATGACTCTTGGCATATTGGCATACCACACATCGCTTGATAAGATCCTCGAACATCCTTGTCTATGCTCGGTCGAAGTAGTGCTCCACGAGCATATGAGTTGTCTTTCTTTCCCCGAAATGGCCAAGCAAGTCCTCCGTAATGGACTTCTCCGATGATTAATTCTCTCGTACTACAGCTTGGCACACACAATCTAAGACCCTTAAATAAGTATCCTCCTTGGATTTAGAATTCACACTGGGTCAAGCTTGGCATTCTTGGTATAGGGTTCCAAAATCCTTATTATCCACATATAGACTCTTCGGATGTTCGTAACCAAAAACACAAGCCTCTAACCGAAATAGTAGTAGGTACCTTTTGGATAGAGCATCAGCACCCTTGTTAAGCTTCCTTGATTGAGAAATGGAAGGTTTGAAGGTACTCAACCCATTTCACATGCCGCGAGTTCATCTTGTGTTGGCCCTATATATATATATATTTGAGAGCTTCGTGATATGAGTGTAGGATGAACTTATGAGCCACTAGTAATGACTCCAATACTCTAATGACCGAATGATAGATCATAGGTAGAGTATCTTTGTTTTGTGTCACATAGCATCTCATTGAAATAAGAAATATGGCGACCTTCCCGAGTTAGGACTCCACCAATGCCCACACTTAAGGCATCACACTCAACTTCAATATCTTCTCAAAATTGGGCAAGGCTAAGATAGGAGCTCGAGTCGGCTTTGTGTTTATAGCTTCAAAAGATTTCGAGCCTCGAGTGTAACGCCCCAAACCCATAATCACCGGTTTTAGACTAAGCAAGCCGCTAGCCGATGATTAGCGCAGTGGAATGTAGGTCAAGGGCATTACCGCCGCCCTTACTGCAGGAAAGGGCAAGGCTATAACAATAGATACGTTTCTAACCCCGGTTACTTGCTTTTGCGACTAACAGCAAGTGTCTCATGATAAGGCATAAACTTTAACTTGTACGAAGATTAAGCATAAGTATAGACTACAGATCCGGTAAACTACGACAACGGCACTTAACCCTTGATACTCCAACTAGGTTGTCACTCGCGAGCCTCTAAGTCCTTAACGGACCTTTGCTTCAAATCTTCCGCACCTTTACCTAAAACAAAACAAGAAAACATTTTCGAAATGTGAGCCGAAGCTCAATACGTTCACTATCACGCAAGTAAAATAATAGTTATGAAGTAATTGAGTTGAGCGCATGCATTTCAATTCATTTGTAAATGAGGGGAGTGGATAATGTAAAACTGTTGCTGATTAATTATCTAAATGGATCCCTTTACGATCATCGGGTTTCCCTAAACGCATGTGCACACACCCGCACCGATCGGATAGTCCAGTTGAAGGCGGTTAACCGTTATGGGGTTACCAACCTGGATATTGGGCGTACCAAATAATGGCACTTGATGGGCGGGTCCATATTAATGATGGCAAATATTATTTGCAAACAATTCTTTATTGTTGTTAATGTCGGCCATATCCGGCCTTAATTTGGAAATAAAACATTGAAGGGCACGATCAATGAACGTACCTTGCTGACGCTCCTCGCTTCTTTTTCTTTATGGGCGGAATCCGGATGAACGCACGACGCCGGTGTTTGATGACCTTAATTAAGGACATAAGAGTTTTATTAATAAACTGAATTTTTATGGCTTATTTATTTATTAAATCATTTCAAAGACACTTGAACTGAAAATTAGCAAGTTAGCTTTTACTAAAGAACACTAATGAGGTCCTTGATTCACACGATTTATTTATCATATTTTATACTATGCATGTATAATCGTATGCGCATATGCATATACATATATTTATAGCAACTTTAAAGTATATGTATGACTTTCTTCTAAACACATATATAAATATATGTATACATTTATATATATACATGAGGTAACCTCAAATATACATAATTTTATTCTAAATGATACATTGAACATTTATCTCCTTTATTCATACTTTTATGTACCACTTTCTAACCTTATTTTATTTTATAAGGGCATACTAATTCCCCAAAGATATCCATTCCTCACATTTCAGCTTCATAAACCGCCCATAATTAGTTATCCTCCTCATCCTCAATCTGTCCCTTAATCTCTTCATTAGGTTAAGTAACCATGTAAACTAATCAAAAGTAATTCCTAACTCGAATTACTTCCCGAGTGTCCTTTATACAGAAATTGTCCATAAATACCCTTCATATAGGGATTTGTCCTTAAATGTCCTTCATGCAGGTATTGTCCATGGTTCTTCTTTAATTTTCAGTATATCCAGATCCGACCAATTTTTCCATGCATCATTTACATACATACCATAATCAAATTTAATCTCCAAACAGAAAATGAATAACTAATTACAACTTAAATGCTTAAATTAAAAGAAATGAAGAACTGAATCTGGAAAATTAACCTAAGAATTTAATTAAACGAACTGAAACTGAAATTTACTCTAACAAATTAAATTAAAAGCTGAAAAATTACCCAAAAACCAAAGTGAACGGGGATTAATTTTTTTGAGGGGTTTTTTTTTTGAGGTGGTTGAAGGTGGTGGTGGAAGATCGGGGAGAACCGAAACAGAGCCGCAGTCGGCGGTCGGAGCGGTTGCCGGGAGTAGCACGCGGCGTCGGTGCTCGGTCAAGGTGGCGGTAGCCGGACAGGCCTGAAACCGGGAACCGAGACCAACCGAAGGCACCGTGATTGAATTAGGGCAAGCTCGGGCAGAGGTAGGCGAAAACTCGAGCAGATGTGGGAGTAAGGATGGCGGTGTACTCGGTGTATGGTGGCTGGTGGCTGGGCGGCGACAACGCAGCGAGAAGGTAGTAGCGGCGGTTGTCGGTGTGTCGTGGTGGTGTTTTCGGTGGCTGAAACAAGCGGGAAGAGGGAGGCGGAGGAGGCAGCAAAGGGAAGGATGAGTTGCTAGGTGTTTGCTCGAGGAACCCGGTGAAGATGATGGTGGTGGCATTGGTGGCTAGCCGGCGGCGACCGTCGGCGTGGCGGAGGGCCGTCGATGCCGTCGGTTGGTGGTGAAAACGGGAGGGGCGCAGAGAGTAGGGCAGGCGGACGATGGCTGGAGAGGGGAGAGAGAGAGTGATTTGTGGGTTTAACCAGTTTTAGGTTTAGGACAATGAGGTTCTAGGTTACCTCATTGCTTCTATACTCCCTCTTACCTTCTCCTATAATGGGCCGACCGACCTAATTCATTTTTTCTAGCCCAATTCCCGTTAGCACCTAATTTAATCCAACTTGCTCATCCTAACTATTTTCTTAATCTTCTAAACTTATTATTATTTTGCTCATTAAACTTATCTTAATCTAAGAATTTTATTTTTAGTAATATTAAGTTTACAAAAATTATATTAATTTCATTTGTTTAACGATTTTTAGAATTCAAAATAAATTAGCTACATAAGAATGTTAATTATCTTATGAGTCATGAAAATTTATAAAATATATTCATGCGTCGTCGTTGTCATCATCTCGGTTCTTGCATTTTAAACAACATTGACATATATATTTATATATATATATATATTCACATACGTATATATACATGAGTAATATGAAAATATTTGAAATTTAAAATGCACGCGCTCATGCTAATCTTGAATGTATTTAAAGTTAATTATTTTCTTAAGGACGGGGTGTTATAGTCTTCCCCTTAGAATGAGTTTCGTCCTCGAAACTTGTAGGTGAAATGGTATAAATATTATCTTAGAATAAATGTGGGTACTGGTTTCTCATATCTTCCTCGGTTTCCCGAGTGGTTGCGATTGAAGTATGATTTGGCCATAAAACCTTGACCAGAGGAATAGTTTTAGTACACAACTGTTTAATCCTCCGATCTAGGATTTAGACCGGATATTCCTCATGTGTTAAGTTCTGGGCGATAGCCACTAGTTCAACTTCTATGATGTAGCTTGGGTCGGATACGTACCTCCGAAGTTGAGATATATGAAAAACATCATGGATATTCTCCGGATCGATCGGTAAAGATAATTTATATATCACAGGGTTTAATTTCCGAAGTATCTCATATGACCCAACGTATCTAGGGTTTAATCTCCCCTTAATGTGGAATTTTTTTTTTTTGATTCCTTTGGTTGGGGATACTTTGAGAAAGACCATGTCCCCTACTTAAAATTCTAGAGGTTTCCTTCGTCGATCCGCATAGCTCTTTTGTCTATTCCGAGCTTCTTTGATTCGCTGTTATATTACTCTCACTGTTTCAATAGTTTCTTGTATCAACTCCGGTCCTATGGTGAGTGTCTCATCTAAGTCGCTCCAATAAGGGGGTTCTGCATTTTCTTCCATAAAGGACTTCAAATGGGGCCATTTTTATTGTGGCCTGGTAGCTGTTGTTGTATGAAAATTCAATCGGAGCGAGATACTCTTCCCATTTTCCATGGAAATCAAGGATGCAAGCCCGTAACATATCTTCTAGAATTTGGTTAACTCTTTCAGTTTGACCATTTGTCCCTGGATGGTATGAGCTACTAAAGTTCAACTTAGTCCTAAAAGCTTGCTGTAAGGCTTCCTAAAATTGAAATTGGAATTAGGTGCCTCTATCGGACACTCGTATCTTTGGGTATTCCATGAAGTCTCGATAATCTCTTTTAAGTATACTTGAGCTAATTTGTCCACGGTCCAATTGTCACTAATTGGTATGAAGTGTGCGGACTTTGTAAGATGCTCAACTATCATCCAAATGGCACTCTTCCCGGTGGCGGATTGAGGGAGTCCTACGATGAAATCCATTGATATAGAATCACATTTCCAGGTTGGAATCTCCAAGGGCTTTAACTCGCCCATAAGGCGTTGGTGTTCTGTCGTTACTCTTTGACATGTAAGACATCTATCCACATCTCGCAACTTCTCGTTTCATGTCGGGCCGCCAGAAATTCTTCCTTTGATGTACATACATTTTTGTTCCTCCAGGATGGACAAAATATAAAGTCGTATGAGCTTCATCTAAAATATTCTTTTTAATCTCCTCTTGGTCGGGCACACACAAACGATTTTGGAATCTTAAAGTTCCGTTCTCATGTTAGATGAATCTTGGGAATTTCTCCTTTTTAATATTCTGCTCAATCCTCACCAACTTTGAAGACTCGTACACTCGCTCAATACTTTTCTCGAGTTGTATAAAAGGAATCGGTATAACAATCTCATACCTATAGTAGTTTTGATTCCAAGGCATTCTCTCGTATCTCGAAACTTATTTGAGTAAAATAGTATCTTTTCTAAGTGATACGGATATTACTTATTATATTTCTTGCTTATCTCGTAAGCTGACTCGTAAAACTCGGTTCTTTGTTTTGAGTCCAAGATCACTCAGCTTTATCGCAGATTGAATAGACTAGTATTTCGTCTTTTCTCACTCGTAATCCGACTTGTGGTTATAAGTCATATTTTGTTATAGTCAGTATTCTTAGCTTGTTTCATGCTTAGTCTATATCAAGTTAATCCTCTCTCGATATTCTTTATTGAACTTGATTCTTCGCTTAGACTAAGTCGGATGGAATTCCGAGTATCATGGATATTGGACTCGTAAAATTCCATTCCGTTTCCGACTCGGATAATCAGCTGGTTTATTTATCGTAATTATTTTATTTTCTCGTGTCTAATCTTAGGCCAAAGTATTTTATACTTTGAGAACCAAAATTGATTTACTTTTGTAGGTTATTCAATCGAGGATACACTTTTCAAACTACAAAAGTAACCTGGCTTCGTAACGTCAAATCACCAGCAGACATGGCTCTTCACCTTCTCTACTCTAGTCCTAGTAGATTGTGTCGTGGCTGTCTATTTCCAAATCTGGAAAACTGGAACACTAAGCTTAACGGTGGTTTCCACCTTATCTTTCAAGACACCGCTAATGGTTTTGGGACTTCCAAGAGAGTTAAACCGTTGTCCAACGTTCATATTACAACGGATACTTTCTCGAGTGACTCGTAAAGCTTCTATCAACGGTCACGAAGACTCTCGCCAGCAGATAAAGATAACGACTACTCTGCCTGGTCATCTATAAATAGAAGCCATCTCACAAGACTTGAAGGTTGCCGAACATATTGTTAATACACATACTTGCTCAAAGTTATTGTATTTACTTTCAATCTTCAACTTACAACTCCCACTCTATAATTCATTACTTTCTAAGTTGTAAGGTCTTGTACTCAGCTACAAACTCTTTCTTACATTCTTTGTAAGGTCCCTTGACTAAGCCGAGTAAGTCGTAAGGGTTAACTCAGCTTAGTTGTCCCTATCTCGTAAGGGTTATCTCAGCTAGGAAGTACTAGATCGGATAAGGGAATTTCGAGTCTAGGAAAACTTGTATAGAGTTATCTAAGGGAGCAACTCGGGTTCGACCGGCTCACGGTATTTTATGGACTCAAAATAGTGAATTTGACTTCGTGTCCGGATTGACACGGTCCGTGGTTTTCTGCCCCAAGAGGGTTTCCACGTAAATTCTAAGTGTTATCGTTCCGAGTTCATTCTAGACTCGTACAGCTTTATCGCTTCTTGCTCTTTCCGATTGATAGCCTTCGAGTCCAATCTTTTCCGACCTCGTTGATAGACTCGTAACTGTCTCTGTCTCTGTTCTATTCAAAAGAGTTTGATTTTCTCAAGAATCTTCTATCACCCTATTCACCCCCTCTAGGGTGACTCGGACTCTCCCCGAGCAAACCTTCAATTGGTATCGTAGCCTAGCCTTTCGTAAAGGATCTAACAATCCAAAGGTTTAAAGATCAAATGGCTTAGAACACCGGAGAGTTTCGACGAAGGAAGATCTTCCAACAGAGCCACCAAAATTCAAAGGATCAAACTTTGGGCACCGAAAAAAGCTTATTATGGATCATGATGAAGAGGTATGGGAAATCATACAACAAGGAAACTACATTCCAATGAAGACAGATGAATTCGTAATCCTTCCTAAGACAAAGGCCGAGTTCACACCAGGAGAAGCAGAGAAGTTTAGAAAGAATTTCAAAGCAATGAACATCCTTATGTGCGCCATAAGCTCGTAAGAATATAATCGAGTCTCTGCTCGTGACTCCGTTAAAGAGGTGTGGGATACTTTAGTCAACACCTACGAAGGTACAAGTCGGTAAGACAAGCGAAGATCAGCCAAGCATCTTCATAAATATGAGCTTTTGAAAATGGAGCCAGAGGAGAACATTACTCGGATGTTCATTCGCTTGACCGAGATTACCAACAATCTCAAATCTCCGGGAAAGAAAATTTCCCATGAAGAAATGTGCCGTAAAATTGTCGAAGCCTACCCAAGAGATGATGGGGTCCGAAGGTGACTCGCCATAAAGGAGGCTCGTAACCTTTCACTCTTAAAGCCGACGAGCTCATCTGAAAGCTTCTAACTCACGAGATCCATCTAGAAGAAGAGGATGCCGAGGGCGCACCAAAAGAAACTTAGCACCGAAAGCCTCGTAATCCAAAGAAGCAAATCCGAGCTCTTCCGACTCAAAAGACGATCCCATGACACTCATTGCAAGAGGCTTCAAGAGAATGATGAAGCACAAAAGATGGGACAAAAGGCCAAAAGAAGAATTCTACAAGAAAGATAAGAAAGACAGTAAAAGGTAAGTTTACTTCCCCATCTAAATTTTCTTTGACTAAGAATTCTGGTTGTTTCGAATGTGGCAAAGAAAGACCACATAGTCAAGGACTCGTCCAAAAAGGAAAAGGGACAGAAAGAAGAAGAAAGCCATGATGGCAACATGGAGCGATGAGGATTCATTAGAAGATGATGAGGACTCGGATGACTCGAAATGTCCGATGGCAATTTCGATTCGTAAGCCGAACAGAGTCGACTCAAACTCGGACAATGAGGAAACAAATCCTCGGGATGTAATCGAATACTTTCTTAAATTCTCCAAAGTTGATTTAGCTAAGTATATTTTTACTTTGGAAGAAAAGTCCAATTCCGATTCTTCTCAATTCAAAGAACAACTTGAGTCAATCACTTCGAGAGCACTTCTTTGAAAAATGAATTAGAAAAACCGAGACTCTCATTCGGAGAACTCAAGACTAGTGCTCAATCTAATGAGACTAAGTCTCGAGCCGCTCAGAAAGAAAATGAGCAACTAAAAAGGAAGCTCATTGAGTCTCAAGATCTAGTTTTAAAGTTTACTCAAGGTCGAAGAACCTTGACATGCTCTTAGGATCACAATTTGTCTCTTTTCGAAAAGAAGGTCTTGGATTCAACAAAGAGGAAGAATCTAATTCCTACTCGAATTGTTCAAAAGGGATTCCGAACAGTAAAGTTCAGGAAAGCCGAGCATGGTCCCATTCACGTAAATGAAAGGAGGACTAAGCCCAGAATTATTTACAAAAAGAAACCATTCTCTCCTCGTTTCAAAAGGAAAGGTTTTCAAAAAAAGAGACACAGACTCAGCTTCTCCGAGAAGAAGACTCGGAATCCGACAAAACCCAAAGTCATTCAAATCTGGGTTCCGAAACACCTTCTTCCTCGTAAAAGGACCACAAGTAAGGAATGTTACTCGGGTTCGTTAGAGGAAGTGAGAAGGGTTAGATTCTCTCTGTTTTTGCAGGCCACTCGTAAAAGATCAAAAGGACATTGGTACTGGACAGCGGATGTTCACGACACATGTCGGTGACCAAGGACTCTTTTCCGAGCTAGAATCATACAAAGGAGGAAAAGTGACTTTTGGAGATGACAAGCAAAGGCAAGATAGTGGGTATTGGCAAGATTGGAAATGGAAACAATCTGGTGAGCCCAGTCTACCTTGTCAAAGGACTAAAATACAATCTTCTTAGCATCTCCCAGCTATGCGACAAAGGTCAGGAGGTAAGATTCACTCAATCTAAGTGCTACATCTCGGATGAGACCACCAAAGAGATAAAGCTCTCGGGTAAGAGATCCGGTAACACTTATATCATTCCTCTTTCGACCCAAGCCGAATTTATCCTCGCTTAAAAGCATCTCTTCATGATGATTCATGGTCTTGGCATCGTAGATTAGGTCATATTAGCATGCATACTATCAAAAAGCTGGCATCTCATAGTCCGGTTAGAGGTTTACCTAACCGTGTCTTTGAGAAAGACAAAGTTTGTGAAGCATGTGCAAGGGGGAAACAGGTCAAATCCTCATTCAAATCTCTCAAGATCTAGTTTCGACATCAAAGGTGCTTGAACTGCTACATATGGATCTTTGTGGTGAAATCCCAAGAAAGAGCCTCGGAGCAAGCTCGTAGAAAGATTCAAGTTGAGTCTCGGACTCGGATTCAAAAGATTCGAACCGACCATGGAAGGGAGTTCGACTACTCAAAATTCTCGGAGTTCCGCGATCGGAATGGAATCTCTCACAACTTCTCAAGACCAAGAACTCCTCAACGTAATAGAGTAGTAGAGAGAAAGAACAGAACCCTTGAAGAAATAGCAAGGACGATGATGATTGAACACAATTTGCCCTACTATTTCTAGGCTAAGGCAGTCAACACAGACTAACTACACTTTGAACAGATGCCTCATCGGACCCATTCTCGAAGAAAACACCCTACGAGCTCTACAAAGGGAAGAAGCCAAACATCTCATACTTTAAGCCCTTTGGTTGCAAGTGTTTTATTCACAATAATGGTAAGAATCACCTGGCCAAGTTTGATGCTAGGTCGATGAAGGTACTTTTCTCGGGTTACTCTTCTCATAGTAAAGCTTATCGTGTCTTTAACAAAAGAACTAACAAAGTGGAAGAAAGCATCCACGTAGTGTTTGATGAATGTGAACAGGAGAAGCCAAGTGAATTATCATACTCGTAACCGAAGCTCGGTAGAGATGATGATGAAGCCGAGATTACAAAGACTCGGACTCAACCTACTCAAAATGAGGCCACTCGAGAATGCGACAACTCAAGAGCTTACTCGGATCGAACAAACCAATGAAGAAGATCACTCGTAACAAGATCAAGTGGTTCAACCCACAAATCTCGTGAATCGAAGAACTGGTAAAGCATTCAAATTTACTTCCAAGTCATCCCCAAGAAAACATCATTTCGATATCAACAAGTGGGGTAAGAACTCGTGTCTCTCTACATAATCTATGTGCATTCACCGCATTCATTTCATTAACTAAACCCAAAAATGCACTAGAAGCTCTTAATGAACCCGAATGGGTAGAGGCCATGCAAGAGGAACTCAATCAATTCGAGAAAAACCAAGTCCGGACTCGACTAACCGACCTTCCGACCACCCAGTTATAGGAACCAAATGGGTTTTCAAAAACAAACTGGATGAGAAGGGTGTAATAGTAAGAAATAAGGCTAAACTTGTGGCTTAGGGATATAATCAAGAAGAAGGAATTGATTGTGGGGAAACCTTTGCACCCGTAGCTAGAATTGAAGCCATTAGAATACTATTGGCATTTGCTTCCAAGCATGCATATTAAATTATATCAAATGGATGTTAAGTGTGCGTTTCTCAATGGTTTTATTGAAGAAGAAGTTTATGTCGAATGAGCCTCCTAGTTTTGAAAACTCGTAATTTCCAAATCATGTTTTCAAACTTCAAAAGGCTCTCTATGGTCTTAAACAAGCACCTTGAGCTTGGTATGAAAGACTCGAGTAGCTTCTTGGTTCAAAATGATTTTAAAAGAGGTCGGATCGACCAGACTCTCTTCATAAAGACCAAGGGGAAAGATTTCCTTATTGTTCAAATCTATGTTGATGATATTATATTCGGTGCTACTAATGAGTTTCGTGCCGAGAATTTTCCGAGTTGATGAGTCAAGAATTCCAAATGAGCATAATGAGGGAACTTAATTTCTTCCTTGGCTTGCAAATCAAACAAGACAAGGATGGAATCTTTGTTCATCAATCTAAGTATACCAAGGAATTGCTGAAGAAATACAAACTTCAAGATGCAAAGCACGCATCTACACCCATGAGCAAGCAAGATAAAGCTTGACTCGCATCGAGAAAGGTAAAGCGATAGATCGAAACTCTATCGAGGTATGATTGGATCATTACTATATCTTACTTCCAAGCAGCCGTATATAATGTTCAGTGTTTGTCTATGCGCAAGATTTCAAGCTAATCCAAAAGAATCACATCTCACTGTGGTGAAGAGAATATTCGGATATCTTGCGAGCACTCGTAATTTAGGTCTATGGTATTCCGGAGACTCGTAACCGACTCTTACTCGGATACTCGGATGCGGACTACGTAGGATACAAAGTTGATCGAAAGAGCACATCCGGAGCGTGTCAATTTCGGGTCAATCCCTAATATCCTCGGCACTCAAAGAAGCGTAACTCGCTGCTCTATCAACTGCCGAAGCCGAGTATATTGTCACTGGAGCTTGTTGTGCTCGCATTCTTTGGATAAAGCAACACTTGAGAGATCTTGGACTATCATTCAAATCAGCACCTATCAAGTGTGACAACCAAAGCGCAATTAGCATCACCAAGAACCCCGTCCCGCATTCGAAAACAAAGCATATCGAGGTCGATATCACTTCCTACGCGATCACTCGAAAAAGGTGATATTGAACTTGAGTTCATTCCTACTAATCTTTAATTAGCCGATATCTTTACTAAGCCTCTTGGTGAAGATCGGCTTTGCTTTATTCTGAATGAGCTTGGTATGTTAAATGCTTAATTATATGCTATTCTTATTCATTGCATAATTCCGTGTTATGTGATTTCATCGTTAATAACCATTAGTTCAGCTTGATTCAGTGATACTGGGCTGATAGTTATTTCGCGTTTCGAGTCACTCAGAAGCTTTCGAGTCAAACTCGCACGTAGAGAAACTTGGACTTCAAATTTTCTGAAACTATCTCTAGATCGATGGAGAGTTTCGGATCATATTTTCAAAATCTTTCTCTTCTATCTCGAGCGCCGCGATCGGATATTAGCCGTGGATCTCTAACCGCTGGAATATTAACCGTTGAAGACAACCGTCACACCTGGTCTTTGGTGACCGATGGACAAGCCGAGTCGAATGGAGTTATACTTAACGGATAGTTGACGGCGCGCTTATTTTCTATAAATAGCATCTATTCATCTTCGTCTCGGTACTCTAAACTCCATCTCTCTCAAACGAAACCTCTCGCGGAAGATTACTACGTGAACAGATCATCCTTGATTGTCCGCAAGCGTCGAAGAAGCCCTCTCTTGTAAGTTTCGATCGCTCTCATCTTTTTCTTCTACATCTTTTTCGTTTCTTCTCTTCTACCTCTCCTTCTCTTTCCTACTCGAAAGTTTCATCTTTCCTTCCTTCGCTCAAAATGCCTAAAAGAGGAAACCATCCCGACTTCTAGGTCTCCTCATCTTCCAAAAAGCCTTGCACCAAGTAAGCCGTAAAGCTCAACCCCTTCCGAACCCATTGTCACCCAAAGACCTTGTGTTGGACGACAAGTTCTTTCCTACAACCAAATTTTCTTGGTTGTCCCACATTCAAACCACCGGAGCATACAGCTTTATGTGCTTCAGCGAGTTCAGCGAGTTCATCTATCCCGAACTCGTTTCCGAGTCACTCACTCCGAAAATGTTCTAACCTCTAGGGTTCGAACATCACCGTTCGTCTAAACACCTCTCTCCTCCACCGCCTGTTCAAGGTCTCCTCTCTCTTCTTGAACAAGTAACCCCATTCCTTTCATCGAAGTCGCCGACGACTTCTTTGAAAAATACGCCAAAGAGTTCCCCGAGTCCCGAAAAACTTTTCGTGACTCAATTGAATCGAAGCTCGTCTTCCGTGCTTTCGCCGATGAGAACCTTTTTCTCACAGGATTCCAGCAAGGAGAACCCCAACTCCAAGCATCTCAAAGCTCTCTTCGACATCCTCGAGGGATACGAAGTAGACCTCTTCCCCTCCATCATTGGAGCGTATGGCCGCGTGCTAGCTCAATCCAAGAAGAACACCTCCCTTCCTTTTGGTGCTCTTCTCGACCCTTGTTTTCAAATAATTCCAAGTTCCTCTCCCTCGCACCCAAACGCCGTGTCCGAGGCCGCCGTTGTTGCTCGGCAAAAAGGAACCGTAGGGGTACTGATACCAGAAACCGACCCCGGTGTCCGGGTTCACAACTCGTAGCCGAGGCCTCCTTCTCCACCTCGCACTCGTAAATCAACCCTCTTTGTCTCCTCTCTTGCCTCCACCTCAGGTGCCTCAACATCTCTCTCTGCTCTCTTGTCCCCTGTTTTTATGGACAAGATCGGCTCCGTGTCTTCGATTTCGGAGACATGCTCCGAGCTTTCAAATCTGTTCTCCAAACTCGACCATCAACCAAAAGACCGGTCAATCCCAAATCCGAGAGCAGCGAGTCTCTAGTTCTTGAGATGAGGGAATTGGTAAAGAAGCGTAAGGAGCTGGTCGAGCTCCTCGTAGAGAGACGGTCCAAGGCGGCTCAGGACCATGATGACTTAGACACCTCCAAGCGTCTTCGAGCCCGAGTCCGACCTCCTCGGACAGCGGGGAAGAAGAAGAAGAAGCCGCAGATGCAGAAGCCATGAACGCCGAGGAACCCGCGGGCCGAGGCAGTCCTTCCGGGCAAGGGGAGGAACACAAAGAAGAAGTAGTGGGAACTGCCGAGGGTCGATCGCGCCACAAGCTCAAATAGTCAGTACTCATCTCGGCATGATAGTCCGGGTGGGTCGAAGACCTAGCTACTCCAGCGGGTCGACAGAGCAGCCCCTCCAGCCTACCGAGGTTCCAAGGGAAGAACCCTCGATCCACTCACTCCGGTCGGCCACTCGTAGCCGAGCCCCGACGATAATCCCGGCTTCTCCTTCGCCGCGCTCAAGCACATCGTCAAGGTCATATCAGCGCCGGCGAACCTCCGCTCCCTCCGCCTCCACTCGGAAATCTCCCTCTCCCTCGTAGGCGCCATGCATTGAGTCACAATTCCTCGCTCCGCGTAGTTTTCTTCTTTCGAAATTTTTTTTTTTTTGTCCGGACATCTAAGTTGTACTACTTACTATTTTCTTCCCTTCTTTTTCTTGTTGTTTTTTTTTCTTGAAAGGCAAGGGGGAGAAATAGAGAAATAGAGTCGAAAAACTTATTATCTTGTTTAGGGGAGTTTTTCCGCCCTTTTGAATTTTAATGGATTAATGCATTTCATTATTAACTTCGAGTTCATTATTGCTAGCATGTCTTTTCCGAGTTAATGTTAATTACTTAAAGCATACTTTATTTTTTTCTTGCTCGATATATTAAGTATTGCTCGATCCATTGAGTATGTCTTACTTATCTCATCTCATGCGCAAACCACTTAGAATCAATTTTTTTCTCTAACAAAGTTTCGTTTAAGTATGGAATGCCTTTCATCAAAAAGGGGAGATTGAAGACTCGGACATCGATCAATACTTTTCCGAGTTGTATAAAAGGAATCGGGTATAACAACGTCATACCTATAGAGTTTTGATTCCAAGGCATTCTCTCGTATCTCGAAACTTATTTGAGTAAAATAGTATCTTTTCTAAGTGATATAGATATTACTTATTATATTTCTTGCTTATCTCGTAAGCTGACTCGTAAAACCGGTTCTTTGTTATGAGTCCAAGCATCACTCGCTTTTATCGCAGATTGAATAGACTAGTATTTCGTCTTTTCTCACTCGTAATCTGACTTGTGGTTACAAGTCCTATTTTGTTATAGTCAGTATTCTTAGCTTGTTTCATGCTTAGTCTATATCAAGTTAATCCTCTCCGATATTCTTTATTGAACATTATTCTTCGCTTAGACTAAGTCGGATGGAATTCGAGTATCATGGATATTGCACTCGTAAAATTCCATTCCGTTTCGACTCGGATAATAAGTTGGTTTATTTATCGTAATTACTTTATTATCTCGTGTCTAATGTTGGGCCAAAGTATTTTATACTTTGAGAACCAAAATTGATTTACTTTTGTAGGTTATTCAATCGAGGATACACTTTTCAAACTACAAAAGTAACCGGCTTCGTAACGTCAAATCACCAGCAGACATGGCTCTTCACCTTCTCTACTCCAGTCCCAGTAGATTGTGTCGTGGCCGTCTGTTTCCAAATCTAGAAAACTGGAACGCCAAGCTTAACGGTGGTTTCCACCTTATCTTTCAAGACACCGCTAATGGTTTTGGGACTTCCAAGAGAGTTAAACCGTTGTCCAACGTTCATATTACAACGGATACTTTCCGAGTGACTCGAAAGCTTCTATCAACGGTCACAGAGGACTCTCATTCAGCAGATGAAGATAACGGCTACTCTGCCTGGTCATCTATAAATAGAAGCCATCTCACAAGACTTGAAGGTTGTCGAACATATTGTTAATACACATACTTGCTCAAAGTTATTGTATTTACTTTCAATCTTCAACTTACAACTCCCACTCGTAATTCATTACTTTCTAAGTTGTAAGGTCTTGTACTCGATTACAAACTCTTTCTTACATTCTTTGTAAGGTCCCTTGACTAAGCTATAAGGGTTAACTCAGCTTAGTTGTCCCTAGTCTGTAAGGGTTATCTCAGCTAGGAAGTACTAGATCGGATAAGGGAATTTTTGAGTCTAGGAAAACTTATATAGAGTTGTCTAAGGGAGCAACTCGGGTTCAGTCAGTTCACGGTATTTTGTGGACTCAAAATAGTGAATTTGACTTCGTGTCCGGATTGACACGGTCCATGGTTTTCTGCCCCGGGAGGGTTTCCACGTAAATTCTAAGTGTTATCGTTCCGAGTTCATTTTAGACTCGGACAGCTTTACTCGCTCTTGCTCTTTCGATTGATAGCCTTTTGAGTCCAATCTTTTCGACCTCGTTGATATACTCGGAATCTGTCTCTGTCTCTATTCTCGTGCAAAAGAGTTTGATTTTCTCAAGAATCTTCTATCACCCTATTCACCCCCTCTAGGGTGACTCGGACTCTCCCCGAGCAAACCTTCAAACTTCTCATCTTTCCTCTCGTCCTATTTTGATCTCATCTGCAATTGAAGGTCCGACTTCTAAAAAGTTTAGCACCCCTTTGTCTCCTTGGTGTCGATCGATCTCAATTCCTACTCGTGTAATCCCCGAATAAGGATTGGTTGGGTGATAATCAAGGTATTCACGTTATGTTGAGTTTTTCTACTTAAGGCCTCAGCCACAACATTGGATCTACCTAGATGGTAGTGAATCTCCAAGTCATAATCTTTTAACGGTCGCAACCATTTCCCTTGTCTCAAATTAAGCTCCTTTTGAGTGAACACGTACTTCAAACTTTGGTGATCGGTATATACCTTACAAGATACCCCATATAAATAATGTCTCCAAATTTTCAAAGCAACCACGATCTGCAGCCTAACTCCAAATCATGAGTAGGGTAATTTCCTTCATATGGTTTTAATTGCTGAGAAGAATATGCTACCACTTTACCATTTTGCATCAATACACACCCTAACCTCGTTCTTCGAAGCATCACTATAGATAGTATACTCCTTACCTTCTTCAGGAAGGGTCAGAACTGGGGTAGTAGTCGCCTTGCCTTTCAAGGATTGGAATGCTTTTTCACATTCAGTAGACCATTCAAATTTGGTGGTTTTCCTTAAGAGGTTAGTCATAGGCAAGGCCAATTTTAAAAAGCCTTGTACAAATCTCCGATAGTATGCAGCTAACCCTAGAAAACTTCTCACCTCAGTGACATTGGTTGGTCTAGGTCATTCGGTAACTCGCTTGTATCTTGTGTGGGTCTCCCTTTATCCCCTCCCGAGATATCACATGACCTAAAAACGTCACTTCCTTTAACCAGAACTCACACTTTTGTAACTTGGCATATAACGGATGCTCCCTTAAGACTTGCAATACTATCCTCAAATGATAGACATGTTCTTCTTTATTCTTCGAGTACACCAATATATCACCAATGAAAACGACCACAAATTTGTCCACATAAGGTCTGAAAATCCTATTCATCGGATCCATGAACTTGGCAGGTGCATTAGTTAACCCAAAAGGCATGACAACAAACTCATAATGGCCATACCGAGTTCGAAACGCAGCTTTGGGTATGTCGTCACTCCTTATCCTAAGTTGATGGTATCCGGACCTTAAGTCTATTTTTGAAAATATTTCCGCACCTTGTAGTTGATCGAATAAATCGTCGATCCGGGGTAGAGGACATTTATTCTTGATCGTAAGTTTATTCAACTCCTTATAATCAATGCATAACCACAAGGTGCCATCCTTTTTCTTCACAAGTAACACTAGTGCTCTCCAAGGTCAAGTACTTAATTGGATAGATACTTTCTCCATAAGTTCTTCCAATTGACCTTTCAATTCTTTCAACTCCGCTGGGGCCATTATGTAGGATGCTTTAGAAATGGGTCGAGCTTCGGATATAATTCTACTTCAAAATCTACTTCTTTCGAGGCGGTAATCCCGAAAGTTCCCGAGGGAAACATCGGGAATTCACTTATCACCGGAATATCCTCGAGTCTCACTTTTTCCTCTTTTAATAGTATAACACCAATAACCTTGATATTTTTTTTCCCCAAAAGTCTCGTTGTATTTACCCAAAGATATCATGAAATATTTCCTTACATTCTTATTACGATATAGCCTATATTCTATCCTTAGCAATTCTCTATTATCGCCCTTTCGTTTTCCGCAATAAATCCTTGGCATCCCAATTCGATAATCCTTTCTCTCTTCCCAGACATTATCTCAAGGTCGATTAAATCAAACTGAATGAGGTTAGTGGTAAAATCTTCCCTAACCATTGTTATCAGAATTTCTTTACGAAGGTTCTATCATATTACATGATTCATGGATAATGGACACAAAATTTTTGATTTGGTTGAGTTTTGGCCCTTCTTGGCATGCGGTTCCCATTGTGGTTTTGGTTTCCTCAATAATTCCATTTGGGGGTTTTCTAAGTTGTCCCTTTCTTAAAACTCTTTTCCTTCAACTCGAGAAGAGTAAAACTCAGCCCTAATTTTCTTCAAAATTTGGCCAAATGTAAACTCACTTCCCTAATATCTCCTATAATCGTGTTTTACTATATGTCTTACCTTTCCCGCTAAATGTGATGTTCTTATAGTCACCTTTTTGGTCTTCAATAATTGCAA
The DNA here is from genome assembly GCA_021018815.1 of Talinum fruticosum. NCBI lineage: Eukaryota > Viridiplantae > Streptophyta > Magnoliopsida > Caryophyllales > Talinaceae > Talinum > Talinum fruticosum. Next base: position 1,013,253 of record JAITYX010000003.1, on the reverse strand, counting down.
CTTCTCTTCTATATTCCTAATCAATCTTCCCATCATATCCTTTAGGGTTCCTTTTGGCATTTTGGTTTGCTTCCTATATTGTTGGAGAATCCATAGGGGTAGATATGTTCCTTTGGGTATGTTTTCCTTGGTATATATAGAGTTGATATTTATCTTTGAAATTTGGATAGGAAGGGGAGTTGAGTTTTGTCAACTTCCTGTTGATAGGCATATGAAGGTGTATGGATGTATGGTCCTCCATTTGTTTAGGATTATCATCCTCATGTTAACTATTGTTAACAACTTTGAGATTTAATTGGGCATTATGACTATTTTCCATTTTGCACTTCGTACAAACATTTAACAATAAGGCACTTATACTTCCTATTCTAACTCAATCCTCATGGTTCCTATATGGCTCGCAGGAATCTCTTAAACCTAGGCTCGATACCATATCCGTAACGCCCCAAACCCATAATCACCGATTTTAGACTAAGCAAGCCGCTAGCCGATGATTAGAGCAGCGGAAAGTAGGTCGAGGGCATTACCGCCGCCCTTACCGGAGGAAAGGGCAAGGCTATAACAATAGATACGTTTTTAACCCCGGTTACTTACTTTTGCCACTAACAAGCAAGTGTCTCATGATAAGGCATAAACTTTAACTTGTACGAAGATTAAGCATAAGTATAGACTACGATCCGGTAAACTACGACAACGGCACTTAACCCTTGATACTCCAACTAGGTTATCACTGCGAGCCTCTAAGTCCTTAACGGACCTTTGCTTCAAATCTTCCGCACCTTTACCTAAAACAAAACAAGAAAACATTTTCGAAATGTGAGCCGAAGCTCAATACGTTCACTATCACGCAATAAAATAATAGTTATGAAGTAATTGAGTTGAGCGCATGCATTTCAATTCATTTGTAAATGAGGGCGAGTGGATAGTGTAAAACTGTTGCTGATTAATTATCCGAATGGATCCCTTTACGATCATCGGGTTTCCACTAACGCATGTGCACACACCCGCACCGATCGGATAGTCCGGTTGAAGGCGGTTAACCGTTACGGGGTTACCAACCTGGATATTGGGCGTACCAAATAATGGCACTTGATGGGCGGGTCCATATTAATGATGGCAAATATTATTTGCAAACAATTCTTTATTATTGTTAATGTCGGCCATATCCGACCTTAATTTGGAAATAAAACATTGAAGGGCACGATCAATGAACGTACCTTGCTAACGCTCCTCCGTCTTTTTCTTTATGGGCAGAATCCGGATGAACGCACGACGCCGGTGTTTGATGACCTTAATTAAGGACATAAGAGTTTTATTAATAAACTGAATTTTTATGGCTTATTTATTTATTAAATCATTTCAAAGACACTTGAACTGAAATTAGCAAGTTAGCTTTTACTAAAGAACACTAATGAGGTCCTTGATTCACACGATTTATTTATATTATTTTATACTATGCATGTATAACTGTATGCGCATATGCATATATATATATATATATATATATATATATATATATATATATATATATATATATATATATATATATATATATATATATATATATATAGCAACTTTAAAGTATATGTATGACTTTCTTCTAAACACATATATAAATATATGTATACATTTATATATATACATGAGGTAACCTCAAATATACATAATTTTATTCTAAATGATACATTGAACATTTATCTCCTTTATTCATACTTTTATGTACCACTTTCTAGCCTTATTTTATTTTATAAGGGCATACTAATTCCCCAAAGATATCCATTCCTCACATTTCGGTTTCATAAACTGCCCATAATTAGTTATCCTCCTCATCCTCAATCTGTCCCTTAATCTCTTCATTAGATTAAATAACCATGTAAACTAATCAAAAGTAATTCCTAACTCGGAATTACTTCCTGAGTGTCCTTTATACGAAATTGTCCATAAATACCCTTCATACAGGGATTTGTCCATAAATGTCCTTCATGCGAGTATTGTCCATGGTTCTTCTTTAATTTTCGGTATATCCAGATCCGACCGATTTTTCCATGCATCATTTACATACATACCATAATCAAATTTAATCTCCAAACAGAAAATGAATAACTAATTACAACTTAACTGCTTAAATTAAAAGAAATGAAGGATCTGAATCTGGAAAATTAACCTAAGAATTTAATTAAACGAACTGAAACCGAAATTTACTCTAACAAATTAAATTAAAAGCTGAAAAATTACCCAAAAACCAAAGTGAACGGGGTTAATTTTTTTGAGGGTTTTTTTTTTTTTGAGGTGGTTGAGGGTGGTGGTGGAAGATCGGGGAGAACCGAAACAGAGCCGCAATCGGCGGTCGGAGCGGTTGCCGGGAGTAGCACGCGGCGTCGGTGCTCGGTCAAGGTGGCGGTAGCCGGACAGGCCTGGAAACCGGGTAACCGAGACCAACCGAAGGCACCGTGATTGAATTAGGGCAAGCTCGGGCGAGAGGTAGGCGAAAACTCGAGCAGATGTGGGAGTAAGGATGGTGGTGTACTCGGTGTTTGGTGGCTGGTGGCTGGGGCGGCGACAGCGTAGCGAAGGTAGTAGCGGCGGCTGTCGGTGTGTCGTGGTGGTGTTTTCGGTGGCTGAAATAAGCGGGAAGAGGGAGGCGGAGGAGGCAGCGAAGGGAAGGATGAATTGCTAGGTGTTTGCTCGAGGAACCCGGTGAAGATGATGGTGGTGGCGTTGGTGGCTAGGCTGGCGGTGGCTGTCGGCGTGGCTAGAGGGTCGCCGATGCCGTCGGTTGGTGGTGAAAACGGGAGGGGCGCAGAGAGTAGGGCGAGCGGACGATGGCTGGAGAGGGAGAGAGTGATTTGTGGGTTTAACCAGCTTTAGGTTTAGGACAATGAGGTTCTAGGTTACCTTATTACTTTTATACTCCCTCTTACCTTCTCTTATAATGGGCCGATCGACCTAATTCATTTTTTTCTAGCCCAATTCCCGTTAGCACCTAATTTAATCCAACTTGCTCATCCTAACTATTTTCTTAATCTTCTAAACCTATTATTATTTTGCTCATTAAACTTATCTTAATCTAAGAATTTTATTTTTAGTAATATTAAGTTTACAAAAATTATATTAATTTCATTTGTTTAAGGATTTTTAGAATTCAAAATAAATTAGCTACATAATAATGTTAATTATCTTATGAGTCATGAAAATTTATAAAATATATTCATGCGTCGTCGTTGTCATCATCCGGTTCCTGCATTTTAAACAACATTAACATATATATATATTTATATATATATATATACACATACGTATATATACATGAGTAATGTGAAAATATTTGAAATTTGAAATGCACGCGCTCATGCTAATCTTGAATGTATTTAAAGTTAATTATTTTCTTAAGGACGGGGTGTTACACCGAGGTGGCCAAACAAAAGAGCTATTTCCGAGCATCTCAATCATAGGAGCGAGTGATGGTGGTGAAGTCTTTGTAAACCTTCTATAAAATGATGTAAGCCCATGAAAGCTTCACACATCATGACTGCTCTTAGGAGTAGGCCAAGACAAAATAGCCTCAATCTTGCTCTCATCCACTTTTACTCTTTTAGCTGAAACAACATAACCTAGAAACGTAATTTCGAGCTTAAAAATGAACACTTCTTCAGGTTTTCATACAACTTCTTTCTCTCTAATAGTTGAGCAATATGTGTGAGGTGGTTAGAATGTTCCTGTTCATTCTAACTATAAATTAGAATGTCATCAAAGTAGACCGGAACAAACTTTCCAATTAATGATCCGAAAACCTGATTCATCAATGTCATAAAGGTGCTAGGAGCATTAGTTAAGCCAAAGGGCACGACAAACTACTCATATAATCCTCCTTTGGTCTTGAAAGTAGTTTTCTATTCATCTCCTTCTATTATTCCGATATGATAATATCCACTTCGAGGTCAATCTTAGAAAAGACCTTAGAACCATGCAACTCATCCAACATATCCTCAAGTCGTGGTATAGGATACATGTACTTGATGATGATCTTGCTAATAACATGACTATCTATACACATCCTCATAGAACCATCCTTCTTTAGTGACAACAAGGCTGGTACAACAGACGGGCTCGGACTTTCTCTCACAAGACCTTTAGCCACCAACTCCTCAATTTGCCTTTGCACTTTTGAGGTGTCTTTTGGGTTCATTCTGTAGGATGGCTTGTTTGGCAAGATAGATCCTCGGATAAGGTCAATGTGCTGTCGGATATTTCTTTTGGGAGGAAGGCCAAAGGGTATATCATCGGGAAAAACATGGATGTATTAGGTAATAAGGGTTTTGGTTGAGGGGTGTCTATGTTTTGAGGACTCATAAACATCCTAACTTAGAAGAATCAAGTCTTTCAGGGGTCGGAGTTCATGATGCATGAACTTCGGATAAGTTTCCCTAAGGTTAGAAGTAACTCAGATTGGTTGGTTGTCCGAGGGGTTTGTGTTTTGGTATTTGTGAGGGGTTAAGTGGGGCTAAGGTTATTTTCTTGCCATTCCGAGTCGGAGCGTAGGTGTTTTTGAACCCATCATGAATAACTCTACGGTCAAACAACCAAGGTCTACCAAGTAGTTAATGACATGCATCCATAGGTATAACATCACATTATATATCACCAATATACAACTTCCCAATGCTAAAAGATATCAAGCAACGAGAATTAACTCTAAGACCTTTACCTTGACTCGGTTATTGTATGTTGTAGGGTGAGGGTGCAACTCGGTTTGTAATCGAAGCTTCTCGATCATGCTCACGGAACCAATGTTGGTGCAACTCCCTCCATCAATAATAATTCAGCAGACTTTCCCTTTGATGGTTCCCTTGTGTGAAATATGTTTTCTCTCTCATCCTCACTTGGATCCTTGTATTTTCTTAAGGCTCGCCCGATCACAAGAAACTCCCTTCATCGGCCTCTTCAACAATCTCTTTTATACCTTCGGTAAGGCATAACTCTCTTTCGACTCGTCTTCATCCCATATTGGTTCATCACTCTTAGTAATTGTGACTACTCTTCGGTTAGGACGCTTAGTAGCAAAATGTCCCAAACCTTAGCACTTGAAACACTTACAGCTCATTCCAAGTAAAAGGTTTGTTTTTAGTTTGAGTCCGAGTAGCAGTGGGCTTAGACACGTAACCGGGTTTTGGGCAACAGACTTAGATCGAAACCGAGAGTTAAAATAACTCTTACCAAACTGAGTAGGCTTAGATAGTTGAGTTTTCGGGACCTTTTCCTAAAGGTTTTGACCTTCTTTTCGCTGCTCCACTTTGTGTGCTAAAAAGACACACCTCATCAAATATTGAATATTGTTGCAACTCAACAACATTAGCATACCTTGAGTCAAGTCCTCCTAGATATCCGACTATAGTCCGATCCTCAAACTCTTGCAGATCACATTTAATCATCGGCCTTTCAAACTCCCTTGTGTATTCCTCCACAATTATCGAGCCTATTACAAGTTGTGTAACTTAGAATAATTGTCCTAGATGTAAGTGGGTGGTAAGAATGGAGCCTTAAACTTAGACCTCATTTTCTCCCATCTTTTGATCTTTGGTTTCCTTTAAACAACATGATTCTTCACCAAGTTTTCCCACCAGGTTGAGGCAAAACCTCCGAGCTTGATGGTGACAAGCTTGACCTTCTTCTCATCCTTCGCTTCTTTGTAATCTAAGATCCTTTCAACAGCTTGCAATCAGCCCATAAACTCATTTGGGTTAAGGCGGCCCTCGAACTCTGGGATTACAACTTTGAAATCTAGGTTGGGTTAAGGTGAGTGATACCTTCTCCCTCTTCTTCCTCTTCTTTGCTCATACTCACTAGAAGAAGCTAAAGGATTACTACCTTCATCATCATCCCCGTGTGAATAGGTAAGTGGTGGTGAGTTGGTTGGTGTCTCCTCCAACTCATGATAGTTTTTTCTTCATCATGTCTCCTAGCTTCTTTCTCAAGCAAGACCTTTTGAGCTTGCAACTCCTTATAGTTGTTTATGAGCATATCAAAACATTCCTCCAATGTTATATTTTCACTCATTCTGGCTTAAGGGTTCTTTGTGGACTAATGTGTTTGGGCTAGAAGGGTTGTGTTTGGGGTTAAGGAAGCTCAGCCCTTGGATAGACTCCGATACCAAAACCGACGTGCCAAGATGACAGGCTACACCAATCCGTAAATAGAGTATGCAAAACACAATTCCGAGTGATTTGAAAGGACTAAAAATCACCAATAAAGAAATAAGCAATAAGAACTAGGCTAATCACTCGAGGGGAGATAATTAACAAGGTAACCAACAATGAAATAAAAAGAACAAGATAAAACTAAAATACCCAAGGATATAGATATCAACACCAAGGATACACTATGGCGCTAACCACATTTAGAGATATAGATATCACCACTCTAAGTATAAGTTAGACTATTCGGACACAACCTAATTACGCCACTAATTAGTCAATCAAAAGAGAAATTTTGTGGTTGAAAGGAGCTTAGCTCAACTTTACTTAGCATATAGCCAATATCAAAAAGAAGAGTTGATTCTTACAAGTGAAACCCATGCCTATTTATAGGCCTTAGAACTAGGTTACACTACTCTAATCTAAGGGTTATAAATCCCTTTTACAATCAAAGGCTATGATGCATTTTAGTAAATTAAAGGACAAAAAGAAGGACAAAAGATAGAATAATTATAGCAGAACGAAGGACAGCGAGAAAAGAGGGGGACCACATAATCAACTCACGTGAGAAGTACGGAATAGCACAGCTTCTAAGTCTTATGACAACTCGTAGTCGCTATCACCATATTCTTCTTGGTTCCGATCCTTAAACTTTCCTTTTTCTAGCTCTACCGAGGACGCCTAGATGATGCCCAAGTAGATCCGAGTGTATCGGCAAAATTGGTCCGAGCTTTGAAACCGATGGCTTAGAAAAGATCAACTTAGATTTATTATCTCCGAATATTTGTATACTTGTCTAGCCCTTTACTCCTGTCCGAGGAGATAGACAAGTAATTTTAAGTGTGGCGAAAAATCCCTTAAAACTTGTGTCAATAATGAGGGCCCAAAAGTGGATTATGAGGAGTCAGTAGTGATTTCTTAGGGCTTAGAATTATCGATCGAACTGGCCGGCTCTCGGTAATGGTGGAGCTTAGCGTGGGGTGTTCTCGCCATCGAGTCCCAAGCCATGTCATACTCAATGTTAAACAAATCCAAGTTTATCACCGACATCGACGAAGAAGAGTCCAAGCATATCACTTGGATTGAGGTTCAAGAGGGCCAAGAGTTTGCCGTTATCTTAGGAGAGTAGTCTGCTTTCGAGTCTAGGGCTAGGGCTGATTTTTCTTTTTCTAATTCTCGTTAGTTCATCTTCTAATTCTACAATTTCTAACTATGAGTGTGATGTACTTCTTTCTTCTCTTAATAAGATGAATCTTTTCGCTTACTCTATAGCTCCTCATGTTCTCAATTGTTTTACCTCTAATGATGAACAAGAAATCCTTAAAGAACTAATAAAAGCTATAGAAAATCATAAAAATCACTCATAATTATAGAGGAAACAATAACTATTAGCTTAGGATCTCTAGATCAACCCCAGGAGGTTAAGATTGGGAAAAGTCTAAATTTAGAAGGGTAGAAGCACTTTACTTTGTTCGTTGCAGAGTTTATAGATGTCTTTGCCCGATCCTATAGAGACATGCCAAGGATAGATGCAAGCATAACGGAACATAAAATTCCACTCTATGAAGATGCTAAGCTAGTTAAGCAGTAAACTTAGGAGGATGAAACCAGAATGGGCCTTAAAAATCAAAGAAGAGGTTCATAAGCAACTAGAAGCCGGGTTCATTAGAGTGGTTCACTACCCTCAATGGGTAGCAAATGTAGTGCCAATCCCCAAGAAAGATGGAAGGGCTAGGATGTGTATCAACTTCAGGGATTTGAATAACACAAGCCCTAAGTATGACTTTCCATTACTACACATAGACATTTTAGTTGACAACACGATCTGCCCATGCCTTACTCTCATTCATAGATGGTGATGATGGATATAACGAAGTGATGATGGCTAAGGAAGACATGGAAAAACGACCTTCATCACTCAATGGGGGATATATTGTTATGTTGTGATGTCTTTTGGACTCAAGAATGTAAGATGTTGTTGCCAAAGACAAAGAAGGAAGTACCGGGTTTCCTAGGATGTCTCGCAGTATATTACTCGTTTCATATCAAAACCGACTACGGTCTATGAACCAATCTTCAATAAGATAAAAAAGGGAGGTAAACCTATTTGGGGACGATGAGTGCCAAGCAACATTCGAAAAGGTTAAGGAGTACTTGGCCAATCCAAGTTCTAATTCGACACAACCCGGAAAACCATTGCTCTTATATGTTGCCACCACGGAGACTCCAATGGGAGCCATGCTAGCTCAATGGGACGGGAAAGAAGAACATGCGATTTATTATCTAAGTTAGAAATTCTTAGATAGGAGACCCGATATACTCCCCTAGAGAAGACGTCATTGGCTTTAGTCCGGTCCACCAAGAAGCTTAGACACTAGTTGTTGGCCCACATCAAGTAGTAGTGCCAATGGACCATATCAAGTATATTATGAGACAGCCAACTATCGGCAGTAAGATAGCTAGATGGATGGTCATGTTATTAGAATTTAAACTGAAATACATCCCATAAAGGCAATCAAGTAAAGGGTAGTATCGGAATTCTTAGTTGATCTCGCCGACGACTAAAGCACAACCGGGGCACTTCGATTTTCCGGACGAGGGCGTCTTACAGGAAGAAGTCGATGTGTGGACGATGTATTTCGACAGCGCTTCCAATCAAAAGGGCTTTAGAGTAGGAATCATTTTAGTCTCACCAAAGGGAGCACATACTCCCATTTCAGCTTAAATTGTATTTTGAAGTCACCAACAATGGTGTAGAATATGAGGCATGTATTACCGGATCGTAAGTCGCTATCAAAATAGGAGCCAAGAACAAAGGGTTTATGTTGACTCAAGTCCGATCATCAATCGATTTCACAAAAATGGAAGGTACGTAGCGAAGTCTTGGCACCTTACCAAGTACACCTCATAAAACTAGCAAAACACTTTGATAGCATAAAATACCCATTAGTATAGAACAGTGAAATATGCCTCGCGCACGTACACACATAGTACCAACCAAACAAGTCGGTACCATGACATACACCAGTAATTAGAAAGCCGAATACGCACCTGACTCCACACTTAGAGCCCAACGAGTTATTCGCATGTTAGCCACGTAATTTTTCATCAATCAAGGACAATTGTACAAGAAAATCAATATGAGCATTAACTTAGTTTGTGTCAATCAACATGAAGCACAACACATAATGACCGACATACATGGTGGAGAATGTGTACCTTACATGAATGAAAGAATTTTCGTTCGGAAAATTCAACGATTAGGGTATTATTGGTCAACCATGGTGTAGGAACCACGACCCCGCATCCGCCTCCATTTGAGGGAACAAGATTCGGACCGAGCTTCCCCACGAATTGGTAGGGTTTTCCCTTTTAGAAAATGAAAATGATTTTAGAAAGATAATTCTAGAAATGAGGATGTGTCTCTTATTAGGATTTCGATTTTAATAATTTGATTTAAAATAAATTAAGCAAAGGCGATTGAAAATTTTTATTAATCATTTTATTTTAGGAATTATTTTGAGAAGCCTCGGTATGTTATTTTGCAAATAAAGAAAAACAGAATGAATTAATTTCTATCGTAAAGCTTTTGAGCCAACCGGTGTAAAAACACCGACTTGGACCAAAGCTATACTCGGTGACCGTCCGACACGGGTAAGAGCCAACACCATATAGTGTCCGGCGCCGGCCATAGGCTGTGACCGAGGTGATCAGTGACGGTCCATGGCTTGGCTGTCAGAAAATAAAAATTCTTTTTTGTTAATTTCAGTAAAAAATGTCGAGGAGCGAATTAAAAGCAATAAAACAGGATAATAGAGTCACGAATCGGCTTTAGAAATAAAACCTAACCAAAATAAAGAAATACTCTTCCAATCTTAATATGGGAAAAATAAGCTTGAAAGAGGTTTGAAAAGATGACTTCATTGGTCTAGAATCGAGAATCTAGATACTGGGGCGAAGGTACAAAACGTACGAATAAGCTCTTCTCGTTCCGCCTGTCAACAAACGGCCTTTACTAATTCGAGAAGTGAGTTTAGTTAATGTATTAAAAACAAGCATACAACATATAGATGCATAGTTTAAATCAACCAAGTCATGGTGAAGAAAGCGATAAAAGCATATACGAAAGCGATAGAATAAAAGCAATAAAGGAAAGCGAAAGAAAACGAAAATAAAAGATTACATCGGGCGAGGAGGAATTAAAAAAGCGATTACATTATTTGTCCATAATACCGAAAGCAATAAATAATGCAAACTAAATAAATTGTAATAGTTAAAGGCATATTTGGTATCCTCAAGTTTCCCCACCTACCGATTTGGGTCATGAGCCGGATTTGAAAGCACGACAATAGTAAACTAGAAGTGGCTTTTTTATGAAGGTGGAATGATGTATGTAACTCGATGAAGTATTAGGGTTTGGATGTTAGAAATATAGTAGGGATTAGCTGAAAGGAAACCAAGAGATCAGAATACGGAAAGCATTTAGTAGCTCTTCGTTAAGTTTTAGCAGACTTTTGGCAACATAACGCTTAGGAATTCACCTCTGTAAAATAAGAGCCTAAGCACTCTATTTATAGGAAAAGATTAGGTCACAAATGACCTAAGGTTTTAGCTAATGCGAGTCGTCCCAAAATAAGTAGAAAACCGGCCAGCAAAATCACAAAAAATAAAACAAAATCAAGCTTGAATCGGGATCACGGAAAAGAACCGAGATATACGGTGCCGTTCGAAACGACATCATTTGGTCTCAGCCTCCTTCCGTGTTGCAGCTGAACTTTATAGCAAAACACAAGCATTTAGGGAAAATTCCCCAAAATGCGGCATCGATCAAGAACGGTGTCGTTTTGTGAAAGTGAGTTCTTTATCTTAGTTAGATGCTTTGAGCAAAACGCAGACATTTTGGCGATGTTTGCCATTAAACGCGATGCGAGATCAATGTGACGTCGTACGGACGAGTTTAGCTCTATGTCTAGGTTGGACGTTGATGATAATGCGATGTTTTGAGTGTAATAAAGCCTTATGCGCGGCGCCGACCAGTATTGACTTCGAAGCGTTGACTAGGGCTTGGATTGGCCGAAATGGATTTTTAGACTGGCCTAAAGCAAATAAGGTTTAGTTTTTGGTGCTAAAGGGTTTTCTTTTGTGGTTCATTAGCTTCCGTCACACTAATCGGACTTTGACCATTATTCGAATCCGCAAACAGGACTCGGGTTGAATCATCGGGCTGAAAAATAAGATACATAAATGAAAGAGATAAGGATGATACATTTTAGATGTTTATAGTTAGCCCCGACTTTGATCGAGTCCGAAAGAGGAAGGGTCAAAGTAGACACTAAATGGTACTTATCTCGCTTTCGGGCACTACTTCAAATGTTAATTGATATGTAGTGTCTAGAATTGGTCGTTGTAAAACCCGAATTTCGAGACAGGGCCTGGACTTTATCGTGATTCGTACATTTTGAAGTCCGGTAAGACGATCCCGAGCTTGGCTTGATCGGATTCCCGAAACTCAGTAAATTTCTATCGAAGCCTTGATCATTTCTTGATCTGAAGTTTGGGCTAATAATATGCTATACTAACATGTTTATTAAATGATAATTGTATTTTATGAAAATTAAGTACTTTAGCTGAATAATTCAATCGAAAACAGATCGAAAATATGATATGATAAAGTTGACATAGTGGGTCCAAAGTCCCACTTGCATGCACATGGTTCTAAGAACCCACTTGCCACGCTTGATTGGATCTCACCAGCCTAGCCACCAGCTATGCCTGCAAAGTTGCCATCGAGAGGATGTCGGTCGGGCCTTCGATCGATGTCAACCATCCTTTATGCAGGTCTTGTCCCGACGTGCTCTTGGATCCGTTCTTAGTCTCCTCTTGCTTTTTTGCATTTTGTCTTGTGTGGTTTGTCATGATTGGACAAATTCACTAATAAAAGGAGGGGTTAATGTGTTCATTTTGCACACTTCATTTACTCTTCTCTTTGCTTCTCACTTGCTCTAACTTTGCCCAATTTCTTCCTTCTTATTTTGTGAAAACTACTCTGGTTTTCAAACACAACTCCTGAAAATGTCTAGAAGAAGAGCTCATCCTATTAGGAGGACAAGGGCTGAGAGCTTTGTCCACAACAATTCTTGAAAAGAGAATGACATCCCGACGATGAGTGGAGTCCTTGTGATTTCTAGGTAGAAGCCGAGAGCCATGTCTCTTCACTTGCTATTTTCTCCTTCGGTAAGCTTGTTAGCTTGAGTTTCTTTCTTTGCCCATTTGGGAGTAATTCTTCTACTAAAATCTTGTTGGATTTTCCTTTTGTAGAGGGCGATATCCGAAGTAGTGGCGCTATCTCGGAAATTCATAGAGATGTTCAAGAAGAGAAACAACCCTTTAGAGAACATTATGAACATTGCCTCGTTTGGTTCTTTCTATATTGCTTTAAACCACTTATGTGACCAGAAAGAGCGTGACCCTACGTGGGTCATTAGCGAACGTTTTGGGGATACTACTAACACATTTCATCTTCCTTTTAGGGAGATGACCATAACTCCTCTTGACTTTACCATTCTCTCGAGTCTAGGCTTTGAGGGGAAATGTTTAGTCTATGACTAAGACTTGTATAAAAACCGCGATTATTAAGGTCGCCATTTTGGTCCAGTTGCTAATCGATTTCCTCGAGCTAATTTCTTTAAGTACACTCTTCTTTTCTAGGCTTAAGAAAATGTTGAGTTTTAGGCTCAATATACTCCGTAACAACAAGCTCGGGTAGTGCTAGTTCTCATGCTAAGCATATCCATCTTCTCGGACAAAGCTACTAAGGTGTATATTCACTATTTGGTGAACTTAGTGGAACTAGACAAGGTTAAGGATCTTAACTGGGGTGTGTTCACTTATACTTGTCTCATAAGGCGTTTACGCTCCGGGGTGAGGTACACAAAGGCTGAGAGAGATTTGACGAACTATCTACCCTTATGTGGCTTGTGGAAGATTATCGAGGTATACATTGCTTCATCCCTTAACTCTTCAAAATGCATTATCTTGCACGGATAAATATCTCATTTGTCTTAGAATCAAATATTTTCTTCATCTTTCGCCCGGTTCAAGGAATCATCCTTCGTTTTCGACTTTAGTATCATGGGCCAAAGTTCACCTTCGGCGACCTAAAGCACATAATCTTGATTTCTTGAGGTCCGCGCTCAATCACATGACTTTGATATGTCACTTCTAATCTTTAAAATTTAAGCTAAAAAACATAGAAAATTTTCTTCTTCTTTATCTAGATTGCTGCCCTAGCCTATGGCTTGTGGTGGGCCTTTGGGCATGGCCATGGTGGCCGGTGCCCCCAAAAAGTCGGGTGTTTTCTCGCCTAATTTTATTACTTTTTTACTTGTTTCCTCATGGGACCTATGTGTGCAGGCTAACTTCCATCCATGGGCCTAAATTCAACTCCCTCCAAGCTTAGGTGTAGCATGAGAATTGAGCGAGAGCAGGATTTTGTTTTAGGGTCCCTTTGGATTTTGTTGGTATCTTGGTGAGCAGGTCACATCACAATTTTGTTACAACACATGGTCTCCTTTTGTTCCCCAAGATCCACTATAAACGATGTTTTACTTCCCTCCATTATTCAAGAGGGGCAGGAAGAAATGAGTACCGGATATCTCTATACCCAGCTTTTGAACATGCATTCATCCTATGCTCAACATTTAGGGTGAATTATGACCTGATTGGTGTGTCTTCATCTATCCTTTCTTTTGTGTAGTTGAATTTCTTGTGTGGAAATTAACTTCATCTTTTATAGCTTCTTCTAGAGAACATTTATATCCAAAGCATTGATGTCGATGTGTCGCAACCCGGGAGTCCTAATGCTATGTTAGAATTCTAGAAATTCTTGAAGATGAGTGTATAAGGCACCCTCTCCTGAAGAATTGGAAAGGGGTAAGAGTATTATGTTCTATTACTTTTAGTTGTATGTTAAAACTGTCTTGCTAACATAATGAATTTTGTAGTATGACCGGGAGCAATCTTGAATTATGTCCATCAATCTCCAGTCAGCCCTCAAAGCTTTTAAAGACTTGTTTACTTGGAAAGATTTTTCGGACATTCCGGGTGAGTCTTGGTTAGTGAATGTGCTAACTCATTCAGCTTTTAATAAATATGCTAATTGCTCCATTATTTTTATTTATAGATTCATCGATCTAGATCTTCTCCATAGGGAGGTTTCCTTGGTGGTCCCCGGGCTTAAGCACACCACTCTAGTCAACAAATGCCATCTACTAGCACGGTTGGAGAGGGTACTTCCCTATGTTCTTCACGGAGTTCACACCATCGTAATGTTTCGAAACAGGGCCTAGTACATCTCGCACTGGGCCTAGTTCTTGCGGTGCTAGGCCTAGCTTCTCGAAGGACTATATGGACATTATGCCTCTTTAAGCACTTGACCCTCATGGAAACCTGTTTAATTTCCATCGGATGTCAAATAGTAGACCTTCTCATGGAACTTCTCAATCCTCTTGGGACTATGGGGGTAGCTCTTTGCGGGATTTTGGCGACTATATCTTCGAGGACACCTCCGATGATGAAAATTGATCGCCACCTCCTTGTAGGATGCTTTTATTAATATTTAATGTTTCGTAGTATTTTAACTCTATATAATGGGATGAATGCAAATACTCAATTTTAAGCTCTTTTTTATTTATATGATGCAAAAAATCTAAGAAAAATTACAAAGTCAAATAAAAAAATTACACTCCATCATTCCCCCAAAAAGAAAATAATAAAATAAAAAATATGGAATGGTAAGTGCATAGTCCAAAAATATTAGGGTTGGGCCGAAAATGGGCGAGAAGCGGACAACTAGAATTAGGCTCAAGGAGTGCTTAGGCCGAAAAGAAAATAAGACTAGCAGGTGCGGGCAGCGTTAGCCAACCCACGGCCTAGTGTCTCAGAGCGGACTCTAGTGGCATGATATGGAAGGACTGTGTCCTGAAATCTGCTATAAAAAGGACGTGGCGATCCGTTGCCGAAAATTACACCTTCCATCCCTTCTTTCGAAACTCTTTAAGAAAACAGCTTCCCAATAAATTCCTCGGTGCCTTTAATTCCTTGTGCCTTTCAAAAATGAATTTTATGACCAAACTATCCTGCTGGATGCACGACATGACCGACAAAGTAGGGTTGTCCCTTTATGGATCGAATATCCTGTTTAGCATCCGGCAGTGAAAGTCCACTGGACTCTCTTAAGGGTCGTAGTGGCCTTTTAGGATCTAATATACCACGTCTTTAGGTTTGGGGATATAGAACTATGTCCCCTTCATGAGGATTTTGATGCCATCTTAGGAATTCACCGTCGGACCAAACTCGTGATGCCGACACCCTTTACCAATATGTATGAAATGTAAAAGCGTATGTTGAAGCTAAATAATAGGAATCTATTTTGGATTCTTATTAAGGATGAGGTGCATCTAATAATGAATTTGATGTAATACTATTGTCCAATGCATTCATCGGTGCATGCACATATTTAGAGATGTCGGGCCATAATCACTTACTTGATAGGTGGTTTCCTATTAGTGGGAGGCCATAGGGACATGGCACTTGCTCGCTTTCTGAACTTCACCGAGCAGGTTGGAGTACCATCACTCCCTAACTCCGCTGATTATAAGGCTGGACTGGGTTGAAGTGAATCCATACGACAACTTCAAGGGCATCCCCTGCCATTGCGGTTAAGTAGAAAACAATTTTGAGAACCGATCGATAAGGCTAGGTAGACGTAGACGGCGCCGGCCAAGAAGTGGCATTTTGGTGTCGGCTAGGTTGAAAAGCCTCCGACTTTACCCAAAGTCTCGCTTTTTGTTTTTTTTTTAATTTTGATTTTTCTCCTGTTAGGCAATAAATAATAATGAATTCGACTGTGCGGGACCCTAATAAGTTTATTATCCGTTATGTGGAGATCTCGGTTGGTGGACCACCTTATGTTGGTGCGAGGCACCGCAAAAGCGGACCAGTACCAAGCTCCGCACTTTTGTCGGCAGCAACATTTGAGTGTATTTACCGATCATGCAGCCTCTTGGTGGGAAGACTAGTTGAGAGCTGGGCACCCCATCGAGTGGTATATTAAACACTTGAAAGTGTCCTAATTTAGGACACATATTGAGCAATAACCTTTTCTACGTTTGTCTGGATCCGAAAACCGATACGTACTATTTCCCCGACCGTGTAATGCGACAAATAGGACGGGTCTAGAAGATCCCTTACTTAGATTGTGTTTGATTTGCCTCTTTTGAATTGTTTGGAAGTTTTGGCAGCTCAAGGCAAGTTTCGACATGGCTTGATTATCTGGACGAACTTGCCAAAGTTGTTCAAACCTGCGGATAACCAAACTACTCGCAGCTTCTAAATATTGTCTACAATATATAAAAGAGGTCGACCCCAAACGTCGCAAGGCACCGAGGATTAGATAACAAAACACCGGATGAGTTGTCCCTATTGCAGTATCGCTTCAAATTCGAGAAGTGAACCCCACGGATAGACGAACGAAGCCGAGGAGAGGAGGGCTCGTGGGACTAAAGAGTCGAAGAAGAGAACCCGGGAGGTGCAAACACCTAAAAAGTGTCATACCTTTTCTCTTTTATTTATTTGTCAGCCCGAAGATGAAATCCTAGTCCTGTCTGCGAACTTGGATCACGGTTGGAGTCCGATTGGTGTGATAGAAGCTAGTAAACCACAAAGAACCCTTTAACACCACAAAAATCAGCTTTCTTTGCTTTTGGCAGGCCCAAAACCCATTTTAGCCAGTCTTCTCCATTCTCGCACCAAAAGTAAAACCCGCCAAAAATAAAAACTCGTCAAAAATACAAACTTTACAAAAATAGAAAGTTTCTTAAAAATGGAAAGCTGCGTGATCGTTGCCGGTCTTCTCCATTCGGGAAAAAATACATCGTTACACTCTTTCACTCAGCGACCAAGCGAGGAACGGAACACGAGATATCCGTATGAAATCGTTTCGACCGGCGCCGCATTTTCAAGCTCAACTTGCCAAAACATTACATTTTGTTCCCATAGCTCATCTGAAGCACAAAATCCTAGGAACTTCCATGCGATGTCATTACTTGTCCGGCACCGGCCTTCTTGGCGCCTCCCACGAGATTCCTGGTTCAAGAGGATGTTACCCGGTTTTTCCCTTTATCATCTCCAGGAAATCTAACCTGATTTAGTAAATTTCGGCTACTAATTACATTGCTTTTAGGTCATTTTGTGACCTAGCTTTCTGCTATAAATAGAGGGCCTAACCCCTCATTCTGCTAATGGCCATTTCTAATAGCACATGCTCCTGAAATTTAGCTAAGAGCTACTAAATGCTCGCATCGGTATTCCGATCTCTTTGTTGTTTTTCAGCTAACCATTAATCCACCAAGCATCTCATTATTCTCCTACACTAATCTACCCACATAAATTCCACAAACAAGCATATTTCAATCTTGTTCATCCACTGTCACGCTTCTAGATCCGATTTGTGATTCAAGATCAGCGAGATGGGAAAACCCGAGGGTGCCGGATCAACTTACAATCCTTTACGGTTTTATTTATTTTTTATTTTACCTTTTTCCATTTTGTGAAGCAAGATGTAATTGCTTTTAATTCCTCCCCGCCCGCTATAATTTTTATTTCTTTCGCTTTTCTTTTCGCTTTTAGTTTGACGCTTTTCTTTATTGCTTTCCTATCTGCTATTTATCGCTTTCAGTAGCATACCTTGGTTGATTTAGTTTCTCATATTTACATTTTGTATGCTTGCCTATTTGAGCATATTATTTTTACTCACAATTCGAATTAGTAAAGGTCGTCCGTTGATAGGCGGAATGGAAGGTCTTATCCCTATATTTCATACCTTCTCCCCGAATCTAGATTCTTGGTCCTAGACCGTTGGAGTCAATTTTAAACCTCTTTCAAGCTTAGTTTTCCTATGCTAAGATTGGAAGAGTCTTCTTTATTTTTGTTAGTTTTTATTTCTAAAACCGACTAGCGACTTCTCTTTTCCTATTTTATTTCTCTTTAATCGCATCTTGACATTTCTAATTTAAAATGGATGAAATTGGTTCATTTTCTAACAACTAAGTCAAGGTTTGCTCTTGATAGTATGAAACACCTTAGAGGGTGGGGGAGGGGTGAATAGGGTGTGAAGGAAATTTTGCGGAATTACCTTAGAATCAATCTTTTATATATATATAACTAATAAAACTAGCATAATTTGTGTATAGCTAACAAATGTTCAATACCAATCTTGAACAAAAAATTTGAAAATAAAACTAACATGATTTAGTTATAACAAACAAATAAACACATCATTAGCAAAAACGTATAATAATAATAATAATAATAATAATAATAATAATAATAATAATAATAATAATAATAATAATAATAATAATAATAATAAAATAATAATAATAATATATAATGTATAATGAGGTAAAACTATATTAGGATGAATTTATAGGCCAAGAAGAATTTGACACCAAAATTCCACTAAGCACAATTCTAAGCAAGACAAATAATCCATATTAAGCATGAGTGATTACCAAGTGTCAAGCAAAACTTTATCTAATTAACAGCTAATTCATACGAGATAACTATGATAATTAGTATCAATAGGTTTCAAAAATCAGAAAAATTAACCCAAAAATCTACACTAGCCATTTTCTCTCTCCTCCTTCACCTCTCCCTTTCTCCAACTTTGACCACCCCCACAGCCACCCACCGCCTTGTGTCGTCACCCACCACTCGAATGTCCTGTCCATCGCATGTCACTATACCATCTCGCCACCTTCCAATCACCATTCGACCACCCTACCGCCGAAAACGCCCTCTAAAACCACCCTAATCACTAACCCTTCACCACCATCTTTCACACTTTTGCAACACAAACTCAGCCACCACAACAACCACCCACTAACCGCCACTCGCCACTCATCACGGACCGGTCCCACCGACCACTGTTGCGGCCTCTTCCGCCACCCATCGGGTGCCATACGACCACCATCTAGGGTACCTTCAAACCCTAAAAACCCACCAAAACATCAAACACTCTTCCATTTCTCACCACCTATGCCGCCCACCACCTGGCCACCTACCCACGACAAGCCTTACCGCCACCTGCAGCCATCGACCACAGCCACCATTTCCACCATCCACGGCCATCACAGCCACCTAAAACACACATTCTCTCTCTCCTTTTATATGCTCTAATATGTCACCCTTAAAACAACCCCAAACCTACCACCAACTTAGCCACCGACCGACGCCGCCCCGACACCGAGTGCTGCCCTACCGCCGCCAGCCCATGCCATCAACCGCCACTAAGCTCCACTACAATTCTTGAGATCTTCCTCCACTCTTTTCCTAGATAAAAACTCTAAACCTATGTTTCTATAATTTAGGTTATAGTATTTAAGTTAGTTGTTTCTTTTTAAACATACAAAAAAAATATATTAGGAAATTAAAGAACAAAAATTATGTTGATAAAATTTAAGTTATGCATGCATGATTTAGTTAGGGCAATTTTTTGAATAATCTTGTTATAATATATGTTTGGGAAATTAAATAAAATAATATGACACATAATAAGATTAATGTTATAATGAATAATTTAGTTCATTTAAAAGAATTCATATAATGCATGTTTAAGTAATAAATTAATATTGACATAAGCATACTTAAGTAATAAGTTAACTTTAAATATATGCTGAAGTAAATAAGTTAATAGTGATATAATGCATATTTAGGTTCAATAATAATTTGTAATAAAATGGTTATATGCATACATGTTTGGGGTGACAATACATAATTGAAAATAATAAAGTAATGCATGTACAACTAGTTATATAAGTATAAACCATGTTAATAATAATATGAATAGATCATAATAATTAACCAAAGGTATAAGTTAAAGTTATTATTGATGGACTTAACCAAGAACTATGATTTTTAACGAAATTTTATTAATATAAAACATTATTCAAGGCCATTGATCAATGCACGTTCAGGGTCCTACGCCAAAAATATCAAGAATATAATCCAACACAACCTGTCGAGTACGTTCATCGATTATGCTTTTCAAGTTTTCATTCATAAATCAAGGTCGAATATGGCCGATATTAACAACAACAAAAGAGCATTTGCAAACAGTATTGGCCATATAAAATTGGACCCACCCATCAACTGCCTTTATCATCAATTTTCATAATTGGTCACACTATACATGTGACCCCAAGACTTTCCGATCGTTTTGGGTGTGTGCACATTGAGGGAAAATTCAATGATCACAAGGCTAACAACACGAGATAATTAATTAGCAATCTGTTTTAATTTATTCACTCTCCCTCATTTATGAAATGAATTGAAATGCACATGCTCAACTGAAAAATTTCTAACTTATATTTTACTGCATAATAATGAGCATATTGAGTTTCGACTCCCTTTGCAAAATGCTTTCTTGTTTTGTTTCGGGTAAATATGTTGAAAATAGCAAGTCATGAATATTTTTACTGCTCCATTTTATAACGACCTATAAGAATTAAAAACATAAACATTGAATAATTCTAATCATATTATCAAAAATAAAGGATAATATTCTACATCTCAAAAATAAATTTTAAAAAATCAAATTTCCGCAATACCCCAAAATCCACGTTATGAGTATTACATCGCTAGAGTTCCTCAAAATGAACTCCCAAGGCTCATTCAGGTGTTGATTTGGCTTTCTAATTCCAATTTAAAGGTAATCCGGGTAATTTTCCAAAAGCGTTTTGAAATCTTCTAAAAATTTCAGCAGAGTTCCGTTTGTAATATGGTCTATTCCCTAGGCTTAAAGCCTTAAAACCCTAAATAAAAATCATAATATAACTCAACGAGCCACACGCGCGGAGTATACAACTCAACCGCCACACGCCGGAGTCCAACCAGTCATGCATTAAAACTCAAAACAATCTAAATGGTTTATGATACATCCGATACAAACTATATGAACTTAATTACAAGCTACAACACTTAGAAGCATATGGAATGCATGTCGAGCAACTCGAGTCATTCAGCAATCGAGCAAATAGCAAACGACATGCGAAGTCCGGAATATGCTAAAGCATAAGGCACACTTTCCGAAAGAGTACCTGCAACTTGGGAGGGGGATGTTTGTTGGGGGAGCACCAATCCTCTCACCGGAGAGTCTTACACTCTTAAAATGAAAATTCTTTACACATACTACTAATAATAGTGAAATCGGTGAAAGTATAATAACGTAATACAAATCTGGATGTTTTTCAATAGAATCTCCTAAAATCCTTTGCAACATAAAGATCACAACACTTCAATCATTTAAAGGCACGGTTTCGCAATCATTAGCAATTCTTTTGGAATTGAATCAACTTAAAACAAGGTGGTCCAACCACCTACACTTTCTTTCAAATTCTTTCAATTAGAAATTTAATCATTTCTACTTGAATCATTTCTCATGAATCACTTCCTAGGTTGTGGATTCGAACTAGCATCTCGTAGTTTCTCATAATTTCTCTAGGCGCGACCCCGAATAAAGGCTCCCGGGATCTATCTAGGAAGATTCCGATCGGGCATCCTGCCACACCAGGACCCCTGGCTAGGCACTCTTAGCTAGAATCCTTCCTATGCTAAACGATCCTAGCAAAGTCGATTCAAAACAATTTCTTTAACACATTCACTCATCAAGCTTTCAAACAACATTCTTAAATCAATTTCACTTCTTAGAAATACGTTTTAACATTTGAAAAGCATATATCACGAAAATCACATTCAAGTATTGATTTGCACAAGACATAGAACTCCTTTCACACCAACTTTTGTGTACTATTTAGGATCAAGTCACTTCACACGTCAATCATCTTTATATTAAGATTCAGCATTCTCGGGTAGCATTTTAACTCAAGGATTCATCCAACCATTTAGCATCTACTCATATTCATCCATATTGTACTCGAGCAAGAATCTCTTATTCCTATATATGTAATTCTCATCTCATCCCGTTTTCAAAGCCACAATCAATAAATATAGATTCATACTCCCTTGATACTCCATGTTCCCGTTCCTTTCCTATACTCTAATGTTCATTTTTCCTTAAGCCAATTCATTTTCAAGCCTAATGAATTCAGGAACTAAAACTTCTTTTGAGCCATAATAACCACAAGTAGTTACCACTTAACTCAAACGTCTCAACTTCTCATAAATTGCCATCTTTACCTCGAATTCTCATCTTATGTCTCCACATTACTAATTAAACTTTTTCTTGCTCATACTTGACCATATAGCTCTTAATCTTACTTCACCACTCAATTTCCTTTATTTACGCTTATCTTTTAGTTTAGTTTAATCTGAAGGATTTAAGTATATCTCCAACCCAATTTAACCCAACAACCGCTTTCTACTTCTATACCTCAATTGTGCATTAATTAAGATGAACTCCTACTCCCTTTTTACTCCAAATCTCCAATTCAGAATATAATCACTTAGAGTCCAACTCCAAAGTTGCAAATGATTCAAGTATAACCTTAACTGAAATTGCACATACTCCGTTGTTGCTAACTAAACTCCCGATAGCACCCATAAGACTTTAACAAACTTAATCGGATTGTTTCATATCCTAATTCAGCCCTAACAAGCTGCTTAATTTCATTCTATATCACAAACATTCAATACTCATAATAAAATTTAGTTAGGTGTTGAAATTACTATTAATTTAGAGTATAAGACCACCCACCTCGAATTTTTAGGGTTTGAGTAATTGATTTGGATGAATTTAAATTGGATTCCTTGCCATCCTCTACTTCTCGTTCCGTCTCGACTCGCGTGGTTCTCGCTGTGCCTCCTCCCTCTTCGCACTGCCTTCGTTCACCATTTCGAGTATCGGGACCTCTATCTCTCGCTGTCCTTTCTTTCTCTCGCTCCTCTCGGTCTCTCTAGTTGGTCGCCATTCCTCTTCCCCAAGCCCTTCTGGTTTTTCGGCCTCACTTTCCCTCGCTCTCTTTCATGCCTCACCGTCCACGTTCGCTCGATTCTGGTTTGTTATCTTGCTCATGCCATTTCCCCTTTTACTCATCAACCACTGCATTCTAGCTCATCGACCACCGTTCTTCGGCTCCCCGACCGTTGCTTGTTTGCTCGCCGGCTTCGTTCTCTCGGTGGTCGTTCCTCTTCCCAACCCCCTCTTTGCTCTGCTCCCACTCTCTTCTTCTCGGCTTCGTCCCTCGGTCTCCCTCTTTCTCTCTATGTCTCCTTCTTCTTCTTCCTTTGTTTGCTCTACTCGGGCCATCCAAGCCCCTCCGTTCTATGCTTTGCTTCAACCCCCCAAGTCTTCTCTCTCTCTCTCTCTCTCTCTCTCTCTCTCTCACTCTCTCGCGTGCGTGGCTTTCTCAAAGGCAGCCACCACTTCTATTTTTACACTAATCCAATTCCCAAACTGACACAAGTTCCTTTTTACCTTCCTCTTCCTACTTTTTTTGTTAAGCCTCACTTACGTTAAATCTAAGGAAATAGTACACGTGGTATCGGGTTCTATTTAGCTAATCCGAGCAGAAAAATTTGGAGAAAGAAATTAATACGCTTCACTAATTATAGTAACGTGAACTAATAATAATATGCTCAAATAAATTTACGAATATATGTCCACACATATGTTTTAGTTATTCAACCTACTTTATTTAATTAAAGCTAAATAATTAATTTAACTCATATAATTATCTCAAATAGAAATACGGGTATTACATTTTCCAAATGAAATGAACTTCTTAAAAGGCTTTCAATAATCTATATTTTCAAATAAGACACTTTCATATTAATTCTAATAGACAAAAGGAAAAACAATTTATTAATTACTATTGATGGGTAATCATGAAATCGAAATGGATTACTAAGTTATACAATAATGTTCTTACTAAGTTGATATAATTTCATGGTTTATGACCTTTTTCCCCCTCCTTTGGACTAATCTTTAATATATGTTCCCTTCGATGATTAACCCTTGAAGACTCGGATCCTAACTATAAGTCATTCCGAGTATTACATGAAAATTCAGGTACAACTCTCATCCCTCCTAAGTTTTGATTTCAAGTCATTCCGAGTGTTATAAAAACTCTTGTCTAAGTTTTCATTCGTTTCGACTAACTCGGAAAACACATAATTGTATATCTTTTACACTGATGTTTCGACTCACTCGGAACTAGTACATGTTCAAATAATTTCTCTAACCCTTTTATTCCGAGTTCGATCTGCATATTTCAATGCAAAGTGAATTACAGTGTTAATTCCTTTTTCTAAGTCAGTTTATTTGTTTGAGAATTATTTTTCCGGATCAAGTTGTTATATTCTGACGTTCTATTCTCTTAACTTGATCATTCTTATGATTGACTCCGATGGAATTTGAGTATATTGAATATTAGACTCAGAAAATTCCACTCTTCTAGGCCTAAGATAATTATGCACATAATTATCTTAATTTAATTATTATCTCGTGCCAAATTTTAGACCAAAGTATTTTATACTTCGAGAAACAAAGTGGTTTACTTTTGTAGGTTATTCAAACGAGGTTATCTCATGAAGACTCGGACACCTCTCAACTCATTTCGAGTTGTATTAAATGAATCGAGTATAACCATCTCATACTTATAGAGTTTTGATTCCAAGGCATTCTCCGACTCTCGAAACTTCTTTAAGTAAAATGGTATCTTCTCTAAGTGATACAGCTTTTACTTCTTATATTTCTCTGCTTATCCGTAAGTGACTCGAAAAGCTGGTTCTTTGTTCCGAGTCGAGCATCACTCGGACTTATCGCAGATTAAATAGACTAGTATTTCGTCTTTTCTCACTCGGAATCTTTCTTCGATTATAAGCTCTATTTTCGTTAGAGTCAATACCTCTAGTCTGTTCATACTTAGTCCATATTAAGTTATCTCACTCGATATTCTTTATGGAACTTGATCTATTGCTTAGACTAAGTCGGATGGAGTTCCGAGTATCATTGTTATTAGACTCGGAAAATTCCACTTCTCTTCGACTCGGATAATTAGTTGTTTAATCATCATAATTATTTTATTATCTCGTGTCTAACCTTGGACCAAAGTATTTTATACTTTGAGAACCAAAATTGATTTACTTTTGTAGGTTATTCAATCGAGGATACACCTTTTTCAAACCACAAAAGTAATCGGCTTCAGAATGTCAAATCACCAGCGAGACATGGCTTTTCACCTTCCCCTGCTCCGAGTCCCGGAAGATTGTGTCGAGCTATCTATTTCCAAATCTGAAAACTGAAACGCTAAGCTTAACGGTGGTTTCCACCTTATCTTTCAAGACAATGCCAATGGTTTTGGGACTTCCAAGAGAGTTAAACCGTTGTCCAACGTTCACATTACAACGGATACTTTCGAGTGACTCGGAAAGCTTCTATCAACGGTCACGAGAGGACTCTCGGTCAGCGAGATGAAGATAACGGCTACTCTGCTCGGTCATCTATAAATAGAAGCCACTTCACAAGACTTGAAGATTGTCGAACTTATTGTTAATACGGATACTTGAGCAAAGTCGTTGTATTTACTTTCAATCTTCTACTTACAACTCCCACTTTGTAATTCATTACTTTACGAGTTGTAAGGTCTTGTACTTAGTTACAAACACTTTCTTACTTTCTCATTAAGGTCCCTTGACTAAGTCTGTAAGGGTTAACTCAGCTTAGTTGTCCCTAGCTGTAAGGGTTATCTTAGCTAGGAAGTACTAGATCAGATAAGGGAATTTCGAGTCTAGGAAAACTTGTATAGAGTTGTCTAAGGGAGCAACTCGGGTTCGATCAGTTCACGGTATTTTGTGGACTCAAAATAGTGGATTTGACTTCGTGTCCGAATTGACATGGTTCGTGGTTTTCAGCCCCAGGACTGTTTTCAGCCCCAGGATCTGTTTCCACGTAATCTCTAAGTGTTTACTTTACGAGTTCATTCTAGACTCGAGGCTATCTTAAAGCAATTACCTTTCTTACCATTTCTATCTATTCGGTCTTTACGAGTCTCTACTTTTACGAGTCTATTTTGACTCAAAACTGGATTCTGCATTTTACTTGGCAAAAGAGTTTGAATTTCCACAAGATTACTTCCTCACCCTATTCACCCCCTCTAGGGTGACTCGGACTCTCCCAGAACAAACCTTCATCTCATTTTTGAAATATAAAAGTAGCCGACTTCTAGTCTGTCAATCACTAGCAGACAAGCTTTATCTACTATTGAATAGGGCTTAGACACCATGTCGGGGTTGTCTGTTTCTAAAATTGGAAAACTCCAACGGTAGGCTCAATGGTGGTTTCCACCTTACTTTTCGGACATCACCGGTTGACTGGAGTACCTTTTCGAGGCAAGAGCCTTTGCACAACGTTCACATCCCAACGGATCTTTTCCAAGTGACTTAGAAGAGCTATTACAACAGCCGAGTAAATACTTTTGTTCAAGACCAAGACACAACGGTCACTCTGCTTGGTTGTCTATAAATAGAAGCCACTTCATAAGACTTGAAGATTGCTGGAATTATTGTTGAAACACATTACTTAAGCGAAATTCATATTCAAATCTTCTATTTATAACTCCGAGTTTGTAATTCATATTTTCTGAATTGTAAAGTCTTGTAAATAGTTACATACTTTTCTTACTTTACGAGTAAGGTCCCTTGGCTGAGCTGTAAGGGTTAATTCAGCTCGGTTGTCCCTAACTATTAAGGTTATCTTAGTTAGGAAGTAGTAGATCGGATAACGGAACTTCGAGTCTAGGAAAACATTGTAAACAATTTTCTAAGGGAGCAATTCTAGTAGAGTCGAGTCCTTTGTATTTTAAGGATTTAAAATAGTGGATTTGACTAGCACTGTCCAGTGGTTTTCTGCCCAGGAGGGTTTCCACGTATTTACGAGTGTTTACGTTTCGAGTCCAATCTAGACTCATACTCGGTTGTTTATCTTTTTCAAGCAAAAAGTTTCTAAGTTTGGTGAAATTTCCTCATCACCCTATTCACCCCCTCTAGGGTGACTTAGACTCTCCAGGAGCAAATGTTGAACCCATAAATACACTTCTTCAAAATTGACATCCTCATTTTTCGACGGGAAGTGTTCAAGAGAAAGGTGAGGTTTCTTTAACAAACTCACACACATCTTCACCATCGCCGCCAGCAATATACCTCTTCCCTTGAAGAACAATAGACCGCTTATCATTGGCCAGGTCCTTACATAGAACACTTCTCTTGCTTGGGATCCCATAATTAATTGATGCCCTATATGCCCTTCTCTTGTAAGATCCACCATCATGAATCTCATCTCATCAATTCGGACATTGTTGTTATTCTCAACCTATTTGCACCGAAAAATGGGCTCATGGAAGTTAGCATAGTCTAGCTCCCATATATCCTCAATGACTTCATAATACAACATTTTTACTACAACAGGATGTTTGTCCTTGGAGCTCGAAACATGAAATGCATGACCCTCTAATGTGACTCAACCTATTTTGCACGGTGTTTTTATTATCTTGGTTGCTTGTATAGAAAGAGAATCCATTGATGTAATACCCATTATAAGAAATAACATCCAACTAAAGTTTTGATGATTTTATCTCTAAACAAGTTGACAAATGTGCGATTCTGCTAGGCCAGTACCAACATCTCATTTCTTCCTCGGTATTATCTCCTCATGAGAGACTTGTGCTCATCAATGAACGACTGCACTTTATCACTATTTTAATGAATATAAAGATGTGCTTGATCCCTTGTATCCTTACTGGTTGTATGAATTGTGAGCCCCAATTTCCCCTTCCCAACAATCTTCCCTATAAATTAATATTTAGGAAAACCAAAAACTTCCATTTAGGGTTAGTATTCATAGTAGAACTCAACACACTCCTCATCTATGTAAGCCTCAACAATGCACCCTTCTGGTCGGTAACGATTTCTAACATACCCTTTCGAGAATTTTTATAAACCGTTCAAATGGGTACATCCATTGATAAAACATCTGGCCACATAATCACACTTCTCTCACCAAATGGACAAGTAAGTGCACCATAATATCAAAAAAAAAAAAAAAAAAAGGTGAGAAGTACATCTTAAAATTGGCATAATATAACAATGACGCCATGCTCAAGATCATCCAATTTCTCCAAATTAACGACTTTGCTACATATGGTATTGAAGAAGAAGCAAAGCCTTGTAATCAAATGTCGGACATAGTAATCGATATAATCAAACATCCAAACGAGTCTACTGATGTTTAAAGAATATCCTTGTGGCACTTTGAGTTTCTTCAATGTTTGACACAATTTTTTTCTCTTCTACTCAATGTGTAAAAAGCCGGAGGTAAAAACATTTTCTTCCCATTTGGTTGTGGTGCTAATTCCTCACATATTCCCATTTCACGCAAATTGAGTCTTGGTTTCACTCCATCCTTGGTCTTCGTTGGTATGTTCAAAAAGTGTCGATGAGACTTTCACATATGTTTTTCTCTATGTTCATCACTTACAACTCTTTTCAATATGGAAGATCAAAAAATATTAATCTCTTTTTCCACACACTATTTTCATATTGAAATCGGTATGGTTTGCCAAAATCCACATCAAGATCCTTTAATTGTTCATAAATTTGTTGTCCTATTAATAGAGTTGAAGCATAATCAATCTCGGGTTTACCATTGAAAGCCTTATATTTCTTATGATATTGATGGGAATAAGGAAGAAACTTTTGGCGTCGGAGATAGGTTGTCTTCTTTCCATGCTTAACGGAAAGAAGCAAGTACTGTTGCGTAAATGGGACATGCCTTATGGCCTTTGATTGTTTAGCTAGGATAAATTTTTGTATTCGGGGAAGTCATTGATTGTGGTGAATATCATAGCTTCTAATGTAAATTTCTCTTGACAATATGCATCAAAAACCAAAACACCTTCATCCCATAAGAGCTTTATATCTTCAACAAGAGGCGCCAAGTACACATCTATATCATTTCCTGGTTCTTTAGGCCACAATTTAAATCTCACGAGTTATGTTTTAAAATATGTAAACAGTGAAGGTTTGCTCGGGGAGAGTCCGAGTCACCCTAGAGGGGGTGAATAGGGTGATGGAAGTTTTTCGTGAAACCTTTAACTCTTTTGATAAAGAAGAGACAAGGACAGGTTACGAGTCAATTAGCGAGGTCGAAATATATGGACACGAAATGCTATCAAGAATAAATAAGCGGATCAAGCGGAAGAAGTATAACGATCCGAGTCTAGAATGAACTCGGAAA
The DNA here is from genome assembly GCA_021018815.1 of Talinum fruticosum. Taxonomy (NCBI): domain Eukaryota; kingdom Viridiplantae; phylum Streptophyta; class Magnoliopsida; order Caryophyllales; family Talinaceae; genus Talinum; species Talinum fruticosum. The sequence continues at coordinate 983,751 of JAITYX010000003.1, read as the reverse complement.
GACAACACTTAAAAATTACGTGGAAACCCTCCTGGGGCAGAAAACCACGAACCGTGCTAATCCAAGCACGAAGTCAAATCCTTTGAGTCCACAAAATACCGTGAACCGATCGAACCCGAGTTGCTCCCTTAGACAACTCTATACAAGTTTTCCTACACTCGGAAATTCCCTTATCCGATCTAGTACTTCCTAGCTGAGATAACCCTTACAGCTAGGGACAACTAAGCTGAGTTTACCCTTACAACTTAGTCAAGGGACCTTACAGAGAAAGTAAGAAAGTGTTTGTAATCGAGTACAAGACCTTACAACTCGTAAAGTAATGAATTACAGATTGGGAGTTGTAAGTAGAAGATTGAGAGTGTATACAGAGACTTTGAGCAAGTATGTGTATTAAAAATATATTCGGCAATCTTCAAGTCTTGTGAGCTGGCTTCTATTTATAGATAACCAGGCGAGTAGTCGTTATCTTCATCTCGCTGACCGAGAGTCTTCTGCGACCGTTGACATAAGCTTTCCGAGTCACGCAGAAAGTATCCGTTGTAATGTGAACGTTGGATAACGGTTTAACTCTCTTGGAAGTCCCAAAACCACTCGGCGGTGTCTTGAAAGGTAAGGTGGAAACCACCGGTAAGCTTAACGTTTCAGTTTTCCAGATTTGGAAACAAACAGCCACGACACAATCTTCTGGGACTGGAGCGAGAGAAGGTGAAAAGCCATGTCTCGCTGGTGATTTGACGTTTTAAAGCCGGTTACTTTTGTGGTTTGAAAAAGGTGTATCCTCGTTTGAATAACCTACAAAAGTAAAACAATTTTGGTTCTCAAAGTATAAGATACTTTGGTCCAAGATTAGACACGAGATAATAAAGTAATTATGATAATTAAACAACTAATTATCCGAGTCGGAAGACAAGTGGAATTTACGAGTCTAAAAACCATGTAACTCAAAATTCCATCCGACTTAGTCTAAGCGATAGATCAAGATATATAATGAATATCGAGTGAAATAACTTGATACGGACTAAGTATTGGACAGACTAAGAAATCACTGACTACAACAGAATAGAGCTTAAGATCGAAGTCGGATTACGAGTGAGAAAAGATAAAATACTAGTTCACTTAATCTGCGATAAATCGAGTGATGAGGGACTCGGAACAAAGAACCAGTTTTCTAAGTCACTTACGGATAAGCAAGAAATATAAGAAGTAAAAGTTGTATCACTTAGAGAAGATACTATTTCACTCGAGAGAAGTTTCTAAGATACGGAGAATACCTTGGAATCAAAACTCTATAAGTATGAGATGGTTATACTCGATTCATTTAATGCAACTCGGAAATGCGTTGAGCGAGTGTTCGAGTCTTCAAACAAGCCACGCCTCTTTATCATCATCCGAGTCCTGAAATCAAAGCAACATATATGTATGTATTTGTGCATAATGTAAGATGAAAATTTTGAATTGAAATGCACACGCTCAATTTGGTTAGTTTAATTTTGTTTAAGGGGATAAATGATATTAATTAGGTTCGGTTTATTACACACTTCCATTACAGGTGTCAATAGTTGTAAAGTACAATAGCAAAGGTACGATATATTAAGGTGGGAATGGAACTGGTGGATTATCTAAGTATGCTTTAACTTTCTTAAAGTCTACTCGGCATTGCTCATCCGAAATTTGCTCTATTTTTTAGCTTTTTGAAGATAAGTTCATAAACCATAGTCATTTTTTATATGAAACAAGCTGATTTAGTGAAGGCAACCTAGACCCCCTCGAATTTCTTTTTCAATCTTTGGTAGTGGTGTCTCTTAGATGGCCTTGATCTTGGACAAATCAACTTCAATCCCTCTCATTCGGCAACATATCCCAACGGTTTGCCGGACGTCACCCCGAAGGCACATTTACGGGGATTGAGGCGTATATTATACTTTCTAGGTCTTTCAAACAACTTTCTAAGGTTAGGTAAATGTCCATCTCTATTCATGGACTCTTTGTGGCTCATGTCACACAACAATGTCATGGTCGTCCCCTCATATGTAGCCACGATGTTGTTTAACACAAATGGCATTACAACATAACAATAGATTCACCAATGTGTAATAAAGGTAGTCTTTTACAAGTCTTCCTCTACCATTTTGACCTGGTTGTAGCCAACGTAGCCATCCATAAAGGAGAGTATGGCATGGCCAACTATATTACCAACCAAGACATTTAAATAGGGCAAAAGGAAGTCATATTTTGAACTTGCCTATTTTAGATCATTGAAGTCAACACACATTCTAACTCTTCAGTCTTTCTTTAGGACAGGTACAATATTTCTATCCGTTCAGGATAGTGAACTACCTTAATAAACTCGACATCCAATTACTTCGAACTTCCTCTTTTATTTTTAAAGCCTATTACCATTTCATCCAACAAAGATTATGTTTGACGAGTCCGACATTTAAGTAGAGAGGAATTCGGTGATCAATGATATCATGATTTATCTTAGGAATCTCCTTATAAGACTAGGTGAGTATGACTAAAGTGCTTTTGTCCTTTAGAAGTAAGTGATTTTCCTATTTTGAACTCTTGAGGTTGTTCGGAGGTTCCTAAATTAAGCTGTGATAGTATTCTCAAGTGAATAGGGTGATGAAAGAAACTTGTGAAAAATTGAATTTCGTAAAACTTAGATAGAAATCATAAACAAAAAACTAAGTCTAGAGTGACTCTAAAGTGAAGAAGTAAAGGAGACAGGTGTTTTACGTGGAAACCCTCCTAGGGCGAGAAAACCACGGATTGTGCCAATCCATGCACAAAGTCAAACCTCAACCATTTTAATCCATAAATACAGAGTAACTGACTACCTAAATTGCTCTCTTAGACAATTGCTCTCTTAGACATTTCTAATACATGTTTTTCAGAGGCACAAAAGATCCCTTATCTTTCGTAGTACTTCCAAACTAAGATACCCTTTACGACTTGGGACAAGCTGAGTTGAAGAAACCTTCTCATGTCAATCAAGGGATAACTAAGAAAAGTATTTTGAATACATGAGAGATTACATGACTCTTGATTTACAAGATTTACAACTCGAAAGTTGTTAATGAGTTAGTATGAATTGTAAGCTACAAGAATGAATGAGTATATTATGTTCATGGATCCAACAATCTTATAAGTCTAGAACCAAAGCTTCTATTTATAGGCTGCATAGAAGAGAGTTGTTGTGTCTTGGACTTGAAGCACTACATTAGCTAGCCATTGAAACAGATAATTTGAGGACTCACTTTTGAGATTGTTACTAATTTAGCTATTGAGCTTAGGTCCTAGCTCCCAAAAGTAAATTTACCAACTTCATGTATCTAAAACATAGGTTAGAAATATCCTTTAGACTCATAAAAGAAGATTTACCTAAAACTTAGAAAACAAGCATGTCAACCTAATCCGAGTCCGCACGTGAAATCCGAATTTTACATCCGTAGTTGTTGAAAAAGTAAATAAGCCTTTGTTTTTACTCTAATATGTGATTAATATAATTTAATAAACCTGCAAAAATAAATTACAAAATGGTACTCTAAGTATAAAAATACTTTGGTCCAAAATTCGATAAGGATTAATCTAAATAAAACCTTCAATGAATGAAATTCCTTAATCTATTAATTTGAAAATTTTCAAGTCCATTATTCAATACGAAAAAATTGATATATGTCTTAACTCAAAAAATAGACTTAGTAGAAATATGTTGAAAGAGTTATTTAGAAATATTTTAGTGTTCGCCAAAGTAATTATATTCAACTTAATAAATCTAGCCAAAATAGAATTAACACAAGTAATTCTAATTCAATTTATGAAGTAAGCCAATTTAAAAGATGAGTTGTAATTGTGATATTATTTAGGCAAACTTATGGTTTGAGCCATACTGAGTTGGCTAGTTTACCATAACCGAGTGGCTCGTTCAAGCTTAGTTTTAGTGACTGGTCGGTTTCTAATTTCCTAAGTTGAATTGAGTCCTTAAACATTTAAGAGATAATCTTTCAGATTCAAAGTTTTAGGTTAGTCATTTTTTAGTCATAATCTTGTGAATTTCTTTTTAAAATGCATCTTGACTAGTTTTAAGTTTAGATGAATGACTTTTAGCTCAAAATTAATTAAGGGGTTAGTTAAATCTCCCTTTCTTTTATGAAAGGCGATCAAAACTTAGAGATATTCATCAAGTGAAAGACATCAAAAGTGATCTTGAAAATTAGAGCAAAAATAACAATATTATGAGTATATTCGTATTTCTAAGTATTAGAGTCAAAAATTGAATGCAAGAAATACACAAGTCCCAAACTCATGGAAAATTTTAGTATTATATAAAAAGAAACTGTGTATGAGAGCAACTAATATAAATGTGTATGAGAGAGAATATAAAGCTAAGAAACTTAGAATTTCGTTCATTGAAAAAAAAAATATACACAGGAAAATAATAAAAAATTCTCTCCTAAACTAGTGAACTCTCTCTATGTTCACCAAAACAACATATATTCTTCTCCACCTACACATTTCCTCAAAATAAACACAATAGAACAAAATGTTGGACCAAAAAATAGAAAAAATAGCAAGAATTAGGAAGGAGGAGGTTGACAAGGTTGAGGAGAAGATGTTTTCTTGGAAGTATAAGTTCACCTTGAAGACTCGAGACACTGCTCAACGCATTTACGAGTTGCATTAAATGAATCAGGTATAACCATCTCATACTTATAGAGTTTTGATTCCAAGGCATTCTCTCGTATCTTAGAAACTTCTCTAAGTGAAATGGTATCTTCTCTAAGTGATACAGACTTTTACTTCTTATATTTCTTGCCTATCTATAAGTGACTCGAAAACTGGTTCTTTGTTCCGAGTCCCTCATCACTCAGATTTATCGCAGATTAAGTGAACTAGTATTTCGTCTTTTCTCACTCGGAATCGACTTCGATCTTAAGCTCTATTCTGTTATAGTCAGTGATTTCTTAGTCTGTCCAATACTTATTCTGTACCAAGTTATTTCACTCTGATATTCATTATATATCTTGATCTATCGCTTAGACTAAGTCGGATGGACTTTTGAGTTACATGGTTTTTAGACTCGGAAATTCCACTTGTCTTCCGACTCGGATAATTAGTTGTTTAATTATCATAATTACTTTATTATCTGTGTCTAATCTTGGACCAAAGTATCTTATACTTTGAGAAACAAAATTGTTTTACTTTTGTAGGTTATTCAAACGAGGATACACTTTTTCAAACCACAAAAGTAACCGAGCTTCAAAACGTCAAATCACCAGCGAGACATGGCTTTTCACCTTCTCTGCTCCAGTCCCAGAAGATTGTGTCGGGGCTGTCTGTTTCCAAATCTGGAAAACTGAAACGTTAAGCTTAACGGTGGTTTCCACCTTACCTTTCAAGACCCCGCCGAGTGGTTTTGGGACTTCCAAGAGAGTTAAACCGTTATCCAACGTTCACATTACAACGGATACTTTCTGCGTGACTCGTAAAGCTTCGTCAACGGTCACAGAAGACTCTCGGTCAGCAGATGAAGAACCGCTACTCTGCCCGGTTATCTATAAATAGAAGCCAGCTCACAAGACTTGAAGATTGCCGAATATATTGTTAATACACATACTTGTTCAAAGTCTCTGTATACACTCTCAATCTTCTACTTACAACTCCCAATCTGTAATTCATTACTTTCCGAGTTGTAAGGTCTTGTACTCGATTACAAACACTTTCTTACTTTCTCTATAAGGTCCCTTGACTAAGCTGTAAGGGTAAACTCAGCTTAGTTGTCCTTAGCTGTAAGGGTTATCTCAGCCTAGGAAGTACTAGATCGAGAAGGGAATTTCCGAGTGTAGGAAAACTTGTATGGAGTTGTCTAAGGGAGCAACTCGGGTTCGGTCGGTTCACGGTATTTTGTGGACTCAAAATAGTGGATTTGACTTCGTGCTTGGATTAGCACGGTTTGTGGTTTTCTCGCCCAGGAGGGTTTCCACGTAATTTTTAAGTGTTGTCTTTCCGAGTTCATTCTAGACTCGGATCGTTATACTTCTTCCGCTTGATCCGCTTATTTATTCTTGATAGCATTTACGAGTCCATATATTTCGACCCCGCTAATTGACTCGAAACCTGTCCTTGTCTCTTCTTTATCAAAAGAGTTAAAGGTTTCACGAAAAACTTCCATCACCCTATTCACCCCCTTCTAGGGTGACTCGGACTCTCCCCGAGCAAACCTTCACACCTGCATCAAAATAGTTGAGGTTATTATTCTTCTCTAACTTCGAGTCCCGAGCTCGGACAGGCTGAATAGGTTTTGGTGAGAGCTAAGGAGTTTGTTACTTAGATGTCCCTACTGTTCGAAGATTCATCATCCAAATCTTCTACTTCTTCTTCTTATCTCGCTGACCTTGGCTTAGGTGACGGTTGCCTAAAAGTAACTTCTCCTCCTTATAGAATTTCCTTGATCTCATAATTAAGAGTTTTACTCTAACCAATCTGCTTTTAAGTCATGCCTTGCATCCGGATCGAAGGGGAATAAAGTGTTTGAAGGCACTAAGAGTTTCTTCAAACTCTTTTTCCAAGGAAGAGAAGGGTGAAGCTATCTCGCTCAAAATTATGAGCGAGAGGACCCTAGCTCAAATGTTTCATGGGTCGGACAAAGGGGAGATGGAGAGGGAGGAAGTGGTTGAACAACCACGGAAGAGTGAGCCTAGATCCCAAGTGATGTTTCCTAGTACCCTAGACCTATCAACTTTTCCTTCCCGATTGAAACAGATGCGAGACAAAAATTTTATCTTAGGGAGCTCAAGTTCATAATGAGTAAAAAGTCGAGAGACTAATGCTATGAAGAGGAAAGGGAGATTACCTTAAGAAACTTATTTTTGGGTTCTCCTTAAAGGGGTAGAGAGACAAAGTTCTCATAAGAAAGAAACAGAGAAGTAGATGTTTAGACTTCAACTGCGTGGTAAAGAAGTTCTTGCAAACTTTGGGTTTGACTTTACATTCATACTTCAACCTTTGGATTTCTCTTAGTTATGGTTTGACTTTGAGAAAGAAGGAAAGTAAAAGAGTAGAAGTAAAGGTAGAAGAAAATGAATCAAAGACTAAGAAAAAGAGAAAGAAAGAAAGAGATGAAAACCTAAGTCTAAAAGAGTGAAGCTTGAGTACCGAGTGAAGTAGAGCGGATTCCGAGTTAGCTTTGAAAGGTGCCCGAGTTGGTTAAGAGTGTTTGAGTGTGAGACAGACAAAGTGAGAAACGAGTGAAAATGAGAAGTATTTATAGAAGAAATGCTCTCAATGGCTAGAAAAACACAATTGAGTTCTAGAACAGTCCAATGACTAGTTCTTTCAACAACTACTTTCCGAGTGCCTTGATGAGTCGGCATTTCCAATGGCTAGTTTTGTGATCACCACATATGGGAAAGATAGAGTGAGAGAGAGAGAGAGTTTTTAAAAACTTTATCTAGGATTCTCTATTGATTAGAGATGACTTCAGTTAGTTGTTTGAGCACTCGAAATAACATAGATAATTAACGACAAGGGCTTAGTTTCATGAATTTTCAACTAAACTTCAAGTCTATCAGTTTACTCTCAAAGAAAACATGCTTAATCAACATAGTCACGTAATAAATCACATAGTTAATCATATAATTAGGTATTTAACGTGCCAAGCTCCTTTCTCATAAAGAAAAATTGACATTCACCTAAAGGTTTAGTGAAAATATCATCCAATTGAAGCTTAGTAGTAATAAATTCTAACTCAATATCATGTTTTTCAAAATGGTCACGTCGAGTAAATGATGTCCGACCTCAATGTGTTTTGTTTTGGAGTGCTAAATTGGGTTCTTGGTTGAAGGTTTGCTCTTGGAGAGTCTTAGTCACCCTAGAGGGCGGTGAATAGGGTGATGAGAAAATTTTAACAAACTTAGAAACTTTAAGCTTGAAAAGAATGAACAAGAGAATGCGAGTCTAGATTGGACTCGGAAAAGTGTATACTCGAGAGATACATGGAAACCCTCCTAGGGCAGAAAACAACGAAGAGTGCTAATCCAAACACCAAGTCAAATCCACTATTTTGAATCCTCAAAATACAACGAGACTTACTAAACCAGAATTGCTCCCTTAGACAATTCCTTACAGAGTTTTCCTAAACTCGAAGTTCCATTATCCGATCTAGTACTTCCTAACCGAGGTCAACTTTACAGCTAGGGACAACTGAGTTGAGTTAACCCTTACAGCTCGGTCAAGGGACCTTACTCGGAAAGTAAGAAAAGTATGTTACTGATTATAAGACTTTACAACTCATAAAAGTATTAAGTACGAGACTTGGAGTTGTAAGAAGAAGATTGAATAAGTATTGTACTAAAAGATATAGTTTCAGCAATGTGTTCAATAATCTTCAAGTCTTATGAAGTGGCTTCTATTTATATATGACCAAGCGAGTGACTGTTGTGTCTAGTTTTTGAACGAAGTCTTTTCGACCGTTGTAACTACTTTTTAAGTCACTTAGAAAAGATCGGTTAGGATGTGAACGTTGTGCAACGATTCTTGGTTCCTAAAGCTCGCTCCAGTCAAGCTGCTGATGTTTGAAAAGTAAAGTGGAAACCACCGTTGAGCTTAGCTTTGATGTTTCCCAATTTTGGAAACGAGACAACCCCGACAAAACGTTTGAGCCTTGTCCGAAGTAGATAACCCTTGTCTGCTGGTGATTGACGACTGAAGCTAGGTTACTTTCGTAATTCAAAAATGAGATAACCTCGTTTGGATAACCTACAAAAGAAAAGCACTTTGGTTCTCAAAGTATAAAATACTTTGGTCCAAGATTGGGCATAAATAATAATTTAATTAAGACAATTAAGTGCATAATTATCTTAAACCTAAAAGAGTGGAATTTTACGAGTGTAATATTCATTATACTCAAATTCCATCGAGTCAATACGAAGAAAGATCAAGTTAAAAGACTGAAAACATCAAAGTATAAAGACTTGATCCGGCCAAATAATTCACAAACAAACAATACGAGACTTAAAGAGAGGAATTTACATTGTAATTCACTTTACATTGATATATGCGAGTCGGAACTTAGATAAACGTGTTAGAGAAATTATTTGAACATGCAATAAATCTGAGTGCTTGTCCGAGTGAGTCAGAGACACTAATGCGGAAGATATATAAGAATATGTTTTCCGAATCGATCGAAATGAATGAAAACTTATGCGAGAGTTTACGTGACACTCGGAATGACTTGTAATCAAAACTTAGGAGGGATGAAGTTTGTACTTGAGTCTTCATGTAGTACTCAGAATAATTTAGATTCGAGTGTGAGTTTTCAATCTCCCCTTTTAGATGAAAGGCATTCCACACTCGGATACAAACTTTGTTAATGAAAATCATGAGTTTTCATTCTTACTCGATAGAACATATCGGAATAAGAAGTAGTGAGTGAAGTGTATTGCATATTCAAAAAGACATTGCAAATACTATCACTACTTAGAAGATTCATGCGGATAACACATTTAGCAAAGAAAAAAATATGAACAGACTATATCGGAGCGGAATAACAAAAAAAATATGAACGAGATATATTAGAGCAGAAAATAAATAATAAGAGATCGAACTCGAAAGCGTTAACTTAGAAAGAATTCCGCTCAAAGAAAGAAAATTCATTCGGATATACAAGAAAAAAATACAAGAAAGAGGGTGAGCTCCCCTAAACATAACAACATCAATTTTTCTATTGTTCTCCCCTTGCCTTTCAACAAAAATAAAAATAGGGAAGAACACATCAAGAAGATACGAGTTGATGTTTGGACAAAAAACTAAAGAGAAGAAATTAATACGGGGTGCTAGGGGTGTTGAGGGTGCTAAGGTGGTTGAGCGTGCGGTGCGTCGGCGCTGGTAGGCTTGGGATGACGTTGAAGACCGTGCGGCGGCAGCATGGGGATATCCGGTAGCGGCTCGGTTCGACTGGCGGCCCGGAACTATCATATAGGGGCTCATCCTCATGTAATACCGCGGAGGGAGGTTCTTCTTCTGTTTTGACCACTATGGACTGACCAACGTCCACAAGGTCTTCTAACCCACTCGGACTCACTGTCCGAGCTGATTAAGCTGTGGTTTAGGGACTTTAGCACCTTGTCCCTCTTGCTTGAGTGGCTTCCTCCTTCTTCTCTTCTTCCTTCTTTTCCTCCTTCTCCTCTAGCTGAGCTGCTTTAGCCTGCAACTTCTTCTTCTTTTACGCTTCAGTGGAGGGGACTTGGCAGGGCTCGAGGACTCCTTAGAAGTTTACGGGTCCTGAGTAACCTTGGATCTCCTTTATCGAAGGAGCTGAAGTTGCTGTTGTTGCTCCTTGATTAGGCCCTTCATCTCGAGGAGCAGATCCTTGTGCTCTCGGATCCGAGACCGAGCCATTTTCTAGTTAATGACCGGACTTTGAGGAACATTTTTGTAGGAGCGGAGAGTGGCCCGAAATTCTTCGAGTCATGGAGGAGATCTTGTCTATCAAGACAGTAGATAAGGTAGCAGAGGCTGCAGGAGGTGATTCCGAGGTGGATGCACTACCAGGTGGAGGAGGGAGAGATAGGGGAGTCCGAGTCCGAGTTTGAGGAGGAGGTGAAGGGGACTTCAATTCTAACCCATAGACCTAGACACTAGTCTTGATTTCTTGGTACCTGTATCTTAGAAGTTCCTTCCTGCTTACTACAATGGCAACCTCGGACACCGAGTTTGGGTCCGAGGGGAGGAAACCTTAAACTGCTTAAAAACCACAATTAAAAGGGCTCCGAAGGGAAAAGGAGAGGATTTCTTAGATTGAGCTGGCACGGTGGCCATTTGCTCAAGGATGGCTGGGAAGAGGTCTACATCGTAGCCCTCAAGGATATCAAATAGAGCTTTAAGAATCTTAGAATTATGTTTCTCTTTGCTTAAGTGATGAGAGAAGAAAGTTCTCATCGGAAGAACGCAAAGCGAGCGGGCCTTAGTCTTCATCCGAGTCACTAAGAAATTTTTCGTGACTCAAGGACCTCCTTGGCATATTTTTCGAAAAACTCATCCGTAATCTCGTTGAAAGGGATGGGATTGTAGTTGAGAAAGAGAGAGGAAACTTTGAAAATATGGTGGAGGAGGAAAAGGTTGATACGAACAATCGTGTCTCGGACTCGTGAGGTGATGACTCCTCGGAGCAAGACAGATTAGAATAGAACTCAGCGACTAGTTCGAGTATGTGAACTCACCGAAGCACGGAAAGTTTTAAATTCCGAGTGCTTTTGATGTGAGCCAACCATGAAAACGATGTAGTTGGGAAGAACTTGTCATCCAATGTGACATGTTGGGTGACGAAAATTTTTGAGGGGTTAGAGGTTCCTTCTTGAGTTTGTTTGGTGTGAGGTTTCATGGTAGCGAGATCCTACAAAATCTTGGGTTGAACCTCTTTTAGGCATGGCTGAAGATTTTAGAATGAGAGAGACAAGTGAACTCAAAAGAGAGAGAGAGAGAGAGAGAGAGAGAGAGAGAGAGAGAGAGAGAGTAAGAGAGTGAGTACTGTGAGCTTTGAGAGCGAGTAAGCAAGAGAGTAAGTTAGCAGAGAGTAAAGTAGTGAAATGAAAGTAAAGAAATAATATTTATAGCGAAAAGGAATGTCCTTCAATATTCAATCGACCTAAACCTCTAACGGTCGCCTCGGACAGGAGTGACATTTATGCTCTCCAATAGATAGAATTCCAGTGACTTTCTCCCAACGGCTAGTTCTCCGATAGATGCGCATGGTAAAGAAAGAGAGAGAAAGGGAAATTTTAAAAGAATTTTCTGAAATTCTCCACTTATCTAGAGATGATTTCGGAAGTTTAATGTCCATTTTACTCAAAAGCCGAGTCCGACTCGGTATGGTTTCTAAGTGACTCGGAAAACTCGGACACATAATAACTCCTAGCTCGGTCTCACTCGGTCAACTGAACCAATTGTTATTAAGGCAAAGAAAGAAAACATATAACACATAATCATGCGAGACAATTTCACTTAGAAAAACACATAATCATGCATTAATCATTCCAAGTTCGTTTCTAATAAAACAAAATTGATCCTCACTAAGTGGCTTAGTGAAAATATCGACTAACCGAAATTTCGTAGGAATGAATTCAAGTTCAATATCACCTTTCTCATAATGGTCTCTCGGAAAATAATACCTGACCTCAATGTGCTTTGTCTTTGAGTGTTGAATTGGATTCTTAGTGATGCTGATTGCACTCCGATTATCACACTTGATTGGAATTAATTTGAATGAAAGTCCAAGATCCTTCAAGTGTTGTTTGATCCATAGAATCCGAGCACGATACGCTCCGGCTGCAATGTACTCAGCTTCAACGGTTGATAGAGCAAGTGAGTTCTACTTCTTTGAGTGCCAAGATATAAGGGATTGACCCGAAACCGGCATGCTCCTGATGTGCTCTTTCTATCAACCTTGTATCCAGCATAGTCGGCATCCGAGTATCTAGTGAGGGTCGGTTCCGAGTCTCTTAAGAACCATAGACCTAGATTCTTGCAAAATATCCGAAAATTATCTTCACCGTAATAAGATGTGATTCTTTTGGATTAGCTTGGGATCCTGCATATAGACATACACTAAACATAATGTCTAGCCTACTTGGATGTGAGATATAGTAGAGAACTAATCATACGTCTATAGAGTTTCCGATCTACTACTTTACCTTTTTCGTTTGAGTCCAATTTCATGCTGCTTACTCATTGGTGTTCGCTGCATGTTTTGCATCATAAAGCTTGTACTTCTTCAACAACTCCTTGGTATACTTAGATTGATGGACATAGATGCCATCTTTGTCTTGTCTCGATTTATAGATCAAGGAAGAAATTGAGCTCTCCCATCATGCTCATTTGGAACTCTTGTCTCATTAACTCAAAAATTCTCGACAGAGATTTTCATTAGTAGCTTCAAAAATAATATCATCAATGTAAATCGAGCAATAAGAAAGTCCCTCCCCTTGGTGTTTCGAAAAGAGTTTTGTCAATCTGACCTCTTTTGAAATCATTTTCAACCAAGAAACTGCTCGGTTTTTCATACCAAGCTCTAGGAGCTTATTTAAGACCATAAAGAGCCTTTTGCAATTTAAAAACATGATTCAGAAATTTTGAGTTTTCAAATCCAGGGGTTGCTCAACATAGACTTCCTCTTGAATGAAACTATTCGGAAAAGCACATTTGGCATCCATTTGATACAACTTAATATTCATGCTAGATGCAAATGCCAATAGGATTCTAATTGCTTCGATTCTAGTAATTGGTGCAAAGGTTTCCCCACTATCAATCCCTTCTTCTTGATTGTAACCCTACGCCACAAGTCTAGCCTTATTTTTTACTACTAACCCATCCTCATCCAGTTTGTTCTTGAAAACCCATTTGGTTCCTATAAGCTGGGTGGTTAGAAGGTCATTTGGTCAAAGTCCGGACTTAGTTTCTGTCAAATTGATTAAGCTCCTCTTGCATGGCGTCTACCCATTCGAGGTTCATTTAGGGCCTCTAGTGCATTTCTAGGTTTAGTTAATGGTATGAATGCAGTGAATGCACATAGATTTTGTAAAGAAGAGCGAGTTCTTACCCCACTATTGATGTCGGACAAAATGTTCTCAAGTGGGTGGCTCGAAGCATATTTGAATGTTGTACCTATTCTCCGGTTCACCAGGTTTGTTAGTTGTACTTGGCTGATGTTCGAGTGGTCTTATCTAGCTGAGTTTGCTCATCTACTTGACCTTCGAGCATTATGAGCTGGCTCTTGAGCTGGTTTAGTCCGAGTTATGATGTTACGAGCTGCCTCATTCCGAGTTCCTTTCTTTTGACCCTGTCTAAGCTCAACTTTAGTAAGATCATCTTCATCTCGACTTAGTTTCAGATTTGAGAATGTTGACTCACTTGTTTTTCCCGATCAATCTCATCAAACACAAAGTGGATGCTTTCTTCCACTTTGTTAGTTCTTTTCTTAAAAACACGATATGTTTTACTATGAGATGAGTAACCCGGAAAATTACCTTCATCCGATCGAGCATGAAACTTGGTCGGGTGATCCTTACCATTATTATGAACAAAACACTTACATCCAAAGGATTTGAAGTATGTAATGTTGGGCTTCTTTCCCTTATAGAACTCGTATGGAGTTTTCTTCAATATGGGTCCGATAAGGCATCTAGTGAGTGTGTAGTTTGCTTGTGTTGATCGCCTCGGCCCAGAAATAGTAAGGTAGATCATGTTCAATCATCATTGTCCTTCCTATTTCTTCAAAAGTTGTGAGAGAAGTTTCTCTCCACTACTCCATTTTGTTGAGGAGTTCGGGTGCTGAGAAGTTGTGAGAGATACCACTCTTATAGCAGAACTCTACAAATTCCGAGTAATCGAACTCCTTTCCATGGTCGGTTCGAATTCCTCCGATCTAAGTCCGAGACTCGTACTTGAATTTTCCTGCAGAGCTTGTTGAACTCTTTGAAAGCTTCATTTTTGTTCTTAAGAAAATAAACTCGGGTAAATCATGAGTAGTCATCAACAATCACAAGTACATATGATTTACCTCCGAGACTCTTTACGGAGATTTTACCACATAAATCCATATGCAGCATTGCAAGCACTTTGGATGTGGAAACAGTTTTGAGAGGTTTGAAGGATGATTTTACCTATTTCCCTTTTGTGCATGCTTCACAGATTTTATCTTTTTAAATGCACAGTTAGGTAAACCCTTAACTAAACCATGAGATGCAAGCTTTTTGATAGTATGCATGCTAACATGACCTAGTCTACGATGCCATGTTCAAGAATCATCATGCAATGATCCTGTTAAACACAATAAATTCGACTTGGATAAAAAAAAAAAGGAATAGTCTAGGTATTACCCGATCTCTTACCGAGAACTTTATCTGTTTGGTGGTTGCATCGGAAATATAGCAACTGGTCCGAGTGAATCTTACCTCTTGACCTTTGTCACACAACTAAGAGATGTTGAGTAGATTGTACTTTAATCCCTTGAAAAGATAGGCTGGGCTGATCGAGGTTGTCTCCATTCCAAATCTTGCCTATCGCAACTATCTTGTGCTTACTTGTCATCTCCAAAAGTGACTTTGCCTCCTTTATAATCTTCCAACTCGGAAAAAGTCTTGAATCTCCTGACATGTGGCATCAACATCCACTGTCTAAGTACCAATGACCTTTTGTCCTTTTCAGAGTTACCTGCAAGTCGAAACACACTAACCCTTCTCACTTCCTCTAACGAACCCAGTAACTCCTTTTACTATGGTCCTTTTCGAGGAAGAAGACTCTTGGGAACCCAGATTTGAATGACTTTGGGTTTGGTCCGATTTTGAGTCTTCTTTTAGAAAGCCGAGTATGTGTCTCTTTCTTTTGAAAATCTTTTCTATTACAAATGGGTGGAGAAGGTTTTCTCCTGTAAGCTGATATGGGCTCAGTCCTCATTTCATTTTTATGAATAGGACCATGCTCAGCCTTCCTAAACTTCACAGTTCTGGAATCCTTTTTGAAAAGATTTAAGTTAGAGTTAGATTCCTCCTCTTCATTAAAACCAAGTCCTTCTTTCCTGAAGGAGACACATTGAGAGCCTAAAAGCATGTCAAGGTTTTTCGACCTTGAGTGAATTTCAAAACAAGCTCTTGAGACTCATTGAGCTTTCTTTTCGGTGCTCGTTTTCTCTTGTGAGTGACTCAAACTCAATCTCATTAGCTTGAGTACTGGTCTTGAGTTCTTTCAGAGTTAGTCTCGGTTTTTCCAATTCATTTTTCAAACCATTGCTCTCGAAGTGAGAGACTCAACTTGTTCTTTGAGCCGAGAAGAATCGGAATTGGACCTTTATTCCAAAGTATAAATATATTTAGCTAAATCAACTTTGGAGAACTTGAGAAAGTATTCAATTACCTCCTGAGGACTTGTCTCCTCAATGTCCGAGTTATCGAGTCGACTCGGATTCAACTTACGAGTCCGTTAGTGCCATCAAACACTTTGAGTCATCGGAATCTTCATCTTCTTCGAGATGAGTCCTCATCACTCTATGTGGCCATCATAGCCTTCTTCTTCTTTCTGTCTCTCTTTCTCCTTGGACAATCTTTTACTTGTGTGATCTTTGCTGCCACATTCAAAACAACTAGAGTTCTTAGTTAAAGATAACTTTGAAGGGGAGGAGTATTTACCTTTTCTGTCCTTCTAATCTTTCTTGTAGAACTCTTCCTTTGGCCTCTTCTCCCGTTTCTTGTGCCTCATCATTCTTTTGAAGCCTCAAGCAATGAGCGCCATAGGATCTTCTTCCGAGTCCGAGGAACTCATACTTTCTTTTCTACTTTACGAGGCTTTCAACACAATGTTCTTTTTGGTGCTGACGTCGGTATCCTCTTCTTCCAGGTGAATTTCATGGGTAAGCGGCTTCCTAATCGGTTCATCCGGCTTTAGTTGAGAGAGGTTCCGAGCTTCCTCAATGGCTATCACCTTGGGACCCCATCTTCTCTTTGGTAGATTTCTTAGAATTTTTACTGCACATTTCTTCATGGGAAATCTTTCTACCTAGAGATTTGAGATTGTTTGTAGTCTCGGTGAAGCATATAAACATCCGAGTGATGTTCTCTTCGGCTCTATCTTAAACGGCTCATATTTGTGAAGATAGTGACTTATATTTGCCTTTTCACTTGGCTTGTACCTTCATATGTGTTTACAAGAGTGTCCCACACATCTTTAGCGTGTCACGAGCTAACACTCTATTGTATTCTTCCGAGCTGATAGCACACATCGGAATGTTCATCGCTTTGAAGTTCTTTACGAACTTTTCGACTCCTCATTGGTGTACTCGAACTTTTCTTTAGGCACGAGATCTTGTACCTTCTATCTTCATTGAAATGTAATTGCCTTCTTGGATGATGTTCCAAACATCTTCATCGTTGTCCAATAGAAAACATTCCATTAGCTTCTTCCGAGTGCACGAAATTTGATCCTTTGAACTTTGGTGGTGCGGTGGAAGATCTTCCTTCATCGAACTCTCCAATGTTCACGAGCCATCTGATCTTTAGACCTTTGGACTGTTAAATCCTTTTTGAAAGGTTTGGCTCTAATACCAATTGAAGGTTTGTTCTTAGAGAGTCTTAGTCACCCTAGAGGGGGTGAATAGGGTGATGAGAAAATTTTAACAAACTTAAAAACTTTAAGCATGAAAAGAATGAACAAGAGAATCTGCGTTTAGATTGGACTCGGAAAAGTGTATACTCGGAGATACGTGAAAACCCTCCTACGGCAGAAAACCAAGGACAGTGCTAATCCAAGCACCAAGTCAAATCCACTATTTTGAATCCTCAAAATACAACGGACTTACTCAACCAGAATTGCTCCCTTAGACAATTCCTTATAAGGTTTTCCTAGACTCGAAGTTCCCTTATCCGATCTAGTACTTCCTAACTGAGGTAACCTTTACAGCTAGGGATAAGCTGAGCTGAGTTAACCCTTACAGCTCAGTCAAGGGACCTTACTCAGAAAGTAAGAAAAGTATGTCACTGATTACAAGACTTTACAACTCGAGAAAAGTATTAAGTACAAACTTGGAGTTGTAAGAAGAAGATTGAATAAGTATTGTACTAAGAGATATAGTTTCAGCAATGTGTTCAGCAATCTTCAAGTCTAGTGAAGTGGCTTTTATTTATAAATGACCAAGCAGAGTGACTATTGTGTCTGGTTTCCGAATAGAAGTCTTTCATGGCCGTTGTAACGGCTCTTACGAGTCGCTCAAAAGGATCTGTTGGGATGTGAACTCGTGCAGCGGCTCTTGGCTAGTAAAGGTGCTCCAGTCAACTCGTGATGTCTAAAAAGCAAGGTGGAAACGACCTTTGAGCTTAGCTTTGAACTTTTCCAATTTTGGAAATAGACAACCCTAACACAGACATCTAAGCCTTGTCTACTGGTGATTGACGACTTGAAGCCGGTTACTTTT
This sequence comes from Talinum fruticosum, assembly GCA_021018815.1. Lineage (NCBI taxonomy): Eukaryota > Viridiplantae > Streptophyta > Magnoliopsida > Caryophyllales > Talinaceae > Talinum > Talinum fruticosum. The sequence continues at coordinate 965,792 of JAITYX010000003.1, read as the reverse complement.
GTAATTCAAAAATGAGATAACCTCATTTGGATAACCTACAAAAGAAAACCACTTTGGTTCTCAAAGTATAAAATACTTTGGTCCAAGATTAGGCACGAGATAATAATTTAATTAAGATAATTAAGTGCATAATTATCTTAAACCTAAAAGAGTGGAATTTTCTAAGTATAATATTCATTATACTCAAATTCCATCGAGTCGATACTAAGAAAGATCAAGTTAAAGAGTGAAAACATCAGAGTATAAAGACTTGATCTAGCCAAATAATTCACAAACAAACAATACTCGACTTAAAGAGAGGAATTAACACTGTAATTCACTTTGCATTGATATATGTAGTCGAAATCGGATAAAAGTGTTAGATAGATTATTTGAACATGTGATAAATCTAAGTGCTTGTTTGAGTGAGTTAGAAACACTAATGCGGAAGATATACAAGAATATGCTTTACGAGTCGATCGAAACGAATGAAAACTTATATGGGAGTTTCCATAGCACTCGGAATGACTTGTAATCAAAACTTAGGAGGGATGAGGTTTGTACCTGAGTCTTCATGTGGTAATCAGAATAATTTAGATTTAGAGTATGAGTCTTCATTGGTTATGCTAATTGCACTTTGATTGTCGCATTTGACAGGTGTTGCTAAGAATCTCCATCCTAGATCCTTCCAATGGTTCTTGATCCACAGCAACTTAGCACAACATGCTCCTACTACTATATATTCAATCTCAATTGTTGATATGGCGACTAAATTCTACTTCTTTGAGTGCCAAGAGATCGGTGAATATCCAAGGAATTGGCATACTCTTGATGTACTCTTCCTTTCAACCTTATATCCAGACATATTCGAGCATCCGAGTACCTACTAAGGTTAAGACCTGAGTCTTTGGAATACCAAAGACCTAATGACTGATTTACTATAAGAGATCTAAAAATTCTCTTCATCATAGTGAGGTAAGACGCTTTTGGAACAACTTCAAATCATGTAGAAATATAGACACTAAATAGCATATCTAGCCTGTTAGAAGTTAGGTAGAGTAGATGTCTAATCATACGTCCGTAGATTTTCCGATCTACTAACTTACCCTTCTCGTCCGAGTCTAGTTTTGTGTTGCTTCTCGAGAGGAGTTATTGCTAGATTAACATCTTAAAGTTTGTACTTCTTGAGTAACTCCTTCACATACTGATTAAGGAACATAAATTCCAACCTTCTCATGTTTGATTCGTAGTCCAAGGAAGAAATTTAGTTCTCCCATCATATTCATTTGAAATTCCTCCCTCATTCACTCGGAAAATTCTTGGTAAAAATTTCATTAGAAGCACTGAAAATCATATCATCAACGTAGATTTGAATGGTAAGAAAATCTTCTCCCTTGGTTTTTGTAATAAGGTTTTGTTAATCAAACCTCTTTTAAATTCATTCTCAACCAAGAAACTTCTCAATATTTCATACCAAGCTCTAAGAGTTTGTTTCAAACCATAAAGAGTTTTTGTAATTTAAAAATGTGGTTTGAAAAAGATTATTTTCAAATCCAGGGGTTGCTCAAAATAAACTTCTTAAATATAACCATTAAGAAATGCACGCTTCACATCCATTTGATTAAGTTTCACGTTCGGGCTAGATGCAAATGCAAGTCAGATTCTAATGGCTTCAATCCTAATAAATGGGGCAAAGGTTTCACGCACAATCAATACCCTCTTACGGATTGTACCCTTAGGAAACTAGTCCGGCCTTATTGTTGACTACCATACCCTCCTCATCTAGTTTGTTCCTATAACTGGGTAGTTAGTTGGTCGGTTGGTCAAGGTCCAAACTTGGTTTCTCTCAAACTTTAATAGTTCTTCTTGCATGGTCTCTACTCATTCGGGCGTAAGACTTCTATTACATTTTTAGGTTCAATCATTAAGATAAATGCAGAAAATGTAGAAAGATTTTGTAAAGAAAAATGAGTTTGTACACCTAAGTTAATGTATGAAAGGATGTTACGAAGAGGATGACTAGAAATATACTTAAAAGCTTTACCCGACCTTCGATTTACCGAGGTTTAAGATTTGAACGTTTGCTTCCTTATTTGGTTGAGTCTCGATCTCTTTATGAGTTGTTGTAGTCTAAGTTGAGTCTAACACTTGGGTCGGTTAATTCCTTACTTCTTTTGTTTTCCAACACTCGAGCTCGGCTTTAACTAGATCATCATCATCATCTTTGCTCGGTCTAAAATCCGAGAAGGTATACTCACTTATCTTGCCATTATCAATCTCATTAAACATAACATGGATAATTTCTTTCACTTTGTTAGTCCTGTTATTGAAAACATGATAAGATTTGCTATGAATTGCATAACCAAGAAATATACCTTCATCCGATATATCATCAAATTTGGTTCCTTACCATTGTTGTGTACAAAGAATTTACACCGAAAAGGTTTGAAATAGGAGGTTTCTTCCCTTTGTAGAGCTCGTAGGGTGTTTTCTTCGAGGATTGGGCGAATAAGCTACCGGTTAAGTGTATAATTGGCGGTGTTCACTACCTAAGCCCAGAATCAATCATCATTGTCCTACCAATTTCTTCAAGAGTTTCATTCTTTCTTTCCACCAATACATTTTGTTGGGGCGTTCTTAGTGCGAAGAAGTTATGGAAGATCCCATATTTATCACAAAAATATGCAAACTCATAGCAGTCTAACTCCCTTCCATGGTTAGTTCTAACCCTTACAATCTGAGTCCTAGATTCTACTTGAATTTGTCTGCAAACTCTAACGAACTCTTTGAATGCTTCCTTTTTGTTCTTTAGAAAACACACCCTGGTAAATATTAAATAATCATCAATAATGAAGGTTTGCTCGGGAGAGTCCGAGTCACCCTAGAGGGGGTGAATAGGGTGATGGTGGATTTTCGATAAAAATCAAACTCTTTTGCCGGAGTAGAGGCGAGAAATAGATTATGAGTCGTAAAGCGAGTCGGAAAAGTATGAACTCGAAATGCAATAAAGAGTAGTGAAGCGGATTAAGCTGAAGCTTTGAGACAGTCCGAGTCTAGAATGAGCTCGGAAAGTAAAGGCACGGGAATTACATGGAAACCCTCCTGGGCGGAAAACCACGGACCGTGCTAGTCCAAATCCACTATTTTGAGTCCACAAAATACGGTAGACTGACCGAACCCAAGTTGCTCCCTTAAACAACACTTTACAAGTTTTCCTAGACTCATAAATTCCCTTATCCGATCTAGTACTTCCCAGCTGAGATAACCCTCACAGCTAGGGACAACTAAGCTGAGTTAACCTTTACAGACTTAGTCAATGGACCTTACTCAAAAAGTAAGAAAATGTTTGTAACTAACTACAAGACCTTACAACTCGAAAGTAATGAATTACAGAGTGGGAGTTGTAAGTAGAAGATTGAGAATGAATACAATGACTTTGCTCAAGTACGTGTATTAACAATAGGTTCGGCAATCTTCAAGTCTTGAAAGTTGGCTTCTATTTATAGATGACCAGGCAAAGTAGCCGTTATCTCCTTCGCTAACCGAGAGTCCTTTGCGACCGTTGATAAGAGCTTTCGAGTCACTCGAAAGTATCCGTTGTGATATGAATGTTGGGCAATGGTTTAACTCTCTTGGAAGTCCCAAAACCACTGGCGGTGTCTTGAAGGATAAGGTGGAAACCATCGTTAAGATTGGCATTTCAGCTTTTCCAGATTTGGAAATAGACAGCTCCGACACAATCTTCCGGGACTGGGACTGGGACCGGGACGAGAGAAGAGGAAAAGCCATGTCTCGCTGGTGATTTGACGTTTTGAAGCCGGTTACTTTTGTAATTCAAAAAGTGTGTCGGCGTTTGAATCACCTACAAAAGTAAATCAATTTTGGTTCTCAAAGTATAAAATACTTTGGTCCACGATTAGACACGAGATAATAAAATAATTAGGATAATTAGGCAACTAATTATCCGAGTCGAAAAGTGAGTGGAATTTTCGAGTCTAATATCCATGAAACTCATAATTCCATCAAAGTTAGTCTAAGTGAAAAATCAAGTTACATAAAGAATATTAGAGTGAAATAAGTTGATATAGACTAAGCACGATTTAGACTAGAATCACCGACTCCAACAAAGTAGAACTTAAAACATGAAGTCGGACTCGAGTGAGATTAAAGCGAAATGCTAGTCAATTCGAGCATGCGATATATCTAAGTGATGAGGGACTCGGAGCGAGTAAGATATGTATATCTGTTTTCCGAGTCATTCGGAGACAAGCAAGAATACGTGAAGTAAATGCTATATCGCTTAGAAAACATACTATATCACTCAGAAAAGTTTCTAATAATGTTGAGAATGCCTTGGAATCAAAACTCTATACTTAAGGGATTCCTATACCTGATTCCTTCGATACAACTCAGAAATGTGTTGAGCGAGTGTCTAAGTCTTCAAATAATAACAAGAACATATGATTAACCTCTTAAGCTTTTTACAGGAAGTTCTCCACACGATTCCATATGAATAAGTTCAAGCACCTATGAGGTGGGAATAGTTTTAAGTTGTTTGAATGAGGATCTAACTTGTTTTCCTTTTGTATATGCATCACGTATTTTATCTTTTTAAGTGCACATTTAGGGTATCCTCGGACTAATCCTTGTGATGACAATTTCTTAATTGTATGCGTGCTAATATGACCTAATCTACGATGCCATGTGCAAGAATCATCATTAACTATTGCTTTTAAACAAGATAAATTCTAAGTTAAATCACTAAGGGCGATACCGTAAGCGTTACCTAACCTTAGACTTGAGAGCTTTGTTATATTTGTGGTTGCATCAGATATGAAACTATTTCTCCGAGTGAATCTCAGCTCTTGTCTTTTGTCCGAAAGTTAGGATATACTCATAAGATTGTAATTGAGTCCTTTGACAAGATAAACTAGCTTGAGTGAGTTGTCACCATGGCCAACTACCTTACAATCATTCCTTTGCTATTGTCCCCAAATGTGACTTTGCTTGTCATCCATCTTTTCTAGCCTAGAAAAGAGTCTTGAGTTTCCCATCACATGTCGGGACACAATCAAGGCACCGGTGATCCTTCTTCTTGGCTTGCGGTGCTTGCAAAAAAAAAAAAAAAACACACACTAACCCTTCTCAATTCCTCTTACAAACTTAGTAATTGTCCTTATTGAGGTCAATTTTGGAGGAAGGGCACTCTTGGGAACCTATATTTGAATAATTTTAGGCTTGGTTAGAATCTCGGGTTTTTCTTTAATAGCTCATTTTCGGTTCCGAGGCATTCAAACTTAGTCTCATTATCCCGTGCACTTGGTTTAAAGTATCTTTAAGCTGAGCCTCGGTTTTTCTAAATCGGTTTTAAAACTTTGTTCTCATATTCAAAAGACTCAAATTTTTCTTCAAATAATAACAAATTGGAATTGGAATTTTCCTCTAAGTATAAATATACTTAGCAAATCATGCTTAGAAAATTTGAGGAAATAGTCAATTACCTCTTGAGGGCTTGTTCCTTCATAATCGGATGTTTTTATTCTAACTCGTATTCTGTTTGGAAGTCTGTTATCACCATTATACACTAGGACTCATCCTCATTGTAATCATCGTCATCCGGCTCATCCGAAGACTCGGGTATGAACTAACCCCTTTTTTTATTTTGATTTCAAATCATTCATCCAAAACTTAGGAACATTCACTCATGCTTTGGATTCTTGATGTATATTGACTAAAAGATGATAGACCTAAGACTTTGTATCTAAGTGTTTATCTCCGAAATTCTAAGCACTCAATTCTGCTCGGAAAAGTAGAAACCGACTCGATCAACCAAACTAAGCACTAAGCTGCGTCACTTAGTTTTGGAAACTTACCTACTCAGTATGGCTCAAACTAAAAGTTTTCCTAAATATTTTCACAGTTTTAAGCCATCTTTTTAACTAGCTTACCTCATAATTTAAATGAGAATTACTAGTGTTCATTCTAAATTGGCGGATTTATTAAGTTGAATTTAATTGCTTTGGCAAACATTGGAATATGTCTAATTAACTCTTTAGACCTAACTCTACCTTATTTATTCTTTGAGTTTAGACATGGATGGAATTCGAACATATTGAATATAGGACTTGAAAAATTCCATTTTAATAGATTAAGGAATTTTAGTCATTAAATGATTTATATAGACTAATCCTTATCTAAACTTGGACAAAGTATTTTTATACTCGAGTACTATTTGTAATGTGTTTTGCGAGTTTATTAAAGTTGAATAATCTCAGCTTAAAGCAAAAACAATGGCTTCATTACCGTTCGAAGACAGCAGACAGAAAAGCCGGTTATTTCGGGCTGAATCATACAATACTTGTCGGACGTTTTTGTTTCCATTTGTGGTAACTTCGATATTTTTTAGTTTAACAATTGTTTCTACGTTATTTCTCAAGTACGAGTAAGTTGGAAAGACTGCTTTTGGAGGCTAGAACCTATGCTCAATGACTACATATTCAAGGTTCTATTTCGAGGACTCGGACTATCCCACGTAACGGCTAGGCTGATCTAGAAGCTCCAGCTCAAGGCACAACAACTTTCTTTATTACTGCCTATAAATAGAAGCCTTGATTGAAGACTTACAAGCTTACTGGAACTAAGAACTCAACTCTCATATGCTTTCTTCTAGCATACAACTCTTGTTAATTTAATCTCAACTTTCTAAGTTGTAACATCTTGTAGAGAAAAGTCATGTAATCTCTACTCTTTTCTCAAACACTTTTCTAGTTTATCCCTTGATTGAGTTGTAAGGGTTAACTCAATTCAATTGTCTCAAACTATAAAGGTAACTTAATTTGGAAGTACTAGGGCGGATGAGGTAATTTCTCCGCCTTGGAAAATTTGTACTCGAATTGTCTCAAGGAGTACTTTGGGTAGTCAATTCATTGAATTTGTCGATTCAAATAGTGAATTTGACTTAGTGCTTGAATTAGCATTTACCAACTAGGGTTTCCACATAAAATCTTTGTTTATCTTTGTCCGAGTCAATTTAGACTGAGTTTACTAAGACTGGCAAGAACATCGCATAGATGCACGTACAGCTTATCGAGATTGTGAACAATTTTAAGTTACTTGGAAAGAATATTTCGAATGAAGAAGTGCTTAGAAAGATTTTAAAGAGTCTTCTAAAAAGAGATGGGGTCCGAAGGTTACGGCTATGGAGGACGCCTAAGACCTCAACAAGCTCAATCCAAATGAACTTATTAGGAAACTTTTCACCCATGAGTTACACCTCGAGGAAGAGGAATTTGAGGTAAGGATAAAAAGAACATTACTCAAAATGCCTCGGAAGAAGCTGTACCTAGTCCGAGCTCCTCGGACTCGGAAGAAGATCCCATGGCACTTCGACCGGAGGCTTCAAGCGCTTGATGAAATACAAGAATGGCGGAAGAAGCCCAAGCATGAGATATACAAGAAAGAGAAAAAGGTAAATTCTCATCCCCTTCAAATTCCTCTTTCATTAAAAATTATAGTTGCTTTAAGTGTGGAAGGAAGCAACATATAGTGAAGGATTGCCCAAAGATAAAGAATGACTACAAGAAAAAGAAGGCAATGGTACAACCTAGAGTGAAGATCAGTCACATGATTATGAAGGCACTAAGGATAACTCAAAGTGTCTAATGACAATAATTGGCTCACAAGCGGAGCCTTAGTTAGAGATAGACACATCTAACACCGAGGAAACTAATCCTCATGAGATAATCAACTATTTCCTTAAGTTTTCAAAGCAAGACTTAGCTAAATATATTTTTACTTTATAGAAAAAGTCTAATTCGATTCTTCTTTATTTGAACAAAAACTTGAGTCTCTCAAATCCGAGAAGAAAATTTCAAAGGTTGATTTAGAAAAAGTGAGACTTAGCTTGAACATACTTCAAACTAGCTCACAAGATAATGAGACTAAGTCCGAGTGCCTTAGAATTGAGAATGAGCAATTGAAGAAAAAGCTTACCGAGTCTCAAAAACCTTATTTTGAAGGTCAAAAAACCTTGATTTTCTTCTTGGTTCTCAATGTGTTTCTTTTAGAAAGAGGGACTTGTTCTCAACTCTTAAAACGAGGATAACTCCTACAAGAGTCTTTTCAGAAATGATTCAAGAAAAAGTCATTTTTGAAAAGTTGAGCACGGTCCCATGCTTCCAATGAGGAAAGGGATTGAGCCCAGAAAGATTTATCAAAAGAAGTCTCCTTAGACATTTAACAAAAAGAAAGTTTTTCACAAAAAGGAGATTCGGTTCCCAAACAAGAAGAGTCAAAATCGGACCAAACCCAAAATTATTCAAATCTAGGTTCCCAAAAGTGTCCTTCCTCCAAATCAACCTTAGTAGAACAGTTGCTAGGTTTGTAAGAGGAAGTGACAAGGGTTCGTGTGTTTGTATTTTGCAAGTACCTCAAGCTCCAAAGAAAGACCACTGGTATCTCGATAGTGGATGTTCCAAACATATGTTAGGAAACTCAAGACTCTTTTCCGAGTTAGAAAAGATGGATGGAGGGAAAGTAACATTTAGAGATAATAGTAAGGGGAAGATTGTTGGAATTAGTAGAGTTGGTTATGGTGACAACTCAGTCAGCCCAGATATATATTGTCGAAGGCCTCAAATACAATCTTCTCAAGCATCTCCTAATTGTGTGACAGAGGACAAGTGGTAAGATTCACTCAAACCAATTGCTTTATATCGTATGTAACTTCAATGGAGATAATGCTCTCAATTAAGAGGTCCAGTAACACTTACATTATCCCTCTTAGTGATTCACCTCAGAATTTGTCAAGTTTAAAAGCTTACGTTAATGATTAATCATTGACATGGCATCATAGTTTAAGGTATATTAGCATGCATACCATTAAGAAACTTTCTTCGAATGTTTAGTCCGAGGATTTCCTAAATGTTCTTTTAACATTGATAAAATTTGTGATGCATGTACAAATGGGAAAAAGTTAGATCTTCATTCAAACCACTTAAAACTCTTTCCACCTTAAAAGTGCTTGAATTGATTCATATGGACTTATGCAGGGAAATTCATGTAAAAAGCTTCAGAGGTAAATCTTATGTACTTGTGATTATTTATGATTTTTTAAGATTTACCTGGGTATAGTTTTTGAAAAATAAGAATGAAGCTTTCAAGGAGTTCACCAGAGTCCGCAGATAAATTCAAGTAGAATGTGAGACAGATTGTGAGAATCAAAGCTAACCATGGAAGGGAGTTCGACTACTCAAAATTTGCTAACTTCGTGACAAATATGGTATCTTCCACAACTTCCCTACACCCAGAATGCCTCAACAAAATGGAATTGTTGAAAGAAAGAATATAACTCTTGAAGAAATAGGAAGGACTATGATGATTGAAAATAATCTTCCTTATGATTTTTGGGCTAAGTCAATTAACACGGTAAACTACACATTGAATAGATGCCTTATTCGCCCAATACTAAAGAAAACACCCTATGAGCTATGCAAAGGAAAGAAGCCCAACATCTCATACTTCAAGCCCTTTTAACTGTGAGTTCTTTGTACACAACAATGATAAGGATCACTTAAGTAAGTTTGATGCTAGGACAAACAAAGGTATATTCCTTGGTTATTCTTTATATAGCAAAGCTTATCGCATTTTCAATAAAAGGACTAACAAAGTAGAAGAAATTATCAATTTTATCTTTGATGAGGTTGACAATGGTAGGTTAAGCAAATCTACCTTCTCAAACCTCGGACCCAGCAGAAATGACAATGAAATAGTTGAAACTAGCTCGGAATGTTGGAAAACACAAGAACTAAGGCAAGCAACCGACCTAGTTCGGGACTCGACTGCAGACAACCGAAGCTTAGGAAGTGAATGAGACTCAACTAGTTGAAGAAGCTAGCATTTAACCCTCAAACTTTGTAAATCAAAGGTCAAGTAAAGTTCTCAAATATGCTTCTAGTAATCTACCTGAAAACATCATCTCGGATATCAACTTAGGTTTGCAAACTCACTGTTCTTTGCATAATCTATGTGTATTTTCCGCATTCATTTTAGTATTTGAACCTAAAATGTAATAAAAGCCCTACTTGAACCTCAACGGATTGAGGCCATACAAGAAGAACTATCACAATTTGAAAGAAACCAAGTTTGGACCTTAACCAAATGAACAACTAACCACCCAGTTAATAGGAACTAAGTGGGTTTTCAAGAAAACACTTGATGAGGAGGGGTTGGCAGTAAGAAATAAGGCTAGACTTGTAGTCTAAGGGTATAACCAAGAACAAGGAATTGAATGTGGGGAATCCTTTGTACCATTTGCTAGGATTGAAGCAATTAGAATTCTACTTGCATATGCATCTAGCATGAACCATAACCTCTATCAAATGGATGTTAAGTGTGCATTTTTAAATGATTACATTCAAAAAGAAGTTTATATAAACTAACCCCCTTGATTTAAAAATCCTAATTTTCCAAACCATGTTTTTAAATTGAAAAAGGCTCTTTGTGGTTTCAAACAAGCTCCTAGAGCTTGGTACGAAAGATTACGTAGTTTCTTAATTTAAAATGGATTTAAAAGAGGCTTGATTGAAAAAAAAAACCCTTATTTACTAAAACCAAGGGGAAAGATTTTCTTATCATTCAAATTAATGTGGATGGTATTATCTTTGGTGCTACTAATGAAATTCCCTGTCAAGAATTTTTGAGTTAATGAGATAGGAATTCCAAAAATGAACATGATGGGAGAATTGAATTTCTTTCTTGGATTGCAAATCAAACAAGAGAAAGATTGGATTTATGTTCACCAATCTAAGTATATATGTCAAGAAGTTACTTAAGAAGTACTAGCTTCAAGATGCTAAACCAGCAGACAACTCATACGAGAAGCAATACCAAAATGGACGAAGATGAGAAGAGTAAGTCAATAGATCAGAAAATCTAGATAGGTATGATTGGATCTCTACTATACTTAACATCAAGAAGGCTAAATATAATGTTTAGTATCTGCCTTTGTGTAAGATTTCAAGATAATCCAAAAGAATCTCATCTCATTATAGTTAAAAGAATTTTATATATCTTGTAGGGACTCGGACACTTGGTTTCTAGTACTCAAAAGACTCAAATCTAACTCTCGGTGGTTGCTCAAACTCTAACTGTATTGGGTACAAGGTTGATAGGAAGAGTACTTCGGAGCATGTCAATTTCTCGATCAACTCATCTCCTAAAGAAGCAAAACTCAATAGCCTTATCGACACTCGAGGCTATGTATATTGCAGCAGGAGCTTGATGTGCTCGGTTATTATGGATCAAGCAACATTTAAGAGATTTGGGACTCGACCTTCTCAGCAATTCGTATCAAGTGTGACAACCAAAGTGCAATCAGCATCACTAAGAACCCAGCTTTAGCACTCAAAGACTCGGTTCAAGCACTCAAAGACTAAGCACATTAAGCTCATATATTGCTTTCCGAGAGATAATTTTGAAAAACATTATATAAAGTTAGAATATATTCCTACTGAGCTTCAATTGGCCAAGATTTTCACTAAACCACTTGGTGAAGATCAATTTTTCTTGATAAGAAATGAGCTTGGTATGTTAAATTCTTGACTACATGTTTAGTTACATGAGTTATTACGTGTTTATCTTGTTTAAGCATGTTTTCATTTAGAGAAATCTGATTGACTAGAAGTTCAATTGAAAATTCATGAAACCGAGTCGTACTTGTTAGTTATCCGAGTTGTTTCGAGCACTCGGACGGCTATATGAGTTAAAGTTAGTTAAAATAAATCAACGTTTAAATATCTCGAGGTCATCTCTACTTAATGGCTGGAAAACTAGTCGTTAGGACGCCGAGTCAAGAAACCGCTGGAATCTAGCCATTGGGAATCACTGTTAGACTATTTCGGAAGCCAATTTTACTTTTATATCGGTGAAGAGAATTTTCCCTATAAACATTCTTCACTTTCATTCATTCCATAACTTATCTATTTCACTCTCACTCACTCGGAACTCTAAACTCAATTTTCACTCTTACTCGATTTGCTTTTCACACGTGTTCTCGGACTCAAGTTCTCACTCTTTCCCTCTTTTCGATCTCTGTTTCTTCCGGTTCTACTCCTACTTCTTTCATTTTCTTTCTCTCTCACTCACTAAGCCAAACATGACTACGAGATTTTTTAGGTTGAGGTTACATCGAGTACAAAAAAAAGCCAAGACCTCTTCTAAACTCGCACCCTTAACTTCTAAGCTCGAGGATCCTCATAAGGAGGCTTCATAAACCAAAGTCAGCTTCTTCTCTTAAATTAGAAGAATCAAAGACCCCTTTAGTCTCCCAAGCACTACTACTTGGAGGACAAATTCTTCTTATCTATCAAAATCTCGTGGGTTAAGAATCTCAAGAAAACCCACTTTCTTGAACTTCTCTACTTCGTGACTATGTCTACCCGGACATAGTTATTGATTTCTAGCAAAACTTGTCTACCTCATATAACACTCTTGTCGCTTTAGTTTAGGGCATAAAGATTCTCATTAATCTTGCCCTTCTACATAGGATTTTCAACGGTGAAAGCATGTTCCTCAAGTGCAACACTCAAAAATTCTCTCGGCATAGCCGATGACTTCTATTCTAAATACGCTAGAGTTAAGCCCAAAGTTCGAAAGAACTTTTCTATCAGTCAATTCAAGGTTAAACCCAAACTTCTCTGTTTCTTTCTTATGAGAACTATGTTCTCACTCTATCTTTCCAAAGAGAACCGAAACAACAAGGTTCTCAACCTAATCTACATCATGGAAAATAGTAATGATGTCGATCTCTTTCTATTCATCATTGAACAAATTTCTTCTGTCCCCATGGACACAAAGAACCTCTCTCTTCCCTTCGAGTACTACTTTCTCGAGTTTTTGCTCATTTCAAACTTGAGCTCCCCAAAGACAAATTTCGACTCATGTCGTCTCTATTGGTATAGTGGAACTACTATGTATAAGCTACCACAAAATTGAGCCTTGAATCTGGAATTATTCTTCCTCCCACTTCATATATACTTCTTCTTACCCCTGGCCCTTATACATCTCAGCCAGGACTATCTCGCTCGGTCGTTTGAGCACTTGGCTTCTCATTTTGTTTCCTTGGCTAAAGAGTTCAAAGATACTCTTACAACCTTCGAGCATTTCGTTCCTCTTTTGACCCAAATGCAAGCCATGGCTTAGAAGCAGATTGATCGAGTAAGACTCGATTAATAATCTCCAGGAAGTGCTCAAGAAACAAAACACTATGATTCAGCACCTCTTCAAGTTTAACGTAGCCAGCAGCAATAGAAGAAGAAGCATCTAAGGAAGAGTCTTCCTCAAAAGAGAATCCTCATCCGGAGAGACAAAAACTAAAGATGAAGAAACTCCTTTAGAAGAGGTTAGTGTATATGAAAAACCACCTCCACCTCCCTCTCCACAGCCTACATAGCTAGCTCATGCTGAAGGATCAAAAATTAGAAAAGAAGGATTAGACATCATAAACGAAGGATCACCTCGACTAGTTCGCGCAAACGAATTCAAACATCCAAGCAAGCACCCTTTTCTTAGCTAACTCATACACCTCCCTCTTAGATTCATTTTTTTCTTCTCTCTCATTTTTAGTCCAACAATTTTTTTCTTCTTTCTCTATGTATTTTTGATGAAATACATTGAGGGAGAAAAAGAGCGAGTTCAATACTTTAAAGGGAGCAATATTTTTTTTCGTATCCATTCGTGCTACTTAATGAAATGTTTTTGTTTTGATACATCTTTATTTTTTATACTCGATACACTTATATAATTTTGCTCGATACTTCGCATCCCGGATATTCAATATTTGTTCTAAGACTCATAATTATTTGACTCGATTATATAGATTTTTCTAAGCTCTAATATAATTTTCTATGAGTTTATCTGCTTTGAAATTGTTGACACATCTAACTTTTTGAATCTCTCTAAGTTTTGAATGTTGTTCATCAAAATGGGAAGATTGAAGACTCGGTATAAACTAACCCCTTATCTAATTATGATTTCAAGTCATTCATCCAAAACTTAGGAACGTTCACGTATGCTTTGGATTCTTGATGTATATTAACTAAAAGATAACTAACCTAAGCCTTTATATCTAAGTGTTTATGTAAGACTCGTAATTTTGGGTTAGGTAGTTATATGAGTTAAGTTAATTATTTGGCCCTAGTTAGTTAAAGTAGGTCGAATGAGCAAGATATCTACATGGTTAAATGGGAAATATAACGTGAAAGGTTTGTTGTATCATTGGTAGAATTAACTTTTCTAAATAATAATATTTGGGTCCATAATCGAGAATGTCAAATTTGATATTTTGCTTGAAGTGCATGTGTGTTCGGATGTGTTGGAAGGTATCTTTTAGGTGCATTTGGGAGCTATTTTGGAGGAGCAATTGATTTGAGAACTTTCTCTATTTCCATCTAAGTTCTTTCGACTAAACATAGGATACAATGGTTATGCGAGATCCATCTCGCGAGTTGCAATTTGAGAAACTTGTGAGAAAGGTCTAAAATAAGTCGAGCATGAGGCTAGAAGGAGCTAAGTGAATTACATTGAAGGTTATGTTTCCCACCATTTTGAGTTCCTTTGACTTAACTATCTCGCCAAGAAAGCGTTGATTGATGAATGTTGGAATCATGCGCTCCATCACTTTGATTTTATATGTGGCAATTCCTTGTGAGTAATCTAAACGTCGAAATCGTTTGGAAGTAGTTTCCTTGGATTCTTTATACGCCTTGGACATTGATAATAATCTTGTAGGCGGAGTACCTCGTTTATAAAGGAAGTTAGAAGTTGTTCTATCACTCCCATACTTCATTTGGAGTTCACTGTGTTATTAGTGCTCATTAGAGTGACTATAAGTTACTTGGGAGCGAGATACTTTTAGTTTTACATAAGGATCGTAGGTTTGAGCTAAACCCCCATAGAGGTGAAAGAACAACATGAGGACTCCCATTGTAGTTACCATGAGTTGTTTAAGGATCTTATTGTGCTAGATACCATCACATATAGTTTGTTTGCCTCTAAATTCTAACCTGGTTTTAATTGCAGCAATGAAATCTGTCTACTTCCTGTTTGTGATGTTACTTGCCTAGCATGTGTCTCATTCTTACCATTTTGACCCGTGATGCACCATAGAATCCCCGACTAACTAATTCGTTGACCCAGCCCATCCAACTAACTCGACCATAGCGTCCGCTTAGTTGTGGAGGATAAGGAGCTAGAGGGTGGTGTGAAATGTTTGAACCATATATGTGCCAAGTTAATGTGTTGATTGCGTAAACATTGGTGGAGACACTAGTATTTAATAAAAAAACAATTGGTGAGATCGTTCCAAGCCAACTATTTGCTCGTTTCTAGTACGATTTGCTCCTTGGAACCTTGTACTTAAGTGAGCGAGATGTACTTGAAATGATGGTAGAGAGGAGCTCTATGTATATATGCCTCGTATCTTGCTCGTTTCAGGGTACTACCCGCTTGTTCCGAATTTTGAGGACGAAATTCTTTTAAGGGGGAAGAAATGTAAAACCCATAATTTTGGGTTAGGTAGTTATATGAGTTAAGCTAATTATTTAGCCCTAATTAGTTAAAGTGGGTCGAATGACCAAGAGATCTACGTGGTTAGATGTTCGTAAATTTATTTGAGCGAATTATTATTAGTTCATGTAACTATTATTAGTGAAGCGAGTTAATTCCGTCCTCCTAATTTTCCGTCCATGCTAGCTAAATCAAAACCCGAGACCACTTATACTACGTATGTGGATTTAATTATTATGAGGGTTATAAAAAAAACCAAAGAAGATGAATGTGATAAGGAGATTAGTGTTAAAGGGAGTGTAGTGCTTGGCATCCCGTGGAAAAGCCACACACAAAAAAAAAACAGAAGATAGAAATTCATAAATAATACACGCAAGCGTAACAAAACAGCCAGGGCTCTCATTTAAATCTACATATTCGGAGAAAGAGTCCACAAATAAACATGATCGAGAAAATAATAATTGAAAAAATAGGTTAGAGAGGATCAATTCAATATGATTGATATACCGCAAAATGCATACCCAATTGAATAACTGGAAGGAGAAATAAATTTCAAATCAAATTGAGAGAAAGAGATAAAGAGTATGGGACCTTGCTTGTGACCAACGCTTTTTGACAGAGTGTGGCACAGAGCACACAAAATTCTCTCCAAGTGGCCTGCAATGACGTCATTTGCTTACCAAAATCAAAAACCCTAGGATCAATTGCATAAAGAAAATACAAATAAAACATATATAGCATTACTTCAACAGAGTTTGTTGAACTATACCTATAGTTATCGCCACTAAAATCACTAGTTGTACAAAGAGAATCTCAGCGACTTAGAGGGCTAAAGGGTCATGGAACATACGTGGATTTTCCTCTATGTCCTCTTCCATACACACTTATGTACTTAGGGACATCGATCATCGGAATCACTATCATTAGAATCGGGGCTCAAACCCGAGAAAGAGGTCACTACCCCGAACAGCCCAATAGGAAGCTACAATAGGTCACTACCCTCAGCCCAAAGAGACCTCAACTGTCTAAATTAATTGACAAATTTAGACCTTTTTCTATTTACTTGTAAAGAACAGATTATAAAGAGTTGTAAGTAAATGTGCAAAAAGTGGTAAAGAGGTGAAAGATATTATAAAATTAATTATAAAAAATTATAGGTAATAAGCCGTTATAAAAAAATTGTAAGGTTGTAAACTAAAGACAAATGAAACAGAACCGTAGCCTCGTAACTCAAATCGGGAGTGGAGATGACAGACGGATAGCATGTCCGTCATACATCTCATAGATCATAGATGGATAGGACGGAGAAGAGGGTATTATTTTCCAATGAAAATCATTATGAGAGAAAACCACGGAAAGGAAAGTGATTAATAAATTACCGGATAACCATGGTAACCCGAGCTACTTTAGTCAAGAACTTACAGCCATTTCTGTTAATTTCGAGGGAGGGAGAGAGAGAGAGAGAGAGAGAGAGGTATTGCAGGTGGGTAGGGAGCAAGAAGTGGGAGGGGCTGTTTATATATAAAGATAACATGGTGGTGGTGGATGGATGGATGCCAATGCCATCAATTGTCCGGTGTACATTGCTAAATTCAGGAGTCATCTTTATCATTACGTAGGCCAAGCAAAGCTTAGTGAAAACTATATTGAAGAATTCAATAAAATACATCATTATTCATAAACAAATATTCTCAATGTTGTTCTACCCGGAACACTCGCAATCGTGGGGAAACTAATATGGACAATAATCTCTTCAAAAGCTGATACTTTGTGGGTCAAATGGGTCAATGAAGTGTACTTAAAAGGTAAAAACTTATAGGAATATACAACTGCAGTAGGGTAAAGATGGTATTGGGTGAAATTGAATAAGATCAAGGAGAAATTTAGGAAAGGCTATATCCATGATAGATGACAACATACCCAAGATAGATCCTACACAATCAAATTAGGTTATCAATGGCTAAGAGGAGTTGGACCACCTATGTCTAAACATAAGTATATTGTCTAGTTACTCATGAATGACAAACTCACTACCGTAAGCGTGCTTTTATAATCTGGGAATGCAGATCGTTAACACATAATGCATTTTTTTTCTTCCATGAACAAGAGGACACCAAGCATTTGTTTTTCCAAGTGTCCTTTTTCTGTTAACACGATTCCGATCGGATAATTCCCCAAATTCAGAACCTATTTTGCTAATCTTGACCAAAGCTTAATCAACTAATAATTACAACGAGAAAGCGAGATACCTTTGCAACCCTATTTCATCTAAAATTTTAGTACAAACCCAGTTCACTAGTTTTCCCAAAGAATCAATGCATATAACTACAACCCAATTCAAACCCGGATACAAAAAGACACATAAATTTCAGTACAAACCCAGTTCACTAAGTTTCAAGTACAAACAGGGCAGAGAGAGAGAAAGAGAGAGAGAAGATGCATACTTGCTGCAGGTGATGGTGAACAAACGAGGACCGGAATAACGGCGAGGGCGACCGTAAGAAGAAGACAGCGATGGTGAATAAACTACGACCGAAGCGAGAGGGCGATAGAGACAACAATTGAAACGGAAATGGCAACGACAACTTCGACTTCTACCGCAACGGCAACAAGCAACGTCGACGTCGACGGAAATGAAATCGACGATGGCAACGACAAGTTCTTAGGGAATTTGGGGTTACCCACGATGAAAAATGTCGATCGATGAAGTCCTGTGTTAACTTCCTTTTTTAATTGTTTTTCAAATAAATTCATCAGCGGTTTTCCTTCTTTTTCTCCGGGGCCAATTTTTAGTCATGTGCCCCGCACATGATCCATGAATCTCGACCCTTTTATGGTCGATACATATTTCGACCACTAAAAGCGTCGAGATATTCAACTAAGTAAAAATAACGCGAAATTTGTTGTCGATGCTAAACAAAAGGGTCGACCATCAAGGGTCAAAATTGGCCTTGTTTTCTAATAGTGTTTAAAAATAGAAACTTCCACAAATAGAAAGTTTACAAAAATAGGAAGATCTCTCGGCCAGCGCTGGTCCTTCTTTTTCGTTCTAGCTAATCTAAATCAGGTTTGAACTCCCATACTAGAAGCTGAACCGAGACGGTCCCCAAGCCTACTACACGCAACATTTTACCTATTTTAACGGTCAAACATGACACACGCTACCGAACACTCGCACGACGAAGTTTGTGATTGATTATAGTTTCCAGGACTTTTAAGACGGTGTCGTTTTATCCAGGGCGAATCTCCGATTTTTGCCTTTATCATTTCCGATATTCCGGGCCAGGTTCAATCCCATTCCGGCGATCGAAGGTTCTATAAATAAGGGATTCCCCCTCCTCATTACACAACAATTCAATTAGAAAACTCCCTCCCCTATTTATGTTGAATTTGCTCACTCTCTCTTCTCTCAACTTTCTCTCACTTCCACTCTCAAAAACCCCTTTTAAACCTCTCTTGAAAAGGATTTTGTTTTCCCTTTTCTCTTGTCATCGCCTTACCATCACTCTATCGAAGTCGATTGTGATTCAAGCCTAGTAGGTGGGTCTACCCGAGGGCATCCCTCCACCACCCTAATTGTTTTTTGTATTTTATTTATTTTCAGCATTTATAGCTTTTCGCATTGTGGTTTGAAGTTGTATCATTTTATTTTTCCACCTCGCCCAACGTAATCTTTTATTTCTCACTTTCCTTTTTTGTTTTTCTTTCTTTTATTACTTTCTTTATTGCTTTCATTTAGTTGCTTTATCTCGTTGTTTTATATCATGTTTTGTTTGCCTTTAGTTTCCGTGTATTGCTTGTTGATTACTTGTTTTGTTTAATGTGATTTAAGCTCACATTTCAATTAGTAGAGGTAGTCTTTTGATAGGGCGGAATGAAGAGTATCCCTCTTTGTTTCATACCTTTACCCCTAAACACCGAATCATTGGTTTAAGATCGATGGAGTACTTTTTAAAATCTTTTCCGATTTTGAGTCCTTGTACCGAATTTAGAAAAGTATTTATTTTTTATTTTTGTTAGTTTTTATTTTCTAAAACCGGTCGGCGACTCATTTTTTAAATCTTTTTATCCTAAAATTGCATCTCAACATTTTTTTTACGTAAAATGGTAAAAAATAGGAAATGATCGACGACCTAGACCATCCGACCGAGATTGTCGAGGCGAGTCTAGGCTCGATGCTCAGCACCGGTCAGCACTTTTGGAGGGCAAGTTGCTTACTCGGCTTAGCTCCCGATCCAAGATGTGTAAATTGTCCGACCAATTAAGCTTTGCAACAATATTCCTATTTTACCTTTTCTATTTAGAAATACATCATGAGACTTCTAAAATGAATTTCAATAATAAAATAATATCTAAAATTGTAAATCAACCTTTCTTAAAAAATCTCTTTCAAAAACTTTATCATTCGCATGATAACACACCTCGCATGAAACCGACATTCATAAGCAAACTCGATCCGCTTCCCTATAAG
The DNA here is from genome assembly GCA_021018815.1 of Talinum fruticosum. Classification (NCBI taxonomy): domain Eukaryota; kingdom Viridiplantae; phylum Streptophyta; class Magnoliopsida; order Caryophyllales; family Talinaceae; genus Talinum; species Talinum fruticosum. Next base: position 945,778 of record JAITYX010000003.1, on the reverse strand, counting down.
GAAGAGTTGTGGCTCATATAGACCGCAAATATTTTTCTTCCGTTTTCATCGGTTTCTTGTATTTATTGGCTCGGAATTATAGCTATATAATTGTTTTTAGGGCTCCATTGATGAGTCTAGCAAGGCATACAGTTTGTAATAGCTAGAGAAAGAAAGTCCTTGTAAAGCTATCAAATTCTAGTGCATTATTCGTGGTTTTTTCGATTTTGACTTTTCCGCATTAAATTCTTTTGTCTTGTTAAATCTTTTCTTCTTGTTCTTTTATTATTATTTGTAAGAATAAACTCAATCCTAATACTACCATCATTGATTGAAGGAGCACCTCGATCACCCACTTCATATCTTTTACCCCCAAAAGGTTTATATGCTTTGCTTTACTCACTTACAATATATGCCATAAAGTACACACATGTAGGATTGGTAAAGATTGAAGGCCCATCTTTTCTAATCTCAATTAGTGATTTTTTTAACCAAGTACACGTATGTAGGATTACTGAATTTGTGTAATCAAACTTTGAGTTTATGTGGGGTGGGTTGGGCTTCTGTTTTCCAGATTTTGGTCTCCATGTCAGGTCCTCAGCATTTATCAATGGAAGAAATAAAAAGAGATGTTACATTCATCATATACATGAAGGAGAATAGGAAGAATATAGGAGTTCAGTTATTCACATAAAAAGTTGAAATTATCCGACACATGCTGCTCTCTGTCTATGTATATGGTGTTTGCATTTTATGCTTTGATATGTAAAATCTCAGTTAATGAGGGTCAACAAATCAGTGACACATTGTTGTCCCCCTAAACTGACGAAGCTCTTTAACGCCCCTCCCACATATGTCTCAACTGGCCAACTTCCCCTCCTCGTAACTTTCATGTTGTTGATTATCCTGTCCTATAAACAAAAAACCCAATAACCATAAAAGTAAAATTTTATAAAACAAAAATAGGACCAAAAAAACCCAATAACCATAAATTATAAAACAAAAATCCAATTCAAGAAAGAAAAACAAAGTTAACTTACAATCCAACAAAAAGAGTTCCCCCAAATTAGTGTGCTGATACTCGAAAATTCTATTGAGTGATATTTCCTACTCAATCAATAACACCAATTAAGTGAATATAATCACCCAACGCCAAATGAGATAACCATTAACACATAAAATCATTAAAACAACAACTCAATTTCAATACTCAGTTCATTGATTTAATGAACTAAGGGCTTGTTTGGTTGGATGTAATCAAAGTGGTAATGCAATAAAATTGGTAATGGTGATTACATTACCATGTTTGGTTACAACTTTGTAATGCAATCAAAATTACATTTTAATCACATTAACCTCTATTTATGCAATTACAATTACTTGAACATTTACTAAACAATCATGATTACATCCATCCTTGTGATCAAATTTTAACACACTTCCAACAATTCTCTCCCCCCCAATTGCATATCCATTTTCTCTCTCTTCCTTGGCAAGCAAAAAATTTACTTTAATTTTTTTTCTTATATTATCTTAATATATGATATAATCATTAAGTCATTAAGAGAAAATTTGAACTTTCATATTTTGGATTTAAAATTTAAGTATTCAATTAAAAATATAAAAGAAGCTTAAATTAAAATTTTTAGATCAATTTTTTTTTACTTGTTAACACTTATTTTTAATTCAATAAATATTTATCATAAATAAAATAATTTTAGTTTTTTTTATCCATGAAAAAAATTTAAAACTTAATTATATGGTAGAAGAGATTAAAAAAGCTCAAATATAAATTTAGAGTTTAAAATTTTGTTATATCTTCACTACGACAAACATTTATTACCACTAAAATAATCCAATTGATTTTTTTGCCAGAAAAAAATTTAAAATTATGAAATATGATATAAAAGATTAAAAAAATCTCAAATATGATTTTGAATTTAAAATATTTTCGTGTGGATAACATTTATCTTTATTACTATATTTATTGTTATTAGAATAATATAGTTTATATTTGCAATAAAATTTGATTATTTGATAGAAAATATTTTTAAAAGCTCAAAACTAAATATGTAACTCAAATTTTTATTTAGATAGCATTTATCTCCATTACAATAATTTAATTACTAACTTTTGTCATTGAAATAATCCATTACCATTGTGATTACATTACACTTTTTATATAACCAAACACGGTAATGTAATTGTTGTCTCATTACATTGCATATCTAATTACATTACATAATTGATTACATTACACCCCTATTATATTACATCCAACCAAATGCCACATAAGTCATATTATTATTCAATAAAATCACAAAATAATGGGATTAAGAGTTTACACACCTCAATGTCAATATTCAACTTATTTCCTTATATTTGCCTCTAATTTAGTACCCCAACACCCACACGCGACTTTCAACGAGTTTCCCTTACCGAGCCTCATTTTCCTCGTCCAAGCACCGACCTCCCCATTGATCCGACTTGTAGCAGCAGTAGCCCTGCGGTTGGGTTGTGACACCACTCTCTTTTTCTTCAAAAATTATATATGAAATTTTTTTCTTAGATATATACAATTTGACACCATAAAAAAAATTAGATAAATGTTAGATAGTATAGTGGTTAAGGTGTTTCACATTAATTACACTTGTTTGTGCCCAAATCCTTGTGGGTGCATTTTTTGTTTCATTCCAACCTTTTTTTTTTTAACTTTCTATTTTATGAAGGTTGGTTCCCTACTCATTCCACTTCTCACTTGGAATAGTTGCACCTGAAGGAAATGCTAATATAGAGCCACCATTGTTTTTATGTTTTATAGTACAACTTTTCTGCCTCTCTTTAGAGACAAGCCCGAATAGCAATGAGTTAAACAATACCTTAATTTTGCTTTAGTAATCTAGTTACGCCCTCTAAACTTTTTATGCACCTACGCTAAAAACTGTCAAAATTTATAATATCGAAAATGTATGTAAATAAGTAGATATCTCGTAGAAAATTAGTGCTAACTTAACTTACTCTAATCTTACAAGATAAACAAGATGCATCAGCTTAAGAAACCTTTCTAACTAAGATTTTACCTAATAAATGTGGATGATAGAGAGTTTGAATGTATCAATGAATTCCATAAACGTAGATGATAGAAAGTAACATAATAAGTATACCTAATAAATCTACTCGAAATTTCAAATGAATAATCAAAATGTTGAATATATACCTAAGTTACATTAGAAATAGGTTAACCTGATTTGGACATAAATTCAAATTGATCCGAACCAAATAGAACTGATTTGAAATTTTTCTTCAAAGTTTCTTTTTAAAATAAAAATCACACATTAATATAAATGATCAAAAATAGACCTCGATCAAAATTGGCTTTATCCTAATTAATTTGAACCAAAATTCCATCAAAACAAATATGACACGATTCAAAATTTACTCAATCCAAAATTAAAATGGATTACTCATTTATCAGGTCAAATATTAAGTCAAATAAATAGGGTGAAAGGATCCACAATACAAAATACCAAAAGTGAAGGTGGAGGGAGTATCCCTCCCTCATGCTGGATTTTGTTGAGCATTGTGTATTTAAAGATAACCCATTAAATTATTTATTGTATTTTCGGATCATGATATTGATTCCCACCAAATCTATTGCCTTATAAATAATTAATGAAAAAATTATGCTTCAATTTCAGAATATGAAACTTTACCAAGTATAATTATAATGTACTAGTTGTTTAATTTTATTTTACAATTACAATGTATTAATTGTCTAATTTTATTTTAGTACTTCGAATCTAGAAAAAAATCCAGCTTTTAGTAGTAATGTTAAAATTATGTGTATATTTAAGCAAACCGTGATACCACTTGATTTGAATCTTAGATTTGAATCTTAGATCCGTCAAGTATGCACAACTCTTTACAACTTATGCTAAATGGAACAGGGCTAAAATAACCCAAATGATTTTGTCACATTTAACTTGTCTATTCACCTATAAACTTAAAGTTTAACAAAATGTATGTAATATTATTCATCATAAGTATCTTAAATAGACATGATACTTTTGAAATTAATTATTCGTTATAATTTGTTTGTGAATTTCTTGATACATAAAATTAAATAACGTATCCAATGACTATTAATTATCAAAAAAATCCTTACACATGTATACAAATAAATATGATATACTCGAAATAACCGATGGGAGTATGAGTATATGAATGAGGAAAATAGGGTGTGGGTATAAATATATCCGCCACGTAAATATCCCATGGTCATCCCTAGTAGACACCTTTACATATATAAATATCCACCAACAAAAAATTTTCATTAACGAGTAGAAAAATAAATTCAAAATAAATTTCTATATGAAAAATAATATGTAATTATAAGGAGTTATAAGGAGTTATAAGAAGTTGTAAGAACATGTAAGAAGTTGTAAGGAGATGTAAAAGGTGTAAAAATCGTACGGAGGTGTAAGAAAGTATAAGGAGTTGTAAAAAGTTGTAAAAAGATATAATAAAAGTCGTAAAAAGATGTAAGGTTGTAAGTTAAAGTTAAATGAAGGAAGGCCTAAGTTCGCATATATACATCAATTAAAACTAGACCTGGCAATCGGGTCATTCGGTTCGGGTTAAGTTCGGTTCAGGTCGACCTTGGGTCAATCTCGTTCGGGTTTGGTTCGGTTTCGGTTCGGGTCAACTTCGGCTCAAGTAAACTTCGGTCGATCTCATTCGGGTTCGGTTTAGTTTCGGTTTGAGTCAATTTCGTTTCGGCTTAACTTTGAGTCAATCTCATTCGGATCGGGTTTAGGTTCGGGTCAGGTTAATTTCGGGTTGGGTCAACTTTGGGTCGTAATCGGGTCACTTTTTGGGTCAAAATCAATACAAAATTGTACTCATAAAAAAATTGTACCACTATAGGCACAAAACTCCATCATGAGAGACCTACCAAAAAAATGTGGGTTGGGTCACTTTTATTCGGGTTAAATCGATTCGGTCCGATTCGATTCGGGTCATTTTAGGTTCGGTTTGTAATCGGGTCAATTATATTTCGGTCAATTCGGTTTCGGTTTGGGTGTGAATCGGGTTCATTAGATTTCGCTTTGTTCGGTTCGAGTCGGTTCATTTCGATTTTCGGGTCAAACTCGATTCAATTGTTTAAGACTTCGTTTCATTTTAAATTTTGGATCGTTCAAGCTTAACCCGTTCGGTTCGGATCAGTTTTGTGAGATTTAATTAAAACTAAGCCATGCATTTAACTCTTTGGCCACGAAAGCTCATGAACATTGATTGACTACATGGGAAGATAATAATACTCCTCGAATCACGCCATTGCCAGTTGCCACAAGAATCTCACTCCATATTCTCTCTCCTCCGTACCATGTGAGGTTGGTCAGCTAGTCTTGCCCCAGCTTCCCCAATCGTCAATGGCGGAAGTCAGAGGAGTTGGTAATATCAGCAGCAGAGGAGCCCGATACCGAGACGTAAGCCCTGACTCTGTGATTCTGACCTTCGAGTCCCATTTTAGCAGCCTCTTCTCATCCGCCTCCGCCAGCGTCGATCGCTGCTCCTTCGCCTCCGATGCGGTCGACCATGATTCTCTCTCCTCAGACCTCTCTCAGGTAACTCCCTTCTTCGCATGCATTCAAACAATGGTCACATTGCTCCCTCTGCTTGCATTTCGTCCTACTTTCTTGATTTGATGCAATGTTGCTCAATTTGATGCGAATGTGATTTGTTGTTTTTGGTTGTTTTTGTTTTGGGGTAGCATTTGGGTAAGAGAGAGACTTTGAGTGGTCCAGATCTGGATCTTCCGCATTCAAACAAAAATCCTACCAGTAGCGACAGTAGTTTCGTTTGCCAAAAAGTTGAAAAGGCTAAAGGTACTTCCCCCCTCAAATTTGAAATTTCTCTCACACACATTGGCCAATTATTAGCATTTTATGTACTGCAATTATTTTTCTTGAATGTGAGAACAGTTCGCCGAGAAGATGACAAAACCAAAAAGTAATTGTCTGTCATGAAGATGACGATGAAATTCAAGCTCTAGATTCTGCAAGGAGCTCCTTCTCTTTAGCTCTTAAAGGTGGTGAAAATGTGCTGATTGGAAAAACTTTGATGGTTGTGTCTCATATTTTTCATCTTAGCTTTCTAGTTGTCTAACAAATAATTATCGCTTCAGAGTGTCAGGAAAGGAGATCTAGATCTGAAGCTCTTATAAAGAAACTAGAGCGGCGAAGACCCGCTTCGCTGGATCTTAACATTTCTAGTGCCAATGTGGTGAGCTCTTCACCCCGGTTGGGATTGATGAAGAAAACAGCGGTTTCTACTAGGAAATCGGGCAATTTTCCGAGCCCTGGTACACCCAATTACCGCCACGGAAGTGTGTTGGGGGTCAATAAGGGGTGGAGCTCAGAGAGGGTTCCTTTACCAAACAATGCTAATAGGAGGCAGGTTGGGGCGGCAATGCTGCCCCTGAACAATGGCAGGGTATTGCCTTCTAAGTGGGAGGATGCGGAGCGGTGGATTTTCAGTCCTGTAGCAGGGGAGGGGATTGGCAGGCATTCATCCTATCAGCAGCAACAGATGGTGAGACGGCCAAAGTCAAAGAGTGGACCTCTGGGACCTCCTGGGGTTGCTTACCATTCGCTATATTCACCTGCAGTTCCAATTTATGAGGGTAGCAATTTGAGTTTTCATATGGCGGGCTCACCTTTCTCAACACGAATAATGATGGCGGATGGTTTGTCTTTCAATGAGGAAAGTGGAGCTAATAGATCATTTTCCAATAGTTTGGAGCCTTGCATTGCCCGTTCTGCAAGTGTACATGGCTGTACTGATCTTGTTTGTCAGACATCATTGACTAGCTCTGAAGGTATGGATTCAAGCATCAGTTAGGAATTGTTAGGTTCATTGACTTCTTATTTTTATCTTTGGATATATTCAGTATACTATATTCAGCCTGAAAAGGATTGTAAGATCTTGAAATTCACAGTGATATAGTAGAGAACATTTGCTGCAGAGTGCCACCCTTGATTTGAGAGTTTGGACGAGGGCCATCTTTTTCTTTTGTTCTTGTAAATAATTATAGTGGAAGGTTAAAAATTCAAATGATTTAAGTCTCTAAGCGACATGAAAATTTGAAGGGTGTGAACTGTCCCCCTTCTCTTCTTATTTTCATTGATTCCTCTTTGTTATCTAGTTTACAATGTAAAATTTGACACAGTGGACATGATCATCAGCTGTAGAGTTAGGGGGAATTCCACATGCTATTTTAATTTACTTTCTCATTCATGCTTTAATCCTATTATCTATGAAGTTGCTAAATAGGGTTTCTGTCATCGTGATTTCACCAATTTGTCTACATTCTGTAGTTTCCTCAACTGTGCACGTTTTGATAGTTAAAGGAGTGAAAATCTAGCAGTTGTTGCAACTCTGATATTTGCATTTTTCTATGGTTGAACATAGATGAGAAAGTTGATGATGTGAAGGATGCTGCTACCACTGTATCTCGGGCAGTCTCAAGAAGGGACATGGCAACCCAAATGAGTCCTGAGGATAGCTGCCCTTCCTCTCCTAGAAGATCTTCGTTCTCTCCATCCACTCCTTCAATCCTTCCAATTTTGGAAGTGCAGAGCTGTACTTCCTCAAAATCAGAAGCAAGGGATGTGCAGATAGATGAGAGGGTGACTGTGACTCGATGGTCCAAGAAATATAGGGGACGAAGTAAATGCTCAGATGATGTGGGCGATTGGAAATTGAAAGCTGTAGAGCCCCGCTCTTCAGCTTGGGAAGTGTCTGACACAGTAAAAAGCATTTCTAAGTGAGTTTCGCTGACTCCCGCTGAGACAACTGCAATGTAGGATGAATTACATAGGAAAAGAAACAACTTATATTGTGCTAAAATTTCTCTTCATGCTCACTTCTTATTTTACAATTTTCTGAACAGAGCTAGGAGAGAGGAAGCTAAAATCACTGCATGGGAAAATCTGCAGAAGGCAAAAGCTGAAGCAGCTATACGGAAACTTGAGGTTATTTTCATACTGATTTTTATGTAAATCCTTGGACATTTGGTCACATCACAATTTTCGGACTTCATACTTTCTCTTTTTGTGTTTATAAATGGGAAATGTCGGCCTTTAAAGTTTATACTTTAGATCTAGTTTACATAATGTATCATCGGAAATGCCATGGAAAGAATACATAAAAGCGACTGAATGATATGGTGCAGATGAAACTGGAAAAAAGAGAGCATCATCAATGGATAAGATTATGAAGAAATTGAGATCTGCTCAGAAGAAAGCCCAGGAAATGAGAAGTGCTGTATTAACCAACCAGGCACTCCAGGTTTCGAAAACCAATGACAACGCTATATCTGTTCATAGGACTCGTCATATGGGGTCTCTTAGCGGCTGTTTTACATGTCATGCTTTCTAAGGGAAAGGTATTTTCTGTAAAGCAAAAGTATGGAAGTGTTATCTCCGTCGTGTTTAAAATAAATTTGCTATCTCGAAAGCTTTCTCATTCTTTGGACTTCCAAAATCAACTGTCATCATGTTTGTGCATTTTAACTTCTTTTAGTATGCTATACTGAACTCTCACTCTTGTACAGCTCCATTTCGAAGAATAACATAATTTCGAAGTCTAAAGAAATTCAAAAATGTACTTGCACATCAATTGATCATTAGGGTTCCTCCCCACACCCCCCCAAAAAAAGATTATCAGTTGATTGTTTGGCGAATCATCATGTCATAAATGACCGCTTTAACTTCTGTGACAGTAATGTTGTTCTCTGAGATATACCGACTTTTTCATAATTTGAGAAAAAAACATATTTTAAGTTTTATGCGTTCAATGTGAACTCTGGAAAGCTGCTTATTTGGGCTGCTAAAATGGTGCATACTATGTGTAAGTTCTTCCAAAGCAAAGCAAACAAACCATTACCATGAATTCCCTCTTAGGGTGGGGTGTTTCAGGATTTCAGATGTAGGGAGCTTTTCCAATTGCAAAACTTATTTCCATCAAATCCTTGGTTGAGAAGACATTGGTAGCCTACTACATTATGACCTAAAAAAGTAAACTGTAGACATATTTTGCCTTACCATGCCACAATTTATTCTAGATGTTGCTGTCAACTTTTACGGAGTTTGGTTCACCCTGTGAGAAAGGAAAATCAATAAAAAAGGGCAAATATATTGAAAAAGGTAAAATCTTTGGTTGCATCCAAATTCATTTGTTTGTTTACTTGACTCTGCCTTTCACCTCGAAAGCTTCATTAGTTCACTGGAGGTCTCCAAGAATTCATTAGATGTAGCCCTACCTCTTGCTCTCTCCTCTATGGTTGCCCTTGCATCCATTTCCACTAGTTCTTATCATGCTTTGGCCACATTGCTAGCCCTAGTAATCTCCAAGAATTAGATTTATGCAGATGACTGACCCTATTTATCACTGCAAGTCTTTTTAATATGCTTTATTACTACTCACAGGCTACCTAGCAACTTCACTGCAGGTCGTTCAACCTAGGATTGCATCAAGTCATAGAGTTCATAGAAATTGAGTCCAAAAATGAAGGTGCACTTTTGGTGATATATGTTATCATTTAAAATCATTTAAGCCTTTGTTTTACCATACTCTACACTGTTACATTACATGCACTCATTGCAGCCCCACATGTAGAACACAACATCCTTGTTATGCTGTGTAAACTAGCTGAATTGTGCATCCTTTGGAGTTGTGACCCAATTTCAGAAGTTTCACTGACTAGGTGGTTGCTTAGGTCTCCCTTGACCATTATTGCAGCACAAAATCCACCTCTTGGGGCCTTTACTGTTGATACCACGAGTAACCCTTGACTACCTCCCTCTTTTACTGATGTTAGTCACCTAGAACACCATTTCTGATTTATAATTAAAAGCCTTTCCAATGCTCTGTCTTCAAACTTTACTAAAAAATTTCCTAGGAGGTTACAGGTCCTAGGATTGATCCAATTCAAGTCAAGCACGTCTAACCACTATTGCAAACTGTCCCTCCTTTACCTGGGACCGTTACCTTTTGATACCATTTGTAACCACTGATCACCTCCCTTTCGTTTTGGTCGACGACAATCATCGAGAACAACATTTTGGATTTAAGTGGGCCCCATAACCACCACAAACCTTTTCAACTTCTTTATCATATCACTTTACGTGGGAAACTTTCTAGGTTACCCATCTTACCAATGATCGGCACCGAGTATGCTTAATTATGGAATCTTTGTCCTTGAGAACAAGTTGCACATTTGATGATATAAATAGTAAGATCAATCCTTTAAAATCTCTTTGATCATTCTAGGGCTGTAACTTGAATTCCCATGTTCTTGTTCACCATTATTGTGATAATATGGGCCTTATCTAACCACTACTGGATTGAGTGGGAGACAGCACACAGGGGCAGTGACCATTGTGCTTAGGTGAAACTTGTTGGAGCAACTTTAATCTCTTTGGGTGTTGGGTGAACAGTTTGGGTGATAGTGTTGATAGTGATGGTGGGTTGACAACTGGGTGGGTGTAACAGGTTGTCATGGTCTTGGTGGAGGGCAAGTGATGTAGATGTGATTTCTTTTGTTTCCTTGTTTCTTTCTTTCTTTTTTTTTTTTTTTTTTTTGGAGTGGGGAGGGCTGGTGGGAACAGATGTTTGGTGGTGGTGGTAGGCCAGGGTGGTTGCTGAAGTGCTGCAGTTGGTAAGGAGGTTCTGTTGGACTCATTTTATTTTAATCTGTTACACATCTGATTGCCTAAGACATGGTCTTGAGAAATCCTTACTGGGGAGATTCTTCGGGGGTGGGGAGGGGTTCAGGGAATCGTCAAAAGAATGACCGAATTTGAGTCTAAACCTAATAAGAAAATAGGATAATGGATAGACAAACTGTTGAATTAAAGCCTGGGGGCTTAAGCCAGTTTCCATTCCCTGGAACTGCTGTATCAAATCGTTGCCAAAGCTTGTTGGCTTTGATATTTGTCTGACCCTTCATGCTTCCTTCAAAGAGGAACAATAGTTCAAATGGCCTACGTCTCTGCTAGACCCTTTCATCTGCTATTCCTTCCCATTTGGAGCCATTCAAATGAAAGAAAAAGCAGTCTGCCAAATAACTGCCTGTTTTGAGCATAAATCTTCAAATCTCATCTAATACATAGTCATTAGTTGAACATTTTAGGTGTATGTCATATGCATAAATCTTGTACAAGGTAACGGAGCTTTCATATTTGTTCATTGGGCGTATGTGATTCTCATATAACCAATCGTTCTCTGTTCAGGGGGCACTGGTTGCAAAATGAGTGGTGTAAAATGAACAAGATGCAGCTACCAATGGACATGGACTCTTAGGGAGCACCTGTTCAGGTTTCTTAATGAATGAGACATGTGATGCGAATTGTCTGCTTGGGGATTTGGGGGCCGGAATTCCAGTCCACATTCAGTGAGTCGAGAGTGATTTACTCAATATTTAGATATATGTTCAGTTTTTCTTTTTTTGATTTATATTTCCTCCGAGATAAAGTTATGGTCTATTCTCTATAGATGTATGTAAATGACTGTTTACTTTGTGATACAAATAAATCTACGATCATTTAGCCGGCAGAATGTAGTTGTGCCGAATTAGGAAACACTTTCAGGTCTATGCTCTTATGAAGAATCGGGCAACTTATGAATGAAATTTGCTGGCAGCAGATAGCATTATTCAGACTAAATGCACATTGCAAATTAAATTCAAGTAGCATTACACTATGGTTGAGTTTTTGGATTAGCCTTCCAAACAACCCAGAAGTTCCTTTTGAGGATATTATGATAGACAAATTTGTTACGTTTTTTTCCAATTGTGGATAGATATGGTCCAGTAGCCCACATAAGTGTGGAAATTATATTTACTCCTAGGCCTGAATTTTTTTATATTGATGAATTTTTTTAATAAAATGATGAATTTTTTTACGTTAATGAATTTTATAACCAAATGATGAATTTTTGTATTTTGATAATTTTCTAGCAACATATATTTCTCTAACTTATTTTTAAAAAAATTGATGAATACAAGTTTTTTCATCTTCATATAAAAAATTACAATAAAAAATAAGTACACTAAGTATTTTACAAATGAACGTTGTAATAAACTAATGAATTTCATAACAATAATGATGAATTTTACAATAATATTGATGAATTAAGAAACATCTATATTTGTCACTTCATTATCCTTATGAAAATATTCATCAATCTTCTCGGAATATACTTCAATCCATCTAATATATGAACTTGCACTGATATTTATTACTTCGCTTTTTGCACAAATTCATCCGCAGTTAGTAAAAAATCATAAATAATCAACATATTCATCAATACAATTTATTAATTCATCAAACAAACAAATATTCATCGGTAAAATTAGTAAATTAATCGGCAAAATTAGTAAATTGATCAACAAAAATTTTAAAAACTAACATATTTACCTTAATATGGATAAATTCATCATAGATAAGAAAATATTTATCAGTATTAATACTTGACAACATTCATCATTAAAATTTATCATCAACAAAAATTCATTAGTAAAAGTTACAAATTTAGCAAAATAAATAAATATTCATTATTAAAATTATAAATTCAACGAAAATAAAGAGTGTAAATTTATATTTGAATAAATAAATTAATAAAAAAATCCATTATTCTTCAACTCTCTTAATAAATGAAAAACAAAAACATTCATCACTAGAATTTCAAAATTCATCAAAACAAATAAATATTCATCACTAAAAATTTATCATTAAAATTAGTAAATTCATCAACAAAAATCAACAAAATTAACATATTTACCTTAATATCGATAAATTCATCATAGAAACAAAAACATTCATCAATATAAAATTTAAAATTCATCAAAATAAATAGATATTAATTAGTAAAAATTTAAAAAATTTATCAACATAAACAAATATTTATTAGTAAAATTAGTAAATTTATCAATAAAAATCAATAGAATTAACATATTTACCTTGATATCAATAAATTCATCATAGATACGAAAATATTCATCAGTATAAAATTTAAAACTCATCAAAACAAATAGATATTAATGAATAAAAGTTTTAAAAATTCAACAACACAAACAAATATTCATCACAAAAATAAAAAAATCATCAAAGCAACTAATGCGAAAACACACTAATAAATCAAATTAAAACACTCAATTTCAACTTCAAATTGAAAGCAACAAGAATCCACAATAAATTTCAACATAAACATTAGAATCTCATAAAAAATGAAGAGTGTAAATTTTTATTTGAATAAATAAATTAATAAAAAATAAGCTACAATTCTTCAACTCTATAAATCAAAAACAAAAATATTCATCACTAGAATTTTAAAATTCATCAAAATAAATAAATATTCATCACTAAAAATTCATCATTAAAATTACTAACTCATCAATAAAAATCAAAAGAATTAACATATTTACCTTAACGTTAATAAATTCATCACAGAAACAAAAACATTCCTCAATATAAAACTCAAAAAATTCATCAAAACAAATACCTATTAATTAGTAAAAATCTTAAAATTCATCAACACAAACAAATATTCATTAGTAAAAGTTACAAATTTAGCAAAATAAATAAATATTTATTAATAAAATTATAAATTCAACAAAAAAGAAAAGTGTAAATTTATATTTGAAAAAATAAATTAAAAAAATAAGCCATAATTCTTCAACTCTCTTGATAAATCAAAAACAAAAATATAGATAATGAAATCAAACAGAGCAAGAAAGAGAGAGAGGGAGAGGGAGAGAGAGAGGAGAAGAAATACAAGGAGGTTAGGGATTCAATCAAGTGAGGAACATCTTCAAGAACATATCCAAAATCTCTGTGGATTATCTTCTGCTATTGCTTGGTAAAATCAGAGTCGTCAACTGCAATCTCACCATCGGAGGAGGATGATCAAACGGCGACAGAGTGGTTGCAGTTGACGATAGTGGTGGCGGAGGAAGGGTTGAAGCAGAGGAACTTGGAAGAAGGACGGTGCCGAAGAAGGAGGTCATTTTGAAACTTTCCAACAATGGTTATGGCGATGACGATTGATGAGAAAACGCCTAGAGAATGGAGGATGAGGTGTCTGGAGAATGGATGGAGTTGACGACGAGGAGAGTGAATGATGAGAGAGAAAGAAAGATGACAGAGTTTGGAGAGAGAAAATGAGGAGGACGAAATGAGAACAATTAACAAGGATATATTTATTGAATTTATTTTTTATTTTTTTGCTGGGGCCCGTGCGGGTGGAGTAGGAAGCTTCCTACTTCATATACTAACATATAAGAATTGCACATAAGCCATAACAGTAACAATACTTAATTCGGTAGGGTTTATTCCAATTATTGAGTTGCAATTTTAAGCGAGTAGACTAAGATATGGGATATATTAGGTCTCAAATTTGAACTATCCTTTTTAATTGTATCAAAATTGTATTATAATATCTTTTGAAGTTTATCTCGGATAAAAACTAGGCTTAATAATTTCACTCGCATTTGATATAAACTTATTTCAAATGTATTTTTTGATGAATTGGAGATCTGATCCTAAAAAACAGTTGAAAATTTAACAAATGAGCAAATCAACTCGCGTGAGGGTGATAGATTGGCGAATGTCATATTACGAATCAACGGATGATGACCTATGTTACGAAAATCGAACCGGACCGGCCAATCCGATCGGTTGCACTCGGAAACCAGATGGGTTTGGTGGTCGATTTAATGTACGGACTCGTTTGGACAATCGAACCAGTCGACCCGGCTGACTCGGGAGAACCGCTTGAATCGCGGTTGAACCGAACATTCCGGGTTTGTATATAAGTTGCGAAACAAAACCCTAAAGCTCGGTTTTCCTCTTTCTTCTCTCGCTCACTCTCCGCCGCTCCTGCGTTCTCCTCTCCTCTTCACGACCTCGCCTTGCATCGGTGGTGCTCGCCGCCGCCGGCCCGCCTCTCCTGGTCCTCCGATTTTCTCGGTCTTCCTCTTTTCTCGACCCAGTCTCCTCTCCTCTCTAGTTTGCTCTCTCAAGTTCGGTGGAGGTGGTGCTTGTTGGTTCCCCTCTCCTCTCCTTCCCTTGTGGTGGTTCTCGCTGCTCGGCGTTGCTTTTCTCCGATTTAGTTCGTTGTTCACTCGTGGTAGTTGTCCGGCCAATTTTCGGTTTCACATGTTTTCATATATGCTTTGGCTCCACCTTGTAGAGCATATGTACCAATTTCCAGACAAACAATGTTGTATCTTTAACGCCCGTCTTTCATTGCTTGTTTATGCCCTTTTTGGGTGTTTTAATTTCTTATTTTCTATTTTTTTGTTTATTGTGTAGAAGGATGTTTGTTTGGTGGGTGGGGGTTTTGTAGAGAATCAAATAGTTAACTTCCTATTTGAATGAGTGCTTTATAAAAATCCCCGCCTAATTTAAGAGTTATTTATTTAGTCTTCTTTTTACCATTAAGGTTGGTTGTCCCTCACATATCTCACTTTAAATGGATGATGCAAATTATGAAAATTAGCTCATGTCACCACCACATAAGCTTTGTTCTTATAAAAATTGAGAATTGAGATTATGTTAAGCAAAACAAGGAAAAATCATTGAAGACATATATATAAAAATTTTAGGATCAAGAGGGTCATGCCGCTTCAATCCGATCCAGCCAATAAATTGGGTCAACCGGTCTAACACGATCCAAACGGTACGATCTGGTTGAACCATTGACCCACTTTTTCCACCCAGATTGATTAGTGGGTCGGTTATCTTAACATAGATAATGACTTGGGTTCAGATTCAAATGATGCTCCACTTGACTCATCACCTAGCCAATCATCACCCATGCATGTATAACCGCTTATCATCTGTTTAGTAGAAACCTAAATTCCTAAACACCTTCACATCCACAAGATAAGTAAAAAATTATACGACTCTAATCGTTTAATATTGTTTAATTGAAAGAAATCAAGAAATAATTTCTATATAGCTACGACATGAATGGGAAATACTTGAGCTGAGTGCTTGTTGATTTCATCAATTTGATAACCGACATTCCTGTTTCTCTCAAGGGTTAATGCATTCTATTGGTGAAATAGGACTAACTTGGTGTAGAAGCCACAAGATCAGAGTGTCCCTTGCTGCCCACAAATTGAAGTCGAACGCGAGTAGTATGCAAGTCATAACTGAATCAGCCGCAATCTCCAAAAACGGTGTGGTCTAATTGAAAGTGTAAGACAATGAGAGTAGTGAGATATATTAGTATTAGGAGAGAATCACTCAATTTGATTGTCAATAACCGCCCACTTAGTTAGTGAGTTTACTTATAATATTTATTTTTTTCATTTTACAATATCGGCGACTTTATAATTTTAATAACGTATTAATAACTATTTTACTAATTTTATTTATATTAATAAATTGTTCTATTTTTTTCACTGATTTTTTTCATTTCTAAGAAAATTATGGGGCAATTTGATCTTTTAATATTAATTTTGTCATAAATTTTATCATTCCTTGGTATTCCCTCATAGCGACATATATTTTATAAAAGAGGGAGTATTATTATTGTTACTTTTATCCGGTCAAACAATTTCCACTAGATCACATAACCAATAAGTTACAAATATGTTTGCCAACAAATCTCTTCACACTTCATGGGACCAGAGTTTGCAACCAAAAAGATTTAGTAGTGTTATATTTTAGTCACTAACTAATGTAACACTTTCACATAAATAATACCTCCAAATTATCCAAAAATCGCAAATAACATACACTCGTTACTTTATATTTATAGATATATCATATGATTATATATTGAATATAATCAATCGAGCTGAAATGGTAAAGATGGAAAGATTCTTTCATAAAAAATAATGATAGTTCATCTTAACTTAACTTTTTCATAACGTGTTTTGCTAGATCACATAGATCCGGGCCCTTAGAGGACACATTGAGGTAACAATACCAACCACTTCATTTCATAATTCCGAGTCAAAGAACAATTTATATAAGGATCACACGATGACAAAGAAAGGAAATTCACTTGTCACTCCTAAAATCGGTAGTCATATATATGTCTCACGGCATAGCTCTTTCCCGCTAAATTAAGTATGCCACTCTTCTATGTCATGCGAATAATAAATCTAGATTATACCTAAAAGTTTAACCCGAGCCACTAGATAATATACTCACCTTTCAAATTTAACTCAATATTTGGTTTTTAGGGCTTCAATATGAAATCATCGCATTTCACATTTAACTCAGAGGAGTCTAACCTTAGACTTATTGAGCTAGCTATAACTTATTGTTCATACATCATGAGTATGAAGATAAACCAACATTTCATAAATCTATTGTTAATATAATTCAGTCTCATCTTGCCCATTACTTAAATATTGAAGTGATTACATGTGTAATAAGGTCAATCGAAGCCTGTTGACATTTTAATATACCTAATTATGTAATTTAAATATCATGAACATTTGACAAAAGAAACATCAATCTTTATAACATAAATGCTCATAACAATAGAAACATGTCCATCACATAAGAAGATACATTCAAAAACAAAACCTACAAAATCCTAGACTTATCATATGTGCTTAGAAAGCATATCTAGAAATTGGTTTGGTTAACGGATGAACAATCATCTTGTTATAGATATTTATGTTATATATAAAGGGAGAAGGATTAAAATGTTGTATAATTTTTATTGGACAAATTTACCCCCTTTCTCTCCAGTTACCTCTGTGTGTGTATGTGTGTGCAGGCGTGCGTACGTGCAGTTATACCCACGCCTAGAATCTAATGCTCTTTCTCTCTCCAATTATCTATCTTTACATATAGAGTTTAGAGCCTATTTTTGTTAATTATTTTCTCTCCAATTAAATAAATGATATCTTCCTTTCTTATTTATTTAAATAAATTTCAAATAAAACATATAATACTTATTCATATAGATACATATTTGTATGTAATTTTAAATCTCATTTTTTGGGGAGTGGAAGACAGATAACGAACCTTACTAATCATCGTAATGGAGGGCGATGAGAAGCATGACGGGCGCTGTGTTGGTGAAACCGACGACTAGAGTGAGAGGCCCGACGGCTGGGCTGAATCCACGGTGAGAGAGTGACACAATGAGGGTAGAGAGAGGCAGAGGGCGACATAGAGATGGTAGATAGAGTGACGTGTGAGTCGAGAGAGTGTCGGTGGGAGGGACATCAAGGACGCGGAGGGACAAGGGCGGAGGACCAACTGCGAGTTCCGGCAAGACAGTAGGGTCGCGATAGAGAGGGAGAGTGACGGGAGAGCACCGAGGAAGGGCTGGAAATCTAACTCTTTCCCCTCTCACACAAAAAAAAATTTTTATTTTTTAAAATTAAAAATTTTCCTTTTAATCTCAGCCCTTAATTTATAATTGAATGGTCTAGATGTGTTGAGCTCACCTAATAGTAGAGCTCATATAAAGGGAGGGCTCACTTGAACCCTCCCTATATATATATATATATATATATATATATATATATATATATATATATATATATATATAACATACTAAAATTAGATTTTTAAAATTAAAATATTCCATTTAAGATAATGTAATATGTGATGTGACATTCTTATATAAATATAATTTACCTCCTATATATAATATCACCACGTACAATATGTAAATATATAAATTATGGACTTAAATGAAATAACTATATTTTTTAAATAAAAAAATTTTTACGAGAAAATCGTTTTTGTTTATCATAACCGTTCATCTCATTTGTTTCTCAAAGATGAACAGTTACGAGCATAATATTCCTCACCACTCCCCCAACTAAATCCTACCACTGCCTTAACTAAATCGTACCGTTGCCCTTCCCCCTTCTCTACACGTTTCAATCATCATTCTATAACTTTCCATTTTATCATATCTATGTTGTATTATATTCCCTCTATTCCTAAAAAGTGGTCAAACTTTAGAAACATAAACAATTAAAGGAACATTTATCACCGATAAATTACTAAAAAAGGGTCTTTTTTACTATATAGAGAATTTTTGACGATGTTTTTAAGACATCGAAAATAGAAACTTTTGACAATTTTTATAGAATGGAGGGAGTATATAAAAACAACACCCTTTTATGGCTGAATAACTTTTGATTTGCCAATTGTACCCTTACTTTGCATAAACTTATAGAGATTAGTTAGTCATTTTACCAAATTACTGCATTTGCTTTTGAAGGAAAAAATTTTAAAAATATAAAATTCCTTCGGCAACAAATGATGCAATAACTGCTTCAAAATTTGAAGAAACTTTTGTAATATATTAGTTTGAGTCACATATACCCACCCACTGTGTAAAATCTTCATTAATTTCATAAAGTATCTCTCCTTTACACCTCTAATTTTCATCTGGGCAATCTTCTCCATGACCATAAATTGTTGTTTAATTTCCATCTATATGCCTCTTTGTAAATTGTACCTCTCCTATTTTCTTAATGTATGTTTTCTCTACTTTTTTTGGATAACAATTTTTTAAACTAATTTGTTCACTCCCCCTCTTCTGATTATTTGGAATGTTTACATTTTTTATATATCATTTTGTTAATTTATTTATCTTATTCAATTGATCCCAATTTTCTTTTCACTATTTTTCACAGTCATATACTCTACCAATTTTATTTTCTTATTTAATCAATGTTCCTCTATACAACATATATTCCATTTATCTATCTATATGTCTATGCTATATTCAATTGCTCATCAATTAATGTGTTAGTATTTATCAAATATTTTAACTTTTTTAAATGGATGATTCAAATTCTAAAAGACTAAATAATAGAAATATTAGGTTTATGATGTATTTTTATCCGAAAATGCTGAAGCGATGAAAAGAAAAGCAAAAGAAAATGATGACGAAAATAAAAAGATTACATCTGGGGAGGAATTAAATGTGATTACATCTTTCTTCACAATAACGAAAACGATAAATAATGAAATTAAATAAATAAATTGTAATTTGGAGGTCGATTTGGAGCCCTCGGGTTGTCCCCTTGCTAATCTAGATCTCGAACCGGATCTTAAAGCGTGATGGCGGTGACTAAATGAGGCTTTTTATGAGTTTTTTGTGGAGGTAAGTAGGAAGATGTGTGTGACTCGATGGAGTATTAGGGTTCGAATGTTGTTTGTAATGTAGGGAGGATTAGCTGAAGGGAGACTAAGAGATATTAGAATAAGCGAATATTTAGTAGCTCTTAATCGGACTTCAAGACAGATAACGCATAGGAAAAGCGATCTCACAAATGAGAGTCTAAGCTCTCTATTTATAGGGAATGATTAGGTCACAAATGACCTAGGGTTTCGATTGAAGTAGCTGATCGAAATGAGCAAAAACCGGCTCACGGAATCACAAAAATCTGCCCAAATCGAGGCTTGGACCGGATCCCGGAATAAATGCTCGTGGTGTGCGGCACTCGGACATAAACGACATCATACGGTCCCCAAATTCTTTCCATGTTGCAGCTAAACTCTAAGGTGAAATGTAGCATTTGGGGGAAAAATCCCCGAAATGCGGTGTCGACTATGAGTGATGTTGTTTTGTGAAAATAAGCTCCGTGTCTTGGTTGGAGGTTTTGTAACAAGACGCAACATTTTTGTGATGTTTACCATGAAATGCGGCGTCGGCCAATGCGACGTCATACGTGACGAGTTTAGTTCCATCTCTTGGTTGGACGCTGCGTTTTGAGCGTTGAAGGGCTCTGTGCACGGGTTGAGTTGGGCTTGGACCATCCGAATAAAAAGGATTTTTAGACCGAGCCTAGGCAAAAAGGTTTAGTTTTTGGTGCTAAAGGGTCTTTTATGGTTTTCTCAGCTTCGTCACGCCAATCGGATACCAATCGTGATCCGAATCCACAAACAGGACTGAAATTTCATCATTGGGCCAACAAAATAAAATACGTAAACAAAATAGATAAGGATTACATGTTTTAGGTGTGTATAGCTAGCCCCGCTTTGACCAAGTCTAAAAGATAAAGAGTCAAAGTAGACACTAAAGGGTACTTATCTCGCTTTTAGATATTATTTCAAATATTGATCGACTTGTATTGTCTAGAATTGGTCGTCGTCGA
Source organism: Talinum fruticosum (assembly GCA_021018815.1). Classification (NCBI taxonomy): domain Eukaryota; kingdom Viridiplantae; phylum Streptophyta; class Magnoliopsida; order Caryophyllales; family Talinaceae; genus Talinum; species Talinum fruticosum. The sequence goes on along the minus strand of JAITYX010000003.1, from coordinate 924,639 downwards.
ACATGAACCCCGAGACAGGGCCTAGACTTAATTGCGATGCGTGTGTTTTGAAGTCCGGTAAGAGAGTCCCGAGCTTGGCTTGATATGAGCCTTGAAGCTCGGTGAATTTTTCTCACTGAAACTTTGATTGTTTCTTGATATGAAGCTTGGCCTAATAATATGTTGTACTAACATGCTTGTTAGTGGATAATCATATTTATGAAAGTTTAGTATTTTACTCGAATAATTCAGTCGAAGCGGATCGAAAATTTGATGAAAATGCCGACGTGGTGGGTCTTAGTTAGTGTAAGTGCTAACTTTATTGAGCTTTCAGTAAATGTTCTAATCACTCCATTATTTTTGTAGAGCCATTGGTCTAGATCTTCTTCATCGGAGGATTCCTTGGTGGTTTCGGGACTCAAGCTCACCCATCTAGTCAACAAACACTATCCGGTAGCGCGACTGGGCAAGTTACTTCCCGACGTTCTTCACGTCGTTCACATCATCGTAGTGCTTTGAAGCGGGGCCTAGCACATTGGTACCGGGCCTAGTTCTTTTGAGGTTGGGGCTAGCTTTTTGAGGATTGTAGGGATATTAAGCCTCTCCAGGCACTTGACCGTCACGTTAACCCGTTTGATTTCCACCGGATGTCATATAACGAGCCTTCTCCCGAAGCTTCTCAATCTTCTTGGGATCATGGGGCTAGCTCTCCACAAGCTGGTGGGGACATGTGAGTTTCCACGTCCATCTTGCAGGATTTTGGCAATTACATTTTCGATGATGCCTCCGATGATGAAGATTAATCAACTACTTATAGGGTGCTTTTGTTACTATTTAATGTTTTAATATTTTGATTCTCTCGCAAATGGGATGAATGTAAAGACTCAATTCTAAAAAATGCTTTCTTTTATTTATTGATGCGAAAAATTCTGAGAAAAATTGAAAAGACAAATCGAAAAAATTTTGCACTAGCCCCCATCACCCCCAAAAGAAAATAACTAAATGGAAAATGGGAAATTATAAATGCATGGTCCAAAAATATTAGAGTTTGGCCGAAATGGGCCGAAGTAGAAATTGGAAATGGCCCAACGAGTGCTTGGGCCGAAAGGAAATCGGACCGGGCGGTCCGGTAGGCGCTTTGCCGGGGCTCTTGCTCGGACTTCGGTGGCATGGCGAGGCGGGACTCGAACCCGGAGACTCGCTATAAAAGTAACCTTCGATCGATTACTAACAATCACGTCTTCTAAACCTTCCTTATGCAACTTCCTCGGAAAACAGCTTCCTAAGAAATTTTCTCAATGCCATTAATTTCTTTCCGACTTCGAAGATGAACTTCATGAATGAACTATCCCATTGGATGCACGAGATGAAGGATGTTGATAAGGTAGGGCTGTCCCTCTATGGATTGAACACCGTGTTTAACATTCGACAGGTGATAGTCTATTGGACTATTTTAAGGATGTTGTGGCCTTCCGGGATTTGCACTATCATGTCTTTAGGTTTGGAGATAAGGAGCTATGTCCCCGCCTGAAGAATTTGATGCCATCCTAGGCATTCAACGTCGAACTAAACCTCGTAATGCCGATGGCTTCCACTAATATGCATGAAACATACAAGTGCCCGAGGAAGCTAACCAATAGGAATCTGACTTGGATTCTTATTAGGGAAGAGGTGCACCTAATGAACCTCGCTGAAGCATTACTGCCTAGTGCACTCTTCGGGGCCTGCCCACATTTAGAGATGTCGAGCTATAATCACCTGTCTCGATAGATGGCTTTTTATTAGTGGGAGGCCACATGGACATGGCTCCTGCTGTATTACCGAGTTTTGTTGAGAAGTTGGAGGATCACTGCTCTCTAACTCTGCCGATCGTTGCGAAATTATCATAGGGCTGGACCGGGTCAAAGAAAATCCAGACGAGGACTTTGTAAGCAACCCCTTTTATTGTAGGTAAGCGTAAACCAATGTTTGGAACCTAGCCAATGAGGCTGGGTATGCGGCGCCTGTAAAACTGAAAATTCTCCGGCGTCGCCCAATGTTTTTGCCTTTTGCTCTCTTTGCTTTTTTTTTTTTTTAATTATTATTGATTTTGCTCATCTTGGGCTGTGAATAAGGATGAATTTGACCGTGTAGGACTCTTAATAATTTTTTTATCTGTTGTGTGCAAATCGCTTGGTAGAGTATATTCTACTAGTGCAGGCTCCGGTGGACATGGACTTGTACCTAGCTACACAATTCTCGCTAGCGAAGCAAATGAGTGTTTTGACCGACCATCCCGCTTCTTGGTGGGAGGCCTGGTTTAGAGTCGGGAATCCCATTGAATGGTACATCAAGCACTAGAAAGTGTCCCAACTTAGGATACACATTGAGCAACACCCTTTTGTATATTTGTTGGGTCTAAAAACCAAGTACGTACTACTTCACCGACCATGTATTGCGGCAAATAGGATGAGAACAGGTGATCCCTTGGATTTTGTCTAGCCTCGCTACTTTTGAACTATTTGCGGGTTTTGGCAGCTCAAAGCGGGTTTCTACATGGCTTGATTACTGGATGAACCTACCGAAGTTGCTAAAACCTCGTAGATAAACGAACAACTCGTAGCTTCTAACTATTATCCGGAATGGATAAAAGAAGTTGACCCCTAAACAACACAAGGCTACGAAATCGCAGCACCGCTTCACATTCGAGAAGTGAACCCCGGATAGATGAACAAGATTGCGGAAGGGAGACAGAGGCTACGAAGCTTAAGAGAGGATGGCTCATAGGATTGAAGAGCTGAAGAAATGCACTCAAGAGGATACAATCGAGTCTAGTGACCTAAACGGAAAGAAAGTAAAGATCGACTAGGGCTGAAATTTTTTAGAGAGAGTTTTGGAAGAAATAAAAAATTGCGGAATTTAGTTTTTCCTATTTAGAACAATTTATTTTTTCCAATTAGTATGTTTGTTTATTTTCCTTTTATTAGCTATGTATTCAGGTAAGTAGTAGGCTTACCTTTTATTAATAAAAGTAAACAAGGAAATTTTTATGCTCACTTTTATACTTCATTTATTTTATCGCTCACTTAAAGGAATAAATAAATTTAGACCGCCTAATTGCACCGTCCTTAAAATAATAATTAAAGAATTAATTAAACAAGTGAACCGTCTAATTGGATCATCGAAAATAACAATTAAATACACATTATGGCTAGAGGGATTGTTTGGCCCAGCCAATGCCGATGCCGTCTAAGGCACAACCTGGTTAGGTCAGGGTTAGCCCATTACGTGATCTATTTAGTGTCATGCTAAACATAGTATTTCTTTAGTTGATCCAAGTTTGTATATTGAAAAATTTCTTCACTCGTCCAAATCAGTCAATTAACTCGCTCCTCCCGGCAGTACTTGACTCGATATAGTGGGCCTTGCCGATTGGGCCTAAATTTTCCTCAAGGATCTTGAATGGGCACTCTAATCTCCTTAAGAAACAAATCCCCAGCTTGCAGGTTACGAGGATTCACTTTCTTATTAAATGCCCTTGATATACGTGCTTGGTATATTTGGACATTATGTAAAGCGTTTAAGCATCTTTCATCTAGCAACACTAACTCTTCGTAGCATGTCTTAGCCCATTTTTCTTCGAGAATCTGACTTTCTATAATGATTCGTAATGAATGAAAATTTCCATTGGAAGGACTTCTTTCACACCACTTATTAGGGAGTAGGGTGTTGCTCCCATTGAGGTCCTAATGGAGATTCGGTAGCCCCATAGAGCGAAGGGCAACTTGTCAGGTCAATCCTTATAGCCGACAACCATCTTTTCCACTATTTTACGAATATTCTTATTATCCATTGGTCCGAGGGTGATAGGGAGAAGATTTGTGATGTTTAATCTTGTATTTGTCCAATAAATTTGCTACTTCCTTCTTAAAGCGACTACCATGGTCACTAATTAGTTCATGGGGTACCCCATATCGACCGAAAATATTCCGAATGATGAAATTTCCTATGCGCTTCGACGTTAAGGTTGCATAGTGAAGACTCGGTATAACTCTCTATCTCTCTTCGGTTTTGATTTTCAGTCATTCTTAGCTTTGTAGAAACTCATATCTAAGTTTTCATCTTGTTCCGACTCACTCAAAAACCAGTCATTCAAAGCATAACATTCTTAACCGGGTTTTTGACCCACACAGAATAAATCGCATGAGTAAATAATTTCTCACATACTTTAAATTCGAGTATTGATCGAATGTTGAAAGTGAAATTGAATTACATTGTTAATTCTCCCTTCTAAGTCGGTTTATTTATTGAGAATTATTTACTTGATCAAGTATATGTATCCCGATTATTTATTCTTTCTAACTTGATCATTTTAAGGATGGACTCTAGATGGAATGTATATTAGACTCGAAAAATTTCATTCTTTTAGGCTGAAGATAATTAAGTGCTTAATTACTTTGGATTAATTATTATCTTTGCCTAATCTTGGAATAAAGTATTTTTATACTTTGAGTACCACTTTGATTTGCTTTTTTAGGTTGATTAAAGAAGCTTAATCTGAATTTGAAAAGCAAAAGAAATCGATTTCTAAGCATTAAACAACAGGAGACAGAAATCACCCATTTTTGGACATGGCTCGGACACCGTGTCAAGGTTATTTGTTTTAAAAATTAGAAAACATCAGCTTTGAGTCTAACAGTTGTTTCCACCCCGATTTCAATCACCACTAGAGGGTTGGACCATCTTTGGAGCCAAGGATCACTACACAATGTTCACATCTCAATAGATCTTTTCTCGAGCGACTCGGACTACCTGTTACAACGGCTATTGAGGCTCATCAGTCCGTAATTAGTCTCGGCGGTCATCCCGCCTTGGCGCTTATAAATATAAGCCACTCCACAAGACTTGAAGATTGTTGAACGCATTGCTGGAATTGAACATATTCTACTCTTACTCAAACTTCAAGTTTTGACAACTCCAACTTTGTATTTGAAGACTCGGATCTTAGCTCGAATAATTTATGAATGACTCGGTATAAACTTCTATCTCTCTTAAGTTTTGATTGCAAGTCATTCTAAGCTACATAGAAACTCATATCTATGTTTTCATCTTTGTTATGAGTGACTTAGATATCACTTTGTTTTATATCTTCTCTACCGAGGTATTCCGACCTACTCGGAATCTACTTGAACCATCGCATGATCGAATAATTCTTTTAACGCATCTTTTCTAAGTACCGACTATGTTTACTAACTCGGAATCAAGTCATTCTCTATTGAATTTGTCTTAGTAAGTTTATTCCTTAAACGATTATTTGATAGATCAAGTTCACTTTCTCTGTTTGATTATTCTTCTACTTGATCTTTCTAGGAGTTATTCTGAGCTGAGTTTGAAGCTATTTGATATTATACTCGTAATATTCCACTTTTCTAGGCCCAAGATAATTATGCTTTTAATTACTCATATTTAGTTAATATCTTTGCCTAATCTTGGACTAAAGTATTTTATACTTTGAGAACCAATGTGGTTTGCTTTTGTAGGTTATTCAAACAAAGCTAATCTATCTTTTTGAATTTCAAAAGCAACCGGCTTCTAGCTATTAAACACCAGCGAGACAGCTTTTAGCCATTTCCGGACAGGACTCGATACATCGTGTTAGGGCCGTCTCGTTTCCAAAACTAGAAAACTCCAATGCTAGGCTCAAAGGTGGTTTTCGTCTTGCTTTTAGACAACACAAGTTGATTGGAACACCTTTTGGGGCAAATAGCCGTTGCCCAATGTTTACACTCGCGACGGATCTTTTTGAGTGACTCGGAAAAGCCCTTCCAACGGCGAGTAAAGAATTCAGTCCGGAAACCGGACTTAACGGTTGCTCTGCTTGGTCATCTATAAATAGAAGCCACTTTACAAGACTTGAAGATTGCTGAATCCATTGAGCAATACACTACCTAATTCTCTTAGAGCATTACTCACTCAATCTTCTACTTCCAAGTCCAAGTCTCGTACTTAATATTTTCTCGAGTTGTAAAGTCTTGTAATCAATTCAATACTTCTCTTACTTTCCGAGTAAGGTCCCTTGACTTAGCCGTAAGGCTTATCTCAGCTCAATTGTCCCTAACTATAAAGGTTATCTCAGTTAGGAAGTACTAGATCGGATAAAGGAACTTCGAGTCTAGGAAAACATTGTAAGGAATTGTCTAAGGGAGCAATTCTAGTACAGTCAATCCTTTGTATTTTGAGGATTCAAAATAGTGGATTTGACTTGGCGCTTGGATTAGCACTGTCCGTGGTTTTCTCGCCCTGGAGGGTTTCCACGTATTTCGAGTGTTTGATTTTCTGAGTTCAATCTAGACTCAAACTCAGCTTGTTTATCTCTTTCAAAGCAAAAATTGTCTAAGTTTGTTTAATTTCCCTCATCACCCTATTCACCCCCTCTAGGATGACTTAGACTCTCCAGAGCAAACTTTCAGTATTTATTACTTTTTAAGTTGTAAAGAAACTCTTGTAATCACTTCTATTTTTTACTTTCTTTCTAAGTCCCTTAACTTAGTTGTAAGGGCTAACTTAACTCAGTTGTCCATGACTATAACGGTTAACTCGATCAGGAAGTACTAAGATCGGATAAGGGATTGTCTGTGGTTAGGAAAACTTGTAAAGGAATTGTCCAAGGGATCAATTTTGGTAAGAGCCAGTCCTTTGTAATTGAGGATTCAATTAGTGGATTTGACTTGGTGCTTGGATTAGGATTGTCTCGTGGTTTTCCGCCCTAGGAGGGTTTCCATGTATTTATGTGTGTTTCACTTTTTGAGTCCAATTTAGACTGAAAATTTGTTTCTTAATCTGTTATGTGAAAAGCAATATGATTTTTCTCAAAAATCTTTCATCACCATATTCACCTCCCCTCTACGGTGACTTAACCTCTCCAAGAGCAAACCTTCAATTGGTATCGTAGCCTAACCTTTCAAGAGTATCTCATAATCCAAAGGTCTAAAGATCAGATGACTCGTAACAATGGAGAGTTCGATGAAGGAAGATCATCCACCGGACCACCTAAGTTCAAGGGGTCAAACTTTGCACACTGAAAGAAGATGATGGAATGCTTTCTACTGGATAATGATAAGGAAGTTTGGAACATTATCAAGAATGGGAACTTCATTCCAAGGAAGATGGAAGGAGTCATATTTGTGCCCAAGGAAAAATCGAGTACACTGCTCGAAGAGAATGAGAAGTTCGAAAGCTATGAACACTCGATGTGCGCTATCAGCTCGGAAGAATACAATAGAGTGTCAGCCAGTGGCACAGCCAAAGAGGTGTGGGATACATTGGTCAACACCTGAAGGTTTGCTCTTGGAGATTCTTAGTTACCCTAGAGGGGGAGTGAATAGGGTGATGAGGAAATTTTAACAAACTTGGAAGATTAAAGCTTGAAAGCAATAAACAAAACTGTCTCGAATCTAGATTAGACTTAGAAAAGTATTAACTCAAATTTACGTGGAAACCCTTCCAGGGCAGAAAACCCGGTCAGTGCTAGTCCAAGCACCAAGTCAAATCAACTATTTTGAATCCACAAAATACAAGCAGATCGACTCAACCGAATTGCTCCCTTAGACAATTCCTCACGGAATTTTCCTAGACTCGAATTTCCTTTATCCGATCTAGTACTTCCTAACCGAGGTAACCTTTACAGCTAGGGACAACTCGAGTTGAGTTAACCCTTACAGCTCAGTCAAAGGACCTTACTTAGAAAGTAAGAGAGAGTATTTGACTGATTACAAGACTTTACAACTCGTAAAGTATGAATTCCAAGTCGGGAGTCGTAAGTAGAAGATTGAGTATAAATACAAAGACTTTCGCTTAAGTAATGTGTATTGACAATCATTCTAGCAATCTTCAAGTATTGAGAGCTGGCTTCTATTTATAGATATCCTAGCAGATTAGCCGTTGTGACTATCTTCGAATAGAAGTCCTTTGTGACCGTTAGTAACGGTTCTTCCGAGTTGCTCGTAAAAGATCCGTTGAGATGTGAACATTGTGCAATGGCTCTTGACTCCTTAGGATGTCCCAATCCATTGGTGGTGTCCGAACAGTAGGGCGGAAACCATCATTGATCCTAGCATTGAAGATTTCCAATTTTGGAAATAGACAATCCCGACACGACGTCCGGGCCTTGTTTAGAAGTAAAAAGCCTTGTCTCGCTGGTGATTGATAGCTTGAAGCCGGTTAGTTTGTAATTCAAAAATAGGATAACCTCATTTAGATAACCTAGAAAAGTAAACAAATTTTGGTTCTCAAAGTATAAAATACTTTGGTCTAAGATTAGACACGGATAATAATTTAATTAAGACAATTAAGTGCATAATTATCCGAGACCTAAAAGAGTGGAATTTTCTCGAGTCTAATATTCATTGTACTCAAATTCCATCTCGAGTCATTCTTAGGAAAGATCAAGTTATAAAGAGAATATTAGAGTATGAGTACTTGATCTTAGAGAAATAGTTCTAAAACAAACATGCCGACTTAGAAAGTTGAATTAACGCTGTAGTTCACTTTATCTCGTAATATGAAGTCGAACTTAGAGTAAAAGTGTTAGAGAGATTGTTTGAATATGCGATAAATCTAAGTGGTGTCCGAGTGACTCGAAGCATCAGTGTGAGTTGATAAGCATGGATGTGATTTATGAGTCGGTTAGAATCGAATGAAAACATATGCAATAGTTTCTATAACACTCGAATGACTTGTAATCAAAACCCGAGAGGGATGAGGTCCGTACTGAGTCCTTGATGGTACTCATAGTGATAGGAGTTCGAGTTTGAGTCTTCAATCTCCCCTTTTGATGAAAGGCATTCCATACTCAAATAGAAACTTTGTTAATGAAACAATTAAAAGTTTTCATTCTTACTCATTTGCGAGAGAATATATCGAGCTTAGAATAAGAATTCTCGGAGAATTATAATAATAAATGAAGCGATTCAGACTTAGAATATTTCTGCAGTAGCTCATTTGACGAAAAATTTTGAGTAGTTAAATCGGAGTTAAGATAAATGAGCTGATATATCGGAGCAAAATAAAGTGAGAAATTTAAAACTCGGAAAGAAGTCATACCGAGAAGTCAATAAGTACGAAATAAGAAACTTCATTCATATATACATAAACATAGAAAATATATACATAGGAAAGGGTGAGAAAACTCCCTTAAATAAGACAACAAATTTTCTAATTATTCTCCTCCTTGCCTTTCAAAGAAAAAAAAAAAAAAAAACAAAATGGGGAAGAATGCATCAAGTTGATACAATTTGTTTGTCTCGCAAAAACAAAAAATGTGAAAACAGAAACAAGAAAAGAAAAAATATTAAGATGGTGGAGTGGGTGCAGTTTGAGTTGAAGTGGATGAACGTGCCGTGCGCCTTCGCAGATATGAACGTGAAGACGTTGAAGATCCGGGTGGGGGTAGCACCGGGATCTTTGGAATGGGCTCAAATCTTAGTAGCCGACCCGTAACAAGATCATCCAGAGGTTCATCCTCTTGAAATTCTATGAAGGGTGGTGTGTCCTCTCGGCTTGACTCGTCGCCGACCGACCGGCGTCAACAGGGTCTTCCGACTCACTCGGACTTCTATCCGAGCTAATTAGTTTCGGTTGAGGAGTGGGATCACCTTGTCCCTCAACTTCTTCCTTTTCTCCTCCTTCTTCCTCTTTCTCTTATTCTCCCTTCTCTCCTTCTTCCTTCTCCTCTAAAGGAGCCGTTTCAACCGCAACCTCCTTTTCTTCTTCTTCTACCTCTCCAAATGGAGATTTGGTAGGCTCGAGGACTCTTCAAATGTTTCGAGCTGTCCGAGTCCCGAGCCGCTTTAGAGCGCCTTTCTCTAAGTAACTCGATTAGCTCCCGCTGCTCCTTAACCAAGGCCTTTATCTCGAGAAGCACATCTTGCCGCTCTCGAATTTGTGATTGGGCTGTTTTTGGTTGATTGTCATAGACCGAAGGACAGTCTTGAAGGAGCGGAGGGTGTCCTTGATTTCGAGTGGACACCGAGGAGAGCTTGTCTATCATTGTGGTAGACAAAGCGAGAGTGGATTGAGGAGGGGACTCGAGGTGGAAGCACCGCCGGTGGAGAAGGGAGTGAGAGAGGAGTCCGAGTCCGAGGCGGAGGAGAGGGCTGCCTCGGTTGTGAGTTATGGACCCGGACACCCGGTTGGGTTTCCTGGTATCCATAGCCGAGAAGCTCTTTTCCGCCAACTACAATGGCAGCCTCGAAACCTCGTTAGGGTCTAAGGGAGTGGGACCTTAAATTGTTTGAAAATAAAGGTGAGGAGAGCTCCAAAAGTAAGAGATGTGGATTTCTTGGTCCGAGCTGGAACGAGGCCATTTGCTCGATAATTGTTGGGAAGAGGTCTACGTCGTAGCCCTCGAGAATGTCAAAAAGAGCCTTGAGAATCTTTGAGTTTGGATTCTCTTTGCAGGAATGCTAAGACAAAAAGGTCCTCATCGGTAGGAAACAGAGAAGATGTGCCTCGGTCTTCATCCGAGTCACGTAAAAGTTTTTGCGTGACTTAGGGATTTCTTTGGCATACTTTTCAAAGAATTCATCAGCAACCTCGTTAAATGGGATTGGGTTGCTGTTGAGCAAGAGGGATAAAACTTTGAATAAGCAAGTGGAGGAGTGAGACCTTAATACGAACTACTTTGTCACGAACTCCGGAGATGAGAATCCCTCGGAGCTGGAAAGGTTGGAGTAGAACTCAACGATGAGTTATGGGTAAATGAATTCGCTGAAACAGAGGAAATTGTATATCCCTATAGTTTTGATGTTGTTCAACCACGAGAATTTTGTGGTTGGGAAGAATTTGTCGTCCAACGTCGGGTGTTGGGTGACAAGGACTTAGAGGGGTTGGAATGACCCTCTTGACTTTTGGTTCTAGGTTTCTTGGTTGCAGAACCAAGAAAATCTGAGTGGAACCTCTTTTCGGCATGGTTATGGAATTTTTGAGAAGAAAGAGAAGCTTTTGAGAAGATGACGAGTTAGTTCGAAGAAGAGAGAGAGAGAGAGAGAGTACGAGAGCTTAAGAGTGCTTGAGTGTACTAAGCTTGCTTGAGAGCGAGAATGCAAGAGTAAGTAAGTGAGAGTATATGTGACTAGAGAGTAAAGTAGAGAAATGAAGGAAAATAGATGATATTTATAGAGAAACGATTAGCCTTTAGTATCCGTTCCGACCTAACTCTCCAACGGTCGCCTCGCACCGGTGTGTCTGTTTTGCTCTCCAACGGTTAGAATTCCAGTGTTTGTCTCCCAACGGCTAGTTCTCCGATTGATACGCGAGAGAGAGAGAGAGAGAGAGAAAAGAGAGATTTTAAAAGAAAATTTTGAAATTCTCCACTAATTTAGAGATGATTTCAAAAGTTTGATGTCCACTTTTCTCAAAAATTGAGTCCGACTCGATAAAGTTTCGAGTGACTCGAAACCGTAAACGGATAATAACTCCTAACTCAGTATCACCGGGTCAACTGCACTAATTGTTATTAAGACACGTAAAGAAAACATATAACACATAATCATGCATTTATCATGCCAAGTTTATTCCTAATAAAGCAAAACTGATCCTCACTAGGTGGCTTAGTAAAGATATCAGCTAGTTAAAGTTTTGTAGGAATGAATTCTAGTTCAATATCACCTTTCTCAGAATTGTCTCTTAGAAAATGATACCCGACATCAATATGCTTTGTCTTTAAGTACTGAATTGGATTCTTAATGATGCTAATTGCACTCGATTGTCACACTTGATTGGAATTGATTTGAATGAAAGTCCAAGGTCTTTCAAGTGTTGCTTGATCCATAGAATCTGAAGCACGGCATGCTTCAGCTGCAATGTAATCAGCTTCAGCAGTTGATAGAGCTAATGAGTTCTCGCTTCTTTAAGTGCCAAGATATAAGGGATTGACCTGAAACCGGCGGGCTCCTGAGGTGCTCTTTCTATCAACCTTCTATCCAAGCATAGTCAGCATCCGAGTATCCAAGTGAGGGTTAGTTCCGAGTCTCTTGAAAACCATAGACCTAGATTTTGAGTTCCTGCAAGGTATCTAAAGATTCTCTTCATCGCAGTGAGATGTGATTCTTTTGGATTAAGTTGAAATCTTGCACACAAACATACACTAAACATAACGTCTGGCTCTACTGGATGTGAGATATAGTAGAGATCTAATCATACCTCAATAGAGTTTCGATCTACTACTTTACCTTTCTCGTCCGAGTCTAGTTTTATGTTGCTACTCATCGGTGTTGCTGCATGTTTTGCATCTTGAAGCTTGTATTTCTTCAGCAACTCCTTAGTATACTTGGATTGATGGACATAGATGCCATCCTTGTCTTGCTTGATTTGTAGACCAAGGAAGAAATCGAGTTCTCCCATCATGTTCATTTGGAATTCCTATCTCATTAACTCGGAGAAATTTCGACATAGATTTTCATTAGTCGCTCCAAAAATTATATCATCAACATAGATCCGAGCAATAAGAAAGTTTTTTCCCTTGGTTTTTATGAAAAGAGTTTTGTTAATCTGACCTCTTTTAAAATCATTTTCAACCAAGAACCCGCTCAGTCTTTCATACCAAGCTCGTGAGCTTGTTTAAGACCATAGAGAACCTTTTGCAACTTGAAAACATGGTTTGGAAATTCTGAGTTTTCAAATCCAGGGGTTGCTCAACATAGACTTCCTCTTGAATGAAAGCATTCAGAAAAGCACATTTGACATCCTTTTGATATAATTTAATGTTCATGCTTGATACAAATGCCAATAGGATTCTAATTGCTTCAATCCTAGCAACCGGTGCAAAGGTTTCCCCACAATCAATTCCTTCTTCTTGATTATAACCTTGAGCCACAAGTCTAGCTTTATTTCTGACTACCAACCCATCCTCATCCAATTTGTTCTTGAAAACCCATTTGGTTCCTATGACTGGGTGGTCGAAGGTTGTTTGATCGGAGTCCAAACTTCGTTTCTTTCAAATTGATTAAGTTCCTCTTGCATGGCCTTTACCCATTCATATTCATTTAGGGCTTCTAGTGCATTTCTGGGTTTAGTTAATGATATGAATGCAGTGAATGCACGTAGATTTTGCAAAGAAGAACGAGTTCTTACCCCACTCGTTGATGTCGGACAAGATGTTTTCGAGTGGGTGACTCGAAGTATATTTGAATGCTCTACATGTTCTTTGGTTCACTAGATTTGTAGGTTGAATTTGTTGATCTTCGAGTGGTCCGATCCGATTGAGCTTGCTCATCTGATTGACTTTCAATATTCCGAGCTGGCTCTTGAGCTGGTTCGGTTTGAGTCATGGTATTCTAAGCTATCTCATTCCGAGTTGCTTTTCCTTGACTCGTCCGAGCTCATCTTCGATAAAATCATCATCTCGGCTGAGTTTCAGATCCGAGAATGTTGACACACTTGGTTTTCCCTGATCAATCTCATCAAAAACAACATGGATGCTTTCTTCCACTTTGTTAGTTCTTTTATTGAAAATGCGATATGCTTTACTATGAGATGAATAACCAAGAAAGATACCTTCATCTAACCGAGCATTAAACTTGGTCAGGTGATCCTTACCATTATTGTGAACATAACAGTTACATCCAAAGGGCTTGAGGTATGAAATGTTAGGTTTCTTACCTTTGTAGAGCTCATATGGAGTTTTCTTCAGGATGGGTCCGAAGAGGCATCTGTTCAAAATGTAGTTTGTCTGTGTTGATCGCCTCAGCCTGTAAATAGTAAGGTAGATCATGTTTAATCATCATTGTCCTTCCTATTTCTTCAAGAGTTCTATTCTTTCTCTCTACTACTCCATTTTGTTAAGGAGTTCTTGGTCTTGAGAAGTTGTGGGAGATATCATTCTTATCGCAAAACTTTGAAAATTTTGAGTAGTCGAACTCCCTTCCATGGTCGGTTCGAATTCTTCCGATATGAGTTTGAGACTCAACTTGAATTTTCCTGCAGAGCTTGCTGAATTCTTTAAAAGCTTCATTTTTGTGCTTTAGAAAACACACCCAGGTAAATCGTGAGTAATCATCAATAATTACAAGTACATATGATTTACCTCCAAAACTCTTTACGAGGATTTCACCACATAAATCCATATGCAACATTTCAAGCACTTTGGATGTGGAAACAGCTTTGAGAGATTTGAAAGATAATCCGACCTGTTTCCCTTTTGTGCATGCTTCACAAGTTTTATCTTTTTTAAATGCACAGTTAGGCAAGCCTCTCACTAAACCATGAGATGCAAGTTTTTTAATGGTGTGCATGCCAACGTGACCTAGTCTACAATGCCATGTCCAAGAATCATCATGCAAAGATGCTTTTAAACAAGATAAGTTTTGACTTGGATCGAAAGAGGAATAGTGTAGGTATTACCCGATCTCTTACCCGAGAGCTTAGTCTCCTTGGTAGTTTCATCGAAATATAGCAGTTGGTCTCAGTGAATCTTACCTTTTGACATTTGTCACACAGTTGTGAGATGCTTGAATAGATTGTACTTTAATCCTTTGACAAGATAGACTGGGCTGACCAGGTTGTCTCCTTTTCCAATCTTGCCTATCCCAACTATCTTGCCCTTACTGTCATCTCCAAAAGTGACTTTGCCTCCCTTGTAATCTTCTAACTCGGAAAAGAGTCTTGAATCTCCCGACATGTGGCGTGAGCATCCACCGTCCAGTACCAATGACCTTTTGTCTTTTCTCGAGTTACCCGTAAGTCCCTTTACTCGTGGTCCTTATCTGTGGTCCTTTTCTAAGGAAGTGGACTCTTGGGAACCTAGATTTGAATAACTTTGGATTTTTTTGGTCCGATTCCGAGTCTTCCTTTTTGAAAACCGAGTCCGTGTCTCTTTCTTTTGAAAATCTTTTTTATAAACCGGTGGAGAAGGTTTTCTCCTATAAGGAGGTCCGGGCTCAGTCCTCCTTTCATTCTTATAAATGGGACCGCGATCAGCCTTCATAAACTTTACAGTTCTGGAATCCTTTTGAAAAGATCCGAGTAGGAATTAGATTCCTCCTCTTTGTTGAAACCGAGTCCTTCTTTCCCGAAGGAGACACATTGAGAGCCTAAGAGCATGTCAAGGTTTTTCTGACCTTGAGTAAATTTCAAAACAAGTTCTTGAGACTCATTGAGCTTTCATTTAAGATGCTCATTTTCTCTTCTAAGGGTCTCGAGACTTAGTCGCATTAGCTTGAGTACTAGTCTTGAGCTCTTTTAAAGTAAGTCTCAATTTTTCCAATTCATTTTTCAAAGCAATGCTCTCGAAGTGGGAGACCCAAGTTATTCTTTGAATTGGGAAGAATCTGAATTGGACTTTTCTCCCAATGTGTAAATATATTTAGCTAAATCAACTTTGGACAACTTGAGGAAGTATTCAATTACCTCCCGAGGATTCGTCTCCTCATAGTCCGGGTTATCGAGTCCGACTCGGATTCAACTTCCGAGTCCGATAGTGCCATCGGACATTTTGAGTCGTCCGAGTCTTCATCTTCTTCGGATGAGTCTCCATCACTCCATGTGGCCATCATAACCTTCTTCTTCTTTCTGTCCCTCTTTCTTCTTTGACGAGTCTTTGACTACGTGATCTTTGCTGCCACATTCAAAACAGACCGAGTTCTTAGTTAAAGATAACTTTGAAGGAGATGAGTGTTTCCCTTTTCTATCCTTTTTGTCCTTCTTGTAGAACTCTTCTCTTGGCCTTTTCTCCCATCTCTTATGCTTCATCATTCTTTTGAAGCCTCGAGCGATAAGTGCCATGGGATTTTCTTCCGAGTCCGAGGAACTCGCATTTTCTCGCTTTGCTTTCGAGGCCTTCAGCCGCAATATTCTTTTTAGTGCTAACCTCGACATCCTCTTCTTCCGGACGGATTTTATGGGTGAGTAACTTCCCAATCAGTTCATCTGTCTTTAGTAGTGAGAAGTTCCGAACTTCCTCGATGGCTGTCACCTTGGGACCCCATCTTCTCTTGGGTAGACTTCTTAGAATTATTCTCGCACATCTCTCCATGGGAAATCTTTCTACCCAGAGATTTGAGATTGTTTGTAATCTCGGTGAAGCGGATGAACATCCGAGTGATGTTTTCTTCCGGCTCCATCTTGAACAGCTCGTATTTGTGAAGATATTGACTTATCTTGGCTTATATTACTTGTCTTATTCCTTCATATGTGTTGACAAGAGTGTCCCACACATCTTTGGCTGTATCACAAGCTGACACTTTGTTTTACTCTTCCGAGCTGATGGCCCACATCGGAATTTTCATCGCTTTAAAGTTCTTTCTCAACTTTTCCGCCTCTTCAGTGGTGTACTTGAACTTTGCTTTAGGCACGAGTCTTGTATCTTCCATCGTTGTTGGAATGTAATTGACTTCTTGTATGATGTTCCAAACATCTTAATCGTGATCCAATAGAAAGCATTCCATAAGTTTCTTCTAGTGCACGAAATTTGATCCTTTGAACTTTGGTGGTCTCGCTGGACGATCTTCCTTCATCGAAGTCTCCGTTGTTCCGAGCTATTTGATCTTTAGACCTTTGGATTGTGAGATCCTTTCTAAAAGGCTAGGCTCGATACCAATTAAAGGTTTGCTTAAAACTTGAAACCAACCACGCCCTTCAAATCACCGAAAGCTTCTACCGCAGATGACTCGGATTTGAGAGCAACAATGCATAATTTAACTTCTGAGTTACATCAATGGATTGAGCATGCTCGGGTGCTTGGGTTGGAAAATAGGCAGCTTAAAGACAAGGTGGACAGTTTCACCGAGCCAATTGCACGCTTCAATGAATTTCTGCAGTATCGCAAGCATCCGAATCTCACCATCGACCAAGTACAACCATAAGAGGAAGAGGAAGAGGAAGAGGAAGAAGAAGAGGAAGAGGATGAGGAAGAGGAAGAGTGAGGACCCTGAATGCATTGTGAACTTTTGTGTATATCGGTGAACACTTTGCGAACTTTTTAGATGTGTTTATGGTTTCCTGTGAACTTTTGCATGTTTGTTTTTTTTTAACTTGTGAATTTGTTTTAAATATGTTTTGATTATTCATGATTTTGAACATGTAGGTTGGATTTGTATATCCAACTTTGATGAGTTCTTTGTGGCTGGCAAATGTAAATGCCAAATGTAAGTGCCACGTATGTGAATGTTTGATTTGTATATCCATTCATAAGTTTTTGTACTAGGATGATGAATAATTAGAGAATATTATGTTGGATTTTCGACGGAATAGCGATGGAACCGAGAAGGAATAGCGACGGATGTTTTCGAATCAACGACGGAAAATAGCGACGGATAAACCATCATTTCCGTCGCTAATATCGGCGACGGATCAGCGACGGAAATTACGTTCCGTCGCCGACCTACACCAGCGACGGAAGATGTTTCCGTCGCTGATCCGTTGCTAAATGGCGACGGATTTGGCCATTTCCGTTGTTATAATTTAGCGACTCGCGAATTAGCGACGGAATTATTCCGTCGCTAAAATTGGAATTCCGTCGCTATTTGCCGCATTCCGTCGCTATTAGGCCGTTTTGTAGTAGTGTCCTTAGGATGTCCCAATCCACTAGTGGTGTCCGAAAAGTAGGGTGGATACCACTCGTTGAGCTTAGCATTGAAGATTTCCGCTTTGAAAACAGACAACCCCGACACAGCGCATGGGCCTTGTTCGAAGTAGAAAAGCCTTGTCTCGCTGGTGATTGATAGCTTGAAGCCGGTTAGTTTGTAATTCAAAAATAGGATAACCTCATTTAGATAACCTAGAAAAGTAAACAAATTTTGGTTCTCAAAGTATAAAATACTTTGGTCTAAGATTAGACACAGATAATAATTTAATTAAGACAATTAAGTGCATAATTATCTCGAGACCTAAAAGAGTGGAATTTTCCGAGTCTAATATTCATTGTACTCAAATTCCATCCGAGTCATTCTTAGGAAAGATCAAGTTATAAAGAGAATATTAGAGTATGAGTACTTGATCTTAGACAAATAATTCTCAAACAAACATGCTAACTTAGAAAGTTGAATTAACGTTGTAGTTCACTTTATCTCAAAATATGAAGTCGAACTTAGATTAAAAGTGTTAGAGAGATTGTTTGAACATGCGATAAATCTAAGTGGTGTCCGAGTGACTCGAAGCAGTAGTGTAAGTTGATAAACATGGATGTGATTTCGAGTCAGTCGGAATCGAATGAAAACATATGCAATAGTGTCTATAACACTTAGAATGAATTGTAATAAAAACCTCGGGGGATGAGGTCTATACCTGAGTCCTTGATGGTACTCGAGTGATAGGAGTTCGAGTTTGAGTCTTCAACACCTATGAAGGAACTACCCAAGTGAAGCGAGCGAAGATAAGTCAATATCTTCATAAGTATGAGCTATTCAAAATGGAGCCTATAGAGAACATCTCTCGGATGTATGCTCCGTTCACCGAGATTACCGACAATCTCAAGTCTCTCGGGTAGAAAGATCTCTTATGAAGAAATGGTCAAAAAAATTATGAGAAGTCTACCAAAGAGAAGATGGGGTCCCAAGGTGACAACAATTGAAGAGGCTCAAAATCTCTCCCAATTGAAGCCTCGATGAGCTCATTGGGAAGCTACTTACTCATGAGTCGGGCCTAGAAGAAGAGGATGTAGAGGTCAGCAATAAAAAGAACATTGCGCTAAAGGCCTCGAAAGCAGACGGCAAAGTCCGAGCTCCTCAAACTCGAAGAGGATCCCATGACACTCATTGCCCGAGGCTTCAAAAACATGATGAAGTACAAAAGTGGTAAAAGAGGCCAAAGGAGGAGTTCTACAAGAAAGACAAGAAAGGTAAATACCCGTCTCCTTCTAAATTGTCTTTAGCTAAGAACTCTGGATGTTTTGAGTGTGGCAGCAAAGAGCACATAGTCTAGGACTGTCAAAAGTGAAAGAAGGATAGAAAGAAGAAAAAGGAAGGACCATGATGATTGAAAATGATCTACCTTACTATTTCGGGCTAAGGTAGTTAGCATAGCAAGTTATACACTCGAATAGATGCCTTATTAGACCCATCTTGAAGAAGACACCCTATGAGCTGTACAAGGGAAAGAAGCCCAACATTTCCTACTTCGGACCATTCGAATGTAAATGCTACAATGGTAAGGAACATCCGACTAAGTTTGATGCTAGGTCCAATGAAGGTATATTTCTAGGTTACTCATCTCATAGTAAAGCTTATAAAGTTTTTTATAAAAGGACTAACAAAGTGAAACAAAGCATCCACGTTGTCTTTGATGAGATTGATCTTGGCAGGATGAGTGAATCCACTTTCTCGGATCTCAGGCTTAACGAAATAAAGATGATATTGCTAAAACCGAGCTCGGAATGAGTCAAAATAAGAGAACCGAGGCAACTTAGATTGAGCTAACTCGGAATGAAGTGACTTAGAATGAACAAGTTTAAGAGTCAACTCAGAATGTTGAAGATCAAGCCAATGTAGAGGCTTAGTAAGAGCAACCAACTGAAGATCAACTTATTCAACCAAAAACCTTGGTAAACCGGAGGACAGGTAAAGCTTTCAAAAATGCATCTAGTCACCCACCTGAGAACATACTTTTTGATATCAACAAGTGGGGTAAGAACTCGTTCTTCTTTGCAAAATCTATGTGCATTTTGAGCATTCATATCATTAACTCGAACCTAAAAATGTACTAGAAGCCTTAATTGAACCCGAATGGGTCTAGGCCATGCAAGAAAAGCTAAATCAATTGGAAAGAAACCAAGTCTAGACTCGACCAAACGACCTTCCGACCACCAAGTAATAGGAACCAAATAGGTTTTCAAGAACAAACTGGATGAGGAAGGGTTGGTAGTAAGAAATAAGGCTAGATTAGTTGTTCAGGGGTATAACCAAGAAGAGGGAATTGATTGTGGGGTAACCTTTGCACCTATTGCTAGGATTGAGGCAATCGGAATTCTCATAGCATTTGCATTTAACATGAACAATTAACTTTATTAAATGGATGTCAAATGTGCATTTCTCAATGGTTATGTTCAAGAAGAAGTTTATGTTGAGCAACCCCTTGGATTTGAAAACTCGGAATTTCCAAATCATGTTTTCAAATTGCAAAAGGCTTTATATGGTCTTGAACAAGCTCCCGGAGCTTGGTATGAAAGACTAAACAATTTCTTAGTTGAGAATGATTTCAAAAGAGGTAAGATTGACAAAATTCTTTTCACAAAAACCAAGGGGAATGATTTTCTTATTTTTTAGATTTATGTTGATGATATTATTTTTGGAGCTACTAATGAAACTCTATGCCAATAGTTTTCTGAGTTAATGAGATAGGAGTTCTAAATGAGCATGATGGGAGAACTCAATTTCTTCCTTGTTTTGCAAATCAAGCAAGAAAAGGATGGAATCTATGTCCATCAATCTAAGTACACCAAGGAGCTATTCAAGAAATACAAGCTACAAGATGTAAAGCACGCATGAACACTTATGAGTAGTAGTTTAAAACCGGACCCGGACGAGAAAGGTAAAGTCGTAGATCAAAAACTCTACAGAGGTATGATTGGATCTCTACTTCATCTCATATCTAGTAGGCCAGGTAACATGTTTAGTGTCTGCCTTTGTGCAAGATTTCAAGCTAATCCTAAGGAATTATATCTCACTCGTGGTGAAGAGAATATTTATATATCTTGCAGGAGTCAAAATCTTGGTATTTGGTTTTCTAAGACTCGAACGGACTCTCACTGGATACTCGAGATGATGACTATGCTGGATACAAGGTTAATAGAAAGATAACATCAAGAGAATACCAATTTCTGGGTCAATCACTCATATCCTGGCACTCAAAGAAGTAGCGAGTTAGTTGTTCTATCAACTGCCGAGGTTGAGTACATCGCAACAGGGGCTTGTTGTGCTCAGATTCTTTGGATGAAGTAGCACTTGAAGGATCTTAGACTATCATTCACATCAATTCCGATCAAGTGTGATAATCAAAGTGCAATTGGCATCATTAAGAATCCAATTTTGCACTAAAAGACAAAGCATATTGAGGTCGGGTATCATTTTCCGAGAGACCATTATGGGAAAGGTGATATTGAACTTGAGTTTATTCCTATAAACTTTCAATTAGCTAATATTTTCACTAAGCCTTTGAGTGAAGATCAGTTTTTCTTTATTAAGAATGAGCTTGGCATGTTAAATGCATGATTATCTGAATTATTGCATGAGTTATTCTACAATGTTTGACTATTATATGTTTTGTGTAGATAACAAATGGATCGGTTGACTCATAATTAGGCCGAGCTATGAGTTATGAATTTTCCGAGTGTGTTACGAGTCACTCGACATACTATTGAGTTAAAATCAGATTGATTAGCAAAATAGACATCATAATTACGAGGTCATCTCTAGATAGATAGAGAATCTCGGAAATGTTTTTGAAAATCCTTTCTTCTCTCTCTCTCTCTCGTGTCTTGCGATCAGTCATAAAACTAGCCGTTGGAAGAAAGCGAGATAAGAAAACTAGCCATTATAGCGTAGGGAAACTCAACGGTTTGATAATCGTTGCTTGGTAACCGAGTCGGAAAGTCGGTTGGAAGCCTTTTCTCACTATAAATAACACTCGCTTTAATTTATTTCTTCTAATTTACCTCTTATTGCTTACTCTCTCACTCACTTTGCTCTCAAACTCACTTACTCTTGCACTCATATTCTCTCTCTGTTTCTAAATCTTTTGTGGTCTTTACTCACTCTTTCTTCTCTCAAACACTTTCTACTCTCTCAAATATGCCTAAGAGAGGATCTGCTATGGAGGGAGGTTCAGCCACAAAGAAGGCCATAACCAAAACCACTCGTTCCGAGGCTGCACAATAAGGTACAAAGCCTGCCTTAGAAGACTTCGAACATATTGTCGCCCAACACTTCTTCCTGGACAACAAATTCTTCCCAAAGACATCCTTTTCCTCGTTGAAACACATCTCCAAAACTGGTGTGTACAACTATCTATTTTTCTGTTATTATATTTACCTGAACTTGTTTCTGAGTTCTATACTCACATGATAGCAAGAGATAACGTTATCTCTTCTTCCGTTCAAGGGAAAACTGTTTGAATCAATCTTGCTTTAGTTCACAAACTTTTTAGTGTGAAGTCTCTCTTTCTCAACTCCAATCTTATCCCTTTCACCGAAGTTGCGGATGACTTCTTTGAAAAGTATACCAAAGAACCTCCTCACTCTAGAAAGAACTTTTACGTGACTCAAATGACCTCGAAGTCGGACTCTTGTGCTTCATTCTCATGAGGACATTCTATTCTTACTACCCGTCAACAGAGAAGCCCAATTCTAAAGTACTTAAGGTTCTCTATGACATCCTAGAGGGCTACAATGTAGACTTCTTTCTATTCATTTTGGAACAGATATCCTCTGTGTCATCTAAATCTAAGAAGACTCCATATCCCTTTGGAGCTCTTTTTTCGTAGTTTTCACGTAGTTTGAGGTCCCTCTTCATTCCGACCCACACTCTTTCTTGGAGCCTCGCTGTTTGTTTTGGCAGGAGTGAACTTATTGGTCTTGGATACCAGGAAGTCAAGCCTGGTGTCCGGGTTCACTCGTCTAAGCTCTTCGGACTACTTTTGAGGTCCCACTTCTAATTGCTGGATCTTCTACTTCTCTACCTACACCTTCCGTCGAGCTTCTTGAGAAGGTGGCCAACATACTTGCCTCTCTAGCTTTAGAGTTGAAATTAACTCTAAGCTCTTTCTAGACTTACATTCCCACTCTAACTCGATATAAAGCTAGGCTTAGACTCAGCTCAAGTAGAGTCAAGATCTGATTTCGAGCTCAAGAAGGTCATCAACCAACAACTTGATCGGATTCACCACCTCTAGGAAAGAATATTAAAGGCAGCTGAGGACTTAGAATCCTCTGAAGAATCCGAGGAGTCCTCCAGCTCTTCTAAGTCTGAATCGAAGATGCTGAAAAAGCAGCAGAAGAAGGCCAACGAGAGGTCGAAGGAGGAGAAAAAGAAGGAGAAAAAGAGGATGAAGCTCGCTGAACTTGAGGACCAGGGCAACGAAGAATATGAGGTGATCTCTTCGATCACACTCGAGTGCCTCGAAGAGGCTGGTGATGTAGGTCGATCTAATGCCCCTACCTCGAAGCTAAGCCAGCTGTAGTTTTTATTGAAGAAGAGGAAGAAGAGGATGATATGCCTTTGGTTCATAGAACCAGGATTTCTCCACTTCTAAACATACCACTCGCTGATGCCACCTTGCCTAGCTACATCTCTTCAAGGTTATAGGCGAAGGCGCACTACTCGATTTTCCATTTTTCGCAAGACTACCCTCCTTGCTGATTGCAAGCTCAGTTTTTCTTAGTTGTCTTTATTTTTTTATCCAACATCTTTTGTATTTACTTGTTCTTTCTTCCCTCATTTTGTAATTTTCTGTTGAAATGCATAGGGGAGAGAAAAGATACAAAAATAGATGTTTGATCTAGGGAGAATTTTTTCCTCGGTTGCTTTCCGAGTTTATCTAGAGTTTTTCCCTTAGTTGTTTTCTTAGTTTATCTTACTTTGTTCTTGTACAAATGTTTCTCACAATGAATGAAATTAGCTTATTTACGAGCATATTTGTTTCGAGTACATGTTTTATATTTACTTTGATATTATCTCTTGACTCTTTAACATCTTTACTCCGATTACTTTAAGAAATATGTCCTGAGTTATGTTTTGATATGAGCTGAACCGATAAATACTCATAAGTTTTTTTGCTCGATTAATACTCGTGCTTTGATCAATTGTCTATGAAAACCGAATTCTCCGAACCGATTAGTTTCTATCTTAAGTATGGAATTCCTTTCATCAAAAAGGGGAGATTGAAGACTCGGGTATAACTAACTATCTCTCTTAGGGTTTGATTTTAAGTCATTCTTAACTTTGTAGAAACTCACATCTAAGTTTTCATCTTGTTCTTACCTACTCGAAACTAGTCATGAAGCATAACATTCTTAACCGGGTTTTTAACCTACTCGAAAACACTCAAGCACAAATCGCATGAGTAAATAATTTCTCACATACTTTAAATTCCGAGTACTCGACTTAATGTTGAAACTAAAATTGAATTATAATGTTAATTATCCCTTCTAAGTCCGTTTATTTATTGTGAATTATTTACTTGATCAAGTATATGTATTCTCATTATTTATTCTTTCTAACTCGATCATTTTAAGGATGGACTCTAGATGGAATTTGAACCTAATGTATATTAGACTCGGAAAATTTCATTCTTTTGGGATGAAGGTAATTAAGTTCTTAATTACTTTAGATTAATTATTATCTTTGCCTAATCTTGGACCAAAGTATTTTTATACTTTGAGTACAACTTTGATTTGCTTTTTTAGGTTGATTAAAGAAGTTTAATATGAATTTCAAAAGCAAACGCAACCTGGTTTCTAGCCGTTAAACACCACGAAAAAGAACTCACCCATTTCTGGACATGGCTCGGACACCATGTGAAGGTTGTTTGTTTCCAAAATTGGAAAACATCAGCTTTGAGCCTAACAGTTGTTTCTACCCCAGATTTCAATCACCACTAGAGGGTTGGACCATCTTAGGAGCCAAGGATCACTACATAATGTTCACATCTCAACGGATCTTTTCTCGAGTGACTCGGACTAGCCGTTATAACAACTATTGAGGCTCATCAGTCCGGAACCAATCTCAAAGGTCATTCTCCCTTGGTGCTTATAAATAGAAGCCACTCCACAAGACTTAAAGATTGCTGAACACATTACTGGAACTAAATATATTATACTCTTACTCAATCTTCTAGCTTTTACAACTCCAACTTTGTATTTATTACTTTCGAGTTGTAAAGAAAGTCTTATAATCACTTTTACTCTTTATTCCTTTCTAAGTCCCCGGACTCGAGCTGTAAAGACTAACTCAACTCAGTTGTTCCCAACTATAAGGGTTACTCAGTCAGGAAGTACTAGATTAGATAATGGAACTTCGAGTCTAGGAAAACTTATAAAGGAATTATCTAAGGGAGCAATTATGGTAAGCATCAGTCTTTTGTAATTGAGGATTAAATTAGTGGATTTGACTTGGTGCTTGGATTAGCACTGTCTATGATTTTCTACCCTAGGAGGGTTTCCATGTATTTCGTGTGTTTCACTTTGTGAGTCCAATCTAGACTCAAAATCTGTTTCTTAATCTGTTCTATGCAGAACAGTTTGATTGTCCTAAAAATCTTTCATCACCCTATTCACCCCCTCCGGGGTGACTTAACCTCTCCAAGAGCAAACCTTCGTATAGGAGACTGCTTCAACCCACTTGGTAAAATAGTCAATTGCACTTAACACAAATTCATGACCACTTGTTCCTTTAGGGGTCACTTTGCCTATGATATCGATGCCCAAAGCTAGAAATGGCCGGAGCGATGCAAGAGTTGTGAGGAAAGATGGCGGTTGTTATTACAAGTTTGCATACACCGACACTTGTGACATTTCTTAACAAATTCGTGGCAATCTGCTGCCATGGTCGACCAGTAGTATCCCGGCCCTTGATTTTCTAATCCAACATTCTTCCATTCATATGAGGTCCATATTTTCCACCATGAATATTGTTTATGATGCGCTTTGATTCATGTTGATTAATACAAAGTAAGCTAATTAATGTGTTGGTTTTCTTGTACAACCTGTCCTTGGTTGATGAAGAATTGAGCTGCCAAAGCATACGGATGGCTTGTTGGGTTCTACGTCCGGAGTCCGACGGGTATTGTTGGTTTTCCGGACATTGATATATGTCATGGTACTAACTAGTTTGTTCGAGTACTAGACACTTTGAGTACGTATATGGGTGCAGAGTTGACTTCATCGTTCTATATGAACGAGCATTGAATGAATGCCACTAGGGATATTGATCATGGACACCAATTTGGATAGGGCATCTGCGAATTGGTTGTCATCCCTAGGAAGGTAAGTATATGATATACTTTCGAAGTGTCGGATGTGCCTGGTAGGGTCCTAAGGCTTCACTATACACCTTCCACTTATGTGAGATCCGATTAATGATCGGATTAGTCACCGAAAACCCTAATGTTCTTGGCTCTCATTTCTATAGCAACTTAAAGTCCTGTGATGCATGCTTCGTACTCTACGGCATTGTTGGTGACCTCAAAATCTAACTTGACTGAAATGGGAGTATGTGCTCCCTCCGGTGAGACTAAAAGGATCCCTACTCTAAAACCCTTCTAATTGGAAGCGCCGTCAAAGTACATTGTCCACATATCAACCTCTACTTACGGGATGTTGTCATTTGGTAAGTCAAGGTGTTTGGGTTGTGATTTAGTTACAAGTAGATCGACTAGAAATTTCGACATTGCCCTTCCTTTGATCGCTTTCGAGGGACATATTTGAGTTCAAATTTTGATAGCATGACTCGTCCATCTAGTTATCTTACTTCAAATAGTTGGTTGCTCGAGAATGTACTTAATGGGATCCATTGGTGTTACTACATGTACCATGTGGGACAACATGTAGTGCCTGAGTTTCTTGGTAGCCTAGACTAAGGCCAATGATGTATTCTCTAGAGGTGTATACCCAGTCTTGTAATCTCGGAATTTTTTGCTTAGATAGTTGTAGGAACCAGTGGCCTTGGCCGAAACCGAGCCGTGCTTCCCCATGCGCCTCTTTGGTGTTTCTTTGAGTTTTGAAAAATGGGGTTTGAAAATGATTTGGGATTTTGAGAGATAAGTTTTAAAAAGTGGGCATTGATCTCTTTATTAAGAGTTCCGAATTTTACTAAGTCAAATTAACAAATTAAATCGATTGAATTTATTGGCGTTTTATTAATCATTTTATTTTATAAATTATATTCAAAATTCCCGGGAGATTATCTCCTAATTAAAGAACAAATAAAATTTAGAAATTAGGGTTCTGCCGTGAGGCTTTAGGGACAGACCGGTGTGAAAACACCGGTCTAGACCCAAGCCCCAGCCGTCAACCACCCGGAGGCTTGCACTGAAACAGACTAGCCTCGGCTTCGGCCTGGTAGGTAGATCCATATCTCTTATTTTTTACCCTACAATTAGAAAATAATCAAGGTGCATTTTTCAATAAGAATAAAGCAAAAAGAGGAGTCGCTAGTCGGTTTTTAGGGAGAAAACTAGCAAAACAAAAACTTACTCTTCCAATCTTAGTATGGGAAAAACTAAGACTAAAAGAGGCTAAAATTGACTCCATCGGTCTTTGAATCAAGAATCAAATTCGGGGCGAGGGCGAAATGTAGGGAAAACCTTCAATGTCGCCCGTTTGAAGACGACCATTACTAGTTTGAGTAGTATACTAAAACAATGTGCTAAACACAAACATATAACCACATGCTAGATGATAATAAAAAGCAAGCAAACGGAATTAAAGGAAAGCAATAAAGAAAGCGATAAAGAAAGTGATAAAGAAAGAAGAGCAAAAACTAAAAGATTACATCGGGTGGGGAGGAATTGAAAGAAGCAATTACATCTCTTTAATCCATAATATGGAAAGCAATAAATAAAACATAAATTAAATATTCGTTTGAAGGTTGAATGATTGCCCTCGAGGTTGTCCCATCTTGCTCGATATGGATCTCTACACTGGATCTCTTGATGTGACGGTGACAAATCAAAGAAAGGGCTTGCTTTTGTGAAGGTGAATGTGTAAGGAGTAGGAAAGATAAGTTGAATAAATGCCTAGAGATAAAAATAATTGAATATTCTTTAGCTCTTTACATAAATTCAATGACAATAAGTAGAAAAGAGGAATTGATTTTGGCGGAGTAATGTTTAGGTATGAGTGCGCTGGTTTGCTTTCTGCAGTATTACGCATAGGAGAAAGCCATCTTGGGAATGAGAGCCAAGGCTCTCTATTTATAGAAGA
Organism: Talinum fruticosum; assembly: GCA_021018815.1. Taxonomy (NCBI): domain Eukaryota; kingdom Viridiplantae; phylum Streptophyta; class Magnoliopsida; order Caryophyllales; family Talinaceae; genus Talinum; species Talinum fruticosum. The sequence goes on along the minus strand of JAITYX010000003.1, from coordinate 896,774 downwards.
GGACCTAGGTCACAAATGACCTAGGGTTTGTCTCCAATAATCCTCTAAGCAGCTGGGAATAAAGCGGGCTAGAATCTCAAAAGATTGAACCGGATAAAGCAAAGATAAAACCGGATAGAAATCTGTTCACAACGCCGGCCACCCGGGCGCTCCTTGGGTTTTGTGCCTTAGCACGTTTCCAAGGGATTCTCCAAGCCAAAACGCAGCGTTTCACTTAAAATTTCAGGGTTGCATGCGCCGGCCACGACGTCGTTTTGAGGGGACAAGCTCCTAGTCTCATGTGGACTATTTTGTGGAGCTTAAACGTAACACTTTGATGCTCGTAATTATAAAATACAACGTTTTAATGCCATCTTTAGGTCTTCAGCTCCTTGTCCGGTTGGACAAAAGTAAAATATGGTATTTTGAACTTGGAATTTCCTGGTACACAAGACTTGGACTTTGTTGTCACTGAAGGCTTAGCCCAATTCTTGGATTGTCCGAAAGAAAGATGGATTTTTGGATCGATCCAAGGCAAAAGTCCGAGATCCAAATCCTCAAACAGGACTCGGGATTTCATCATCGGGCCAATAGAATAAAATACAAAATTAAAGAGATAAGAGACGACACTTTTAAGGTGTCTACGGTTAGCCTCCACTTTGACTCGAGTCTAAAAAGACGAATGGTTAAAGTAGACACTAAAGGGTACTTACCTCGATTTTTGATATTAGTTATTATGTAATGCTCGGAATTGGTTGCAGTCAAACCCGAACTCCAAAATGGGGCCTGGACTTGATCGCGATGCATGCGTTCGAAGTCCGATAAGAGGGTCTAAGCTTGGCTTGATCGAGCTTGAACCTTGGTATATTTTGATGCTAAAACTTTGATCGTTCTTTAATCTAAAGCTTGGCTAAATGATCTCGCTGTAGTAACATACTTATTAGTGTATAATCAAATTGATGAAAGTTCGGTGGTTTACCTGAATAATTCAGTCGAAAACAAACTATAAAATCTGATCCGAAAAAGCTGATTGGTGGGTCCGAAAATCCCACTTGCATGCACAAGATGCCAAAGAGTCACATGCCACGGTTGATGGGACTGTACAAGCTAGGTGGATAAGCTAGAGCTGCAAAGTTGTCACCGATGAGACATCACGGCACCTCATGGTCGGCGCCGGGCGGCGTGCTTCTATCGAATTCCCTTGGTCTCCCACTACTTGCTTGACTCTTGTCTTGTATGGTTGGCTGTCTTAACCGAGTTTGCCTATAAAAGGGGATGCTTGGTGTGTTCACTTTGCACACTTCTCCTCCTCTTGCTCTTGCATTCTTCTTGTCTTGTCTTACTTTGCTTCTTCTTAAAAACTAGTTGGTTCTCGAAGTCTTTTCCTCCAAAATGTTTAGGAGAAAATCCCATCCTGCATGGAGGTCTAAAGTTGACAAACTTATTTAAGACAATTTCCTTGAACGGGAATGGCATCCTCGGAATGAGTGGAAGCCTAGTGACATCTTGGTGGAGGCTGATAGTCATGTTTCGTCGCTTGCTATCACTCCTTCGGTAGGCTAATTGGCTTAAGTTCCTTCCTTTGCTCATTGAGAGTAGCTCTTCAACAAAAACTCTTGTTGGATTTTTATCTTGCGAAAGGCTTAATTCGAAGTAGTGGAGCTATCCCCAAATTCATAGAGACATGCAGGAGGATGAACTTTCTTCTTTAAGATGTCATACATAGTGCCGAGTTTGGTCCTCTTTTCCTTGCTTTAAGGGCCTCATTGACAAAAGGGAGAGGGATCCTATTAGGGCCATTAGTGAGCATTTTTGGGATACCACCAACACTTTTCGCCTTCTCTTCGGGAAATGACCTTCACTCCTCTTGATTTTGCTATTTTATTCGGTTTGGGCTTTTGAGGAGGGCCTTTAGCCTATGACCGAAATTTGTACAAAATTCGCAACTATCTTCGTCATCTTTTTGGCCCTATAGCCGATAGGTTTCCTCGGGACAATTTCTTTAAGTATACCGTCCTTTTTGAGGCCTTGGAGGATGCTAGGTTTTGGCCTCGCCATTCTCCTTAACAATAGGTCCAAATCATGCTTGCTCTCCTCTTGAGTACGATTCTTTTTTCGATCAAGCTGCTTAAGGTTCATGTTCACTATTTGGTGAACTTAGTGGACCTTGATAATATAAAGGAGCTCAATTGAGGTGCTCCTATGTATACCTGCCTCATTAGGGGCCTCCGTGCCGGTGTGCGTCACACAAGACTAGAGTCGGACAATCAACTATTTACCGTTGTGTGGTTTATGAAAGATTGTTGAGGTATGCTCAAATTCTCCCTTTCTCCAAGGTATTTTTTATCTTGTGTGGATAAATTTTTTAATCAATTATGATCATGCAACCATGGTTATACGAATATTTTCCACATCTTTCTCCCGAGTTCATAGAATCATCTCGTATTTTCGGCCTCCGTAGCGTGGGTTAAGGTCTATCTTCAATGTCCTAAGATTCATGGGATAGACTTCTTGAGATCAGCCCTCAATCGTGTCTCTTCAATCTCAAAATTTACCTCAAAATATGCTTTAGAGAACTTTTTATCACACTATTTAGCTTGCTGCCCTGTTCAAAGTTTGTGGGATCGCCCGTGGGCTTGCCTATAGTGGACTCCAGCCTTGATTATGCACTCGTTTTTCATTCATTTTCTTGCTGCCTTTTATTCTTGTTTGCTTGTTTCTTGATAAATCTTAAATGTAGGATAACTTTCATCCTTGGGCCCAACTTCAACTCCCTCCAAGCGTCATTATTGCACAAGAATTGAGGTAAAGGAGAATCTTGTTTGAAGGTCCCTTTGGATTTTTTTGGTATCTTGGGGAGAGGGTCACACCTCAAATCCGGGTCAACACGTGGCCTCCGCTTATTCCGATCGATCCACCCCGTACCATGTTGTAGTTTGCTTGCTTCCTCCAAATGAGCAAGGGACTGCTTTGTGGGGTATCCTTATACCTCATTCTTAAATTTTCACACCTCCTATGCTCACCATGCGACGTGAATTATGACTCAACCGGTGAGTTCTCAACTCTTTTCTTATCATAGCTGAATTTCTTGCGTGGAAATTAATCTTATCTTTCAGCAGCTCACACCTGGTGGATATGCATATTTCAAGCCTTGATGTGGACGTTACTCTACCAGGGTACCTCCTTGTTACGTAAGAATTCCCGAAATTCCGGAGGAAAAATGTGTTGGGCATCCTTTCTCTAGGAATTGGCAAGGGGTAAGTGTTCATGCTCTTTACTTTTAGTTGTATGCTAACAGTATTTTTGGCTGACACCATAGGATTGATTTTTAGTATGACCGAGAACAATCCCGGACCATGTCCATCAATCTTCAATCTGCTCTCTAGGGAATCTAAAACTTCCTTACTTGGGCGATCCTTCCCAACCTTCCGGTAAGTTCCCGAATTAGTGGAGTGCTAATTTTATTGCTTTCCGTGAGCTTTTAGTGAGTATGTTAATTGCTCTTTCATTCTTATAGAGGAGTTGATCTAGAGCACCTCCCTTAGGGAGTCTTCTCGGTGGACCCGGGCACAAACACATCTATCTCGGTCAACAAACACCTTTTAGTAGTACTTGCTAGACAAGGTTCTTCATGACGTTCTTCATGGTGTGCTCATCATCGGAGTGCTTCGAAGGCAGGCCCTAACACTTCCGGGCCTAGTGTTTCCGGTGCGGGGCCTAGCTTTTCGGAGGAGAGCTTAGACATCTTGCCCCTACAGGTTTCCGATCATCACGAAAATCCTATTTATTTCCCTCGGTCTTTGTACAATAGGACAACCCATGAAGCTTAGGAATCTTTGGACCATGGAGGTCGCTCCTATCAAGGTGGTGAAGGTGGTCGGTTCTCCACATCCGTCTTGGAGGACTTCGGGAACTATATCTTTGCCGACGATTCCGATGGCGATGATTAGAGGATTCCTTGCCGCTTCCGCTCTTGATGATTAGGGAGTCCCTTATAGGTGTTTTTTGTTTGTTTAATATTTGCTTTGTAATGATGACTCTTAGGCAATGGGATGAAATGCAAGATGACTAAGTTCTAAGAAATGTGTTCTTTTATTTAATATGATGTAAAAAGACTTAGGGAAAATTACAAAGACAAATTGAAAAAAGAATGCACTAGCCCCTATTCCCCCCAAAAGAAAATAATAAAAAGAAACAAGGAACATCTCAAGTGCATGGTCCAAAATGTTGAAACGGCTCGCGTACAATGGACTGGGCCAGAAAATAATAAGGTCCAAGGAGTGCATGGATTGAAGAAAATCGCGAAACGAGCCATACCATAGAGGTGGCCGGCCCTTGCCACCCGTAGAATTTAGGGCGTTGGCGAAGTATGCAGTGGTGGAGGTACGGTAGGACTCTAAAAGCCCCGAAAGCTCTTATAAATAGGATCCACGCTGGTACTTAAAAAAGTGCCTAATGTAAAAACCTTATGCGAATCAAACTAAGAACATTTTGTGGGTTCTACTTCCTTCCAAAAGATACGAATTTCATGAGTGAGCTGACTCGATAGATGCATGATATGAGCAACACGGACAGATTCGGGTTATCAAATTATAGGATGAATATCCTATTCAACATTCGCCAAGTGAAGGTCTATTGTGAAAGTTTGCTCTTGGAGAGTCTACGTGACTCTAGAGGTGCCGGGGGAGGGGTGAATAGGGTGATGAAGAAAATTGAACAATTTTTGCACCAACACAAACTAAAAACGGATTCCGAGTCTAGATTGGACTCCGAAAGACAATAACGCGGATAAACGCGGAGACCCTCCCGGGGCAAAAACCATGGACAGTGCTAATCCAAGCAGCAAGTCAAATCCACTATTTTGAATCCACAAAATACAAAGGATCGACTCAACTAGAATTGTTCCCTTAAACAATTCCTTACAATGTTTTCCTAGACTCGAAGTTCCCTTATCTCGATCTAGTACTTCCCGATTGAGGTAACCTTTACAATCATGGACAATTGAGCTGAGTTAACGTATACAACTCAGTCAAGAGACTTACTCAGAAAGTAAGAGAAGTATGTAATTGATTACAAGACTTTCTTTACAACTCATAGAATATTAAATACGAATTTGGAGTTGTAAGAAGCAGATTGATCAAGTATGCACTTAGTAAGTGTTCAATAATAGGTGCAGCTATGTGTTAAGCAATCTTCCGGTCTTGTGAAGTGACTTCTATTTATAGCCAACCAGGCAAAGTGACCGTTGAGTCTTAGTTCCGGATTGAAATCTTCACTTGTTGTTGTAACAACTATTCCGAGTCGCTCGGAAAAGATTAGTTGGGATGTGAACGTTGTGCAGGTGGCTCTTCGCTCTAAAAGATGGTCTAATCACTTGGTGGTGACTCGAAAACCGAGGTTGAAACAACCGTTAGGCCATGTCCAAAAGTAGCTAAAACTTGTCTGCTTGGTGTTTAACGGCAGGAAGCCGGTTGCTTTTGAAATTCAAAAAATAAATTAGCCTCGTTTGAATAACCTACAAAAGCAAACCACACGAGTGTAGGAGTCATAATGTTCCGAGTTGCTCTATTCTAAGTTGCCTCGGTACTTACTGTTTTGAGTCTTTTAAGCTCGGCTTCAACAAGGTCATCTTCATCTCTGTTAAGCTTGAGATATGAGTATGTGGACTCACTTATCCTGCCAAGATCAATTTCATCAAAGACAACGTGGATACTTTCTTCCACTTTGTTAGTTCTCTTGTTAAAAACACAATAAGCTTTGCTATGAGATGAGTAACCCGGAAATATACCTTCATCCGACCTAACATTAAACTTAGTTAGATGCTCCTTACCATTATTGTGAACATAACGTTTACACCCAAATGGTCTAAAGTAGGAGATTTTGGGTTTCTTTCCTTTGTAAAGCTCGTAGGGTGTTTTCTTTAAGATGGGTCTAATGAGGCATCCGATGACTGTGTAATTTGCCGTATTGATTGCCTCAGCCCGAAATAGTAAGGTAGATCATTTTCAATCATCATAGTGCTTCCTATTTCTTTAAGAGTTCTATTCTTTCTCTCCACTACTCCATTTTGTTGAGGAGTTTTTGGTGCGGAGAAGTTGTGGGAGATGCCATTCTTTTCACAAAAGTCTGAAAATTTTGAGTAGTTGAAATCCCTTCCATGCTAAGTTGGAATCCTTCGATATGAGTGCAAGACTCCACTTTAATTTTTCTCGCAGATCTTAGTGAACTCTTTGAAAGCTTCTTTCTTGTTGTTGAGAAAACATACCCGGGTAAATCATGAGAAATCATCAACAATAACAAGTACATATGATTTACCTCTAAGGCTTTTTACAGGAATTTCACCACACAAATCCATATGAACCAATTAAAGCACTTTGGATGTAGACACGGTTTTGAGTGGTTTGAAAGATGATATGACTTGCTTTCTTGTGGATGCTTGACAGATTTTATCTTTCTTAAATGCACAGTTAGGTAATCCCTTAACCAAACCATGAGATGCAAATTTCTTGATAGTATGCATGCTAACATGACTTAGTGTACGATGCCAAGTCCATGAATCATCATTCAAAGATGCTTTCAAACAAGATAAATTTGGACTTGAATATGAGAGAGGAATAGTATATCACTACGAGTAAAACAGTGAATTAGCGTCGGACAAAATCGGACGCCAAATTAGGAAAATCCGACGCTAATCATCTTTAGCGTCGGATTAGAGCTCGGATAAAAATCTGACGCAAAAGACCTCGACGCTAAAAAATTTAGCGTCCGATATATCATCCGACGCTAATTAGTGTCGGATTTAGCATCGGATACAATCCGACGCTAATTAGCGTCGAATTTTCCAGTTGACGCTAATAGTGTCGGATGGTGGCAGTTTAGCGTCGGATTTTCCGTCCGATGCTAATTTCCCCGGGTTTTTTCCTCCTCATTCTTCATTTTAGCGTCGATTTGTGTGTTTAGCGTCGAGATATTTGGACTCAAATAGCGTCGGATTAGTGTCGACGCTAAAATTCGACGCTAAAGTTTTGCTTATCTTCCTAGAGTTTCTTTTACATTTGCTATTCCCTTTTTACATATATTTCCTCATAATTATTTATTCGGTCTACATATTCCACTCGCGGAATTGAATACATGATAGAAAAAATAAATAATTAGCGTACATCATGATAATAAGTTGTTCTTGGGTTGATTGAAGTTGTTCTTGAGAAGAGAAAGGAATAGCTAAAATTGACAGGGCACTATTAAAATTCAGTCTACATATTCCACCAACGGATCATGATCGACCGAGGAAGGAATCATACCAGAGCTTTATTTCGTCATTTTTGCTGGGAGATGCAAAATTTTAATTATCTCAAGCTCTCGAGTCGAACCATAACCTCATAGTTCAAACAAAGGCGAAGAAATCAATACATCAAAACACAAAAACGCTTTTGATACATTGGTCGTTCAGGAAAAATAGGTAGAAAGCGAACTTAATTAGCTTCGTTCTTCCGAAAATTGTGTTCGTTTACTTGAACCGAGTCACAGCAGCATGTATGGCGTCCACAAGATGTGGGACAGCTTCGGAACTTAGACCAGCCATGCTTATCCTCCTGTATGAATTCGAAGCAATTTGATCACGATTACGAGCTTTCATCAATTACGGAACTCATTGAACACTCGCATACATAATGGACAACAACCAAGATAACAGCATATGGGGAATATAGAGCGTGGGCACATGAATGTGGAAAATCAAAGAACTTTTGAGATTATTAAGGGATTTTAGCTATTGCTTGTACAGCCTTCCTAAAATATGTGAATCGAAATTTGGGACATAATGAAAGGATTCCTATGCATAGACATTTGGGGAAATATTCGGACCATTTGGGTTAGAAGTGAGAAAACAAAACATAACAAGCCGAGAAGTATTCGGACTATTTGGTAGGGGGCTGATATTGATGAAAAGTACACCTAAGATTTTGTGTTAAAATTATTTTCAACTTGACTCGACAGGTTTTTATTTTCTGGAAAACATTATTAGCAAGCATTGGCTTTTCAATTTCCCTTCCTGAATGCTCGAAGGAACTTCTCCAAAGCTTACAGGAGCAATATCAAGTTGAAAATAAACACCACCGAGATTGTTGGTAAAAATTATGATCTAAGAGAAAGAATCAATATTGTCTTTCCCCATTTTCTACTACGCTATCTTTTCTCTATCATCCTCAGTAGTGGATGCCAATCTTGGAAACAAATTGTCAAAACTAAAAACTACTCAAATTAGATTATGTGCTTGGAGAGAAATGAACAGAGACTCTAAACATGGAATTTAGATTATTCAATGTACCAGATTAGAATCTTCCCTGGACAAAAATTTCATGCAATAAATGATATCTTGTTTCAATGTCACTCGGGATGAAGTTTACTTGTCTATGCAATACGAGATATTGAAACAAGATATCATTTCTGTTTTTTAGGTCCGAATGTAGTTGGTAATTATGCGATGACGCGAGACATAAGAATTCGGATGTAGGAATAATTCTCGAGCTAGATTAACTTCGGGGATGGAAGGCTAAACCGGTGAAGAGGACACCGATTTCTCTAGGAATAATGCCTTCTAAGCCGAGTATATTCAATTGTATCTTAAAAAAAAAAAACAAACCAATGCTTCATCTCTCGTTATATTTCATCAAACATCCGACATGCATTATGGAAAATTGTCGATTTGGAGACCACCTTCAATCACTAAACAAGTTAATTTCTCAATGTCAAGCACACGAAGTGCAAAATACAGGGAGACTTTTCCCAACCACATGATCTCTACCCGGAATTTCCACTCGCGGTAATGAAAATCAAAACAACAAGCAATGCTAAACTAGTCCATACACGAAAGAACATAAATTATGGAGAATTCACAGATTTGGAGAACCAAATGTCAAATTTCGATAAACAAAAACATACCCGAAAATTGAAATTGCTTCCAAATGTTATGCTCGAGTGGTCGGGAATGTGAGGGAGCTCGGGGCACCACGAAGAGGAATTGGCGGCAGCGAAACGCCGGCAGAGAGTGGCGGATCGGGAGGAGGTCGGGAGGAACACCGGCCGTAAAATTTCGAGGCAACGACGACCGGGCGAGAGACTTCCAGAGAGAGAGTGATGGAGCAAGACTTAGAGAGAAAGAGGAGCGAAGACGCCGGTGACCGAAGAAACCGGTGCCGGATGGGAGCGAAGACGCCGGTGTCGGAGAGGAGCGAAGACGTCGCCGCCGAAGAGGAGCGCAGTGGCTTGGCGTTTAGGGGGAGGGATAGGAGGGGGAGAGTTGGGGATTGAGAATTGGAGTCCCGTGACGTGAAGGGGAAATCGTCATAAGTTGTTGGAATTAGTCAACTTTAGCGTCGGACCTAACAATCGGAAGCCAATTAGAGTCGGAATTGTAATCCGACTCTAAATTCGGACGCCAATTAGCGTCGGACTTTAATCCGACGCTAAAATCGGATGCTAATAGAGTCTGTTTTTATTTTCGACTCAAATAGTGTCTCTTGTAAGTTCCGACGCTAATTTCGTCAATATTAGAGTCGAATTTTGTTGTGGTCTCTAAATTCCGACGCTAATCGCAAGTTTTTTTGTAGTGTATGTGTTACCTAACCTCAAACCCGAGAGCTTAATCTCCTTGGTGACTGCATAAAAAATGTAGCAGTTGGTCCGAGTGAAACTTACCTATTGGCGTTTGTCACACGAGTTGGGACATGCTTGAAGAGATATTATTTCAGCCCTTTGACAAGATAGACTGGGCTAACCGAGTTGTTTTCTTCACTAATTTTGCCAATCCCTATTATCTTTGAAGACTCGAATCTAGATCGTTACGAGTACTACACAAAGACTCAAGTACAAACCTCATCCGTACTAAGTTTTGATTACAAGTCATTCCGAGTGTTATAGAAACTCCTATATAAGTTTTCATTTGTTTCGATCGACTTAGAAAACACATTCTTGTTTAATCTTTTCATATTGATGTTTCGAGTCATTCGGACATCACTCATATTTATCGCATGTTCAAATAATCTCTCTAACACTTTTTATCCGAGTTCCGATCTGTGTATTTCAAAGCAAAGTGAATTATAGTGTTAATTCATCTTTCTAAGTCGGTTAATACGTTTGAGAATTATTTGTCCGGATCAAGTCCTTATACTCCGATGTTTTCACTCTTATAACTTGATCTCTATTAGCACTAACTCGATGGAATTTAAGTATAATGAATATTAGACTCAAAAAATTCCACTCTTCTAGGCCTAAGATAATTATGCACTTAATTTTCTTAATTAAATTATTATATGTGCCTAATCTTGGACCAAAGTATTTTATACTTTGAGAACCAAAGTGGTTTACTTTTGTAGGTTATCCAAACAAAGTTATCTCATTTTTGAATTACAAAAGTAACCTGGCTTCAAGCTATCAATCACCAGCGAGACAAGGCTTATCTACTTCGAACAAGGCTCGGACGCTGTGTGAGGGTTGTCCGTTTCAAAACTGGAAAACTTCAATGCTAAGCTCAACAAGTGGTTTCCACCTTACTTTTCGGACATCACCAGCTGACTCGGAGCAGCTTTAGGAGCCAAGAGCCGTTGCATAACGTTCACATCTCAACGGATCTTTTCGAGCGACTCGAAGAACCGTTACAATAGTTAGGAAGGACCTCTGTTTAGAAATCGGTCACAACGGTTAATCTGCTTTGTTATCTATAAATAGAAGCCACTTCACAAGAGTTGAAGATTGCTGGAACTATTGTTGAAACACATTACTTAAGCAACAGTCATTGTCTTCATATTCAATCTTCTACTTACAACTCGCAGTTTGTAATTCATATTTTCCGAGTTGTAAAGTCTTGTAATGAGTTACATACTCTTCTTACTTTCGAGTAAGGTCCTTTGACTAAGCTGTAAGGTTTAACACTCAGCTCGCTTGTCCCTAGCTGTAAAGGTTACCTCGGTTAGGAAGTACTAGATTAGATAAGGGAACTTCCGGTCTAGGAAAACTCCGTAAGGAATTGTCCAAGGGAGCAATTGTGGTTAAGTCAATCTGTTGTATTTTGTGGATTCAAAATAGTGGATTTGACTTGTTGCTTGGACTAGCACTCGTCCGTGGTTTTCTCGCCCCGGGAGGATTTCCATGTATCTCTCGAGTTTACACTTTTCCGAGTTCAATCTAGACTCAAATTATCTTGTTTATTCCTTTCAAGCTTAAAGTTTCTAACTTTGATAAAATTTCCTCATCACCCTATTCACCCCCTCCAAGAGCAAACCTTCAATCTTGCCTTTACTATTGTCTCCAAATGTTACTTTTCCTCCTTCGGATCTTCTAACTCGGAAAGAGTCTTGAATCTCCCGACATGTGGCTTGAGCAACCACTGTCTAAGTACCAATAACCTTTCTTCTTCTGAGTTACCCGCAAAACAGAAACGAACTAACCTTTCTCACTTCCTCTTATAAACCCAATGAATCGTATTTACTATGGTCTTTTTTGAGGAAGAGCACTCTTGAGAACCCCGATTTGAATGATTTTGGGTCCGGTCGGATTCTCGAGTCTTCTCTCTAGAAAACCGAGTCCATGTCTCTTTCTTTTGAAAATCTTTTCTTTTGTAAAAAGGTGGAGAAGGCATTTTTCTATAAACTGGTCTAGGCTCAATCCTCTTTTTATTCTTATGAATGGGACCATGCTCAGCCTTCCTGAACTTTACACTTTTGGAATTAGTGTTAAAGAGATTTCAATAGGAATTAGATTCTTCTTCAGACATTGTAACCAAGTCCTTCATTCCTGAATGAGACACACTGAAAGCCAAGTAAAAGATCAAGGTTTTTCCGACCTTGAGTGAGTTTCGAAACAAGCTCTTGAGACTCATTGAGCTTCCTTTTTAGTTGCTCATTCTCTATTCCGAGTGACTCAAACTCGGTCTCATTTTCTTGAGCATTGGTGTTAAGTACCTTCGGATTTTATCTCGGGTTTCCTAACTCATTTCTCAAAACATTTCTCTCAGCGAGTAAGAGACTCAAGTTTTTCTTTGAACTATGAAGGTCGAATTGGATTTTTCTTCCATAGTATAAATATATCTGGCTAAATCAACTTTGGAGAATTTGAGAAGGTATTCAATTACCTCCTCAATATCCGAGTTCTCATTGTTCGACTTAGATTCAGCTTTCGAGTCCGTAAGTGCTATAAGACACTTTGAGTCGTCAGAATCATCTTCTTCGGATGTGTCGTCATCACTCCAGGTAGCCATCATAGCCTTCTTCTTTTTGTCCTTTCTTTTGGAACAATCTTTGACTATGTGCACCTTGCTGCCATATTCAAAGCAACCAGAGTTCTTAGGTAAAGATAACTTTGAAGGGGATGAATGTTTACCTTTTCTCGTCCTTCTTATCTTTCCTACGGAACTCATCCTTTGGCCTCTTTTCCCACTTCTTGTATTTCATCATTCTCTTGAAGCCGTGGGCTATAAGTGTCATAGGATCCTTTTGTGATTATGAGGAGCTCGAGACTTTCACATTTGTTTGCTGAGGTCTTCAGCGAAATGTTTGTTTTGTTGTCGACCTCTCGCATCCTCTTCTTCCGGATGAATCTCGTAGGTAAGTAACTTCCCAATAATCTCGTTTGGTCTTAGTTGAGAGAGGTTCCGAGCTTCTTTAATGGCTGTCACCTTGGGACCCTATCTCTTCTTTGGTAAACTTCTCATAATCTTTCAGGACATTTCTTCATGAGAGATCTTTCTACCCGTAAATTAACATACATCTAAGTGATGTTTTCTTTTGGCTCCATCTTGAACAGCTCCTATTTATGAAGATATTGACTTATCTTCTCCTGCTTCGCTTGGCTTGTTCCTTGATAGGTGTTGACAAGTGTGTCCCACATCTCTTTGGTTGTGTCATAGGCTGAGACCTTGTTGTATTGTTCTATGCTAACGACACACATCGGTGTGTTCATGGCTTTGAAGTTCTTTATGAACTTCTCGGTCTCTTTAGTGGTGTACTGAGATGTAGCTTTAGGTACCGTAGTTCCATTCTCCATCTTCATTGGAATGTAGTTGCCTGCTTGGATGATGTTTTAAACATCTTCATCGTTGTCCATCAGGAAACACCCCATTATCTTCTTCAAATGTGCAAAGTTTAATCCTTTGAACTTTGGTGGTCCAGTGGATGATCTTCCTTTGTCAAGATCTCCATTGTTCCGAGCCATATGATCTTTATATCTTTGGATGGTGACATCCTTTTGAAAGGCTAGGCTCTAATACCAATTGAAGGTTTGCTCTTAGAGAGTCTAAGTCACCCTAGAGGGGGAGGGGAGTGAATAGGTAAATGAAGAAAATTGAACAATTTTTGCACCAACACAAATAAAAAACATATTCTAATTCTACATTGGACTCGGAAAGACAATAACACGGATAAACGTGGAAACCCTCTTGAGGCGTAACACCACGGACGGTGCTAATCCAAGCACCAAGTCAAATCCACTATTTTGAATTCACAAAATACAAAGGATCGACTCAACCAGAATTGCTCCCTTAAACAATTCCTTACAATGTTTTCCTAAACACGAAGTTCCCTTATCCGATCTAATAATTGCTGACCGGGTTAACCATTACCGTCGGGGACAATCGAGCTGAGTTAACCCTTACAGCTCGGTCAAGGGACTTACTGAGAAAGTAAGAGAAGTATGTAATCGATTACAAGACTTTCTTTATAACTCGAGAGAATATTAAATACAGATTTAGAGTTGTCGAAGAAGATTAATCGAGTATGCACTTAGTAAGTGTTCAATAATAGGTGCAACAATGTGTTTAAAAATCTTCTAGTCTTGTGAAGTGACTTCTATTTATAGCCAACCAGGCAGAGTGACCATTCGAGTCTTGGTTACGGATTGAAATCTTTACTAGTCTGTTGTAACGGCTATTCCGAGTCGCTTAGAAAAGATTCGTTGGAATGTGACCAATGTGCAACGGCTCTTGGCTCTAAAAGATGTTCCAATCACTTGGTGGTGACTGAAAGCCGAGGTGGAAAGAACCGTTAGGCTTAGAGTTGGAGTTTTCCACTTTTGGAAACAAACAACCCTCACACGGTGTCCGAGCCATGTACGAAGTAGCTAAAACTTGTCTGCTGGTGTTTAACAGTGAAAGCCTAGGTTGCTTTTGAGATTCAAAAAATAGATTAGCCTCGTTTAAATAACATACAAAAGCAAACCACATTGGTTCTCAAAGTATAAAATACATTGGTTCTCAAAGTATAAAATACTTTGGTCCAAGATTAGGCACGAGATAATAATTAAATCGAGTAATTAAATGCTTAATTATCTTTGGCCTAAAAGAATGGAATTTTCTGAGTCTAATATTCAATACGTTCAAATTCCATCTTGAGTCAATGCTAAAATAATCAAGTTAGAAAGAATAAAATGTCGAGTATAAGAACTTGATCCGGTCAAATAATTCTTAAGGAAATAAACTAACTTAAAATAGAGAATTAACGTTGCAATTCACTTTGCGTTGAAATACAAAGTCGGTGCTCGGAATAAGAGTGTTAGAGAAATTATTTGAGCATGCGATGGTTCCGAGTGATGTCCGAGTGAGTTAGAAACACCGAGTGAAGGAGATATGCGATAAAGCGTTTTCTAAGTCGGTCGTAACGGAATGAAAACTAGGATAAGAGTTTCTATAATACGCAGAATGACTTAGAATCAAAACCTAAGAGAGATAGAGGTTTATACCTAAGTTTTCATACTAGACTTTCTTAAGGGTCTGTTGTGGCCTTTTGGGACCATCACCATCATGTCTTCGAGGTTTGGGGATAAGGAATTATGCCCCTGCATGAAGAATTTGATTCCATACTAGGCACTTATAGGCGTACAAAACCAGTTTTACCCAAATCATCGGAAAACCTCCGCGAGACTTACAAATACCTGCTGAAATTGAGCAACAAGAATCTAGGGTGGATTCTTATCGGGAAGTAGGTAAATCGACCAATCATAGGCCTAGACGGGTTGAAGCGAATTCTAATGAAGACTTCTCTAGGAGCCCCCTGTTGTTGTAGGTAAGCAAATAACCACTAACGAGACCGAACATCATAAGTCGGTCGGCGGCGCCTACCATAGAGTGGCAGTTCGGTGCCGCCGAGGCTAATTCAGCTTCGACATACATCGAAAATCTCATGTTTTGATCCTTTCGTTTTCCACTTTTATTGCTGTTTGTTTTATTTTATTTTATTTTGATTTTGCTCCTGTTTGGCCTAAAAGATCAGATTTTGACCGTGTAGGACAATTATTTTGATTTTGCATCCGTGATGTGTAGATTTGGTTAATGGAGCATCTAAAGCTAATTCGAGCTCCTGCCAAAACCGATGCGTATTTAGCGGTTCACTTCGCCAGCGAAAATGAGAAGAGGTGGTAGCTGTTCACTTGGCTTCCTGGTGGGAGGAGTACCTCGGGAATTACGAGTAGCGATATAGCTTGGTACGTTATGCATTGGAAGGTGTCTTAATTCGGGACCCGTACCGCGTAGCTCCCTTTTATATGCTCGCTAGGCCTAGAAAGCAGTACCTACTACTTTCCCGACCGTGTGTTACGGAACATGGGAAGGGAGAAAATGATTCCTTTTTAGATCGCATTTGGCCCCACTACCTTTGAATTGTTCAAAGTGTTTGGCAACTTTAACAGGAAAAATCGTGGCTCGAATACCGTATGAACCTACAAAAGTTGTTGACATCTCCAGGAAAACCCAATACTTCTATTTCTTCCTATTATTTAGAGTGGATAATAGAAGTAGATCCTGAACGGCGTAAGGCACCGAGAGCCGGAGAGATGGATCCTGAAGAAGTAGTCCCCGTTGCTCGCCCCTCTCCAAATTCGTGAAATAAACCCTTTGGTGGCTGAACGCGTCTGTCGAAGAGAAACCGAAGCCAAAGAAGCTAAAGAGAGGAGGGCCCACAGAATTGAGGACCTGAAGGAACGCACCCGGGAAGAAGAAGCTGAGTCTAATGATCCCAAAGGAAAGAAAGTAAAGATAGACTAGGGCTTAGATCTTTTAGATAGAACTTAGGATAGAATAAAAGAAAAGGAGGTTTAATTTTGCCTCTTTAGAACAAATTTATTATTGGTTTACAAGTAGTGTGCTTGCAATGATCTCTCTTTATTAGCTATGTATCCAGGTAAGTAGTAGGATTACCTGTTATTAAATAAAAGTATTATGCTACACTTTTATGTTTTATCGCTCACCTAGAGGTAAAAAATAAATCGAACCGCCTAATTGGACCGCCCTAAAAAATAAATAAACCATTTTATTGGATAGTTAGTAGGTCACAAAGTCAAAGGGAAGAAGAAAGAACTCGGTCGGACCAACCCCCATTGTCCGAGTGGTGGTCGATGCTCGCCATAGCTCTGGCCTCGATTGGGTCGAGCGCGACCCACTGTCGAGGGTTGTGTTAGACATAATACTTCTTTAACTAGCCCAAATTCGTATCTTGGAAAATTTCTTCTCCACCCAAATCGGTTAATTTCACCACCCCACTAGGTAAAATCTAATTTAGTATAAACGGGCCTTGCTAATTGGGTTTAAATTTTTCTCGCGGGTCCTGAATTAGCGCTCTTATTTCTTTAAGGACTAAATGTCCAATTTGTAGATTTCGAGGCTCAACCTATTAAACTCCTTGGATATACGTGCTTGGTATATTTGGATATTGTGCGGGCGTTGGGACGTCTCTCATCCAATAGTACTAACTCTTCATAGTGTGCTTTAGCCCATTCTATTTCTTGAACTTGGCTTTCAATAATTATCCTCAATGAAGGAATGATGATTTCTATTGGAAGGAATGCTTCCATGCCATATACTAAGGAGTAAGGTGTTGCTTCCGTAGACGCTCGGATAGATGTTCGATAACCCCACAAAGCAAAAGCCGGCTTATCGGGCCAATCCTTATAAGTAATCGCCATCTTCTCCACTATTTTATGAATATTTTTATTAGCGGCTTCAAGCTGCTCCATTGGTCAAAGGACGATAGGGGAAGATTTATGGTGTTGGATCTTGTACTTGTCTAGCAAATCAGCTACCTCCTTAAAATGACTCGCCATGGTCACTAACTAGCTCATGGGACACCCCATAGCCACGGATGGTATTGTAAGTAATAAACTTGGCTACTGTTTTGATGTCAACGTTGCATAAGAGGCGGCCTCTACCCATTTTGTGAAGTAGTCGATTGCTGCTAGCATGAATTCATGACCACCTGTTCCTTTAGGGGGTTACCTTACCAATAATCTCTATTCCCCAAACCGAGAATGGAAAGGGGAAGCTAACGTTGTAAGGAATGACGGTGGTTGGTGTTTTGAATTTGCATAAACCTGACATTTATGATACCTTCTAACAAACTCATGACGATCGCCGTCATGGTCGACCAGATAATATTTGAGTATCTCGAACCTTCTAATCCAACATCTTACCATTCATAAGAGGCCCACATTCCCCGCCATGAATCGCGTCCATGATGCGCTTTGCTTCATGTTGGTTGACACAACGTAAGCTAATCCCGAGTTGGTTTTCTTCTACAGTTGCCTCCGATTGATGAAGAATTGGGCAGCCAACATCTTGATGGCTTGTTGGCTCTAGGCGTGGATTCCAAGGGATATTCTTGCTTATCCGGTATTGCTAAATATCATGATACCAATGGGTGTGGTCAATATTAGACATTTCGATGCGTAGATATGTGCGGGGTGACTCCGTTGTTCTATGTGGATGGGCATTAAATGAATGTTGGTAGGGATATTGATCATGGATGCTACTTTAACGAATGCATCTACAAATTGGTTATCATCCTTAGAAAGGTAGGTGAAAGAGATGTTCTCAAAACGTTTGGATAATTCTATCAAATATGCTTGGTAGGGTGCCAAAGCTTCACTATGTACCTTCCACCTTTGTGAAATTTGATTGATGATCAAATTGGAGTCACCGAAAACCCTAATATAGTAGCTTCAAGTCCCGTGATGCAGGCTTCATACTCTGCGGCGTTGTTGGTGACTTCGAAGTCTAGTTTGACTGAAATAAGAGTGTGTGCTCCCTCCGGTGAGACTAGAAGAATCCCTACTCCAAAGCCCTTCTGGTTGGAAAAGCCATCGAAGTACATTGTCCAAACGTCCACCTTTATTTGAAGATATCTTTGTCTTGAAAGTCAAGGTGTTTGGGTTGCTTATTCGAGGATGGGTAGATGAGCTAAGAATTCTAACACTATTCTTCCTTTGATTGCTTTTTGAGGGACAAACTTGAGTTCCAATTCGATAGCATGACAGTCCATCTTGTTATTTTGCTACTAATAGTTGGTTACTCAAGTATGTACTTAATAGGATCCGTAGGTGTCACCACATGTACCGTGTAGGCTAACATGTGATGTCCGAGCTTCTTAGTAGCCCAAACTAGGGCCAATGATGTCTTCTCTAATTGTGTGTATCTAGTCTCATAATATAAGAACTTCTTGCTTAGGTAGTAAATCGTGCGCTATTCTTTTATGTCTCGTTGAGCTAGCATGGCTCCCATAGTCGTTTCTATTATGGTGAGGTACGAAGCAAAGGTTTCCCTGGTTGGGTGGAACTAGCACCGGAGGATTAGCTAGATATTCCTTAACCTTCTCGAATGCTTGTTGGCACTCGACATCCCAAATGGGCTCACATCCCTTCTTAAACTTCTTGAAAATAGGTTCACGAGACTATAGTGAATTTTGATATGAAAAGACCGATGTAGTGTAAACCTCCTAGGAAACCCCTTATCTCTTTCTCTATGCTTGGTGGAGGGGTTTCCTGAATGGCTTTGATCTTGGATGGATAAACTTCAACTCCTCTAAGACTAACAACATAACCTAACAGTTTGCGTGAGGTTACTCCGAAGGCATACTTTTGTGGGTTAAGGCGCATGTTGAATTTCCTAAGTCTCTAGAAGAATTTCCTTAGGTCTGGGTATATGCCCTGCCCTATCTTTAGATTTTATGATCATGTAATCCACATAAACATTAGCTTCTTTGTGGATCTTGTCATGCTATAGGTCGTAGCTATCCTCTCGGTATGTTGCCCCGACATCCTTGAGCCCAAATGGCATCACCACATAGCAGTATGTCCCCCATTGAGTGATGAAGGTCGTCTTTTCCATATCCTCTTCTGCTGTCTTCACTTGATTATAACCAGCGTAGCCGTCTATGAATGAAAGCAAAGCATGACCCGCTGTGTTATCTACAAGGATGTTGATATGAGGCAGTGGGAAATCATCTTTGGGACTGGCTTTATTTAAGTCTCTAAAGTCGACATACATACAAACCCCGCCGTCTTTCTTCGAACCGGTACTATATTTGCTACCCATTGAGGATAGTAAACTACCTTGATGAACCCAACCTCTAACTGCTTTTGGACCTCTTCCTTAATCATCAAAGCTCACTTAGGTTTCATTCTCCTCAACTTCGTGTAACTGGCTTAGCATCTTCATAAAGTGGAATTATATGTTCAGCTATACTCAAATCTATACTCAACATGTCTATGTAGGACCATGCAAAGGCATTTATGAACTCTGTAAGGAGCGAAGTAAACTTTTTCTGCTCTTTTGGATCTAATGTTCTCCCGATCGTAACTTCTTGGGGTTGATCAACTGTCCCCAGATTAATTGTTACTCGTTTCCTCTATTGTTGGTGAGTGATTTTCATGATCATCCATTGCTTTTATTAATTCTTTAGGGATTTCTTGTTCATTAGTAGAGGCAAAACAATTGAATGCAAGAGGAGGCAAAAAGCAAGTAGAAAGGTTCACTTTATTGAATGAAGCAACGAGTACATCAAACTCATAAACTAAAGGTACGGAACCGGGAGTGACAGAATTAGGAAAAGAACTAGAAATAACGAAGGAGAAACAAAAGCCCTAGTACTAGACTCGAAAGAAGATGCGCTCCTAGGCCGATAGCGAATTCCTAGCCCTCCTTGAAGTCAATCCAAGTGATATGCTTAGACCATTCATTATCAACATCGGTGATGCATCCGGATGGATCGAACTGTCGCTGCGACATAGCTCGTGATAGTATCGAGATTAAATTCCTTTCTAGGTTACTCTCTTTTCGAACAGTAAGACCAACAAGGTTATTTTTAGCAAAATTGGTCCAATTTGGTGTGGTTGTCCCTCTTCAAAGAGGTAGGGTGCTTCTTTCTCCCGAATATAGTAGTCGCTGAAATTCTCCAAACTAGGTACAAGTGCTCAGGAAAACCATAATAGGTACAAGTGCTCAAGTTATCAAGAAATTACATTCAAGGATCATTTTGCGTAAAATACGGAACTCCTTTTAAAACTACTTTTTAAGATCATTTAATACAATCACTTAATACGAATAGTCACAAATCAATGCAGACAGTCATCCTCGGCTCCGGTTTTGCGCCTTCTTCTTTCCTCTATTTTTCTTGGGCTTCCTTCCTTTCCCAGAGCCTTTTTTCCTTTTCCCCTTATTCTCTTTTTGTTCCTTTTTCCTGTGGCTACCTTAGAAAGTGCCAGCACATCTAACTTTCTACTTATGTCCTCTTGGTCTAACCCACATAATTCAACCCTTTTCTTTTTTTGTTGTTTTAGTTAGACTTATCTTATGCAACAAAATAGAAATAACTTAACATAATTGGTGTCGGGTTTAATTAATGGGTCCGGGAGGGGAATCGGGAAGAAGTAATATAATCCCCCAATTTATAAAAGTGCGTACGATTAAGAATGTTGGACTTAACATATCAACTCCAATCGAGTCGATAACTCGGACTGATGTGATCAATGGGAATCAGCAGCTATGTATAAGTGGAAGAACTATTCCAATAGACTTGATGGAGTTAGCGATACGTTATCCTTGGGATAGATTGACTATCAAGATATAAAAGCGGTCATAAATTATACCACGCGTCAGCATCTATGTCAACCCCTCTCGGGAGAAAGAGTACCTTATAAGGTTAGAACGATAGAGCGATCCGTAGAAACGATCGAGGTACTACGGGAAAGGTTGCAAGCGGCCAAGATAGACAAAATAGTATGCAGATCGGAAGCGAGGACGCATAGAATCCCAAGTTGGGGATCACGTGTTTTGAAGAGTCTCTCCACTAAAAGGGAGCTTGAGATTTGGGAAGAAAGGTGAACTTAACCCTAGATTCATAGAGCCATTGCAAATTTTGCAGAGGAATGGTCTTGACATATTGGCTTAACCACTCTCCCTCCAAGAATTCACGAGGTCTTCTATGTGACTAACCTTCGCAGTTATGTGGCGGATACGGAGTATGTCGTCGGACATAAAACTTTGAAGATCCAAGAGGACCTTACATGTGAAGAAGATTCGATCGGCACCTCACAAAGACAAGAGCGAAAGTTTAGGACTAAGATTATTCCATACGTCAAAGTACTCTAGAAACGCCGTGAGTTAGCGAAGCTGACATTAGACCTAGGAACGTGAAGTCCAGGAGAAATACCCCGTTCCATTGATATCCGATATCCAAATTTCAAGGACGAAATTTTTTGAAGAAGCGGAGAAATGTGAGACCCCAGATTTTAAGTAGGTTAATTATAAGATTAAATTAAATTAAGTGACGTGTAAATTATTTTATGTAGTATGATTTCTTAATCGTATGCGCTTTTATAAATTAGCAGATTATATTACTTCCTCCCGATTCCCCTCCTGGACCCAGTAATTAAACATGAGACCAATTATGTTAAGTTATTTATATTTTGTTGCATATGATAAGTCTAACTAAAAAAAAAAAGGTTTGAATTATGTGGGATAGACCAAGATGAGATCAATGAAAAGTTGGATGTGCTAGCACTTTCTAAGGTAGCCACAACAAAAAGGAACCAAAAAAGATTAAGGGGAAAATGAAAGAAGGCTCGGGAAAGGAAGGAAGCCTAGCAAAAACAAAGCAAAGAAGAAGAAGCAGATTGGGAGCAGGGAAAGCGAGGGAAGGGAGGTCCGGCGAGGGCGAAACACAATGAGAGAGAAAGAGAGAGAGAAAAAAAGCGAGTGCGAGAGCTAGAGAAGTGGCCGGAGGTCGGCGTGCCGAACGGCTAATGAAAGAAAGGCGGTTGACGAACGCGGGAAAGGCGCAAGGGCACGAAGGAGGGCGAAAGCAAGACTGGACGAGGGAGGCGAATGCGAGGGCTAGAGAAAGGCAACCGACGACCAGCAAACAAGAAGACCGCAGTCGGCGAGCAAGAGCAAGCATCGGGCAAGGAGGAAAGCGGCCAAACAGGGCGGATCGGAGATGGCAGCAAAGGAAGGAAAAGAAGAGACCGACCTAAGCTAATTTGAAATTCACAATCTCCAATCCCTAATTCATGGTGGATAGTCTTATACTCTAAAATTATAGTAATTTTGAAACCCGATTGAATTTTGTTGTGAATATTGAATGTTTATGCTATACAATGAATTTAGGAAGTAGTTAGGGCTGGATTCGGATATGAGAAAATCGAATTGAGTTGTTCGAGTTGAATTAGAAACTTGAAGGAATTAAGTAGTTGTTTAGGAGCTGAGTTGGAATGCTTGGAAATTTAGGAGTTTGGTTGCATTGATCTAAGGAGTAACCTGGATACCTCAATTAACACTTAGAGACGAAGAAGTGGTGATTTGGGTATGAATTGTGAATTGATGCTTCGTTGAACCTTTAGAGATTTCCTAAGTGTAACACCCCAAAACACCCCGTAGGAGTATTACATCGCCGGAGTTCCTTACGAAAACTCCCAAAGCTCTATCGAGTGTCGGTTCGACTCTCTAATTCCAACTTAGACGTAATAAAGGTGGTTTTCCAAAAGAATTTGAGATTTCCTAAAAATTTCGGCAGAGTTCTGTTTGTAATACGGACTATCCCCTAGGCTTAAGGCCTTGAAACGCTACATAAAAATCATAACATAACTCGACAAACTACACGCTCGGAGTATAAAACTCAATGACCACACGCCGGAGTCCAACCAATCATGCAATAAAGCATAAAACAATCTAAATGGTTCGTGGTATATCAGGTACAACTATATGAACTAAATTACAAGTACAATACTTAGAAACATAAGAAATGCACGTCAACCACTTAAGTTACTTCAGCAATCAACAATCGGCAGTCAGCAAGAGTCCGGAACATGCTAAGTGTAGATCATACCTTCGAAAGTGTACCTACAACACTAGGGAGGGAAAAGGGGGAAATTTGTGGGGGTGAGCAATAAACCACGGGCTCACCGGAAGTCTCACACTCTTAAAATGGAAATTGTTTACACATATTACTCAAAATAATGAAATCGATGAAAGTATAATAACATAATACAAATCTAGATACTTTCAATGAAATCTCTTGCAAAGTCAAGATCAAAACTCTTCGATTGTTTAAAAGCACAATTTCACAATCATTAACACTTCTTTTAGCATTAAATCAACTTTCTTTGGGCTTTTAGCGGACTCGAACTAACATTTCATGATTTCTCATAATTTCTCTTAGTTTCTCTCGATTTCTCCGGGCGCGACCCCAAATAAAAGGCTCCCGTGACCTATCTTCTAGGAAGTCACCTGGTCGGGCATCCCGATCCCCAGGACCCCTGTTGGAACCCTTCCCTGGAAGTTTCTAGCCGAGCATCCTCACGAATACGGACCCCGGTTTGAACCCTTCGGTATGCTCAATGATCCTAGCCAGTTGATTCAAAATCATTTGCACATAATCATTCATCACATTCACTTCAATAGCTTTCTCAAATCAATTTGACACAATGGAAGGCATGACACCACTTGTTACCCTTGTAAATTCACTTTCTCAAATAAGTTTCGCTTCTTTAAAACATATTCATGTTTGAAAGGCGGTTAACAAGAAGTTGCATTTAAGGATCATTCGCGTAAAATACATAACGCATTTCAAAATTACTTTTGAACATCGTTTAACACAATCACTTGCATAGATAGCTACAATTCAACACGAGATAGTTATTCTTAGTTCCTCTCCTGTTGTACCTTTCTAAATTCACCAATTTAGCAACATTAATTCCCTTTTCTAAGTCATAATAACCACAAGTAGTTCCCCGTAACTCAATTGTTCCAATTCCAACAATTTGCCATCTTTGCCTCGGTTTTCTTTGATTACAACTCCACATTACGAGTCAAACTCTTCTTGCCTATACTTAGCCATATAGTTATTAAACTTACTTTACTAAACATTCCTTTAGCTCCATTTATCTTCTAATTCAATTCGTTCTCAAGGATTTCAGATATGCCTCCAACTCGGTTTAACCTCACCATCCCCAGCTCGCCATTTCCCTACCTCAAATTCCCATTTTATGTCTCTACCTTATTAATCAACCGTCGTTCGCCCATCCTCGGTTATATATTGTTAATCACCTTTCATCACTCAATTTTTGCTAGCTTCGCTTACCTTTATGTTTAGTTCAACCTCGAGAATTTAAATATATTTTGAACTCAATTAACCCGACAATCACCCGCTTCTCACTCCCGTGCCTCAATCATGCATCACGCAATGTGAATTCATACTCCTCTTTATACTTCACTCACTATTTCTCGATATTAGCAATCATTTCTTAATGCCGTAAATTCAATAAATCTCTAAGGCTCAATCTGAAATATCAATTCATAGTTTATACCCAAATCACAACGTGCTCATCCCTAATTGACTAAAATCTCGATACTATTCACTATACCCAAGCAACCTAACTCCGTCTCGAATTCCCCATTTCAAATTCGGGCCCGAGCAACTACCAAATCCCTTCAAGACTCCTAATTCAACTTTTAGCAACTACTAAACTCGTTTAATAACACACATATTCAATATTCACAACAAAATTCAATCATCACAATAAGTTCATTTAGGTTTCGAATTTACTAATAGTTTAGAGTATAGGACTACCCACCTCGAATTTTACGGTTTGAGAAATGGATTAAGTATTCCGCATTCGGTCGGGTTCCGGTTTCTTGCTTTTCCTCGCCTCTGGTCCCCGGTTTTACCCGCTCGAGCTCTCTCTCTTGCTCTGTCTTCGGTCGGGTCTGCTCCCCCTTGCCTCCGGCTCTCGTTTCTTCCTTCCTCTCGCTCTCCACGCTTACTTTCGCTCCATTTCCACGCCTCCTGTCTTACCGATTCACTGTTCTCGCCTTCCCTCGGGGTTGGTCTCAATATCTCACACTCTCTGTCTCGCTTCGAGTCCTTCTTCCACCCTCGCTCCGCCCCAGTCTCTCGCTCTCTTCCCTTTGCTCATTGCCTACTTGCATCGCCGGTTGCCACCTTCGGTTCTGCGGTGGTCGCCGGTTCCCCTCGGTCTCCTTGGCCCTCACCAGAGATTTCTTTATAAAGTATCTAGATTGTATTACGTTATTATACTTTCACCGATTTCATTATTATGAGTGTTATGTGTAAAGAATTGCTGTTTTAAGAGCATAAGATTTTTCCGGTGAGCTCGTGGTTTGATCACCTCCATAAATTTCCCTCTTTTCCCTTCCCCAATTGCAAGTACCCCTTGAGATGGTTGTCCGCCACTTCCCTTGACTAGAATGCTTGTCTTCGGTGGCGGTATGTGCTTTCATGCTTAGCATGTTGTGTATATGTGGTTACTTATGTAATTATGTTATAATGTATTATAAAGTTGGATCTATACGTAGAGACCCGAACTAGTAGCTACGATTAGCTAGGAATTTCCATCTTTGGCAATTTTGCTCCTAGCGGTTGTAACTTGGATTGTAACTAAGTTTGGAATTTTGTTTTGTCATTGTGAATATAGTGAAGAGTGTGGCCATTGAGTCGTGTACTCCAAGCGTGTGGCTTGTTGATTTTTATGGTGATTTTTATGCAGCTTTTTAAGGCTTTGAGCCTAAGCGTTAGACCATATTTTAAACGAAACTTTGCCAAAATTTTTAGAAACTTTCTAAACCAACCGAGAAACCACCTTAGTAAGCCTTACGAATTCCTTTTGAGGAACTTTGGCGATGTAATACTCCTAGGGTAGGAGTTGGGGGTTACATTTTATGCTAAAAATTTACCATGACCTAAAAAGACATTTGTGGTGGTTAGAAATGAAAAGGGATGTAACAGAGTTTGTAGTTCATTGTCTCACATGTTAGAAGGTAAAAGCCGAACACCGGAGACTAGGAGGGTTACTGAATGGAAGTGGGAAGATATCAGCATGGATTTTATCATAGGATTACCCAAGACTCGAAGCAACATGATTTCATATGGGTGGTAATCGATAGATTGACAAAGTCAGCCCATTTGTTTACAATCAAGATAACATTCACGTCTTAGCAACTAGCCGACTTCTATATAGCTGAGATAGTCAGGCTTCACGATGTTCCTCTCAAGCATCGTGTCCGATCGGGATAGTAAGTTCATTGCTAAGTTTTGGCACGGGTTTCAAGAGGCGATAGGTACAAGTGTCTACATAAGCACGACTTTCCACCCGGAGTCCGATGGGCGGATGGAACATAGAATTTAGACTCTTGAAGATATGTTGAGAGCATGTGCCATGGATTTTATGGGTAACTAGGATAACAACCTCGAAGGTTTGCTTGGGGAGAGTCCGAGTCACCCTAGAGGGGGTGAATAGGGTGAGGAAGAAATCTTGTGGAAATTCAAACTCTTTTGCCAGGTAAAATACGGAATGCGGTTCGAGTCAAAACAGAGTCGAAAAGTAGAGACTTAGAAAGACCGAATAGATAGAAATGGCAAGAAAAGCAAATGCTTAAAGACAATCCGAGTCTAGAATGAACTCGGAAAGTAAACACTTAGAGATTACGTGAAAACCCTCCCGGGGCAGAAAACCACGGACCGTGTCAATCCGGACACGAAGTCAAATCCACTATTTTGAGTCCACAAAATACCGTGAACCGATCGAACCCGAGTTGCTCCCTTAGACAACTCTATACAAGTTTTCCTAGACTCGAAATTCCCTTATCTCGATCTAGTACTTCCTAGCTGAGATAACCCTTACAGCTAGGGACAACTAAGCTGAGTTTACCCTTACAGCTTAGTCAAGGGACCTTACAAAGAAAGTAAGAAAGAGTTTTGTAATCGAGTACAAGACCTTACAACTCGGACGGTAATGAATTACGGAATAGGAGTTGTAAGTAGAAGATTGAGAATGAATACAATGACTTTGCATAAGTACGTATATTAACAATAGGTTCGGCAATCTTCAAGTCTTGTGAAGTGGCTTCTATTTATAGATGACCGGGCAGAGTAGCCGTTATCTTCATCTCGCTGACTGAGAGTCCTCTGTGACCGTTGATAGAAGCTTTACGAGTCACTCAAAAAGTATCCGTTGTAATGTGAACGTTGGACAACGGTTTAACTCTCTTGGAAGTCCCAAAACTACTAGCGGTGTCCCGAGAGGTAAGGTGAAACCACCGTTAAGCTTAGCGTTCCAGTTTTCCAGATTTGGAAACAGAGCAGCTCCGACACAATCTTCTCGGGACTGGAGCGAGAGAAGGTGAAAAGCCATGTCTGCTGGTGATTTGACGTTTTGAAGTCAGGTTACTTTTGTGGTTTGAAAAAGGTGTATCCTCGTTTGAATAACCTACAAAAGTAAATCAATTTTGGTTCTGAAAGTATAAATACTTTGGTCCAAGATTAGACACGAGATAATAAAATAATTATGATAATTAATCAACTAATTATCCGAGTCGAAGAGAAGTGGAATTTTCCGAGTCCAATATCAATGATACTCGGAATTCCATCCGATTTAGTCTAAGTGAAGGATCAAGATAAGTAAAGAATATCGAGTGAGATAACTTGATATAGACTAAGTAATAATCATACTAAAAGTACTGACTATAACATAATAGAGCTTATAACCGTAAGTCGGATTCCGAGTGAGAAAAGACGAAATACTAGTCTATTCAATCTGCGATAAATCTGAGTGATGAGGGACTCGGAACAGAGAACCGGTTGTCCGAGTCACTTACGGATAAGCAAGAAATATAAGAAGTAAAAGCTGTATCACTTAGAGAAGATACCATTTTACTCAAAGAAGTTTATGAGATACAGAGAATGCCTTGGAATCAAAACTCTATAAGTATGAGATGGTTATACTCGATTCATTTAATGCAACTCGAAATGCCTTGAGAAGTGTCCGAGTCTTCAATCTCCCCTTTTTGATGAAAGGCATTCCATTCTTAGACGAAACTTTGTTAGTGAAAAAACCGACTCGAGTTGTTGCTCATGAGGAAAGTTGAGTAAAGAATTCTCGATGTATCGAGCAAGAGGTATATAGTCGAGCATAAAGTAAAAATGACTCGACTCTATTTCTCCCCTTGCCTTTCAGCAAAAAAAATAATAGAAATAAGGGAAGAAAAGAACATTCAGTACAAATGAGATGTCCGGACAAAAGAAAGAAAGAAAAATCACTCCGGAAGAAGAAGAATCGCGGACTATGGAATTATCACACGGTGCATAGTGCCTACGAGGGAGAGGGGATTTATGAGTGGAGGCGAGAGGAGTGGAGGTTCGTCGGTGCTGATATGATCTTGACGATGTGCTTGAGCGCGGCGGAGGAGAAGCCGGTATGATTATCGGGGCTCGGCTCCGAGTGGCCGACCCGGAGTGAGTGGATCGAGGGGTTCTTCCCTTGGGACCTCCGGAGCTGGAGGCGGCTGCTCGATCCGACCCGCTAGAGTAGCTAAGTCTTCGACTCACCTAGACTCGCTGTCCGAGCCGAGTACAACTATTTGAGCTTGTGGAGCAGGCTGACCCTCAGCAGTTCCCACTCGCTTCTTCGTTGTGTTCCACTCCTGGCCCGGATGGAGTTGCCTCGGCCACGAGCTCCTCGGCGTCTGCGGCTTCGCATCTGCAACTTCTTCTTCTTCATCCCCGCTGTCCGAGGAGGTCGGACCCGGGCTCGAAGACGCTTCGGACGCGTCCGAGTCATCATGGTCTCGAGCCGCCTTGGACCTTCTCTCTCGAGGAGCTCGACCAGCTCCTTCTGCTCCTTCACCGGTGCCCTTATCTCAAGAACAAGAGACTGCTTGCTCTCGGATTTGGGATTGGCCGGTCTTTTGGTTGATAGTCAAATTTTGGAAAACAAGTTTGAAAGACCGGAGCATGTCTCCGAAATAAGAGGACACGGAGCCGATCTTGTCCATAAAAACGGGGACAAGAGAGCAGAGAGAGATTTTGAGGCACCCGAGGTGGAGGCACCACCAGGTGGAGAGGGAGAGAGAGAGGGGTTGATTTACGAGTCCGAGGCGGAGAGGGAGGCCTCGGTTCGAGTTATGAACCCGGACACCGGGGTTAGTTTCCGGTATCCGTACCCCTGCAGTTCCTTTTTGCCAACAACAACGGCGGCCTCGGACACAACGTTTGGGTCCGAAGGGAGAGGAACTTGGAATTGTTTGAAGACAAGAGTGAGAAGAGCACCAAAAGGAAGGGAGGTGTTCTTCTTATATTGAAGTTGAGCTGGCACGGCGGCCATTTGCTCAATGATGGAGGGGAAGAGGTCTACTTCGTAGCCCTTAAGAATGTCAAAGAGAGCTTTGAGGTGCTTGGAGTTGGGGTTCTCCTTGCTTGGAATGTTGTGAGAAAAAGGTTCTCATCGGCGAAAGCACGAAGGCGAGCTTCGACTTCAACCGAGTCACGTAAAAGTTTTTCCGGGACTTAGGGAACTCTTTGGCGTACTTTTCAAAGAAGTCGTCGGCGACTTCAGTGAACGGAATGGGGTTGCTGTTCAAGAAGAGAGAGGAGACCTTGAACAAGCGGTGGAGGAGAGAGGTGTTGATGCGAACGGTGATGTTCTGAACCCCGGAGGTTAGAACATTTTCCGAGTGGGCAAGGTGAGTGTAGAACTCGAAACGAGTTCGGGATAGATGAACTCGCTGAAGCACATGAAGTTATATGCTCCGGTGGTGTGAATGTGAGCCAACCAAGAGAGTTTGGTGTTAGGAAAGAACTTGTCGTCCAGGCGCAAGATGCTTTGGGTGACAATGGGTCTGGAGGGGTTGAGCTTTACGGCGTTTTGGTGCGAGGCTTTTGGAAGAGGAGGAGACTCGGAAGTCGGGATGGTTACCTCTTTTAGGCATTTTGAGAGAAGGAAGGAAAGATGAAACTTTCGAGTAGAGAAGAGAAGGAGAGGTAGAAGAGAAGAACCGAAAAAGGTGTAGAAGAAAAAGATGAGAGCGATCGAAACTTACGAGAGATGGCCTTGACGATGCTTGAAGAACTTCAAAGGTCACTCGTTAACGTAGAAATCTTCCGCGAAAAGCTTCGTTTGAGAGAGATGGAATGTAGAGTACCGAGACGAAGATGAATAGGCGCTATTTATAAAAAAATAGAAGCCCGTCAACTATCCGTTAAGTATAACTCCGTTCGACTCGGCTTGTCCATCGGTCACCAAAGACCGGTGTGACGGTTCTCTTCAACGGTTAAGATTCCAGCGGTTAGAGATCCACGGCTAATATCTCGATCACGGCGCTCGAGAGAGAGAGAAAGATTTTGAAAATATGATCCGAAACTCTCCATTGTTCTAGAGATAGTTTCGAGAAAATTTGAAGTCCAAGTTTCTCTACGTCCGAGTTTGACTCGGATTGGTTTCGAGTGACTCGAAACACGAAATAACTACCAGCCCAAGTATCACTGAATCAAGCGAGGTAATGGTTATTAAAAGTGAAAACACAGAACACGGAATTATGCGAGTGGATAGCATATAATTAAGCATTTAACATACCAAGCTCATTCCGAATAAAACAAAGCCGATCTTCACCAAGAGGCTTAGTAAAGATATCAGCTAATTGAAGATTAGTAGGAATGAACTCAAGTTCAATATCACCTTTTTCTTAGTGATCACGTAAGAAGTGATATCCGACCTCGATATGCTTTGTTTTCGAGTGCTTGGACAGGATTCTTGGTGATGCTGATTGCGCTTTGGTTGTCACACTTGATTGGAACCGAGTTGAGGAATAGTCCAAGATCCTTCAAGTGTTGCTTAATCCATAGAATCCGAGCGCAACAAGCTCCAGCTGCAATATATTCAGCTTCGGCAGTTGATAGAGCTACCGAGTTCCGCTTCTTTGAGTGCAAGATATTAGGGATTGACCCAGAAATTGGCAAGCTCCGGATGTGCTCTTTCGATCAACTTTGTATCCTACGTAGTCCGCTTCGAGTATCCGGTAAGAGTCGGTTACGAGTCTCCGGAATACCATAGACCTAAATTCTAAGTACTGCAAGATATCCGAATATTCTTTTCACCGCAGTGAGATGTGATTCTTTTGGGTTAGCTTGAAATCTTGCGCATAGGCAAAGACTGAACATTATATCGGCTCGTTGGAAGTAAGATATAGCAAAGATCCAATCATACCTCGATAAAGTTTCGATCTATTGCTTTACCTTTCTCGTATGAGTCAAGCTTTATCTTCGTTGCTCATGGGAGTAGATGCATGCTTTCCATCTTGGAGTTTGTATTTCTTCAGCGGTTCCTTGGTGTACTTTGATTGATGGACATAGATCCCATCTTTGTCTTGTTTGATTTGTAACCCAAGGAAGAAGTTGAGTTCTCCCATCATACTCATTTGGAACTCTTGACACATCAATCCAGAAAATTCTCGGCACGAAATTCATTAGTAGCACCGAAGATAATATCATCAACATAGATTTGAACAATAAGGAAATCTTTCCCCTTAGTTTTTATGAAGAGAGTCTTGTCGATCTGTCCTCTTTTAAAATTATTTTGAACCAAGAAGCTACTCGAGTCTTTCATACCAAGCTCGAGGTGCTTGTTTAAGACAATAGAGAGCCTTTTGAAGTTTGAAAACATGATTTGGAAATTCCGAGTTTTCAAAACCAGGAGGTCTGTTCGACATAGACTTCTTCTTTAATAAAACCATTGAGAAATGCACACTTAACATCCATTTGATATAATTTAATATGCATGCTTTGGATGCAAATGCCAATAGTATTCCGATAGCTTCGATTATGGCTACAGGTGCAAAGGTTTCCCCACAATCAATTCCTTCTTCTTGATTATAGCCTTGAGCCACAAGTCTAGCCTTGTTTCGACTACCACTCCACCCTCATCCAGTTTGTTCTTGAAAACCCATTTGGTTCCTATAACTGGGTGGTCGGAAGGTCGGTTGGTCGGAGTCCGGACTTGGTTTCTCTCGAATTGATTGAGTTCCTCTTGCATGGCCTCTACCTATTCAGGTTCATTAAGGGCCTCTAGTGCATTTTTGGGTTCGTTTAATGAAATGAATGTAGTGAATCCACATAGATTATGTAGAGAGGAACGAGTTCTTACCCCACTTGTTGATATCCGAAATTATGTTTTCTTGGGGATGACTGGAAGTAAATTTGAATGCTTTACCAGTTCTTCGATTCACGAGATTTGTGGGCTGAGCTGCTTGATCTTCGAAGCTTGTTGTGAGTGACCCTCTTCATCAACTTGTTCGTTACGAGTGAGCTCTTGAGTTGTCTCATTCCGAGTTTCCTCGTTACGAGTGACTTCATTCCGAGCGAGGTTGAGTCCGAGTCTTTGTAGGCTCGGCTTCATCATCATCTCTACCGAGCTTCAGTTCGAGTATGACGACTCACTTGGCTTCTCCTGTTCAAGCTCATCAAACACTACGTGGATGCTTTCTTCCACTTTGTTAGTTCGCTTATTGAAAATGCGATAAGCTTTGCTTGTGAGAGGAGTAACCTAGAAAAATACCTTCATCCGACCGAGCATCAAACTTGGTCAGGTGATCCTTACCGTTGTTGTGAACGAAGCATTTACATCCGAATGGTCCGAAATAGGAAATATTTGGCTTCTTCCCTTTGTAGAGCTCATAAGGTGTTTTCTTTAGAATGGGTCTAATGAGGCATCTATTCAGAGTGTAGTTGGGCTGTGTTAATCGCCTCCGCCTGAAAATAGTAAGGCAAGTTGTGCTCAATCATCATCGTCCTCGCTATTTCTTCAAGGGTTCTGTTCTTTCTCTCTACTACTCCATTCTGTTGAGGAGTTCTGGGTGCTTGAGAAGTTATGAGAGATTCCATTTTTGTCACAAAACTCGAGAATTCCGAGTAATCGAACTCCCTTCCATGGTCGGTTCGAATCCTTTGAATCCGAGTCCGAGACTCAACTTGAATCTTTCTACGAGTTTGCTTGAACTCCTTGAATGCTTAATTTTTATGCTTCAGAAAACACACCCGAGTAAATCTTGAAAAGTCATCAATAATGACAAAAATGTAGGATTTACCTCCGAGGCTCTTCACTGGAATTTCACCACATAGATCCATATGTAGTAGTTCAAGCACCTTTGATGTGGAAACAGTCTTGAGAGACTTGAATGAAGATTTTACCTGTTTCCCTCCGGTGCATGCTTCACAAACTTTATTTTTCTCAAAAACACAGCTTAGGTAGACCCCTAACCAGACTATGAGATGCCAGCTTTTTGATTGTTTGCATGCTAATATGTCCTAATCTACGATGCCAAGTCCATGAATCATCATGGAGAGATGTTTTTAAACACGATAAATTCGACTTGGGTCGAAAGAGGAATGATATAAGTGTTACCTGATCTCTTACCCGAGAGCTTTACCTCTTTGGTGGTCTCATCCGAGATGTAGCACTTAGATTGAGTGAATCTTACCTCCTGGCCTTTGTCGCATAGCTGGGAGATGCTAAGCGGATTGTATTTTATCCCTTTGACAAGGTAGACTGGGCTGATCAGATTGCTTCCATTTCCAATCTTGCCAATACCAACTATCTTGCCTTTGCTATCATCCCCAAAGGTCACTTTTCCTCCTTTGTATGACTCTAGCTCGGAAAAGAGTCCTTGGTCACCTGACATGTGTTGTGAACACCCGCTGTCCAGGTACCAATGTCCTTTTGATCTTTTCGAGTGACCCGCAAAACAGAGAGAATCTAACCCTTCTCACTTCCTCTAACGAACCCAAGTAACATTCCTTACTGTGGTCCTTTTACGAGGAAGAAGGTGTTTTGGAACCCGGATTTGAATGACTTTGGGTTTTGTCCGATTCCGAGTCTTCCTCTCGGAGAACCGAGTCCGTGTCTCTTTCTTTTTGAAAACTTTTCCTTTTGAAACAGGTGAGAATGGTTTCTTTTTGTAAATAGTTCTAGGCTTAGTCCTCCCTTCATTTATGTGAATGGGACCGTGCTCGGCTTTCCCGAACTTCACGGTTCGGAATCATTTTTAAATAGATCCGAGTAGGAATTGGATTCCTCTTCTTTGTTGAAACCAAGACCTTCTTTTCGAAAGGAAACACATTGTGATCCTAAGAGCATGTTAAGGTTTTTCTAACCTTGAGTAAATTTTAAAATCGAGATCTTGAGACTCGGTGAGCTTCGTTTTAGTTGCTCATTTTCTTTCATGAGTAACTTAGACTCGGTCTCATTAGTTTGAGCACTAGTCTCGAGTTCTCCGAGTGTCGAGTCTCGGCTTTTCCAATTCGTTTTTCAAAGAATTGCTCTCGAAGAAATTGACTAAAGTTGTTCTTTGAAATGGGAAGAGTCGAATTGGACTTTTCTTCCAAAGTAAAAATGTATTTAGCTTAATCAACTTTGGAGAATTTGAGGAAGTAATCAATTACCTCTTGAGGGTTAGTTTCCTCATTGTCCGAGTCTAAGTCCGACTCCTTTTCGACTTCGAGTCGAAATTGCCATCGGACATTTCGAGTCGTCCGAGTCCTCATCATCTTCCGATGAATCCTCATCGCTCCATGTTGCCATCATGGCTTTCTTCTTCTTTCTGTCCCTTTTTCTTTTCGGACAGTCTTTGACTATGTGGTCTTTGCTGCCACACTCGAAACACCTAGAATTCTTAGATAAAGATAACTTTGAAGGTGAAGAAAACTTACCTTTTCTGTCTCTCTTATCTTTCTTGTAGAATTCTTCTTTTGGCCTTTTGTCCCATCTTTTGTGCTTCATCATTCTCCTGAAGCCTCTTGCAATGAGTGCCATGGGATCATCTTCTAAGTCGGATGAGCTCAAGTTTGCTTCTTCGGATTCCGAGGCTTTCGGTGCTATGTTCTTTTTGGTATCGCCCTCAGCATCCTCTTCTTCTAGATGGATTTCGTGAGTTATAAGCTTTCCGATGAGCTCATCCGGCTTTAAGAGTGAGAGGTTCCGAGCCTCCTCTATGGCGAGTCACCTTCGGACCCCATCTTCTTTTGGGTCGACTTCGAGTATCTTTCTGCACATTTCCTCGTGTGTGATCTTCTTACCCAGAGACTTGAGATTATTGGTAATCTCGAGTAAATCGAATGAACATCCGAGTAATGTTCTCTTCGGCTCCATCTTGAATAGCTCGTATTTATGAAGATATTGACTAATCTTCGCTTGTCCGACCTAGCTAGTTCCTTCGTAAGTGTTGACAAGTGTGTCCCACACTTCTTTTGCTATGTCGCAGGCGGACACTCGATTGTATTCCTCCGAGCTAATGGCGCACATCGGAATGTTCATTGCCTTGAAGTTCTTTCGAACTTCTCGCTCGCCTGGAGTGAATTCAGCCTTTGTCTTGGGAATGACTCGAATTCCTCTCGTCTTTATTGGAATGTAGTTTCCTTGTCGTATGATTTCCCATACATCTTCATCATGATCCATGAGGAAACATTCCATAAGCTTCTTCCAAGTGCCCAAAGTTTGATCCTTTGAATTTTGGTGGCCTATTGGAAGATCTTCCTTCATCGAACTCTTCGGTGTTCCGAGCTATTTGATCTTTGGACCTTTGGATGGTTAGATCCTTTCGAAAGGCTAGGCTCGAGACCAATTGAAAGTTTGCTCGAGGAGAGTCCGAGTCGCCCTAGAGGGAGGTGAATAGGGTGAGGAAGAAATCTTGTGGAAATTCAAACTCTTTTGCCAAGTAAAATACAGAATGCGGTTCCGAGTCAAAACAGAGTCGGAAAAGTAGAGACTCGGAAAGACTGAATAGATAGAAATGGCAAGAAAAGTAAATGCTTGAAGACAGTCCGAGTCTAGAATGAACTCGGAAAGTAAACACTTAGAGATTACGTGGAAACCCTCCCGGGGCGAGAAAACCATGGACCGTGTCAATCCAAACACGAAGTCAAATCCACTATTTTGAGTCCACAAAATACCGTGAACCGACCGAACCCGAGTTGCTCCCTTAGATAACTCTATACAAGTTTTCCTAGACTCAAAAATTCCTTTATCCGATCTAGTACTTCCTAGCTGAGATAACCCTTACAGTTAGGGATAACTAAGCTGAGTTAACCTTACAGACTTAGTTAAGGGACCTTACCCAGAAAGTAAGAAAGTGTTTGTAACTAAGTACAAGACCTTACAACTCGGACGGTAATGAATTACGAGTGGGAGTTGTAAGTAGAAGATTGAGAATGAATACAATGACTTTGCTCAAGTACGTGTATTAACAATAGGTTTGACAATCTTCAAGTCTTGTGAAGTGGCTTCTATTTATAGATGACCAGGCAGAGTAGCCGTTATCTTCATCTCGCTGAATGGGAGTCCTCTCGTGACCGTTGATAGAAGCTTTCGAGTCACTCGGAAAGTATCCGTTGTAATGTGAACGCTGGACAACGGTTTAACTCTCTTGGAAGTCCCAAAACTACTAGCGGTGTCCCGAGAGGTAAGGTGAAAACCACCGTTAAGCTTAGCGTTCAGCTTTTCCAGATTTGGAAACGAGCAGCTCGACACAATCTTCCGGGACTCGGAGCAGAGAAGGTGAAAAGCCATGTCTGCTGGTGATTTGACGTTTTGAAGCTTCAGGCTACTTTTGTGGTTTGAAAAAGGTGTATCCTCGTTTGAATAACCTACAAAAGTAAATCAATTTTGGTTCTCAAAGTATAAAATACTTTGGTCCAAGATTAGACACGAGATAATAAAATAATTATGATAATTAATCAATTAATTATCCGAGTCAAAAGAGAAGTGGAATTTTCCGAGTCTAATATCAATGATACTTAGAATTCCATCCGATTTAGTCTAAGTGAAGGATCAAGATAAGTAAAGAATATCGAGTGAGATAACTTGATATAGACTAAGTAATAATCATACTAAAAGTACTCGACTATAACATAATAGAGCTTATAACCGGAAGTCGATTTTGAGTGAGAAAAGATGAAATACTAGTCTATTCAATCGGGATAAATCTGAGTGATGAGGGACTCGTAACAGAGAACCAGCTTGTCCGAGTCACTTACGGATAAGCAAGAAATATAAGAAGTAAAAGCTGTATCACTTCGAGAAGATACCATTTTACTCAAAGAAGTTTCGAGATACGGAGAATGCCTTGGAATCAAAACTCTATAAGTATGAGATGGTTATACCCGATTCATTTAATGCAACTCGTAAATGCGTTGAGAAGTGTCCGAGTCTTCACAACCTACCATTAATTGAATTTGCCTATAATAACAGACTACCATGCAAGTCTAGGTATTACTCCACATGAAGCATTGTATGGTCGTCGATGTAGAACTCCCGTGTGTTGAAATGAAGTGGGAGAAAGAATACCCTCTAAGGTTGAAATGATAGATCAATCCATAGAGGCGGTCAAGATAATACGAAAAAGGTTGCGAGCGCCCAAGATAGAAAAAAAAGGTATGCAGATCGAAAGCAAAGACTCTTAGAGTTCCAAGTAGGGGATCACGTGTTTTTAAGAGTCTCTCCGCTAAAAAGGAACTTGATATTTAGGCGAAAGGTAAACTTACCCCTAGATTTGTGGGACTCTTTCAAATCTTACAAAGAATTGGTTCCGTAGCCTACGGATTGGCTTTACCACCCGCTCTCCAAGGTATTCATGAAGTCTTCCATGTGTCCGACCTTCGCAAATATCTCTCGAATCTGGAGCATGTCATCAAACATGAGCCTTTGAAGGTTAAGGAGAACCTTACATTTGAGGAAGAACCAATGCGCATCTTACAAAGACAAGAGCAGAAGCTTAGGACTAAAACTATTCCGTACGTCAAAGTACTTTAGAAACACCATAAGTTAGCCGAAGCGACATGGGAGCCGGAATGTGAGATACTGGAGAAATACCCCGCTCCGTTTACATCAGGTATCTAAATTTCGAGGACGAAATATTTTGAAGAAAGGGAGAAATGCGAGACCCGAAATTTTGAGTAGATTAATTATATTGTTAAATTAAACTAAGTAATTATACGTAATTTATTTGATACAATTATTATGTGCTTATATAGTTTAATTAATAAATGTGATTGTTCTTTTCGTTGCTAAACAAATAAAAACCCGGGCAAACTTATGATTAATTATTCCTATTTTACTTAAGATAATCTTAAAAAAAAAAAAGTAGAAGAGATAATGAGGGAAAAGGAATAACTAGCTACATGTAGGATAAATAAACTAAGAGGAGATTAGTGGAAAGTTAGGTTGTGCTAGTATTATGTGAAAAACCCACAACAAGAGGAGATAAGGCTAAGAGGGAAAGAAAAGAAGGAGAAAGGCCTAGGGAAAAGGAAAAAGCCCAACAAGAAAAGAAAGAAGAGGGAGCAGAAACGAGAGCAGGGGAAATGAAAGAAAAGAAGAAGAGAGGGCGAGCAGAGAGAGAGAGAGAGAGAGAGAGAGAGAGAGAGAGAGAGAGAGAGAGAGATAGTGCATGAGAGATTGAAATGACGTACTAAACACAAGCACACATCATGTTAAACGAAATCAAAGCAACCAAGACATGAATGAAAGTAATAAAATGTGAATAAAAGGAAAGTGATAAAGAAAGTAAAAGCGAAAGAAAAGAAAAGCGAAAAAGAAAAGAAAGTGAGAAACTTTAAAGATTACATCGGGCAGGGAGGAAATAAAAGTGATATAATTCTTCTCCACAATACATAAAGTAATAAAAACCATAAAATAAGTAATTGTTTGAAGGTCAAATTAGTGCCCTCAGGTTATCCCACCTGTTGATCCGGATTTCCGCACGGGATATGATGATGTGACGGTGGTGAATCAAAGAAATGGGCTTTTGTGGATTTTAAGTGTAGTTAAGAAAGTCAGTGATGGAGTATTGTGGTTCGGATGTGGTAAGGATGAGGAATAGAGTGGAAATAGCTGAAAACGGACCAAGAGATCATAATATAGAAGAGAGTATTAAGTAGTTCTTAGTTGAATTTCAGCAAGCAT
Source organism: Talinum fruticosum (assembly GCA_021018815.1). Lineage (NCBI taxonomy): Eukaryota > Viridiplantae > Streptophyta > Magnoliopsida > Caryophyllales > Talinaceae > Talinum > Talinum fruticosum. Next base: position 857,741 of record JAITYX010000003.1, on the reverse strand, counting down.
AGCATTAAGGAGATAAGTCGTATGAACCTGTTTTGGCAGCGTGACGCATAGGCTCAAGCCGTCCCCGAAATGAAAGCCAAGGATCTCTATTTATAGGGAGAAGTCTAGGTCATAAATAACCTAGGGTTTTCCCTCGGTCGGCCGTCCAAAGCCGAGCAGAAATTGTAACAAAAACTTGGGCCAAAATGAAGAGATAAGACCGGATAGAACGGAATAGAATCGCGGTCCGGGGCGCCAGCCACACGAGGATGCCTAGGATTTTGTGCCATTCCATGTTAAAGAGGGAATCTCTATGACAAAACGCGGTGTTTCACTTAAAGAATCTAGGTATGGGCGCCAGCCACACAACGTTGTCTTAAGGAAGGAAGCTCCTAGTCACGGGTGGACTATCTTGGAGGTTAAACGCAAGCACTTTGATATTTGTGATCATGAAATGCAATGTCTAACGTCATCTTGAGGTCTTCACCTTTGTGTCCGATTCGACAAAAATGAAATGTATAATTTTAAGCCTCGGAATTTCCAGTGCACGCACTGTAGGAACCACGTCCCGGGGCGGACCCGAGAGTGAGCTTCCCCACGTGCCTCTTTTTTCGTAAGGGTTTTAGAAAGTGAAAGAAAGATTTTAGGGTTTTGAAGATGCATTTTTGAAAGTGGGGATGAACCTTTGATTAAGATTTCGAGTTTTATTAAATCAAGTTAAAATAAATTAAATTAGATTTGATTGGGGTTTTATTAATTATTTCAATTTTATAAATTATTTTTAAAATTCCTAGGATATTATTTCTTAATTAGAAGACAAATAAAATTTAGAAACTAGGGTTGCTGCCGTGAGTCTTCGTGGATAGACCGGTCCGAAAACACCGGTCTAGACCTAAGCCTCGCCCACCGACCTCCCTGTGCGGGCAGTAGCCTACGCCCGGCGGTGGCCGACGCCGCCGAGATCGCAGCTGAGTATTTCAGCCCGGCCTCTACCTTGGCTGGCAGATCCATAGCTAAATTTTTTACCCTACAATCATAAAATAACCGGGAAGCGATTCAATAAGAATAAAGCATAAAAAGAAGGGAGTCACTAGTAAGTTTTTAGGATGAAAACTAACAAAAATAAAAACTTGCTCTTCCAATCTTAGTATAGGAAAATTAAGACTAAAAGAGGCGAAAATTGACTCTTTCGGTCTTTGAACCGAGGATCGATTCTGGGGCGAGGGTAAGAAATGTAGGGAAAACCCTTCCATTCTCGCCCGTTCGAGGACGACCATTACTAGTTTGAGTAGTATATTAAAATAACGTGCCACACACAAACATACAACATGCTAAAACGATAAATAAAAGCAACCGGACATAATCGAAGGAAAAGAAATAAAGAAAGCGGTGAAGAAAGTGATAAAGAAAGCAAAAAGAAAAGAAAAGCGAAAACTCGAAAGATTATATCGGGCGGGAGGAATTAAAAGAACGATTACAACTCTTTAATCCACAATACCGAAAGCGGTAAATGAAGCATAAAAATAATAAACAAGTGTAAAGATCGCACGATTGCCCTCGAGTTGTCCCACCTTGCTAAAATGGATCTCTACCCTGGATCTCTTGATGCAACGGCGACAAATGAAAGAAATAGGGCTTGTTTTTGTGAACTATGTATGTAGGGAATAGTAAAGATCAGTTGAATGAGTGCCCATCGATCGGAATAATCGAATATTATTTAGCTCTTTGCAGAGATTCAATGACGGTAAGTAAAGAAGAGATGAATGGTTGATAGTAATTTTGGCGGAGTAACATTTAGGTATAAATGCTCCGGTTAGCTTTCCGTAGTATTACGCATGGGCCATATGGGAATGAGAGCCAAGGCTCTCTATTTATAGGGAGAGACCTTGGTCACAAATGACGTAGGGTTTACACTCGATCGGCCGTCCAAGCAACGACTGCATCCGATTTGTCTGTTGGAGCGTAATCGAGAAAATTATCCGATTGATCCTCTAATCCCTTCTCTACTATTGTTTATTGAGCTTCGGCGAGTGGTTGAAGTTATTAAAAATTATCTCGATTGAATCTTCTTCTCTCGTAGAAGAGATACATACAAGGTAATATATTTTTTCTCTTATCATTTTGTCTAAAGTCTTATGTATCTCTTATTTTATTTTTCCGTATGTGCTATGCAGGGTTACAAGTTGCTTGATTTCATTTCTTGTGTGCTTGAGCATCCGCTTGCCAAGGTTGTTACCCTAGAAAAGAAGGAAGTAGTCATACCACATTTCCTTTGGCTTGCGTTTGAAAGAGTTTTTTTATGATGTCTACTTTCTCCTGTGCCATTATTATTGAAGGATGGTGTTGTTCTAATGTCGACGAATGTGTTAGAAAGAATTTAGGCATATAGAAAGTCGACTTCAGATTGATGAAGCTCAATATGATCTCATTTCAATATCTCTACTTGCTACTTGCATGTGCTGAAATTAGACCTGGCCAAAAACTAACCCGACCCGAACCCCCAAATTTTTTGAGTTTTGGACACGATTTTCTCGACCCAAACTTGAAAATAACCAAACCCAAAAACCCATAAATTATTGGGTCAAACCTAACCCGAACCTCGTTTCGAAAAAGGTGATTAGTGGGCCCGAAACTCCCACTTACATGCGAAGGGGACAAAGGGTCACATGCCACGGTTTAATAAGACTCCACAAGCTAGGGGACAGTGTAGGCTACAAAGGTTATCGTCAATGAGACCTTATGGCTCCTCGTGGCCGGCGCCGGCCAGCCTTTAGCGAGCGTGATCCCCGACGTTCTCTACTGGATTCCCTTAGTCTCCCACTACTTGCTTGAGCCTTGTCTTGTATGGCTGGTCTGCCTTGACCGAGTTTGCCTATAAAAGGGGATTCTTGGTGTGTTCATTTTGCACACTTACTCCTCTTCTTGCTCTTGCCTTCGTCTTGTGCTCTCTTCGTTGTGCTTCTTCTTGAAAACTAGATGGTTCTCAAAACTCTCTTCTTCCAAAATGTCTACGAGGAAAGCCCATTCTGCACGGAAGTCTAGGGCCGAGAAACTTGTTCAAGACAACTTTCTTGAATGGGAATGGCGACCACAAAACGAGTGGAACTCGAGTGACCTCTTGGTGGAGGCCGAGAGTCACGTTTCTTTATTAGCCATTACTCCTTCGGTAAGCTAGTTAGCTTAAGTTTCTTCTTTTACTTGTTGAGAATAGCTCTTCAATTAAAAAAAATCTTGTTGGATATTTTTTCTTGCAGAAAGGCTCGATTATGAGTAGTGGAGCTATCCCCAAATTCATGAAGGCACGCAAGAGGATGAATTTTTCTCTAGAAGATGTCATGCATAGTGTCGGGTTTGGTCCTCTCTACCTAGCTTTGTACCACCTTACCGATAAAAGAGAAAGGGATCCCATTAGGGCCATTACCGAGCGCTTTTGGGACACTACTAACACTTTTCACCTTCCCTTTGGTGAAATGACTATAGCACCTTTTGATTTTGCCGTTTTATCCAAGTGTGGGGTTCTCGGGGAGCCTCTAGGCTATGACCGGAACTTATATAAAAGCCGTGACTATCTTCGTCACCTGTTTAGCCCCGTAGCCGATAAGTTTCCCCATGAAAATTTCTTTAAATATATCGTCCTTTTTAGGCCTACGAGGATGTTAGGTTCTAGCCTTAACACTCTCCTCAACAACAAGTCCAGATCGTGCTTGGTCCTCTCTTGAGTACAATCCTCTTCTCTCGACCAAGCTATTACGGTTCATGTTCACTATTTAATGAAGTTAGTGGACCTTGAAAAATAAGGGAGTTCAACTGGGGTGCTCCTATATATACTTGCCTCATTAGGAGCCTTTGTGCTTGGTGTATGGCATACAAAGCTGGAGTCGGATTCAACCAACTATTTACCGTTGAATGGCTTGAAGAAAATTATTGAGGTATACTCAAATTCTCCTCTTCTCAAATATATATATGGTTTATTTTTTTATCTTGTGTGGATAAAAATCTTACTTGATTTGCGAAATGTAGTCGTGGTTGTATGAATATTTCCCATATCTTTCTCCCGATTCAACAAATCGTCTCGTATTTCCGGCCTTCATGAAGGTTTGCTCGTGGAGAGTCTAAGTCAACCTAGAGGGCGGTGAATAGGGTGACAAAGAAAATTAAACAATTTCTGCAACAATTTAGCTCAACAAAAGGTTCCGATCGTAGATTGGACTCGTAAAAGTAAACAAAGATTTACGTGGAAACCCTTCCGGGGAAAAAACCACGGACAAGTGCTACCAAGCACCAAGTCAAATCCACTATTTTGAATCCACAAAATGCAAAGGACTGATTCAACCAGAATTGCTCCCTTAAACAATTCCTTACAATGTTTTCTTAGACTCGAAGGTCCCTTAACCGATTTAGTACTTCCCGACCGAGATAACCTTTACAATCGGGGACAACCGAGCTATGTTAACCCTTACAACTCAGTCAAGGGACCTTACTTAGAAAGTAAGAAAAGAATATAACTTATTATAAGACTTTCTTTACAACTCAGAAAATATTAAATACAAACTAAGAGTTGTAAATAGAAGATTGAGTAAGAATGAGAGCGCTAATTAGTTCAACAATAAATTAAGTTCCAACAATGTGTTCAACAATCCTCTAGTCTTGTGAAGTGGCTTCTATTTATAGCCAACCATGCAGAGTGATCTGTTGATTCTTGATTCTGGATATAATTCTTCACTAGTCGTTGTAACGGCTCTTCCGAGTCGCTCGAAAAGATCCGTTAGGATGTGAACGTTGTGCAACGGCTCTTGGATCCAAAAGGCAGTCCAATCACTTTGTAGTGACTGAAAGTTGTGGTGGAAACAACCGCTAAGTCTAGAGTTCGAGTTTTCGAGTTTTGGAAACAAACAACCCCGACACGGTGTCCGAGCCATGTCTAGAAGTAGCTAAAACTTGTCTCCTGGTGGTTAACGGCTAAAAACCAGTTACTTTTGAAATTCAAAACGATAGGTTAGCCTCGTTTGAATAACCTATAAAAGCAAATCACATTGATTCTCAAAGTATAAAATACTTTGGTCCAAGATTAGGCACATATAATGATTAAACCTGAGTAAATAAATGCTTAATTATCTTTGGCCTAAAAGAATGGAATTTTCCGAGTCTAATATTCAATATACTCAAATTCCATCTTCAGTTAATCCTAAAGATGATCAAGTTAAAAGAGTAGAACATCGAGTATAACAACTTGATCTAGTCAAATAATTCTCAAGGAAATAAACTGGCTTAGAATAAAGAATTAACGCTATAATTCTCTTTGCATTGAGATACATAGTCGGTGCTCGGAATAAGAGTGTTAGAGAAATTATTTGAGCATGTGATCGTTTTGAGTGATGTCCGAGTGAGTCGAAACACCAGTGTAGGAGATATGTAATAAGGCGCTTTCGAGTTAGTTAGAACATAATGAAAACTTAGCTAAGAGTTTCTATAGTGCGGAGAATGACTTGAAATCAAAACTTAAGAGAGATAGGATTTATACCCGAGTCTTTATGTGATACTCGGAATGACTTAGAGTTAAAAACGGAGTCTTCACTCCGTAACGTGTGCTAAGGTCTACCTTTAATGGCGTAACATTCATGGGATAGACTTCCTAAGATCAGCCCTTAACCTTGTGACCTCGGTATGCTTATTTTTTATCTCGAAATTTGCCTCAAAATATGCTTTAGAGAACTTTTTTCACACTTTGAGCTTTTTGTTCCTGCCCACGGCCTGTGCCACTACCTGGGGGCTCGCTTATGGTGGACTCCAACCTTAAAAATTTACTGTTTTTCAACAATTTTCCCTACTGCCTTTCATTCTTGCTTGCTGATTTCTTTGATAAACCTTGAATGTAGGCCAACTTTCATCCTTGGGCTTAACTCCCACTTCCCCAAAGTGTCATTATGGCACGAGAATTGAGTGAAAGGAGGATCTTGTTTAAAGGTCCTTTTGGATTTTCTTGGTATATTGGGGAGAGGGTCACACCTCAAATCTAGGTCAACACGTGGCCTCTGTTTATTCTGGTTGATCCACTTCGACCAAGTTATACTTTCGTTCCCTTCATTCAAATTTGCGAGCGAGCTGCTATCATGGGGTATCCTTTTACCTCATTTCTAACCTTGACCACATCCTATGCCCACCTTGTGGCACGGATCATGAACCAATTGGTGAATTCTCAACTCTTTCCTTATCATAGCCGAATTTCTTGCAAGGAAATTAATCTTCATCTTTCGACAGCTCACTCCTACGGACATCCATGTCCTAAGTCTTGATGTGAATGTTACTCTTCTCCGGGAATCTCTTTTTATGTAAGAATTCCCGAAATCCCGGAAGAAGAATGTATTGGGCATCCTTTCCATAGGACTCGGCAAGGAGTAAGATTTTCATGCTCTTCACTTTTAGCTGTATGCTAAAAGTATTTTTTGCTAACACCATAGTATCGGGTTTTTATAGTATGAGCGAGAACAATCCTGATCGTGTCCATCAATCTTCAATCTGCTCTCTCGGGAAACCAAAACTTCCTCACTCGGGTGATCCTTCCATGCTTTCTGGGTAAGTCCTCAATTAGTGGAGTGCTTAATTTATTGAGTATTTAGTGATTGGTAATTGCCTAACCATTCTTGTAGAGGCGTCGATCTAGGGCATCTTCTTCCGGTAGTCTTCCGGCGGACCCGGGTACAAACACACCCATCCGATCAACAAGTGCCTTCTACTAGTACTCGCTAGAGAAGGTTATTCACAATGTTCTTCACGGCATGTGCATTATAGGAGTGCTTCCAAGGTAAGACCTAACACTTCGGGCCTAGTGCTTCCGATGTAGGGCCTAGCTTTTCCGAGGAGAGCTTAAACATCTTGCCCTTGTAGGCTTTCGACCGTCACAAAAATCCTCTTTATTTCTCTCAATTTTCATACAGCGGGCCAACCCATGAAGCTTCGTAATCTTGGCACCACGGAGGTAGCTCTTATCAAGGTGACAAAGGTGGTTCTGTTCTCCTCAGCCGTCATGGAGGAATTCGGGAATTACATCTTTGATGACGACTCGATGACGATGCTTAGAAGATTCCTTGCTCGCTTCCATCGTTGATGATTAGGGAGTCCCTTCTAGGGTGTTTTTTATTTAGTATTTTCTTTGTAATGAGGAAGCTTATGCAATGGGATGAGATGCAAGACTCAATTTTAAGAAATGCGTTCTTTTATTTAATATGATGCGAGAAAACTAAGGAAAAATTACAAAGACAAATCAAAAAAGTTTGCACTAGCCCCCATTACCCCTAAAAGAAAATAATAAAAGGAAAAAAGGAAAAATCTCAAGTGCATGGTCCAAAATAATAGCACGGTTTGCACAATGGGTTAGGCTAGAAAAATAAAATGGTACAAGGAGTGCTCGGCTGAAGAAAACCGTGAAACGGGCCGGTCCAAGGTCGTGACCAGCGCCCACCACCCGCGATACCCGGGATGCTTGGGGACTCCTCGGTGATCCATTAGCGGTAGGACTCTAATAACTCCACAAAACCTCTATAAATAAGATCCACTTCGTTGCTAAAAAGATGCGTAACTTAAAACACCTTCGCGAACCAAACTAAGAGCATACCATATCCTTTTCTTCTATTAAAAAAATGAACTTCATGACCGAGGTAACACGGTGGATGCATGAGATGAGTAATATGGACATATATGGGTTATCCAATTATGGGTTGAATGTCCTTTTTAGCATTCGCCGGGTAAAGGTCTATTGGACCTTCTTAAAGGCTACTTGTGGCCTTTTAGGACCCTTACCACCACGTCTTTAGGTTTAGGGATAAGGAAGCTGTGCCTCCCGCCTAAAAAATTTGATGTCATACTAGGCGATTATAGGCGAACAAAACCAGCTATACCCAAATCATAAGGAAAATCTCCATGAGACTTACAAATACTTACTAAAATTAAGGAATAAGAATCTAGGGCGGATTCTCATTGGGAATCGAGTAAATCGACCAACTTGATGAAATACTATCGAAACATATTTGCTTACGCTGAAGCCATCATCATCCCGAGATGGTGGGCAATTATTACATGTCCGATAGGTGGATTCCTCGCTAGTAGGAGGCCAAGGGGATTTGGCACTAGCGGTACTATTGAGTTTAGTTGAATAATTAGAGAATTATTATCCCCTAATAGTTGCTTGAGACAATCATAGGTTTATACCGAGTTGAAGCAAATTATCGGAAGACTTCTCCGGGAGCCCCCTGTTATTGTAGGTAAGCACATAACGACAAATGACCAAACAATGTGAACCGAGTCAATGACGCCGGCCACATGGCGGTTGTCCGGTGTCGCCGAGGCTGAAACGCCTCCGGTTCATGCTTGAAAGATTTTAATTTTCTCTCTGTTTAGTTCATGTTAAGATAATCATAGGTTTATATCGGGTTGAACCAAATTCGCAAGAAGACTTCTCTGGGAGCCCCTTTGTTGTAGGTAAGTACCTAACACCGAACGACCAAACAAGTGTGAACTAGCCGGCGGCGCCGGCCATATAGCGGTTGTCCAGGCATTGTCGAGGTTGAAATGCCTCCGGTTCATGCCGAAAGATTCTAAGTTTCTCTCCTGTTCCATTTTCGCTTCTTTTATTTTTATTATTTTGCTCTTGTTGTCCTTAAAAGATACGACCTTGACCGTACAAGATACTAATTTTAATTTTGCATCCGTGATGTGTAGATTTGGTTAATGGAGCACCTAAAGCTTGTTCGAGCTCCTCCAAAAGCTAATGCATACTTAGCAACTTACTTACGCCAGTAAAACGAAAGCGATGGCAGCTGGTCACCCATCTTCTTGGTGGGAGGAATACTTGAAGAATCATAGTAACGATGTAGTTTGTTACTGTTGTGTACTAGAAAGTGTCCCAGTTCAAAACACATACCTCGCGAGCATCTTTTTATATGCTTGTCGGGCCTAGAAAAAGTACCTACCACTTCCCTGGCCGTGTGATGTGGCGGATGTGAAGAGAGTAAATGATACCCTTATTGGAGTACATCCGGCCAGCTACCTTTGAATTGCTCACCAAACAAAGTCGTGGCCCGAATATCGTAGGAGCTTGCCGAAATTCTTGACACCTACGAGGCACACCCAACACTTTTGTTTCTCCCTATTATATAGAGTGGATAATAGAAGTAGATCCCTAATGGTGTAAGGCATTAAAGACTAGAGAGATAGGTCCTGAAGAAGCCGTCCTCGCTGCTGCCCCTCTCCAAATTTGCGAAATAAACCCACAAATGGATGAACGCGTCCGTTAAAGAGAAACCGAAGCCAAAGAAGCTAGAAAAAGAGGGCCCGCCGAATTGAAAAACCGAAAGAACACACCCAAGATGAAGAAGTTGAGTCTAGTGACCCCAAAGGAAACAAAGTAAAGATAGACTAGGTCTTGGACTCTTAGGATAGAACTTAGGATAGAATAAAAGAAAAGGAGGTTTAGTTTTGCCTCTTTAGAACAATGTTATTACTTGTTTTACAAACAGAGTGTACTTGCAATGTTTTAACTTCATTAGTTATGTATTCGGGTAAGTAATAGGCTTACCTATTATTAAATAAAAGTAAGTATTATGCTATACTTTTATATTTTATCGCTCACCTAGAGGTAAAAATAAATAAATTGGACCCCAGTAAAATAAATAAAAGACAGGAATGGACCACCTAATTAGACCGTCCGGGAAGTAAGGGAACCATCTAATCAAACCTTTGAAAACAAATTTTAGAAACAAAAGAAAGACCTTGGCCCGAGTAGCCCATCGTTGTCCGGGTGGTGGTCGACGCCTGCCATAGCCTAGCCTGGTTGGGCCGAGCTCGGCCTACTCGCCTAGGGTATGCTAGACATTATACTTCTTCAGCCTAATATAAGTTTATGTAGTGGAAAATCTCTTCCCTATCCAAATCGGTTAATTTTAGCCCCGCACTGGGTAAGATCCGACTAAGTACAAATAGGTCTTGCCAATTGGGATTAAATCTCCCTCATGGGTCTTGAATTAGAGCTCTTATCTCCTTAAAGACCAAATCTCCAATTCGCAGATTTTGAGGCTTAACTTTTTTATTAAATGCTCTAGATATACGTGCCGGTATATTTGAACATTGTGTAAGGCGTTGAGGCGCTTTTCATCCAATAATACTAACTCCTCATAGCGTGCTTTGGCCTATTCCGCTTCGGAATCGGCTCTTAGCAATTATCCTCAATGAGGGAATGACAATGTCGATAGGAAGAACTACTTCCAAACCATAAACTAGTGAGTAAGGCGTTACTCCCGTAGAGGTTCTAATAGAAGTTCTATAACCCCACGGAGCGAAAGGCGGCTTGTCGAGCCAATCCTTATAAGTAACTCGCCATCTTTTCCACTATTTTACGAATATTTTTATTAGCGGCCTCAACCGCTCTCGTTGGTCCGAGGGCGATATAGGGAAGATTTATGATGTTGGATTTTGTACTTATCTAATAAATATGCTACTTCCTTCTTAAAATGACTACCATGATCACTTATTAGCTCGTTGAGCACCCCATAACCACATATGATATTTCAAGTAATGAATTTGGCTACCTGTTTTGACGTCAAAGTTTCATAAGAGGCCGTCTCTACGTATTTTGTGAAGTAGTCGATTGCTACTAAGACGAATTCATGATTTCCTATTCCTTTAGGGGTCACCTTGCCAATGATGTCTATTCCCTAAACCGAGAATGGCTAGGGTGAAGCTAATGTTGTGAGAAATGATGGCGATTGGTGTTATAAGTTTGCATACACCGACATTTATGGCACCTTTTAATAAAATCGAGACGATCCGCCACCATGGTCGACCCAGTAATAACCGAGTCTCTAAACCTTCTAGACCAACATCTTGTCATTCATATGAGGTCCACACTCCCCTCAATGAATCTCTTCCATGATGCACTTTGCTTCATGTTGATTGACACAAAGTAAGCTAACCCTAGAATTGGTTTTTATGTACAGTTGCCCTTGATTGATGAAGAATTGGGCAGCCAACATCTCGATGGCTCGTTGGGCTCTAGGTGTGGAGTCAAAGGGATATTTTAGTTTATCCAAATATTAATAAATGTCATGATACCAACTGGTATGGTCCGTATCAAACACTTCTAATGTGCGGATGTATGCTTGGGTGACTCCATCACTCAATGTGAATGGGTGTTGAATAAATGCTAGTAGGGATATTGATCGTGGATACTAACTTAGCTAGTGCATCCACGAATTGATTATCATCCCTAGCAAGGTAAGTGAAAGAAATGTTCTTAAAGTGCTTGGACAATTCTATCGGATATGCTCGGTAGGATGCGAAGGCTTCACTACGTACCTTCCACCTTTGCGAAATCTAATTGATGATCAAATTGGAGTCACCAAAGACTTTAATATTCTTGACCCCGATCTCTACAGCGAGCTTCAAGTCTTCCGATGCAAGCTTCATACTCGTAGCGTTATTGGTGACTTTGAAGTCTAGTTTGACTGAAATGGGAGTATGTGCTCCCTCCGGTGAGACTAGAAGAATTCCTACTCCAAAGCCCTTTCGATTGGAAACACCATCAAAGTACCTCGTCCAAACGTCCACTTCTACTTGTAAAATTTCTTCGTCCGGAAAGTCAAGGTGTTCGGGTTGCAATTCACGTATAGGTAGATCAGCTATGAATTCTAACACTATCGATCCTTTGATCGATTTTTAAGGGACAAACTTGAGTTCGAATTCTAATAGCATGACAGTCCATCTCACTATCTCGCTACTCGATAGTTGGTTGCTCAAGTACGTACATAATGGGATCCATAGGTGCCACCACATGTACCCTGTGGACTAACATGTAGTGTATGAGCTTCGTAGTAGCCTAGATTAGTGCCAATGATGTCTTCTTTAATAGTGTCCGAGCATCTTCGTAAAGCGGGATTATATGTTTTGCTATACTTAGATCTATACCCGACATGTCTTTGTAGGACCATGTAAAGACATTTATGTAAGGAGCGAAGTAAATTGCCTCTGTTCTTCTTGATCCAAGGTTCTCCCGATCTTAACTTCTTTGGGTTGATCAACCGACCCCAGATTAATTGTTATTGTTTCGTCTATTATTGGTGAGCAATTTTCATGATCTTCCATTGCTTTGATTAATTCTGTAGGATTTCTTGTTCATCATTAGAGGTAAAATAATTGAAAGTAAGAGAAGGCAAAGAGTAAGTGGAAAGGTTCACTTTATTAAATGAAGCAACGAGTACATCGGACTCAAGAATCGAAAAAATAGAACTAGAAGTGACAGAATTAGGAAAAGAATTGGAAATAACGAAGGTGAAATACAAGCCCTAGTACTAAACTCATTAAGAGGATGCACTCCTAGGCTAACAGACAAATTCTTGGCCCTCCTTGGCGTCAATCCAAGTGACATGCTTGGATCCTTTAATATCAACGTCGGTTATGAACCTGGATGGATCGAAATATGGGTGCAACATAACTCGTTACTGATATCGAGAATGAATTCCTTTCTAGGTTACCTTCTTATCCGAACAAAAGACCAAAAAGATTATTCCTAGTGAGGTTGGTCTAGTCTGGTATGGACTATCCCTCTTTAAAGAGGTAAGGTGCCTCCTTCTCCAAAATGTAGTAGTCATTTAAAATCTCTAAACTAGATACTAAGATGCCCTTTTTCTTGATATAGTAGGGCTCAAGAAAACCATAATAAGGGAAGTTATCTTCTTCACTTAGGAACCGCCAATTGAGAGTATAGGGAAAGGGCTTGATAGAGCGGACTGTGTGCGATGCAGTCCTCTTTATCCGAATTTCCCACTTAGCTTAAGCGATTTCCTTAGCGAGTAGGTTGATAGCCTAATTCGAAGTTGTAGTTATTAATGGGTTCAAAGGGTAGAAAAGTAGGGTGCTATGCCCTTCGGCCTGCAGACAAGACCTGGAAAATACCACTTCTTCCTAAACATCAAATTGTACTCGCCCCAACATAATCACTATACAAAACACACCTATCGAATAAATATACTATGACAAGGCAGCGGAAAACAATGTCATATTGGGGCGTCACTGCCGTCCCTACTGGAGAGACTAGGCTAACATTGCAACAAAACACACGGTCATCTTTACCCAACACTTACATTTAAAGTCTCGTAACATCAAACCCAATATGTGCATAATTTTAAACCACCAAACATGAGTTCGTTATCCTCGAAATACATCATGACATTTAACAATTCTACCATCAACAACCAACCCTAAAACACTTGAGAATAAAAACCAAAGTCCGGTCACCGATCCGAGTCAACACTTCCTTGTTCCTTTGCTCTTGACACTTCCTGCCCGACATTAACCTCCTTTTCTTTCCCTAAAAACATTTAAGAAAATATAAAACAAGAATGAGCCATAGGCCCGATGACGCTACCCTTGTACGTGACATCATCATATCTCGTAATCGTGTTCGTAAACCGTAATCGTAAACTATAATCGTGTTCGTAAACTATAATCGTGAACCGTAATCGTGTTCGTAATCTGTACTCGTGAACTGTAATCGTGTCTATAAACCGTATGGTGAATCGTAATCGTGTTCGTAAACTGTAATCGTGAATCGTAACTATGTCCGTAAACCGTAATCGTGAACCGTAATCGTGTTCGTAAACCGCATCGTGAAAGTGTGACTGTGAACCGGGTCCAATTATTTATATTATTAAAATAGTAAACTCAATAATAAAGATGAACAATTTGGAAAGGTACAAGCAATAACGTACCTCGGCGTGCCAAACACTTTAATGACTAATTGCTTCGCAACACAATTTCAATTCGATTTCGTTTCCAAAATGAATCTACTTTTGTAGATTACTAGTCCTTTAACAATATTTATATGCATTTATGATCACCAAACTGTTACTTTTCGCGTACCTATCCATATTGTTTCCTTTTGAGCTCAATATTCATACATTTATCGAAATAAACTATTGATGATATAGTTTGAATTTGTATATAACCATTGATGAGTTTAATTTCCCATTCTTGTAATAAAACTCAAGTTTGATCTTTTGCTTTTATCACCTCTACTATGTGCTTAATGTAGCCTAACCTTAGTTGCACCACTCGTTTCATCTAGTATGCCCGGATGTCCTTTTATCCGTAAACCAAATATACTTCCTACTTAACTAGTCGGTTTGGTTTTCCAATTTTCTAAAAATTTTGGTAGAGTTTCGTTTGAAACATGGCCTAACCATTAGGCTAAAAACCTTAAAACCCCGCATAAAATCTATAATAAAACCGAACGAGCCACACGCTCGGAGTACACAACTCAATGATCACTTGCCGGAGTATATTTATAACCATAAAAACCAAGTTTCACACCAGTATATAAACCAAGTTACAATCTCGTCAAGATTCTCATTTTCTTGTGCTCATGAACTTTTCGATTTCGATCACGACATATATATTTATCGCTAAGGCCTTTAATCATAGAAATCCCGATTGTCGGGAGATGGCTCCGTATGATTAATTCCTTTATGAGTACTACCAATAATCGATTAATGATTTAGCGCGTCGTAGACAAAATAGTGAAACTTATTAATATTTCAACATGTTAACATTTAAATATTTTGAAAAGTGTAGACAGATAACGTACCTTTTAATGCATTTTCACTCCTTATACAAACTTCCCGATTACGACATTTGTGACCTGTTTGTGTTTAGAGTAAGGCTTTTATAAGTCATATTCGTATATAAGTTATCAATATCACCTATATACTTTGTATCATTTGAACTCTTGTTATTTAGGTTAACTATTTTTCTAGTCACTCTTAAAAACCTTCATGTCTGTTTACTTCCTTAGTTAATTATTAAAGAATCCCCTCAGCAATTTAATACTTTCCGATAAATTCTATGACCAATTAATCAAGAGAATTTCCTATTTTCCTCTCACTATATTTGGCCATGGAGTATTACATCCCGAAACTTTACAATTCCATTAATCAACCTGGAATACCAACACACCATCATTTCAACTCATCATTATCCCGAAATACTTTCATTTCGTGGAACTCTTATTTAACATTTTGGCTTAAATATATCCCATAATCGATTGTTGTAACACTCATATATCACAGAGTTATTCCAACAACATTATTTACTCTACACAAGCTTTGTGCTGCAACCAAATTAATTCCTCCAACCTTTAATCCCATCCAACCGACAACAACGTTTTATAGAAACAATCTAAGTAATTCAATTACTCTTCCTCTCAAATTCAAGCATGGCTTGCCCAATTCACAACTACACACTCCTCAAATTAATTTTAACAAAGCACATAATTACTTAGTTAAATTCCACAAAAACCACCTCAAATCCAATTAAACTTTCAAATACACTTTCATCTATTCCTCTCTCTTAGCATTATCTAATTTTGATTAAATCACTTCCCTAACATGCCTTTATAACTCAAACAATATTCGTACAATCAAGCAAATCCATTATCATATAAAAATTCGATAAGCATATTCACAATTTGAATAAACCCAAATAAATTTTCAATACCTTCTAAACATATATTCAACCCTAATTTCATGTATAACCACACTTCAATTACTCCCCAAAGTTCTTCCAATTCCACCACAATCAATTCAAAACTCAATCACAACTTAAATTACAACAGTTACTTGTCTAATTATTCAATTATAACATGAATTTGGGATATAATTTACTTAGAAATTGAGGGTTAAAAATATACCTCAAAAGGGGTTAGAGATGAATGGATGATGGGGGTTCGGTGTGGAGTTGGCTATTGGAGGGCGGCGGCTCGAGCGTCGGTCGGCAGCGTCAAGCGGCGACAGCGGCCGAGGAACGGCACCGGCAGCGGGTCTGCGTGGCAAGAGTAGTGGCAGGGGCAAGTTCTGCCCCTACCGACGCGAAACAGGGAAAGGGGGAAGAAAACTCGGTGGCAGCAGCAAGGTGTCGATGGAGGCGCCGGTGGAGGCTCGCTGGCGGCGGCGAAGGATCGGCGGTGGCTGGCTGTTGGTGGCAAGCGAGATTCTGAAGGGAAGTGATGAAGGAGAGAGGATGGAGTTGTGAGACTCGGGTTTTTTTTATTTCGAAGTAATAGCCCCCCTTCCGTTTTGTTTCTTTTCTACACCGCCATCACGTTCCAAAGAACTTCTTCTTTCTTCTTTTTTTCTTTTTTTCATTAAGAATATCAATTAATCTTTCTAGCTCAAAATCTATGAATTTAAAAATGTTCAAATAATTATCTCGTACCTATAAACATTTATTAATTTGTAATGAAATAAATTATATAATTTTAATACATATGATTTCACGTGACTCACTCGCTTTCAAACAATATTAAGACGATAAAACACAAATTTAGAGTAATTAAATATGATTAAAATTTGGGGTGTTACATCCTTCCCCTTTAAAATAAGTTTCGTCCTCGAAACCGTGATATATCTCGTATCATACATTTGAAATATTTACGGAAAGAAGCTTCGTTCCATGTGTTGTGCTTCTTACCATTTCAAAATTCCATATTACATTTGCTTTGACTTGATTCGTTATTTAGACCTTATCATGTCTAGCAAAAATGCTACTAATAGTGACTTTGTATTCAACTAACTTCACAAAACTTAAGACTCTCAAGTCCATACCATAACTCCCAAATATCATGTGTATTCTTCCAAATTTAAATGACTTAGATAGTACTTGTGCATAACTTCACATTTTATTATTTGTTATACGGATAATCTTATATAAATTTCTATGGGATGTAAAAAGGCTCTATATATAGTTGACGTATAACCCTTCAATAACAATAAGGAACGAATAGCACTCGATGAAGTAAAATGATAATGGCCTCAAATGAAATATAAACGTACTCGATTACTAATCAGCAATTTCCTTCTTTTTCATCACATAAGCCCTTCCTACTTGGTTGTTACTTGGCAAGCACAGGAGACCTGGTGCTTCTAGACATTTGAGTTGGTCCTCTGCCCATTTGAGGAGGCTTGATAGGACAGCTTGCAATTATATGGCCCGGATCCCCACACCAATAACGGACTCCGGTTCCTACTCTACATTGCGAAGTGGTGTGGTTCATCCGACCACACTTAGCACACTATTTTCTCGTTCGCAGTTGAGCCTTGGGCTTCAGCTTTAATGACCTTAGGTTTCTTGTTAAGTGTCTCGTCCATTGAGTCTCTCTTATAATTCCATCGTTTATTAAAAGTACCCAAAGTGGTTTTCCTCAATTCATTTTTCACTCATTCTACCTCGACTGCACGTTCATATAATTCTTGGCTTGTTCGCACTAGTTGTCCTGCCAAATGATCCCTAATGTATAGGGCTAACCCTTCTTCAAATCTTATCATTTTCATATAATCGGTGGCCACATACTCTAGGGAAAATCTTGAAAGTTCCGCAAACTTGCTAGCATATTCCATTACTGACAAATTATCGTGCCTTAACTCCAAGAACTCTTTCTATTTTTGCCTTTGTAGAGATATTGGATAAAACTGAGCTCTTAATTTCTCTAAGAATTTGTCCCAAGCTCCTTCAGAATGTTGAAAAGTGGACTTTACCGTTCTCCACCAAATGTCGGCTTGTCCAGTTAGATAGAAAGCCCCGATATTTATGTGTTTGTTGTTAGGAACTTCCATCACATCAAATATCTTTTCCATTTGTCTTATCCATTCTTCCAAAATAACTGGGTCCATCCTCCCATCATATGTTTTGGGGTTTTGTTTTGCGACCCGATCAAAGACTTTGCTGTCCTTTCCTAATTTTTCAAGATTAGATGCCCCCAACCTTTGTGCCACCTCAGCTATAATTTTTCCCAAAAGTTTCGGATCTAAGTTATTAAGTAGTCTCCCTGAATCCTCAACTTTTTCCCGACTCGCTTGTGGGGTTGCTGTTGGAGACTTTTGGTTAATTGATTGGACTGGCATAGTCTCCACATTTTTCCTTGTGCGTTGTGTCCTACAACGTTCTCGTTTTGGTTCGACATTCTGTTTATCAAATGACAAAGTTATCAACTTTCCACTTATTATTATTATTATTATTATTATTATTATTATTATTATTATTATTATTATTATTATTATTATTTTGCTAGTTATGCAAATGACACGAACTTGTATATGTCTAATTTACGATATTAAGACTTCATCTCCTTTGAGTATGTAAGGTTGTTATGTTTGTACACATTTGTTAAGGCTTTGTTATGCTTAGCTTCAAATTTATTTATTTATTTTTTCTTTCCTTTGTCTTTGTCCTCCTCCTCAAACTTTTCATGGGTTCCACGCAACTTTACTCTTATTGCTACTTTCTAATAATGTATTCTATATTTCTATCATTTCTTCATTATCGGAATCTTATATACTTCATCATATATTTGCAACCTCACTAATCCCAAATAATCATCAACATAAACAACTCACATAAACAAGCCTCGCTCAAAATGATGAAGGTCAATCTGATGAACAAGCTCACTCGGAACAAACTATTAAAGATCAACCAATTCAACCTACGGATCTGGTGAACCAAAGAACAGGTAGAGCTTTCAAGTATGCTTCTAGTCACCCACTAGAAAACATCATATCCGACATTAACAATGGGGTTAGAACTCGTTCCTCTCTTCAAAATCTATGTGCATTCACTGCATTCATATCATTAACTGAACCCGAAATGAACTAGAGCCCCTAAATGAACCTAAATGGGTAGAGGCCATGCAAGAGGAACTCAATCAATATGAAAGAAACCAAGTCTAGACTCGACCAAACGACCTTCCGACCACCCAGTCATAGGAACCAAATGGGTTTTCAAAAACAAATTGGATGAAGGTGGGTTGGTAGTTAGAAATAAGGCTAGACTTGTGGCTCAAGGTTACAATCAAGAAGAAGGGATTGATTGTGGGGAAACCTTGCACCTGTAGCCGAATTGAAGCTATTAGAATCTTATTGGCATTTGCATCTAACATGAATATCAAATTATATCAAATGAATGTTAAATGTGCTTTTCTTAATGGTTTCATTGAAGAGGAAGTCTATGTTGAGCAAACCCCTGGATTTGAAAACTCGGAATTTCCAAATCATGTTTTCAAATTGCAAAAAGCTCTTCATGATCTTAAACAAACTCCCGGAGCGTGGTATGAAAGACCGAGCAATTTCTTGGTTGAAAATGATTTTAGAAGAGGTCAGATTGATAAAACTCTTTTTATAAAAACCAAGGGGAAAGACTTTCTTATTGCTCGGATATACGTTGATGACATAATTTTTGGAGCTACTAATGAAATTCACGTATCGAGATTTTTCTAAGTTAATGAGATAGGAATTTCAAATGAGTATGATGGGAGAACTCAATTTCTTCCCCGATCTACAAATCAAGAAGACAAAGATGGCATCTATGTCCATCAATCAAAGTATACCAAGGAGTTGCTGAAGAAGTATAAAGTCCAAGATGCAAAACATGCAAGCAACACCTATAAGCAACAACGATAAAACGGGACTCGGATGAGAAAGGTAAAGCAGTAGATCGAAACTATACCGAGGTATGATTGGATCTTTGCTCTATCTCACTTCTAGCAGGCCGGACATAATGTTTAGTGCCTGTCTCGTGTGCAAGATTTCAAGCTAATCCAAAAGAATCACATCTCACTGCGGTGAAGAGAATATTCAAATATCTTGCAGGGACTCGGAATTTAGTTCTATGGTACTCCGGAGACTCGTAACCGACTCTCACCTGGATACTCGGATGCCGACTATGCTGGATACAAAGTTGATAGAAAGAGCACCTCAGGAGCCTCGCCGGTTTCGGGTCAATCCACGATATCTTGGCATTCAAAGAAGCAAAACTCAGTAGCTCTATCAACTCGCTAAAGCTGAGTATATTGCGGCTAGGGCACGCTGTGCTCGAGATCTTATGGATAAAGAAACACTTGAAAGATCTTGGACTTTCATTCAAATCTGTTCCAATCAAGTGTGATAATCAAAATGCAATTAGCATCACCAAGAATCCAGTTCAACATTCAAAGACTAAACATATTGAGGTCAGGTATCATTTTCTGAGAGATCATTCTGAAAAGGGTGATATTGAACTTGAATTCAATCCTACCGATCTTCAATTAGCTGACATCTTTACTAAGCCCCTTAGTGAGGATCAGTTTTGTTTTATTAGGAATGAGCTTGGCGTGATTAATGCATAATTAATTTTTTCATTACTTTGCATGATTATATGTTGTGTGCTTACTTTCCTTAATAGCCATTAGTTCAGTTGAACCAGTGATACCGAGCTGATAGTTATTAGTTGTTTACCGTTTTGAGTCACTCGAAACTCAGCTGAGTCGGACTCAGATTTTGAGAAAACTGCACATAAAACTTTTAAAATCATCTCTAGATCAGTGGAGAATTTCGTAAATTTCTTTCAAAATCTCTCTTTTCTCTCTCTATCTCACGCGCATCGATCGGACAACTAGCCGTTGAGAGACAGTCGCTGGAATTCTAACCCTTGGAGAGCAGAACAGTCACACCGGTCCGAGGTGACCGTTGAGGAAGCTGAGTCGAACGAATACCGAAGGACGATTATTTCTCTATAAATAGCATCTATTTTCCTTCATTTCGTTACTTTACTCTCTACTTACTCTCACTCTCGCACTTACTCCTACTCGAAACAAGCTCTCTGTATTCGAAGAAACGTACGTCTCTCTCAAGCTAAGAGAAGAACATCTCAAGTAAGCTATGTTGCTCTCAGCTCTCTTTCTTACTACTCTTTCACTTTTCTTTTTCTCTTCGCTCACTCTCGTCGAGCTTTCTCTCTCTCTTTCTCTCTTTCAAAAGTTCATCTCTTTCCTCTTTTTCAACAACAAACATGCCAAACAGAGGTTCCGACCCTGATTTTCTTGGTTCTACCACAAAGAAACCTCGCACAAAAAGCCATGAAGGCCCCTCTACTCCTTCCAAACCTCTTGTCACCCAACACCTAACGTTGGATGACAAATTCTTCCCGACCACTAAGTTTTCGTGGTTGGCTCACAAAAGTCCACAGGGGTTTACAATTTCCTCTATTTCGGTGATTTCATCTACCCAGAACTCGTTTCGACTTCTACTCCAATCTTTCTAGCTCCGAGGGTATCCTCACCTCCGGAGTTCAGGACATCACTGTCCGCATCAACACTTCTCTTCTCCACCGTCTTTTTAAAGTGTCTTGTATATTCTTAAACAGCAACCCCATACCTTTCAACAAGGTTGCTGATGATTTCTTTGAGAAGTACGCTAAAGAGTTTCCCGAGTCATATAAAAACTTCTCCGTGACTCAACTCAAATCGAAGCTCGCCTTCGTGTTTTCTGCCGATGAGGACTTTCTTCTCTCAAGCATTCTAGCAAGGAGAACCCTAACTCCAAGCACCTCAAAGCTCTTTACGACATTCTAAAGGGATATGAAGTAGACCTCTTTCCCGCCTTAGTCAAGCAAATGGCAGCTGTGCTGGCTGAAACTCATAACAAAAAGAACACCCCTCTTCCTTTCGGGGCTTTTCTCACCCTCATCTTCAAACAGTTTAAAGTTCCTCTTCCTTGGGATCCTAACACGGTTTCGAGGCTGCCATTGTCGTTGGCAAAAAGGAACTCCTTGGGTATGGATACCGGGAGACCCAACCGGTGTCCGGGTCCATAGCTCGGAACTGAGGCCACCTTCTCCACCTCGGACTCGGACTCAGCCCACTCTCTCTCTACCTCCTCCACCTGTTGGTGCCTCGCACCTTAGGTGTTTCTTGTATTATTTCTTCGCCTTGGCCACTCGCTATCATGGACAAGCTCTCCTTGGTGTCCACCGAGTTCAAGGACATCCTCTCGGTCATTCAAGACTATCCTTCACTCTATGACCATTAACTAGAAAATCGCTCAATCCCAAATCCGAGAGCAGCAAGATGTGCTTCTCGAAATGAAGGCCCTAGTTAAGGAGCAGAGGGAGCTGATAGAGCT
The DNA here is from genome assembly GCA_021018815.1 of Talinum fruticosum. Lineage (NCBI taxonomy): Eukaryota > Viridiplantae > Streptophyta > Magnoliopsida > Caryophyllales > Talinaceae > Talinum > Talinum fruticosum. Next base: position 835,791 of record JAITYX010000003.1, on the reverse strand, counting down.
CCTTTAGGAGAGGCGATCCAAGGCAGCTCGGGATCCGGTCGACTCGGACACTCGAGTCCGGCCAAATCATCCTCGAAAGGGGAAAATAAAGAAGAAGAAGGAGGAGAAGAGCAGAGCATGCGGCTGAGGCAGCTCCATTTGAGGTAGGGGAGAAAGAAGAAGAACAAGGGGCAACAAGTAGCGAGAGGGTCCAAGTGCTCCAAAACCTCAACCGGAAATGATCAGCTTAGATAGTAGTCCGAGTAGGTCAAAAGACCCCGCTAAACGTGGTCGGTGAGTAGCTGGTCGCCCGAGCACACCCCTCCGTCAGCCCGAGTTCAAGGAGGATGAGCCTCCGGACGACCTAGTTCGGGTCGGCCACTCGGAGCCGAGCCCATTCCGGAGATCCCGGTGTGGCCTCCGCCTCACTCGTCATCATCTTCCGGATCTTATCAGCGCAGGCGCACCGCTCGTCCACCCATCTCGACTCGGATCGCTCCATCTCATCCATCTTAATTTTTTTTTCTTTTCAATTTTTTTCTGTCCGGACATCAAATTTGTATCTACTTGATTCATTCTTCCTCTTTTTTTTTTTTTTTTGTTGAAAGGCAAGGGGAGAATAGTTAGAAAAATTTGTTGTCTTGTTTAGGGGAGTTTCTCTCACCCTCTTTTGTGTAAATTCTTTACTTTGAATTATAATGCATTTCATTAATAATCGCTATCTGTCTTCCGAGTTGCACTTTCTCCGAGTTTATTGCTTAAAGCAATTATTTTTGAGTTTATTATTTATGAGCTTCAATTTCTTGCTCAGTATTTTTTTCTTTGCTCCGATTCGACAACTATGTCTATCATTGCTCCGATACTCGCTTATTTTTTTGCTCCGATACTTTAGCTCCTGTTATGCAATCTCAGCTTATTTTTCCGTGATACAATATAAGTTTCACTTCAATTACTCTACATAATTCTATCATGTTTTTTGTCTGACTTATTCCTTAAGAAAGGATGAAAAACCATATCTATATCACTAACAAAGTTTCTACCTAAGTATGGAATGTCTTTCATCAAAAAGGGGAGATTCAAGACTTAGACCTTACATATATATCATTCTGAGTTCCATTAAGGGATCAGGTATAAGACTTCATCTCTCATAAGGTTTTGATTAAAAGTCATTCTATCTCGCTTTAACAACTTTTCTAAATGATATCGCATCTTTTCTTAGGGTTACGGAATCTATCGTATATATTCTCTTTTGACTCGACCGACTCGAAAGCATATTCTTGTTTATCATTTCACACACAGTTTCGAGTCACTCGGACAACACTTAGATATATTACATGTTCAAACACTTGTTCTAGTTTGCATAAACTAAGTTCGACTTCATGATCTAAGTTTGATTGGATTACTTGGTTAATTCATCTTTCTAAATCAGCATGCTTGGTTTGAACATTGGCAGTCTAGATCAAGTCTTTTAACTCCGATGTTATTTACCCGACTTGCTTTGCCTCTAGACTAACTCGGATGGAATTTGAGTATAATGGATATTAGACTCGGAAAATTCCATTTCTTTCCGACTCAAATAATTATGCACTTAATTATCTTAATTAAAATTATTATGTGTCTAATCTTGGACCAAAGTATTTTATACTTTGAGAACCAAATTTATTTACTTTTGTAGGTTATTCAAACAAGGCTATCATATTTTTGAATTACAAAAGTAACCGGCTTCAAAACGTCAAATCACCAAAGAACAAGGCCTTTTCCACCTCTAACCAAGGCTCGAGACATCGTGTCGGGGTTGTCTGTTTCCAAAATTGGAAATCCGCAATGCTCAGCTCAATGATGGTTTTCACCCTACTTTTCGGACACCACCAGTGGATTGGGACTTCTAAAGGAGTCAAGAGCCGTTTCCCAACGTTCACACCCCAACGGATATTTTTCGAGTGACTCGGAAAATCCATTGCAACGGTCACAAAGGACTTCCAGTCGGAAGATAGTCACAACGGCTAATCTGCTTGGTTATCTATAAATAGAAGCCAACTCTCAAGACTTGAAGATTGTTGAACCAACTGTCAATACACGTACTTAAGCAAAAGTCATTGTATTCGTACTCAATCTTCTAGTTACAACTCCAACTCGTACTTTATATCTTTCCGAGTTGTAAGGTCTTGTAATCAGCTTACAAACACTCATTCTTACTTTCGAGTAAGGTCCCTTGACTAAGCTGTAAGGGTTAACTTAGCTCAATTATCCTTAAGTGTAAAGGTTACCTCGGTTAGGAAGTACTAGATCGAGATAAGGTAATTTCGAGTCTAGGAAAGTCTTGTAAGGAATTGTCTAAAGGAGCAATTTCGGTTGAGTCTTTCTACTGTATTTTGTAGATTCAAAATAGTGGATTTGACTTGGTGCTTGGATTAGCACTGACCGTGGTTTTCTCGTCCCAGGAGGGTTTCCACGTAACTTTCGAGTTAGCACTTTTCGAGTCCAATCTAGACTCGGACTCTCCTCGCAGTCATCTGTAGTTTTATTCTTCCTTTATTTGTTTAAAATTCCTCATCACCCTATTCACCCCCTCTAGGGTGACTCGGTCTCTCCAAGAGCAAACCTTCGAGACCCTTTTATCGGCGGTAATCGCTTAAACCACCAAAACAAAATTTTAGTACAACACGGAAGTGCAAACAATGGACTAACCCTAACGAGAAAAAGGAATTTTGACTTTTGGCTAAATTCACATAATGGACAGACTCTAGGAAATTTATTAAACTGTTTTTATTTTCACCCATGCAAGGGCTTAACCAGCACTCTTCACCTATCCTTAAAGGCTCACAAGTAGAAGATTAAATCTAAAACACACACATTCATTCAAGCATGCAAATAAAGTCAAAGGGACCACCTAATAGTCCAAAAATTCTATGGTCAAAGAGTTTTACAAGGTAGGATACATGGTGACTCATAGCTCGAGAATGTGGTCCTCTATGTAGGGCAAGATAGGAAATCAGCCAGAATTCTCGGTGCCTCTTGGTGAATCAAAAGGTTTGACCCAAGAGTGCGTGCTACGAGGAGGAGGTATCCTTTCCTTAGGCAATCAAGCGTAGTTGGGCCCGTCTAGGAACCAGTGGGAGCCTCTCTCTAAAAAGGGTAAACAAGGGGTAAAATAACTTTTCCTAGGGGCCCAAAACAATATTTAAACTAGTTCAAAGGTTGCTAAATACAGGATGCCTAATGCAAGCACATCATTAAAACACACTACTCAAATTTTCAAGTTTCGCCCTCTTAATAAAAAGTTATTCCCCAGTGGAGTCGCCAATGTAGAAACCACGGCCTTGGGCGAACCCGGGACCGAGCATCCCTACGTGTCTTTTTTTTTTGGCATAAGGGTTTTAGAAAGTGAAATAATGATTTTACAGTTTTGAAGCTGCATTTTAGAAAGTGGAGGATAAACCTTTTATTAAGATTTTTGAGTTTTATTAAATCTAAGTTAAAATAAATTAAATCAAATTTGATTGGCGTATTATTAATTATTTTAATTTTACAAATTAATTTTAGAATTTTCGGGATATTATTTCCTAATTAAAGGACAAACAAAATTTAGAAGCCAGGATATCCGACGTGAGGCTTCGAGAGACAGACCGGTGTGAAAACATCAATCTGGACCCGCCTCGCCCATTGACCGCTCGATGCGAGCAACATCCTGCGCCCGGCCGGTGGCCTTGCGCTGGCCGGAGATCGCGGCTGAGTATATCAGCCTTGGCCTCTACCTTGGCTGGCAGATCCAAAGCTAAATTTTTACCCTGCAATCAAAAAATAACCGGGATGTATATTCAATAAGAATAAAGTAAAAAAAAAAAAAAAGGGAGCGCCAATCAATTTGTACGATGAAAACTAACAAAAACAAAAACATGCTCTTCCAATCTTAGTATGGGAAAACTAAAACTAAAAGGATGTGAAAACTAACTCTATATCAAGATGATGACAGCCAATTAGGTAGTAGAGTGTATGCGAAGTATAAGTGTCCTCCTTGGATTTAGAACTCTATACCAAGAATGACAAGCATGACCTAAAGGTGAATTCCAAATCCAAGGAGGATACTTATTCAAGGGTATCAGATTATGTATACCTAACTCGTGGTACAAGGGAGTTAATCATTAGAGGGGTCCATTTTAGAGGTCTAGCAGGCCATTTCTAAGAAAGGAAGAAAACTCGGATGCTCAAGGAACATTATTTCTGGTCAAGCATGGACAAGGATGTTCAGGACATCATGAGACGATGTGTGGTATGCCAATATACCAAGAGTCATTCCTTACCTCAAGGACTTTACACTCTACTACCTACTCCAACTCAGCCTCGGGTAGATGTAAGTCTCGATTTCATTCTAGGTCTACCTCAAACTCGGAGAGGGAAAGATTCCATTCTGGTGGTTATTGATCAATTTTTCAAATATGGCTCACTTCATTGCTTGTAACAAAATTGATGATACTATGCTAGTTGGTAACTTATACTTCAAAGAAGTGGTGAAGTTGCATGGGATCCCGAGAACAATGGTCTTAGATAGGGATGCAAAGCTCCTCGGTCATTTTTGTGTCACCTTATAGAAGAAATTGGGAACTAAGCTGAAGTATAGCACCACTTCTCCCCTCGGACGGATGGTCGGACCGAGGTCACCAACGAACTTCGGGAGTTTTACTCGGAACCTTATTCAAGTCTAATGCTAATGCTAAGGCATGGTATCAACTTATTCCACCTTTTGAATTTTCTTACATCTATTACAACTAAAAAGTGAACATGAATCACCCGACCAAAAAGTAGTTCTCCTATGGTTAAGCAAGAAACTTCCTCTTCACTGGTCCTCCGAATAAGGATATTTGGGATGTTGGGACCGGAGGAGGGTGCAACTAGTCTTTATCATTGTTACTCTTTTATCAACGATTGATTTCCGGCGTTTGTTGGTGAAAGGGTGAATGTAGCTAGGACCTAAGGCTTAGAAGCCCCAACGTAGTGGCGGTCGAGTGGTAGAACCAGGCATACTACTTGGAAACCTTTCATCTTTTATGATATTTCTACTTTCTTTAGTTTAGTGATTGATATCTTTGAGAGTTAAGACTACCAATGTGTCTCCATTCAAAGTTGTGTATGGTGTAGAACCATTGTTACCACTTGATCTGACCCCAAGAGCTTTTGATGGGAAGCCCCATACGGATGCGATCAAGAGAGCAGCTCGGATTCAGGAGTTACATGAGATGGTTAAAGTGAAGATTGAGCAAGCTAATCGACCTACCGAGCTAGCTTTAACAAAAATCACAGGAAGATGTTTTTTCAACCAAGTGATCTCATTTGGATCCACCCGAGGAAAGAGCGTTTTCCTTCAAAGTGCAAGTCTAAGATGATGCCAAGGGCGAGATGGTCCTTTTAAAGTGCTTGAAAGAATCAATGACAATGCGTACAAGGTGAACATGCCCAGAGACTATGGCGTCTCAACTACATTTAATGTCGCTAATGTATCTCCTTACTTAGAAGACAATTCACTCAAGAATTTGAGGGAAAATTCTTTTTAAGTCGGGGAGGATTATGGGGAGACCAACCCAAACCAGATTCTAACTAAAAATGGGAACCGACCAAGTACAACTTGATAATTCTAAGTCCTCAAAATCTACTCGTTGAGTCCTCACTTTTGACATAAGCCTCAAGGGAGTTTGCAACACCCGGAAATACTTGTCCGCCTCCTCGGACAAGAGTAAAGGGGCTAGATATGACTCGAAGATAATCGGAGATAATAAGTCTAAGTTGATCTTTTTTGAGTTGACAGTCTTCCGAGCTCGGACCATTTTGCGGCTACACTCGGATCTACTTCGGCATCATCAGCGAGCTAGAAAGGGAAGGTTGAAGGATCGAAAGCAGAGAAAATGTGGTGATATCAGCTATGACTGTCACTATCCTCGAATTGTACTATTTTATACTATTCACGTTGGATGATTCTATGGTGCCCTCTTATTTCTGTTGTCCTATTTTCTCGGTGTAATTATGTTACTTTGTTCTTGTTTTTGTCCTTTATTTTGTTGAATGCATCACAACCTTTGGATTGTAAAAGGGATTTACAACCCTTGGATTAGAGTGATGTAACCTAAATCGGAGGCCCAATAAATATATAAAGGCCTTCACTTATAAGAAACAACCTTATTTTGAATCTTTAGCTATATGCTAAGCAAAGTTGAGTGGAGCTCCTTACAACCCTCAATTCTCTTTTTCTTGTCTTATTAGTGGCGTAGTTAGGCTGTGTCTCGAAGAGTCTAGTTATACTTGAGTGGTGTGATCTGTATCTCTAAGTGTGATTATTACCCTAGTTTTATCCTTAGTGGTGTGATCTGTATCCTTAGGTAATTCTAGTCTATCTTGTTACCTTAGTGCGGCTTACCTTGTTAATCTTATTTCATAGAGTGATTAATTAAGTTATTGGTGTTTTATTGCCCTACTCTTCATTTCGAGTCCATCATGACCTCCTCGGAACCGCCTATAACCCCACTCTATTTCCGGATTAGTGTAGCTCGTCATCTTTGCACATCACCAATCCTAATTTTATTCCTAAGTCCCATTTCCAATTCCTGAATTCAAAGCCATTTTTTAAATTCAGAGCAGCAGAAATCAATCGGGGATCATGCCTTTTAATCTGGCATTGAATAGTTAGGTCTAGGTCTTGCCATTCAGCGAGTAGTACATTGTTGTTTAAGATGCCCGTTTTTCATCATGCTCTATTTTGGGCAATGGGGGCTAAAGTGCAATTTTATCTTTGTCTTTTTGAATTTTTCACATCATATAATAAAAGAATGCATTTGTTCTTAGAATATAGTCTTGTATTAATCTCCTTTACATAAGTCAAAATCTTTAAAGTACAAAAATTAAAGAAGCACCCTATACGAATTGTTTAATCAAGCATCATCCATCAAGTCACCATCAAGAAGGTCACCAACATCGCCATCTTCAAAGGGAATCTCCCATGCCATCACCAACCGAAGTTAATTAACCCATGAAGAACGTAGGGCCTCATGATAGCAAAGATCATACCATTGTAACAACTATACCCAAGAGGAGACACAAATTGTCTACCATGCAAACAAAGGAGCTATTAACACACATAATGGAGCACATAACCTTACTGAACTTTAGACTTTTAAGTAAGATAAATATCGAGTCCCTATTCAGACAAAAGGGATAGATGTCGATCTTCGAGCCCAACAGCGGTAAAGGTTTAGACATCCCTTCATCGAGCTTCGAGATCCAACAATGGTTAATGTTCATATATCCCTTTGTCGAGCGTCATACCCAACAAGGATCAAGGTTTAGATAACCTCGTCAAGCTTAAGACCCAACAGCGATCAAGTTTCAAACATCAAAACCTCCCCATGGCCAAGTCAAGGAATCACATTTGAAACATGATCTAGCTACAAATCATTTTCAAGTAACACTTAAATCTATTTAAATTCAATTATTAGCTAACAAAACTATTAGTGCATAAAATTTTAGCCAAGATTTAGAGCAGGAAAGTTATGTTTAGGCCCCTCCTCCAAGCTTAAGGGCATTTATCAAGCCATGTTGAGGATATCCCGCCAAACTTTAGAACCAAGAAGTGGTGAAGTTCGGGAACCCTGTTGGACTTCAAACTTTACCACCCGAGTCAAGTTCAAGCTCCTTACCAAGCTTCGGACTAAGTACGCGAGTCAATTTAAGCGCATCAATCCGAGCTTCGGGACTTTAGTTGCCAAGTTCGGAAGCCATCAACCGGACTTCGGACTCCATGAGTCAACTCTAGGCTCCCTATCGAGTTCAAGTCAATGGACAACTAATTCTAGGCGTCTTAATTCAATCGACATCCGAAGCAATAGGTAAGTACCCTTTAATGTCTACTTTGACCTTCATCTTTTACACTCGATCGAAGTAGGGCTAACTACGGACACCTAAAAAGTGTCATCCTTATCTTTTTTATTTATTTTTGTTAGCCCGTTGATGAAAACTCGGTGTCGTTTGCATTCTTGGATCAAGATCGGACTAAAGCACAGCGGCGAAAGCCAGTAGCCCACAAAATGAAACTTTTCAAAAATAGAAACCTTCTAAAAATAAAAACTTTCTAAAAATAAATTTTTTCCAAAAATGGAAAGTTTTCTAACCGGCGCCGGTGCCCTTTTTTCCTTCCAGCCGGTCCAAATCACATTTGGGCTCCCACACTAGGATCTGAAATGGCACCAATCCATGAGCCTACTTAAACACAATGTTTAACTCTTCTTTAGTGGCTAAATGCGGCACGGGCACCCAAACGTTCGTACGATGATGTTTTGACCACACCGATTTCCAAGACTATTGGAATAATGTTGTTTTGGTCAAGTGAATATACGATTTATTCCTTTATCCTTTTTAAGAATTTCAAACCTGGTTCTATCTTTAACCTACGATTGAGATTAACTTTTAGGGTTTTTCAACCCTAAAGATTCATATAAATATGAGGCTTCCCCTTTGCGTTGCTGCATGAAGTTTAGTTGGAAAACCCCCTCCCCAATTGTTGAATTCTCTCACTCTCTGTTCTCTCCATTCTACTTTCTCCACAAACACTCCAAAACTCTCTTTCTAAACCTCTCACAAAAAGGCCTTCTTTTGCCTCTTTCGCATGTCATTGCCCTACCATAACTTTGTCAAAGTCTTACCGTGATTTAAGCCTAGCAGGTGGGTAAACTTGAGAGTGCACTTCCACCATCCTAAAGTTTTTTTGTACCTTATTTAATTTCAATTATTTCTTACTTTCCGTATTCTGGTTTCAAGATGCAATCTCTTTACTTTCCTCCTCGCTCATTGTAATATTTTATTTCGGCTTTCCTTTTTGCTTTTCTTTCTTTTAGCGCTTTCTTTATTGCTTTCATTTAATTGCTTTATTTATTACTTTTAATCATGTTTTGTTTGCCTTTAATTTATACCTATTTCAAATTGATTGCTTGCTTTATTTAACGCGATTTAAACTCACTTCGTCAATTACAAGAGGTTGTCTTTTTGGCGAGCGAGTGAAAAGAATCCCTCTTTGTGTTGCACCTTTTCCCTTGAACACCTGGATCATTTGTTTAAGACCAATGAAGTCCTTTTTAAAAAATATTTTCTGATTTTGAGTTTTTGTACCAAATTTATAAAAGTGCTTAGTTTATTTTTTTAGTTTTTATTGCTAAAGCTGAATAGCGATCCTTCGTTTTGGCTTTTTATTGTTTAAATTGCATCTTGGAATTTATGATAAAAACTAGAAATAAAAAAATGTACATTTTGGCTGCTTTAGCCATCCGGTCGAGATTGTTTTCAACGGTCTCCGCCAAATGATCGGGGCCGGATATCGGTTAGGGCGGTCGGCACCGGCCCTAGTTGATATCTCGGGCATAGCTTCGAACCCAAGTAGTTTTCACTGCCTGGTTTAATAGCTTGATGAAAAAATAAATTCTTTTCCAATTCTTAGCTGATACTTTTTAATTCTTTTGCTTATGGAATAATATCCTAGACTTCTAAACCGCTTTTGAAAATAAAATAATTTCCTAAAAATTGCCAACAATCCCTTCTTAAAAATCTCATTCAAAGGCCTTATTGTTCGGTTGATAAGCACACCTCACCTGAAATCACCATTTGTAGGGAAACTCGATCTGCTTCCCTAAGGTGACGGGCCGTGGCCCCTACAATACTATAATAGCTAGACGGTGGTGAAAGATTTCGGAGGAATTTCATTACATACATGGTTGCCATTTCTTCCATGGACATCAACAACATTGTTCCTCATTGTTAATCTTAAAAAACCTTGGTGATCTTAGTCAAATCTCATCATATAATTGGTCCAAGTATATGTTAACCTACTTGATTGTACGTGAAAAAGACTAATGTATAGTTTTTGAAGGCTCTATCACCTTTCGAATGGTAAGTGTATTTGATTGTGTTATTAATTTTTGTTAAATACTAAATAGGTACCTATAAAGCACTAACCAATTAAATTTTTATTTGTGTTAATTTAAAAATTAGATGTTCTACTTAGATAGGGTAAGACTTCTACTAAACAATAAACAAGTAGAAGAATCATGTGGAGAGTGTTTCTAACAATTGCTTGGTTCAACATTAGAGAAAGTCATGGAAAGGATTGCTGAAGAAAGTAAAGTGGGATATGTCAAGGGTAAGATTATAGCACCCTGGAAATCCCATAAACAAATAAGATTGCAACGAGTCAAACACGGCAACCCGAAAGAAGCTAAGGCCAGCAAGCATCCGTTGACGGAAATGGAGGTGAGAATACTTGAATTATATTTGATATGATTACATGTAAGAATCATGTTTGAAACATTCATTATACTTTTTTACAACTATGTACAGAAAGATTAGTGTTTTTGGGATGTCATTTAGGGTTATTTCAAGGACATCATTATAAGTAGGAAATAAACACTAAAATGATTATTAGGAAACACTAAAATAATTGCTAAGAAACATTAAACTTTGTTATATAAAAAACTAAAAAGTACTATAAAAACAAGTAAATAGATTAGTGTTTAATACAACATGAACTAGCAGGTCAAAAAATTCATCCGAAAAACAAACACTAAAATGATTACTAGGAAACACTAAACGTTGTTCTATAAAACACTAAAAAGGTACTATAATAACACTAAATATATTATTGTTTAATACAATATAATACAACATGAACTAAATGTGCTAACATCATTTAAGCTTTTTTTTTCCAACCGTGTCCGGAAAGATTTTGAGGGTCCGATAACTCGGGCAAAGACTCGCATTAGTGCATGTTCCGATTATTGGAGTTACATGAAGTACATGAGTGGAAAGTATCAATAGAGTCAACAAATCTGGAAAATGCGCAACTTATTTATAGATATGTTTTCTAGATTTTGTGATTCCGAGACAGAAGATTCCAAGTTAAATAAAACTTCCAACCGAACTTGAGCGAAGGAATCAATGGCTAGAAATGAAGAAAGTCCTACTCGAAAAAGTATGAGGGTGAGGAATTCAAGAGCAAACCTTCGGTTTTAAAAGACTTAGAGGACATTATGTCACAATTAGAGAAGACAATAGAACTGAAGAAGAGAAAAAAAGAAATCCAGGACATCCCTTCCTTCAAATTGATTCTAGAATCTCAACGTGCTAATGTCGGCTCTCATCGTACGTAAGACAAAGAGGTTAAAAGTTCAAAAATGATTGTTGAGGAGATAGTGAGAACTCAAAGAAAAGTAACAAATCTGTCGGAATGCGACAAATCTCCTTTTCAAATACGTTCAACTCCATTGACTTCTAATCTTTCCGAGGAAGAAAAGTTGATAAGTGAATATATCTTTAATGTTTCACCAGAATTTGACAAGAGGTATATTCTTGTTTAAATTTAAAGACACTAACACATTTTTTTAATTTTTATTAATGTATGTCCTTATTTTGGTTGTTATTTTTGCATTTTAGTGAACCAATGTTCGATACTTGAGGGCATCGGTCCAGCCTTAACCCAAGGTGCGGAGAATCATTGGTAGCATGTGAACAAGGGCGGGATATACGGTTTCTCTACCCAAGCAAAACTCTAGCTATTGACTTGGATGTGTCCTCACTCATAAGACAAGTCCTTCCAAAGAGGTTGGGATTGAACTTTCAATTGGATGTGTCCCGGTCAAATTGTTACTATGTCTTAATTCACCTTTAGGGAGTGATGTGAACCGCTTGTGAAAGAAATCGGTTTAGAATGTATATACTCTTTTAGCCATATCCAGGTGCTCGACGGACCTCCGATGCCTCAATTACTTTGACTTTTAAACGAAAGGGTAGAGTGATTTCTTTCCCTAGGAATATTAATTTTGTTTTAGCCTCGAGGAAACGTTCTCATACTATTCACTCTTCAAGAATTCTTGTTTAGGCAGCTCATGTGGGTCGGATTTAGCCTACGGTCCTCCAGGATTTGTGCATCGTTCTTTTTGTTGTTTGACCGAGATATGGGAGGAAGAATGGGCCGACCTTTAAAAGAAAAATCCTGTATCAAAATGAAAATGTGGACCGACCTAAGTGGGAAGAAGAAAAATTGACTTTGGCTATATTTACGAAAAGGTCCAAATCAAAGTTTTATTATTTTTTATTTTACACTAAAGCAAGAATTATTTAGGCTAGGTGGAACCTAACTAAACTTTTATGCTCAAGGGAAATGGCTGAATAAAAAGGAAAACAACCACACCTATTCAAGCATTCAAATGAAGTTCCATCTCGACCAACTCTAGTGAAAGACACTCTAGCGAGAGCTCATTGACAAATTGACCTGGTTTCCTGTTCCTTGGCCGCAAACCACCATGAATCTTCTTGAACCTAAACCACCGGACCCGGATCTCTATTGCTGATGCTTTTTCCCCTTTCACCTTCCTTGGTAGTATGCTATTACCAATTGTAGACACCTAAAAAGTGTCGTCTCTTATCTCTTTAAGTATGTATTTATTTTTTAGCCCGATGATGAAATCTCGAGTCCTCTTTGAGGATTTGGATCTCGGACTATGCTTGGTTGGTGCGACGAAGCCGATAAACCATAAAGAACCCCCAACACTAAATAAATAGCCTTTTGCCTTAGGTCGATCCAAAAATCCCCTTTCTTTCGGACAATCCAAGAACCAGGCCATGCCTTCAGAGATAATAGAGTCCGAGTGTCATGTACTGGGAAATTCCAAGCTCAAAATACTGCATTTTACTTTTTTCCCATCGGACAAGAAGTTGAAGAACCGATGATAGCATTAAAACATTTTATTTCATGATCACGAGCATCAAACTGCTACATTTAAGCTCCAAAAGCAGTCCACATAAGACTAGGACCTTTTCCCCTTTAAACAACATCATGGCCAGCACCCACAATCCTGGATTTTTAAGTGATACACTGTGTTTTGGCTTGGAGACTCCTTTGGAGACACGCCGAGGCACGAAACCCTAGGCATGCCCGCGAACCGGATTCTATCTCGGTTTTATCATTGCTTTATCCGGTTCAATCCGAAGATATTCGGCCCGGTTTGTTTTCGATTGTTTGGAAAATTGGCTAAGAGCAACGCTAGGTTATTTTTAACCTAAGTCTCTCCCTATAAATAAAGAGCCTTGGCTCTCATTTCCAAACGACTTTCTCCTATGCGTAATGGTGCTTGAAAGCTAATAAGAACACACATCTAGTAACGTCACTCTGCTGAAAAGTATACTTGAATACTCCTCTTTTTCTATTCAACACCGTTGAATCGTGTAAAGAGCTAAAGAATATTCAGTTATTCTTATCTCTCGGCTTTTATTCAATTGATTATTCTTAATCCCTACACACTCACCTTTTCAAAACTCATAAAAGAGCCCTCGTTTCTTTGACTTGTCGTCGTCGCATCAAGAGATCCGAGTGTAGACATCCGGATCAGCAAGGTAGGACAACCCGAGGGCAATCATTCAACCTTAAAACGGTTATTTAATTTATGTTTTATTTATCGCTTTTTGTATTGTGGGTCAAAGCGATGTAATCGCTTTTTAATTCCTCTCCATCCGATGTAATCTTTTAGTTTTCTGTTTTTCTTTCTTTATCGCTTTCTTTACTTATTTCTTTATCGCTTTCCTTTAATTCTATTTGGATGCTTTTATTATCATTTAGCATGTCGTATGTTTGTGTTTAGCACATTCTTTTAGTAAACTACTCAAACTAGTAATGATCGTCTTCGGACGGGCCTAATCGAAGGGTTTTCCCTACGTTTCGTACCCACGCCCCGAATCGATTGTCGATTCAAAGACCAATGCAGTCACTTTTAGCCTCTTTCAATCTAGTTTTCTCGTACTAAGATTGGAAGAGCAACTTTTATTCTTGTTTTTGTTAGTTTTTCCATCCTAAAAACTAACTCGGCAACTCCTCTTTTTGCCTTATTTCTATTGATAATGCATCTCGTTTATTTTCCGATTGCAAGGTGAAAAATAAAGGGATCTCGATCTTCCCGCTAGGCTAGAGGCCAAGGCTGATTGCTTCAGCCCGGGCCCCGGCCGGCGCCTCGTAACCGCCGAGTGCAGCTAGCAAGCCGAGGCTTGGGTCCGGACTATATTTTCACACCGGCCTGTCCCTAAAGCCTTACTGCAGTAACCCTAATTTGTAATTATTTTATTCTTTAATTAGGAAATAATATCCCAAAAAATAGTAAAAGTAATTTCTAAAATAAAACAATTAACAAAACGCCAATCAATTCAATCCGATTTAATCCACTTATTTGATTTAATAAAATTCAGAACTCTTAATAAGAGATTAATTTTCACTTTCAAAATTTCATCTTTCAAAACCATAAATCATTTTCCACCCTCATCTCTCATCTTTTAAAAACACTTATGCTAAACGACAATTGTGGGGAGCTCGGTCCGATCCCGACCTGGTTCAGGTCGTGGTTCCTACACCAATGCCCAACAGCTTCCTTACCTCTTTTCATCCGGATCAATATACTTTTTAGTGTTTGCTTCTCTAATTGCAACTAATTTTCCTATCCACTTATATCCTTGGAATTCTTTGCAGTATTTCAATCGATTTCCTTGCCGAATTTCCAATCTATTCCCTTTTGTGATTTTTTTATCAAAGTTCTTTTGAATTCCTTTCGGAGTCCCCTCGTTTGGTCACATATTTTTTATGAATCTTCCGAACTCCTCTTGCATAACCCCGTGTCCGGTCGATTGCTTGTCATGTTACGCAACTGCGTGATTGACTTCAGCCCAAGGCTACTACATTATGTGATACTCGTTGTTTTCGGCAACGATCGATCTACTTTTACTCACCGGAGCTAGGTATGTTTCTCACTCTTTTGGCCCGAGTTGGCTTCACAGCATGTATGGTTTTTGCCCCTTTCTGTCTCCATCTTATTCCTACTTTTTCCCCCAAGTCTTAGTTTGGTTGCTTACCTTTATCAAGTCTTCATGCCATGGAATTATTTCATTAGTTTCTCAATGCTTAGTTTACTCCAAAATGGGTCTACACCCTGTATGTTCTTATAATTTGTCCAACTTGCCAATTGTGTTTCGTTCTATTTAGATGCCCGATTCTTCTTATCCGACCTTTGTCCTACTAATTTTTATTATGAGACAATTAATCCTCATAGTAATTCATACTTTGAAAGGGTGAACATTTGTTGGGAATCGGATGAGCTACTTTCCAATTGTGCTTGTCCTCATACTAGCTACTTTCATGATTTTTCAGCTTTTTCACGATCATACAAATTATATTGAATTTTTTCTTGACCTTTTATTCTAGATCGCATTTGTTAGCGGTCCTTTGAATAAAGTGAACTCCCTACGGGATGATAATTTGGGTAATTTTTTTGATATATTTATTATGGTATGGTGCTTTTAATTTTGTAATTATCATTGTTTCATCAAGAGTTCACTAGCCATTTTTATATGTCGGTTTCCGACTCCATCATTTGTATTATCACCAGGAAGTGTTCTCGCTACAAAACTAAAATTGGGTGATCAAATTGAATGTCTTGTAATATTTTACATTGATAAGTTTCATTTTTTTCTGGCATAAACATGTTACTATTATGATATTTATTGGCGTCATCTTGGTGAGAGGAAATCCAAGTTTACCCGGATTCCCCAACGCCTTAATTCCGACTAGCCCTAAAAGGGCCCGAACCTTGCTATACAAAGTTAAGATTTCAAGATCTTGGGGTTGCCTTTTTGTAGTGGTTATAGTCAAACTTATTAACGAAACTATATTGGGTTGGAACCCTTATCATCTATCAAATATGTGTAGCAAAGGATTTGCAATTCATTTTGGACAACATCAAATAGGATCAAAAACACTTTTACACTCCAATTTATATTATGAAAGTCATTAGTTCGAATGTCCAAGGCTCTAAAAGAGAAAAAATCCTTTATGAACTAAGGTACATAATGAACTTGCATCAGCCTGACATCATATTTATTATTGAGATAACGGTTAATATAACAAATGCGACAAACATTGTTCACAAATTGGGGTTTGATCAATACAAAATAGTTTCCCCATTAACCATTCCGAGGGAATTAGAGTGCTCTAGAATACAGCGGATGTTACGATATGAAGACTCGGACACTCGCTCAACACGTTTCGAGTTGTATCGAAGGAATCGAGTATAAGAATCTCTTAAGTATAAAGTTTTGATTCCAAGGCATTCTCAACATTATTAGAAACTTTTCTAAGTGATACAAGTACATTTTCTAAGTGATATAGCATTTACTTCACGTATCCTTGCTTGTCTATGTGTGACTCGGAAAACGGATATACGTATCTTACTCGGTTCCGAGTCCCTCATCTCTTAGATACATCGCATGCTAGATTGACCGAGTATTTCGCTTTATCGCACTCGAGTCCGACTTCATATTTCAAGTTCTACTTTGTTGGAGTCGGTGATTCTAGTCTAAATCGTGCTTAGTCTATATCAAGTTATTTCACTCGATATTCTTTATGTAACTTGATTCTTCGCTTAGATGTTCATTCAATTTACTCGAGATTACCAACAATCTCAAATCTCTGGGTAAGAAGATGACCCACGAGGAAATGGGCCGAAAGATACTTAGAAGCCTACCAAAGAGAAGGTGGGGTCCTAAGGTGATCGCCATAGAGGAAGCTCGGAATCTATCACTTCTAAAGCCGGACGAGCTCTTCGGGAAGCTTCTCACTCATGAAATCCACTGGAAGAGGAGGATGCTAAGGGCAACACAAAAAGGAACATAGCAGTAAAAGCCTCGAAACCCGAGAAGCAAATCCGAGTTCCTCCGACTCGAAGAAGATCCCATGGCACTTATCGCAAGAGGCTTCAAGAGAATAATGAAGCACAAAAGATGGGATAAAAGGCCAAAAGAGGAGTTTTACAGGAAAGACAGGAAGGATAAGAAAGGTAAATACTCATCCCCTTCAAAGTTTTCTTTGACTAAGAACTCGGCTGTTTTGAATGTGGCAGCAATGATCACATAGTCAAAGACTCGTCCAAAGAGAAAAAGGGATAGAAAGAATAAAAAGGCTATGATGGCCACATGGAGCGACGAGGACTCATCGAAGATGATGAGGAGTCGGATGACGCAAAATGTTTGATGGCAATCTCGACTCGGAAGCCGAAAGAGAGTCGACTCGGACTCGAGACAGTGAGGAAACAAATCCTCAGGAGGTAATTGAATACTTCCTCAAATTCTCCAAAGTTGATCTAGCGAAATATATTTTTACTTTGGAAGAAAAGTCCAATTCCGACTCTTCTCATTTCAAAGAACAACTTGAGTCAATTTCATCCGAGAGCATCTCTTTGAAAAATGAATTGGAAAACCGAGACTCACACTCGGATAACTCAAGACTAGTGCTCAATCCAATGAGACCGAGTCCGAGTTACTCGTAAAAGAAAATGAGCAGACTAAAACGTAAGCTCATTGAGTCTCAAGATCTCGGTTTTAAAATTTACTCAAGGTTAGAAAAACCTTGACATGCTCTTAGGATCTCAATGTGTCTCCTTCAGAAAAGAAGGTCTTGGTTTCAACAAAGAGGAGGAATCCAATTTCTACTCGTAACTATTCAAAAAGGATTCCGTAACTGTAAAGTTTAGGAAAGCCGAGCATGGTCCCATTCACAAAAATGAAGGGAGGACTAAGCCCGCAACAGTTTATAAAAGGAAACCATTCTCTTCAGCTTCCAAAGGAAAGGTTTTCAAAAAGAAAGAGACACAGACTCGGTTCTCTAAAGAAAAGACTCGGAATCGGACTAAACCCAAAGTCATTCAAATCTGGTTCGAAAAACCTTCTTCCTCGTAAAAGGACCACAAGTAAAGAATGTTACTGGGTTTGTTAAAGGAAGTGAGAAGGGTTAGATTCTCTCTGCTTTACAGTGTCACTCGAAGAGATCAAAAGGACACTGGTACCTTGACAAGTGGATGTTCACGTCACATATCGAGAGATGCAGGACTCTTTTCCGAGTTAGAAAAACATAAAGGAGGAAAGGTCACTTTTGGAGATGACAACAAAGGCAAGATAGTTGGGATAGGCAAGATTGGGAAAGGATGCAATCTGGTCACCCAGCTTTGTCTTGTCAAAGGATTAAAGTACAATCCGCTCAGTATCTCTCAATCGTGCGATAAAGGTCAAGAGGTAAGATTTACTCGGACCAACCGCTACATTTCTTATGTTACCACCAAGGAAATCAAGCTTTCAGGTAAAAGATCGGGTAACACTTACATCATACCTCTTTCGACCCGAGTCGAATTTATCCTCGCTTTAAAGCATCTCCGCATGATGACTCATGGACATGGCATCGTAGACTAGGCCATATTAGCATGCATACTATTAAAAAGTTGGCATCTCTTAGTCTAGTTAGGGGTTTACCTAACTATGCTTTTGAGCAAGATAAAGTTTATGAAGCATGCACAAGAGGGAAATAGGTCGATCCTCATTCAAATCTCTCAAGACAGCTTCCGCATCCAAAGTTCTTGAGCTACTGCATATGGACTTATGTGGTGAAATCCCTGTTAAGAGCCTCGGAGGTAAATCATATATATTTGTTATTATTGATGATTATTCACGATTTACCTGGGTGTGTTTTCTTAAGCACAAAAATGAAGCGTTCAAGGAGTTCAAGCAAGCTCTGTAGAAAAATCCAAGTTGAGTCTCGGACTCGGATCCGGAGAATTCGAACCGACCATGGAAGGGAGTTCGACTACTCGAATTCTCGTAGTTTTGTGACAAAAATGGCATCTCTCACAACTTCTTAGCACCAAGAACTCCTCAACAAAATGGAGTAGTGGAGAGAAAGAACAGAACCCTTGAAGAAACAGCAAGGACGATGATGATTGAGCATAACTTACCTTACTATTTCTAGGCCGAGGCAGTCAACACAGCCCAACTATACTCGAATAGATGCCTCATCGGACCCATTCTGAAGAAAACACCTTATAAGCTCTACAAAGGGAAGAAACCAAATATTTCCTATTTCGGACCATTTGGATGTAAATGTTTCGTTCACAACAATGGTAAGGATCACCCGACCAAGTTTGATGCTCGGTCGGATGAAGGTATTTTTCTAGGTTATTCTTCTCACAAAGAAAGCTTATCACATTTTCAATAAGAAAACTAACAAAGTGGAAGAAAGCATCCACGTTATTTTTGATGAGCTTGAACAGGAAAAACCAAGTGAGTCCTCATACTCGGACTTGAAGCTCAGCAGAGAAGATGATGAAACCGAGTCTACAAAGACTCAAGCTCAACCGACTCGGAATGAAGTCACTCATAACGAAGTAACTCGTAATGAGACAACTCAAGAGCCTCGCTCGTAATGAACAAGTCAATGAAGAAGATCACTCGGACCAAGCTTCTTAAGATCAGGTAGCTCAGCCCACAAATCTTGTGAATCGGAGAACAGGTAAAGCATTCAAGTTCACTTCTAGTCATCCACTAGAAAACATAATATCTCGATATCAACAGTGGGGTAAGAACTCGTTCCTCTCTTCAAAATCTATGTGCATTCACCGCATTCATTTCATTAACTCGAACCCAAAATGCACTAGAGGCCCTAAATGAACCTAAATGGGTAGAGGCCATGTAAGAGGAACTCAATCAATTCGAAAGAAACCAAGTCCGGACTCGACCAACCGACCTTCCGACCACCCAGCCATAGGAACCAAATGGGTTTTCAAGAACAAACTGGATGAAGGAGGGGTGGTAGTCGAAACAAGGCTAGACTTGTGGCTTAAGGTTACAATCAAGAAGAAGGAATTGATTGTGGGGAAACCTTTGCACTCGTTGCCGAATAGAAGCTATTAGAATATCTGTTGGCATTTGCATCCCGCATGCATATTAAATTATATCAAATGGATGTTAAGTGTGCTTTTCTCAATGGTTTTATTGAAGAGGAAGTCTATGTCGAGCAGCCTCCCGGTTTTGAAAACTCGAATTTCCAGATCATGTTTTCAAACTTCAAAAGGCTCTCTATGGTCTTAAACAAGCTCCCGAGCTTGGTATGAAAGATCGAGCAGTTTCTTGGTTCAAAATGATTTTAAAAGAGGTCAGATCGACAAGACTCTCTTTATAAAAATCAAGGGGAAAGATTTCCTTATTGTTCAAATCTATCTTGATGATATTATCTTCTGAGCTACTAATGAATATCTCGTGCCGAGAATTTTCTCGAGTTGATGAGTCGAGAATTCCAAATGAGTATGATGGGAGAACTCAATTTCTTCCTTGGTCTACAAATCAAATAAGACAAAGATGAGATCTACGTCCATTAATCCAAGTATACCAAGGAGCTGCTGAAGAAATACAAACTTCAAGATGCAAAGCACGCATCTACACCCATGAGCAAGCAAGTATAAAACTTGACTCGGATGAGAAAGGTAAAGCAATAGATCGAAACTCTATCGAGGTATGATTGGATCTTTGCTATATCTTACTTCCAGCCGGCCGGATATAATGTTTAGTGTTTATTTATGCGCAAGATTCCAAGCTAATCCAAAAGAATCACATCTCACTCGCGGTGAAGAGAATATTCGGATATCTTGTAGGAACTCGGAACTTAGGTCTATGGTACTCAAGAGACTCGTAACCGACCCTCACTGGATACTCGGATGCGGACTACGTTGGATACAAAGTTGATCGAAAGAGCACTTCCGGAGCTTGTCAATTTCCGGGTCAATCCCTAATATCTTGGCACTCAAAGAAGCAAAACTCGGTGGCTCTATCAACCGCTGAAGCTGAGTATATTGCAGCTGGAGCGTGTTGCGCTCGGATTTTATGGATAAAGCAACACTTGAGGGATCTCGGACTATCTTTCAAATCAGTTCTAATCAAGGGTGATAATCGAGTGCAATAAGCATCACAAAGAATCCAGTTCAAGCACTCAAAGACAAAACACATTGAGGTCAAATATCATTTCTTACGAAACCATTCCGAGAAAGGTGATATTGAACTTGAATTCATTCCTACTAATCTTCAATTAGCTGATATCTTTACTAAGCCTCTTGGTGAAGATCAATTTTGTTTTATTCGGAATGAGCTAGGTATGTTAAATGCATAATTATGTGATATCTTTGTGATAATCTCATTGCATGATTATGTGTTATGTGTTTTCAATCTATTAATAACCATCAGCTCGGTTGATCCAGGTGATACTCGGGTTAGTAGTTGTTAATTATTTCTAGTTTCGAGTCACTCGAAACCTATCTCGAGTCATACTCGGACGTCGAGAAAAATTGGACTTCAAATTTTCCGAATACATCTCTAGATCGAGTGGAGAAGTTCGGAATATATTTTCAAAATCTTTTCTCTCTCTCTCTCTTGGGCGCTATGATCAAACGCTAGCCGATGGATTTCAAACTCGCGCTGAATCCTAACCGTCGAAGAAGAGAACTATCACACCTGGTCAAAGATGATCGATGGACAAGCCGAGTCGAATGGAAAGTTAACGGACGTTCTTCTTTCTATATATAGCGCCTATTCATCTTCGTCTCGTTACTTCACATTCCATTCTCTCTCTCTTTCGTACGTAAAACTTCTCGCGGAAGCTTTCTACGTCTACGATGCTCTCTGGACATCTTCAAGCAACGTAAAGGCCATCTCAAGTAAGTTCGATCGCTCTCATCTCTTTCTTCTACTCCTTTTCTTTTGCTCTCGTCTACCTACTCTTTTCTTCTCTTCCTCAAAAGTTTCATCTTTCTTTCCTCATTCTCAAAATGCCTAAGAGAGGTAATCATCCCGACTTTCGGAGCTCTTCCACTAAAAAGCCTCATACCAAAAACCCGTAAAGCTCAACCCCTCTAAGCCCATTGTCACCCAAAGATCTCGCACTCTGGACGACAAGTTCTTCCCAACCACCAAATTTTCTTGGTTGGCTCACATTCAAACCACCGGAGTGTATAATTTTCCGTGTTTCAGCGAGTTCATTTATCTCGAACTCGCTTTCGAGTTCTACACTCACCTCAATCACTCGAAGGTGTTCTAACCTCTAGAGTTCGGAATGTGACTGTCCGAATAAACACCTCTCTCCTCCACCGCTTGTTCAAGGTCTCCTGTCTTTTCTTGAACAGCAACCCCATTCCTTTCACTCGAAGTCGCCGACGACTTCTTTGAAAAGTTCGCTAAAGAGTTTCCTGAGTCACGGAAAAATTTTTCGGTGACTCGCTTAAAGTCGAAGCACGCCTTCGTGCTTTCGCCGATGAGAACCTTTTTCTCTTAGCATTCCAGCAAGGAGAACCCCAACTCCAAGCACCTCAAAGCTCTTTTGACATTCTTGAGGGCTACGAAGTAGACCTCTTCCCCTCAATAATTGAGCGGATGGCCGCTGTGCCGGCTTAATTCCAAAATAAGAAGAACACCCCTCTTCCCTTCGGTGCTCTTCTCACCCTTATTTTTAAACAATTCAAGGTTCCTTTCCCCTCAAACCTCAATGTTGTGTCCGAGGCTACCGTTGTTGTCGGCAAGAAGGAACTTCAAGGGTACGGATACCGGGAAACTTAACCTCGGTGTCCGGGTGCACAACTCGAGCCGAGGCCTCCTTCTCCGCCTCGGACTCGGAAAGCAACCCCTCTCTCTCTCCTACCCCAGCTGTTAGTGCTTCCACCTCAGGTGCCTTAAAATCTCTCTCCGCTATTTTGTCCCCGTTTTTATGGACAAAATCAGCTCTGTGTCCTCCGAATTCAAGGACTCGCTTGGCTCATTCACGTCTCGTATATCATTCTTTGTTCCTCCACCAAAAACCGCCCAATCCCAAATTCAAGAGCATCAAACTATGGTTCTTGAGATGAGGGAGTTGGTGAAGCAGCAGAAGGAGCTGGTTGAGCTTCTCGAGAGAGAAGGTCCAAAGGCGAGTCGGGACCGTGGCGACTCGGACGCTTCGAAGCGTCTTCGAGCCTGTGTCCGACCTCCTCGAACAGCGGGGAGGAAGAAGAAGCAAACAATGAAGAAGCGGACACCGAGGAGCCTACGGCCGAGGCAGCTCCATCCGGGCAAGGGGTGGACCACAAAGAAGAGGCAGCGGAACCGCTGAAGGTCGACTACTCCTCAAACTCTAGTGGCAGTGTTCAGCTCGGACAGTAGTCCGAGTGGGTCGAAGGCCCAGTCGTGCTACGACAACATGCAAGTGGGTCGACAGAGCAGCCCCTCTAGCTACCGAGGTCCACAGGGAAGAACCCCTAGATCCTCTTGTTCTAGGTCGACCACTTAGAGCCGAGCCCTTAATGGCGATCCCGGTTCTCCCTCCACCGCGCTCAAGCACATCGTCAAGATCCTACCAGCGCCGGCGTACCTCTCATCCCTCCGCTTCCACTCGGGCATCCCCTCTCCCTCGTAGGCGCCATGCACCGAGTCACAATTCCTCGTCCGCCGATTCTTCTTCTTTTTGAGAGATTTCTACTTATTTCTTTTGTCCGGACATCAAATTTATACTAACTGTTGTATTCTTCCCTTTTTTTTTTTTTGTGTTGTTTTTGCTAAAAGGCAAAGGGGAGAATATAGATAGAAAAACTTGTTGTCTTGTTTAGGGGAGTTTTACCCTCTCTATCTCGTGTATTCTTTTTAACTTCAATGAACTAATGCATTCTCTTTCATTTTCTCGAGTTCATTATCTTACGCAAATTTTTTCTTCCGAGTTGATATACATTTTATTGATAATTGTCTGCGTATTTAACACTAACAAAGTTTCTGTCTAAGTATGGAATGTCTTTCATCAAAAAGGGGAGATTTAAGACTCGGACAATCGCTCAACACATTTCGAGTTGTATCGAAGGAATCGGGTATAAGAATCTCTTAAGTATAGAGTTTTGATTCCAAGGCATTCTCGACATTATTAGAAACTTTTCTAAGTGATATAGCATTTACTTCACGTATCCTTGCTTGTCTCTGTGTGACTCGGAAAACAGATATACGTATCTTACTCGGTTCCGAGTCCCTCATCTCTTAGATATATCGCATGCTCGGATTGACTAGTATTTCGCTTTATCGCACTCGAGTCCGACTTCATATTTCAAGTTCTACTTTGTTGGAGTCGGTGATTCTAGTCCGAATCGTGCTTAGTCTATATCAAGTTATTTCACTCGATATTCTTTATATAACTTGATTCTTCGCTTAGAATAACTTGATTCTTCGCTTAGACTAACTCCGATGGAATTTTGAGTTTCATGGATATTAGACTCGGAAAATTCCACTCACTTTCCGACTCGGATAATTAGTTGCTTAATTATCTTAATTATTTTATTATCTCGTGTCTAATTGTGGACCAAAGTATTTTATACTTTAAGAACCGGAATTGATTTACTTTTGTAGGTTATTCAAACGAGGATACACTTTTTGAATTACAAAAGTAACCTAGCTTCAAAACGTCAAATCACCAGCAGACATGGCTTTTCCTCTTCCGTGTCCCAATCCCGGAAGATTGTGTCGTGGCTGTCTGTTTCCAAATCTGGAAAACCGAAACGCCAAGCTTAATGGTGGTTTCCACCTTATCCTTCAAGACACCGCCAGTGGTTTTGGGACTTCCAAGAGAGCTAAACCGTTGCCCAACGTTCATTTCACAACGGATACTTTCGAGTGACTCGAAAGCTCTTATCAACGGTCACAAAAGGACTCTCGGTCGACGAGATGAAGATAACGGCTACTCGCCCGGTCATCTATAAATAGAAGCCAACTTTCAAGACTTGAAGATTGCCGAACCTATTGTTAATACACGTACTTGAGCAAAGTCATTGTACTCATTCTCAATCTTCTACTTACAACTCCCACTCGTAATTCATTACTTTCGAGTTGTAAGGTCTTGTACTTAGTTACAATCACTTTCTTACTTTCCGAGTAAGGTCCCTTGACTAAGTCTGTAAAGATTAACTCGGCTTAGTTGTCCCTAACTGTAAGGGTTATCTCAGCTAGGAACTACTAGATCATATAAGGGAATTTCGAGTCTAGGAAAACTTGTAAAGAGTTGTTTAAGGGAGCAACTTGGGTTCGATCGGTTCATCGTATTTTGTGGACGCAAAATAGTGGATTTGACTTCGTGCTTGGATTAGCATGGTCCGTGGTTTTCCGCCCCAGGAGAGTTTCCATGTAATTCTCGTGTCTTTACTTTACGAGTTCACTCTAGACTTAGACAGTCTCAAAACTTCGCTTAATTTGCTTCTTTACTGTCTATTGCAATTCCGAGTTCATACTTTTCGACTCGCTTTTCACTCGGAATCCATTTGCGTTTCTACTTTGGCAAAAGAGTTTGATTTTTAACAAAAATCTCCCCGAGCAAACCTTCACGATACATACTCTAGCGAAAGAAGACAGGGGTTATTCACTTGTATGTTAAAGAAAAAGCAACTAATAAGGAAACTATTCTACCAAGGGTTTATGGACCCGCTTATAGGAATGAGAAAAGCTAGCTTTTTAGAATAGACTTCGCTTTTGAATGTAATTTTTGATCTACCATGGTGCATAATGGGTTATTTTAATGAACTCACTAGTTCCGATGAAAAAAGGAGGCACTATCCTCAATACGGAAAAACAAGTGCACCAAAATGGATTTATCAACTCTATCAATGGCAATAGTCTACCTCCTAATGGTAGAATGTTCACTTGGAAAAGAAAAAAAAAAGTAAGAGCTAACCTCATCTATGAACAACTTGATAAAGCTATTGCTAGACAAGATTGGATCAATTGTTATCCGGGAACAGAGATCACTCATGGTCCATTTTTGTTTTCGGATCATTATTATATTCTTTTGGATACTAGACGAACCGAAGTTATCAAAAACATTGTAGCTTTAGATTTTAACCTCACTTGGAAAAATTCACTCAAGCTTAGAGATATAGTTCGTAGTAATCGGGATAATAGTGTTTGAGGCACTATGTTATTTTGCATTCTATATAAATTAAAGAGAGCTAACACCGATCTCAAACAATAAAACAAAATCACAAATAGAAATTTTAGAAACAAAATGGAAAGGAACTTTGAAAGATTATAATATATGGAAAATATACTTATTGATGCACCTTTAAGTTTTAGACTTAATCACCGGCTTTGCAAATTAGCAAAATAACGAGAGAAGTTGGTACTTTTCAACCAACGCTATTGGCGGAGGTATTCCAGAAAGCAATGGCTAAAGGAAGGTGATAGGAATTCTAAATTCTTTCATCAAAGTATTAATTGTTGAAAAAGAAGGAAAACAATTACTCGATTGATAGACACCTCGGGTGTTTGTTTAGAAGATATGCCGACCATATGCAACATATTTGTTAATGACTTCGAGAATGGTTTAAATCTAATACAAACCATATTAATACACCACCAACTATTCTAAAGAAATTAGATGATAATCAACTCTCGGAGCTTACCCAAAAGTTTACTACTAACAAAATTAAAGTTGCGAGTATTCCAAATGAATGCTTCCAAAGCACCAGGACAAGATGGTTTTCGGCCATGATTCTTCTAAAAATACTTGGGATATTGTTGGACCGGATATCATTTCTATGGTCAATGAATTCCATGAAAAAGGGAAAATCCTTAGAGAAATGAATCACACGTTTATCAACTTTATACCAAAAGTTGATGATCCTAACTCCATGAATCACTTCAGACCAATTAGTCTTTGTAATATGTTGTACAAAATTATTGCTAAAGTACTCGGTTAATCGATTGCATCCTTTCTTGAACCATCTTATCTCGCCATTATTAACATGGGATTCTTGCCTAAATGGAATAATTGGGTTAAGCATTGCTTATCTTCCGCATCCTATTTAATTCTTATTAATGACCAACCATGGGGTTTCTTTAATCCAACTAGAGGTCTTACACAAGGTGACCCTCCAGTCACCTTATTTAGTCCTTATTTAGCGGAAGCTTTCTTAGGTAAATTAATTCAAGTTAGATCAAATTTAAAGCATGGTATTGGAGTCAAGATTAGTGCCTTAGGTAATTTGATCCCTACATTGTTCATTATAGATGATAGTCTTCTCTTTTATAAAGCCAAAGCACAATCCTTATGCTACTCGAAAACAATTTTGGAGGAATTTTGAGCAACTTACGGACAATCGATTAATTTCCATAAATCCTCCATGATTTTTTCCTCCAATGCTTGAAAGAAGGGACAAAGAAATAGTTTCTGCTATTTTCCATATCCCTATTATCGAATCCCTTGTTAAATATTTAGGTTGTTCCGTTGTTCATGGAAAAAGAAAAATTCTCCTATTTTCCCCTATTATCGATAAAGCCAATTGTAATATCAATTCGCGAAAGGAAAACAACCTATCCATACCTAGAAGAGCGGTATTACTCTAGTCAAATCTTGAATCACTTCCAGCCCACTTTATTCAATGCTTCCTGATTTTGAAGCATATAGCCCATTCCTTAGATAAAATTAATAAAAGTTTCTTTTGGAAACAAAAGGGCAACAAAGGAATGCCTACGATTGCTTCGAGACTAAGTCTCGTCAACCTAAATGTAAAGGCGGACTAGGGAAAAACATAAGATATCAATATGTCATTGAGTTTCGAATGACTCGAAACCGCAAACAACTAATAACTATCAGCTCAGTATCACTGTTTCAATCGAACTAATGGCTATTAAGGAACATAAGCACACAACACATAAGCATGCAAAGTAATTTCACTCATAAAAGCACATAATCATCCATTAATCATGCCAAGCTCATTCCTAATAAAGTAAAACTAATCCTCACTAAGGGGCTTAGTAAAGATATCAGCTAATTGAAGATTGGTAGGAATGAATTCAAGTTCAATATCACCCTTTTCGAATGATCTCTCGGAAAATGATACCTAACCTCAATATGTTTAGTCTTTGAGTGCTGAACTCGGATTCTTGGTGATGCTTGATTGAACTTTGATTATCACACTTGATTGGAACAGATTTGAATGAAAGTCCAAGATCTTTCAAGTGTTGCTTTATCCATAAGATCTTAGCACAAAGCATGCCCCAGCCCGCAATATACTCGGCTTCAGCAGTTGATAGAGCTACTGAGTTTTGCTTCTTTGAGTGCCAAGATATTAAGGATTGACCCAGAAATTGGCAAGCTCCTGAGGTGCTCTTTCTATCAACTTTGTACCCAGCGTAATCAGCATCCGAGTATCCAGTGAGCGTCAATTATGAGTCTCCGGAGTACCATAAACCTAAATTCCGAACCCCGCAAGATATCCGAATATTCTCTTCACCGTAGTGAGATGTGATTCTTTTGGATTAGCTTGGAATCTTACGCATAAACAGACACTAAACATTATATCTCGGCCTACTGGAAGTAAGATATAGCAAAGATCCAATCATACCTCGATAGAGCTTCGATCTATTGCTTTACCTTTTTCATCCGAGTCCAGCTTTATGTTACTCGCTCATAGGTGTTGCTTGCATGCTTCACATCTTGAAGTTTATACTTTTTCAGCAGCTCCTTGGTGTACTTTGATTGATGGACATAGATTCCATCTTTGTCTTACTTGATTTGTAGACCAAGGAAGAAATTGAGTTCTCCCATCATACTCATTTGAAATTCCTGTCTCATTAACTCGGAAAAATCTCGACACGGAATTTCATTAGTAGCTCCAAAAATTATGTCATCAACATATATCCGAGCGATAAGGAAGTCTTTCCCCTTGGTTTTTATAAAGAGAGTCTTTTCAATCTCACCTTGTCTAAAATCATTTTCAACCAAGAAATTGCTCGGTCTTTCATACCAAGCTCTAGGAGCTTGTTTAAGACCATAGAGAGCTTTTTGCAATTTGAAAACATGATTTGGAAATTCCGAGTTTTGAAATCCAGGGGTTGCTCAACATAGACTTCCTCTTCAATGAAACCATTGAGAAAATTACATTTAACATCCATTTGATATAACTTGATATTCATGCTAGATGCAAATGCCAATAAGATTCTAATAGCTTCAATTCAGCTACGGTACAAAGGTTTCCCCATAATCAATCCCTTCTTTTTGATTGTAACCTTGAGCCACAAGTCTAGCCTTATTTCTGACTACCAACCCACCTTCATCCAGTTTGTTCTTGAAAACCCATTTGGTTCCTATGACTGGGTGGTCGAAGGTCGTTTGGTCGAGTCCGGACTTGGTTTCTTTCGAATTGATTGAGTTCCTCTTGCATGACCTCTACCCATTCAGGTTTATTTAGGGCCTCTAGTGCATTTATGGGTTCAGTTAATGATATGAATGCAGTGAATACACATAGATTATGAAGAGAGGAACGAGTTCTTACCCCACTATTGATGTTAGATATGATGTTTTCTAGTGGGTGACTAGAAGTATACTTGAAGGCTCTACCTGTTCTTTGGTTCACCGGATCTGTAGGTTGAATTGGTTGATCTTCGTAGTCCTGTTTTGAGTGAGCTTATTCATCCGATCGACCTTCAACATTCTAAGTTGGCTCTTGAGTTGTCTCATTCTGAGTCCGAGTGACTTCATTCCGAGTGACATGGATTTAATTCTTGATGAGCTCATTTTCATCAAGATCATCATTTCTGCTGAGCTTCGGATTTGAGAATGTTGACTCACTTGGTTTTTCCTGTTCAATCTCATCAAACACAACGTGGATGCTTTCTTCCACTTTGTTAGTTCTTTTATTGAAAATACGATATGCTTTGCTATGAGATGAATAACCAAGAAAAATACCTTCATCCGACCGAGCATCAAACTTGGTCAGGTGATCATTACCATTGTTATGAACAAAACACTTACATCCAAAGGGTTTGAAGTATGAAATATTAGGTTTCTTCCCTTTGTAGAGCTCGTATGGAGTTTTCTTCAGTATGGGTTTGATGAGGCATCTGTTCAATGTGTAGTTGGCTGTGTTGATCGCCTCAGCCCATAAATAGTAGGGTAGAGTACGTTCAATCATCATTGTCCTAGCTATTTCTTCAAGAGTTCGGTTCTTCCTCTCCACCACTCCATTTTGTTGAGGAGTTCTTGGTGCCGAGAACTTGTGAGAGATGTCATTCTTGTCACGAACCGCAAATTCCGAGTAGTCGAACTCTCTTCCATGGTCGGTTCAAATCCTCCGGATCCGAGTCCGAGACTCAACTTGGATTTTCCTGCGAGCTTGTCTGAACTCTTTGAATGCTTCATTTTTGTGCTTAAGAAAACACACCCAGGTAAATCGTGAGTAGTCATCAAT
This sequence comes from Talinum fruticosum, assembly GCA_021018815.1. NCBI lineage: Eukaryota > Viridiplantae > Streptophyta > Magnoliopsida > Caryophyllales > Talinaceae > Talinum > Talinum fruticosum. Next base: position 805,693 of record JAITYX010000003.1, on the reverse strand, counting down.
AATAACAAGCACACATGATTTACCTCCAACACTCTTGACAGGGTTTTCACCGGATAAATCCATATGTAACATTTCAAACACCTTGGATGTGGAAACATTTTTAGAGATTTGAAAGATGATCCGACTTGTTTCTCCTTTGTGCATGCTTCACAGATTTTATCTTTCTTAAATGCACAATTAGGCAATCCTCCGACTAAACCATGAGATGCAAGTTTCTTAATGGTATGCATGCTAACATGACCTAGTCTATGATGCCATGTCCATGAATCATCATGAAGAGATGCTTTTAAACAAGATAAATTCGACTCGGTCGAAAGAGGAATAGTATAAGTGTTACCTAATCTCTTACCCGAGAGCTTGATTTACTTGGTAGCATCATCGGAGATATAGCAGCTTGGTCCGAGTGAATCTTACCTCTTGAACTTCGTCACACAGTTGAGAGATGCTTGAGCGGATTGTACTTTAATCCTTTGACAAGGTATACTGGGCTGACCGGATTGCTTCCTTTTCCAATCTAGCCTATCCCAATTATCTTGCCTTTGCTGTCATCTCCGAACGTGACTTTTCCTCCCTTGTATTCTTCTAACTCGTAAAAGAGTCTTCAATCACCTAACATGTGGCATGAGCATCCATTGTCTAGGTACCAATGCCCTTTTGTTCTTTTCGAGCTACCTGCAAGTCGAACCAAACTAACCTTTCTCACTTCCTCTAATGAACCCAAGTAACTCCCTTTACTCGTAGTCATTTTCCGAGGAAGTAGACTCTTAGGAACCCGATTTGAATAACTTTGGGTTTGGTCCGATTCTCGAGTCTTTCTTTTAGAGAACTGAATCTGTGTCTCTTTCTTTTGAAAAGTTTTTCTTTTATAAACCACTGGAGAAGGTTTTCTCCTGTAAGCTGGTCTAGGCTCAGTCCTCCTTACATTCATATGAATGGAACCGTGCTCAGCCTTCCGGAACTTCACAGCTTCTGGAATCCTTGTTGAAAAGTTCTAAGTAGGAATTGGATTCTTCCTCTTTGTTAAAACCAAGTCCTTCTTTTCGAAGGAGACACATTAAGATCCTAAGAGCATATCAAGGTTTTTCCGACCTTGAGTAAATTTTAAAATAAGTTCTTGAGACTCGTTGAGCTTTTGCTTCAATTGCTCATTCTCTCTTCTAAGTGACTTAGACTCAGCCTCATTAGATTGAGCACTAGTCTTGAGTTCTCTTAGAGTAAGCCTCGCTTTTCCAATTCGTTTTTCAAAAGATGCCCTCGAAGTAACAAACTCAAGTTGTTCTTTAAACCGAGAAGAATTAGAATTAGACTTTTCTTCCAAAGTAAAAATATATTTGGCTAAATCAACTTTGGAGAATTTGAGGAAGTATTCAATTACCTCCCGAGGATTTGTTTCCTCACTGTCTCGAGTGATCTAAATCGACTCGGTTTCAGCTTCCGAGTCGAGAGTGCCATCAAACATTTTGAGTCATCCGAGTCCTCATCATCTTCCGATGAGTCTTCATCACTCCATGTGGCCATCATAGCCTTTTTGTTCTTTCTATCCCTCTTTCTCTTAGAACAGTCCTTGACTATGTGTTCCTTGCTGCCACATTCAAAACAGACCGAGTTCTTAGTCAAAGATAACTTTGAAGGGGAAGAGTGCTTACCTTTTCTATCCTTCTTGTCTTTCTTATAGAACTCTTCTCTTGGCTTCTTATCCCATCTCTTGTGCTTCATCATTCTCTTGAAGCCTCTAGCGATGAGTGCCATGGGACCCTCTTCTAAGTCTCGATAAACTCGGCTTTGCTTCTTTGGTTTCTGCGGCTTTAAGCACAATGTTCTTCTTGGTGCTAACCTCTCGCGTCCTCCTCTTCTCGGATGGATCTCGTGGGTGAGTAGCTTCCCAATGAGTTCTTCTAGCTTGAGTTGGGACAGGTTCTAAGCCTCTTTAATGGCCGTCACCTTGGGACCCCATCTTCTCTTGGGTAGGCTTCTAAGTATCTTTCTTCACATTTCCTAGTGGGAAATCTTTCTACCTAGAGATTTGAGATTATTGGTAATCTCAGTGAAGCGGTGAACATCCGAGTGATGTTTTCTTCCGGCTCCATCTTGAACAGTCTCATACTTGTGAAGGTATTGTCTTATCTTTGCTTGTCCGACCCGGCTTGTGCCTTCATAAGTGTTGACCAGTGTGTCCCACACTTCTTTGGCTGTGTCACGAGCGGACACTCTGGTTGTACTCTTCCGAGCCGATGGTGCACATAAGAATGTTCATCGCCCGAAGTTCTTTCGAACTTTTCTGCTCCATCGCCAGTGAACTCAGCCTTTGTCTTGCGCATGAGTCTTGTTTCTTCCATCTTCATGGGAATGTAGTTGCCTACTTGTATGATGTTTCAGACATCCTCATCATGATCCAGCAGGAAACATTCCATGAGCTTTTTCCAAGTGCACGAAGTTAGATCCTTTGAACTTTGGTGGTCTCGCTGGAAGATCTTCCTTCATCAAACTCTCCATTATTCTCGAGCCATTTGATCTTTAAACCTTTGGATGGCTAGATCCTTTCTGAAAGGCTCGACTCGATACCAATCGAAGGTTTGCTCTTGGAGAGACTAAGTCACCCTAGAGGGGGATGAATAGGGTGATGGGGAAATTTAAGCAAGTAATGGAAGAATAAAACTAGAGATGACTCGTGGAGAGTCCGAGTCTAGATTGGACTCGGAAAAGTGCTAACTCGTAAAGTTACGTGGAAACCCTCCCGGGGCGGAAAACCACGGTCGGTGCTAATCCACGCACCAAGTCAAATCCACTATTTTGAATCCATAAAATACAGTAGAAAGACTCAACCGAATTGCTCCCTTAGACAATTCCTTATAAGATTTTCCTAGACTCGAAATTACCTTATCTCGATCTAGTACTTCCTAACCGAGGTAACCTTTACAGTTAGGGACAACCGAGCTGAGTTAACCCTTATAGTTCAGTCAAGGGACCTTACTAAGAAAGTAAGAATGAGTGTTTGTAAACCGATTACAAGACCTTACAACTCGTAAAGATATTAAGTACAGAGTTGGAGTTGTAAGTAGAAGATTGAGTATGAATACAATGACTTTTTCTTAAGTGCGTGTATTGACAGTTGGTTCAAGCAATCTTCAAGTTTTGAGAGTTGGCTTCTATTTATAGATAACCAAGCACATTAGTCGTTGCGACTATCTTCTCGACTGGAAGTCTTTGTGACCGTTGCAATGGATTTTCTAAGTCACTCGTAAAATATCCATCGAGGCGTGAACGTTGGGCAACGGCTCTTGACTCCTTTGGAAGTCCCAATCCACCTGGTGGTGTCCGAAAAGTAGGGTGGAAACCACCATTGAGTTTAGCGTTGTGGTTTTCCGGTTTTGGAAACGGACAACGCCGACACAGATGTCCGGGCCTTGGTCATAGGTGGAAAAAGCCTTGTCTCGCTGGTGATTTGACGTTTTGAAGCCGCTTACTTTTGTAATTCAAAAATATGATAGCCTCGTTTGAATAACCTACAAAAGTAAATCAATTTGGTTCTCAAAGTATAAAATGCTTTGGTCCAAGATGAGACACAGATAATAATTTTAATTAAAATAATTAAGTGCATAATTATCTAAGTCGAAAGAAATGGAATTTTCCGAGTCTAATATCCATTATACTCAAATTCCATCCGAGTCGATCTAAAAGCAAAGTAAGTCGGATAAATAACATCGAGTGGAAAGACTTGATCTAAACTGCTAATGTTCAAACCAAGCATGCTGATTTAGAAAGATGAATTAACACAAGTAATCCAATCAAACTTGGATCATGAAGTCGAATCGAGTTTATGCAAAATAGAACAAGTGTTTGACCATGCAATATATCCGAGTGTTGTCCGAGTGACTTAGAACCGTGTGTGAAATGATAAACAAGAATATGTTTTCGAGTCGAGTCAAAATCAAACGAGAACATATGCGATAGTTTCGTAACACTCGTAAAAGATGTTATATCACTCGTAAAAGTCGTTAAAGTAGATAGAATGACTTTTAATCAAAACCTTATAAGAGATTAAGTCTTATACCCGATCCCTTTATGGAACTCGAATGATATATATGTAAGGTCCGAGTCTTCAAAGTCTTGTGAAGTGGCTTCTATTTATAGATGACCAAACAGAGTGACCCTTGTGTCTTGGTTCGAAGAGAAGTCTTTATCGGCCGTTGCAACGGCTCTTCCGAGTCACTCGAAAAGATCCATTGGGATGTGAACGTTGTGTAATGTCTCTTGGCTCCTAAACGTACTCCAGCCAACCGGTGATGCCCGAAAAGCAAGGTGGAAACCACTGTTGAGCCTAGCATTGGAGTTTTCAAGTTTTGGAAACAGACAACCCCGACACGGTGTCCGAGCCCTGTTCGTAAGTAGATAAAGCTTGTCTGCTGGTGATTGACGACTAGAAGCCGGCTACTTTTGTATTTCAAAAATGAGATAACCTCGTTTGAATAACCTACAAAAGTAAAACACTTTGGTTCTCAAAGTATAAAATACTTTAGTCCAAAATTAGGCACAAATAATAATTTAATTAAGATAATTAAGTGAATAATTATCTTAGGCCTAAAAGAGTGGAATTTTCTAAGTCTAATATTCAATATACTCAAATTCCATCATAGTCAATCCTAAGAATGATCGAGTTAAAAAGGATAAAATCATCGAGTATAGTAACTTGATCTAGACAAATAATTTTCAAACAAACAAACTGACTTAGAAAAAGGAATTAACATTGTAATTCACTTTGCGTTGAAATATGCAATCGTAACTCGAATAAAAGAGTTAGAGAAATTATTTGAACATGCACTAGTTCTAAGTGTTGTCTCGAGTGAGTCAAAAACTTCAATGCAGAAGATGTACAAGAATGTGTTTTCCGAGTCGATCGAAACGAATAAAAACTTATACAAGAGTTTCTATATTACTCAGAATGTCTTGAAATCAAAACTTAGGAGGGATGAGATTTATACATGAGTCTTCATGTAGTACTCGGAATGTCTTAAAGTTAGAATCTGAGTCTTCATCGACCAAAGAGTTCTTTGATCCTTGTATATATTCAATAGAAAAGGAAAATTAGTTAAGCCATAATTGCCAATGCATGAGCCTCCCTTGTACTTACATAATTGATGAATTCTTTTTCACAAAATCAAGTATCCCTTTGTAATCAATTATGATAAAAAAAAAAGATTTATGGCTAAAAAGATTAAAATTTTTTAATACCCTTTATTATCACAAGAATCTCTTTTCCATCCTAGGATAATTGCATTTAGCTTTGTTAATTGACTCCATGGCTCAACAGGTTCATCAAGTAGCCATTCAAAGGCTTCCTTCGACACTTTCTTAATTGACTCCCTGGCTCGCTTGTGTACATTCTTAGTGTAAGCATTACAAGTTGTCCAAAATAGAAGGTGAAATTTTGGCGTTGTTTAGAATAGAAGGTGCAATTCCACAAACATTTCAATTCAAAACAGAATAAAAGGCAATACTTAGAAGGTGTAGTTCAAAATTCAATTCATGGGAGATCTTAAATGAAGTTGATGTCTTACCTGGGAAATCCTTGTTGAAATTCCTATAATAGTACACATTACAAATTCTCCTCTTGCTTTCGGGAGTATCTCAATTATCGCTTTAAGTAAACCCTAAAAAATTTTACATACCTAAATGCCCTTAGAAAAATGCATTTTAGTTGTTAGGTTAAAAAAATAAAGAATGAACCTTGTGCATGTTTGAAATAAAAGTTAACTCGGATGCATCAACTCCATCCAAGCACAACCTCAATACCCTAAAAAATAGGCCCAGTTGTTGAAATCCTCTTGGCGCACAACTCCATAGGCCATTGGAAAGAACCCATTGTTAGCATCCAAACCCATGGCTGTTAACAAAACTCCTTTGTAGGGTCCTTTTAGGAAGCAACCATCCACTCCAATGAAGGGCCTACACCCCTCTTGAAACCAGATCATCATGGTCTCAAATGATATGAACAGATCTCTTGAAGATTGGTGCATTTTCAAGCCCTTTAGTGATACATGAAGATATTGTGCTAGGATTCCTCTTCTTAGCCTCAATATATTCAGCAATCTTGCATAAGAATCCCCATGATTTCCCTTGACCTATTCTTTTTTTCCCTTTGACATGTATCTATGGGAATCTCCAACCCATTTTTGTTCATCATAATGAATTTCACTGGTTCTCCTTTGAAAGCTGAGTCCTCGGATATATTTGCCCTTAAAGTATTCCGTAAATGCAGCTTTGGCCCTCAATTGTTTTTTCGTTTAATTATGCCATTAATTAATTAAAACCATGCAAAATTTACCCTTGGGGCCCACAAAAAGTGGTTTTAGCCGGTTTTTAAGTATTTTTCAATTTTTTTAGGCAGTTCTCAATTTGGGCAAGTTCAGGCAAGTTTTGGGCAGTGTTCGAGGCAAGTTTCGGGCGGGGTTAGTCATTTATTGGGAATTAAAAAGGTAGAAGAAGCATTTAATTAGATGAAAATTCTACCATAGTTAAAAATTCTACCATGGTCAATTGTTATTTATTTTCTCTCAATTGTCATTTACTTTTTCAATTTGCTCTCTCTCTCCAGACCTCCGAACCGGAGGCCTCCCTCTTAGTCTGCTTCCTCTCGGATCCCTCTCCCTCCGGGCATGACCCTCCTTCTCGCTCTCCTTCATCCATGGCAAAAGCATCCATCCCTCTCACTCTCCCTCATCCTCGTTCTCTCTAAAGTGATCCGAAGGTTGGAGGCTACGGAGAAATCGCAACCCCTCCAAGCTCTTTCTCTCATTGTTAATCTCCTTGCTATCGTCGTTGTAATAGCCAAAATCACACCCCTGTTTTTATTTCGGATCTAATTTTATTATGGATTTTAAATTCTGTATTCAAATTAATTTTTGTTGATTTTAAGTAAAGATTGTGGTTTATTGCTCTAGAATTTAGTTCGTTTTTATGTTTGTCCTCTTTTCCTAACTCTATTTGCTTTGGATTCTCGTCCGTTTTTGGGTTTGTTTGTTGCTCGATTTTACTCCATTAATGGAGGTTGGTGGAAGATGGGCGCTCATTGCGAGGACGACCATGGCTTTCTTTTTTTTTTCTACTTTTTGTCCTGGCATTTGACTAGTAGTGGTTGATTTCGAATTTAGTTATTGATTTGGATTTTGTTCCTGGCTTTGTTTTTTGAATCATTCTAATATGGGTTTCTCTCCTTTTTTGGGTTGAGTTCCATTTATGGAGGTTAGTGATGGGTCGAGCTCCATTAATAGTGGTTTGTAGTTGAGCTCTTGACTAAGTAAGGATGTCCTTTTAATCTCACTTTCTCCCTCTTGTGCTATTTAATGATTTTAATCTGCTCTTGATGGAGGTTGCATCCAAGGGGTTCTGAGAGAGAGTGAGAGGGAGAGTTAAATGAAGAGTTAGGATTTTTGGAATCTCAAATTACTGATATAAGATAAGACGAAGAAGAAAGAGGAAATTTTATCTAAATTAAAAAATAATTCCCCACTCTTCATCCAAACTCTCATCCAAATACATATTTCATGTAGGATTGATCCTCAATCTAACATAAAATCCTCACTCTTCATTTAACAATTTTAACCACTTATCTTCGTTCTTCATTCAATTGCATCCGAAAATGTCAAATTCTTGAAATTTGACATCCGAATCGTTCAACAATTTGTTAAGCCTAGGTGGGAGGAGACCGACCGAGAAAAGGAACCAATGGAGGTGTGAAGATGACTACCCCTTCTTCTTCTTTTTCTTCAACGATTGTTGCTTGAAGTTTAGAGTTTTAATGGAGAACAGAGGGAAGGAGAGAGAGGAAGGGAGATGATGAGTGACTTGGGAAAGAGTTATTAGCTTTGATAGGAAATAAAGTGATTGGAGGAATACAAAAGTATTTTTTTATTTTTCTTTTTTTCACCCGCCCAAACCTGCCCAAATTAAAAACCGCCTAAAAAAATTGAAAAATACTTAAAAACCGGCTAAAACCACTTTGTTTGGGCCCCAAGGGTAAATTTTGCATGGTTTTAATCAATTAATGACACGATTGAACGGAAAAACAATTGAGGGGCAAAACCGCATTTCCGAAATACTTTAAGGGCAAATATATCCGAGGACTCTTTGAAAGCTAATAGTCGTTCACTCGGCTACCCATGGGTATAAAGCCATCCTATTATATTGTAGTTTGGTGCATGTATGCTCACCCCGCAAAGACTTAACTTGTCAAGTTATACCATCACCTAATCTGCTAGCATGAACCCTCTAGGAATAGGTTTCTTCTTCACGCAACCCTCCCGCTCTCCCATGCCTTTTTTACAAGGTATATAAACCTTGCATGAGTCCTCTTACATGTAAAAAACAAACGATAATGATAAGGATGAGGATGATAATATGATAATAAATATGACATCAACGTGTCACTACGACAAATTCTTATATGCACCTGAGAGCTTATACTCCCGGTGCCACATCAATTATTAATTTTCAGCACATTATTTATTAATTTTCAACATATCGATTATCAAGATAAAAAAATTCAAAATATCTTTTTGTAACGACCTTTTTCCTGTTAATATCTTAAATGTATCTAATTTTCTCCAATAAGAATTTTGGCCCACGTTAATGATTGTTGCTAAGCGGTTTATCCTCTCTTTTATATTAATTTTTTATCTCATGATAAATTTCATTTTATTTTTTAAATAAAAACATTATCAAATTGCCAATTTTCATTTCCATAAAAAAAAAAAATTGACGGTTTTCACTTATTTTTTATTACCATTTTTTCGCAACCACCTCTAGTTATCATGTAAATGTTTTACCTTAATTGTTTATAAATCAATTTTAAACTAGTTCATTAGGTCATATATATTTGTTCAAAGGTTATGTGATAATTGTTCACTAGTAATTGTTAATCAAGTAAATGTGAAATCATTTGCCCAAATGAACGAATATTAATACTCTAGTGAACAAGTAAACATTTTCTAATGATTCAATCATATTCTCATATTGAACAAATAAATATAGTATAAAGAAAAAATCATCTCGCTCGTAATGAACAAATATATATTTTTTAATGAACAAATAGACCTTTTACAATGAACAAATTATATAATCATAGTGAACACATAAACATATTCACATGAACAAATTGTAGGCTAGTAATGAACAAATCATCTTCCCTTTTACAAAGATTGATTGCTTTGTTGACAACAATTTTTACTCCTTATCATAATCTTCCTCAATTGCACGCACATGCTTCCTTGCTGGTGATCTCAATGAGGTACATCAGCTTTTGAGGAGACATCTTATGGAGTGAATTTCCATCCCAATCTTTAGTTTTTTTGCCTACCCTTTTCGGATGTTTTACGACTTTTTTACCTCACTTGAATCATTCACTTGGTAGTTTTGCTTGATCAATATTTAATGTAAAATGCATCCGTTCCTTGGTTGGTCTTTCTCGTGAAGTTTCTTTCGTTTTTAAAGGATGAATTGCTCTTTGGACGACAATGGTTTCTTTTCATCATAATCTTCTTCAATTGCACACGAGTCCTTGTTGATGATTTCAATTTGAGTAGGCTTGCGTTCGTCTCCGAGGTTCCTTGTCTACTACAACCGAACATTTAGTAATTAAGGCCATGAGCAATTTAACCACGGTATTTATGAACAAAACAGCCCAAAATAATGAACAAAACGTTTTCTTGCAATGAACAATTCAACATAAGACAATGAACAATCAAAATTACAGGGTTGAACACGTTAACCTAGGACAATGGGTAGATATTTCGAACTAAAATATTGATGAACAAAACACTTTATAACAATGAACAAATAGTATCAATGGATGAACAAAAGTGCACAAGATAATGAACAATTAAAATTACATGGTCGAAGTTTTCAATTTAGGAAAATGAACATACATTTTCGTAACCAAAATCTTCATGAATAGAATGATTTAAAATAATGAACAAATGGTATCGCTAGATTGACAATCCAATCATTGCTCGGTGAACAAATTACTAATATATTCATGACATTTTTAACCCACACCCATACTAGCATACATGCGAAATTTCATAGAAATTAACCCGATGGTGATGAAAAACACAAGTACAATGTAAATATAATCGAAACTAACCCATTTTATGCATCTAAATTAACTAAAATTGAAGTTTATTTTACAACGCAAGAGAATGTACCTTTTTTTCCTGATGTAGCAAATTGTTTTCGCTTTGTTTTGTTCCTCTATAACTAATTATGACTGAATTTTAATTGATTTTCGAAAGAGGATAGATGGTTTCATTGAATATTTCTTGAAGATGAACGAAATGCACAACGTCCTTTTCGATCGGCCGGAATTTAACAAGCACAAGTGATGGAAAGATGAAGAGTGTGAAGTTAGAGAGATACGTGGGGAAGTGATTTTGGAAAGATGGAAGGGAATCCTAATGGTGCTCAAATTTAGGTAGTTAATATTAAAAATAACTCTATTAATTAAAAAAATTACACATGATTTATTTTTGTCCATCTCAGCATAGAAGTATACACTTTTGTTTCCAACATTGTCATATATCACTACCCTACATAGGGTTTTTCCTAAAAAAAAGGTTACGTATAAGGTAAAAATAATAAAACAAACCCAATTGGTATCAAACTTTTAAAAGAATTTATATTTAGCATGGATTTATAGACAAACTCAAAGCAGTGGCAGCAACATTGTCTAAAGGTATTTATGGTGGATCTTGGATATCGTGAGTATGAACCTCCCCCAGTGTGTATGTTTTAAGGAAGTTTTTTCAAAAACTTTTTAAACTTCGTGCCCCAGTGAGCCCAATCCCAAAATTTTGATTTTTCAAAATTCTGCCCAAATTTTTTAAAAAAAATATTTTGAAGGGTCTGACAATTTTGATATGTTACTTTTCAGTTCAAGTTATGTAAATAACAAATTTATTATTCCCAAAGTACCTTCATTATAATACTGATCTCAATTAGTTAGTTTTATTTGTAATAAGGTTTTTCAATTGTGTATATGAAATTAAAATTAGAACTTTCACTAGACACTAATTATATGGAAATTGAAATAAAAACTAAAACTTGAAATTAAAATTGAAATTTTGTATATGAAGTCAAAACTTGAAACTGGAACTCAAAACTTTGTATTAAGTACTATTATTTTGAACCCTTTGTTCAAATCTCAAGTCACTCCTTAATTATACTTCATTTCAAAATACATGTCACTTTACAATTTCAATGACGTATTAATAACTAATTTACTAATTTTATCCTTATTAATTACTTTATTTCTCTCATTTTTTCATTGATTTTCTTCATTTCCAATAAAGTCTTAGAACAATTTTACCTTTTAACACAAATTTTATCATAAATTTAGTATTTCCTTAGTTTATTCCCTCATATTATTAAAATAATAAATATTTTGAAACGGATGAATCTATATCCCTTCTATTAATTTGTGTTTTTCTGTGCCGCATGACCTAATCTCAATACTCGTTAGCAGGCAAGAAATTCCCTCAAATCATGTGGCATTTCCTTTCCCGAGCCCCCTCTCTCTAACTCGATCAATTTCAAACCCAGTAGATTTCATTTCCTTTTTTACACTGGCCAGTTCTCACGAGTCTTCCATGCAACCAAAGTCATACTGATTCAAATCTCCTCATTTTCCCTGTCCCAACAGTCTTTCATGATATTCACCGAAACCCAATTGCATTTGCAACTGCAGCGCTCATTGCCTACATTAGAGAAGAGAGACAGAAAAGGGGTTAACCGAAGATTTCAAGCAACAAGCACGAGACAGAGAAAGGAAAATAGATCGAGAGCGAGAAACCCACCTTGTCTGCCGGCAGCCATGGCCGAAACTAGTGGGGAGAGGCCAGAAGGCAGAAGAATGCGAGAGAGGCAGCGAGCAACGAGAAACAGGGGACTTGTTTAGATGCTAGGGCTTGCTGAAGCGAATGTCTGAATTGGGAAATCCCAGTCGGGCCACGGTTTGGCCAGGTTGAACAAGTTCCTCGGGCCAACTGGTTTTGACCAGGAAGCTCAGTTCAATGGCCTGGGCGAGTCTGTGTTTTCCGGCCCATGGTGCTGAACAGTTCCTGGTTCAACCGGCCGTTCCAGTCCAGTTCTCATAGCATGTAACTATTAACAGTTTCATACTACTCTAAACAAAAACTCAACAAATAGCTTCTATCAGCCTCTGCTTCTACATCTCATTCATGGCCTCGATTTACTGTTATACAAAAATAACATATTTAATGACCTCGATTTACAGTAGTACAAAAATAACATATTCAATTGCTATGACTAACATCATGCATGGACTAACAAAATCAGGCTATACTATTCCAATGCTGGCAATACATGTACAGGATCAGGCTTACCCCTACTCGAGCCAACATTAGAATGAAGCTTACAACATTGCATTATGGATAATAATGTTGACTGGAGAATGAGCGCATAAATTTGAATAGAGGATTCCACACACAAGGAGGCATAAAATTCCGCCATTCTGGTAAAAAGCATGGTCAAAACTGAACCAACTTCAGATGTATGCAAGTGAGTTCCGGTCATGAGCAGAATGTGGGCGACCTCTAGTGGGAGTTGGTGGTCTTTGAGTGTTAAGCTCCTGAGACATCCAACAAGGTATTAATCAATAATCATGAGGATGTTTAAAAAAAAAAAATCAATAATCAGGAGGGACAGGGAGATCATCAACAATGTATCATATATGAAACACCAGAAATTATAAGACCTATTAAACAGGTCTCCATGATAGTGCTGAAGGGTCAGGTCGGACTGAAAATGGTTAAGTGGAATATTAAGATGTTGAATATGGGTTGTGTCATTTCATGTTTCTCCGGTAAAATGGTCAAGAAAATGGAATCCACATTCATTAAGACAAGTTTTCAGAAAAATCTTGCGGGTCTCTTGGAAACGGTCTCTCTGTTTGCAGGGGGCTGCTGACATCAGGATCTCACCATACCCTGCGAAAGAGGAGCCCACATTGGGAATACTAGTTGTACTAGGGGAAAGGTCATTTCCCATACAAATCAAAATAGGATTTCCTTAACCCCAATCAGCATTGTAGGTTGTGAAGGTTGTATAATTTGTTTAACTGAAGTTTGCAGGGCAAGTTTTGCAGTAACCAAGACATTAACATTACCTGCATCCAAGTGCCATCAATGGCACGCTCCGGAGAAGTCTCGGGTGATTGCACAGGAGGCGGCAAGGGATGAATCAACTTTGGAACCACCACCAAGCCCCTACCAATGACAAGTATTGCTCCAGCATTGTTTGCAGTTCCTAACATACCAGAAAATCAGAGAGATGGCCGCAAAAAGACAAAGGAGGTGCTCAATGAGACTTATTGACATACTTACCACAATAATTAGTAGCAGAGAAGAGTGTGATCAACTGTCCTTGAGCAAATCGTTCAAAACCATCCATCACGCACTCGTGGGCTCTTATGATGAGCTGTAGTTTATTTCTCTTGCAAAAATCTGTCACCCGATCAGGCTGCAAATAACACCAGTACCAGATGGCAAATTCATCAGCAACAAATAACAAGCAAATCAAAATTCCTTCCACATGGGGTTTACGATTCTGAAAAAAGGTAAACTTTTGGCATATGAAAACAAAGGAGAGGCAAGATAACAAACATCGAACAAATGGAAGCAAACAGACAAATGTGGCAATATATATACACTATAGATCAGCACACAGGATATATATTGAATATGGTATTCATTGTGCTTACATTTGTATCAAAACACAATCAGCCAACATCAGGACACAAGGTGGCAGGGAGTCATGGGGCTCATGGGATGGGTAGGATATACGAAAATCTCTACTTGTTGGGTACATACAGGAAAGTACATGAAAGGAATGGGAACCTTTTTGCTTATCTATGATACATGAATAGGAAAATCCAGGACGGGGTAGGAATATGAGTCAAAGACAATCTGGATCAAAGCCATGACTTTAAATCTCAAGTCAATTCACTTTGGCCAAAGAAAGGGCCAAATTGTCCAAACTCTCAGCTTTGTATTTTATTTAGGGTTAACTCTGGCCTAGGTGCAATTTTCATTATGTTCTGCATTGTGGAGTAAAATTTCTTTCCTCTCTAATTAGGTTGAGTAAATCGACATTCAACTTTGGTACTTGAAATGCTCCTCATCAATAGAGCACTATTATTTTAATTTTAAATACGAACATAAATTTTATACAAAAGTTTCTGGTATGGCATATCATCCCATTCCCACATTTACCAAGTACAACCATCCACTACAAACTGGTAGCTGCATATGATACATACCCCAAATGTGACTAAACCAGGCCCTCTCGCATTTGGTCTGAGACCCTCAATACTATCATTTTCTGTGGGATCAGACCTGCATAAAGAATAACGTGAGGCAAAGCTGCAAGAAGTCATAGAAGGTAAAATAAGAGAACATATATTGAACCCTGCATACCACAAAAGGTCCATTAGAACTATAGATCCAGCATCCATTGTTATTGGCCTCTCAATCTTCTCTATCTGTTCCACAGCATGTATTGATCTTCCAATGCCACCATGCATGCAAACGATTTTCTTCTCTATAAGTGCAGCAAGGGGAAGATAATTGAAGAGCTGATTGAACCGTGTCCATGCCCATATCCCATCATTTTCTCCCTAAATTACATCTTATGTTAGAGCAACACAAAATATTAAAACTTTTACAAGGGAAAAAGAAGAAAAACTCGCATCCAATACCATTCTTTCAATGCATTCAAGACGAAACCCAAAGAGCGCATTGATGTCAGCAGCTTCATGATTTCCGCGTATCAAGTGAACATTATCAGGGTACTCAATCTAGAAAAATAAAAGTGATAGCAAAACTGTTAGGTGAAGACCATCAGATACCAATAATTTTCAAAGCTCGCAAGACGAGGTGCAAACATACCTTTAGAGCAAGGAGTAAAGTTATAGTCTCCAAGCTATGCTGTCCTCGATCAACATAGTCACCCAAAAACAAATAGTCAATGTACCTGGAGTAGGAATAATTTTGTAGGTAATTAGCATGTCAGAAACAGCAAAACGGCTCCGTATGAATTTGATTTATACTAGAAGCAAGCTGTGATCATTTAAAAATAAAAATTGTTATCAATAGGCATCACATATATCAGGAAAACCCAGATGAACAAAATAATTCATCAGACAAATGGTCCCTGTAATGTGACAAGAAAGAAAATCAAAGCCAGAGTGTAACAAAAAGATATTTGAATTCTTTCAGCAGGGCCTGATTGCTGCAAGACAGCTTCACATATCCTTTTATTTTCCCCTTTTGGGTTGAGGTAAGACAACCCAGTTCACCCATATCTCATGGGAATCGCCGTAGTGGGTGAAGGCATCGAAGAGGGGGAAAGGGTTAAAGGGGAGGGGCAAGCAATTCCATGCCTCCAGTAGGATCCAAACCAACCTCCCTCGTACCATTCCTATATAATTTCACATATCTTTTTCTTGAACTGGATAAAAACACGAAAGATTTGTTTCCTCCATCTCGAAGAACTATAATAGCAAAACAAAGTACATCCTATGTCCACGTATCATTGCAGCATGAAGTCTAGACTCTGAGCATTGAAATTCCCTAAAAGATACAAATTTGCAGCTTCCTTGACACAAATCTAAAAGCACCCCCTGGTCATACCCTTCTGCGGGAATATCAGACCAACCATTTTCAGTACCATCCACAATTCCCCATGGTTTCAATAAATCAAAGATAATGCTCAACTTATGATGATGAAATCACAGGAAATGGGCACAACATATAAATCAGAGGTACTACACTATATATACATACACATAATGCATATAGTATAGGACACTGGACAAGATTACGGATTACTTATGAACCATCACTTCTGTTCTAGACACATCACCAAAACATTCCATGTTTACTTGATTGACTTACGTAATATCACCAGCAGTTGAAGGAAATCCATATTCATCAAACAACCGCATTAAATCCCCAAACTGTCCATGGAGATCACCGAACACTTTGATTGGAGCTTTCAACTGAAGAACAGAGGGTTCATTCATAAAGATCTGCTCCGCAGCATGACAAAGCTCACCCACTTCATAAGAATCTAAGAAGAACAACCTATTAGCTGGAGGTTTCCAGTTTCTCGGACGAAGTAAATTAGAGATGACCTGCCAAAGTGGGAGGTGGATAGGGGGGAACAGTTAAAATTCAGTCCCGATGTCCTAACCCAATGCAAGGCAAGAGTGTACAAACGAATGATTCTGCATATCCTACCTTCTTATGCAAACCCTGAGGAGATTTCTGCCGCGTGAACTTTTTGCTAGAATGCGAGGGGTCATTGCTCATAGGCATCATTCTCCTGCTTTCATTTTCAAATTGATCAAGGGATAACTGCCTCACCATCCCGCCTAAGTTCCCTACAGCTTCTTTAGCAACCACAACCTGTGTCAACCTAAAATTTAGTACTAGAAGACCAAAACACATTAAACACATACTACAGTCAAAGGAACATACTGCTCTAGAGTGAAGGCGAACATCAACAGCAATGTCACTCCCATCTGAAAGAGTACTTGGAGTAGGTGTGCTGCCATGGGTCATAGGTCTCTCATCTAGAGGAGATGAAGAAGCTGCTTGGGCAGCTTGCCAGACAGTTCTAACTGCCTCCACTTCAGCAACAGATGCCTCCACAAGCTTGTCCACAGACTTCTTTTGTGTGCTGGAAGAAAGATGGTCAAACAGTTAAAAAAGGATACAAGCGAGCAATAGAGGCCAGCAACATGTTATCAGAGATAGTAGCAGCACATACCCAATGCCGCCTGATGGAGTTTCATGTCTTCCTTCTGACACGGGTACAGGGGGAGGCAAATTCGCACTAGATTGATTCAGTCTAGGACTATTCATGCTTTGGGCTTTCTCGGAAGTCAGCGGAGGAGAACTAATATCAGATGACGACATGGCATTCTCTGCAACCAGGAAGTCATCAAGCAGCATATCTGTGCAGGAGTTTCGTTTTTCAATAATTTGCCAGAGATAATCACTAATAGGAAAGTTCATAAACGCCACATACCAAATTTCAGCAGAATTCAGTTTAAAAGGATCAGCATAAAGGTCAAACTCTGATTTGGAAGACCCATCTGAAAGAAAGCATGGTAACGACAAGGGAGAAAGAGGAGCCCCACTGCCCATATCAGCATACTATATAGAAGACAGAAACTTTTATGTATTACAGCTTTGAGCCTTAAATGAAAATGTCCATTCTTCCTACGAGTTTCTCTGGAATCAGATTGTATCTATCTTGCTATTTCTAGTTTCTAGAAACAATTTTCTATTTGAAACATGCAACAACAGAGTTGTATGAGAAAAGCCACTAGTAAAAATGCTTCTAGAAAGAGAGAGTGTGGGTTAGAGAAAGAAGGAGATTTCGCTAAAATGGCGAGGAAGGCAAAAACCTTGAAGAAATCTAAGACCACAGACCATTCTCCATCTACTAATTCGAGACCTACTCCATGTCCATCGACTGATAACAATATTACTTTGAATCCGAATAATGATAAATATGAATCTGGGAAAGCAAGAGAAGATATTGTTCCAGTGACCCGGCAATGGAATGAGGAATGTAGTGCTCAAAAGTGAAACAGAGACACATCTAAGCTTTGAAAGATTGGTAGATGTGCTGAGGAAGAAAAGACAATCTACCTCATGGGCGATTGGGATGGACAATATGAAGCTGAATGAAGGTAATCGAGGTATCAAATACCATATACCCAATCTGGGTTTTACTATTGATTATATCCAACCGATTGAACATAATGGTATGAAGATGCAATGTATTGAGACACATGGCATCGTATCTGAAGTTGAATGTTAGGAGTCTTCAGTCATATATTTTATTTTGGGGGCAAACCCACCATTGAAAGTAATAGAGGGTTTTCTGAATCGTATTTGGGGAAAGAAGGGGTGACAAAGTTGTGACAAAACCAAATGAAGTGTTTATAGCTCCCTTTCACTCGCCTTGGAAAGGGATGAAATCCTGAGTTGGATTGAAATTTTGGAGTAAAGAGAGACTAAGCAAGATTGGGAGCCTTGTCAGGAAGCCTTTAGCTGCGGATAAAACTACACATGACAAGTCAAGGACTAAATATGCTCGGCTACTTATTAAGATGGATCTTAACCAAGCGTTCCCACACCATGCAACATTCATGGATGAAAAAGGGCGACTCATTATGTAGGATGTGGAATATGAGTGGCAACCTATTAAATGTGATAAGTGTCAATTGTTTGAACATACAACTCAAGAATGAAGAAAAGGCACTAATAAGGTGTGGAGAAGGAAAGATTAAAGGCAAGAGGGAAAGATTAGATTCTGGCTGACGTGAATATTGACCAAGCACCACAGCAAGGTAAGGAGCTACAACTCTGACTGTGCAGGAGAATATTGAGGTAAACACTGATGATCATGTTATTATTGTGATACAACAAGATGTAAACTGCTCACTCACTGAGAAGCCTGTTATTATTGTGATACAACAAGATGTAAAACTATCATAGACCTGTAAGTGGCAGTACTCCTAATGAAGTGGTAATCCAGAATAGTTTTAGCCACGTATATGGGGATCATGGATAGCATTGGATTTTGGAACATAAGAAGGTTAAATGGCCCTAATAAGCAGATAGTTGTTAGAAGGTTTCTGCAAAACAATAAATGCCCCATTTTAGGAGTTGTGAAGAGTAAAACAAAAATATGAGTTGAGGAAGGTATCAAGAATAACATTGATCTTGGGTGGTCCATGGTACCCAATGCAACAAACACAACTAGGGGAAGAATTTGGTTCCTCTGGTACCGAATTCAGGTGGAGATACTGAATATCCATGACCAATACATCCACATGAAAACTGGAAGTTGGGACAATACCACATTGTTCATTACAGTCATATATGACTCAAATGAGAATAGGAAAGGAAGGACTTATGGGATGAGATTGTAAACATCAGCACTAGTAAGCAGACTAGACTGCTAGAAAGCTTGGATTCTGGGGGAGATTTCAATAGCCTACTAAGACCAGGTAAAAGAACTGGAGGTGATTTAGTGCAAGTCGGAGACATTGTTGATTTCAATTGCTGTCTAGCCATGAGTTTTCTGCAGGAAGCTTGGAGCAATAAGCAAGGACCAAGTAGCGTCTTTTCAAAATTGGACGGAATTCTCATCAATGGTGAATGTCTATCTTGTTACCCCGACATAGAATACACAATTTTGCCTGAAGACATCTCTCGATCACACTCTTTTACTCCTTCAAATAAGGAAGGGATCACCAGTTCAGAGTAATTACTTCAAGTTCTACAACATGTGGACTCAAAGTGAAGAGTTTTCAAAATTGGTAAGATGTAAGCTCTATTTGGACTTAGGAAAATAGCTTGGAAAGAAAAACAAATTGAACAATTACTTTTTTTCCTTTGTTTGGATTAAAGAAAAAGAGATGAAAAAAAACTTAGAAGGAAAATATGGAAAAAGGTTAGGGAAAGTTACTGTAAAATATTTTCTCCACAATAACATAAGGAAAATGGCTGGAAAATGAACTTAGGGCCTCCCCGAGCCCCCTCTCGCTCTTCGCTCCGTAGTCTCGAGCTCTCCTCTTCTCCACCGGCGTACTTCTCCGCCGCAGTGCTTCTTTGCCGGCGTTAAGGAGACCACCCCAGAGCCCCTTTCCTCTCACTTTCGCTCGCCTCAACCGAGCTCTCGCTTCTCCTCGGGCTCTCATCTCCTCGCTCTCCTCGTGTTCTTCTCTCACATCGTTCTCTTTGCCGACGATCTCTCTCCTTCGGCATCCTCTTTCATCCGGTAAATCTATCGCTCTCTCTCTCTCTCTCTCCCTCCCCTCTAGTAACCTCGTCCCCTTCTCATATGTCGAAAACTAGGGTTTTAAAGTTCAATTTGGATTCAACCGTTTTTGGGTTCATTTTGACAAATTATGTGAATTTGTGGGCACTTGATGTTGTGTGTTTGTGATTGAGTGAATTTATCCATCCGGGTTGGTTTCAATTGAATTTTGCCCGAGTTTGTTTAGACGAAATTGACAATCTGGGTTTATGTTGTTATGCTTCTCCGGACGGAATACCGAATGCCATTAGCTGGAGTTCCTGTTTCCACTTGGAGCGATCATAACTAGGTACTTGAAAATGTTTGATTCTCGCAGAACGTTATCCGCATACGCTATTGGTGTTGCTGGCTGGGCAACTGGTCATTTGTTAGCGTATTGACTTTGATCATTTCTTGTTCATTAGATTCAAAATTGTACTCATACATGGATGTTCATTTTATTCGCGTTATTTTCATCATTTCTTGTTCCTTTTACTCTTTAGATTCAAAATTGTATTCCTTCTTTAAATTAAAAATTGTATTCTTTTTAGTTAAATTTTTCATTGTTTAATCAAAGAGGAATAGAGTATTAGCCATCTAAGGCCCGTTCTTTGCCCCGTAAGAAAATTCTCCAAACTAATATCACCACATATTAGTTTAAATGGTTCGCCACTCATTCCTCTTAACAAAGATGTACTAATATGAAAAAGTTTTTACTTTTTTATAGATCAACAATAACTCAATTTTAATAATCCGAAATCGTGAATCAAGTCTCGTTCAAGGGGTCGGAGCGTCATTAATTTGTATGATTGTGAAACTTCCTTCACCATAATAATGTAGCTTTTCATAGTTGTCAAAGGGTGAAGACTTGTTTGACATTTCGCTTTACCAAAGATTTGTTTTGTAACTCTCATCTAAAATGAACCAATATATTGGCAAAAATTTTATCAATTAAATTAAGTGACATCACTTATATCTTCCATATGTAATTTCTTTTTTAGGGGGACGATAAGTGAATGTTCTATTCTTCGTTTCTCCCTAATAGGTAAGGTAGTGAATGCAGGTTCAACAATCCCCGAACTTTGTTGAGCATAAAGCGTCCTACATCATGTACTTTGTCAATGTTCAGCGCTGATGGAAGTGTTCCTAGTACCTCCTTTTTTGTGTGAAGGAAAATAGGAGAAAATATGTGAAGACTCGGGCTTTAGACTTTATACTTACACTTTTCTCGAGTTCCATCGAGGAATCGGGTATAAGACTTCATCTCTTATAAGGTTTTGATTTCAAGTCATTCCATGTGCCTTAGAAACTTTTCCGAGTGATATAACATTTTCTCCGAGTGTTATAGAAACTATTATATATGTTTATGCCCGACTCGACCGACTCAAAAGCATATTTCTACATGCCACTTCACACTCGCTTCGAGTCACTCAACGCTTAGATATATCGCATGTTCAAACACTTTATTTCACGCACATAAACTCGGATCTAACTTCATGTTCCGAGAATTACATTGTTAATTTACTATTCCAAGTCAAGCATATTTAGTTTGAACTTTGTTTAGTCTAGATCAAGTTTGTTTACTCCGATCTTCTACTTTGACTTGATTATCTTCTAGATCGACTAAGATGGAATTTTGAGTATCATGGATATTAGACTCAAAAATTTCATTCCTTTTCCGACTCGGATAATTCGTCACTTGATTATCTTAATTATGTTATTATCCGTGTCTAATCTTGGACCAAAGTATTTTATACTTTGAGAACCAAATTGATTTACTTTTGTAGGTTATTCAAACGAGACTATCCTAATTTTGAATTACAAAAGTAACCGGCTTCAAAACGTCAAATCACCAGCAGACAAGGCTTTTTCCACCTCCGACCTAGCCCCGCACAACCGTGTCGTGGTTGTCCGTTTCCAAACCGGAAATCTACAACACTAAGCTCAACGGTGGTTTCCACCTTATTTTTCAAGACATCACCAAGTGGTTTTGGGACTTCCAAAGGAGTCAAGAGCCGTTGCCCAACGTTCATATCTCAACGGGTATTTTCTAAGTGACTCGGAAAATCCATTACAACGGTCACAAGGGACTTCTAGTCGGAAGATGGACACAATGGCAAAGCCGCTTGGTCATCTATAAATAGAAGCCAACTTCCAAGACTTGAAGATTACTTGAACCAACTGTTAATACACATACTTGAGCAAAAGTCATTGTATTCATTCTTAATCTTCTACTTACAACTCCAATCTCGTATTTATTATTTCTCCGATTTGTAAGATCTTGTACTCGCTTACAAATACTCTCTTTCTTACTCTCTAAGTAAGGTCCCTTGACCGAGCCGTAAGGGTTAACTCAGCTCAATTGTCCCTTGTCCCTAACTCGTAAGGGTTATCTCGGTTAGGAAGTACTAGATCGGATAAGGGAATTTCTGAATCTAGGAAAAACTTGTAAGGAGTTGTTTAAGGGAGCAACTCGGGTCAAGTCACTCTACCGTATTTTGTGGACTCAAAATAGTGGATTTGACTTCGTGCTTGGATTAGCACGGTCCGTGATTTTCTCGCCCAGGAGGGTTTCCACGTACTTTCCGAGTTATTACTTTTCCGAGTGTATTCTAGACTCAAACAGCTTTGCAATCTCGCATAATCTGTTTCTTCACTCTTCACCGAATTCCGAGTTAGTACTTTTCCGAGCTCATCCTTGACTCTCACTCACCTCAAATTCATATCTATTTTAAATTTCAAGCAAATTTCATCATCACCCTATTCACCCCCTCTAGGGTGACTTAGCCTCTCCCGGAGCAAACCTTCAATATGTATATAATCGAAGGGTTATATGACTTGGGTTGGGTGGGCATAACTTCAAAATCAAAACCAGGGTGAAAGAAAACTATGATTTTATACTTGTCTTTGCTGTTGTGCTATGTTTTTCTTTTCCAATGATGGGACTCGTTGAGTTAGCAAGACTGTTTATATGTTGAATTAGCAGTAGGATGTGACACTTGATTCCACTATTATAGTTTTGGTGATGATTCATGTATTTTTGTAGTTTAATCATCAATGGCATCAAACAAAATGAGGAACACTTCACTCCCTCAAGCGAATCGCCCCAAGTTGCCCTCCAGCTCCTCCCTCGAGCGAGATAAGAAGAAATTCAAAGCATCCAACTCTAGAATCGTCTCATATTGGGGATGACACTCGAAGATCAAGATGTAATTTTAAAGATCCGAATGTCCTCCTCGGGATTGCAAACAACTTGAGGTTCTTTCCTTATTTTAAGGATTGTGTTGGTGCCATTGATGGGTCACATTTTCATGTAAAAGCACCTAGTGACATGGTTTAAAGATATCAAGGACGGAAGCAATACCCTACCATCAATGTTCTTGCAAGCTTATGATTTTGATTTAAAGTTTACTTATGTGTTATCTCGGTTGGGAGGGTCAACTTCTAATTCTAGAGTTTTTAACAGAGTGTACTAGAGAATAGGATTGACAGGCTTGAAGTGCCTAGTGTGCCTAGTGGAAAGTATTATTTGGTTGATTCAGGATACCAATTGAGAAGTGATTTCTTAACTCCCTATCAAAAAAACATGTTATCATTTGAAAGAATATGGTGTTCTTGCTCCCCAAAATGCTAGAGAGATATTCAATCATAGGCATTCTTCTCTTCGAAATGCAATAGAAAGAGCTTTTGGTGTTCTAAAGAAGAGATTTGCAATGTTAGGAAGTGGGAATGAGTCCGTCTACTCCGTACGAACACAAGCCGATATTCGGGATGCATATTGCACAACTATTTGATGGATGTTGATCCGGATATGGAACTCATAGAAGAAGTTGATCGTGAATTAATTAACGAGCCATATGATGTTTGCCTTCCAAATTCAACAAGTGAAAATAGAAAAATAGAAGAATTCAGCAATAAGTTGGCTAATGAGATGTGGAGAGATTATAATAGTGGTCGTAATACTAGGTATGTCAATATTTTTATTTTTTGTTTCTATTTAACCAACTATATTTTGTACTTTTAATTTATGTTTGAGTTTGTTGTTTTAGTTTATATTTCAGCTTTTATTTCTATTTCTATCTCGCAATTGTTTTAATTTAAATTGACTAGTCTTTGGTTTACTTGTTCAGTTTCTAATGAGAAGTATATTTATGTTTGCTTTGGTTATAGGATGAATGTGAGCTCCAGGAGGACGGGAGCATTGCAACCAAGAAGAAGAACTTGACATGGACCGGTGAGATGGATGCGGTGTTGGTAGTGTTAGTAGATGCATTGTTGGATCAAATGGAGAAGGGTCAAAAATTGATAGTACATTCACTAGCTTTGCATTTACTAGTGTTGTTGGGTTGGTTGGCTCCAAATTTCAAAAGTTGGGTTTTTCTGTTTCAAATGTAAAACATAGATTAAAAACTTTGAAAAAAGGCATACCGATGCTCATAAAGTTCGTCACAAAGTGGGTTTGGTTACAATGAATCGACTCATATGACAGAGGCAAAGACCTGGATGTGTGGCAAACCTAGTTGTGGTAAAATTATATCTTTAAACTTGTGTTATTCGTATTGGTATGCTATTAAATTATTTTTCTTATTTCATTGCATTTGTAGGCAAATCCAAGAGCAAATAGCTTTCGCTACAAGCGTGTGACAAACTTCCATAAGTGGGACAAAAGAAACAAAGAAAGCTCAAGTGATAATGTTGTGATGCAAGCTAATGAAGAATCTTCTTGTGGACTTACACCAAAAGACCAACCAGAGGCCAAGAAAACAAAGAATAACACAATTGAACTTGTGTGTGAGGAGTTGAGATCGCTTAGATCAGGTATGGAGGTATGGAGGTATGGATGCCGAGGCTCTTAAAAAGGCAACTTAAGAAACTACACTCGAAGAACAATTTTACAATGAAATTACAAAGGTAATGTCTTGTCCATTCATACAACCATAAATATTCTATATCTATGTGCTTGGTTCTTACTTTGTGGACGAATTACGATTGATCCTAGTGATTGGTTCCTGATTTGTGGTAGACAGTAGAAGAGAGTTGCAGTAATGAGTTGGTAAAATTAGATCATAAGATAAGTGTCTTTGCTTGTGTTTTCACTTTCGTGGTTAAACATTAGGGTTTGTGACAAGATCCTATATATATTTTGTTTCTAATTGGGTTAATAGGTTGATAGTCCGAGCGATATCACAAATGAAGATCTATCAAGCTCTTTCGCGGATCCTAATTCGAGCTTTCCTTGCCTGCCCAAGTACTCGTCATTGTGGTTGAAAGTAACATTTGACAATGATGTTATCTATTTGTTAGCATCTTATCTCTTATGGATTGTAAATTTTGTACTTGATTTTTCAAATGATTGGAGAAATGATGGATAGTGTGGTGTTACTTTTGAGATTGTTGGAGATTTAATTCTAGTATTTGTTTTTGATGACAATGTTAAAAACGTTTTTAATGAGCTCCTTGTGAAATTTGGTTTTTGATGACAATGTTAAAAACAGTTATGAGCTCCTTGTCAAATTTAATTTTTGATTTTTTCAACGTGATGGTAATTTCTTATTGATTATTATACGTTAACTTACATCACCGATATGTGAGCTTACATACAATAGTTTAATGAAGTTAGAAACTCACTAGTTAGGTTTTTTTTTTTTTTTTTCCAATCAATTTTTCTACTTCCAAACAATGGAAAAAAGTTAGTTTGAAAATCAAATTTTTTTCCTTTTGTTTTTCTCTAATCCAAACAAGGAAAAAAAAGTTTCTCTCAACTTTTTTTCCTTCTCATTTTTTTCCTTTGAATTTTCTTTCCAACCTACTTTCCTAAGTCCAAATAGAGTCGTAGTTGGCAGCAACAAGACCGGGACTCCCATGTTTCAACTAGTTACGAAAGTAAAGGCCCTGAAACAGCCCAATAAAAGCAAATTTAGCACTATTCGGGCCAACAAACATTCGGCTACATCAGAGGGAAAAAGAGGCTGCCATAGCTTATAAAGAAATGGCTAAAGCAGAAATGGAGTTTCTTTGGATTCAGAAGGGAGATCAAAACACCACCTTTTTCTATGGAGCAATCACACAGAGGAACGATAATATGGCCATCAAAGCTACGCAGAATGCATAAGGGGAATGCAATTTGATTAACAGGAGATGGGCAGAATTATAAGTGATCATTTTCAGTCTTTCCTGTGTACAGAAATGAGAGGAAGCAAACCATCATTTGAAGTTATTCTACTAGGGCAAACACTCACTAACAAGGACAAAGAAGATATGCTCCAACCTTTTACAAATACAGAAATCAAAGAGGCTATGTTCAGTACTGGAAGTGAAAAAAGTCCAGTCAAGATAGATTTGGCAGCCATTTTTTCAAGTCTACTTGGGCAATAACTGTCAGATATCCGTCAATCAAGCTGTAAGAGACTTCTTTGCAAATGGAAAAAACTTAAACAGGTGAATGCAACGATATTAGCCATGACACCTAAGGTAAGCAATCCTACACAGCCTGTGGAGTTCAGACCTATAGCTGGCTCCAATACTATTTATAAATGCATCGCCAACCTGATTTGTGAAAGAATCAAACCTGTCCTGAATCACTTGGTTGATGAATCACAAGGAGCCTTTGTGGAAGGGAGATCCATTTTGCAAAACATAATGATATGTGAAGATTTGGTGAGATGTATCATGGGAAAGGTATCTCTCCAAGGTGCATTACAAAAATTGACTTAAAAAGGCTTATGATACAATTAGATGGGAGTTTACTGAGGCTTTGCTATTGGGTTAAGGTTTTCCCCCAAGTATAGTGCAGAGACTTATGACATGTATTAACATGTATTAACACTGCTAGCTTCTCTGTCAAATTGAATAGGCATTTGGCTATTTTCAAAGCAAAAAGGGCCTCACAGGGTGATCCAATGTCCCCTCTCATATTTGTTTTAGTTACAGACTACTTGAGCAGAGCCTTGAAGATCTGAAATTGTGCATACTCTGTTTTGCAGATGATCTATTACTCTTTTGGAAAGCAGAAACAAAGAGTGTCAGTTACTTAATGATAGCCTTTAAGCATTTCTCTGAGTGCTCATGGCTTGAAGCAAACAATGACAAATCCCAGCTAGTAAGTGTTGGAATTAGAACTGAGGTAGAGGAAGAAGAATTGCAAATGCTTACTGGATTCAGAAAAGGTTTGTTGCCCTAAATAGACTGGATCGTAATTACAGCCACAATTAAGGCTTGGCCTGCAAAGAAACTAACTTATGCAGGTAAGATTCAGTTAATCAATTATGTACTCATCAGTTATGAACTCATGAGCCTGTTTACATACTGGTGTCAGATTTTTGTACTGCCATCAAGTGTTATTCATGAGATAAAAAAGAAATGTAGGACATTTCTATGGGGTGCCGATATGGAAAGGAAAACAGCCTTGGTAGCCTGGGATATTGTGTGTCTGCCAAAAGAGAAAGTGGTATGGGTGTTCAACAACGCATGCAGAGGAATGTGGCCTCATTAACAACACATAGATGGAACATGGTATCAAAAAAGATAGTCTAGGTGAAATGGATCAACAGCTATTATATGAGAAGGTGCAACATATGGCAGTGTAAAAATTCAACCCAAAGATAGCTGGTACTGGACAAAGCTGCTAAAAGTCAGAGACAGAATGTTACAAGGTTCAACATAAAAACTGGGGATTGGACCTGCACAATTGATGGAGTTTATACCACTACCTCAGGCTAAAAATAAAGGCCCTACTGTCAGCTGGTACAAAATCATTTGGCATAAGACGAGAATCCCTAAATGTGCTTTCATAGTTGGCTTGTACTACATCAAAGGCTCATCACAAGAGATAGGTATACACGGTGATCTGGATTGTGTTTTATGCCACAATGATGTTGAGTCCCATAAACACCTTTTCTTAATGTCAGTATACACAATGGGTTCTAAAACAAACAATAAACTAGGTAGTGCAGCAGGACACTGAGAGGTAATATGGAGGGGATTGGCATGCTAATCTGCTGCATTATGGGAGTTCAAAGAGGATAAAAGAGTTCAGATCATTGGCAATGACTTCTGCAGGCAGGAAAGAAACACAAGAATATTTCAAGACAGCAGCCGAGATGCATTCACCTTAGTGCATGAACCATCAAAGGATCACCTTGAAATATCGTAAATGTTTTGCCATGAGCGAATAATATAAAACATCACTAACCTTTACCCCAAAAAATGCTTCTAGAATCCAAAAGGACTCCTTCATCATAGTTTTCAACGCTATGCTGAAGTATATTGACCCTGTGTCATTTCTCATTTTGTTCTTTCAATATCCTTCATCCTCATTCATTTTTGGTTGGTGGTGAGGGAAGAAAAGGAGGTCAAAATACCAGCAGCTTGACCTAAGTGAAAAAAGTTTGCCCAAAAAAAGAAAGAAAACTACTATGGCTAGTGTCAGAGAATATAAAGGTAGCTCTCAAATGGTAAAGCAACCCTACCCAGATCTGAAGGTGGGGAAGTAATATTATATAGCACTACTTTTACATATCCAGCAAGTTGTTTGGTGTGGGAATTAACCCATAATCCCCTGATGGAGATGAAGATAATAGGAACAAAGCCTAAAATAAGGAGATTCGGGAATAATCTCGGATATGGAAAATTAGTGTATTTTAATGATATTTTTATGTTAATTTCGTATAACTCATGATCGATGTTTTAGCACAAAGTTTAAAAATAATAATTAGGAAACTTATGTTGTTTAGAAGTGTTGCTTAGGGAAGGATTTTGCTTTTGTTAGGAAATAATAATTAGGAAATTTATGTGATTTAGATGTGTTGCTTGGGGAAGGAGTTTTACTTTTGTTACTTGGGGAAGGAGTTTTGTTTTTGTTACATGGGGAGGGAGTTTCAATATTTTGTCTTACTTTAGTCCCCAACTCTTTTGCTATAAATTAGGAATGTTAGAGTCTTGTAGAGGAGATCAAAATATGCAATGAATACAAATCAAGCACCGAGATGCTAGTTTCCCTCTCTCTTCTCCTCTAAATCTTTCTCTTTTCCTCTCTAATTCTTCTCTCCCCTCTAAATTCCCTCTTCTTCTACCTTTTCCCCTTCCCGTTCTCTATCATCCCCCTAGACCGTCTTAACTACTAGCTTGAATCTAACATCAGATTAAAAGGGGGCTTCCTCACCCTGCCCAACCGAAAAAATAGAAAATAATGGGACAGAAAGAAAGAGCAACTATGTGATATGTTCATGAGTGAACTCAGCATTCAATTTTCTATGTAGTTCAGTTAAAAGACTCCAAGGACAATCGGTATGAATCATGCCGAAGGTATGCAGTGTCTGGGAGATCCAGACCTTATCCAGCATTACCCCCAGTCCCCTGCCCTTGGGCATTTCCAACATATTCACAAAAAAAAAAATTACAATAGTCTTCAAAAAATTAGGAAAACATATGAATACGTGAGGAAATTAACAAACAAAAAACACGGAGACCTAGACATACAGAAGCAGCATAAGAAAGCATTAAAGACATGGAATAGTATAAGAAGCCAAAGTACATTAGAGCCAGATGTTTTAGCTGCACATATGGTACATGTTAAAGAAGTAGACTAAGTGAATAGTTGTTATGCGAAAAATTCAAAGTATTACATGGAGCACTATACAGAGCATGCATGTAAATCAAGTATTAAGAACACACACATGCTAAAAGCAATGACAAAAGACCAAAGGAAAAAAAAAAACAAGGTTAAAAGTAATCCATGACCTTAATCCTAAACCTCCAAACACCACTACCAAGGGCCACAAGCATAAAGTCCACAAAACACAATCCATCTATGATCAAGTACTACATGCAATCAGCATAAACACCAAAGTGGACCAGCTTCAAGGAGTAGTTCAATTTAATAAATAAATAATATCCACAAAGCAATTTCTGGTTCACCTAGAAATTCAAGCAAATCCAAGGTTGCCAAAGGAAGGATTATTATTTCATGGTCTTTACGTGTTAAGTATTAATTTTTTCAAATAAAAACACTCATCTACTCACCTCCTCTAAGCCCTCCATAAATGTATATGCGAACACCAACAGATGCAGCTGCATGTCGACAACGACGCATTAACTCCAAAGAAGGATCATGCTCTGACTGCCCCTTGTTAGCCTTTGAAGACACCAGCCCATTTCTGTCCAACCATACTCCAGCAGCAGTGTCCAAAACTAGGTTGCATCAAATAAAACAGAAAATACTAAGTTATTATTTACAGAAATTTCCATATATATTTACCATTAACTACAAAAAATCCCAATGATTACCTGCAATAGCTGCTTCACCTTCAACAGCACGTCCTCCCCGAAGAACACCACCAGTCACATGCAATCTAGTGCCTACAAAAACCTAAAAAGCAGCAGCTTTAGTTACTAGCAGATCTTCAAAAACTCAATGGAGCAATTCGCAAGCAATACATGCACCAGACAATGAATGGCTGATTAAAAGCTTTCCAAAACCATCATAATGGAACACTTACCGCAGCATGTTGGTACCTTGGCGAAGGTGAGACACCAGGAGCAAGAGTCCACTCCCACAGACCATTTCTATGCATTAGCAACCCATAAGCATCAGCCAAGGGCTGTGAATGCACAACCATAATCAGTCAAACATAGAATGCCCATCTCATATTAATAAAACAAAGCACAGAAGCAATAACAAGAATTAAAAAAACAATTTGATACTGGATCTAGGGAACGTAATATTGTAGCCCATTACCTATGCCATTACAATCCTTAAGTTTCTCAAAAGGAACGGGAAAAAAATCCTTAGAACCGGATGCTGCAAGGCACGAAATCAAACTACAGCTTCGGGATTTCAAGAAGAGAGAAGGCCAAAAGTTCATAGATACCATGCATCATCAACAAGATAAAATGCGTACTTGGATGTCATCACTCGGCAACTTGGGCCTTTAGGGACATCATCCTACACAATGTTTTGTGTAGCCTCATATGGCCCCCATCTTCCCACAATTCCACTTGAGAAAAAGAGGGCACTATATTCGTATAAACATAGATGTAAAAGACTCAACCGTACATCCTTGTGACGATTCTATTCTTTTCTATCTTAAGTTTCAACAGATTCATTAACCATTTATCAAATCACATTTACCCTTCATCAATTCTGCACAATCGTCCTCTGCACTACATAAAATAGGTCCATCAGAGCTTCTTTCTCTTGACCAATAAGTTTTCTGTGCGCAAAATGCTTTGTGGAGTTGTGAAGATAGAGGTAATTCCAACACATTCATAAAAAATAGAATAGAAGTTCCACCTTTCTCTGGTTCTATTTGCATTATGTCAGCAAAGGGAGCATACATAACTATCAGGAGGGGGAAGAAATATAAAATTATACATGCTTAAACTTCTAAAAGCAGAGTTTTAAGGAAAACAACAATATGCGAATACAACATAATCAACTATGCAATTACCCAACTAAACAGGGCAACATACCGTGCCTGTTGAGTCTCTTCCACCACAGAGCAAAAACATTCCATCTGAACGGGCACTTGCTGTTGCATACCTGCAAATTCGACAGATTATTGCATAACATAGGTTGTTCTTACAAAGATAATAATTAGTAAACAAGTGCAAATGATTAGCTGCAAGATCAACTCAAAAATCAAGCAGAGACAAATCACTCAAATTTAAGAACTAGCAAATGAATCTACAAGGGAATACGGCTGAAAGAATAAGCACAGCTGGAAAACTTAAACAGTATCCAAACAGCAAATCCTTACCAAAATAGGAGTAGGATCAAATCCAAGATATTGAATTAAAAAAACGAACTGGGAAACAGATCAGCAATCACGAGACCTTATGTTAGAGCATCAGCATTTTTTTTTTTGTCCTTTTTTAAAAATTTTTGAGAGGTGATCATAAATAAAAGTTATCTATAACAATTACCAGAAGAATGGAAGATAAGCATTCACCCCACAAAAAGATATCTACATTACTCGGACAGACTACCAACAAGATCAAATGAAAATAACAAAGACAAAAAGAAGGCTGTCTAGGTCCACAAAATACAAAGTTTTGATATGAAAAGTTTTGTTTGAGACAATCAAGAGGAGATTTATGTCTTTGCACACATAAATTCCAAAAATTGCACGAGGAATCACCTCAATGACTTCATGTTTAACTTTTCTTCATAATAGCCCTTCCAGCAAGGATTTGTCACGATTGTGGGGACGGGAGCATAATTGCACTAATATCGCAATAGCATAAGAGATAGCGATCCTCGCGGAGGGAATTCTTCATCAAGATTCACTAAACAATGTTTCATACTTATAGGTGGATCAAACAACCCATAATCCTATATTAACATAAATACAAAAGGGCTTTCTGCGAGCAGAAGTGAATCATTAATATATGCCATATAACTCATAGAAGAAATTAACAAGTTGAAGATATGATCATAAGAATGATGTTTTCCATTTTGGAAAGATTGACGTGACTGATATTCAGGTCATTCTTAGTTCCAAAACAGTAACCGCGGCCTTTCCACGGTGAAATGTGACGTACAACCAACATACAGCAAAATGCAGTATGCAAAACCTTTCCAACACGACTATTTTGACGAGGAATGACTTCATTTTGGATCCATGCTTCCAAGCCATGGCTTTTACGAAGTTGAACAAATTTAATTTTAAACACAACAGAAAGAAATTCCAAACAATCAGCATTCAACCTAGAGTATAGGAATGAGGTTCCATCCATGGTCAGGGGAAAAATTATTATAAAAAAAAACCTCCGCAAAAATCTCAACAAGCTTGCTAAAAAACTTGGGAGCCAATTATTGTCATAGTAGACCAGATGCAAGAAGTCATATATATCATAATAAGCATAAATAAGCTCATCTCCGTCCCTAAAAGTACATAAATAGAAGGGTAAAGGTCTCTCAAAGGAACAACATCACACCATCAATCATGCTAGCAATAGATTGATGAGCCATGTCCAACCTCAAATGAAATATAAGCATGAAACATTCCACTTCTAAACGCACATTCCGGTCTACTAGTAAACCGGGGTTGAGAAACCAAGGAATCTCAAGCCTGTATTGATTTTGACCGCTTTCATCTATAGCTAATTTTTCTCATTCATGAAACTCTGTCCCTTTTCATCTAAACCACCTAAATCAGCCTTTGGCAGGGCTTATATAATAATATTTGTTTAATAACCGGTGATATTTGAAGTCATTCCTTGTGGCATTCAGTTTGCAAGCTACTGCACAACGTGGGAAAGAGGGAATAGAAAGTAGCTGGGACATTAGAATACTTATGAGAATCAATCTCAAGTGACCCCCCAAGTCGAACACTTAGCTTTCCCACTAGAAAGCCTTCTCTCTAAACTCTTAATAATGGGCTCCAGATGGATGTCTCCCTCAATTTAGCACCCAAGGCAAGAACTAAGTAGGACAGAAGGGATCCTACTAACAAACCTAGTATATGCAAGCAACCACATGAACATTGTGTACCTTTCCTATAGGCAGTGTACAACTCCTTGGAAAGTTAATTGCGACGCTAATACAACCTTAAACTACAACAATGCATTGCCAGCTAACAAGTTGCTCTCAGCCATTGTCCCAAAAACAATGGTGTCACCCGCAAAACGAGATGACAAGTGTGGAGTTTGATCTTTTCCAAAACATTAAAGTATTGCAGTCAAGGTCTCTAAGACTAACAGAAAAGGAAGATGAAAAAGGATATGACCTCTTGAGGCTGAGAAGAATATGTTGGAGAAAATCAACGGAGACCATAACACAGAAGATGCAATAATTAATCCAAATTGTCAATTTTTCCTAGAAACCCATTCTACTCATGATGCAA
Organism: Talinum fruticosum; assembly: GCA_021018815.1. NCBI lineage: Eukaryota > Viridiplantae > Streptophyta > Magnoliopsida > Caryophyllales > Talinaceae > Talinum > Talinum fruticosum. Next base: position 771,959 of record JAITYX010000003.1, on the reverse strand, counting down.
ATAAGAACTCCCAATACATGATCAAAAATTTTCTCGGACATTTAAGCTACAAGCAACCCCTGTGAACATATCTAACTCTGGATTCTGGAATCAACCTAACTCATCAGCAACAAGAATAGCATCCAGAATCCGATGTCCACATTGTGATTCTCCAGATATCAACTTACCAATAACAGCAATCTTGTCCACAAACACCTCTAACAGAAACTTCAACTTGTAAACATATCCACTGCAGTGGTCAATCGACACCCCTAGGTAACTCCTAATAATTTGATGCTCAATTTCTCAGGAATAAGGTCAGCGAAATTTCGATTAAGAGTGACCAAGAAATTCCCAATAAATAACAATTCCGAATTCCATCACATCTGCCTCAATATATCTCAATAATCCTCCAAGGCTACCAAAGTCATGCCATTCAGCTCGACTATTTTGTCTTCTCATCAATCATCCAAAACTCTGGTAGCATCATTTAGATCGCTAAGTAAGAATGACATATTACAATCATTTTAGAAACAAACCTTTTGTCTCCATAAAAATCTCCTCCAACAATACAACTATGGCTGAATCTCTGTATGTAACTTCTGTTCCCATCAGATCTCCTCCCAGATCATGCTCGTCCACTGCTCTTTTTTTTTTTTTGTAAGTAAACAAAATATCTATTAATGAAACTCCAAGAGGGTGACACCAATGTACAAAACCAGCTAGTACCACCATTGACCAGGGGTGGCTCCAACTAGACAATAGAAGCAAGAAATAAAGCTTGAATTCGTCAAAAGCCAAAGCTTTGCCCTCAAAAATTTGTCAATTTCTTCCGTCCATGCACACCTCCAAATAGTCAAAAGAACCAACTTCTAAATTCCTAGGACCCAACTCTTCTTCAATTATCTTCTTCATGCAACAAGCACATCTTTGACATTTGAAGGTTGAACCAAGCTAACCCTCGTCAAAGAAAGAGACAAATGCCGAACCGAAGAGACCTAATGGCAATGACAAAGAGGTGATCAACGTAGGCCCTTGTTCTTTTTAACTTTAGCTTCCAGTTCCTTACTATTCCTCAAAGCTAAAAAGAATAGGGCCTTATTCTTCCTTTTTCTTGCAAATTGAAAGCCTACTTTCTAAATTTAAATTTCTTCTTTTCAGCATGTCTTCCATGGAACCTCGCCTTTAGTAGCTGCCTCAAGTCATAAAAAGTTGTGATGCTTGGAACATGACTGTTAGGGCAAAGGATTTGTGGTCCCTCACAACTGATATGGGTTAGATGGGTGCATGGCCTTTATATGAATGATCAGAGTACATGCACTACATCTAGTAACTTAAATGTTGCTTGATACAAGAAGAATATCGTCAAACTGAGATATACTTTTGCTTCTGGATACAGTAATGGATCATGGACTATGGACTGCACATCCATCAGGTAATATACAATATTAAGTGGTTATATTTAGCTTACAGGACCTACAAACAGGTTCTAGTATGCTCAGATGGTCTGGGATCGAGTCAATATCCCTAAGCATGCATTCTGTTTCCGGAGGCTTTAGGAGACTGCCTACAATAGACAGACTACAAAGAATGCATATCATAATTCAAGATCCCATTTTCAGCTTGTGCTTTGACTACCCTGAAAATCATGAGCATATTTTTTCCAAATGTTGCTTCAGCCAATGTGTTCTATAGACTGTCCTCTACTCTTTGATCTATACATTGCTTGACATTGTTCAAGGTACAAGCAGAAGGCATACGTGTAAGATTCAGCAGAAAATACATCTGTGTATCTCAGTGGTGGTATACTCTTTATGGCAGGAAAGGAATATGAGGATATTTAATAAGGTTCAAAAGTCAGCTCAGCAAATTTCCCAGACATGTATTTACTTAGTTCAAAATAGATTACAAATTCTGTCAAGGAAATGTAAGAAACAGAAAGTACAGGATGCTCTGAGTGTTTTTTCACCTTTTAAAGGCTTAAGCTCTATTGGCTCTCCCTTTAAGGTTTTGTAATGAGTCAATCAGTTTGCTGTAATGAAATTACTCTGGTTTAATACTAAAGAGTCAGAAAACAAGCTTCTGTAGGAGCTCTAGACTTCCAAATTACAGTAACTGGGAAACGGCGACAATTTGACCCATCAAGATGTAGGTCTGATTATCTCAAATACATAAAGGGCCTTATATAGATAACAGTCTTAGGGTATTTAAGAAACCTAAAGATATCAAATAAACTATAATTATCTGACCTAATATCATCCTACTAGACCAGGAAACTGAAACTTCCTACAAAACTACTAAATCTATTTATTTAGGTTACTCTAAAATATGCTATAAAGTAAATACAAAAATAATAACAAAATATAACAAAATATAAAACCTTCCTAAAAGATAAAATATTTCCTAAACACCCCATATCTTTTTCTCTTCCTTTTCTCTTGTCTTGCATCAAAAGCACTTCACAGAAAATGACCGATTAGATTCAGGGGGCCAAATAATCTCCTCATTACCCTCAAACTAAAACATTCTCAATAGCAAGTAAAGCAAAAGGAGAAAAAATGAGTTCCTCGTCCCAATCGTTCAGGCTTCTAGAGAAAGTAATGTTTAAATGTCTTTGTTCACCATTCCAAGAGATAAACTCCTAGCACCATTGCATCTTTCGTTCCACGAGATAACTTCATGCTGTTGTCCACTGACCTTCAGAGAACGGATTTTTTTTTCCATTTTCATTCCTTCAATTCCACTCCATCTTGTCAAATACATATACAGGAATATCCTTTAAATCTGCATTTTACTTGTACATTTCCCTAAAGAAAATTGGAACTTGAGCATTATTTTCGCTATTAATATACATAGAAAACAAGGTTTCCACATGCTAAAGTAGTTAGAGCTTAGTTTGTGTTGACTAACAAAGATCTGGAATATAGTTACCCTTCAGTCAACTGGAACTTGACGTTAATTATGTTGCTGGTATTGAGTAACGAAAAACGTTTCTCATGTTCGGTGTACCAGAATCACTGCTTATTTTCTATTATTTGTCAAAAGAATCTGATACAAATACCATTTGGTTAGAAAAGGTCACATAACAATAAATAATGTGATTCAAGTATTTAACCAGTGTGTTTTCGTCGCCACCATTAACAATCAAGTTTAATTATCAAAAACATGTAAACGATTAGTTTTACTCAGTCTCAAACTAAAATCCCAAAGGCCGAGGCACCATTGAAGGAGTGGTCTAATGGATTCATTTCACTTTTCCACTGATGGGTGCTCAAATACTACAAGGAAATTTAGCATGAATGATGGGTACCTACCGAAAAAAAACAGCAAAAAAGAAAAGGGAAGAAAATTACAGCAAATGCAGGTGTGCATATTAACCCAGGGCAATAGCCATAACAAGTATCTAACACATCCGTAAATAGTTTACCTTTCTCACCAAGATGAGAGTTTCTAGGAAATTATAGAATGTAGACCAAGTTCCATCCCGTAATACATAGAAACAAAATAGCAACAGCAAACTTGGAGGAAGGAAAATCATATAATGATGACATAGATCGCCACATAATCTCCAACATTGTTCAAGAAAACAACAGAACACCACTTGAGGACTGAAAAACTAAAACAGAAATTATAAAAGCAGAAGAAACTCACATTCTAGCAGAAGGCTTATCACCTTCTGGGTTAAGCCTACACCATAAGTATGGTTTTTGAGCAGTATCCAGAGCCCAGGCATCAGAAAGAGCCCTCTTCCCTGAAAGATATGAAAAGTTTTCACCATCTGAATGATTGGCATAAGCATATTAAGCAAACACCACGTTGCAACAATAACTTCTACATTTAACAGCTATGATTACAGGAACAAACACTGAAAGTAGATCCTATTCAAGCAGGTGTGGGGAGATCCAAATGTATGTAAGCCTTACCCATGACATGCAGAGTGGCCGTTCCTAGAAGACCAACCAAAACAATTTTTTTGAAAGTTCAGAAGTGTTTACAAACAATTCCAAACAATTGAGAAGCTAAAAGCAAGGCATTGAGAATAAGGATGAAAACAAATAAAGGGAGAGGTAGACATGCCCAACGAAGGGGGAGCGGGGACAAGAACACAAAAGGCAAAGTAGTTAAGCAATGTAATAGAAAGCTATAGATGGAACAAGTGAAGAAATAGTGATTAATGCTAAAAAGGAAGGGCTACAATTTGGTTGCTTGATCGAATCCTGTATTTCTTTCAAGTCATATTGAGGTTGAGGGCCATACAATCAAAGACTTCTAAACATACTTACCAGGAACACTCTATGCCCTTGCAATCTGCATTCAAGGGATAAGCAATCCAAAGCCAAGTTCCCAAATTACACTAAATTTGCGCATTAAATCCTGATTCATGTTTCAGACTGAGCAATCCACAAGGTGCTATCAGTAACTATGGTTCCAATGCGGTAAATCATATCAAAATCATGTTGGACAAAACTCACATAGACAAAATCTAGGTTTTAACATTCTTCTTTCGCCTTCCATAATGAACATCCTTACAGATCTCATTAGGAGATCAAAATATCTTATTCTAACAAGCCAAAACATTCTGCACTTGTCTCATACAAAGACTCCCACCCTTGCGTGTAACAGGATCACTTAGTGCATGATTCTTTCCTATTGTGGCTGCAGAACCATCACTGAATTCTAATACCTTATTCACCAAAAAGTCAAAAATTTAACAACAGAGAAATACGAGAATAGAATTTTCCTTTAAGTCTTGCTCAAATCCTCTTATCAAATATATCACCTGAGGCATTCCTCTATTTTTGCAATTGTCTTGTAGCTTGACACAAGATATCTGAGGTTGTCTTTCTTCTCTATGGCATGATCATCAAATTTTACTTACACGTCAGAAAAGATTCAATGACTTCCAAACTTTCACTCTACATATCCAATCCTAGTCCTACTCCCTTCGAAACCCTTGGGGCTCCTAAAGCTTTTGAAGTTCTATTTCAGCAAACATGATATGAATTAGAAAAGGGATGCTGATTGAGATTGCCCTCAAAGCATCAGAATAAATAGCATGTAGACAAGCATACAAATACCACAAGAAGAGGAAGTTTATCTTACAGAGCCGCTAAAAAGAAGGCTGAAAATTTTCTTAAATCTACCACATACAATGGAAAAATGTCATGCAAAAAATCATCCAATAAGTTCAGCTGCAGAAATATCCCAAAGCATCTGTTTGAAACCAAAACGACTATAGGAGCATCTTTAACTAAAGAATGTAACAAACCACACAAATATGAGACATTAATTCAACAAAGTGGCAATAGAATTCACAAGAAACTATATTTACATATTAGATCTTCATCTTCATATGTTACGAAAGTTACAATGCATGATCCATTGGCATTTTTGTTAAATGCTTGTCTAAATCGACAAAACTTGTGATAAAGATTTCTCTGGTATCCATTCACTAAGGCACTTTCTTCCTGGCACCAATAAACTACTGGTGATAGATCATAGAGCACACATTCAGAAATTCTTGTTTGTTTTTTCAGTGAAGACCATTCAGAAACTTTATACCATTAGAAAACCTTGATACAGAACACATCAAAGCACGTGATTTTTGCTATTATGCCTCCACATACAGTTCCAGATCTTCTCCATGATACAACACTAACCAATAGAATCTGGTCAATCCACAGACTGTTGCTGGGCATGCCACCATCCAGATGACAGCACCTTCGAAGCTACTACGTAGCTGAGTCTCTCCCGAACCCCATGGCCAAAATAACATTCAGCCCAAAACCCCTATGATCGGGGCCGGGTCTATAAGATACCAACTATGAGATGTATTGATTGTTGTTCCCATGTCTCTCCCTTCTCTCATTGGCTCAGGATATTTTTCACCATACTTACAATTTTCTAGGCCAGTATACTAATTTTTATTGGAAATATCCAAGATTTCATAATGACTCGAAACTCAGTATAATTTCCACCAGTGTAGGGTGTGGAGAGATTCAAATGTACATAGTCTTACCGATGGAATCACAAAAGTTCATTTTAGGAAAAATGTAATTAGGAAATTTATGTGGAGATTTAGATGTGTTGCTTGGGGAAGGAGTATTGTTTATCTTGCTTGGCGAGAGAGTTCGGGTAATTTTGTCTTTTCTTGATTAAGTGGCTAGGTTTTCGTATTAAGTCGTTAGCTCTCTTGCTATAAATTAGGGATGTTAGAGTCTTGTTGGACACCGAATATTGAATATCGAATGAATATGAATTAAGCACCAAGATGCTAATTCCCTCCTCTCTTCTCTAAATCTCCCTCTTTCCCTCTCTAATTCTTCTCTCCCTTCTAAATTCCCTCTTCTTCTCCCTTTTCCCCTTCCAATTTCTATCAAATTTGTATCAAAGCAAGTTCCCGATTCCCAAACCATCCCGATTCTATTGCCTACCTTACTCATGGAGGCCAAGCCACAACCACGCCCACTACTGCCCTTTCATGCTTAAGGGAATTTAATCAGCCCCAAAATCACAAGGATTAGTGGGAAATGTCCAAGAAATTCTAGCACTTAATTTAACTGGGCTGAACAAGAGCCATTTTGTACGCATGATCAGTCAAGCCTAGAGGACAGCTTGGAGCCCCAAATCCATATTTTGAAGGCCCCCAATATGTCATCTGATTGAGCTGAAAAGGGTCTTAGGAGTTGAGCTGGAAAGAATAAGGTGAGAAGCCAATTAGCAAATTCAGCCAATTTCTGATCCAATTTGACCTTTTCCTCTACTTCTAGTCATAACTTTTGATCCACTGGGCCAAATTCAACAAACAATATATGGTTGGAAAGCTGACTTCCAAGCTTTCCAAAGAATTGCACTGGATTTGGAGCTGGGAATCAAGACATACAGGCTTTTGAAGTTGAGCAAACATGTGAAGAACCAACTGCAAGCCTATCAACATCTACTTAGCTTAGCTTTTGGATTGCTTTATTCTCTCCTTTCGTGTTTTAGCTGAGTGTTATCAGCCTTAGGATCATTTTGAAGGCCTTAAGGCCTGTAGATTGATGCTTTTCCCTAGAACTCATTGTGCTATAAATATGTAAAGCACAAGAACATTAAGGAACCTTTGCTGAATTAATGAATGAGATGAGCTATACTCCTTGCATCCAAAAATATCTCTTGCTTATCCTAATTGTGGCTCAATTAGTGGTGTTCAAGGAGTCTTAAACTAGCTTAGGGTGGTGTGTATCCCTATGCTTGCTTAAGAGCCCTAATTATCCTAGGTGGTGTGACTTATCCTAAGTTGATTAGTTTACCCAAAAATTTCTCTTGCTTATCCTAATCTTGGCTAGATTAGGTGGTGATCAAGGAGTCTTAATCCAAATTAGGGTGGTGATTTCTTATCCCTAATTTTGATTGAGCCCTAACCAAACTTAGGTGGTGTTTATTACCCTAAGTTCAGTTAGCTTTATGCTTGTTTATGTTAATTTGCATGTTCCCTCTTTTTATCCTTCATCAATTTTATCCCCAACTTTACCTTCACAAACTACTGTCTATCCACTGCTTTCCCACGCCATTTTCAGCCCACTACTTGATCCCCTCAATTCATCCTCAAGTCTCCCAATATTGCTCAAACCGGCAAAATTTGCGGTATGAGTTGTCTTTGATGCCACCCCTCTTTTCTCTACACCACTACCCCAGTTTTCCCCTCACAAACTTCAGCCATCTTAACTATTCACCCCTCAAATTCCGGCTTCACTACATCCCCTCACCTCAAATCTCCCAAGATCCCTCCTCCCGGGTTAACACTGCTTTTTTGGTTTTTGATCCCTTTGAGCATAGTTTCTGCCTCCCTCACTTCTTAGCTCTTGGGTACATCACTAACCCAGAGAAGTTGAGGGGGAAAAAAAAAAAAAAACCCTGATGTTTCATAACTTCAAACCCCGGACCTGCAAACCACACCCACCTTCAGCCATCACCACCCATCGCCACCAGCCGCAACCGCTCATCTCAGCACTCAACAACCACCAGTCGACCACCACTCGACCATCATCATCGACCACTACTGCTTGCCAGATTCTCGCCAGAAAGTTGCAGCTGCTGATTCTTGTCTGTGTTGCCCTATTTGCTGTTTGTTTCCTCTGTTTCAAGGAGGGTGCTGCTGTGTTGGTTCTGGAAGTACTAGGAAGGTTCTGTTGTTGGTCCCTACTGGAGCCTGGCCCCGAGTCTTAGAGCTATTGTGACTATGCAAATCAAAGAGGTTGAATTTACTTTGGAATGGTTTAACTTCTTGCTTTGACTTTAGGACTTTTGGTAATTAGTAGGTTGTCAATTATTTGCTTGGAGCTCAAATTATTTTCTGTTTTCAACAAAAAAAAAAAGGACGATTAGGGTAATTGTATGTTTGTTTTTGTTGCTCTGCGCATGCATTTGGAGTAATTTATTGATTTATTGTTGTCCAAAAATAAATAAATAAATAATTGTTTTCATGCCTATCAGTAGATCAATGGCACTAGAACAAAGAGTCAATGGCATTGATGAAAGACTTAAAGAACTTGACAAAAGAATGAAAGAACGAATAAGTCAACTAAAAATGATTTTGTTATGGTCCGTAGTTCTTTTAATGCTTTGAATGCTGCACTTGAAAACCACGAACATATCTCCGTGGTAGAAAGTCAAGTCCAAAGTCTCCAAAGTACCATCATGAGTTTTAAGAACTCGTTAGGTGGTATTCATGGAAATGTCATTAAACTGGAGCAGAAACTAGAGTCTCACCTGTCTCAATGTGGGCATAATGTGCCTAGCTCTAGTAATGTCCTCCGTTCATAATGTGGCTAGCTCTAGTAATGTCCTCCCTTTTGGAAACTAACACGTAGAGACCACAAACTCTATTATTGGAAGGCCTAACGAGATTCCTCGAGAGGGCCCAAACCTAGAGTCATAAGTCCCATTCTTGATGATGTTGGGGATGACAACTATTGCCAAGATCGTTTTGATGAGCCAATACCTTACCTCTCTAGAGATAGGTAGATAGGTACCGAGGTCGACATTATAGGCACCCTTCGTCTAGAACAGACTAAAACCAGATTCATGATGATCCTTTTGATGTACCTAGGAAGGTTAGGATTGATGTTCCTAATTTCAATGGTAGGAAAGATCCTAACACATTTGTAAATTGGTTAAATAGCTTAGAGGACTACTTTGAATGTTGTGGCATGACAAACATTCATATAGTTCGTTTTGCTAAAATGAAACTTGTTGGCTCGTTAAGAATAATTAGCAAAGCGTCAAAAGAGAGATAGATCACCTTGGTGAACCACCTATAACTTTGTGGGGTGAAATACAACAATAATTGGGGAAAAAATGTTTGCCTTTGTTCCACAAAAGGCGGATGTTGAATGATTGGTAGAACCTCAAATAGTAGTCATCAATTAGTGTGTTTGGCTATTATGCTCAATTTGAGAAATAAAACCGAGGGTGTCGTCGAGAGAACAATAATGGGAAAGTGTGACTAGGTTCACTAATGGATGTAGAGAACACCTTCAAGGAGATGTGAGATGGGAACTTGCATCAACCTCAATCTTTGATGGAGCCTTAGAGATCCGAGAATTACAAAAACCTTCTTACTCTCGTAGGCGGACTTCGAGAGCCGAGGAGCCTAAGTCTTTCCTCCAAGACGACTTCTTACTTTCGGGGACCGTAGTTTAAACAGTTTTCTACGAATAATGCCAAGCCTAGTCGGTTTATTAGTTTTGCTAAGGGTAGCTCCCTCACTTCACCTTCGGTTTCCCTTCTTCATTTTCGTCCATGGTATGCCATAAGTGTCATGAGAGAGGTCACGCAGTTCATTTTCGTCACAATCGTGCCCTTACCATATAGGATAAGGAAATCTTGAAGATGATGAATCGAGTAGATGAGATTGTCTATATTGTTGTTGGTGATACCGTTATCGAGAGTAAGCATGAAGATGGGAGAGGGAGAGTCATCTTACTCGTTATGAGGCCCGAGTTTTGTCATAGTGTAGAACTTGTCAGCTTGCAAACGCTAGAGAGCATAACACTAGATTACATACTCCCTACCTGTTCCGGAACATTCTCCCTAGAAAACGTTAGCATAGACTATGTCTTAGGTATTCCCCGAACCGCTAGAGGTCATGATTGCATTCTTGTTGTGGTGGATAGAATTCTAAAATGGCACATTACATCGCATCACTTGTTGTAAAGCTGGTCATACATCCCATGATGCTAGGATATTCTTCAAGGAACCTGCCCGATTGTATGGTTTACCCTATTCTACTCGTGTCCGGTAGGGATGTTAAATTTGTGAGTCATTTTTGGAAGACATTGTGGAAATTGTTTGGCACTCACTTGAAAATTCCAGTGCTTTCCACCCCTCAAACTCATGGACAAAACCGAGGTAGTCAACCCGAGTCTAGGTAACCATCTTAGGTGTCTTGTTGGGGAAAAACCTAGTACTCGGGATTTGATTTTGCCAACCGAGCAAACAATGATGTGAACAAGTCCGGTGGAAAGAGTCCTTTTGAAGTTGTGCATGATGTCATTCCTTACATCCTATTGATTTGGTGCCATCTTTTTTTTTTTATAAGTAATTACAAAATATGTATAAAAAGAGACCAAGGGGGTGTCAACCATGTACAAAAGGGGGCAAACACAATAATCAAGCCCTCAAGCTCTTGGACAAGTAATCATATCAACAAAATCCCAAAAAGTAAACTTTGTATCATAATCTTCTCCAACTGTACAAAGTTCTCAAAAAGTAAAGCTTGAAATCATCAAAGGACCTCGTCATGCCCTCAAAAATCCAAGGATTCCTCTTTTTCCATGTGCTCCATCAAATAGCTAACAACGATCAACTTCCAAACACCTAGAACCCAACTCTTCTTCAACCTTCTTTTCCACGTCACCCAAACCTCTTTTACCAAATGTTGCACCCAACTAACCCCATCAATAAAAAAGACAAGTGCTATAAAGTGGCAACCCACTCGACAATGAACAAAAAGGTGGTCAACACATTCTTCCTCCGCTAGACAATTGCACACCTACTAGCCAACTTAAAATTTCTCCTTTAAGCATGTATTTAGTTGGAATCTTCCTCAAAGTGGCTACCAAGCAACAAACATGCTTTGGTGGGAGCTTTAGACTTCCAAATTGCCTCATTTGGAAATCAAGAATGACTCGACCCTTCAAAAACCTCATTACAAAAACTCTTAACGAAAAAATGCCCACTCGAATCACGTGGCCAAATAATCTCATCATCCCCTCCAAATAAACCTCTACATTTGCAAGCAATGCTGGCAAACTCAACACATTCTCTTCTTCCCAACCACACAGGCTTCTCAAGAAAGTTAAATTCCAATGGTTTTGGGTGCCATTCCAAGAAACTACTTCTTGCACAATTGCCCCTTTCAAACGAGCCATTTTAAAAAGAGGTGGAAATTGAATCTTGAGAGGTTGATCTCCGCACCACACATCATGCTAAAAAAAAATCTTAGACCCGTTTTTCACCTTAAAATGCACGAGAGGACGAAACCGATCCAAACCACTTGAAATAGATTTCACACGACCAACCCCATGAGCATGAGGACTCTTTTTGCTCAACTAACCGAATTACCGGACTTCATATTTTGTGACAATCACATCTTTCCACAAAATGTTCTCTCCCTTAGATAACCTCGCGTTGAGAGCTTCGTTCATTGAGCGGAGAGGTCTAACACCAAGGCCACCCCTATGTTTAACGGCAAACATAATCCCAACTAATCCAATGAAAACTCTTATTTTCATCATTGGTAGACCAAAGGAAGTCTCTCATGATTTTCTCTAATTGAGTGGGGAGCGGGAATAGTAAACAAAGACATGAAATAAGCAAGGAGACTCCATTTGGTGCTTTGACTATTAATTAGCGCCCAGCTGAATTCGCTTGAAACTTTTGCTAAAAACATTCATGATTTGCGTGAAAATTGCCCGGAGTAATGAAAACTAAACTACTAGCCCACGTCCATCGTACGAAGCTACGAATGAAGGTTATATGTGATGGTCTCGAATTTGTCTTTAAAGATTTCCAAGACATTCTTTTATGAAGCTAGCTCTTTGCTCATGTTAGGTGTTGGTGGCCAAATTCCATTTTGTTGCTTTGGAGTTCATTGTGTCTTAGGCCATGTGTAGCCCACAATTGGCTTTTCTTCGCTTGCCCAACCCGTTGCTTCAATTGAAGACATTCCCGACTCTTTTTGCACGCCCTATGGTCACGCTTTGCGTCCCACGGACCATAGCCATGAATAGCGAATTTAATTGACGAAATCGGCCACCACGGACTAGCTCACGGTGGGGCCCATCGTCTACTTCGTCTTTCCCTGTGTTATTTGTCGTTTTGATGGGTATTTCAAGTAGTGCTCCACAAATTGTGAGTGACTTCAAGAGGCATTTGAGAGGAGCCTTCATCCATCATTTTTCACCCACCAAAAAGCTAACCTATTTTTCTAAACTTGTGAGAGAGTGGTTGCGTGAGATTGTAATCTCTTATTGTTGATCTCTTTTGGGCACATCAATTTGAGATTGTTTGTACTCTCTCCTTTCATAGTGGATTTCATTTATCTCGTTGCTCGTGGTTTTTCCCATATTAGGTTTTCCTAGTAAATTCGGTGTTTGATTGTGCGGTTTGATTTAATATCGTTCTTTTACTCTATTTCATGATCTTGTTCTACATCCATCTTGATCCCATATATTTCCTTAAAGCTTGAGCTTTTGAGCCTTATTGCATTTCGAAACATCTTGGCTCTAATACACATTTAATTGACTTTTACGGCTCGAGATTTTTAGCCTGATTGCATTTTGTTCACGGAAGATCAACGAGGTTATTGAAAGACCTCTTTCACAATATTGAAATCATAGATGTTCATAGAGGACTAGATTTAATTAAATGCACCATTACAAGAATCACGATTCCAAAAAAGAAACACAAATAGGCTTACAAGACCAAATAGCATAAATAAGCTTATTGACCACCAATCAGTGTGTCCCCAAGCATCTAGATATCCATAAAGTAGAAAAATTAGCAAATTAGATGCCTTTTTGTCCAACATAACATCCACATAGATAATCCCAAGGCTAATAGCACAAGAAAAAAAGGAGCTTTTGGGGCTCCGATTTCCAAATAAAGTTTGGAAATGACATCATCCCTAAAGAAGAAGACATTAGCTATTCACTGAGGAGATTGCCTACTATTCTCAACCATTAATTTAGGATTCAAAAAGCCACCCCGATCCCCAAGAAATTACACACCAGGCACAAAAAGGGGCCCAATCCAAGTCTTCCCTTCCCATTTGACAATCATCTCATGAATAAGATATCTTTTTGCACAATCAATCTGAAAATAGGAAAGCATATAGCTCTTAGAAGCTGTACAAAGCTCCAAATGTTAGATAACAAGGGCTCTAGCCCCTACTTTCTATTTCAACACTAATCCTTCTTAACACAAGAAGTCAACTAAGCAAGTCGTTATAGATTCAATCAATCATAACTGCATAATGTAGACAGAGTGTAGCTACTACCGCCCCATCCCATCATCATTTAACATATACTGATTTGTGCAGTTGCTATCACTATAAATTCAACTTGATACAGTGTTGCACTAGACTAATATGGAAGGGACATTCACCCAACAAACTTGAACAAAGTAAAAAAGAAAGAAATTAATGATATCTCAAACCATTTTACAACATCACCAGAAGCACATATTTATGACAGAATATTTTCCTCGTTTATGGCTATACTAGTTGATGCAGACATGATAAATTACCTAATCACACCATATTTGAGCAACCCACGGATTTGTATCATATCCAAGTGACAATAGCACTCTTCAAATGAATAGTATTACATTGAATTAAAGACAAGAAATCAAACTAACCATCGTTTCCACTGACAGTAACAAGGTATCTCTGTGCAACCAAATCCATTACATGACCATATCTAGGCCCAGGCCCAGGGCCTTGAACAACTACTCTGCAACCACACACTTTCTATTAGCATAAAAGTACTCCAGTTTTGCATAAAGCTAAGACCTATGAGCGAACGTTGTCAGTGACATCATACATACTACAATTTCACAATGGGAGAAATCACCTGTGCCACTTGTACTTGTCATTGGTTAAATCAAGAACATAAAGATCATCAGTAGAATGTCCAGCAGGACCTATGCCACCCTAGAAGTAGAGAATAACCCCAAAAAACAATACCCACATAAATACTTGACTCTCAAAGTATAACTGTAGCAAAGTTGATGGTCTCCTGAAAAACACCTGAAAGACGACCATAGTACCAACTGCAGCAGCAGCATGTGCCGCCCTCGGTGAAGGTGGGTCACCTCCTGGCCTAATTCTGCACAGTTTTCAACAAAACAAATGAATCACAAATCAAGCTCCCACAAACGCATTGGTGGGGAAGTCAGTGAGAGAGTCACTGTGTGTGTGTGTGTGTGTGTGTGTGTGTGTGTGTGTGTGTGAGAGAGAGAGAGAGAGAGAGATGACCTGGTCCATTTTCTAGAATTAACATCAAAAGAATGAACAGAATTGGTGACCCCAGCTAATCCTACAGTACAACCAAAACCAATGAACCAATCATCGAATCTCAATCAACCAAGCAACAAACAAAGTTATCGAGAGAGAGAGAGAGAGAGAGAGAGTGAGAGTAGAGAGAGAGAGAGAGAGAGAGAGGAGTTATTTACTGATGCCAGGGGCGGCGGAGGAAGAAGCACCGCCTTCAATGGCAGTGGCGCCGCCGAAGAGGATGAGACGAGGGCCAAGGGACCTGGTGGCGGCCACGGCGGTGAGAGTGTGACCGCAGCGGGGGCCCGGAGCGTCGTCCTCGGAATCCCAGAATGACTCTAATGGCGTGTACGTCGGAGCCGGCTGAAGCCATGGCTTCGCCATTAAAATCAAAATCAGATCAAAATCAAAACCAAAACCCAGTGATTGCCGCCACAGCCACAATTTTGTCTTCTTTGATTCGGAGATGTGTGCGTTGGATAAATCAAATTCAACAACGATCTGAGGAGAGAGATTCAAACCCTAATTCAACACACATTTGCATTCTGATTTGATTTTGGAATTCACAATTTCCCTTTGAGTTGGGGATGGAATTGGGTTAGATTGCTCCTATCTTGTCCGGGTTTTTTTTCTTTCATTTTTTAAAACTACTTCTCCTGAATTTTCTTTTTGATTTTAAAAGTTAACCAAGGAGTTTGTGAGAGTGCAATAACAAACTAGCAACATATTGTGAAAATTTCTATTAGCACTAACAATAGAGTTATAATAATTTAAGGAAATTTCATGTAATGACCTTCAACTATTGCATTTTTGATAATATCTTACAAATTTGAATGTTTTTCACTAGATAATCATCTATCGATTTTAATATATGTGGTATGACAAAAGTGATAATGTGAGTTGAATTTTATAAATGACCAGTGGTATTCATAAAAATAGTTAGATTTGTTTCTAAAATACCCTTTTTGTCTCATTCCTTTCCTTACAAATTGAATATCCCTTGCCCCAAAGAAATTTACTTTTCAAAACCCTAGATCTATCTCACTTTTCTACTGTGAAAATCAAAAACTCGTTTGGCAATCAACTGTTAACTATTTATATTAGTCTGTTAGTTATTAGTTATTTTTATTTTATGTTTGCATTAACTGTTTAAGGAAAAAGTATTTGATAAAATTATTTGTTTCTAACAAAGTTGTTTTGTGAAATTTCATTTATGTCCATAGGTCAATTTCATTAATCTGTTTTATACATTATAATTATTTTTATTCCATATTCATATTTCTTCTTAAAATTAACTAAGAATTATTTGATTTATAAAACTACATTTACCTTCTATACAATTTTGATTATGTATATCTTTTTAAAGTTTATTTTTAATAATATAATTGACATTTATGTGACAATATTATTTATTTATTATAATAAACTAAATTATTTGTTAAAATATAGAATATATTAAAATAAAAAATATTAACTTAAATATTTATAATCATCCTTTACTATTGTTCCAAAATTGAAAAAATATGAACTAAAAAAATTCTCACATAAGTGTAATTTCAATGACATTTAGCATAATTTCACCAAAATGTGAAGGATAATATGGTAAATTTAGGTATTAATAGTAATAAGTTCTTCCAAAAAGTTATTCCAAAGAGTTCTTTGTAAAATAACTTTTTGGGTCAAAAGATATTCAAAAAGTTTTTTACTAAATAGTCCAATTAGTTTTTGACCTATCCAAAAAAGCTTTTGGGGCGCAAAAGTTTGGCAAACCACCCCAAAATCTTTGCTCCTCTCCACTTAATTTCAACCTCATCTCTCTTTGTCTCCTTTTCTCTTTCTCTCTCTCTCTAGAATTTTGATCTAGAATATACGGGTCCTCGGTTGTTTTGAATTGTTGCAACTTCAAGGCTTCCTGTGGCTC
Organism: Talinum fruticosum; assembly: GCA_021018815.1. Taxonomy (NCBI): domain Eukaryota; kingdom Viridiplantae; phylum Streptophyta; class Magnoliopsida; order Caryophyllales; family Talinaceae; genus Talinum; species Talinum fruticosum. The sequence goes on along the minus strand of JAITYX010000003.1, from coordinate 755,520 downwards.
CTCCTCGTGGCCAACAAGCAATTTAAGATTGGAATCCCGAGTAGCGCAATTATCGACCTTCTAAGAAAGTTGAATTGAAGATTTCCAAATCTAGAAAGAATTAGCGGTGTTGATCGCTTCAACCCACAAATAGTATGGTAAATCATTCTCAATCATCATTGTTCTACCAATCTCCTCAAGGGTTCTGTTCTTTCTTTCTACAACTCTAATTTATTGAGGAGTTCATGGAGCTCGAAGTTGTGAAAAGTCTCATATTTGCCATAGAAATATGTAAAGTCGAGTAGTTGAGTTCTCTTCCATAGTCGGTTTTGGCCCTTATGACCTGAGTCCTAGATTCAAACCGTATCTATCTAGAAACTCTAGAAAACTCCTTAAATGGTTACTTTTTGTTCTTAAGAAAACACATCCAGATAAATCTTGAATAATCATCAATAATAATAAGAACATAAGATTTACCGCCTAAGCTCTTAACGAAACTTCCCCACATAAATTCATATGAATCGGTTCAAGCAATTTTGAAGTAGAAACAGTTTTAAGTGGTTTAAATGACAACCTAACTTGTTTCCCTTTTACACAAGCATCACAAATTTTATCTTTGTTAAATGTACACTTAGGGAGTCCTTATATTAACTCATGTGATGATAATTTCTTGATAGTATGCATGCTAATATGTCCTAATCTATAACGTCATGTCCATGAATCATTATTTAATACAACTTTAAGACAAGAAAAATTCTAATAGGAATTGCTTAAAGAGATAGTATAAATGTTACCCGACCTCACACTAGAAAGTTTGCTTTCATGAGTTGTTGCATCTAAGATGAAATAGTTGGTTTGAGTGAACGTTACCTTTTGACCTTTGTCACATAATTGAGATATGCTTAGAAGGTTGTACTCGAGTCCTTCAATAAGGTAGACTGGATTGACTAAGCTCATATCCAACTTTTCCAATCTCAACATTACCTTTGTTGTTGTCTCTAAAAGTGACTCCACTATTACGTAAACCATCTTTTATTATAGTTGAAAAAGATCTTTTACTACGGTTATTGGGCGTCGTGTATGCGGACGTAATAGTAGATGAGTATCTTTTTACTACGGTTATAATCATAGTATAAGATGACTTATTACTACGGTTCATTTGGGCAACCATAGTAAAAGACCATTTATTATTACGGTTTTGAGAAAGAATCATAGTTATAAGGTGAACCTATTACTACGGTTCTTTCTCCAAAACCATAGTAATAGGTTGGCCAAAATTTTGGAGCCACTTATTACTACGGTTCTTATCTAAGAACCGTAATAATAAGTTATTTTTCAAACCAATTACTAGACTTTTTGGTTAGAACCGTAGTAAAAGGTCCGATTTTTTAAAATTAATTTTTTTGTGTTCTTACTCCCTATACAATTATAGAATTAACATACAACCATTTACAACCATTTACAAAACTCTTTCAGAATATACACAAACCAGAATTATTCCAAAAATATATATACAATCAATAGCCTCACACAAAATAGTATGGTACATAATTAAAAAAATCACAAACTTTACCAATCAAATAATGAAGAAAAAGTGTAAATATATACCTATGTAATCTGTCTTTATACGATTATATACAAATTGTGCCCAACCCTATCTTAGCTCGTCCAAGCACAACATCTATATAAGGAGTAGGGAGCTTCTTTCCTATGAAATATTGTGACCAATGTTGTAAAAGTAATATTAAGTACGCCAAGTACAAGTATTAATTAAGTTGAAAAGAACATAACAATTATTAAAATTAAATTTTTCATAATCAAATACAAGTGCAAGTGCAAGTACGTCTTTGGGATTAGATTCGAGATCATTGAAATCCAGCTGGCTCACAATTTTTTTCATGTACTTGGAAAATATAAAAGTCATACTCCACGTTCCCCTTTTATTTATGACACTATATATAATTCCCAACTAGCGCTGCAAAAATCTGCTCGACCCGATAGTCCGAATTTGTCCGACTCGAAAAAATTGGGTCCAATCACAAAATTTTTGTCCGAATTTTAAATTCGGACAATCGGTCATGTCCGAATTGAAATTCGGTTCGGGTTCGGGTTGTCCGAATTTTGTGACTTATTCAGGTTTGGACAATCGGACAACCAGGTTCGAACATTCGGTCATTCAGATTTAGGTATAATTTAGTCCAAAATTTACAAAATTTTTAATAAAATATTCAAGCATTCGGGTTCGGACATCGAAAATTCTAGTTTGGGTTCGGTCACATATATAATTTCAGTTCAATTTTCAAAAGTTCATATCACAAATTTGGCCATTCGGACATTCGGGTTCGGACATTCGGGTTCAAGTTCGAGTCCGGTCGGGCGTCCGAATATGCAATTCGACAGTGGTGCGGGTATGATATTTTTGTCCGAATGTCCGAATTGTCCGAACTCGAATTGACTCGAATCCGCATTTTTGCCAACGCTATTCCCAACACATGGAGAATTAATTAGTACTTATTTAGCAAGTAATATCAAATGAATTTCACACTAAGCAAGAGAATCTCAACTTTACGGGGACAATAGTTGGGTTTGATTTCACATGTGTGCCTTTAGAGCCTCCCCAATAATAATACATTATGAGAGCACTATTTTTCAATCGGATGAAAAAATAAAATTCAAATTAACATATAATTGAAAAGAATACTTAACAAAAAAGTATAAAATGAGTAAGTTATGAACTCATGAATCGAATAAGTTCTTGATATCTTTCCTCACGAGATGACCAAGAGGATCGAGCCGGTATGCGACGTTGCTCCTCGATTATATGGCAGCAAGCATTCGATGTTGGCTACACCGACAAAAATAACATATTATAAATATGTAACACCATTAAAACTCCACTTAAGTGATTTGTACCTTTACCCCTCAATAAATGGTGCCAAGTAACATTTTTTCGCACCTTTTTCATGATTCTTGAGATATAATTGAAATGGTCCTTAGTTTCCTGTCCTATTGCTTGAATGGTATGAGGATTGAGAAACCGAACGGACTTGATTCCTATCTCATGGAGCCACCTATTACATAGTAATTGTATATATTAGTTAGAAATGGAAATTAATAGTTAAAAAATAAACTTATATATATAGTAACTCACATCGTGCCAAGCATAATAGTGGTTGCACCAATCTCTTGCATCCGTAGAAATTACATTATGCCATCCAAGAACACATGTATGGTCATCATGTAATCATTGTCCATGTCTAATAACCTCGAACACGTGATTTTGTGCTTTGATGTCGAACATTGTGTCTTTTGACAAAGTTTTCACAAAACTTTGCGAAGAGAACACCAATCCATAGATGACTTGTGAATGAGTAGGAGAGGGGACTGCTTTGGACGTTGATCGGGCGCCGTTGAATACTTGCTAGTGCCAATTGAGGACATGGGAGTGCCCTGCCTCCTACTCTCGGATCTCCCCATGACATCCTAGTTTAGGGAGGAAAATAATACACGAAATAGAAATATATATGCATGATATTAACAACGAGTTAAATCTAATATTTTCAAATGAAATACCATAGAGAGGATTACCAAACTCTTAGGCCAAGGAACAAAATTGTTGATCTGCGTCCTCAACTATGTGTAGGTCCGGTGCTCGGATAAGCAAATCATAGTCGCCTTTCCCTTGCACGACTCCTCTCATACTCACCTTGACATGATCAACTAAAAGCAATGCCCAATGAATGATAACACCTGGCTTCATAGGGTAAACAACACCCATTACCACAATGTGATCTAGAAGAGGGTGATGAGAAGCTAGCTTGTACTCGTATCAGTTGCATAAGAATTAACATAACACTTAGAATCACGGGATAACCCATGAGAGATAAGTTAAACTATCTAAGAATCCTAAAAAAAAAGGGACAAAGTTTCCCCTTAAAAGTAGAAATTTTCCTGAGATAACGACCCTCATATGAAATAATAAAACCAAACTATAACTAATTACTCACAATCACACGCTAGAGTTCCGCAACAACCACACTATATACACCATTCATTCAACAAGTATACATCAATAATTCGTCAAAATAAAAACATGCATTCTAATTAGTAGCGCAATCTTAATTACCTCGACCATAAATTCGAATTTGTCGACGGGTGAGCTCACGTTCGCGCTCACCAACGTCCGGGGTGAGAATGGATGTAAATCATCCATGTTGGGTGTCGACATACCCATGTTGGTGAAGTGCGCCATGACGCAGTCCTTCATTTGGGCCTTCATCTCTTCCATCCGTGCAACCACTTGAGATTGCACTTGGGTGACCACTCGGATCTCCATTTGAGACATCATTGCCTCCATATCCACTTGGATGGAAGAGATAGGGCGCTTCTTTTTAGCCCCGAAGTGCTCAAGTATCCCCACCTTCCCATCGATGGCTTGAACACGACCGAGATGCTTATTTCTATCTAAGGCAAAGGCTAACTTATCCCTCCTCCCGGTGGTGTCGGCGACTTCAAGTCGAGGTCCGTGGCAAAGACTCTGTAAGAAGGAAATAAATTATCATTGAGCAATTTATATATTTAAAACCGATAGATTCTCAAAATAAATAAAGAAATAGTAAAAAACTCACGAGTCACCGCACGGCAGATTGTACGTCGATCGTAGTGAAGGTGTCATCTTTCTTTTTCCTTCCTTTAACCCATAACTCGTCCCTCTCTATAGTGAGTTGAGAAGTATCCGTAATGGCACCTTTATCGGATCCGCTTTGAAGTTTTTGAAGCTTACGCTATACAACTTATCCTCCACCTTCTCGTATCCCTCTCGGGACATCTTATAGGGATACACGTTTCTCTTAATTCTCTTCGGTTGGCTTCACCTCGTGTCTGCGCAAGTAATTAAGACAACAAAAATTTTCATAAATAAGATTAGAAATGTTAAATTATAAAGAAATTAACTCTAAAAATATCGAGTAAATAAAATTTATATAGAGAAAAAGAGAACAAATATTAAAGGGTTATTAGATTCTAAAATCCCTAACTTTGGGGTCTTTTGATCGGAATATCCCGAAATATCGATTGACATCGCAGCATCCCGAATTTAAACCCTAATATTTGTAGGTATCCCACCACCGAGCTACGGTTAAAACGACTCGGTGGCGGTATGACGTGGCGGTGGCGATTGTAAACGTGGCTAACGTTGACTCACTTTTTGACTTTCACTAATGACACGTTTACATTTCACTCGGGCTTCATTCCCTCTTTCGCTAGCCCAAGACATCTCCCTCCCCCTTATCTTCCTCACGCCTCTGTTTCCCCTTCCATCGGGCAAAATCCCACAAACCCTAATTGTCTTTCTCTTCCTCACACCGAACCAAAGACTCCACCCCTATCTCGGACTCTTCTCCTCTCTTCGGTCCATCACCGGACACTGAAAACCCTAACCCCATTCCTCTCCTTCTCACCCGGAAACCAAGCTCTCCAAGCCCTTCAAACTCCTTCTCTTTTTCAAATTCCTTGTTCGCGACACCTTCTCACACCGATTCTTTGATTGCAGTTGTTCCCTCTCTTTCCTCTTTCCCTTCCTCTCCGTTGGTTGCGCCGCCCTTGCCCCACTTCCAGTGGTCGTTGCGTCTGCTGTCCTTCCCATAGACGTTTCGGCCACCTCCACGACGGCGTGGTCCGTGCCCTCACAGTCCTTTGCCGCCTTGCCCTCTCCTTTTGCGGACGTGACTGGTGATGCTTCCTCTTGGCCGGCCACCATGGCTCCTCATCCGGATCTTCCGGGTGGTCTAACTCAGCCTACGCCCACAATTAGGACCATCAATATCAACAACTATGTCACCACTACCTTGGTGTTCGTTGATGACTTCCTCTCCTAGCATACAAAATTCACCTCGTTTGTTGTTATGCACTAGTTGCTTGGCCTTCCGGATGGTTCAATTCCTCGGCCGCTCGCTTATATCACCCTTTGAAATGGATCGTCTCACCCTTCTCACTCGGAAACCAAGACCTTCGACACCTAAACAAAGGGGAGACAAAGAGGATAAAAGGGAGTAGCGAGATAGCACACAAGGGGAGGCCGAACGGTGGAGGCAAAGGTGTGACAGGACTGAGCCGAGCCAAGGTCCAAGTTTAGATGTAGCTTTTTTCTTCAAATTTCGGTTCTAATTCCTCAAATCTTAGTTTCCTAGTTTCAAATTTTCAATTCGTAATTTTGCAATTCATACTTCACAATTAAGCTCTTCAGTTTTAAATTCAATTTATGTACTTAAAGTTCGAGGCTATTGGTGTTGGTTTGTCTTTGTTGATTTTGAGTTGTTATTGGAACCGAGTTGCTTGGTATAATCCTCTAAATTTTGCTTCTTGATTTTTAGTTTCGCACTTTCGGTTTTGATAGTTTGATTCTAATTTAGTTGATACAAAGGGGTTTAATGGGGGTAGAAGGAAGAGAGAGAGAGAGTGTAAACGTGTCCTTAGTGAAAGTGAAAAAGCGGGTCAACATTAGCCACGTTTACAATCGCCATCGCCACATCGGTCGTTTTAACCGTAACTCGATGGTGGGATACCTACAATATTAGGGTTTAAATTCGGGATGTTGAATGCCAATCGATATTTCGGGATATTCGATCAAAAACCCCAAAGTTGGGGATTTTAGAATCCAATATTCCAATATTAAATTACCTTGTATTTTAAAGAGGACACATATGCTTCAAAAGTCTTCTAGTCCTCCTTAGTTATGAAGTTGTAGACCTCCCGGGGTCTACCTTTTGTCTTGATCTTCCTTGTTTGGTAGACCCAAATAGCGGCAATGCGAGATTTGAAGTTTCTAAATTTCTCTATCACTGACAATGGATCTTATGTCTCACCAATGGGATATAATTCTTTAGCGTCCAAGATGAATGTTTTTGAAACACAAGAACGACATGCATTAGTATTAACTATTTACAATAACTTGCAATTCTAAGTTGAGATGTAGTGTATTTTATCTATATATCATTCTAAATGTTGTCCTTATATGAATCGGGGACTGTGCCCTAACTTCTATATCGATATCGACGTATGTACGGGTTGTCGTACTAACATAGCTTATAAAGCGAGCCGTGTGATCACCTATCGAGTTATGGTGCCCGTCGAATTGGACCCGGGTAAAGAGAGTTGGATCATCTCTACTACGTGTCAACTTCTCCTTGTTCATCATTATTCGTCCCTAAACTTCTTTATAACTTGGGAAGGATCCATTTTATACTCGTCGCAGTTTAATTAAAATAATACAACTTAATTAGAACCATGGAAAAAGTCCAAGGAATCATTGTAGTTCTAGACCATAAGAAACAACTTAAAATATCAAGAATCATGAAAAAAAAAAACGAATAGATTTTTCCGTTAAAAGTAGACATTTTTCGGGATAACGGCTCTCATTCAAAATAAAAATACGAGATAATAACTAATTACTCAATGGCCACATGCCGGAGTAAATTTATCTACAAGAGGTCTTTTATAGTTAAATTTCACAATAGTCTTCCTTGTCATCATAACACATTTTGCATATACTATGAAAATATTCTTTAAATCTATACAATATATAAGTTACGACAAGCAATTATGTTTTAAAAGAAAAGAGCATGCTACTATAGTTTTTCCTAAACCCTAAACCCTATTTAGCATGCTATCGTTGAAAACTCTATACCCTACTTTCCAATTTCCCTGAACACTAAACCTTAAACTATGAGAGAGAGAGCGAGGACAACAAAGCGGTGAAACCGTAAAATACAAAACAAAATCAATCAAAGTAAAAAATAAGAGAGGTGGAGAGAAGTTGCATATGAGATATAATGACGAGAGTGGGTGAGAGGGAATAGCAACGGTGACGACAAAAGAAGAGAGAAAGAGACGAGAGTAGAGCAGCTAGGAGATAGTACCGATAACGACAACGACGACAAGGAGATAGTAGAGAGTAGAGAGATAAGAGCAAGTAACGAGCATAGAGTGAAGGTGGAAAAACCGGAAGCTGGTCGTGGTTTTTTTTTGTTCGGTGATAGACTTTTGATTACAGTTCAATGAAAGAAGCTGTAATAATAGAATACCTATTACTACGGTTCTTTCATCGAACCGTAGTTAATATGTGTAATAAAAGACCAATTATTTACAAAAATGCCACCTCTCATTTTTAATAACGATTTTCGTTATAACCATTGTTAAAAACCCGTTGTTAAAAGTCGTTTTTGTAGTAGTGCTTGTCCACCGTTTTTCTTCTTCAGCTCAGTGAAGAGGCTTGAGTGTCGATCATGTGTCTTAAGCATCCACTATTTAGGAACCAATGGTCTTCTTTTTCTCTATGACATATTGTGGTTGTTTCGAGTACTTTTATAAGCCTTGCACCTCTATTGAGTAATGCCCGAGTCGCAACATCAAGGTCGACCCAAATTGAGCAAAGGCGGCCACTTCGTTATATCGTGCCAATTCTAGTTTTGGCCTACCACAAACTTGTTTCATAGCTTTCAATTGAGTGGCATACTCGATGCGATTGACAGACAAGCCGACGTTCTGCAAAAGAAAAGAAAACTAAACTTTCTCACTTCCTCTAACAAACCCAGAATGCTGTCGTCCTTACGAGGTCAATTTTGGAGGTAGGACACTCTTGGGAACCAAAATTTGAACAATCTTCAGCCCAGTCTGATTCTTACTCTTCCTCTTTGAAAACTTAGTCTCGGATTTGTTAAAATTTTTTCTTTTGTAAAAGGTATGAGGAGACTTCTTTTGATAAACTTTTCTTGGCTCGATCGTCTTTCTTAGTGATTGAGTTGGACCATGTTCAGACTTTTCTAAAATTGATTTTTCTAGATTTCTTTTTGAAAGGACTCTTATAAGAGTTATCATCCTATTCAAAGTGAAAACCCAAACCTTCTTTTCTAAAACAAACACACTTACAACCCGAGAAGAAGATCAAGGTTTTTATGACCTTGAGTGAGTTTTAAAACTAAGTTACGAGACTTTTCTAGATTTTTCCCTTCAAATGCTCATTCTCAAATTTTAGACTCTTAGACTCAGTCTCATTATCTTGTGAGCTGGTCTCAAGTATCTTTATGTTAATTCTCGGTTTTTCTAAATCATTTTTCAAAACAGTATTCTCAATTTCTAAAGACTTAATTTTATCTTTAATGAGAGAAGAATTAGAATGGGACTTTTCCACTAAAGTAAAAATGTATTTAAAAAGATCTTTCTTAGAGAACTTAAGAAAGTAATCAATTGTGTCAAGGATTCTATTTATTGTCCGCTTTAAGAACAAGTCATTTAGTCTTTAGTGAAGGTTTGCTCTTAGAGAGTCCGAGTCACCCTAGAAGGGGGATGAATAGGTGAGAAGTAAATGTTGCGAGAATAAAAGATTTTCACTACATGTCGGAAGCGAGAAAAGAGATTATGAGTCTAGAATGAACTCATAAAAGTATGAAAATAGAGAAATATGTGGAAACCCTCTTGGGGCAAAAAACCACGAACGAGTGTCAATCCGGACACCAAGTCAAATCTACTATTTTGAATCCACAACATAAAAGGATTGTGTCTTATAGAATTGTTCCCTTCAACAATTCAATACAAGTTTTTCTAGGCATAAAAGTTCCCTTATCTACCCTAGTACTTCCTAACTGAGTTAACCCTTACAGCTAGGTACAAGCTGAGTTGAGTTATCATTTACAACTCGATCAAGGAAAATTATAGAAGTGTAAAGAAAGTAAGAGTTTGACTGATTACAAGACTTCATTTATTTCAACTCTAAAGTTGATGAAAAACTAAGTACAGAGTTGAAAGCTAGAAAAGATTGATAGTATGAGTTCAGAGTTCGGTTCCAGCAATCTTCTAAAATTGTAGAGTGGCTTCTATTTATAATCGGCAGGACGGATAACCGTTGTGGCTCGGCTTAGGCTGGGAAGCTTTACTAGCCGTTGTAAAGGATAGTCTCGAGTCCCTTGGAAAGAGAAGCTGTTGCAAAGATGAACGTTGTGGATCGGTCCTTGGCTCAGAAAGTAGTCCATCCCACTTGATGTGATTGAAATCTAGGGTGGAAACAAGCTCGTTAAACTCAAAGTTGAAGTTTATCGAAATGGAAACAAACAACCACGACACGGTGTCCGAGTCATCCCGGAAATAGGGCTTTTCTATCTGCTGGCGTTTAACGGTTAGAAGTTGGTTGCTTGTGCATTTCAAATTTAGATTAAATCACTTTAATCCTCCTACAAAAACAAATTAAAGTGGTACTCAAAGTATAAAAATACTTTGGACCAAGATTAGTCAAGGATAAGAATTAATTCAAATAATTAAACACTTGATTTTCCTTAACCTAAATAAATAGAATCTTCCGAGTCTAATATTCAATATGTTCTAATTCCATTTTGTGTCTATTTTAAAGTAAATAAAGATTTAAAAATATATAGACACAATGCATCAATTTGCCAATAATTTTAGTTAACAAATAATCGACTTAAGGTTAGAATTAATGCGATAATTCGATTCAACTTTTGCAATGAGTCGGATGTTATGATAAACAAAGCATATGAAATTATTTAGGAAAGATGACCGTAGGAGTTTATATTTGAGTGATTCAGAAACCCGGAGATAAGTGTTTCACTCAAGAATTGGTTTATGAGTGGGTCAGACAGAATCAAAAACTTAAAGATGAGCTTCCTAAAGTGTGTGAATGACTTGAATTCAAAACCATAAAGAGAGATAGAGTTACCCCTTTTTGATGAAAGGAATTCAACACTTAGAAATATGAGTTAGAAATTAAGGGAGTTATGTTTTTCGGTGCTAAAATATGGATAACTATTAGTATAGTACGAGTAAGCATAATATTTGTAGTCCGAGTTATCGGAGATGAGTAAAATAAATTAGAAAGATATTCGAGTTATCGGAACTTATTTGACATATTAGCAAAGCATAATCAATTATTTTAGCTTATCGGAATAAGAAATGATATTATCGAGTAAAACAAAAATCATTAAAACTTACAAGTAATAGAAGTAAATTCTCAACTCTCGTCACCAACTCAAATATATCAATAAGGATTCAACCAGAAATTGATTTGAGCATTAAAGAAAACCAAGTGCAAGCATCAAATTGCAATGAATTACTCTAAAAAAAAATTGAATTAACAGAAATTAAAGAGGAAGAATTATACCAACAACCGGAACTGTAAAAATTTGATTCGAACACTTAGATCCAAATCGAATAATAGCAAGAAAATTCGCACAATTCAATACCAATATCAATCCCTCAATTTGAATTCAACTTCAAGAGAATTCAACTACTCTAACTCAAACCTAAATTAAAAAACGAAGCTTAAAACTAAAATTTGAGAACTAAACTATAACACCCCACCTTGGTGCGGGTCAGCGTATTATATGCCGGGGTTCCCCAAGAGTAACCCCTAAGGCTACTTAAGATCACAACTTAAGTTTACTAGATTTCTCTTAGATTGGCAAGCGTTTTCTACATTTTCAAAAGGTTTCTTTGAAAAAATCGGCAGAGTTCCGTCCGTAATATAGCTAATCCCATAGTCTCAAAGCCTTAATCCTGCACAAAACACATTCGAAACTCAACGAGCCACACACTCGGAGTATCCACAACACAAGCCGAGCGAGCCACATGCTCGGAGTATTCACAATACAATTCAACCAGCCACCCACTCGGAGTAAGCACATTGGTCTTTCATACATACATGGTGAAAATTTAAGCTTAACATACAACCGATTCATTACAATTTGGAAACATTAAACATATAACGAGTCATTGCGGATCTCCTGTCCGCTAGTTAGCTTCTTCCGAGCACCACAAAGCACTCCAATGAGTTTAACTTCTATACCTAAAAATGTTGGTGAGGTCATGAGCTCCACGAACCCAGTGAATAACCCAAACTCAACCCCTTGTTTCATTTTGCATATTACTTCATTAACGAGTCACACGTAAATTCAATATTCACTCATAACATGTGATTCGAGTATACATGCTTGAGATACGTAAGGTACTAAAACTTAGGAAACTTACCGGCAAAGATCGACACATAACATCACATATTCATGAATTCAACCAATACATTATTCATTCTTTCTATGCAAATACGTCATATAATCATTCATCATGTAAGTCATTTATCACATAAATCATTCATATCATTTCGTATGAAAATAAGATTCATTCTTCCCTTTAAGCTCATTCGTATATTCAATCATGATATAATGAATCATTTATTCTTTCTTTCTCTCTTATTCATCATGCATAATCATTCATTTCTTCATATTATAATTTTTGACTTAAGTCATCTTAGTTTCGAATGGAAAGAAGATGTATGTCCTACTCTAAAGACCCAATTCTTTAATTTTTGGAGCCAAAACAATTCGTGGGCTCGGTTCTTGGAGGCAAAATAATTTGTGGCTTCAACTACGAAGGACGCATACTGTTAATAATTCGTGGAACCAAAATAATTTGAGGCTTCGGTTTGAGAGACACTTCTATGGTCATAACTTTAGAGGGTTCTTTAATTCGTGGGGTCTTAGATCAATAACACAATCCTTTTTCTCTTCTTTAGTTGTTTGTATTTCTTATTTTCTTATTATTTTCTTATTACTTATTGACAAGATACACTTAATTCATATAAATCATGTTCAATAACTTCATAAGTAACATCTTCACAACTAGCAATTAACTTAAACAGGTTCCAACTCAAGTACAACCCATGTCACTCATATAGACATGCTTATATCATTTATAATTGATGTACTTTAAGATAAACACATCGTAACTTAAACATATCAATTAGGATTTCTAATTAACGAACTATCTTTTTATAATTACGTATTATCGCACATAGGTAGTTTATAATACCTTAACTTTTCTTAACCATCACATATCTCTTAAACTATCAAAATAGCTTCTTAAATTTCAATTCTTAACCCAATTACTCAATCAGTCCCAATTCGCCCAAAATAGGACATTTTTACTCAAAAATTCATAACCTCCAATCCAGTTATCCAAAATTTAATCAAACTTTACAGGAAATTGTCATAATTTATCATGATGCTACAACAAAAATTCAGGAATTTGTGGCTACTCATGAAGTGACAACAATTCGAGATAACAACATAAATACGAGACACCTAAATCATGAATTCAATTTTCTAATTTTTCTCTCCAATCTTATTCAAGCTAATTTCATCAAATTCTCAAATATACAGCTCAATAATAATTTTCAGCAATAATCAAACATCATTAAATTCAAAGATTCGAACATTAATATTCGAACTATCACAAGCATGAATTTCATTTCGTGAGTTGCTAGTTTTAGCACAAAAATCCTTTGATTGGTGTGATGGAAGCCGAGTAAACCACAAAAATCCTTTAGCACCAAATAAATAGCCTTTTGGCTTTGGTCGGTCCAATAATCCTTTTCTTTTGGACAATCCAAGCCGGAATCAAACCTCCAGAGTCAATAGAAGTCCGGCGCCACATATAGGGAGTTTCTAGGCTCAAAACACCGTGTTTCACCACCAGACATCCAACCTAGACACGGAGCTGAAGATATCAAAACAACGTCGCGTTCGGCGCCGCGTTTGATGATCAAAAGCATCAAAACGCTGCGTTTTGCTTCAAAATGCTTGCGTTTTGCTCCAAAACAGATCCAACGGAGACATAGAGCTTTTTGCTCAAAATGACAATGTCTATGTCCGGCGCCGCGCACCGGTACCAATTCACCTAAAATGCTTGCGTTTTGACCAGAGTCTTGCTGTAACAGATGAAGAAGCCTGGAGGACCAAAATGATGTCGTTATGGCCGGTGCCGCTCATCCCGGGATTCGGTTCTATCTGGTTCTATCCCTTGATGTTTGGTCTGCTTTTTTATGATTTTTCGGTTGGTTCGAGTTTAGTTTTGGACGGCAGATTAAATGCAAACCCTAGGTCAATTTGTGTCCTAGCCTTTCCCTATAAATAGAGAGATTAGGCTCTCATTTTGTCGAGAACCATTCCTAAGCGTTACACTACCGAAACCTAATTAAGAGCTACTGAATGCACCCGTCCGTATTTTGATCTCTTGGTTTCTTTTCGACTTCATCGTCATCATACTTCCCACATCCGATTTCTAAACTCCATCAATTACACATCTTTCTATCCACTTCCATAAAAACTCACAAAGAGCCCCTCTCAATTCAAGCATCTGTCGCATCACCGGATCTAGTTCAGAGATCTAGATCGGCGAGTGGGACAAGCCGATGGCACCAATTCGGCCTTCGCGACGGTTTATTTATTTTATGTTTGACTACTTTTTGTATTGTGGAAAAAATGTATATCACATTTAATTCCTCCCCGCTCGACGTAATCTTTTATTTCTTGTTTTTGTTTATTTTTTCCGCTTTTCTTTTCCTTCTTTATCGATTTTGTTTATCGTTTTTCGTATTTTCTTTTATTTTCTTTTTAATTCAGTATCTAATTATGCTTGTGTGCTTGTGTTTAATATGTTATTTAAACTCATTACTCAAACTAGTAAAGGTCATCGTTTGACGGGCGGAATAGAAAGGCTTATCCCTACATTTCGTACCCTCGCCCTCGAATTCGGATTCTTGGTTCTACACCGATGAAGTTAGTTTTTAAAACCTTTTCCAAGCTTAGTTTTCCCACATAAAGATTGGAACAATATATCTTTATTTTAGTTTTTTAGTTTTATTCCTAAAACCGATCGGTGACTCCTATTTTCGATTTATTTCTCTTAATCTGCCTCTCTTTTATTTCGACTAAGAATAAAAAAAGGGATTTTCTAGATCTACCTCGGACACGGCCCCTGCCCGCGTCGCCAACCACACGGTGCTGGCTTTCACAAGCGCCGAATGGTCGATGAGTGAAGCTTTGGTAAACCGATGTTTTCACACCGGTTTGGCCCTAAAGCCTCACGGTAGGACCAATTAAACCCTAATTGATTTTTTCTTAGTTGTGAAATAATATCCTTAGATTTATGAATATAATTTCTAAACTAAAAACAATTAATAAAGCTGCCATTCAACCCTATCTTAATTTATTTTACTCGTAGTTTGTAAAATTCGGAAATTTAAATAAGAGGTTTATCCTTACTTTAAAAAACCAATCTTCAAAACCCTAAATCATTTCCACCTTCAAAAAGGAATTTTAAAACCCGCTAATTCGTGGGGAAGCTCGGTTGGTCCCGGTTGATTGTCAACGGAGGCAATACCTCTTCCCTCATACCACGTGCTCTTGGCTTACCGAGAGGCACCGAGGGTTCATGCTATTTCCTATTGTGCAGTCCATGGAGGACAAAATTCTCGGACTATGAGACACCTTGTATCCTACCTAGATTTAACCCTCTTTTGACCATAGACCCTTGGTTGTTAGGTGGCACCTTGTCTCTTCATCTTCATGCTTGGATGAGTGTCATTGGTTTTAGATTTAGCTTTCTACTTGTGAGCCTTTAGGGATAGGTGAGCGATGCTTGATTACCCCTTGTATAGGAGTAAATAAAATATCATAATAAATTTCCCGGACTCGGTCCATTATTGCATTTGTAGCCAAAAGTAAAAATTACCTTTCCCTTTTAGGTCGGTCCATTGATTGCATTTCCGAGTCATCCTAAGATATTTCTCGGTTTAGGCGGTCTAGGAACTCACAGCCGGTCGGTCTAGAAGGGTCCTACCGAGAACCCCTCTATCTTTTCGATCGATCGAGTCTTAGATTTTGACCTTTTTTATTCTCTCGTATTTTCAATTTTCATTTTACATTTAGCCAAAATAAAATTCATCTCAAATTAGGTGAGTCCATTTTGCATTTGCATTTAGCCAAAACAAATTCATCTCAAATTAGGTGAGCCCCCTTTTCATTTTTAATTTCATTCAGCCAAAACAAAATTCATCTCAAATTAAGGTGAGTCCATTTTGCATTTGCATTTAACCAAAATAAAATTCATCTCCAATTACGAATAATCATTTATGCATTCCAGTTATGCATTAGCCAAATCACAAAATCATCCCAAATTCATAAGCATCATTGCATACATTTCATTCGTTTTGCATTCCTTCAGTGCATCCAAATAAAAGGCATTCTTAACTCATTCGAGTCTCGCACTAAAGCCCCTTCCTCCTAAAAGTGTATTCTTTCACATGGTCCTAAACATCATCCTTTGGGATGTAGAATAAGGAAGTCTACTACAATTGAGTATTGTCGGAATCCGAGCTCCAAAGGTTAGAATGCCTCAACAAGGAGTCCGACACATCTTCTCCCCTGCTCTGCACCTTGCTCTACACCGTGGTCTACACCAGTTCGACATACTTTAGTGCATACCACACCAGTTCAATCTATTTTCAATCGTAGGACGAGTACCTAAGAAAAATTCCCGTCTAATGGACGGAACACCGAAACAATCTCCTATCCTTGCCTTGCTTAATGAACCCTCAACCAAAATGGAAGCTAGGATTGAGGCTCGGGATTAGAAAATAGAGTTCATATCGGACACTCTCAAGGCTATCTTAAGAGCTATTGAAGATAGTAAGAAAGATGAGGAAGGCGAGTGATTAAGAGGAGAAGGTCCTCCACCTCCACCTAGTCCATCTCCTCCAGGCGAGTCCCAAGCATGAATCCAAGCCTGATCCATGTATAAATCGAGATAGAAGAAATGTTAAGAGAGTCATCCATGTTCAGCAATCACTACTTTGACCACAAGGGATTCACTTTAATCCCCAAAAGGAAGCTACCCCCTAAGTTCACCATGCCCGATATCAAGTTTCGAGGTTCCAAGAATCCACATCATCATGTTCGCAACTTCTTAGGAGCGAGTGACTCTTAAGAAGATACCGGAAGATACTTAACACATCATCTTCCCATGGACTTTTGACACCGACGTAATGAAGTGGTATAATGCGGTTGACCTATGCAAGGTCACCAATTGGACCGATATGTGTAACGAGTTCTTACACCAATACTCCTATAACACCGATCTACTTGTCACACTTAGAGACTCGGATTTGATCAAGCAAGGTGAGAAAGAGAGCTTTACGAGACTTTCTCACCGGATGGAGGGAAAAGGTTTCCCACATGGTAGACCGACCTTCGAGAGAAGGATCGAGTACGGATCATTATGAAGAACCTTCGACCTGCCTATAATAAGCATATCAAATTCCTACCTTTCATGAGTTTCTTAGTCCTTAGAGATGCCAGGTATGCTGATAGAAGGAGAAGCTGTCTACCACGACCACAAAAGTCATAAGCTGGGACCCATCTGTCTTCATTCAAGACATCAATGGGTCCAAACCACTTGCTAGATTGCCTCCCTAGACCTAAAAGTCCATGGATTGTGGGTAAGTGATGAAGAAGACGTATATGAAACCAAAGATGACGATGACGATAACTTCTAAAATGAAGGGGTATTTTTCAAGCCTTGCTATAGGCGGGAAGGCATACCACCCTATATTTCCACCCCTTGAACCCACCAACAACTATAAATTCAGTCTAGGCTATCAACCTACTGCTAAGGAAATAGCCCAAAGCAAGTGGGAAGTTCAAACTAGGAGAAGCGTGCCGTACACGATCCGTTCCATTAAGCTCTTTACTTTAAATAAGCGGTTCTTGAAAAAAGGGATGACTTCCTTACTACGGATTTCTGAGCCTTATTACCTCAAAGAGAAGTGCATTACGGTACCCGGTTGGGAAATCTTTAATGATTGCGGTATATTAGAAAAAGAGGCACCTTACCTCCTCGAAGAGGGACAATCTACACTAGAGTGGACCAACTCTGGCTGGGAGTAATATCTTTGATCTATTGTTTGGACAAGAGAAGAACCTAGAGGGAATTCGGTCTCGGTGCTTGTCTCGAGCCATGTCGTACCCATAGTTTAATCCATCCAGATTCATCATCAACGTCGACGCTGAAGGGTCCAAGCACATTACTTGGATCGATGCTAAGGAGGACCAAGAATTTGCTATTAGCTTAGGAGAGCATCTCATTCCTAAGTCTAGCATAGGGCTTTTATTTACTGTTCTGTTGCTTTTGGTTCATCTTCTAGTTCCGTTGTTTCTAGTTCCACAATTTTTGCTTCCAAGTCGGATGTACTCATTTCCTCATTCAATAAGTTGAACCTTTACGCTTACTTTTTGCCTTTTCCTATTTTTAATTGTTTTACCTCCGATGATGAACAAGAAATCCCTAAAGAATTAATAAAAGCTATGGAAGATCATGAAAATCACTCACTAATAATAAAGGAAATAATAAAAATTAATCTAGGATTAGTTGATCAGCCCCAAGAGGTTAAAATTAGGAAAACACTAGATCCAAGAGAGAAGAAGCAATTTACTTTGCTCCTTGCGGAATTCATAGATGTCTTTGCATGGTCCTATAAAAACATGTCGGGGATAGATCGAAGTATAGCGGAACATAGAATTCCACTTTATGAAGATGCCAAGTCTGGTTAAGTAGAAGCTCGGGAGGATGAAACCTGAATGGGCTTTGAAATTTAAGGAAGAGGTCCACAAGCGGTTAGAGGCTGGGTTAATCAAAGTAGTCCACTACCGTCGGTGGGTCGTAAACATAGTACCGGTCTCGAAGAAAGATGGCGGGGTTCGGATATGCATTGACTTCACGGATCCGAACAAGGCAAGTCCCAATGATGACTTTCCGCTACCCCATATCGATATCCATGTAGATAACACATTAGGACAATGCCTTGATCTCGTTTATGGATGGTTATGCTAGGTATAATCAGGTAAAGATGGTTGAATAAGACATGGAGAAGACGACCTTCATCACTCAATGGGGGATGTACTTGTTATGCGATGATGCCATTTAGGCTAAAAAATATAGGAGCTACATATCGGAGGACAACCACAACACTACTTGCACAACATGATCCACAAGGAAGCCGAGGTCTATGTGGATGACATGATCATTAAGTCCAAGGATAGGGCGGGGCACTTACCCGACCTTAGAAAATTCTTCGAGAGATTGAGAAAATACAATATGCGCCTTAACCCTCAAAAGTGTGCTTCAGGGTAACTTTAGGCAAACTGTTAGGCTATGATGTTAGTCTAAGAGGAATCGAGGTTGATCCATCCAAGATCAAAGCTATCTAGGAGATTCCGCCACCAAAGATAGAAAATGAGATACGAGGTTTCTTAGGACATTTATGGTATATTAGTCGTTTCATATCAAAGCCGACTATGGTCCGTGAACCCATTTTTAGGAAGTTGAGGAAAGGGTGTAAGCCTATTTGGGATGATGAGTACCAAAAAGCATTCGTAAAGGTTAAGGAATATCTACCCAACCCTCCAGGTGTTACTTCGACCCCAACTAAGGAAACCTTTACTTTTATACGTCGCTACAACCGAAACCACAATGGAGCCATGCTAACTCAATGGGATAGAAAGATTCGAAAAGGTTAAGGAATATCTAGCCAACCCTCCGAGTGTTACTTCGACCCCAACCAAGGAAGCCTTTACTTTATACCTCGCTATAACCGAAACCGCAATGGGAGCCATGCTAACTCAATGGGATGGAAAGAAAGAGTACGTGGTATATTATCTAAGCAAGAAATTCTTAGAATATGAGACTAGATACATGCCATTACGGAAGACATCATTGGCGTTAGTTTGGGCTACAAAGAAGCTCGGGCACTACATGTTGGCCCACACGGTACATGTGGTAGCTGTTAAGTCGTATTTTATACGTATTTTTAGTAGTTATTGAGTTTATATTATATAGTTTATTTTATCTAATTTATTCTATTTTGTCTATTTATAGGTAATTATCGAATAAAGTGGGGAAGAGAAGAAAAGTCGTTAAAAGTGGATTTTTAGCTACCGACAAGCATCCAAGAAAATATATGAAGTCGGTCCATAAATATAATATGTAATAAAATATTTATTTTAGGATATTATATTTTAGGAAATCCTAATTGGAATAGAAAAGGAAACTTAGAAGAGAAGAAAGAGAAATAAACCCTAACTCTTTCACCCTATATATACTACTTATTATCATCATGGAGAGAGACCTAGGAAGCCAGCCACACACAATCACCACCTGCCCTTTGCTGTCCACGGCACCCGGCCGCCTGCACCTGCTGCCCAGCCGGCCTGCACTGCTGCGGTCCACCAGTGCAGCCGCCCAGCCACCACTGCTTGCTGCCGCTGCTGCTTGTTCCCGGCTGCATCGTACTGCTCGCTGCTGCATCTTGCTGGCCATCTGCTGTCCGCTGCCCAGCCAGCCACCATCCATCATCATCTTCTTCATCTTCCCGGGTCAAAGAAACTAGTATCGGTAGTATAATTTAGTTTTGTAATTTTTATTAGAAAAGATTGAGTTTTTATTGATAGATTAATACTAAAGATGCTAGTTTTATTTAGTTTACATGTTTTAAATTACATGATGTGTGAGTAGTTTTTCTTATACTTAGTATAATCTCATTGAAGCCATGCTAAATTATTTATTTTGAAACAAAGTTTTGATTTTTATTGTCTTATTGATTTGATCCATGATTCTATGATAATTTGTGTTTAATGTTTATGAATTTATGTCTAATTAATTAAAGTGCACGCTATTTAGTTTTATATAAATTCATGTGATAGTTTAGAGGGTTTAAGTACGTAATTGCTTGATCTTTTAGACATAAGTATCATCCTAGTTAATCATGGATGGCTCATACCCATCTCTTTTAATTAGGAAATTATCATAGATCCTTCTTAAATCAATTTGCTAGTAGATTGGTTATTAGGTGCTAGATGATATTTTTCTAATACTTAATGCTCTAATTTGATTAAATTCTAGTGCTAGTGCTAGGGTTATCAATATTAGTAGAGTTTATATTAGGGCTAGGCCTAAGTAAACTAATAACTAAGGAAAAACGAGGAAGATCCGCTAGTGGTTGTCTTCTATAGTTTAGCTCATGGGTAGATCAATTTGTGTGTTAATGATAAATAATAATTTGCATGGTGGATATAGATTATACTAAGTGTTTTTATAAATTTGATATCTTTGATAATTACTTGCTTGCCTTTTAGTTATTTTCTTGAGTTTATTGATTTTTACTTATAAAGTTATAGTCTTTTATTATCAATTTCATTAATCCCCCTAAAGATCAGTATTTTAGGTTAGTTTTAGTAATTTTATTTTAATTTAATTTTGAGTCTTTATATATTTTAATTTTCAGAATTAATTTTCTGTTAGTGTGTATTATTTTTGAGTCAGTTTGTTAGAAATTAGTTTAAAAATAGTTTCTTTTGTTATTTTTCATGTTTTATTTTCTTTTAGGGTTTAGATAGAGTCCTAGTTTGCTGTGATTAAATTTTAGAATTTTTGGAATTAATTTGATATTTTTTCAGATTTAATTCTTGAATTTAATTACTGCAGGTTTTTAATAAAATAAATTCGTAAATTAGATTTTGAATTTTGTTTTTATATTTTTAGGGTCTGGTTAGGTTTAGAAAATTAGTATTATTATTCTGGGTAATTTTAGTATTTATTTTCGTAATTATTTTAGTGCAGAATTTTACTTATTTAATTTTCTGTTTTAGAATTTGTTTATTTTCTGCTTTAGTTTTCTGTTTTAATTGTTCTAAAAAATATTCAAAAATATTTCTGGGTTATTGTAGTTTTATTATTATGTATAAATTATTTATTTAGTTATTAGATAATTTTCTATGAATTTTAATTATTGATTTTAATTTATATTTTCTGTTTTGTTTTTAAGAGTACTAAATTTAATTAGATTAAAACTTGCATGTTATTATATCTTTCCTCGTGGATTCGATCCCTACTTGCCCTTGCTATATTGTTTATTATAAGTTTAAGTAGTGGTTTAATTTGTTGCTGTACGACAAGCTCAACAAGTAGCACCAATGGATCCCTTTAAGTACATCCTTGAGCAACCGACCATTAGCAGTAAGATAGCTAGATAGACTGTTATGCTATCCGAATTCAAACTCAAATATGTCCCTCAAAAAGCAA
Organism: Talinum fruticosum; assembly: GCA_021018815.1. Classification (NCBI taxonomy): domain Eukaryota; kingdom Viridiplantae; phylum Streptophyta; class Magnoliopsida; order Caryophyllales; family Talinaceae; genus Talinum; species Talinum fruticosum. The sequence continues at coordinate 733,566 of JAITYX010000003.1, read as the reverse complement.
TCAAAGGAAGGGTAGTGTCGGAATTCCTAGCCGATCTGCCTGTAATTGAATCGCAACCCGAACACCTTGACTTCCCGAGACGAAAATATCTTACAAGTGGAGGTGGACGTGTGGACAATGTACTTTGAGGGCGCTTCCAATCGAAGGGCTTTGGAGTAGGGATTCTTCTAGTCTCGTTGGAGGGAGCACATACTCCCATTTTAGTTAAGCTTGATTTTGAGGTCACCAACAATGCAGCAGAATATGAAGCATGCATCACGTGACTTTAAGCTGCGATAGAGATCGGAGCTAAGAGCATAAGGGTTTTCGGTGACCCCAATCGATCATGAATCGGATATCACGAAATGGAAGCCACGTAGTGAAGCCTTGGCACCCTACCAAGCACATTTGATTGAATTATCAAAACATTTTCAAAGCATTTCATACACATAACTTCCTAGGGATGACAACCAATTGCAAATGCTTTAGCTAAATTAGCATCCATGATCAATATCCCTAATGGCATTCATTCAATACCCATTCATATAGAACGGCAGAGTTAGCCTCGCATATGTATACACACTAGAAATGTCTAGTACTGACTAAACCAATTGGTACCATGACATCTATCAGTATCTAGACAAAAAAGAATATTCATTGGACTCCACACCTAGAGCTTAATGAGCCATCGGGATACTATTAGCTCAATTTTTCATCGATGAAGGACAGACTATACAAGAAAACCAACACGAGAATCAACTTACTTTGTGTCAACCAACATGAAGCGGAGCGCATCATGGATGAACTTCATGGTGGGGAATATGGACCCCATATGAATGGAAGGATGTTGGTTAAGAAAATTCAGAGGTTAGGATACTACTGGTCGACCATGGCTGCAGATTGCTATGAATTTGTTAGGAAATGCCACAAGTGTCGGTATATGCAAATCTACTACACTAGCCACCATCGTTTCTCATGACACTTGCATCACCTTGGTCATTCTCGGTTTGGGGAATTAATATCATTGGTAAAGTGACCCTTAAAGGAACCAGGTGGTCATGAGCCTTCTTGAGTTAGTTTTTTTATGTGCATTTTTAGCCAAAAGTCAAATTTGCCTATTTCTCTTTAAGGTTGGTCCATTTGTTGCATTTTTCGAGTCACTTCAAATCCTTACAGTCTCGAGTCAAAAATTTTCTAGATGATCCCTAATTGCTAAACATAGTCGGCATCGGCTTCCCGTCCACTTGTCGAGATGGGTCTTATCGTAGACCCCTTCCTTTATTATGTAGATCTTAGGTTCTAGTTTTGTCCCTCCGTGTATTTCTATTTTGCATCGCATAAGTGCATTAGCCAATTCCAAATCCATCTCAAATCGGGTGAGTCTTTTGTTGCATTCGTAGCCAATTCCGTATTCATCTCAAATTGGGTGAGTCTCGTTGTTGCATTTTAGCCAATTTTAAATTAATCTCAAACTAGGAAAGTCTTTTGTTGCATTTTTAGCCAATTTTAAATTCATCTCAATTTAGATGAGTTTTTGTTGCATTTTTGGCTAATTTTAAATTTACCTTAATTAAGTGAGTTATTTGTTGCATTTAGCCAAAGTCTAAATTCATCTCAATTAGGATGTGTCCGTTACTACATTTAGCCATTTTATGTTGATCTTATTTTAGGTGAGTCCATTTTACCATTGTTTCATTAGCCAAAATAAATTCATCCCTATATCGAGTAACTCCATTTGCATCATTTCAGTTGATTCTCGTCGGTTCCCATTCTTTATGTGCATCCAAATAAAGAGAATATTCTTCCTTCTCTTTTAGGCTCTGTTTTTCCTCAAGTCTAGCTCTTGAGGCCCTTCTCCTCAAAATCTTGTTTCCTCTAGCACGATCCTTAGAATTTATCCTGTTGGGTTGCAGAATAAGGAACCAACTTCAACCGGGTTTTGTTGGAATCTGGGTTCAAAAAGGTTAGAACGGTTGAGTAAAGCTGTCCGAGTGCAATACCTTCACGTTGAACACCAACTCGATTGATTCCGATGTGACCAACGTGGGTGCAATTAACACCAATTTAGTTAATTTTTGTTGTTCGATAGTACCTAAAAACAATTCCCCTCTAATGGATGAAGAAACACAACCATCGTCCATCATGACCTTGATAAATGAATCTTTAGCTAAAATGTAAGCCATGATTGAGGGTCAAGATTAGAAAGTAGAATCCATGTCTGAAAATCTTGGTCATATCCTTACGAATTTATATAAAAATGAGGAAAATAAGGAAGGGGAGGAAGAAGAAGGACCTTGATCACCACCTAATGGTGAATCTAAAGGTCAACCACCACCTAATGTCCCACCAACTCCAAAACTAACCCGGAACCTCGACTCGATGCAAGCATAGATCGAGATAAAGAGAATGCTAAGAGAGTCCATGTTCAAAAGCCACTATTATGACCTTATGGGATTCACTTTAATCCCTAAGAGAAAACTTCCTCCTAAGTTCACCATGCCGGACATAAAATATCATGATTCCGAAAACCCCACCATCATGTTCGAAATTTTATAGGAGCAATGACTCTAAAAAATGTACCTAAAGATACATACCATATCATTTTCCCTTGGACATTCAATAAGGATGTCATGAAATGGTACAATGCAGTTGATCCACGCAAGGTCACTAATTAGACAGATCTTTGTAAGGAGTTCCCGTAGCAATACTTCTACAACACTCGACTTGCCGGTTACTCTTCGTGATTTGGAATTGATTAAACAAGAAGAGAAAGAAAGCTTCACTAATTTGCTCACTAGGTGGAGGGAAAAGGCTGCCCATTTGCTAGATCGACCTTCCGAGAAGGATCAAGGCGAAACATTTTGAAGACTCTTCCACCGACCTATAATTAGCATATGAAGTTCACGCCTTTCATGAACTTCACGACCCTCGAGATGTGGGGATACTTATTGAAGAAGAACCGACCGTCGCGACCACGAAGTTGTAACAAGTTATAAAGGTAATTATCGGAATAAGGACAAGAAAACCTCTAAATGGGCACTACTAGTAGGGGTGAAGATGTCAATGTCCTCAACGAGATATACTAACTACACTCTAATAGACACTACCTATGCTCAAGTACTTGATCGCCTACACTCCAAGCGTAAAATTATACTTTTGCCTATCGAATAGAATCGAAACCATGTAACAATGAAAAGAACTAGGGCACAGGAAAATTTTACAAATACTCGTCGTGCACGAGGACATAATACTCGAACAATGTTGGACTTTCAAAAACAAATTAGAGAGTATGTTTCATAATGGTCGACTTCCCCTTCTTAAGGTTTTTCTATAAACCATATAATAGTAAGAGCCCATTTAGCGTAACCTTAGCCATGTTTTTGAGCCCATTCTAGGTCGGTGGGATATCTCTGTCTTTATTCAATACATAGAAGAACCCAAATTACAAATCATCCCGCCTTCAATAGATCTAGAGAAATGTGGGTTGTGGGCATGTGATGAAGAGGATGTCTACGAAACTAAGGATGACAATGATGACGACTTCGGGGCACACAACCCTTAGAAGATGATGACTTTTAGGGAGAACTAAAGACCTCTAAACTTCGGTTCCTAACAAGACTTGGACGTCACAATGCACCAATTAGTCCACAATAGACTCAAAAGGTCCCAAAAGAAAAAGAAACTATCACGAAGAAGATCCAGTCCTTAAATAGCTTTAAAAGCTCAAAGCAAACATATCCATCCGACAGTTAATATCCGCCTCTTAAAAGCATAAACAAGCCTTGATCGATGCATTAAGCAAGATTGAGGTATCTCTTGAAGTCTCACTTGAGAAGGTAATAGGTCCGGTTAATACTGGGGTTGGAACTATCATATTTTTATAAGGAAGACCTACTTGAAGAAGGCATTGCACACAACAATGCCCTTTATTTCACCGTAACTTGCATCAACAAGTTTATACCTTTGACCCTAGTAGACAACATGTCATCTGTAAATTCATGCCCTTGGAGGAATGCTAAGGGGTTAGGCGTAAGAGACCAACAACTCCCTTTGGGGTAAAGACTATTAATTTTCAAGTCCTAGACATTCCCGCCACTTTCAACCTTCTTTCTAGGATGCCCTTGGTTGCATGAGCAGCAAGCGAGTGCCCTCTACACTACACCGGAAGGTCAAAACGATCACCAAAGGAAACGTGGTAACTATTAAGGGAGACAACCTTTATGCTATAATAACTTCTAAAAAGTTCTTCATTGAAATCGAACACGATGCCAATTCAAAGAGTTGTATGGATTCGAGACTATAGCTCGCTTTAGAGAAGGATAAAGCACCTTTAGACTTTAATCCCTATACCAATCCTATCATCCATTTGATGTTAAGGAAGAAGGGGTACTTTCACGGACTAGCTATAGGACGGAGGGCATACAACTTAATTTCGAATTCTTCAGGAAGGGGATACAATTTTGAATCCTTGAACTTACATATATGATATTCGGGATCATAGAGCCCAAGTACATCCTTACCGTCGAATGCTAAAAAGGGTGTTCAACCCATAAGGAGATAACCCTATAATATTGACATCGTTCATCTCATGCATCCAGTGAGTCAATTCAGTAATGATATTCAACTTTGAGAATTGAAGGCACAAAGGCACAGGAAATTTTCTTAGGGATTGTATGTTGAAGAATTATAGATGAGTATTGAAGGTGTTGTTCATGGAGACCTGCCACCGATGCTTTTTATAATGGATTTCTCATGACCAGAGTTCTTATCCATTACGCCACTACAACCAGCCAAGACCTAGGTTGCGCTTGGTCGGCGCCGGTCCGACCGGTTGGGTCCCTGTTTTCGGTCCGAGTAGTTCTTGTACATTGGGCCAGCTTTTTCTTCTTATGGCCCATTTCGGTTAAGCCCAATTATTTATGAACCATGCAAAATACCATTTCCAATTTTCTATTTTGTTATTATTTTTGGGCATAATGAGGGGTAGTGCATATTTTTTTGATTTGTCTTTGATTTTTTTTGCATCATATAAATAAAGAATGCATTTTAGAATCCAGATCCGACATTCATCTCATTAGATAGAGTCAAGTGGTATAAAACATTAATATTAACACTAACAAAGCACCCTACAACCGGTTGGAAACTCATTCATCCCTAATAGCTTATGAAAAAATGGCCCCACAGTCCCAAGTTGGGTGGGAGGCCTTATGATAAGGTCTATTATATGACATCGGATGAAAATCATACGGATTTCCATAAGGGTAAAGCACTTGCAAGGGCATGACATCGATACATGCATAGGAAGAATTAGGCCCGATTGCGGAAATACTTGGCCCCGCCTTAGAAGCACACCGATCATGAGAGTGCCGAGAGGGACGACGTGAAGAACTGGCTCCAACAGTGCTACTTGGATGGCATTTGTTGGCTAGCGGTACAAGTTTGAGCCCCGGAGCTGCCAAGGAAACTTCCGATGGAGGAGACCTAGATTGGCGATCTTACAAAAAGAAAGAAGTGATTAGCAAATATACTAAGAGATCATGAGTTAGCACCTTAACCGACTAAGCTCACCCGAAATGTCCGGAAGGCTCGACCAGGTGAATCGGCCTTTGAAAGCTTTAAGGGTAGACTGGAACTCGATAAACATTTTTGAGATTGCTCCCGATTGTACTACAAATTCATCGTGTTAGCAAGACACTTTTAACATTAAACTAAAAGTAAAATAGCATAATACTCTTACCCCTTTCTAGTTCTTCGGGAGCGGATGCCCCACACATTCGAAGTGGGAAATTTCTAGAATGCTAACGTAACATGGGGACTCTCCCTGTTGAGACACATCGACCTTAAGGCTCGAAATATAGATGTCGCCCGAAGAAGCTATAGAGATAAAGTCAATTTTGACACCGAAAATATAATCGCACGAAAGGGTAGATGAAGACTTACCAATCACATCATAATTTGTGCCAAATAATGAGCACGGGACGAATTCGCATCCAAGAAGTGAGTATAGAGATACCCTATGGTTATTTCTTCTTACGCCTCTTGAGTTATAGAGCGGAAGTAGAACATCATCCATGGTACATCTTGGGGAACAAAAGGTGGCCATGTATCATAGCGGATTTTGGTGTAACCCGCTCACCAAGGTACCAACAAAAGTTGAACGGATCCTCAAACGAAATTCGCGTTCATTTAATCGCACTACACCAAGGCTTGGAAGAAGTTAAGTTTGGGTCCAGGGGTGAAAATTAGTCCGCACACACAAGACCTATGAATAGACAAGCCGGAACCACAATCACGCCCACAAGCCCACCACAGGTAGTGAGTCAGGGCGGAAAATTGACTCGAAAGTAGAAACATTTCTCGGCTATTCTATCTCAAAATTTAAAGTGTAAAAATGACATATCGTCTTTGTAGGAACCACGGTTCGCATACCTCGCGGGGCCCAAGCTTCCCCACGAGTTGGCCGGTTTATTTAATTTTTAAGATGGAAATGATTTGAGTTTTGAAGATTGATTTTTGAAAGTGGGGATGAACCTCTTATTAAGATTTTCGATTTTTACAAGCTAATTTAAAATAGATTAAGCGAGGATTTAATGGCGGTTTATTAATTATTTTATTTTAGAAATTATTTTTAGAAATCCCAGGATATTATTTCTCAACCGCAAAATAAAATAAATTAGGATTTATTGATTACGCCGTATTGCTTTTGGGCCAAACCGGTGTGAAAACACCTGCTTGGACTAAAGCCCTACCCGCCAACCATCCAGCACGGTGAAAGCTAACGCCATACGGTGGGCGGCACCAGCTAGGGCCCATGACTGAGGTGATTAGTCTTGGCCTCCGACTGTCCGGCATATCCATAAACTATTTTTTATTTTTAGTTAGAAAAAACCAGGAAGCACCTTAATAGAGAGAAATTAGAAAATAAGGGAGTCGCCAATATGTTTTAGGTATAAAAACTAACAAAAATAAAAGAAATACCCTATCAATCTTAGGATGGGAAAACAAAGCTCAAAATAGATTTAAAATTGACTCCATTGGTCTAGAACCGAGAATCCATATTCGGGGTACAAAATGCGAGAGATAAGCCCTTCCATTTCGCCTGTTAAAAAATGATGTTTACTAGTTTGAGAAGTGTGTTTAAATAACGTATTAAAAATAGACACATAGCATAACAACATGCAGCATTAAAAGCAATCAAAGCATGCTAACAAAAGCAATAAAGGCAAATAATGAAAAGTGATAAATGAAAGCAATGAAAAAAACAAAAGAAAAGTGAAAAGAAACGAAAGGGAAAATGTAATACCGGTAATTTTATTTGAGGTGGTTATGTGAGTTAAATTAATTAATTCATTTTAATTAAATAATTTAGGTCGAATAACTAATATACATACATGGATATATATTCGTGATTTTATTCAAGAGAATTACTTGTTTGTTTGCTTAACCTCAATTAGTGAATTATATTACTTTTCTCTGTTAACTTGCCATAAATAAAAGATGCGAGATAGACGGAGGTTGAATTGTATTACCTATTCTAACTTAACCTAATGCTATGCCTAATTAAAATAAAGACAGGTTTAAGCAACTTGGGATTAGATGTTAATATTAGATAAGTAGTAGCAAAACAAAAAGGAAAAAGGGGCAATTATGTGTTAGTAGGTAGATGAGGATTAGTGTAAAGAGAAAAATGTATAGCCTTCTTTGATGAAGCCACGAAGAGAGAGAGAAAGAGAGGAAGAGAAGAGAAGATTGGGGGCACCCAAAATAGAGACAAAGAAAAGGAGGCTCGGAGGAGCCCAAATAGGAAAAAAGAGGAGGAATAGAGAGAGAGAGAGAAAGAGAGGGAGGTAGAGATGGAGGAGCGAGCGGAGCCGAGAGCGAGAGAACGAAGGAGAAGGAAGGAGAAGCGAGTAAAGAAGCCTAGCAAGGGAGATTGAGAAAGTGGGAGCTAAATAGAGCAAAAGGGGGAAAAGTGCGAGAACCCGAACGAAAACAAAAAGGGAGGAACCGGCGAATGAGCCAAGGGAACGGTGGCGGCGAGCGAGGAAGTGGTGGTCGGCGAGCGTAGATGAATGGTGGACGAGTAGGGTAGAGCGTGAGAGAAACAGGGGAGAGAAAGAGGATTTAAAAGAGTGCGAGACCACAACCACGAGAAGAGGAAAGGGAGCATGAGATAAAGAGAGACAGAGACAGAACGAGAGGAAGAAGATGGTGAAGAACCCAAATCAATTTTGTTCGATCAATTGCTCAAATCCTAAATTTTGAGGTGGGTAGCCTTATACTCTAAAACTATTAGTAATTTTGAAACCTAATTAAATTTTATTGCAAATATTGAATATGAATGCTATAGGATGAATTTAGGGAGTTGTTAGCGCTGAATTGGCATATGAAAGAATTTAACATTTAAAAGAATCGTGAAGAATAAGCTAGATTGTTGAATTGTGGGTAATTCTGGAATTAATGGAAATTTTAAAGCCTAATTGAAATTGTTATTGAAGTATCCGATTTAATGTGCGAATTAAATCTTAGGATTTCCTAAATTTAATATACTAGGGTTGAAAGTCTGTTTGAAGCGTATTGAATAGTTGATTAGGCAAAATTGTGGGATGAACTAACCTTTGTAGTAACTATAAATTGAGAAACTCGAATTAGGGCATAGATTGGATAGTTAGATGAAATTGTGGAATTGAATCAAATATAGGGAATGTTATCGGTTTGTGTTTATTGTGACTAATTGAAAACTAGATTAGCGAATTGACAAGTTAGGGAGACGTAATATGAGAATTTGAGGTAAAAATAACAATTTGTGATGAGTCGGGACTTCTTGGGTTAAGATCATAACTAATTGTGGTTATTAGGGCTTGTATCACGCAAATTAATGAAATTAATGGTTAGGGAGATACGAGTATAAGAGTTCGAACCAAATAGGGCAATTGTGATAGTTTGGGGCTATGTTATAATTGATAGTGATTATCCATAGTATTACGACTTGTGGTTATTGTGGCTTAGAGGGGTTTTAGTTGCTGAGTTCATTTTTCTTGTAATTGTATTGAGTTAATGAAGAACGAATGTTGAATTTAGAAAAGGAGTAGGAATTTGGAGTGTAACGGGGGTATGTATCTATATTGATGTATTGTGGCTTTTGAAAACGGAGAGAGGTGAGAATTACGCATATAGGAATAAGAGATTCTTGCTTGAATATAATATGGATGAATATGTGGAAGTGCTAAGTACTTGGCCGAATCCTTGAGTTAATGCGCTAGCTTAGAATGCTAAGTCTTAGTATAAAGATGCTTGATGTGTTAAGTCACTTGATTTTAAATAATACTCAAAAGTTAGTTTTAAAAAGAGTTCAAACATTTATGCAAAACACTACTTGAGTATGATTCTTGTTAACTACTTCTCAAAAACTTCAAATATGTTCTAAAGAAGTGAAATTGATTTGAGAAAGTGAATTTAGAGGGGTGGCATGTGGTGCCATGCCTTCTATGGTGTTAAACTGATTTGAGATTGTGGTTTAAAACCAAGTTTGATGAGTGATTGTGATCACTTTGGTTTTGAATGAATTATGGGGTCAAGACTGTTTAGACTAGAGGAAGGAGGTGGTCGTACGTATCGAGGCCATGGGGTCCTTGCGTATTAGGACGCCCATCAACCTAAGAGGTTGATTCTTTCATGACAAGGAAACGGAGCCTTCCAAGAGTTTGACTAGAGATATGTCCCTCGAGCTCGAGTCAAGGGATCACGCCCCAAAGAAAGCTGTTTGTTGCTAGTTCAAGTCTAAAGCCTCAAAAGGATATTTAGTTTCTAACTGAAAGTATTTGAAAGAAAGTGTAGGTGGTTGCACTACCTTGTTTAAAGTTGATTCAATTCCAAAAGAGTTAATGATCTGCGAAATCGTATTTTTAAATGATTGAATGTCATGATCTTTAAGCTGTAAGAGATTTCGGGGATTTCATTAAAAAGTATCTAGATTCATGTTATGTTATTCTACCTTTACCAATTTTATTATTATCGTTAGTATGTGTAAAGAATTTCCGCTTAAAGAGTGTAAGACTCTCTATTGAGAGAATTGGAGCTTACCCCCTACATATCCCCCTCCCCGATTGTAGGTACTCTATTAGAAGGCGTGCATTGTGCTTTAGCATATTTTGTACTCCTGCATGCTGTTTCTACGTTTGATAAGTAACTTAAGTTGTTGACGTTCTTTTCATATATTTCTAAGTATTGTATCTTGTAAGTAAGTTTATATAGTTGTATTAGTTGTATCGTGAACCATTTAGATTGTTTTAAGTCTTAATGCATGTTGGTTGGACTCCGACGTGTGGCCGTTGAGTTGTGTACTCCGAGCATGTGACTCGTTGAGTTATATTATAGTTTTTATGCAGGGTTTTAAGGCTTTAAGCTTAAGGAATAAGCCATATTACAAATGGAACTCTACCAAAATTTTTAGAAAAATGAGCAAACCAAAATGAAAAATCACCTCTATTACTATTAGGTTGGAATTAGAAAGCCAAACTAACACTTTAATGAGCATTGGGAGTTCCTTTTTAGGAACTCTAGCGACGTAATACTCCTATGGTGGATTTTGGGGTGTTACATTTATGGTATTAGAGCATAGATTTCGGTGACCTTGAGTCCGCATTGCATATACCCGTCTAGGATCCTTTGTTATGTAATAATGTTTAGTTGTGACAAATATACGTGTGACCTTAAGTGCAACCTCAGATTTGTAAGTGACTACCTAGTTGACTTAGTTGAATAAGTTGATTGTAAATTGCCCATTAAGGTGATATGCAATTGACTTGTGTGTGTTATGTGTATGACTCGAGTGTGGCTGAAATTTTATTTGCATTTCATTCGTTGGTTTCGTTGAGCCTTGAACTAGAAATCCTCTACCTCCGGGATTTCATTGATTTGATTGCTTATGTGATTAACTAGAAGATGAGTTATGTGATTTGACTTATGAACCTATATGCTCATATGTGTGAGTGATTGAATTTTATATGACTTGTTTTACATGCATGTGTGATTACGTAGGTACACTTGGGGTAATATGGAGAAGAGTCAATAATGACTACGCCACTTAACCTTGTTAGATAGCTAGGGGGATGGGGAGTGCTAAGGTTGATGTGCGCGATAATGTAACCGATCCACCGATAGGCACTAACCTTCTCAATAGATTTTTGACGTTGCGGCCTCCCAAGCTTAGGGGTACTACAAGTCCTGCTGAGTTAGATGAGAGAATAAGGAAATAGTTCATGATCTTCCATAACTCTTATTAATTCTTTATGAATTTCTTGTTCATCATTAGAGGCAAAACAACTAAGGGCAAGAGGAGGTAAGGAGTAAGCGAAAGGTTCACTTTATTAAATGAAGCAACGAGTACATCGGACTCAAAAACAAAATTAGAAACGATAGAACTAGGAAAAGAACTAGAAACAACGGAAGGAGAAGTACAAGCCCTAGCACTAGACTTAGAAAGAGGATGCGCTCCTAGGCTTAAGCACTAGCCTCAATGTCAACCAAAGTAACCTATGTTAGTGATGAACCTGGATGGATCGAACTCCGGGTGCACATAGCTCGTGATAGTATCGAAACCGAGTTTCATTCTAGATTACCTTCTTGGCCGAACAGGAGGTAAGGTGCCTCCTTTTCTAGAATATAGCAATCATTGAAAATCTTTAGACTAGGTACTAGGATGCCTTTTTCCTTGATATAGTAGGGCTCGGGAAAACCATAATAAGGGAAGTTATCTCCTTCTCTTAGAAACTGTCCATTGAGAGTATACGGAAAGGGCTTAATAGAGCGGACTGTATGTGGTGCAGCCCTCTTTTTGAACTTCCCACTTGGCTTGAGCTATATCCTTAGCAGTAGGTTGATAGCCTAGTTTGAATTTGTAGTTATCGGTGGGTTCAAGGGGTGGAAAAATAGAGTGGTATGCCTTTCGGCTGCAGCGAAGAACTCGAAAATACCCCTTCTTCCTAAGCATTGAGTGGACACTAGGGTTGCCATAGGGGTTAAGGGTAAAAGGTGCTTCATCCATTTCTAAGGCAGCAACAATTTCAAATCCATACAATTCTTCATCATTGGCATCATGCTCAATCTCCACTACGAGACTCCTTGGAAGTGATAGTAGCGTAGAGATTATTCCCATAGACGGTTATGACTTGACCTTTAATGATCATGTTGACTTTACGTGCGGTGTAGGGGGCACTTGTTTGATGATCATGCAATCAAGGGCATCCTAGAAGCTTATTAAAAGTGGCTGGGATATCTAAGACTTGGAATTTAAAATTCCTCTCCACTGGCCCTATATTGATTGGTGAAGGCTCGGACTTTATACTTACACGTTTCGAGTTCCATCCAGGAATCAGGTATAAGAACTCTTCTCTCATAGGGTTTTGATTTCAAGTCATTCTATGTATCTTATAAACTTTTCCGAGTGATATAACATTTCCTCCGAGTGTTATAAAATCTATTATGCTTGCTTTCGCCGACTCGATTGACTTAGAAAGCATACTTCTACATGCCTCTCCACACTTAGTTACGAGTCACCCAACACTCGGATATATCGCATATTCAAACACTATCTTTTCCGCGCTTAAACTCGAGTCCGACTTCGTGGTTTAGGAATTACATTGTTCCAAGACGAGCATATTTAGTTTGAATTATGCTTAGTCTAGATCACGTCTGTTTACTACGATATTCTTTATCCGACTTGATTGTCCTCTAGACCGACTAAGATGGAATTTGAGTTTCATGGATATTAGACTCGGAAAATTCCATTTCGATAATTAGTCACTTAATTATTTTAATTATATTATTATCTCGTGCCTAATCTTAGATAAAATAATACTTTGAGAACCAAATTGATTTACTTTTGTAGGTTATTCAAACGAGGCTATCCTAAATTTAAATCAAAAAGTAACCAGGCTTCAAAATGTCAAATCACTAGCGGACAAGGCTTTTTCCACCTCTAACCTAGCCCCGGACATTGTGTCGGGATTGTCCGTTTCCAAAGCTGGAAATCTACAACACCAAGCTCAACGGTGGTTTCCACCTTATTTTCGAAGACACCACCGGTGGTTTTGGGACTTCCAAAGGAGTCAAGAACCGTTGCTCAACGTTTATATCTCAACGGATATTTTCCGAGTGACTCGGAAAATCCTTTACAATGGTCACAAAGGACCTTCAATCGGAAGATGGACACAACGACTAAGCTGCTAGGTCATCTATATATAGAAGCCAACTTTCAAGACTTGAAGATTGTCGAATCTATTGTTAATACACATACTTGATCAAAAGTCATTGTATTCATTCTCAATCTTATACTTACAACTCCAATTTTGTATTTCATAACTTTCGAGTTGTAAGGTCTTGTACTCGATTACAAACACTTTCTTTCTTACTTGTCTAAGTAAGGTCCCTTGACTGAACTGTAAGGGTTAACTCAGCTCGGTTGTCCCTAACTGTAAGGGTGATCTCGGTTAGGAAGTGCTAGATCGGATAAGGTAATTTCGAGTCTAGGAAAACCTTATAAGGAGTTGTCTAAGGGAGCAACTCGAGGTTAAGTCGATCTACTGTATTTTGTGGACTCAAAATAGTGGATTCGAGTTCGTGCTTGGATTAGCACGGTCCGTGGTTTTACGCCCAGGAGGGTTTCCACGTACTTTATGAGTTATTACTTTTCCGAGTACATTCTATACTCGGACGGTTTCATAATTCTGTTTAATCTATGTCTTCACCGCTTACTTGAATTACGAGTTTATGCTTTTACGAGTGTATCCTTGCCGCTCACTCACATAAGATCCTTATTTACTTTAATTTTCTAAACAAGTTTCCTCATCACCCTATTCACCTCCCTCTAGGGTGATTTATAATCTCCAAGAGCAAACCTTCAATTGGTATCGAGCCTAGCCTTTCGAAAAGGATCTAACCATCCAAAGGTCTAAAGATCAAATGGCTCGGAACAACGGAGAGTTCGATGAAGGAAGATCTTCCAGCGAGACCACCAAAGTTCAAAGGATCTAACTTTGTGCACTTGGAAGAAACTCATGAAATGTCCTGTTGGATCATGATGAAGATGTCCGGAACATCATACAAGAAGGAAACTACCTTCCCATGAACATAGAAGAAACAAGAATCATGCCCAAGACAAAGGCCGAGTTCACGAGTGATGAAGCGGAGAAGTTCGAAAGAACTTCAAGGCAATGAACATTCCGATGTGCGCCATCAGCTTAGAAGAATACAACCGAGTGTCCGCTCGTGACACGGCCAAAGAAGTATTGGACACACTTGGTCAACACTTATGAAGGTACAAGCCGAGTCGGACAAGCGAAGATAAGCCAATATCTTCATAAATATGAGTTGTTCAAGATGGAGCCGAAGAAAACATCACTCGGATGTTCATTCGATTTACAGAGATTACCAACAATCTCAAATCTCCGGGTAAAAAGATTTCTCACGAGGAAATGTGCGGAAAGATACTCGAAGCCTACCCAAGAAAAGATGGGGTCCCAAGGTAACAGACTATCGAAGAGGCTTAGAACTTGTCTCTATCGAAGCCGGACGAACTCATTGGGAAGCTTCTCACCCATGAGATCCACTGGAAGAGGAGGATGCGGATGTCGGCACCAAAAAGAACATTGCACTGAAAGCCTCGAAACCGAGAGGCGGATCTCGGTTCTTCGACTCGAAGAGGATCCCATGGAACTTATTGCTAGAGGCTTCACGAGAATGATGAAGCACAAGAGACGGGATAAGAAGCCAAAAGAAGAGTTCTACAAGAAAGACAAGAAGGATAGAAAAGGTAAGTACTCTTCCCCTTCAAAGTTATCTTTGTCTAAGAACTCTAGTCTGTTTTGAATGCAGCGAGCAAGGAACACATAGTCAAAGACTGTGCAAAGAGAAAAAGGGACGAGAAGGAAGAAAAAGGCTATGATGGCCACATGGAGTGACGAGGACTCATCGGAAGATGACGAGGACTCATATGACTCAAAGTGTCCGATGGCACTTTCGACTCAAAATCGGAAACGAGTCGGACTCGGATTAATCGAGACAATGAGGAAGCAAATACTCAAGAGGTAATCGAATACTTTCTCAAATTCTCCAAAGTTGATTTAGCTAAGTATATTTTCACTTTGTAAGAAAAGTCCAATTCGATTTTTCTCACTTTAAAGAACAACTTGAGTCAATTTCCTCCGAGAGCATCTCTTTAAAAAATGAGTTGGAAAAGCCGAGACTCACACTCGAGAGAACTCAAGACTAGTGCTCAATCTAATGAGGCCGAGTCCGAGTTACTCGGAAAAGAGAATGAGCAACTAAAGCAAAAGCTCAACGAGTCTCAAGATCTTGTTTTAAAGTTTACTCAAGGTTAGAAAAACCTTGACATGCTCTTGGGATCTCAATGTGTCTCCTTCGAAAAGAAGGTCTTGGTTTTAACAAAGAGGAGGAGTCCAATTCGTACTCGAGCTTTTTAAAAGGATTCCAGAACCATAAAGTTCGGGAAAGGTGAGCACGGTCCCATTCATAAAAGGACTGAGCCCGGACCAATTTATAGGAGAAAGCCATCTTCACCGATTTATAAAAGAAAAGCTTTTCAAAAGAAAGAGACACGGACTCAATTCTCTAAATGGAAGACTCAGAATCGGACCGGACCCAAATTCATTCAAATCTGGGTTTCGAAAAACCTTCTTCCTCGAAAAGGACTACGATAAAGGGTGTTACTAGGTTCGTTAGAGGAAGTGAGAAGGGTTAGTTTGTTTCTATTTTTATAGGCCACTCGGAAAAGATTAAAAGGACATTGGTACTGGACGGTGGATGCTCACGCCACATGTCGGAAGACTCGGGACTCTTTTCCGAGTTAGAAGAGTACAAAGGAGGAAAAGTCACATTTGGAGATGATAGCAAAGGGAAGATAATTGGGATAGGCAAGATTGGAAAGGAAGGCAATCTGGTCGGCCCAAGTATACCTTGTCAAAGGATTAAAGTACAACCTGCTTAGCATCTCTCGGTTGTGAGATAAAGGCCAAGAGGTAAGATTTACACGGACCAACTGTATTATATCCGATGTAGCTACCAAAGAAATCAAGTCTGTCCGGTAAGAGATCGGGTAATACGTACATTATTCCTCTTTCGATCCGAGTCGGAATTTATCTTGTTTAAAAGCATCACTTCATGATGATTCATGGACATTGCATCATAGATTAGGTCATGTTAGCATGCATACAATCAAGAAACCGGCATATCATAGTTTAGTCGGAGGATTGTCTAATTGTGCTTTCAAGAAAGATAAAGTTTGTGAAGCTTGCACAAAAGGGAAACAAGTCGGATCGTCATTCAAATCCCCGAAGACAGTTTCCACATCCAAGGTGCTTGAATTGCAACATATGGACTTATGTGGTGAAATCCTCGTTAAGGGCCTCGGAGGTAAATCATATGTACTTATTATTGTTGATGATTACTCACGATTTACGTGGGTGTGTTTTCTCAAGCACAAAAATGAAGCATTCAAAGAGTTCAGCAAGCTCTGCAGAAAGATCCAAGTTAAGTCTCGGACTCGAGATCCAGGGAATTCGAACCGACCATAAAGGGAGTTCGACTACTAAGAATTCTCGGAGTTTTGCAACAAGAATGGTATCTCTCACAACTTCTCAGCACCAAGAACTCCTCAACAAAATGGAGTAGTGGAGAGAAAGAACATAGCTCTTGAAGAAATAGCTAGGACAATGATGATTGAGCACAATCTACCCTACTATTTCTAGGTCAGGCGATCAATACAGACCAACTACACTTTGAGCGAGATGCCTCATTAGACCCATTCTGAAGAAAACACCGTACGAGCTCTACAAAGGAGGAAACCCAACATCTCATACTTCAAACCCTTTGGATGCAAGTGTTTTGTTCACAACAATGGTAAGGATCACCTGACCAAGTTTGATGCTCGGTCGGAAGAAGATATTTTTCCAGGTTATTCATCTCATAGTAAAGCTTATCGTATTTTCAATAAGAGAACTAACAAAGTGAAAGAAAGCATCCACGTTATGTTTGATGAGCTTGAACAGGAAAAACCAAGTGAGTCAACATTCTCGGACCTAAAGCTCAACGAAGTGATGATCATGATGAAAATGAGCCTATCGGGAATCAAACCCAACCAGCTCGGAATGAAGTCACTTAGAACTT
The DNA here is from genome assembly GCA_021018815.1 of Talinum fruticosum. Classification (NCBI taxonomy): domain Eukaryota; kingdom Viridiplantae; phylum Streptophyta; class Magnoliopsida; order Caryophyllales; family Talinaceae; genus Talinum; species Talinum fruticosum. The sequence continues at coordinate 716,403 of JAITYX010000003.1, read as the reverse complement.
AGTGACTCGGAATGAGACAACTCAAGAATCCAATTAGAATGATGAAGGACAAACTGATGAAAAAGGTCCACTTAGAACAAACTTCGAAGATCAACCAATTCAACCTACAGATCCGGTGAATCGGAGAACAGGTAGAGCATTCAAGCATGCTTCTAGTCATCCACTAGAAAACATATTATTTGATATCAACGAGTGGGGTAAGAACTCGTTCCTCTCTTCAGAATCTATGTGCATTCACTGCATTCATTTCATTAACTGAACCCAAAAATGCACTAGAGGCCCTAAATGAACCTGAATGGGTAGAGGGCATACAAGAGGAACTCAATCAATTCGAAAGAAACCAAGTTTGGACTCGACCAAATGACCTTCGACCACCCAGTCATAGGTACCAAATGGGTTTTCAAGAACAAACTAGATGAAGGTGGGTTGGTAGTCGAAACAAGGCTAGTCTTGTAGCTTAAGGTTACAATAAGGAAGAAAGGATTGATTGTGGGGAAACCTTTGCACTGTTGCCGGAATTGAAGCCATTAGAATCCTGTTAGCATTTGCATCTAGCATGAATATCAAGTTATATCAAATGGATGTTAAGTGTGCTTTTCTCAATGATTTTATCGAAGAGGAAGTCTATGTTGAGCAACCCCTGGATTTGAAAACTTAGATTTTCCAAATCATGTTTTCAAACTTCAAAAAGCTCTTTATGGTCTTAAATAAGCTCCCAGAGCTTGGTATGAAAGACTGAGCAATTTCTTGGTTCAAAATAATTTTAGAAGAGGTCAGATCGACAAAACTCTCTTTATAAAAACCAAGGGGAAAGATTTCCTTATCGCTCGGATATATGTTGATGACATAATTTTTGGAGCTACTAATGAAATTCTATGTCGAGATTTTTCGAGTTAATGAAACAGGAATTTCAAATGAGTATGATGGGAGAACTCAATTTCTTCCTTGGTCTACAAATCAAGCAAGACTAAAATGGAATCTATGTCCATCAATCAAAGTACACCAAGGAGCTGCTGAAAAAGTATAAACTTCAAGATGCGAAGCATGCAGCAACACCCATGAGCGATAGCATAAAACTGGACTCGGACGAAAAAGGTAAAGCAATAGATCGAAACTCTATTGAGATATGATTAGATCTTTGCTATATCTTACATCCGAGTAGACCGGATATAATGTTTAGTGTCCGTCTATGCGTAAGATTCCAAGCTAATCCAAAAGAATCACATCTCACTGCGGTGAAGAGAATATTCGAGATATCTTGCAAGGACTCGGAATTTAGATCTATGGTACTCCGAGAGACTAAGAACCGACTCTCACCGGATACTCGGATGCTGATTACGCTGGATACAAATTTGATAGAAAGAGCACTTCGGGGCGTGCCAATTTCGGGTCAATCCTTAATATCTTGCACTCAAAGAAGCAAAACTCAGTAGCTCTATCAACTGCCGAAGCTGAGTATATTGCAGCTGGAGCATGTTGTGCTAAGATTTTATGGATAAAGCAACACTTGAAAGACCTTGGACTTTCTTTCAAATCGGTGCCAATCAAGTGTGATAATCGAGTGTAATCAGCATCACCAAAAATCCAGTTCAACACTAAAAACGAAACACATTGAGGTCAGGTATCATTTCTTAAGAGACCATTATGAGAAACGAGATATTAAACTTGAATTTATTCCTACCAATCTTCAATTAGCTGATATCTTTACTAAGCCACTTAATGAGGATCAGTTTTGCTTCATTAGGAATGAGCTTGGTATGTTAAATGCATAATTATGTGTTTTCTATATGAGAATCTCATTGCATGATTATGTGTTATGTGTTTATAATTCGTTAATAACCATTAGTTCAGTTGATTCAATGATACTGAGCCGATAGTTATTATTTATTTCCGGTTTCGAGTCACTCGAAACCTAGCTGAGTCGGACTTAGACTTTGAGAAAAATGGACATCAAACTTCGAAATCATCTCTAAACAAGTGGAGAATTTCGGAATTTGTTTTCAAAATCTTTCTTTTCTCTTTCTCTCTGCGCGCCATGATCGGACAACTAGTCTGTTGAGAGACAAACCGCTGGAATTCTAACCGTTGAGGAGAGAACAGTCACACGAAGTTTGATGTCTCATAGGGTTTTGATTTCAAGTCATTCTATGCATCTTATAAAGTTTTACGAGTTATATAACATTTCCTCCGAGTGTTATAGAATCTATTATGCTTGCTTTTGCTCGACTACGATTGACTCGGAAAGCATACTTCTACATGCCTCTTCACACTCGGTTACGAGTCACCCAACACTAAGATATATCGCATATTCAAACACTATCCTTTCCGCGCTTAAACTTAGGTCCGACTTCATGGTTCGGGAATTACATTATTCCAAGTCGGCATATTTAGTTTGAATTGTGTTTAATCTAGATCGAGTCTGTTTACTACGATATTCTTTATCCGACTTGATTGTCCTCTAGATCGACTAAGATGGAATTTGAGTTTCACGGATATTAGACTCGGAAAATTCCATTTCTTTTCGTACTCGGATAATTAGTCACTTAATTATTTTAATTATATTATTATCTCGTGCCTAATCTTAGATAAAATAATACTTTGAGAACCAAATTGATTTATTTTTGTAGGTTATTCAAATGAGGCTATCTTAAATTTAAATCACAAAAGTAACCGACTTCAAAACGTCAAATCACCAGCGAGACAAGGCTTTTTCCACCTCGACCTAGCCCCGGACAACGTGTCGGGATTGTCGCATTTCGAAGCTGGAAATCTACAACACCAAGCTCAACGGTGGTTTCCACCTTATTTTTGAAGACACCACCAGTGGTTTTGGGACGTCCAAAGGAGTCAAGAACCGTTGCTCAATGTTCATATCTCAACGGATATTTTACGAGTGACTCGAGAAAATCCTTTACAACGGTCACAAAGGACCTTCGATCGGAAGATGGACACAACGGCTAAGCTGCTAGGTCATCTATATATAGAAGCCAACTTTCAAGATTTGAAGATTGTCGAATCTATTGTTAATACACATACTTGATCAAAAGTCATTGTATTCATTCTCAATCTTATACTTACAACTCCAATTTTGTATTTCATAACTTTTTGAGTTGTAAAGTCTTGTACTCGATTACAAACACTTTCTTTCTTCTTGTCTAAGTAAGGTCCCTTGACTGAGCTGTAAGGGTTAACTCAACTCAGTTGTCCCTAACTGTAAGGGTGATCTCGGTTAGTGTAACGCCCCGAGTCCCCATTACTTAATAATTCCTTAATTCGAGAATATTACGTAAGGTCGCAGCGGAAGTTAACGACTAAAGGGGTTAGTGCCGCCTTAACCAAAGGACAAGGCTGAATTAAAATACCATAATAACTTGTGTCTATTAGTTTAACTTCAGTAAGTTAGGGAAACGTTAAATGCTACGTCACGGGGTGTCATGCCGATAACTTAAATAAACCAATCCTAAAATGGATCAATTCAAGGTCAAACCTAAAATTAATGAGGATGAGAATCACTTGTGAGCATCTAACCCATCATAGAACAATGATAATGAAGTATCCGGCTAAGTCTTGCTCCCGTCAGGCTTCTTAGGCAAAGGATCTGTTCACATATGCTTTTCCTAAAAACAAAAACATTAAGATAATTCGAAGAATGAGTCGAAACTCGATACGAACATTCCTGCATGATCAAATAATTTTGAAGCACATTGATTGAGCGCGCGCATTTCAATTCATTTTAGTTTGAAATCGGGGGAGAGAATATGAGTAAAACTTGCTTGCCGGTTATTATCCGAAAGTGGAACCCCTTGATAATTGATACGATCTTAGTAAGGTGCACACCCTCCAGGCCGACCGAGAACCCGAGTTGACGCCGCGCGGGTGGAATTGGGGGCATAAGCCACGATAATTGATAATTGAGTGGGGACCACTTAATTAGGTTGCAAAACATGGCTTGCAAATGATTCATTATTAGTTATTTATGTAAGAAATGTTGAGATTTGCTGAAATATGTGAATTTTCGAAGGGTACAGGCAATGAACGTACACTGAGCCGAGAATGTTTGTTTCTCCCCTTTTATAAAAATTTAAGTTACCAACTATTCGGCAACCGAAGTGGCCTCGGTTACGTTTCAAATAGATTTTTGTTGTTAATAATGTATATCTTGAATTTTAATAATTGAATTTGTATAGGCATTGACAATTTATTTCATTTCCTATACTTATGTGACAATCGATTAAACTAATGTTTGTGTTACTCAACTTTCTTCGTATTAATTCCGTTTCAATTATTGAATACAATACATACTAATTAAAGAAGTTGATTATGCTAATTAGATACTCAATGATTTTGATGTAATTCAATTTGTTAGTTGACTTGGATTGAAAATGATATATATATACACACATGTAAACAGATCACTTATTCCTAATTTATTCCTTACTTCTCCCTTCCCGCATTCGGAACCCATAGTTAAGTACTTAATTAATCCGTCAAATGCCTTTCCATAGGAAGGTTTCACAATTTGGCGAATTGCCCAAAATTCATACATACACCATTTTAAGGGCCTAAGCATTATTTTCTCAACAGAATTCACATTCACAACCATAATTAGGTATGCTTAATATTCGAATTATTTTCTCACACCCCTGTATTTACACATTATCTAGTTTCAGCTTCTACATACACTCTCCCCTTCGTTTGCTCAATATAATCATTCCCAAAATATAACAAATCCATCAATTACTCAATTTTTATAACAAAACACCCCTAACCTCATCCACTAAATCATAATTTCCAAAAGAATCACATTCATTCACATCCATACACAATCAATCCATCAAAATACCAATCAGAATGGTTCACACCAATTCACAGTTTTCCCAATTCAAACCTTAAATTCACACTATAGACATATTTCTAAATAATATACCTCAATTTACAGCTACAATTGCTTAAATAAATAATGAACTTGGTAATTTAGGGTTTAGCGTTTTACCTTTAAATCGGAGAGCGAAGTCAAGGAGAGGAAGAAGGAGATGTTGGTGTGCGGCTGATGCTATGGCGATTATCGGGAGAAGCCAGCAACGTGCCTCGGTGCCGGGCTGCGGTGGTTGCCTGATGGACATGGGTCGCGACAGAGGCGGAGCGGGACGCGGGTAAGAGCGAGAGAGGAGAGCGAGAGCGCGAGGGAGGGAGAGGGCGAGACAGAGAGAGATAATGGGTGGCCGGCGCCGGTCTTCCAGCCGGCGTCGGTCGTTCTAGTGGCCGGAGGAGCGAACGGCAGCGAGGGGAAGAGCAGGGAGGCGAAGAGCGGAGCGGAGGAACGGGAGAGAGAGATGAGGGAAAGATGAAATTTGCCCGACTACTTGACCCTCAATTTTTTTATCTTCATTTTTTTACAATTCTAGATAAATCCACTTCGGATTTTTCTTCCTAAAAAAATCTGATTTGTTTATTTTTATTTTTATATTTATTTATATTATTTTTATTATCATTATTTTTATTGTTACTTGTTAATTTAATTTTAATAATGATATTTGCAAATTATAATTGTAACAATTTACTTGAAATATAATGTTAGCAACCTTATAATCATATACGAGTTATACCGTCTCATGTAAATTTTTAAATTTTCTCTTTTAAACACATGCGTAAATTATAATCATTATTATGAGATTTTTATTAGGGCCACTTCGTCGCCTTAGCTGCATAACACATATATAAAAATAATTTAAATATAAAATATCGAATTAAAGTGCACGCGCTCAATTATATAAATCTTGTAATTAATAAGATAAATAATGTGATTTACGGTCGGGTTACGGTTAGGAAGTCCTAGATCGAGATAAGGTAATTTCTAAGTTTAGGAAAACCTTGTAAGGAGTTGTCTAAGGGAGCAACCCGGGTTAAGTCGAGTCTACTGTATTTTGTGGACTCAAAATAGTGGATTTGACTTCGTGCTTGGATTAGCACGGTCCAGTGGTTTCTACGCCCGGGAGGGTTTCCACGTAATTTATGAGTTATTACTTTTCCGAGTACATTCTAGACTCGAGCAGTTTCGAATTCTGTTTAATCTGTGTCTTCACTGCTATCTGAATTTTGAGTTTATGCTTTTACGAGTGTATCCTTGCCGCTCACTCACATAAGATCCTTATATGCTTTCATTTTCTAAGCAAGTTTCCTCATCACCCTATTCACCCCTCCGTTTAGGGTGATTTATACTCTCCAAGAGCAAACCTTCAATTGGCAAGGTCACTGTTCCCAAGACTGTTCTTTTATAATTATCATAAGCTCGAAGATAGAGAGTGTGTTTAGAGAGTTTTTGCTCCCTAATTCCTAACCTTCTAACAGTTCTCCAGGGACATACGTTTATTACTGATCCATTGTCTACCAAGGTTAGGGGAACAAACTTGTTTGTGCAAGTTATAATTAAGTAAAGGGCATTGTTGTGTGCAATACCTTCTTACGGGAGATCCTTTTGATCAAAGGTAATGGTGTCATCCCCACTTGTTAACCAATCTTACTACTTCCTTTGACATGGTTTCAGGAGAATCTTTGATCTTGCTAAGCGCATCAATTAAAGCGTGTCTATGTTTCGGGAAGCGAGATATTAGTTGTCGGATTGAGATATCGAATTTTAATTTTTGGAGTTGCTTAAGGATTAGGTCTTCTTCTTTTGTAACTTTTGGCTCTTTTGGGGCTTCTTGAGTCTGTTGTGGACCCAAGGGTGCATTATACCCTCAAGATCTAGTAAGAAACTGAATTGTAGGACTCTTAATGTCTCTCTAAAAGTCTTCTTCTTCCAAGGGTGGTGTACCCCGAAGTCATCATTATCCCGGTTGTTATTGTTTCGTGTTTCATAAACATCTTCTTCATCACTTACCCACAGCCCCGAACTTCGGATCTAACAGAGGTAAACTAAGAAGTGGTTTTGACTTGATAATATCTTGGATAAAAATAGACGGATCCCGCTAACCTGGAGTGGGTTAAGTGAAAATAGCTAAGGTGCCACTAAAGGGATTTTTATTATTGCTTGGTTTCTGGGATGCCTTAGGCAAGGGTAGTTGGCCTACTTGAGATGAATTCTAAACTAGATGCCGGATGAGAACGAACAGATCTATCTAGATGAGATGATTTTATTTTGCCTATTGCATACGAGACTCACCTAATATGAGATGATTTTATTTGGCTAATACAAATGGACTCACCTAGTATGAGATGAAAATGGGCTCACCTAATATGAGATGCAAATGGGCACTCTTAATATGAGATGCAAATAGACTCACTTAATATGAGATGCAAATAGACTAACCTAATATGAGATGATTTTATTTGGCTAATGTAAATGGATTCACCTAATATGAGATGATTTTATTTGGCTAAAGTAAATGGACTCACCTAGTATGAGATGATTTTATTTGGCTAATGCAAATGGGCTCACATAGTATGAGATAATTTTATTTGGCTAATGCAAATGGAGAATGAGAATGTAAAGAATAAAAAGGACTAGACAATAAGAGAAAGGGACTTTCAGTAAGTCCCTTTCACAAATAACCATTACTTGGGCTATTAAAAGGTAAAATTTGAAATGACACGGAAGTGCAAACAAGGGACCAACCCTAATAGGAAAAGGAATTTTGACTTTTGGCTAAATGCACATAATGGACTCGACTCTAGGAAATTCATTAAAGTATTTTATTTTCACCCATGCAAGGGTCTAATAAGCACTCCTCACATATCCCACCTATCCCTAAAGACTCACAAGCAAACTATTAAATCTAAAACACACACACACACACATTCAAGCATGCACATGGAGTCTGGGTGACATCTAAAAGTCCAAAAGTTCTATGGTCAAAGAGTTCAAGATTTTGGATACATGGTGACGCGTAGTCCGAGAATTTGGTCCCCCATCGGTTGCACGAGATAAGGATACCAATCAGAATTCTCGGTGCCTCTTGGTGAACTAAAGGGTTTAGCCTAAGAGTGTGTGCTATGAGGGCGGAGGTACCGTTTTCTCCGGCAATCAAGCCTAGTTGGGCCCATCTAAAGGAACCGAGTGGGAGCTTCTCTCCAAAAAGGGTAAACATGGGGTATAATAAAGTTTTCCTAGTGGTTTAAAACAATATTTAAACTAGTTCAAAGGTTGCTAAATGCGGATGGCTAATGCAAACACATCATTATAACTCAATACTCAAATTTTCAAGTTTCGCACTCTTAATAAATGATTTATCCCCAGGTGAGTCGCCACTATAGGAACCATGGCTGGCCGGGGCCTGCCCAGCTTTCCCATTATGTGTCGAGTCTCTTTTTTTAAGGATTGATTTTGAAGGTGGTTTTAGAAAGTAGATTTTGGAATGTGGGGATGAACCTTTTATTAAGATTTCCGAATTTTATTAAATCTGATTTAAAGTGAATTACGCAAAGTTGAATGGCGGTTTTCTTAACCTTTTTATTTTAGTAATTATTTTCAGAATTCTCGGGATCTTATTTTCTAATTAAGGAATAAGTAAAGATAAGGTTTCGATCCCATCATAAGACTTTAGGGCCAAGCCGGTGTGAAAACACCAATTTGGACCGAAGCCTCACTTGCCGACCACCTAATACAGGCGACAGCTGTGCCAGTGGAGGCAGGCGCCGGCTAGAGGCGGAGGCTGATGGAGTCAGCCTTAGCCTTTGCCTTGGTGGGCATCAGCCTCAGCCTTTGCCTTGGTGGGCAGATCCGGAACCTCGGCTTACTATTCTTGTAACTAGAAAACACCGAGATGCAAATTTGAATAGAACAAAACGTAAACTAAGGGAGTCGCTAGTCGGTTTTGGGAAACAAAAATTAACAAAAACAAAAATAAAGATTTGCTTTCTCAATTTTAGTTTGGGAAATTTAAGACCAAAAAAGGTTAAAAATGACTCATTCAGTCTTTCAACCGAGAATCGATTCGACTGTGATGGTATGAAACGTAGGGAAAACGCTTTCGTTCCGCCCATCCGAAGACAAATGAGCAAGCGACATGCGAAGAGAAATTAAAAGCACCAAACATAATAAAGAAAGTAAGAAAGAAAGCGTTAAAGAAAGAGATAAAGAAAAAAAAAGCGAGAATTAAAAGAATTACATCGGTCGGGAGGAATTAAAAAGAGCGATTACATCTCTTAAACCACAATACATGTAACGCCCCCAGTTACCATTACTTAATAATTCCCTAATCCGAGAATATTGATAAGGTCGCAGCGGAAGTTAACGATCGAAGGCGTTACCGCCGCCCTAGCGAAAGGACAAGGCTGAATTAAAAGAAAACCATAATAAAAAGTGTCCATTGGTTATGCTACGGTCGATCAGGGAAACATTCCGACTATTTAAGTAACCAGACCCAAAGTACAGTTCTGCTACATATTTACGAGATATTAGTGACCATTACAACGGTCCGCGATAGGAATTATGCAATATTTACTTACAGCCCACGGTCAAACCCAAAATTAGCGAGGATGAGAATCACTTGTGAGCATCTAACCCATCACACCACCATGACCATGATGTATCCAGCTAAGTCTTGCTCCCGTTAGGCTTCTTAAGTGTAGGGCTCTTCACAGATGCTTTTCCTAAAAACAAAACATTAAAATAATTCAAAGAGTGAGTCGAAACTCGGTACGAACATTCCTGCATGATCAAATGATTTTGAAACACATTGATTGAGCGCGCGCATTTCAATTCATTTTAGTTTGAAATCGGGGGAGAGAATATGAGTAAAATTTGCTTGCCGATTATTATCCGAAAGTGGAACCCCTTGATAATTGATACGATCTTAGTAAGGTGCTCACCCCTCGGGCCGACCGAGAACCCGAGTTGACGCCACGCGCGGTAGAATTGGTGGGCATAAGCCACGATAATTGATAATTGATAATTAATTAGGTGGCAAAACTTGATTTGTGAATGATTCATTATTAGTTATATATATGAGAAATGTTGAGATTTGATGAAACATGTGAGTTTTCGAAAGGTATAGGCAATGAACGTACCTGAACCGGGAATGTTTGTTTCTCCACTTTTTATAAAAATTTAAGTTACCAGCTATCCAAGCAACCGAAGTGGCCTCGGTTACTGTTTCAAATAAATTTCTATTGTTAATGATGTTTTTCTTGAGTTTTAGTACTTGAATTTGTATAAGCATTGACGACTTAATTCACCTTCTATATTTGTTCCGCAATTAGGTAACTACGTTTCTCTTATGTGACTTCACTGCCTTAATTCCGTTTAAATCTTAACTATAGCACATCCTCGTTAAAATAGTTGATTAGTTTACCCATTTTAACGCTATTTTCAATCCTTATAGTTAGCTCAACTCTTATTTCGGCATATTCAAGCATCATGATCGAATATTTACACCAACCCATCAAATGTCCTTCCCATGGGTAAATTCCATAATTTACTTAATTGCTCAAAATTCATACATTTCTCAATTTAAGGTCATGAGCATTATTCTCACCACAAAATTCACATTCGCAACCACAATTAGGCATGCTTACTATTTGAACTATTTTCTCACACCTCTAGAGATTACACATTAGCTAGTTCCACTTATACATGCACTCGCCCTACGTTTGCTCACTATCGTCATTCCCCAAAATATCCGAATCCATCCAATTACTCAATTATATAACAAACATCCCTAATTTCGTTCTCTACATTATAATTTCCTAAAAGAAATTACATTTATACACAATGAACCCATCAAGCTGTCATACCTCTGTCATCCATACTAATCCGAATTTTCTCAAAATCAATCCTCAAATTCACTCAAGAGCATACTTCTAAGTCATATCCTTAAATTTGCAATTACAATTGCTTAAATAGTCAGAACTTGATAATTTAGGGTTAGCATTTTACCTTCAAATTTGAAGAGGAGAAGTCGGGAGGACGAGCAGGGCTGGTGGCGTTCGGCGGCTGCACCAGCTACCACCGGGCGGGGCGGCGACGAACTCCGGCGGCTGCTGCTGCTGGGATTGGGTGCTAAGTGGCCCGCGCCGAGGAACCGGAAGCGGGGAGCGAGACGGGAACGAGAGGGAGAAGGAGATAGCGAGCGTGGCGAGAGGGAGAAGGGAGGGAGAGCGGAGGCTGGCCTCGGTTCTCCGGCCGGCGTTGGTCACGCCGGTGGTCGGGGAGGCGCCGCGAGGAGGAGAAGCGGTGAAGGATGGGGAAGGCGGAGGAACGGGAGGAGCAGGGGAAGGAAGCAAGTGAGGAATTGAAGCCGAACTTGCCCGATTATTTTGATCTTAACCGCCTTTCTCTCTCTCTCTCTTTTTTTTTTAAAGAATTCCGGATAATCCGTATGCTGGATTTTTCCCAAAAAAATCCAGTTTATTTATTTCATTTTTACCTTTATTTTTATATATTTATTCATTTATTTACTCATTTATTTATTATTATTATTATTATTGTTACTTTTTAATTTTACTTTAATAATGTTCATAAATTATAACCTTATGACGGGATTTTTATTAAGGCCACTCCGTCGCCTTAGCTGCATAACACGTATATAAGGTAATTTAAATGTAAAATGTCGAATTGAAGTGCACGCGCTCAATCATATAAATCTTGTAATTAATGAATTAGTGAAATAAACAATGTGGTTTAGGGTCGAGTTGTTACAATACGAAAGCGATAAAAAGCATGAAAGTAAATAAATTATTCGAAGGCTAAAAAATTGCCCACTGGTTATCCCACCTTGCTAATCTCCACGAGTGGATCTCTCGATGCAACGGCGACAAGTAAAAGAAAAGGGCTTGCTTTTTTAAGATATGTGCATAGGGTATGGTAATGATTAGTTTAAGTGCCCGGAGATTAGATTAAGAATATTCTTTAGCTCATTGCACAGATTCAATGGCATAAAGCAATAATTAGATGAATGCTTAAGATTGGTTTCGACATAGTGATGTTTAGATGAGAGTATTCTGGTTAACTTTTTGCAGCGTGATGCTAAGGTAGGAAGCCAGTATGGGAATGAGAGCCAAGGCTCTCTATTTATAGGAGAGGACCTAGGTCACAAATGAACTAGGGTTTGCCTCCATTCAGCCATCCAAATAGCTGAAAATAAATCGGGCCAATTCCTAAGAGATAGAACCTAGGATTAGAAAGGTATAAAGCTGGATAAAACCAGATAGCGGCGCCGGCCAACCGGGCGCCCACTACTACAGGAACCACTTTTAAATATAGTTAAAAACGACATTTAACGACGGTTAACAAGTGTTATTTATTTGAGCGTTGTTGTATGTACCACTTTTGACTATAGTTCAAAACCGTAGTCATAGGTCAATATATAACGACTGTTCGATGGAAAACCATAGTCATAGGTCAAACTATGACGATGGTTTCTTCATTTGAACCGTCGTCATATACCTTGCTTTGTACTCATTATAGAGCACCTATGACGAGGGTTCCTTTATTTGAACCGTCGTCATAGATGAGCCTATGACTATGGTTACGTGTTAAGAACCGTCATCATAAGTCTGATTTTTTTTAAAAATAATTTTTCTCGTATTTGCTTGCCCCTCCGTACAGTACAAACTCATATACAAAGCACAATCCCAATACAATCTTTACGAGACTATATACAAAACAACAAACACATATACTCATCACATTTTGTATATAAGCCTTCCTCTTCACCGGAATATATAAAAAACAACAAACACATATACAAACCACAATCCTATGTACATATTTATACCTATAACTATGTATGACTACTAAAATCACAAACTTGACCTATCAAATAATGAAGAATAAGCTGTAATAAATATACCTATTCCTTTATACGGTTGTATACATACTCTGCTCAACCTTCTTTTAACTCGTTGAACACTTCATTTGTATAGGGAGTGGGTGGCTTCTTTCTGGGAAATATTATGACCAATACTATAAAAGACATATTAATTAGGTTAGTGCAAGTGTTAACCAAGCTGAAAAAAGAATATAAAAATAATCAATTAAAAGTGCAAATATACCTCTTTGGGACTAGCATTACGTTCGGGTTTGGTCACAATCTCTTTCATGTAGTGGAGAATGTAGAAGCCGCACTCCATGTTCCCCGCTTGTTTATGGGACTACAATAATAAAAATAGATTCCCAACACATAGAGAATTAATTAGTACTTATCTATCTAGCAAGTAATATGAAATTAAAAACATCTAAGGTAGACTGTAATAACCAAGAGGACTTCACCTAGATGGGGACAATTAGTGGTTGTGCTTTCTTCGCTTGTTTGGGACCTCCGCTAAAAAAAAAAGGAGTAGAGCACTATATTTCAATCGAAAAAAAAAAATTCAAGTAAGACACATCATTGAACGATTACATAACAAAACAACATAAAATGATTACAAAGTATGAACTCACGTCTCGATGACGTCCACGATATCTTCCCTCACATCACGACCTAGAGGATCAAGGAAGTAGGCCATATTAGGCCTTGGATATGTGGCATCAAGCATCCAATGGTAGCTACAAATAACACATTTTTATATAAGTATGTGTAACACCATATAAAAACTTCATTAGTTAGTTAGTTCATTATTTGTCCACTTACCTCTCATTGAACGCCGCCGAAACAATGTCTTTTCATCCGCGGCATCTCTTATGACATCGAAGATATAAAAGACTCGTTTGTCATGATTCAGCCCAACTCCTTGAATAATGGAAGTAGGGTTCGAAGCCGAACGAATTCCTTCCCAATCTCGTGCGGCCACCTTATATATTAATATGTAGTTAGAAATTTAAATTAATTAGTAAAAAAAAACTGATTGAGAATATATTAACTCACATCATGCCAAGCATAATAGCGAATACGCCGATTTCCTCCATGCATGAAAATTGCAATATGTCATTCGAGACGACAAAGACCGACATATCCGCTTCTTGTAGCCCTAACACATGGCCCGGCATGCTACGGATGATCTGGTCCTCTGTTGAGAGAGTCCGGACATAACTTTTCGAGTAGCACACCAATCCATGCGAGAATTCTCAATGGATTTGAGAGGAGAATTCTTCGGACAACGAACGGGCTCCACTGAACGTTTGCTTGTGCCATCTGGCGTCCTTCATCCCACTCTCGGATCTGTTCCCAATATCTTAGTGAATAATCAATACAAAAATGAGAAATATAAATACATGATATTAACAACAGCTAAATCTAATATTTTTAATACAAATGAATTACCGTAGTGTGGATGACCAAACTCTTAGGTCAACGAAGGAAAGCGTTGATCTGCATCATCAACAGGTGTGGAGGTCCGCTCCTCGGATCGGCAACTCACACTCGCATTTCTCGTGTATGACCTCTTTCACACTAACCCTCACCTCATCGGGTGCAAGGGGTGTCCGTGAATCGACAACATCCGCCCTCGACGGAAAGCAACACCCAATGCCACAACATGCTCCAAGGGAGGGTGATGAGAAGCTAACTTGTAATTTGCCGGCTACATAAGAATAAGTAAACATTTAACATAGAAGTTAAATAACCTAAAAACCACGAAAATAAATGGACGAGTTGACTCGAGTGAGGCCGAGCTGTGAGTTATTAGTTTTTGAGGAGTCTTAGTCACTCGAAATGATACTGAGTCGGACTCGGTGTATGAGTAAAATGGACATAAAACTTCTAAGATCATCTCTAGATAAATGGAGAATTTTAGAAATCTTTTTGAAAACTTTTTCTCCTCTCTCTCTCGCCACGCGTTTCAATTATAGGAAACTAGCCGTTGGAGGAAAGCTCTTGGAATACTAGCCGTTGGAGTGTAGAACGTCATATTGGTTTGTGAGTACTATTTGGTTTTGGGTCGGAACGAAGGTTGATGGTAAATCCTTTCCACTATATATAGCACCCCTTTACCTTCTTTTCTTTACTTTGCGCACTTGCTTACTTGCTCTCTCTATTCTCAATATTTCTACTCGCTTGTTTTCTCTCTCTTTCTCCGAATTGGAAGCTTTCTCTACTCTCTTTCTTCTCTTATTCTCTCTGTTTTTCGTCATTCACCATGCCTAAACGAGGAACTGGTCAAGAATTGGGTTCGACTACCAAGTAGCCCCGCACCAAAAAGGCCCAAGAAGGTACATCCAATCCTTCTAAAATCTTTGTTGTCCAACGGCTCACATTGGATGATAAATTCTTTGCAACCACATCCTTCTCGTGGTTGTGACACATCAAAACTACTAGGGTTTATAATTATTTGTGCTTCGGTGAATTCATTTTTCGAACTCATTACAGAGTTCTATGCGAACATGTCTTTCTCCGAGGAAATGATCACGTCCAAAGTTCAAGATAAAGTTGTTTGTATCAACATCTCTCTTCTTCACGAGACTTTTGAAAGTTACTTCTCTTTTTGTCAATTCCAACCCTATACCTTTCATGAAGTTGCCGACGACTTCTTTGAAAAGTATGACAATGAAGTACCTAAGTCACAAACGAATTTCTCGGTGACTCGGATGAAAAGCGAGGCAAGGCTTCTCTGTTTTATTCTAATGAGGACCTTTTTCGCTCATCATTCTAGCAAGGAGAATCCGAACTCCAAGATTCGAAAGCCTTGTTTGATATCTTAGAGGGCTACGACGTAGACCTCTTTCCAACAATCATTGAGCATATAGCTTACGTGCCAGCTCACTCGAAAAAGTCCGCTCCATGTCCTTTCGAGCTCTTTTGACTATTATCTTCAAACGGTTCAAAGTCCCCTTCCCTTAGATCCAAATTTTGTTTCGAGGCTGCCATTTGTATTGGCGAGAAAAAGCTACAGGGTACGGGTACCGGGATGTTCGACTCGGTGTGCGGGTTCGTTATCACCTCCTTTTCCTCCACCCACTCAAACTCGAGACAGCACCAGCACTTCCACCCCCTATCGCTGGTCCCTCTACTTCTCATCCTGCTCATCCCTCTACTGTTGTGTTTGCCGAGTTGGTAAACAAAATTGCTTACGTAGTCCGACAAGTTTCAAACCACTCTCCGCTCTCTCAAACATGTCCTTCAAAACCTGGTTATTAACCGGAAGACCGCGCAATCCCAGATTAGGGAAAACTAGGACCTCATGATCGAGCTCAAGGAGATCATCAAGCAACAGACACGAACGGCTTCAACTCCTCCAAGAACGACGATTGAAAGCTGCTGAGGACTCGGACATTATTGATACTTTTGAGGAATCTTCGACCCTAGCTAAGTCTACCTTAGTTGAGGTAGAAGAGGGAGCTGAGTAAGTAGCTTAGGCTGAAGAAGGAGGAGAAGAGAAGAAGGGACAAGAGGATTAAGACGAAGAAGAGGTCGCGCAACCCGAGGGCCAAGGTGCACCGGAACAAGAACCAGAGGTGATCTCCTCGGATCATGCTCTGAGTTGGTCGAAGAGGCTGGCGTAGTTGGTAAGTCCAAAGCAGCTATCGCGAAGCACCGCCCGCTAGTGTCTTCGTGGAAGCTAAGCCTGAGGACGATGTCTCTTTGGTTCACATAACCAGGACAAAGCAGATTCTAGACATTCCGATGCGGCAACCGCCCCGTTCATCCACTTCTACACAAGCATACGCGCACGGGCGCACTTGCTCGTCCCTCCTCATCCGGACAACCAGCCCCCTCTTCTTAGTTTATCTCTTTTCTCGGTTTCTATTTTTTATTTTTTTATCCAACATCGGTTGTACTTATGCTGCTATGTTCTCCCTCATTTTTGCTGAAATGCATAGGGGAGAAAATATAGAAAACTTGGATGTTTAGTTTAGGGGAGTTCCTCCTTGTTATTTTTAAGTATTTGTATATTGTTTTTTAGCAATGAATGATTTTTACTTTTGTGAGCATACTTGTTTTTGAGTTACATATTTATCTTGCCTTGATGCTTTGATACTTAATTCTATAACATACTCGCTTTGGATATAATCTATTTCTTTTTCTTTTCTCTAATTTATTATTCGCACAAGCTGTTACGAGTTATGATATGATCTCAGCTACACTTTATAAGTATCTCCAGTCACTCTCGCTCCGATACTTAAGAGAACATTATTTCTTGTTCGATCATTGACAATGAAAACTCATGTTTTGAACTAACAAGTTTCTATCTTAAGTGTGGAATGCCTTTCATCAAAAAGGGAAAATTGAAGACTCGGGTATAAATCTCTATCTCTCTTAGGTTTTGATTCTAAGTCATTCTGCGTATTATAGAAACTCTTATCTAAGTTTTCATTCTGTTTTGACTGACTCGGAAAGTGCTTTATTGCATATCTCCTACACTCGTTGTTTCGACTCACTCGGACATCACTCGGAACCATCGCATGCTCAAATAATTTACGTAACACTTTTATTTTGAGCACTAACTTTGTATTTCAATGCAATTTGAATTACAACGTTAATTCTCTAGTCTAAGTCGGTTTACTTCCTTGATAATTATTTGACCGGATCAAGTTTTTATACTCGATATTTTATTCTTTCTAACTTAATTATTTAAGGATTGACTAAAGATGAAATTTGACCATATTGAATATTAGACTCAAAAATTCTATTCTTTTAGGCCTAAGATAATTAAGCATTTAATTACTCTATTTTAATTAATATCTATGTGTAATCTTGGACCAAAGTATTTTATACTTTGAGAATCAATGTGGTTTACTTTCGTAGATTATTCAAATGAGGCTAATCTATTTTTTATTTCAAAAGCAACCAAGCTACGGCCGTTAAACACCAGACAGACAAGTTTTAGCTACTTGTGGACATGGCTTAGACACCGTGTCGGGGTTGTTTGTTTCCAAAACTCGAAAACTCCAACTCTAGGCCTAAATGTTGTTTCCACCTCAGCTTTTAGTCATCACCAAGTGATTGGACCATCTTTTGGAGCCAAGAGCCATTGCACAATGTTCACATCCCAACGGATCTTTCCTAAGTGACTCAAAATCGCCGTTACAACGGTTAGTGAAGATTTCAGTCCGAGCCATGACTCAATGGTCACTCTGCCTGGTTGGCTATAAATAAAAGCCACTTCACAAGATTAAAAGATTGCTTGAACACATTGCTTGCACCTATTGTTGAACACTTACTAAGTGCATACTCGATCAATCTTTTTCTTACAACTCCAATTAATATTCCTTTGAGTTGTAAAGAAAGTCTTGTAATCAATTACATACTTCTCTTACTTTCTTAGTAAGTCCCTTGACTGAGCTGTAAGAGTTAACTTAGCTCGGTTGTCTTTGATTGTAAAGGTTACCTTAGTACGGAAGTACTAGATCGGATAAGGGAACTTCGAGTTTAGGAAAACATTAAGGAATTGTTTAAGGGAGCAATTCTAGTTGAGTCGGACCTTTGTATTTTGTTGATTCAAAATAGTGGATTTGACTTGGTGCTTGGATTAGCACTTGTGCATGGTTTTCTTCCCTAGGAGGGTTTCTACGTATATCCGTGTTATTGTCTTTCCGAGTCCAATCTAGACTCGGAATGCGCTTTGGTTTATGTTGGTGCAAAAATTATTTAATTTTCTTCATCACCATATTCACCCCCTCTAGGGTGACTTAGACTCTCAAAGAGCAAACCTTCAGGTTCAAATTTATGTTTATACAAGAAGATGAATTTATGCTTGGGAACTTATCGATTCACGGTTAGTGTTTATTAAAGTTTGTGATTTTCATTGTGATTGGATTTGTTTGCCAATTCCCATGATGATATATAATGTCCTATCCAAAGAGTTGCTGAAATTGTGATAAATGCATGAAATGCATTAGTTTCTTAGGCATTTTGATGCTTTTCTTTAGGAAATTCGGTTAATTGGAGTGCGTTTATGATCCATTAATGGTTTTACGCTTGTATTTTGGTGTTTTGAGATGATTGTGCAGATTTGATCACCAATACCAAGTATTCCCGATACTAGTGAGTGTTTCAAGCATTAAAAGACCAACATGGTCTAGCTTTATAGTCAAAACGGCTGTTCCCCATGATTCCTCAAACATTACATTTCCAGCAACCAACACGGGCCACTCGTGTCCATTGACACGACCCGTGTTGGAAGTGAGCTTATCCAAGTGCTTTTGCATCGAGCACGGGTGGGCTGTAACCGTTGGCACGACTTGTTTTCTGCATTTCCGTCAAGTTACAGCGTGCCAACAGCCAACACAGGTAACTCATGTTGGTGGACACGGCCTGTTGGATGCAAATTCTACCGAGACGCTTCGGTTTTGAAGGTTTTGGCCCTTGATTGCCTCATAATGGCTGATTTAAGCCGATTTTTGACTGATTTTAGAGGCATCCATTCATGTTTTCATCCTCCATTATTTATCTATTGTCATCATCCATACCTTTCATGGACATCAAACTAAAAACTTTTGAAGAATTGAAGAAGAAGTTTGATGTAGTTGCGCGATTTCCATCTAAAGTTGAGAGATTCAAGTGGAGTTCTTAAAGTCTATCAATCATAATTCTTCCTTCTTGCAGTTTGAGGTTTGATTACCATGTATTGGATATTTGTTAAGTTTTCATTAAGCATGAGGGAGTAGTTTTAGTTTTTCTAGGGATTTGTAATCCGAAACAATGTAGTTTTATTAGGCTTTCATGATTTGTGCTTCAATTATGATGTTAAATCAATAAATGGTTGTGTTTTTCATGCTTATGAGTGTTTTGAAGGCTTAGAATACTTGAGGTTTGAGATTAATCTATCATGTACTTGAAAAGTGAAATAGAATAATCCGACAACCAACCATTCTACCTAATTTATGAAATTTGAGAAAAGATTAGTGAATTAGGGGATCACTTTGATAATTTGAAATCTTTAACATTAATTAACTTGAAAAGCATATGAAAGTTGTTTGTTAGGTTAAGTAGAGAAATTCTATTACGCATCGAAAGACTAGTAGAATTTTATGATTATCGATCCTCGATTCATTTGAAAGAATGATTGCACAAATTATGTTTTAAAAATTAAGCCGATTGCATTAGAAAATCAAATCCCTAGATGTTTTTATCCATTGATTAAATCTTAAATTAGTTTTCTTGATTTTCATTTTAGAAGTAGTTTAGTAAACAACGAACATAAAAACCGATATGCTTAGCAATTAAGTAAAGGGCTAGTTTAGTGCGTTGTTACATCGAGTTCCGGTGGGATCGACCTTGACTTGCTACAACCATACATCGTGCGCTTGCGGCCTATCAAGTTTTGGAGTCGTTGTCGGGGACTCTATTATTAGTAGCCATTAGATGAATACTCTTAAATTGACTAAGTGTCTTATTTTCTTTTTCTGTTTTGATTGTGTTGGGAGTTTTGTTTTTGTTCATGCTAGGTTTTCTCTCCTTGCATGCAAAAAGCTCAATTATTTGAGTTTGATCCTGAAATCGAGCGAGCCTTCTGCTCTAGACGGAAGAAGCAAAGGCTAGAGAAGGCTAGGAAGAAACAAGAAGCGGACTCGAAGCAAAAGCCCGAGATGGCTGAGGAAGAAAGAAGAACTTTTGGGCAATATTTGACACCCAATGTGACTAATCCACCGATGACCATTGATTTTCCTAATGTGGCGGCCAATGACTTTGAGTTGAAGAACTCCCTCATCAACTTGGTGAGAGCCGCACCTTTCCATGGGTTCCCCAATGAAGACCCCAACCGACATCTTCGCATTTTTACGAAGCTTGTGAAACTTTTAAGGCGAATGGGGCTTCACCGGATGCAATCAAGATGTAATTATTTCCATTCTTGCTTGAAGGAAGGGCATAAGTGTTGCTAGACTCTCTTCCAGCGAACTCCATAAGCATATTTGATCGACTAGCAAGTGCTTTCTTGGTGAAACACTTCCCACCAAGCAAGTTGACAAGTTTGAGGAACAAGATTTCTACCTTTGTCAAAGAGCCAAATGAGACACTATATGATGCATGGAAGAGGTTCAAGGATCTCCTTGGACAATGCCCACAACATGGATTTGAGCCATGGATCCCCATTCAAGCTTTCTACAATGAGGTTGATGATCACTTGAGAATCACCATCCTAGCGGTGGCCGGAGGGAACATTATGAGGAAGTCCAAGCCCTGTTCCAGCAATGGACACCTTGATCGAGCAAATGGCGTTGAATAGCTTTCAATGGTCCAAGCCCCATTCCAAGAGAACAGGAGGTAAACTTGATGTTGATGTAGTTTTTGTCCTCTCTGGTAAGATAAATGCAATAACTCAAAAAATGGGCCGTTTGAATGTGAATGTTGCCCCTCTCCTTCCATGTGCTTCATATAATTCTTATGAGCATGAAACTTTGTTTTGTCCTGTGGGTATGGCTAGCAATGGAGCAAACGACCAAGCCAATTTTATTGGCAACTCAAACCCAAGGCCTAACTTTGAACCCTTCTCAAATTTCTATAACACTGGGATTGAGGTATCACCCTAATATTTCGTACCGGAATAATAATCCCATGGGTAAACAACAAGTCCAAAGACCACCCCTGGATTCCAAAGACCTACCCTACTACCTGTAGCCCAAAATTCTAACTTGGAGGTCATGATGGAAAGCATGCCTTTGAATCAACAAAAGCCAAATGAGATTATCAAGCAATTGGCTACAAAAGTTAAAATTTTAGCCACCCATACTAAAATGCTTGAAACTCAAATTGCTAGCCAAGCTAGCTCTTCCTCTAGCCCTCCTGGTAAGCTTCCTAGCCAACCAGAGATTAACCATAGGGAACAATATAATGCCATAACTTTGAGGAGTAGGACATAATTGGTTGGGGCCTAAGGGTGCTGGTAGTGAGCATGTGGTCATTCATGTGCAAAAGGAGAATGATGTGAATGATTTGCATGATGTTGTGAATGAGGAGGTGTCTACACCCTCCAATAAGCCCTTGGTTGATGTTGTTGTGAAAAATGAGAATGAGACTCCTAATGAACAAACAAAAATTCCCCAAAGAATTTACACTCCACCTTTACCATTCCCACAAAGAATAGCTAAGGCTAAGCTTGATATGAAGTTTGGGAAGTTTTGGAGAAGCTTAACAAATGTAATATGAACAATCCTTTCATTGATGCTTTGACTCAAATGCCCTTATATGCTAAATTTTTGAAAGAGACCCTCTCCAAAAAGAGGACATTGAATAAGTATGAAACTTTTGCATTGAGTGCAGAGTGTAGTGCGGTAGTTCAAAATAAGCTTCTGAAAAGCTTAAAAACCTAGGGAGTTTTTCCATCCCATGCCTGATTGGGAATGTGTCCAATAGATTGTGCTTTATTTGATTTGGGGTCAAGTTTGAGTTTAATGCCTTATTCTTTATATAAGAATTTAGAATTAGGTAAGTTGAGGTCCACCACCATTTCTCTTCAATTAGCGGATAGTTACGTGACATATCCTTTGGGTATTTTAGAGGACATTCCCGTCAAAGTTATTGATTTCTTTTTGCATGTGGACTTTTTAATTCTTGATATGGATGAGGATACCTGCACCCAAATCATTCTTAGGAGGCCTTTCTTGGCTACTGTTGGGGGTGTAAGATTGATGTGAAAGAGGGCAAATTGACCTTTGATATGGGGAGCATCACGCTGAATTTAATTTCTTTGAGAAAAATGTTGTTTCCCCATTTCTGTTGAGTGTTGTAGTGTTGAGATGACTGAGATGGTGACATGTGATAAACCTTTTCAAGAAGGACATGAACTTGTCAATGCTAATATGGTAGAGGTTGACAAATTTCCTTCGCCAACATTTGACAAGGGCATGTCTATTTGTTTAATGAAGTTTGTTTCAATGAGTGTATTAGGTTGAAGCTTGTTTTGATTGATGCTCCTTGCATTGGAGGTCTTGATTTGGACCTTAGCTAGAAGGTCAAATGTAAAGGTTTGCTCGGGGAGAGACTAGGTCACCCTAGAAGGGGTGGGGTGAATAGGGTGGTGGAAGATTTTTCTTAAATCAAACTCTTTTGAACAAAGTACTTGACGAAGCAAATTCCGAGTTTATATTGGGGTCGGAAAAGTATGAACTTAGAATGCGGTGAAGAGTAAAGAAGCAGATTACACTGAGACTTTGAATGCATGCGAGTCTAGAATGTACTCGAGAAAATGGCAACACAGAAAGTACGTCGAAACCCTCCTGGGGCGGAAAACCACGGACCATGCTAATCCAAGTACGAAGTCAAATCCACTATTTTGAGTCCACAAAATACGATGAACTGACTAAACCCCGAGTTACTCCCTTAGACAACTCCTTACAAGTTTTCCTAGACTCGGAAATTCCCTTATCGGATCTAGTACTTCCTAGCTGAGATAACCCTTACAGCTAGGGACAATTGAGCTGAGTTAACCCTTACTGACTCAATCAAGGGACCTTACTTAGAGAGTAAGAAAGAGAGTATTTGTAACTAAGTACAAGACCTTACAACTCGGAATATAATGAATTACGAGTGGGAGTTGTAAGTAGAAGATTGAGAATGAATACAAAGACTTTTGATCAAGTATGTGTATTAACAATAGGTTCGGTAATCTTCAAGTCTTGTGAGTTGGCTTCCTTTTATAGATGACCAAGCAGCTTAGCCGTTGTGTCCATCTTCGACTGGAAGTTTCTTTATGACCGTTGTGTAGGATTTTCCGAGTCACTCGGAAAATATCCGTTGATATGTGAACGTTAAACAACGGCTCTTGACTTCCTTGGAAGTGCCTAAAACCACTGGCGGTGTCTTCAAAACTAAGGTGGAAACCACCGTTGAGCTTAGCGTTGCAAATTTCCATTTTTAGAAGCCGACAACCACGACACGATTGATCCGAGGCTAGGTCGGAGGTGGAAAAAGCCTTGTCTGCTGGTGATTTGACGTTTTGAAGCTAGGTTACTTTTGTATTTCAAATATAGTAGCCTCATTTGAATAACCTACAAAAGTAAATCAATTTGGTTCTTAAAGTATAAAATACTTTGGTCCAAGATTAGACACGAGATAATAATATGATTAAGATAATTAAGTGGCTAATTATCCGGGTCGAGAAAGGAATGGAATTTTCTGAGTCTAATATTCATGATACTCAAAATTCCATCTAAGTCGGTCTAAAAGTAAATCAAGTCAAATATGAAAAATCGGGGTAGACGGACTTGATCTAGACTAAGCAAGGTTCGGACTAGAAGCGGTGACTCTAACGGACTAAGTCCTGTAACATGAAGTCGGACTGAGTGCGACTATGCGAATACTAGTCATTTGAACATGCGATAATTCTAAGTGATGAGAGGCTCGGAACCGAGTGTACAAGAATGAGTATAGATGTGCTTTACGAGTCGGACATAGTCATGCATAAATACATGAGATAATTCTCTGTAACACTTAGAAAAAGTACCATATCACTCGGAAAAGTTTCTAAGACACAAGGAATGACTTGGAATCAAAACTTTATAAGTGAGAAAGTCTTATACCTGATTCCCTAGATAGAACTTAGAAAGGTGAGATGTAAAGTCCGAGTCTTCAAATGTAATGATGGCCAGCCAAGACAGAAAGTGATCTTTGATAAGGATATTTGGAAGTACCCAATGTTTAAGAAGGACAAGCATATTTTGCACAGGAGGTTTGAGGAAGGCGACGTGGTCCTTTTGTTCAACTCGAGACTAAAGTTATTTCCTGGAAAGTTGAGATCCCTATGGTCCGGGCCGTTTCAAGTCATTAAGGTATTTCCTCATAGAGTGACCGAGGTGTGAACTACATCCACTGGTTCTTTCAAGGTCAATGGTTAGTGACTTAAGCCTTACATTGTGGGGCAACTCGAGGAGAAGACCACATATTATGCCCTTACCGACCCGAGTAAGGCATGAAGATGAGTTGCATATGCTTAAGCTAATGACCTTAAACAAGCGTTTCTTGGCGGGTAACTCAATTCATTTTGTATTTTGTTAAAAAAAAAGCAAAAGAAAAAAAGAGATATGAAAAAAATAAAAAGATAGAAAAAATAGGCAGCAACCAAAACGGGCCCACCGTTTCAGCGAAACGGCTCGTGTTGGACGTCACCTCCAAACAAGCAGACAGCACACTCGTTTTCAACGAAAACGGGCCGAGTCTATCGCAAGATGAACAAGGCAACACCCAAAACGGGTCGTCCGTGTCGGTGCCCATGGCTCGTTCTAGGTGTTCCTCCGAGCGGGATACAGGGCACCCATTTTCATTCGAAGCATACCGAAGTTGACTCCAAAAATTGAGGCGAGCAACCGACACGGCTCATGTCGGTTGTTAAGTGATCGCGAGTTTTCGGTTTTAGCTCAATATCTCTCTTTTCTCACGTTACCCTACCTCTCCTCAATCTTCCTCTCTTCGTGCTCTCAAACCTCCATAACCAACCTCTAATTCTACTCTATTCCTTCCTCTTGCCCTTCAAATCTCTTCTCACGTTCAAATTTCGGACCCACTTAACTAGATATGTTCTTCCTCTTCTTTAATTTTGCAATCCTCCTCTTCTAGGTGCTCGCGGTTCTGCTTATTCTTCTCTGCAAATATTATTGGCGCCGTCACCTTTTGCTACTCTCTGCTCGCCGCCTGCATCATCTTCGCCATCTTTGTCCTGTTTCCGACCATCTCTCTCACTCTCCCCTTCTCTCTGCTCGCATCTCTTCTAGTTCTTCTCTCGCCCGGAATTCGACGTCGTCGCTATCCACTCGCTGCTCCTGCTCTCGCCGCCGGCATCATCTTCCCCCTTCCTCCTTTCTCCGTTTTTTCGTCCGGCTCTCATTCCTCTACTCCCACAAAAACCGAGTCTTTCCTTCC
The DNA here is from genome assembly GCA_021018815.1 of Talinum fruticosum. Lineage (NCBI taxonomy): Eukaryota > Viridiplantae > Streptophyta > Magnoliopsida > Caryophyllales > Talinaceae > Talinum > Talinum fruticosum. The sequence goes on along the minus strand of JAITYX010000003.1, from coordinate 690,733 downwards.
CTTTCATCCCCCACAAAATTATACTCCTTCTAACTAGTTTCGAGTTTCAAATTTTGCTCCAATGGCATCGAAAAGGCCAAAGACCACTCAAGGAGAGTCTTCCGGACCAAGCTCCGCAACCCAAGCCCAAGCCACTCGTCCTGCGCCCCGGAATGTTCGAATTCCAAGAAACAGAGGTAGCCCAAACAACCTACTTTACTTAACTAATCCCGAGCATGTTGCACGTTATACTTCATTGATTAATCATGAAATCGTTACAACCCATTACTATAATAAGGTTAGTTTAGAAAAATTGGGTTTGATTGAGGATTTCCTTTAGAAGGTTGAACGTTGTGGTTTGCTAAATTTTGTGAATATTTGATTAGGGACCTATAAGAGCTTAACATTAGAATTCTTAAGCACACTTACTTGTTAAAATTGGGCGTGGTCCTCACGCCGAGCATGGCTTAGTTTCCTTTTGCTCGCTAGGGGAATACCATGAACTCGGTCTTAGTGAGTTTAGTGTTTTATTTACCCTACCTAGAGACCTAGGATTTTGACACCGTTTACTTCTGATCATTTCAATGCGATACAATTTTGTAACTTTATTTCCGGGAGCAAGATTATCATCGTAGTTCAACTAAGGCGACAACTCTTAGGAACCCGTGTTTTCGATACATACATTGGGTTTTGGGGCATGGTCTGTTTAGGAGGGATGGCAGTGGTAATCCTAGGGCTTATTTAGCCCGTCAATTTGCTAATGTTGCCACTAGTACTCGGGGTTGGATTATTATTGGGGGTTTAGTTACTACTATTGTTGTGGCTTTAGGTTGGAACCCCGATGAGCACAATGATGATAGGGTGCAAGGGTGCGAAAGAATATACATTGAGGCTTTGAGAGCCATAGGCATGTGTCGTACAATTTCGGGAGAGTTACATTAGTTATATCCTCATAACCGTATGTTGCGTCTCCATTGTCCAAAGCGCACATCCCTTAGGGATGCTTGGTAACCTCATGTTTTTGCCCGGTGAGGATGAAATCCCTCGCCTTCTACCCCATACTAATGTGGTGCCTCTACCTCTTCTCCGCCTCCGCCCCTTGAGCTTAATAAGCCTAATGCTTATGCATCTACGCATTCACTTCTCACTCGTTACCAATCAAGAGCAACTCTCCTTTAGGGAGTATGTGCATTCCGAGCACGCTGCTCTTAGATCTAAGCAAGCCTCACTTAGGGAGTATATCCTCTCTAAACATGCCTCTATTCGGGATTATGTTAATTCGAGTGTAAAACCATACATAACGCCCAAATTGAATTTTGTGACATGCTTGCTAATCGGAATCATTATATGCATATGATAGCGAATATTGACTACCTTGCATGATTGGCATATCTCCCGGAGTAACCCCAATCCCCTTTCTCCTCCCCGTCCATTTGAGTGATCTTTTGTTCTCTCCCATCACTTTTTACTTGTGGTACTTGCATTATGAGCAATATTGTGTCCAAGCATGGGGACCATGTGCTTACTTAGGTTGCCATTTTTGAATACTATATAGTTGCATTTCATTTGTAGGTTCGAGCATATTTTATTTTAGCACTTAGTTTTTCATTCATAAAATTTTGCAAAAAAACTAAAAAACATTGAAAAAAAAAACATGTTAGGTTTGCATTTAAAACACTTACGTTACATCATATAGACCTGCATAAAAAAATGAAATTTTTTTAAAAAAGAGATTAACCTGCAATGATGATTCCTTTTAGGCCAAATAAGTTTTCAATGGAGAATTATTTCAATGGATTACCCTAAGTGCAGAAATTTTTGAAAACTAGTTTTGAACTTCAAGATTTTGATCATATTGGATGAATGAAAGTTGATTGCCCTTCATTCCTTGACAAAAGTATTGGCATATGAAACTCTTTAAGCTAGATGAGATTATGGTAGAGACCCTTTGAGATTTTGAGCCTTCAGTAGACTAAACATTACAAGTAGTCTCATGTTTTCTTTATGTGTGATTCTCCTCCATGATTGCATCTCTAAAACTTGTTTGAATTCTCTTCAAAATCACACGTGTGCATGCTTTGGGACAAAATGATTGAGGCATTCTTTGGATTTTTGAGCTACTTTGCCAAATTGTCACCTTGTTACATGTTATTGATCCTTTGAGCCTAATTGTCGAATTCATTTGTTTTGAACCTTCCTAACTAGCCCTTGGCCAAACACATAACCTATTACCTAAGCCAAGTCTTGTGGAGCTTCTTACTCATGTTGCCGGGTCGTTTTGGGGTCTTTAATTTATCGGTGATAGTTTGGATATTTTGTTGAGTTGAGGGGTTTATTTGTATTGAGTTTGAGATGATTTCCCTTCTTCGTTGTAAGGATGAGTACTTTGATGTTAAATGAGCTTTTTGATTTGTTAGAAATTCCTAATGCCAAGCATAGAAAAAAAAAGAAAGAGAAAATCAAGAAAAGTTTGAAAAAAAATGAAATAAAATAATGAAATTAAAAAAGGGGAAAAAGAAGTAATCAATACAATGTTTGGCATTTTGGAATATTTAGTTTGGCCTTTATTAGATAAAGATCATTTTCTAAAGTATTTGTTGGAGTTAGAGATTAGGTGTGAAGAGGTATATTGTGTGGTTTTTGTTGGTTTGAGTGTTGGAAGCTCCTTGCTAATTGACTTTTTAGCTCCTCATTTTTCCCAAAAATACAATATCCCTTTCTTACCCATTGCCTAAGCCCCATTACAACCATTTGAAGTTTTCTTGATTGTCATGTTGCATGTTACATTTTAGTGGTGGCGAATTATATTTAAGTGGTGGCGAATAGAGAGTTCTACCAAGCTTATGGTAGTATGCATGATTGTGAGAGAGATTGAGTGAACCTTGTACGCGCCTAAACACATGAGTGGAGTGTTTTCACATTTCCAAAGTGAGGTTCTACCGGTTTTTCTAGCTCCATTATTCTACATGTGCCAATGTGAATTGTTTAAGTGAAGATTTGGGTGATTGATTAAGTTTGTCTTTATGGTATTCAATGTGGTTTTTGAAAATCTTCTTTCCTTCTAATTGTGAAAAGATTTGGTGTGCTTATGGGCTGTTGTTGATTTTGCTTTCCTTGTGATACTTACGGTTGCCTAACCTCGAGGAGGTTATGATTCTTTTGTCTGGATTTCACGTTTTGTTTTTTTTTTTACCTTACTTAAGGGCAAGCAAGGTTTAAGCATGGGGAATTTCATAAGTGCATGAAATGCATTTGTTTTTTAGGCGTTTTGATGCTTTTCTTTAGGAAATTGGGTTAATTGGAGTGTGTTTATGCTCCATTTTCGGCTTTACGCTTGTTTTTTGGTGTTTTGAGATGATTGTGCAGATTTGATCACCAACACCAAGTATTCCCGAGACTAGTGAGTGTTTCAAGCATCAACAAGACCAACATGGTCCAGCTTTGTAGTCAAAATGGCCGTTCCCCTTGATTCCTTGAAGATTGCATTTCCAGCAACCAACACGGGCCACCCGTGTCCATTGACACGCCTGTGTTGGAGGAAGCTCGCCGAAGTGCTTTTGCATCAAGCATAGGTGGCCCGTGTGCATCGACACGATTCGTTTTCTACATTTTTGTAGAGTTATAGCGTCCCGAGAGGCAATACAAGCAGCCCTTGTCGACGAACACGGCCCGTGTTGGATGTAAATTCTGCCGAGACGCTTCGGTTTTGACTATTTCGGCCTTTTATTGCCTCATAATAGCTGACTTCAACCGAGTTTCGACCGATGTTGGAGGCATCCATTCCTATTTTAATCCTCCATTATTCGTCCATTGCCATCATCCACACCATTCATCCACATCAAACCAAAAAATTTTAAAGAATTAAAGATGTTTGAAGCGATTACGGGATTTCCATATGAAGTTGAGAGATTCAGGTGGAGTTCTTCAAGTCTATCAATCATAATTCTTCATTCTTGTTGTTTGAGGTTTGATTACCATGTATTGGATTTTTGTTAAGTTTTCGTTAAGCATGACTGGGTAGTTTTAGTTTTTCTAGGGATTTATAATCGGAAACAATGTAGTTTGATTAGGCTTTCATGATTTGTGCTTAAATTCTGATGTTGAATCAAAAGATGGTTGTATTTTTCATGCTTATGAGTGTTTTGAAGGCCTAGAATACTTGTGGTTTGAGATTAATCTATCATTTATTGAAAAGTGAAATAGAATAATCCGATAACCAACAATTACACCTAGTTTATGAAATTTGAGAAAAGATTAGTAAATTAGAGGATCACTTTGATAATTTGAAATCTTTAACTTTAATTAACATAAAAAGCATACGAAAGTTGTTTCTTAGGTTAATTAGAGCAATTACATTAAGCATCGAAAGACAGGTAGAGTTTTGTGATTATCGATCCTTGATTCGTTTGAAAGAATGATTGCACAAATTATGTTTTAATAATCAAACTCATTGTGTTAAGAAATCAAATCCCTAATTGTTTTTATCCATTAATTAAATCTTAAATTAGTTTTGTTGATTTTAGTGCGTTGTTGGATCTAGTTCTTGTATGATCGACCTTGACTTGCTACAACCCACCGTACGTATGCGGCCTGTCAAGTTGCTGTAAGTAGAGGGCATTAATTTGATATTAGGAACTCATTTGGAATGAGTTCGTCCATAAATAGCGATACTATAGCCAAATTATAGCACTAAAGTGTACGGAAATATTTCTTGTGTTATCTCCATGAGAGAAATTGTTGTTACAATACTATTTCTTAATGATTCAACAGAGCTAAGTTTACACTTTAGGCATTCACTTATTATGCTTACACATAAATTATACAAGCTACATTCAGCCACCATATTTGGTGTACTTTGAGGTGACACTCATTCTTAGTGATTGATCCGAAACAACATACACCTGATATCCTTGGTATTAGGCCTTTGTTTGGGATCATCAAGAGTGCGAGCGAGCAATTTTCAGAACTTGGATCATCTACTCCTCATACCCATTTCCAGTCCATTTCCAATCAGCCGAGGATCGATTGCTCTTGTGGGTTCCTCTAAAGTCATCACATTCCTCATCCATTTCACTAAGCTCATCTCCCCTGTGTTTTGGAAGAAATTATCACCCGGAAGCTTCCCCATCACTAGACCGCCAAGTACCACTCCTAGGCTGTATATGTCACATTTGTCGATGAACTTAACATTTTGGTGGTACTCTATTTATGGACCCTATTTATGTCCAATATGTTGCTCTTATTTAATCGAAATATTGTGTTATACTTTTATTTATAGATCCTGTTAATGCATGAATGAAAACTATATTGTATTTCGGGTATGTAATTTTATGAATCCTATTTATGTCCAATATTAAATTATTTTTAAATTACATTAAAGAGGTATAATTTCTAAATTTATTTTATTAAAATAAAAAATAATTAAAGAATGAATTTAAATTACCGATCGTTTTTCAAATGGTCGGAAATTTATGTGAAATTATTTTTCACAATTTTCAACCGAATAAAAATGGTTGGAAAAATTACCAACAACTTTATGAAAAGGGTTGGAAAAATTACCAACCACTTTCAAAAACGGTTGGAAAAATTACCAACCACTTCAAAAAATTGGTTTATAAATTCGCAAGTGGCATGGTTGGTAAAACAGATCGAAAATATTTCCAACTATTTTCTTTGGTTGTAAAATCGATTGGAATTCAACCGTAATATTACAGTCGTAATTCCAACCATTAATTGTGGTTGGTAAAATGATCAGCAATTACCAACCGTTTTATGTAAACCGATTGGCAAAAATTTTCGACCAAGGTTTTTCCCACCACTAAAAACGATCGAAAAAATGATTGGAGACTTTTTTATCGACCGTTTTATGAATTCAAACGGTTGGTAATGCGGTTGGTAATTTGATGTTTTTTGTAGTGTTATACGCAGCTTTGAAATCTCCATTCATCTTATGCTTATCACTTTGGGCGGATTATGATTCTATTGGTGAGCCTTCATCTCTTTCTCCTTTTTGTGGGGTTGAATTTCTTGTATGGAAATTAACTTCATCTTTTGTAACTTCAACCAGAGGATATCCATATCCCGAGTCTTGATGTGGATACCTTCCAGCCCAGGAATCGCCACGTTAATATGAGAATTCCGAGATATTTCTAAAGAGGAGTGTGTATGGCACCCTCTTCCTAAAAACTCGCAAGAGGTAAGAGTTTTATGCTCTTTACTTTTAGTTACATGCTAAAAGTGCCTTGCTAATCACCATAAATCTTGCAATACGACCAGGAACAATCTTGAACTAGTCTCGCCCTTAGAGGTATCCGGGACTTTCTCACCGGAAAGACCTTCCAAAGATTCCGGGTGAGTCTTAGCTAGTATAAATGCGAACTTTATCGAACTTTTAGTAAATATGCTAATTGCTCCATCATTTTGTAAAGGCATCTATCTAGATCATCTTCATTAGGAGGCTTCCTCGGTGGCTTAGGGGTTCAAGTGCACTCATCTAGCCAACGAATGGCCTATAGTGGTACGGCTAGAGCGGGTACTTCCTGGTGCTCTTCACTGCGTGTACACCATTGTAATGCTACTGAAGCGGGGCCTAGCGTAGCTGCCTCCGGACCTAGCTCTTCCGGTCCCCGGCCTAGCTTTTCTTAAGACTCGTATGGACATTTTGCCTCTTCAAGCTCTTGACTATCACGATAACCCAATTAATTTCCACCGAAGTCCTATAATAGGCTTTCTTATGGAGCTTCTCAATCTCCTTGGGGCTAGCTCTTCATAAGCTGGTGGGGACTCGTAGGTTTTCCACATCCATCTTTGAGGGCTTCGGCAAATATCTCTTTGATGACACTTGTGATAATGAAGATTAGTCAACTCCTTGTAGGGTGTAGTTGTTTTTAATGTTTAATGTTTTGTAAAATTTTAACTCTATGAAATGGGATGAATGCAAGGATTTAATTATAAATGCATTCTTTTATTAATATAATGCAAAAAAATTCTAAGGAAAATGACAAAGACAAATTAAAAAAAAAATTGCACAAGCCCCCATTCCCCCAAAAGAAAATAACAAAATGAAAAGGAGGAAATTTTAATTGCACGGTTCAAATATAATAGGACAATGCCGAAATTGGCCACAAGCAAGACAAGAAAATTGTCCAATGAGTGCTCGGGCTTAAAAAGAAATCGGACAAGTTGTTTTGGCCGACACCGGCCCTACAGGTGGCCGAGGGCTTTGGTGACTTCGAGTGGCATGGCGTAGCGGGACTCGAACCAGAAACTACTATAAATTGGACCCTCTGTCGCATACCGAAAATTATTCCTTCTAAACCTTATTTTGCGGTTCCTTTAGAAAAACAGGTTCCTAAGAAATTACCTCAATGCTTTGAATTCCGTTTGCACTTTCAAAGATGAATTACATGATTGAATTGTCTCGTTGGATGCATGAGATGACATACGTTGATAAGGTAGGGTTGTCCCAATAAAGACCGAATACCTTATTGAGCATTTGACAGTGAAAGTCTATTGGACTTTCCTAAGGGCTGTTGTGGCCTTTTGGGATCTACATTACCATGTTTTTAGGTTCGGGGATAAGGCGTTATGTCCCTTACCTGAGTAGTTTGATTCCATTTTGGGCATTCAATGTCGTACTAAACCTGTCATGCCGAAGCCTTCCACCAATATGCATAAACCTATAAGGTCTGCTGAAGGTAAACAACGGGAATCTGAGTTGGACTCTTATTAAGGACGAGGTGCACTTAATGAACTTGTCTGAAGCATTATCGTCCCATGTACTCCTCGAGGCCTCGCCCCTTATTTAGAGACGTTGGGTCGTAATCACCTATCTAATAGGTGGTTTCTTACTAGTAGGGGGCCACAGAGATGTGGCTCTTGCTGCGTTGCTTGAGCTTCGTGGAGCAATTAAAGGATTATTGCTCCCTAACTCCACTAACCGTTGCTTGAGAATATTATAGGAGTTGGACCGGGTTGAGGTAAACCCAAATGAGGATTTTGCTTGGCAGCCCCCTATTATTGCGGAGTCGAGTAGAAAACAACATCCAAAAACAGAGTGACAAGGCTAGGTGGGCGGCGCCGGCCAAGGGGTGGTGGTCCGTCGTCGCCAAGGCTAAAAGGCCTTCGTTACCCAAACTCTCGATTTTCGGTTTATTATTTATTTTATTTTACTCTTGTTCGGGTGTAAATAAGGTTGAAATCAATCATGCAGGACTCTTATGTTTCTTTTTCTATCTCATTACGTGAAGATGTGGTTAATGGAGCACCTTCCTCTAATTTAGGCTCCTGCAGAGGTGGACTTGTACTGGCTACACAATTACGTTAGCGGAGCCGAGCGAGTGTGGTTACCGGTCATCCCGCTTCCTAGTGGGAGGCTTGGCTTAGAAACCATAGTACCATTGAATGGTACATTATGCATTAGAAGGTGTCTCAATTTAGGACACACACACAACGAGCATCCCTTTGTACATTTGCTTGGGCTGAAAACTAGTATGTACTATTTCCCCGACCGTGTATTATGGGAAATGGGACAAGAACGAGCAATCCCTTATTTGGATTGTGTCCGACATGCTACCTTTGAATTGTTTGCATGTTTTGGTAGCTCTAGGCGGGTTTCGAAGTGGTTTGAGTATTGGATAAACTTGCCAAAGTTGTTGAAACCTATAGATAAGTGAACTACTTTAGTTTTTAAATATTATCCGGAGTGGATAACAAAAGTGGACTCCAAGCGTCGAAGGCACTAATAACTCGAGAATGAGATCCCAAAGGAGTTGTTCCTACTTGCGACGATAGCTTCGATTCGAGAAATAAACCCCCAAATTGATCAACGACCCAGCAGAAGGGAGGCTGAGAGTAAAGAAGTTGAACAGAGGAGGGCTCACAGGATTGAAAGGCTAAAGAAATGTACCCGGGAGAATGCGGCTGAGTTTAGCAATCCGAAAGGGAAAAAGAGTAAAGATCGACTAGGGAGAAATTTAAGGAGAATTTAGGAAGAATAAAATTTAGGAATTTTAGTTTTACGTCTTTAGAACAGCTTATTTTTCCAAGTTGTATGCTTGTTTATTTCCCTTTTATTAACTATGTATTCGAGCAAGTAGTAGGCTTACCTTTTATTAATAAAAGTAAAAAATAAGTTTTATACTCACTTTTAGGCTTCATTTATTTTTATCTCTCACCTATAGGAATAAATATATTTGGACTGGCTAATTAGATCGTCCGTAAAATTAATTAAAAAAATTAATGAGTTAACTAATCATGTGAACCGTCTAATTGGACCATCAAAATAAAATAACAATTAATTAGATAAGTGGACCGTTTGATTGAATCTGTTAAAATAAAAAATTACGAAAATACGGCCAGGGTGGAATTCTCGGCTCTGTCGACCCACCGTTGTCCGGGTAGTGGCTCGTGCCGCCTATAGCATGGCTTGGTTGGGCCAGGCTTGGCCTATTCCTAAGACTAAGCGATAACATGCCAAACATAGTATTTCTTTAGTTGATCCAAGTTTGTATACTAAAAAATCTCATCACCATGTAAATCAATCGGCTTAGTCGCTCCTCCCGATAGTATTTGACTAAGTACAAATAGGCCTCATCAATTGGGCCTAAACTTGCCTTGGGGATCTTGAATTGGTGCTCTAATCTCCTTAAGGACCGGATCCCCAACCTATAGATTACGAGGCTTTACATTCTTGTTAAATGCCCTTAATATACATGCCCGGTATATTTGGACATTATGTAAGGCATTGAGGCGCCTTACATCTAGCAACACTAACTCTTTGAAGCGTGCCTTAGCCCATTTTGCTTTAGGAATCTTACTCTCTATAATGATTCACAACGAAGGGATGGCAATTTCTATTGGAAGGATCTGCTTCCATGCCATACTCTAGGGATTATGGTGTTGCTTCCGTGGAGGTTTTGATGGAGGTCCAAGTAGCCCCATAAAGTAAATGATAACTTGTCAGCCCAATCTTTATAGCTAACAACCATCTTCTACACTATTTTGCGAATATTTTTGTTGGTCTGCCTCGATTGCTCCGTTGGTCCGAGGGCGATAGGGAGAAGAATTGTGGTGTTTGATCTTGTATTTATCCGATAGAGTCCGTTACTTCCTTCTCGAAGTGACTACCATGGTCACTAATCAATTCATGGGGTACCTCATATCGACAAATGATATTCCGATTAATGAACCACTATGTTTTTTGATGTGAAGGTTGCATAGGAGGCTGCGTCTACCCACATAGTAAAGTAGTCAATTGTTACTAACATGAATTCGTGACCACCTATTCCTCTAGGGGTTACTTTGACAATGATTTCAATCCCCCAAACTGAAAATGGCCACGGTGATACAAGTGTCGTGAGAAATGATGGTGGCTGGTGCTGCAAGTTCACACACACCTCACACTTGTAGCATTTCTTAACAAATTCATGGCGATCTGTTGCCATGGTCGACCGAGTAGTATCCTAACCTCTAAATTGTCTAAACCAACATTCTTTCATTCATATGGGGTCTTCATTCCCCACTTGTTAATTTCATTCATAATGCACTCTACTTTGTGTTAGATGAAACAAAGTAAGTTGATTCCTGTGTTAGTTTTCTTCCACAACTCGTTGTTGGTTGATGAAGAATTGAGCCGCCGATAATGGTTACTTCGACTCTCGGTATGGAATCTAACGGGTACTCTTGTTTTTACGAGATAATGATAGATGTCATGGTACCATGTGGTTTAGTCGAGTACTAGACACTTCTAACGCGTATATATGTGCAGGCTGACTCAGTCATTCTATTTGAATGAGTATTGAATGAATGCCACTAGAGGTATTACTCATGGATGCCAATTTAAAGCATCCGCGAATTGGTTATCATCCTTAGGAAGGTATGTGTATGAAATGATTTCAAATTGTTTTGCTAATTCAATCGGATATGCTCGTTAGGGTGCCAAGGCTTCACTACGTACCTTGCATTTATGTGAGATTTGATTAATGATTAGACATGAGTCACCGAAAACCTAGATGCTCTTGGCTCCGATCTCTATAGTTGTTTGAAGTCCCATGATGCATGCTTCATATTTCGCGACATTGTTAGTGACCTTAAAATCTAACTTGGTTGAGATGGTAGTATGTGCTCCCTCGGGTGAGACTAAAAGGATTCCTACTCTAAAGTCCTTCGATTGGAAGACTGTCAAGGTACATTGTCCACATGTCCACCTCTTCTTGTAAGATGTTTTCATCCGGGAATTCGAGGTGTTCGGATTACGATTTAGTTACAGGTAGATCAGCTATGAATTCCGACACTACCCTTCCTTTGATTGCTTTTTGAGAAACATACTTGAGTTCGAAATTTGAAAACATGACGATCTATCTAGCTATCTGCTTGTTGATGGCCGGTTGCTCAAGAATGTACTTAATGTCATCCATTAATGCTACCACATGTACTTGTGTGGGCCAACATGTAGTGCCTAAGCTTCTTAGTAGCACAAGGCTAAAGCCAATGATGTCTTCTCTAATGACATATATCTATTCTCTTAATCTAAGAATTTCTTGCTTAGATAATATGCTCGCGTACTCTTCCTTTCCATTCCGTTGAGCTTGCATGTCTCCCATCGTTATTTACTGTTGTGGCGAGGTATAAAAGTAAAGGCTTTGCTTGGTTGGGGCGAGAACCATCATCGAAGGGTTGGCTACATATTCCTTAACCTTTTTCGAATGCTTTTTAGCTTTCATCATCCTAAATAGGCTTAGACCCTTTCTTCAACTTTTTGGAAATGGGTTCATAGACCATAGTTAGTTTTGATACGAAATGACTAATGTACTATAAATGTCCCGGAAACCTTGTATCTCCTTCTTTGTCTTCGGCGCAGAATCTCCTGGATAACTTTGATCTTGGATGGATCAACTTTGATTCCTTTAAGACTAACCACATAGCATAATGGTTTGCGTGAGGTTACCCCAAAGGCACAATTTTGAGGGTTACGATGCATGTTTTATTTTCTTAGTCTTTCAAAGAATTTTCTAAGGCTAAGTAAGTGCCATGCCTTATCCTTGGACGTAATGATCATCTAATCCACATAGACTTTAGCTTCCTTGTGGATCATGTCATGCGATAATGTTGTGACTGTCCTCTAATATGTTACACCAGCATTTTTGAGCCCAAACGCCATTACCACATAGCAAGTACATCCCCATTAAGCGATGAAGGTCGTCTTCTCTATGTCTTCCTCGACCATTTTCACATGATTGTACCCAGCGTAGCCATCCATGAACAAGAGTAAGGCGTGTTCCATCTGTATTATCTACAAGGATGTCGATATGGGGTAGCGAGAAATCATCCGTAGGTTCGCCTTGTTTAAATCGCTGAAGTCGACGCACATCCGAACCCTACCGTCTTTCTTCGGGACTGGCGCTATGTTTGCTACCCCCGAGGGTACTTGGACTACTTTGATAAACACGACTTCTAACTACTTTTGAACCTTTTCCTTAATTTTCGGTGCCCATTCAAGTTTCATCCTCCTGAGCTTCGCTTAACCGGCTTGGCGTGTTCGTAAATTGGAATTCTATGTTCCACTATACTTGGATCTATTCCCAGCATGTCTTTGTAGGACCATGTAAAGACATCTATGAATTTAGTAAGGAGCGAAGTGAATTGTTATTGTTGCCTCTATTATTGGTGAGTGATTTTCATGATCTTCCGGAGCTTTTATTAAGTCTTTAGGTATTGCTTGTTCATCATTAGAGGGAAAATAATTAAAAATAGGAGAAGGCAAGGAGTAAGAAGAAAGGTTCATATTGAATAAGGAAATGAGTACATTAGACTCGAAACATAAATTACGGAATTAGAAACAATAGAAATGGAAGATAAACTAACAAAAACGGGAACGGAAATAAAAGCCCTAGTGCTAGACTCGGGAATGGGATGCTCTCCTAAGCTAGCAGCAAGTTCTTGGCCCTCCTCATCATCGATTATGAATCTGAATGGATCAAGCTGCGAGTGCGACATGACTTGAGACAATATTGAAACCGAATTCCCCTCTATGTTTTTTTCCTGTCCAAATAGCGGAACGAAAATATTGCTCCCAGCCAAATTGGTCCAGTTTGGTGCGGACTGCCCTCTTCGATGTGGTAGGGTGCCTTATTTTCTAGTACTTTACAGTTGTTAAAAATTCACTAATCGTGTACTAGAATGCCCTTTTCCTTTAGCTAATAAGGCTCAACAAAGCCATAGTAGGGAAATTATCCCCTTCTTTTAGAAACTACTTGTTTAAGGTATGAGGAAATGGTTTGATGGAACCGACTGTGTATGGTGCGGTCGTCCTAGTTTGAACATCCCACTTAGCTTGAGCCATTTCCTTAACAGTAGGTTGATAGCCTAGCCTAAATTTATAATTGTTGGTGGGTTCAAGGGGTGGAAAAATTGGGTGGCATACCCTCGGCTTGCGGCTAGGCACTGGAAAATACCACTTTCTTCCTAAGCATCGAGTGGACACTAGGGTTGCCATAAGGATTGAAGTTTAGAGGTGCTTTATCCTTATCCGAAGAAACGACAGTCTCAAACACTGTAAAGTTCTTCGTCATCGACGTCGTGTTCAATTTCGACTATAGATATTTTGGAGGTGATAGTGGCATAAAGATTGTCCTCATTGACGATTATGACTCGACCTTTGATAATCATCTTAACTTTTTCATGCGAGTGTGGAGGGCACTTGCTCGATGGTTATGTAACCAAGGGCGTCCTAGAAGTAGGTTGAATTTAGTTGGGATGTCTGTCTAGGACTTAAAATTAATGTTCTTCACCACTGGTCCCACATTAATTGAGTACGGTCACCATTCCCAAGACTATCCTCTTAGAATTATTATAGGCTCGGACATAAACAGATCTGTTTAGAGAGTTGTTACTCTCTTATACCTAACCTTTTGGCAATCCTCCAAGGACAAATGTTCATAGCAGATTCGCTATCTATTAAGGTTAGAGGAATGAACTTGTTAATGGAAGTTACGGTTATGGAAAGGGCATTATTATGTGCAATACCTTGTTCGGGGAGATCTTTCGGGCCAAAGGTAATAGTTCCTTCACCACTCTTGACCAATCCTACTACTTCCTCGGGCGTGGTTTCCAGAGAGACCTCAAGTTTGATGAGTACGTCAATTAAGGCCTGCCTATGCTCTTGGGAAGCGAGATATGATTTGCTAAATAGAGATATCAACTTTAAGTTTTTGAAGTTGTTCTAGGATTGGATCTTCCTCTTTAGCAACTTCAGGTTCTTTTGGGGCTTCTTTAGTCTATTGTGGACCCACGATCGCATTATGTCGTCCATATCCGATAAGGAATTGGATTTCGGACTCTTTGGTTCTCCGGAAAAGTTGTCTTCTTCCAAGGATGGTGTGCCCTAGAAGTTTTCGTCACTTGTCATCTTTGGTTTCGTACACGTCTTCTTCATCACTTACCCACAATCCATGGACTTTTGGATCTAAGGGAGGCAAGCTAAGAAGTGGTTTGGACTCACTGATGTCTTGAATGGAGACGAGATGGGTCCCACTGACTTGGAATAGGTTTAATGAATATGGCTAAGGTGCCGTTGAAAGGATTTTTGTTTTTGCTTGGCTTCTAGGTGGCCTTAGGTAGAGGGAGTTGACCATTATGGAACATGCTCTCTAATTTATTCATTAGCGTTGAGCATTGCTCGGTGTTGTGTCCTCGTGTAGGATGGTATTTGCGAGAATTTTATCTTACGTCCAAATTTTTAGACTATTACGCACTTTACGAATATGCTCCTATAGTTGGCAATTCTATTTTCCCTTTAGCCAACGAGGCGAGGGCTTGAGCATACGTTGTATCGATTGGACTATAGTCATTGTATCTATTAAGGGTATTGACATCCGAATCCCTGCTAGTATTGCCTTGGTTGGAGGTTTTGTTGTCCTTAGACCGATAGTTACCTCTATATCCACTCACAACTTTTGTGGTCATGGCGAGACAGTTCTTCTTATAGCAGCATGCCGGTATCTCGAAGGGCTGAGAAACTCATGAATGGTAGGAATTTGAGGTGCTGATTGTAGGTAGGCTGAAGGTTTTTCACTATTATCCGTACTTAGTCCTTCTCGAAAGGTCGGTCTACCATGTGTAGCGGCCTTTCCCCTCCATTTGGTGAGAAATTTTGTAAAGCTTTCTTTCTCGGCTTGCTTCAACTCTAAGTCTCTAAGTGTGATAGGTAGATCGGTGTTATAGGAGTATTAGTGTAGGAACTCATTACACAAATAATTCCAAGTGGGGACCTCACGTGCGTCAACCACATTATACCACTTCATTACATAAGCTGTCAAAAGTCCATGGGAAGATGATGTGGTAAGTGTCTTCTGGTATATTCTTAAGAGTCATTGCTCCAAAGAAGTTGGAAACATGGTGATGGGGATTCTTAGAACCTTGAAACTTGATGTCGGGCATGGTGAACTTAGGGGTAACTTTCCATTAGGGATTGAAGTAAATCCCTTATGATCAAAGTAGTGATTACTAAACATGGATGACTCCCTTAACATTTGTTCTATATGTTCTATTGGGAGATCGAGACTTGGGCTCATGTTTGGGACTCGCCTAGAGGAGATAGATTAGGTGGAGGACCTCCTCGTACTAATTCTTCTTCTTCTCTTTCACCGTCTCTCTTACTATCCTCAATAACTTTTAGGATAGCTTTGAGAGTGTCTAATATGGACTGTATTTTGTTATACGAGGATGGAAAATAGACTGAACTGGTGTGGTATGCACCGAGGTAGGTCGTACTTGATGTAGACCGTGGGGTAGAGTGTGATTAAGAGTGAGGGGAAGATCTGTTGGATTCCTTGTTAAGGCGTTCTAACCTTTTGGAGGTCCGATTCTAATGATGCTCAATGGTAATAGACTTCCCTATCCTGCAGCCCAAAGGATAATGCTTAGGATCATGTGAAGGAACACCACTTTGTGAGGATAGGACTTAAGCATGAGACCCGAAGGAACTAAGAATGCCTTTTATTTAGATGCACATAAAGAATACAAAACAAATGAAATGTAATGCAATGATGCTTGTGACTTAACTTGGGATGATTTTGTGA
Source organism: Talinum fruticosum (assembly GCA_021018815.1). Lineage (NCBI taxonomy): Eukaryota > Viridiplantae > Streptophyta > Magnoliopsida > Caryophyllales > Talinaceae > Talinum > Talinum fruticosum. The sequence goes on along the minus strand of JAITYX010000003.1, from coordinate 674,675 downwards.
TTTGACTAATGCATAACTGGAATGCATAAATGATTATCCTTAATTGAGGATGGATTTATTTTGGCTAAATGAAAATGAAAATGAAAATGCAAAATCGACCCACCTAATTTAAGATGATTTTATTTTGGCTAAATGGAATCTATAAAATGGACTCACCTAATTTGAGATGAATTTATTTTGGCTAAATGAGAATGAAAATGCAAATTGTCTCACCTAATTTGAGATAAATTTTAGATTGGCTGAATGAGAAATGAAAAATTAAAAATGGATTCACCTAATTTGAGATGAATTTTATTTTGTCTAAGTAAAAATAAAAAAGTATAAAATGGAAATGCGAGGAAATAAAACAGTCAAAATCTTAAAACAGATTGGCCAAAGAGATAGAGGGGTCCTAGGTAGGACCCTTCAGGATCGACTGGCAACGGCTGCACTGAAACCTAGACCGCCTAAACTACGACGATTTTTAGGATGACTTGGAAATGCAATTAATGGACGGACCTAAAAGAGAAAGGCAATCTTTGACTTTTGGCTTGAATGCACAAAATGATTTGACTCGAAGAAATTTCCTATGGTATTTATTTGCACCCATGCAAGGGGTAATCAACACTCCTCACCTAACCCAAAAGGCTCACAAGGAGAAGATTAAAAATTAAAACCAATCACACTCATCCAAGCATACAAATGAAGAGACGGGATACCACCTAAACAACCAAGGGTCTATGGCCAAAAAGGGATTAATCTAGGTAGGATACATGATGTCTCATAGTCCGAGCATTTAGTCTTCTGTGGGGATGCACGATAGGAAAAACATGAATATTCGGTGCCTATGAAGAGAGTGTGCTATTAGAGAAGAGGTACACCTCCCCGACAATCAAGCGTAGTTTGGCCCGATGCAGGTTAGGAGTTTGAACCTCTTCCAAAATTTATTCTTAAAAATGTAAAGCCTAATGATCCAACAATAAAAATAAACTATGTTCAAGGTTTCCTAAATGTGGGATGCCTAATGCAAATACATTATAAAAACTAACAACTCAAATTTTAATGTTTCGCCCTCTTAATAAGTGATTATCCCCAGTGGAGTCTCCACAGTAGGAACCATGGTCTGCGTACCACGCGGGGCTCGAGCTTCCCCACGAATTGGTAGGTTTATTTCTTTTTTGTTTTTACGATGAAAATGATTCGAGTTTTGAAGATTGATTTTTGAAAGTAGGGATGAGCCTCTTATTAAGATTTTTGGTTTTTACAAGGTAATTTAAAATAGATTAAACAAGATTGAATGGCGGTTTTATTAATCATTTTATTTTAGAAATTTGTTTTAGAAATCTCGGGATATTATTTCTCAACTGAATAATAAAATAAATTAGGGTTTATTAATTTTGCCGTAGGGCTTTGCGCCAAGCCGTTGTGAAAACATTGATTTGGACTAAAGGCCTACTTGCCGACCATCCACCACCGGCGAAAGCCAGCACCGTATGGTAGCGGCGTTGACCGGGGCCGTGGCTCGAGGTGATCGGTCTCGGCCTGTGGCCTGGCTGGCAGATCCAAAAACTCCTTTTTATGCGTTTTTAGTCGGAAAAACCGAGAATTAGTTTAAGAGAAATAACTCGGAAAATATAGGAGTCGCCAATCGGTTTTAGCAATAAAAACTAAAACAAATAAAAGTAATACTCTTCCAATCTTAGTATGGGAAAACTAAGCTCGATAGAGGTTTAAAATTAACTCCATCGGTATAGAACCGAGAATCAAGATTCAGGGGTGAGGGTAAAAAACATAGGGATAAGCCCTTCCGTTTCGCCGATCAAAAGATGACCTTTACTAGTTTGAGAAGTGAGTATAAATAACGCATAAAAAACAGGCACACAACATAATGAGATGCGAAATTAAAAGCAACCAAAGCATGATAACAAAAGCCATAAAAGCAAACAATGAAAAGCGATAACGAAAGGAATAAAAAAGAAAAGAAAATTGAAAAGAAATGAAAGCAAAAATAAAAGTTACATCGAGCGAGGAGGAATTAAATGCGATACATCTTTTCTCCACGATACCAAAAACAATAAATAATAAAATCAATAAATAAACCGTCGTGAGGTCAAAGTAGCGCCGTCAAGTTGTCCCACCTTTTTATCGGGATCTCAAGCTGGATGCGAAAGTGTGACAATGGTGAATTGAGATAGGCTTTTTGTGAGTTTTTGTGAAGGTAGGTAGAAAGATGTGTGACCGATGGAGTATAAAGGTTTAGATGTGTTGGAGTAGGGAGTAGAATGGGAATAGGAAGAAAAGAAACCATGAGATCATAATACTAGAAAGTGCATTCAATAGCTCTTACTGTAGCTTCGGCAACTTAACGTATAGGAATGAGGCATATGCAAAATGAGAGCCTAAGTTCTCTATTTATAAAGAAATTTTAGGGCACAAATGACCTAGGGTTAAGGTTTAAGCAACCGTCCAAAATGAGCATGTACCAGCTGAAGAAATCACAAAAAATCGGACTAAAAAGCTGAATCGAATCTCGAGATTTGGCCCGTGGTGGACTGCGCCGGACCTTAACGGTTTCGTTTGGTCCTTTAGTTTCTTCTTTGTTGCAGCAAGACTATGAGAAAAATACAGCATTTCAGCTAAAGTATGGCCTTGTGCGTGGCGCCGGATTCATTTTATGAGGATAAGCTCCATGTCTCATTTGGACTTCTTGGAGCAAAACACATTATTTTGATGCTTCGATCATGAAACACATCATCGGCTTTGACGACGTTGTATGGATGATTTCGGTTTCATGTCTTCTTTTGACACCGATGACGAAATGCGGCGGTTTAAGCGTAGTAAAGCCGTGTATACGGCGTCGGCCACCGTTGACTCTCGAGGGTTGACCCGGACTTGGATCGTTCGAAAGAAAGAAAGGATTTTGGATCGACCCAAGGCAAAAGGTTATTTATTTGGCGCTAAAGGGTTTTTGTGGTTTCTCGCCTTCCGTCACACCAATTAAATATTGTACGTGATCCGAGATCCACAAACAATACTAGGATTTCGTCACCGAGGCCAATAAAATAAATTACGAAACAAAAAAGATAAAGATGACATGTTTTAGGTGTCTACACGTGGCCCCAAAGAGGTAATCTCATGCACTTTCCGTTGACGGAGATGGACTTTAGCCCATATCACCGAAGGCACGGGAAAGAAGGATGATTTCTTGAACCGGGTGAAAGTTAGGGAAACTACTCATACAACCACGACTGCAAGTTTACAATACAAGTAAGATTCTTATCCATGCAAGATAAGATATTATGGAGACTAAAAGAAGGACGAGCATACCCCAATAACCTTCATCAAACCACATAAGGGCAAGTGATTACGCAAGTCCTTTTCAGTCGTAGTGTGCCTAGTCCCGAAACGTAAACCTCTTATGAGACAAGTATAAGCGGACATGCCCCAGGTTGAGGTCCTTAATTTTATCTAAGTCCACTAAGTTCACAAAATAGTGGACGTGTACTTTAGAAGCTTGGTCCAAAAAATGGATGTACTTAGCATAAGCGCGAGAACCATTTGGACTTGTTGTTGTGGATTGTGTCGAGCACACAACTCAACATTTTCGAAAGCCTCGAAAAGAATGAAGTATTTAAAGAAGTTGGCCGAGGAAATAGGCTAGCCATGGGACTGAAGAGGTGATGCATATACTCATGATTTTTGTATAAATCCTGGTTATAAACTAAGAGTTCCCCGTGAAGCCCAAGCCCAAAAGAATGGCAAAGTTAAGAGGTGTGATGGTCATTTCCTCGAATGGGGACGAAAAGTGTAGGTGGTGCCCCAAAGCTGCTCACTAATGGCTCGGATAGGGTAACGCTCTTTTCGAGTCACACAAATGACTCAAAGTAAGAAAGAGAGGGCCAAACCCAACATTGTTCATGATTTGCTCCAAGTAGTTCCGCCCCTTGAAGGTCTTGATGAATTTTCCAATGGCATAGCTACTCTAAATGGTGCCCTTCTACAAATTGGAAATCCAACAAGAGTGTAGTTGAAGATATCATCTCAACACATAAAAGAGGAAAATCAAGCTAATAAGCTTATCGTGGTAGACATGGCTCTCGGCCTCCACCAAGAGGTTGTTAGGGCTCTACTCATGATGAGGACGACACTCCCACTCAAGGAAGTTGACATGGATGAGGCTCTCTGGTCCAGTTCTCCTAATGGGGTGGGCATGCCTTATAGACATTTTTGAAGAAGTTTTGTACGAAAACCAATCTAGTTTTCTAAAGGCATGTATGAGCAAGCTAGAATAAGGTTAGAGAAAGCAAGAAGAAGCAAGGGAGGTGTGCAAAATGAACACACCAAGTCCCCTATTTATAAGAAAAATTTGGCCAACTTGATAAGGGCATGAAAGAAAGTGCAAAAAGCAAGAGGAGACCAAGCATGGAAGCAAGAAGCATGAACCGAGACAAGGCCTGCCCAAAGGTCGGCCAACTCGGCCACGAGGCCTTACTTGCATCAACTCAATGGCAGCCTTGCAGGCATAGGCTGGAGGCTAGGTTGGTGAAGTCCCATCAGGTGTGGCTAGTGGTCTTTTGGAGCGTTATGCATACAAGTGGATCTTTGGAACCACAACTTCAACTTTATCGGATCCAATCTTCGATCTATTTTCGACGGAATTATTCAAGTAAAATATCGAATGTTCATGAATACGATTATCTACTAAAAAGTATGCTAGTACATCAGAATTATTAAGCCAAGCTTCAAATCGGAAGATGATCAAAGCTTCAGCAGAAACAACCGAGCTTCGGGACTTTGATCAAGCCAAGCTTAGGATCATTTTACCGAACTTCAAAATGAACGAATTGTGATCAAGTCCATTCCCCTGTTTTGGAGTTCGGGTTCAACACTAAGCAATTTCAAACACTACAAATCAATCAACATTCGAAGTAATACTCGAAAGTGAGATAAGTATCCTTTAGTGTCTACTTTGACTGTTCGTCTTTCAAGAGTCGGTGAAAGTGGGGGTAAACTATACAAACCGAAAACGTATGTCACCCTTATCTGCATGATTTCTATTATTTTATTTTGTTAACCCGGTGATGAAATCCCAGTCTTGTTTGCAAATTTTGATTACGGTTGGAGTCGATGGGTGTGATGGAAGCCAATAAACCACAAAAAATCAGCTTTCTTTGCTTTGGGCCGGCCCACACACCCATTTTCTTTTTGTAGGTCCAAGCCCGGGTTAGCGGTCCAAGTCATCGCCGAGCCAGCGTCGTGTATCATGCCTTACTCGCTTGTTAAACAAAACATTTCGGTTTTAGCATCCTAGCGTAACATAGAGCTCAACATGTCGTATGACATCACAAAGGTTGGCGCCGCACTTCAAGGTTATTCCTTCCAAAGCGCCAAGTTTTGCTCTAAGCGTCTAGCCGAGACATACAAGCTAACTACACCAAATGACACCATACAAGGCCGGTGCTTGTGCTTTAAGGTTTTTTGACCAAAGCGCTGCATTTTACTCCACGAACCAAGCGAAGCACGAAAGGTCTGTTTTCCCGGACGACGCCGATTTCGAGTCGGCGGCGCGATCCTTAGCCCTTCCCGAAGGATTTTCGGTTCAAGTCGATTTTATCCATCTTTTCGATTTTCTAGCCGGTCTTGTTCTACATTTTGGACGGCTGCTTGAGTGCTTCTTAGGTCATTTTGTGACCTAATCATTTCTCTACAAATAGAGAGCTTGACTCCTCACTTAGAGGATGGACATTCATATGCCTTATGTTGTCGTATTTTAACCTTAAAAAGTTGTAAAGTCGATACCCTAGCTACACATTGTTGAATTTAGGCCAAGAGTTGCTTAATGCTATACGTTATTTTAATCTCTTAGCTTCTTTTCAGCTAGCCTTCAGTTCACCAAGCACTCTCGTCATTTTCCTACACTACTCTACATCCACAAAATTCACAAAAGCCTCCTTCAATCTTGTTCATCCACCGTCATGCTTCCGGATCTGGTTTCGTAATCAAGATTAGCAAGTGGGACGACATCGAGGGCACTCTATCCATATGTTATCTCTCATGGTTTATTTAAATTTCTGTTTTTGCTTTCCGTATTGTACATTCAAAGATGTAATCGGTTTTAATTCCTCCCACCCACTATAATTTATGTTTATCGCTTTTATTTTCGCTTTCCTTTACTACTTTCTTTCTTGCTTTCTTAGTTGTTTTGTCACTTTCTTCGCATATTTGGTTCATCTAAATTCTCATATTCGTATGCTATGTGCTTGTTTAAAACACGTTTCTTAAACTCATAATTCAAATTAGTACGATCAGTCCGTTAACGGGTTGAACGGAAGGGCTTATCCCTACATTTCGTACCTTAACCCCTGAACACTAGATTCTTGGTTCTAGATCATTGGAGTCAATTTTAAACCCCTTTCAAGCTTAGTTTTCCCGTACTAATATTGGAATAAATTATTTTTATTTTTGTTAGTTTTTATTTTCAAAGCTGATTGGTGACTCTCTTTTCACTATTTTTATTTCTCCTAAATTTGCACCTCAACATTTATGATTTAAAGTGGCAAAAATATATTTAATTTCGGCAGCCTAAGCCATGGACCAAGACTAACCCTTCGAGTCATGGCCCATGGCCAACGCTAGTGACCGGTGTTTTCACATTGTTTTCGCCCAAAAGCCTTGCAATAGAATTAAATTAAAATTTTTGTTATCTTTTTAAATTATCAAATAACATCCCGAGCCCTCTAACTTGATTTCTAAAAAAGATTAATAAAATCACCAATCACCCATTCACTTAAACCGATCAAATTATGAAAATTGGAAATCTCAATAAGAGGTGCATCCCCATCTTTAATAAGCTTTCAAAATCATCTTCGAAAAGAATCTTCAAAAAATCAAAGAGATCCGACATTCATTGGGACACGGGACCCTTCTTTCTTCTTCAACGACCCCCTTCTACGGCGTAGACGGGCTGCGGTCGCAGATTCTTTCAACGAGATGCATGGCTTGAGGTGCCAGCTCCAACGAGTGCTCTTGGATGGCATCTAAGGTTGAGCGGCCGTGTGAGCACGAACTCCAAAACTACCAAGGAAACCTTACGAAGGGGAGACTTAGAGCGACGGTCCTAAAAAATTAAAGAGTAATTAGCACACGAACTAAGAACTCATGAGTTAGCATTAAACTAACTAGGTTTACCCAAAACGATCGAAACTCACAATCGAAGAAGAAATCCCTCATTGCATAAAAGGGCGTATTGGAATCTGATAGATATCATCCGAGACTCGCTCCCGGTCGTATTGGAATTTTATAATGTTAGAAAAGCATTTTAGCATGCAACTAAAAATAAGGAGCATAATACTCTTACCTCTTTCCACTTCTTCGGGAATGGATGTTCTACACATTCTTACTCTAGGAGTTCCAGAATGTAGACAACACGTGGGCGGTCTCCGAGGCATAGACACATCAACCTCAAGACTAGGAATGTGGATGTTCCTCGGAAGTGTCTATAACAACATAAGGTCAATTTCTATACCGAAATGTAATCAAACGAGATGAGCAACTAAAGCTTACCATTTGGGTCATAATCGGTCCAAAGTGTTGTGGATAGGATGGACTTGCATTCAACAAATGTGTATAGGGGTACCCAGTGGTCGTTTTTCCTGCATTTCCGGGGTAATCGAACGAAGGTAAAACGTGGTCTAGTAGAACTCAGATTTCACTCAACTCTTGCAACCCGAAACTACGAACGAAGCCGACTTTGGGACCATAGATGAAAATTGGCTTGCTCCAACACATGAACCATGAAGCGATAAAGTGAGCCAAGTAGAGAAAAAGTTGTGAAGCACGGCCCATAGCGGGCGTTGGCTTTACCACGGCCCGGGCCCCGATCCACATAAGGCCAGTGGGCTGAGGTTGATTTCACGGCCGAAGAATAGTTAAAATTTCGAGACCATTTTAGCCTGAAATTTTTGTTGTGAAAGTGACGTACGGTGACCACATTGTTTAGGGCGAGGCTGTAGAAATGCAATCCCAAGCGCCTTTTGCTGTACAAGGTGAACCTTTCCCATGCCACCATTTCCATGAAAGATGGATGATTCCTTGAACTAGGTGGAAATTAGGGAAAGTACTCATAAAACCCCGACTACAAATTTACCACAAAAGTAAATGCTATATCCATTCAAGATAACTATCAAAAGCAATGAGGAATAAGAGCATACCTTAATGACCTTCCATAAGCTGCATAAGGGCTTGTAGTTGTTCGAATCCTCCTCGGGAGTAGTATGCCTAGCCCTGGCACATAAGTCCCTTATCAAGCATAAAAGCTTGCTTTTGGAGAGGCTAAGTCACCCTAGAGGGAGAGGGGGTGAATAGGGTGATGGAAGATTTTGAGAAAGTACAAACGAGTTACGCACTGAATAGAGTTGGAAAATAATTCTAAGTCCGGATTGGACTAAAAAGTGCAATACACGGTTAAATATGTGGAAACCCTCCTAGGGCGGAACCGCGGACAATGCTATTCCAAGCACCAAGTCAAATCCATTATTTCGAATCTACAAAATACAAGAACCGACTCTTTACGGAATTGAAGACTCGGACTACGAATTTATATCATTACGAATACTATCAAGGACTCACCTACGGACCTCGTCCCTTCTAGGTTTTGATTACAAGTCATTCTAAGTGTTATTGAAACTATTGCCTACATTTTCATTCGATTCGATCGACTCAAAAATCACATTCATGTTCATCAACTCACACTGATGCTTCGAGTCACTCGGACACCACTTAGATTTATCGCATGTTGACATAATCTCTATAACACTTTTAATCTAAGTTCGACTTCATGTTATGAGATATAGTGAATTACGGCGTTAATTGAACTTTCTAAGTCGAGCATGTTTGTTTGAATTGTATTTGTCTACATCAAGTACTTACACTCGATATTCTCTTTATAACTTGATCTTTTCTAAGATCGACTCGAGATGGAATTTCAGTATAATGAATATTAGACTCAAAAATTCCACTCTTCTAGGCCTCGAGATAATTATGCACTTAATTATCTTAATTAAATTATTATCTCGTGCCTAATCTTGGACCAAAGTATCTTATACTTTGAGAACCAAAATTTGTTTACTTTTATAGGTTATCTAAATGAGGTTATCCTAGTTTTGAAATACAAAAGTAACCTAGGCTTCAAGTTGTCAATCACCGGTAGACAAGGCTTTTCTACTTCGAACAAGGCCCGGACGCTATGTTAGGGTTGTCTGTTTCGAAGCTGGAAATATTCAACGCTAAGCTCAACGATGGTTTCCACCCTACTTTTCGGACACCACCAGTGGATTGGGACATCCTCCTAAGGAGTTAAGAATTGTTGCACAATGTTCACATCTCAATGGATCTTTTACGAGCGACTCGGAAGAACCATTTCAACGTCACAAAGGACTTCTACTCGGAAGATAGTTACAACGGCTAATCTGCAATCCGCTTGGTCATCTATAAATAGAAGCCAACTCTCAAGACTTGATGATTGCTTGAGACTTGCTAGAATTATTGTTAATACACACTACTTAAGCGAAAGTGTTTGTATTCATACTCAATCTTCTACTTACAACTCCCGACTTGTAATTCATACTCTCCGAGTTGTAAAGTCTTGTAATCAGTCACATAGTCTTTCTTACTCTCCAAGTAAGGTCCCTTGACTGAGCTGTAAGGGTTAACTCAGCTCAATTATCCTCGGTCGTAAAGGTTACCTCGGTTAGAAAGTACTAGATGAGACAAGGAAATTTCTAAGTCTAGGATAATTGTGTAAGGAATTGTCCAAGGAACAATTCTAATTGAGTCGGTTTGTTGTATTTTGTGGATTCAAAATAGTGGATTTGACTATGTGCTTGATTAGCACCGGCCGTGGTTTTACGCCCCAGGAGGGTTTCCCAGTATATCCGAGTTCATACTTTTACGAGCCCAATCTAGACTCGGATCTGTCTTGATTATTTTCTTCAAGCTTTAATCTTCCAAGTTTGTTAAAATTTCCTCATCACCCCGTTCATCCCCCTCTAGGGTGACTAAGACTCTCCAACAGCGAACCTTCAAGAATTTCTCCCGAGACAATTTAATTACAAGTTTTCCTAAACTCGGAAATTCCCTTATCCGATCCGGTACTTCCTAATTGAGATACCCTTTCTAGTTAGAGACAACTAAGTTGAGTTAACCCTTAGAGCTCAGTCAAGGGATTTAGAAGAAAGTTGAAAGAGTAGAAATGGTTACAAGACTTGCTCTTTGCAATTCGAAAGTATGAAATACGGAATTGGAGTTGTAAGCGTAAGATTGAGTAAGTATGCCCTGAGTGAGTGTTGAGCAATGTGTTCAGCAACCTTCAAGTCTTGTAGTGTGGCTTCTATTTATGCACAACAGGGCAAATTAGTCGTCGGTATTTGTTCGGGATCGGTGATATTCAATAGCCGTTGTAATGGCTAGTCTAAGTCACTCGAGAAAAGATTCGTTGTAATATGAACGTTGTGTGGTGGTCCTTGGCTCAAAAAGTGGTCCATCCCTCTGGTTGAGACTCAATTATGGGGTGTAAACAACCGTTGGACTCAAATTTGAAGTTTATAGGATTTGGAAACAAACAACGCCGACACGATGTCTAAGCCATGTCCGGAAATGGATGATTTTTGTCTGTTGGTGTTTAACGGTGAGAAACCGATTGCCTTTTCTTTTCAAAATCAGATTAAAATTCTTTAATCAACCTACAAAAACATATCAAAGTGATAATCAAAGTATAAAAATACTTTAGTCCAAGATTAGACAAAGATAATAATTAATTCAAAGTAATTAAGCACTTAATTATCTTCAACTTAAAAGAATGGAACTTTCCGAGTCTAATATTCATTAGGTTCAGTGTCCATATTGAGTCAATCCTTAAAATGATCAAGTTAGTAAGAATAAAGAATCACAATACAGAAACTTGATCAAGTGAATAATTTCATTAAGTATGCTGACATAGAAAGTAGAATTAAAGATGTAATTCTTTTCGGTTTGAACACCAAGTCGGTACTCGGAATATAAAGTGTTTGAGAAATTATTTACTCATGCCATTGTTCGAGTTATTTCGAGTTGAGTCGAAACCCGGTTAAGAGTGATTTGCTTGATAGGTGGTTTACGAGTGGGCTAGAAAATAATGAAAACGTAGATATGAGTTTCTTAAAGGCTTAGAATGACTTGGAATCAAAACTATAGAGAGATAGAGAGTTATACCTTGGTCTTTAGTCTCTCCCTTTTTATGAAAGGCATTCCATACATAAGATAGAAAGTAATCAGTTTAGAGAGTTAAGTTTTCATTGTGTGTTGATCGAGCAAGAAAAATAATAAAAGATATTGAATAACTCAACTCATATCATATACAACTTAGAACATGCTTCTTAAGGTAAATAGAGCATATGTGTCACAAAATAGTGAGAAAATATATCGAGTAAATAAGAAGTATGCTCAGAAAGAAATTTTCTTATTTCATTAAACACTCGAAGCAATTACATAGAACAAAGAAATAAACATAGAAAAACTCAACCTAGATCAAACATCTCTATTTTCTATCTTTTCTCTTCCCCTATGCATTTCAGTAAAAATAACAACACGAGGGAGGAATGAACAACTAAGTACAAGATGTTGGACAAAACAAAATAAAGTTTGAAATTAAGAGCGAGGAGGAGCGAGTCGGCGAGAAGTAAAAGAGCGAGGGTCGTGCCTATGCCTATAGCCTTTAGTAGAGACAGACTTAGCGGGGTGGCAATAATAGAGGTAGATCGGGCGGTGGAATTATACACCGAGAGTCAATAAAGAGTTTCCTCGAATTCTTCTTCTTTTTCTAAGGCTCGAGTCGCTGTAGCTGCTAGCTGTGGTTCCGACGTCGGTGAAGACTCAAGTATAAATCTCTATCTCTCTTAGGTTTTGATTATAAGTCATTCTGCGTTTTATAGAAACTCCTATCTAAATTTTCATTCTATTCGATCGAGTCGAAAGTGCTTTATTGTATATCTCCTAAACGAGTGCTTCGACTTAATCGGACATCACTTAAAACCTCAAATAATTTCTCTAACACTTTTATTCCGAGCACCGACTTTGTATTTCAATGCAAAGTGAATTACATCATTAATTCTTTATTCTAAGTCGACTTATTTCCTTGAGAATTATTTGACCGATTAAGTTGTTTTACTCGATATTCTATTATTTCTTACTTGATTATGTTAGGGTTGACTCAAGATGGAATTTGAGCGTATTGAATATTAGATTAAGAAAATTCCATTCTTTTAGGCCAAAGATAATTAAGCATTTAATTTTTCCGATTTAATCTTTATATGTGCCTAATCTTGGACAAAAGTATTTTATACTTTGAGAACCAATGTGGTTTGCTTTTGTAGGTTATTCAAATGAGGCTAATCTATTTTTGGATTTCAAAAGCAACCAGTTTTAGCCGTTCAACACCAGCGGACAAGTTTTAGCTACTTCGGATAAGGCTCGGACACCATGTCGAGCTTATTTGTTTCCAAAGCTGAAAAACTCCAACTCTAGGCCTAACTGTTGTTTCCACCTCATATTTCAGTCACCATCAAGTGATTGGACCCTCTTTTGCAGCCAAGAGCCATTACACAACGTTCACATCCCAACAGATCATTTCTAAGTGATCGAGAATAGCCGTTACAACGGCTAGTGCGGACTTCGGACCAAAAACAAGACTCAATGGTCATTCTACTTTGATGCCTATAAATAGAAGCCACTTCACAAGACTAAGAGATTTTGGAACTGATTTTATTGTTAAACCAATTCATTGTTCTCATTTTTACTTAATCTTCTACTTACAACTCCAACTCTATATTTAATATTCTCCGAGTTGTAAAGAAAGTCTTGTAATCAATTATATAGTTCTCTTAATTTCTTAGTAAGTCCCTTGATCGAGCTGTAAGGGTTAACTCGCTCGGTTGTCCACTGATTGTAAAGGTTACCTCGGTCGGAAAGTACTCGATCGGATAAGGGAGCTTCGAGCCTAAGAAAACATTATAAGAAATTGTTTAAGGGAGCAATTCTGATTGAGTTAGTCCTTTGTATTTTGTGGATTCAAAATAGTGGATTTGACTTGCTCGCTTGGATTAGCACTGTCCGTGGTTTTCTGCCTTTTCTACGTATATCCGAGTTATTGTATTTACGAGTCCAATCTAGACTCGGAATCCGCTTCGGCTTGTGTTGGTGCAAAAATAGTTTAATTTTCTTCATCACCCTATTTACGCCCTTTAGGGTGACTTGGACTCTCCAAGAGCAAATCTTCAATTAGTATTAGAGCCTAGCCTTTCAAGAGGATCTCACCATCCAAATGTTTAATGATCGGATGGCTCGGAACAATGGAGAGTTCCATGAAGGAAGATCATCCACCGGACCACCAAAGTTCAAAGGGCCAAACTTCGCACATTGGAAGAAGATGATGAAGTGTTTCTGAGGGGCAACGATGAAGATGTTTGGAACATCATCCAAGTAAAAAACTACATCCCAATGAAGAAGGAGAATGAAACTACCGTGCCTAAAGCTAAATCCGAGTTCACCACTGAAGAGACTAATAAGTTTAGAAAGAACTTCAAAGCTATGAACACACCGATGTCCGCCATTAGCACGGAAGAATACAACGAGTCCGAGCTCGTGACACAACCAAAGAGGTGTGGGGCACTCTTATCAACACTTATCAAGGAACAAGCCAAGTGAAGCAGGTAAAGATAAGTTAATATCTTCATAAATACGAGTTGTTAAAGATGGAGCCGAAGAAAACATCACTCGGATGTATGTTTGGTTTATAAAGATTACTAATAATCTCAAATCTCTAGGTAGAAAGATCTCTCATGAAGAAATGTCCAGAAAGATTCCGAGAAGACTACTAAAAAAGAGATGGGGTCCCAAGGTGACAGCCATTGAAGAAGCTCGGAACCTCTCTCAACTAAGACCAGACAAGCTCTTTGGGAAGTTACTACACACGAGATACATCCGGAAGAAGAGGATGTCAAGGTCGGCACCAAAGGAACATTGCGTCTGAAGTCCTCGGGAAACAAATGCGAAAGTCTAAGCTCTTTAGAATCGGAAGAGGATCCTATGGCAATCATAGCCTGCGGCTTCCAAAGAATGATGAAATACAAGAAGTGGGAAAAGAGGCCAAAGGATGAGTTCTACAAGAAATATGATTGTGACAACTCAAAGTGTCTTATGGCACTTACGGACTCGGAATTTGAATCTGAGTTAGACAATGAGAACTTAGATATTGAGGAGGCAATCGAATACTTTCTCAAATTCTCCAAGGTTGATTTAATTAGATATATTTTTATTTTAGAAGAAATGTCCAATTCTTACTCTTCACAGTTCAAAGAAAAACTTGAGTCTCTTACTGCTTGAGAACAATGTTTTAAAAATGAATTAGAAAACTTGAGACAAAATCGGAAGATAATCATAACTAGTGCTCAAAAAATGAGACCGAGTCCGAGACACTCGAGAATAAAGAATGAGCAAGCGAAAAGGAAGCTCAACGAGTCTCAAGAGTTTGTTTTGGAACTCACTTAAGGTTAGAAAAACCTTGATCTTTTACTTAGCTCTTAGTGTGTGTCATTCAGGAAACAAGGACTTCGCTACAATGATGAAGAGGAATCCAATTCCTATTCAAATCTCTTCAAATGCAGTTCTCGAACTATAAAGTTCGGGAAGGCTAAGTATGGTCCCATTCATAAGAATGAAAAGAGGACTGAACCCGGACCAGTTTATAGGAAAAAGCCTTCTCCACTGTTTCCAAAAGAAATGATATTTAAAAGAAGGATACACAAACTCGGTTTTCTAGAAGGAAGACTCGAGAATCGGACCGGACCTAAAATTATTCAAATCTGAGTGCCGAGAGTGCTCTTCCTCAAAAGAAAGACCACGAGTAAGAACAATTACTAGGTTTGTAACAGGAAGTGAGAAGGGTTAGTTTGTTTTTGTTTTGCGGGTAACTCGAGAAGAAGAAAGGTCATTGGTACCTGAGACGAGTGGCTGCTCGTACCACATATCAGGACATTCAAGACTATTTTTCCGAGTTAGAAAATCTAAAAGGAGGAAAAGTCACATTTGGAGACAATAGCAAAGGCAAGATAGTAGGGGTTGGCAAAATTGGTGAAGGAAACAACTCGATTCATGCAGATCTATCTTATTAAAGTGCTTGAAATACATTCTCCTCAGCATTTCCCAGTTGTGTGACAAAGGCCAAGAGGTAAGGTTTACTCAGGCCAACTGCTACATTTCGAGATACGATCACCAAGGAGACTAAGCTCTTAGGTCTAAGGTCATGTAACACCTATAATATCCCTCTCTCCGATTCAAGTCGAACTTGTCTTCGTTGAAATCATCTTTGAATGATGATTCATGGACTTGGCATCATAGACTAGGTCATATTAGCATGCATACTATCAAGAAACTTGATTCTCATGGATTGGTTAAGGGATAACCTAACTATGCTTTTAAGAAAGATAAAATCTATGAAGCATGCACAAAAGGGAAGCAAGTCAAATCATCTTTCAAACCACTCAAAGCTATGTCTACATCCAAAGTGCTTGAATTGGTTCATATGGACTTGTGTGGTGAAATTCTTGTGAAAAGCCTTGGAGGTAAACCATACGTACTTGTCATTGTTGATGATTTCTCACGATTTACCTAGATATGTTTTCTCATGAACAAGAATGAAGCCTTGAAAGAGTTCACTAAGATTTGCGAGGAAAATTCAAGCGGAGTCTCGGACTTAGATAAGAAGAATTCAAATTGACCATGGAAGGGAGTTCGACTACTCGGAATTTGCAGACTTCTATGACAAGAATGACATCTCTCACAACTTCTCTACACCAAGAACTCCTGAACAAAATGGAGTAGTAGAGAGAAAGAACAGAACACTTGAAGAAATATGAAGTACCTTACTATTTCCGGGTTGATGCGATCAACACAACAAATTACACACACAACGGATGCCTCATCGGACCCATCTTCAAGAAGACTCCCCACAATCTATACAAGGGAATTTGCTTGTCAGCCTAGGAGCGCATCCTCTTTTCGAGTCTAGTGCTAGGGCTTGTACTTCTCCTTCTGTTGTCTTTAGTTCTTTTCGTAATTCTATCATTTCCAATTCTATTTCTGTTGGATCAAAAAAAAATTCTATTTCGAGTTTGATGTACTCATTACTTCATTCAATAAAGTGAACGTTTCCGCTTACTCCTTGCCTCCTCTTACTATTATTTGTTTTGCCTCGAATGATGAACAAGAAATTCCTAAATAATTAATAAAAACTATGGAAGATCATGAAAATCGCTCACCAATAATAGAGGAAACAATAAATCGCTCACCAATAATAGAGGAAATAATAACAATTAATCTGGGATCAATTGATGAACCCCAAGAAGTTAAAATTTGGAAAATATTTGGATCTAGAAGAGCAGAAGGAGTTCACTTTGCTCCTTACGGAATTTATCGATGTCTTTGCATGGTCCTACAAAGACATGCCGGGTATGGATCCGCGTATAGGATAACACAAAATCCCACTTTATAAAGTTGTTAAGCCGATTAAGCGAAGTTGAGAAGGATAAAACTAGAATGGGCTTTAAAGATTAAGGAGGAGTTTCAGAGATAGTTAGCATCTTGGTTTATTAAGGTAGTTCACTATTCTCGGTGGGTAGTAAATATAGTGCCGATCTGAAGAAAGATTGCGGAGGTTCGTATGTACGTCAACTTCAGGGATTTAAACAAGGCCAGTCCTAAAGATGATTTCCGGTTGCCTCATATCGATCTTGTAGTAGATAGTATAGCGGGTCATGCTTTGCTCTCGTTCATGGATGGTTATGTTGGGTATAATAAGGTGAAGATGGTTAAAGAAAATGGCGAGGCCTCAAGAATGCTTTGGTGCAACATATTAAAGGATAACAACAACTCTATTATATGATATGATCCATAAAGAAGCTGAAGTTTACGTAGATGATATGATCATAAAATCCAAAGATAGGGTAGGGCACCTACCCGAGTATGAGAAAATTCTTCCATAGACTCGGGAAGTACAACATGTGCCTTAATCCTCAAAATGGTGCCTTTGGAGTAACTTTGGGTAAACTTCTAGGCTATGTTGTCGGTCTTAGAGGAATTGAGGTTGATCCATCCAAGATCAAAGCCATTCAGCGAGATCCCTCCACCATGTACGGAAAAGGAGATAAGGGGTTTCCTAGGATGTTTACAGATACAACAGATCGTTTCATATCAAAACTTACTATGGTCTCAGTGAGCTTATTTTCAAGATATTAAAGACAAGATGTGAGCCCATTTGGGATACCGAATGCCAATAAGAATTCGTGAAGATTAAGGAATACTTAACTAATCCTACGAGTGTTAGTTCTACACCAATCAGGGAAACCTTTACTCCTGTACCTCACCACAAAAGAAACGGCAATGAGAGCCATGTTAGCTCAACGAGATGGGAAAGAAGAACGCGTGATCTACTATCTAAGTAAAAAGTTCCTGGATTATGAGACTAGATACACGCTATTAGAGAAGACATCATTGGCATTAGTTTGGGCCACCAAGAAGCTCGGACACTACATGTTAGCCCATACGAGTACATGTAGTGGCACCTATGGATCCTATTAAGTACATACTTGAGCAACCTACTATTAGCAATAAGATAGTGTGATGGGCTCTCACCCTATCGAATTTGAACTCAAGTTTGTACCTCAAAAGCGATCAAAGGAAGGACAATATTAGAATTCTTAGCTGATCCGCTCGTGCTCGAATTGCAACCCGAACACCTTGACTTTCCGGATCAAGACATTCTACAAATGGAGGTGGATGTTTGGACAATGTACTTCAATGGCACTTCCAATTAGAAGGGCTTTGGAGTAGGAATTCTTTTTGTCTCACCGGAGGGAGCACATACTCCCATTTAAGTCAAACTAGACTTCGAAGTCACCAATAATGCTTGCAGAGTACAAAGCTTGCATCACATGACTTGAAGCTACTTTAGAGATTGGGGTCAAGAATATCAAGGTTTTCGATGACTCTAGTTTGATCATCAACCAGATTTCGCAAAAATAGAAGGTACATAGTGAAGCCTTGGCACCCTACCAAGTATACCTGATTGAATTATCTAAACACTTATCTTCTTAGGGATGACAACCAATTCGTGGATGCACTAGCTAAATTAGCATCCACGATTAATATCCCTACAGGCATTAATTCAATTCCTGTTCACATTAAGCGACGAAGTCATCCCGCATATATCCGTACATTAGAAGTGCCTAATACTGACCATACAAGTTGGTATCATGACATTTATCGGTATTTGGATAAGCAAGAGCATCCCATGGACTCCACACCTAGAGCCTAACGAGCCATCAGGATGTTGGCCGCCCAATTCTTCATCAATTAAGGGCAATTATTTAAGAAAACCAATTGTAGGATTAACTTACTTTGTGTCAATCAACATGAAGCAAAGTGCATCATGGAGGAAATTCAAGGTGCGGAGTGCGGACCTCATATAAATGGTAGGATGTTCAAGGTTCGGAGGCTCGGTTATTACTAGTCAACCATGACGTCGGATCGTCATGATTTTGTTAGAAGATGCCATAAATGTATGGTGTATGCAAATTAACAACACCAACCACCGTCATTTCTCACAACGTTAGCTTCACCCTGGCCATTTTTAGTTTGGGGAATCGACATTATTAGCAAGGTGTCTCCTCAAGGAGCAGGCTGCCATGAATTTGTGTTAGTAGCAATCGACTACTTCACCAAATGGGTAGAGGCGACTTCTTATGCAACTTTGACGTTGAAACAAGTAGCCAAGTGATCATGGTAGCCATTTTAAGAAGGAAGTACCAGCATTGCTTGGATAAGTACAAAATCCAACATCACAAGTCTTCCCTATATCACCCTCGGACCAACAGAGCGGTTGATGCCGCTAATAAGAATATTCGAAAGATAGTGGAGACAATGACAATTATGTACAAGGATTGGTCGGACAAATTGCCTTTTGCTTTGTGGGTTTATAGAACTTCTATAAGGGCATCTACGGGAGCAATGACTTACTCCCAAGTTTATGGCATGGAAGCAGTCCTTCCAATGGAGATCGCCATTCCCTCACTAAGGATAATTGCTGAGAGCCAAATTCTAGAAGCGGAATGGGCCAAAGCACTTTATGAGGAGATAGTGTTATTGGATGAGAAGCGCCTCAACGCCTTGCATTATCTCCAAATATACCAGGCTCGCATATCTAGGGAATTTAATAAAAAGGTTAAGCCTTGAAATTTTTAAATTGGGTATTTGGTCCTTAAGGAGATAAGAGCACAAATTCAGGAACCGCGAGGAAATTTAAGCCCAATTGGCAACACCCGTTTATACTTTGTCAAATCTTACCGAGGCGGAGTGGTCAAATTAAGCGATTTGGGCGGAGAAGAGATTTTCTAGTACACCAACTTGGATTAGTTGAAGAAATACTACGTCTAGCATATGCTTAGGCAAGAGGCCGAGCCCAACCCAACCAGGCTACGTCATGGCAGGCGCCGGCCACCACCCGGACAATGGTGGGCTGGCCGGGCCACGGTTTTCCCTTATGATTCCGGTATTCTCGTTCCCTTATTTATTAATGGATGACCCAATTAGGCGGTTCATCGATGTATCGTTATTTATTTAAAGGGCGGTCCAATTTATCCATTTTTGTTTTTTCCTCTAAGTGAGCAATAAAAATATAAAAGTATAGCATAATACTTAATTTTATTTAATAAAAGGTAAGCCTACTATTTACCTAAATACATAGCTAATAAAAGGGAAATAATTGCAAACATATTACTTGTAAAATACTAATAACACTGTTCTAAAGAGGCAAAACTAAACCTCCCTTTCTTGTATTCTATTCTAAGAGTCTAAGCCTTAGTCTATCTTTACTTTCTTTTCTTCAAGATCGCTAGACTCATCTTCTTCATCACGGGTGCGTTCCTTCAATTCTTGAATTCGACGGGCCCTCCTTTTTGCAGCTTCTTTGGCTTCAGTTTCTCTTTGACTAGCGCGTTCAGCTATCCAAGGGTTTATTTCGTGAATTTGGAGAGGGCGGCAGCAGGGACGGTTTCTTTAGGATCAATCTCTCTAAGTCTTAATGCCTTCCACTTATTACGGATCTATTTACGTTATCCACTCTAGATAATAGGGAGAAACAACAATGTTGGGTATGCCTTCAGGTGTCAACAAGTCTGCGAGTGTCAACAACTTTGGTAGAATCCTCTAATATTCGGGCCACGACTTGGTACTGTTTAGAGCTACCATGCCTATGGAACAAATCAAAGGTAGAGGGCCGGATTTAATCCAGTAGGGGTATTACTTGCTCTCTCCCCATCTGCCACAACACACAGCTAGGCAAGTAATACTTGTTATTTTCCGGGCCTAGTAGACGTATGAACAGGAGGCTGCGAGGTATGTATCTCGAACTAGGACACCTTCTAGTGTCTAACGTACCAAAGAAGAACGTTATTGTGATTTTTAAGATGTTCCTCCCACCAAGAAGCCATGAAGACTCAATTTATAACTCTAAGTCATTCTAAGTATTACATGAAGACTTAGGTATAAATCCTATCTCTCTTAAGTTTTGATGTCAAGTCATTTTGAGCACTATAGAAACTCTTGTGTAAGTTTTCATTACGTTCGACCGACTCGAAAGCACCTTATTGCATATCTCCTAAACTGATGTTTGAGACTCACTTAGACATCCTTCGGATCTATTGCATGCTCAAATAATTTCTCTAACACTCTTATTCTTAGCACCGACGTTGTATTTCACTGCAAAGAGAATTACAACATTAATTCCTTATTCTAAGTCGGTTTGTTTCCTTGAGAATTATTTGATCGGATCAAGTTGTTATACTACGATATTGTACTCTTTTAACTTGACCATCCTTAGGATTAACTCAGATGGAATCTGAGTATATTGGATATTAGACTAAAAAATTCCATCTTTTACGCCAAAGATAATTAAACACTTAATTATTCTAATTTAATTATTATCCGTGCCTAATATTGGACCGAAGTTTTTATACATTGAGAACCAATGTGGTTTGCTTTTGTAGGTTATTCAAACGAGGCTAATTTTTTTTGAAATACAAAATCAACGGCTTCTAGCCGTTCACCACCAGCGAAACAATGTTTATCTACTTGTGGACATGGTTCGGACATCGTGTCATAGTTGTCTGTTTCCAAAACTAGAAAACTCCAACTCTAGTCTTAACGGTTGTTTCCACCACAACTTTCAATCACCACCAACTGATTGTACTATCTTTTGGAGCCAAGAGCCATTGCACAACGTCCCCATCCTAACGGATCTTTTACGAGTAACTCGGAAGAGCCGTTACAACAGACTAATGAAGCCTTCGTCCGAACAAAGTATAACGGTCACTCTGCCTGGTTGGCTATAAATAGAAGCCACGTCACAAAACAAGAAGATGGCTGAATAGATTGCTTGAACACATTGTTTGAACTTAATTTATTGTTCTCATTCTTATTTAATCTTCTATTTACAACTCCAAGTTTGTATTTATTATTTTCTAAGTTGTAAAGAAAGTCGTGTAATAAGTTACATTCTTTTCTTACTTTCTAATTAAGGTCCCTTGATCGAGCATGTACGGGTTAACTCAGCTCGGTTGTCCCTAATTGTTAAGGCTACCTAAGTTAGGATGTACTAGATTAGATAAGGTAACTTTTGAGTCTAAGAAAACATTGTTAGGAATTGTTTTCGGGAGGAATTGTGGTTGAATCGAGTCCTTTGTATTTTGTGTATTCAAAATACTAGATTTGAATTGGTATTGTCCGGTGTTTTCTCGCCCGAGGAGGATATCAACGTATATCTATGTTATAACTTTTTGAGTCCAATCTAGACTCGGAATGCGGTGTTGAGCTATATTGCTGCAAAAATTGTCTAATTTCCTTCATCACGTATTCACCCCTTCTACGGTGAATTAGACTCTCCAAGAGCAAACCTTCAATTGCTATTAGAGCCTAGCCTTTCAAGAGGATCTAACCATCCAAAGGTGTAAAGATCACATGGCTCGGAACAATGGGAAGTTCGATGAAGGAAGATCATCCACCGGACCACCGAAGTTCAAAGGGTCAAACTTTTCCCATTGGAAGAAGATGATGGAGTGTTTCCTAATGGACGAGTGATGAAGATGTTTTGGAACATCATCTAAGCCAGAAACTACATTCCAATGAAGACGGAGAATGCAACTCTTGTACCTAAAGCTAAATATGAGTTCACCTCCGAGGAGACCGAGAAATTCGGAAAGAATTTAAAAGCTATGAACACACTGATGTGTGCCATTAGCATCGAAGAATACAACAGGGTCTCGGCTCGTGACACAACTAAAGAGGTGTGGGACACACTTGTCAACACCTATGAAGGAATAAGCCAAGTGATGCAGGCAAAGATAAGTTAATATCTTCATAAGTATGAGTTGTTGAAGAAGGAGCCGGAAGAAAACATCACTTAGATGTATGTTCGGTTCACTGAGATTACCAATAATCTCAAATCTCCGAGTAGAAGGATTTCTCACGAAGAAATGTCTAGAAATATTATGAGAATTCTACCAAAGGAGCCATTGAAGAAGCGCGAGACGTGAAAGTCCGAGCTCCTTAGAATGAAAAGAGGACCTTATTGCACTCGTAGCCCATGGCTTTAAGAGAGCGATGAAATACAAGAAGTGTGGAAAAGAGGCCAAAGGATGAGTTCTACAAGAAAGATAAGAGGGACAAAAATGGTACAAATTTTTGTCTTTCAAAGTTATCTTTATCTAAGAACTCCGGTTGCTTTAAATGTGGCGGCAAGGAGCACATAATCAAAGATTGTCCCAAGAGAAAGAAGGACAGAAAGAAAAAGGCTATCATGGCTACTTGGAGTGATGACGACTCATCCGAAGAAGATGATTCTAATGACTCAAAGTGTCTTATGGAACTTACGGACTCGGAAGCTGAATCTGAGTTAGACAACGAGGACTCGGACATTGATGAGGTAGTTGAATACTTTCTTAAATTTTCAAAAGTTTATCTAGCACGATATATTTTCACTTTGGAAGAAAAGTCCAATTCTTACTTGTTCCAGTTCAAAGAACAACTTGAGTCTCTCACTTATGAGAGAAATGCTTTGAAAAATGAATTGGAAAAATTGAGACAAAATCCGAAAGAACTTAAGACCAATAGTCAAGCAAATGAGACTATGTCCGAGTCACTCGGAACGAGAGAATGAGCAACTGAAGAGAAAACTTAATGAGTCTCAAGAACTTGTTTTGAAATTCACTCAAGGTCAGAAAAACCTCGATATGCTTTTAGGCTCTCGGTATGTCTCCTTTAGGAAAGAAGGACATGGTTTCAATGAAGAAGAGGAATCAAAAACCTATTATAGTCTTTTCAAAAGAATTCCAGAACTATAAAGTTCTGGAAGGCTTTTCATACAAATGAACATAGGACTAAGCCCGGACCAGACTTACATGAAAAATCCTTCTCCTCCCGTTTATAATAGAAAAGATTTTCAAAAGAAAGACATACGGACTCGGTTTTTGGAAGGAAGACTCAAAATTAGACCGGACCCAAAGTTATTCAAATCTGGGTTCCCAAAAGTGTTCTTCCTAAAAAGGACCATAGTAAAGGGAGTTACTTGGGGTCGTAAGAAGAAATAAGAAGGGTTAGTTTGTTTACGCCTTGCAGGTAACATAGAAGAAGGAGAAAGGTCATTGGTACTTAGATAGTGGTTGCTCATGCTACATGTCGGGAGATTCAAGATTCTTCTCCGAGCTAGAAGATCCGAAAGGAGGAAAAGTCACTTTTGGAGATAACAGCAAAAGCAAGATAGTAGGGATTGGTAAAGCTGGTGAAGGAAACAACATAGTCAGCCCAATCTACCTTGTCAAAGGACTCAAGTATGATCTCCTTAGCATTTCTCAGCTATGTGACAAAGGTCAAGAGGTAATGTTCACTCGACCAAACTGCTACATCTTTGATGCGAGTCACCAAAGAGACTAAGCTCTCGGATCTAAGGTCGAGTAACACCTCCATTGTTTCTCTCTCATATTCAAGTCAGAATTTATCTTGCTTGAAAGCTTCAGTGAATGATGATTCATCGACTTGGCATCGTAGATTAGGTTATATCAGCATGCATACTATCAAGAAACTTGAATCTCATGGACTAGTTAGGGGTTTACCTAACTATGCTTTTAAGAAAGATAAATCTGTGAGGCATGCACAAAAGGTAAGAATGTTAGATGATCATTCAAGCCACTCAAAGCTGTATCTACATCCAAAGTGCTTGAATTGCTTTATATGGATTTGTGTGCTGAAATTCATGTGAAAAGTCTTGGAGGTAAATCGTATGTACTTGTTGTTGTTGATGATTTCTCATGATTTACTTGGGTATGTTTTCTTAAGAACAAGAATGAAGCCTTCAAAGAGTTCACTAAGCTTTGCAAAAAATTCAAGTGGAGTCCCAAACTTAGATTACAAGAATTCGAACCGACCATGGAAGGGAGTTCGACTACTCGAAGTCGCGAGACTTCTATGACAAAAATGACATCTCTCACAACTTTTCTGCACTAAGAACTCCTAAAAAAATGGAGTAGTGGAGAGAAAGAACACAACTCTTAAAGAAATAGGAAGGACTATGATGATTAAGAATGATCTACCTTACTATTTCTAGGCTGAGGTAATCAACACGAGAAAATTACACACTCAACGGATGCCTCATTAGACCTATCTTGAAGAAAACACCGTACGAGCTTTACAAAGGGAAGAAACCCAACATCTCTTACTTCAAACCGTTCGGGCGTAAGTGTTTTGTCTACAACAATGGTAAGGAGCATCCGACTAAGTTTGATGCTAGATCGGATGAAGGTATATTTCTAGGTTATTCATCTCATTGCAAAGCTTTTCGTGTTTTTAACAAAAGAACTAACAAAGAGGAAGAAAGTATCCACGTTATCTTTGATGAAATTGATCTTAGCAGGATAAGTGAGTCCACATACTCGGATCTCGAGACTTAATAGAGATGAAGATGACCTTGCTTGAAGTCGAGCTTAGAAAGAGTCAAAGCAGAATTACTCGAGCAACTTCGTAAATCAAAATGCTTGAAGAACAAGTCAATGAAACTTAGCAAGATCAACCAATTGAAGATCAACCTACTCAACCAACAAACTTGGTAAATCAAAGGACAAGTAAAGCCTTCAAATATGCATCTAGACACCCATCCGAAAACATACCTTTTGACATCAATAGTGGGGTAAGAAGTCGATCTTCTTTGCATGATCTGTGTGCATTTTTGCATTTATATCATTAACTCGAACCCAAAAATGCACTAGAAGCCCTATATGAGCCTAAATGGGTAGAGGCCACGCAAGAAGAGCTCAATCAATTTGAAAGAAACAAAGTCCGGACTCGACCCAATGACCATCTAACCACCCGAGTCATAGGAACCAAATGTGTTTTAAAGAACAAACTGGATAAGGAAGGGTTGGTAGTCGGGAATAAGGCTAGACTTGTTACTCAGGGTTACAATCTAGAGGAAGGGATTGATTGTGGAGAAACCTTTGCACCTATTACTAGGATTGAGGCAATCGGAATTCGTTAGTATTTGCATCTAGTATGAATATCAAGCTTTATCAAATGGATGTCAAATGTGCTTTCCGAATGGTTTCATTTAGGAAAAAGTCTATGTTGAGCAAACCATTGGATTTGAAAAGTGATAATTTCCAAATCATGTTTTCAAATTGTAAAAGGCTTTATATGGTCTTAAAAAAGCTCCTAGAGCTTGGTATGAAAGACTAAGAATTTTCTTGGTTGAAAATGATTACAAAAGAGGTCAGATTGACAAAAATCTTTTCATAAAAACCAAGGGGAAAATTTTTCTTATTGCTCGGATTTATGTTGATGATATCATTTTTGAAGCTACTAATGAAACTCTATGTTAAGAGTTTTCCGAGTAGATGAGATAGGAGTTCCAAATGAGTATGATGGGAGAACTCAACTTCTTTCTTGGTCTACAAATCAAACAAGACAATGATGGCATTTATGTCCATCCATCCAAGTATACCAAGGAGCTTTTAAAGAAGTACAAACTACAAGATGTAAAGTATGCAGCAACACCTATGAGTAGTAGTTTAAAAGCTGGACTCGGATGAGAAAGGTAATGTTGTAGATTAGAAATTCTACAGAGGTATGATTAGATCTCTGCTTTATCTCATATCTAATAGGCTAGATATCATATTCGAGTGTCTGCCATTGTTTAAGATTTCAATCAAATCCAAAAGAATCACATCTCACTGCGGTGAAGAGAATTTTCAAATATCTTACAGGGACTCAGAATCTTTGTCTATGGTTTTCAAAAGACTCGAGTCGATTCTCACTCGGATACTCGGATGCTAATTATGTTGGATACAAAGTTGATAGAAAGAGCACATAAGGAGCATGTCAACTTCGGGTCAATCTCTCATCTCCTGGTACTCAAAGAAACAAAATTATGTTGATCTATCAACTTTTGAGGTAGAGTACATTGCAGCTGAGCTTGCTATGCTCGGATTCTATGGATCAAGTAACACATAAAGGATCTAGGGCTATCATTCACATCTATCCCAATCAAGTGTGACAATCGAGTGCAATAAGCATTACAAAGAATCTGGTTCAACACTAAAAAATAAAGCATATTGAGGTCGGATATCATTTTTGAGAGATCATTCTGAGACAGGTGATATTGAACTTGAATTCATTCCTACGAAATTTCAGTTAGTTGATATTTTCACTAAGCCACTTAGTGAGGATAAGTTTTCATTTATTAGGAATAAGCTTGGTATGGTTAATAAATCATTATCCGATTTCTAAGTTTATTATCCTTGCATAATTATGTGTTATATGTTTTCCTTTATTTTAATAACAAATGGATCAGTTGACGAGTGTGACCGAGCTATGACTTATTGGTTCTCTAAGTGTTCGAGTCATTCGGAAAACAGATCGAGTCGGACTTAGTTTTTGAGCAATATGGACATTAAACTTCTTGGATTATCTCTAAATAAATAGAGAATTTCAAAAATATTTTTTAAGTCTTGATTTTCTTCTTGCAGGTTTGCTCCTGGAAAGTCTAGGTCAACCTAGAGAGGGGTGAATAGGATGATGAGGAAATTTGAACAAACTTTGAATCTTTCTGCTTGGAAAAAGATAAGCGGATGAGTCCGAGTCTAGATTGGACTCGAAATGTATATGAATAGAAATACATGAAAACCCTCCCGGGGCGAGAAAACCACGAATAGTGCTAATCCAAGCACCAAGTCAAATCCACTATATTGAATCCTTAAAATACAAAGAACTTACTCCAACAGAATTGCTCCCTTAGACAATTCCTTATAATGTTTTCCTAGACTTAGAAGTTCCCTTATCCGATCTAGTACTTCCTAACCGAGATAACCTTTATAGTTAGGGACAACCGAGTTGAGTTAACTCTTAGAACTCAGTCAAGGGACCTTACTCGAAGGTAAGAGAAGTATGTAACTAATTACAAGACTTTGCAACTTAGAAAATATTAATTACAAACTGGGAGTTAGAAATAAAAATTGAATATGAAAACAATGACTTTTGCTTAAGTATTGTGCTTTAGTAATAATTCCAAGCAATCTTCAAATCTTGTGAAGTGGCTTCTATTTATAGATGACCAAGCAGCGTGATCGTTGTGTCTTGGTTCCGAACGAAGTCTTTACTTGACCGTTGTAATGGCTCTTCCGAGTCACTCAAAAAGATCCGTTGGGATGTGAACGTTGTGCAATGGCTATTGGCTTCTAAAGGTACTCCAGTCAATCGGTGATGTTTGAAAAGCAAGGTGGAAACCATCGTTGAGCCTAGCATTAGAGTTTTCTAATTTTGGAAACAGACAACCCCGACACGGTATCTAAGCCCTGTTCGGAAGTTGATAAAGCTTGTCTGCTGGTGATTGACAGCTAGAAGTCGGCTACTTTTGTATTTCAAAAATGAGATAGCCTCGTTTGAATAATCTACAAAAGTAAAACACTTTGGCTCTCAAAATATAAAATACTTTTGCCTAAAATTAGGCACAAATAATAATTTAATTAAGACAATTAAGTGCATATTTATCTTAGGCCTAGAAGAGTTGAATTTTTTGAGTCTAATATTCAATATACTCAAATTTCATCAAAGGCAATCCTAAGAATAATCAAGTTAAAAAGAATAGATTCATCAAAGTATAGCAACTTGATTTGGACAAATAATTCTCAAACAAACAAACTGTCTTAGAAAAAGGAATTAACACTCGTAATTCACTTTGTGTTGAAATATGAAGTCGAACTCATAATAAAAGAGTTAGAGAAATTATTTGAACGTGCACTAGTTCTCGAGTGTTGTCCGAGTGAGTCGAAACATTAATGCGTAAGATATACAAGAATGTGTTTTCCGAGTCGATCGTAAATGAATGAAAACTTACACAAGAGTTTCTATATGACTTAGAATGTCTTGAGATCAAAACTTAGGAGGGATGAGATTTATCCCCGAGTCTTCATGTAGTACTCGGAATGTCTTGGAGTTAGAATCTATGTTTTTAATCTCCCCTTTTTGATGAAAGGCATTACATACTTAGATAGAAACTTGTTAGTGTAAAACATGAGTTTTCATTCTCACTAAGCGTAACATATTAGAGCAGGAAGTAATGATTGAGAAATATTTCATACTTAGAGAATGCATTGCAGATACTATCATTACTTATAACAGTTATGTGGATAACACATTAGCAGAGAGATATTAACGAGATAATATTAGAGCAGAAAAAAATGATATGAGAGATCGAACTTAGAAATAAGTTTGTTCGGAAAAAAGAAAATTCATTCATTCATTAAAAAAAAAAAAGAGGTTGAGCTCCCCTAAACACAACATCAATTTTCTACATTTCTCCCCCTTGCATTTCATCAAAAACAAGGAAGAAAAATATCAAAAAGGTACACTTGATGTTGGAGGGAAAAAAAAAGAAGATAAACTAAGAATGGGGGCTTACGGTGCTCGAGTTGAGAAACAAGTAGTGTGCCTGCACTGGTAAGCTTAAAACGAAGTTGATGATTGTGGTGGCAACAGCACGGGGATGTCGGCAGTGGCTCGCTTGCAGTCGTCGACCCAGGGCCATATCATCCTCGGGCTCATCGTCTTGGAAGACAGCGGAGGGAGGTGCTTCGACTTGACAATTGTGGATCGACCAATGTCTGCAGCGTCTTCCGACCCACTCGGACTATCATCTAAGCTGATCGGTTCTGGTTCGGGGACTATAGCACCTTCTCCCTCGGTCTAAGCTACTTCCTCTTTCTCATTTTCTTCTTCCTCCTTCTCCTCTTACTTCTTCTCGTCCTTCTCTTCCTCCTTCTCTTCCTTAGGCTGAGCTACTTAAGCCGTAACTTTTTCTTCTTCAACTTTAGTCGAAGGGGACTTGGCTGGGCTGGAGGACTCCTCGGATGTGTGTGAACTGTCCGGGTCTTGAGCAGCCTTAGATCTGCGCTCTTAGAGGAGCTGGAGTTGCTCGTGCTGCTCCTTAATGATTTCCTTCATCTCGTTGAGCGAGATCCTCGGTGCTTTCGAATCCGAGACTGGATTGTCTTCCGGTTCTTCGCAGAGTTTGTCAATCAAAACAGTCAACAAAGTAGCAGTTTTGGCATAAGGTGGTTCGAAGTGGATGGACCACCTGATGGAGGAGGGAGTGGTAAAGGAATCCGAGTCCGAGTAGGGAGAGGTGAAGGGGGCTTTAACATAAACCCGGACACCAAGCTTGATTTCCGATATCTCGTAGCCCGAAGCTTCTTTCGCCTACCACTATGGCAGCCTCAAAAGCTGCATTAGGATCTCGGGGAGGGGAACCTTAAACTGTTTAAAGACAATATTTAGAAGGGCTCCGAAGGGGAAAGGAGAAGACTTTTTGGATTAAGCCGGCACAAAAGCCATTTGCTCAAGAATAGCTGGGAAGAGGTCTACATCGTAACCCTTTAGAATGTCAAAAAGAGCTTTGAGAATTTTGGAGTTGGGATTCTCCTTGCAAGAGTGATGAGAGAAGAAGGTTCTCATCAAGAAAAACAGAGTAATCTGGCCTCGGTCCTCATCCGAGTCACAGAGAAGTTTTCGCGTGAGTCAAGGACCTCCTTGGTGTTTTTTTAAAGAACTCATCTACAATCTCATTGAAGGAGATGGGATTGTAATTCAGGAATAGAGAAGAGACTTTGAAAAGTCTATGTAGGAGAGATAGGTTGATGCGAACAACCTTGTCTTGAAATCGTGAGGTAATGACTCCCTCGAGTAAGACATGTTTGAGTAGAACTCGGAAATGAGTTCGGGATAGATAAGCTCACCGAATCACAGAAAATTGTATACTCCAAGTGGTTTTGATGTGTTGCAACCACGAAAACAAAGTGGTTCG
The DNA here is from genome assembly GCA_021018815.1 of Talinum fruticosum. Taxonomy (NCBI): domain Eukaryota; kingdom Viridiplantae; phylum Streptophyta; class Magnoliopsida; order Caryophyllales; family Talinaceae; genus Talinum; species Talinum fruticosum. The sequence goes on along the minus strand of JAITYX010000003.1, from coordinate 644,209 downwards.
GAAAAATTTGTCATCCAACGTTAGGTGTTGGGTAACGAAAACTTTAGAGGGGTTAGAGGTACCCTCTTGAGGAGTTTTGGTGCGGGGTTTCTTTGGTGCGGACCCCAAAAATCTTGGCAGAACCCCTTTTAGGCATGGTGAGGACTTTTGAAGAGAACGAACGAATGAACTAGAGAAAGAGAGAGAGAGAATGAGAGCACTTAGAATTCAGAGAGTGAGAGCGAGAATACTTAAACAAGTAAGTAAATAGTGAGTAAAGTAGCGAAATGAAGGTAAAGAGGTGCTATTTATAGCAAAAAGAAATGTCCTTCAGCCTTCGATCCGACTTGAAGCTCCAACGGCCGCCTCGGACATGTGTGACATTTCTTCTCTCCAACGATTAGAATTCCAACTACTTTCTTTCAACGGCTAGTTTTCTCGATCGATGCGCACGGTAGAGAGAAAGAGGAGAAAGACTTTTAAAAATATTTCTAAAATTCTCCATTTATCTAGAGATGATTTCAAAAGTTTTATGTCCATTTTGCTCAAAACCGAGTCCGACTCGAGTACGGTTTCGAGTGATCGAGAACACTCAAAGACCTAATAACTCATAGCTCGGTTTCACTTGGTCAACTGAACCAATTGTTATTAAGACATAGAAAAACATATAACACATAATCATGCAAGAAAATTTCACTTATAAAAACACACAATCATGCATTAATCATTCCAAGCTCATTCCTAATAAAACAAAACTAATCCTCACTAAGTGGCTTAATGAAAATATCGGATAACTGAAATTTCATAGGAATGAATTCAAGTTCAATATCTCCTTTTCCAGAATGGTCTCTCAAAAATGATACCTGACCTCAATATGTTTTGTCTTTGAGTGCTCGAACTAGATTCTTAGTGATGCTGATTGCACTCCGATTGTCACACTTGATTGGGAGAGATTTGATTGAAAGTCCAAGATCCTTCAAGTGTTGCATGAACCACGAGAATCTAAGCACAGCATGCTCCAGCTGCAATGTACTGAGCGTCGATAGTTGATAAAGCTACTAAGTTCTGTTTCTTTGAGTGCCAAGATATAAGGGATTGACCCGAAATTGGCATGCTCCCGATGTGCTCTTTCTATTAACCTTATGACCAGCATAGTCGGCATCCGACGGTGAGGGTCGAGTTGTGAGTCTCTTGAAAACCATAAACCATGATTCTAAGTTCCTGTAAGATATTTAAAAATTTTTTGCACCATAGTGAGATGTGATTCTTTTGGATTAGCTTGGAATCTTGCACACGGACATACACTAAGCATAATGTCCGGCCTCATTGGATGTGAGATATAGCAGAGATCAAATCATACCTCTATAGTGTTTTTAATCTACTGCTTTACCTTTTTCGTTTAAGTCTAGTTTCATGCTGCTACTCATGGGTGTTCGCTGCATGTTTCACATCTTGAAGGTCGTACTTCTTCAACAACTCCTTGGTATACTTAGATTGATGGACATAGATGCAATCTTTATCTTGTCCGATTTGTAGACTAAGAAAGAAATTGAGCTCTCCCATCATGCTCATTTGAAATTCCTGTCTCATCAACTCGGAAAACTCCGGGCATAGAGTTTCATTAGTAGCTCCGAAATAATATCATCAACATAAATCCGAGCTCTAAGGAAATCTTTCGCCATGGTTTTTATGAAAATATTTTTGTCAATCTTACCTCTTTCTAAACCATTTTGAACCATGAAGCTGCTCAAGTATTTCATACCAAGCTCTATGAGCATGTTTAAGACCATATAAAGCTTTTTGTAATTTGAAAATATAACTTGGAAATTATGTGTGTTCAAATCCAGGGGTTGCTCAACATAGACTTCTTCTTGAATGAAACCATTCACAAAAGCACATTTAACATCCATTTGATATAATTTAATATTCATGCTAGATGCAAATGCCAACAAGATTTTAATTGCTTCGATCCTAGCAAGCTGGTATAAAGGTTTCCTCACAATCAATCCCTTCTTCTTGATTGTAACCTTGAGCCACAAGTCTAGCCTTATTTCGACTACAAACCCATCCTTATCCAGTTTGTTTTTGAAAACCCATTTGGTTCCTATAACTGGGTAGTCGGAAGGTCGTTTGGTCAAAGTCTAGACTTAGTTTCTTTCAAATTGATTAAGCTCTTCTTGTATGGCCTCTACCCATTCAGGTTCATTTAGGGCCTCTAGTGCATTTCTGGGTTACTGTTAGTGATATGAATGTAGTGAATGCATATAGATTTTGCAAAGAAGAATGAGTTCTTACACCACTCGTTGATGTCGGACGTGAATGTTCTCGAGTGGGTGCCTAGAAGCATATTTGAATGCTCTACCTATTCTCCGGTTCACCGAGTTTGTTGGTTGAACTGGCTGATCTTCGATAGTTTGAGCTTGCTTGAGTTTGCTCATTCGCATCTCCTTCAGCATTCTAAGCTAGCTCTTGAGTTGGTTCGATCCGAGTCATGATATTCCGAGTTGCCTCATTCTATGTTGCTTTCATCTAACTCTTTCTTAGCTCGACTTCAAGAAGATCATCTTCATCTCGACTAAGTTTCGGATCCGAGAAGGTTGGCTCACTTGTTTTTCCCTTATCAATCTCATCAAACACAACGTGGATACTTTCTTCCACTTTGTTAGTTCTTCTATTAAAAACATGATAAGCTTTATCTGTGAGATGGGTAACGCAAAAGATACCTTCATGTGACCTAGCATCAAACTTGGTCGAGTGATCCTTACCGTTATTGTGAATAAAGCACTTATATCCAAAGGGTCCGAAATATGAGATGTTGGGCTTCTTTCCCTTGTAAAGCTAGTAGGGAGTTTTCTACAAGATTGGTCTAATGAGGCATCCGTGTAGCGTGTAATTTGTTGTGTTGATCGCCTCAGCAGCGAGAAATAGTAAGGTAGATCATTTTCAATCATCATCTTGTCCTTCTTATTTCTTCAAGAGTTCGGTTCTTTCTCTCAACTACCTATTCTGTTGAAGAGTTCTAGCTCCGGAGAAGTTGTGAGAGATACCGTTCTTGTCGCAGAACTCTGCAAATTCTAAGTAATCGAACTCTCTTCCATGATCACTTCGAATTCTTCCGATTTGAGTCCGAGACTCTACTTGAATTTTCTTGCAGAGCTTGTTGAACTCTTTGAAAGCTTCATTTTTGTTCTTGTGAAAACAAACCTAGGTAAATCGTGAATAATCATCAACAATCACAAGTACATATGATTTACCACCGAGGCTTTTCACAGAGATTTCACCACATAAATCCATATGTAGCATCTCAAGCACTTTGGATGTGGAAACAGCTTTGAGAGGTTTGAAAGATGATCCGACTTGTTTCCCCTTTGTGCATGCTTCAAAGATTTTATCTTTCTTAAATACCTCTGACTAAACCATGAGATGTAAGCTTTTTTATAGTGGGCATGCTAACATGACCTAGTATGCAATGCCATGTCCAAGAATCATCATGCAATGATGCTTTTAAATAGGATAAATTCTAATTTGGATCGGAAAGAGGAATAGTATAGGTATTACATGACCTCTTACCTGAGAGCTTAGTCTCTTTGGTAGTTGGATAAAAATATAGCAGTTGGTCGAGTGAATCTTACCTCTTGACAAAGGACCTTTGTCACAAACCCGAGAGATGTTGAGCAAATTATCCTTTAATCCCTTGACAGATAAACTGGGCTGACCAGGTTGTCTCCTTTCCCAATCTTGCCAGTTCCAACTATCTTGCCCTTACTCGTCATCTCCAAAAGTGACTTTGCCTCCTTTAAGATCTTCTAACTCGGAAAAGAGTCTTGAATCTCCCGACATATGGTGTGAGCATCCACTATCTAAGTACTAATGACCTTTCGTCTTTTCTCGAGTTACCTGTAAATCAAAAAGCACACTAACCTTTCTCACTTCCTCTTATGAACCCATTAACTCCCTTTACTATGGTCCTTTTCTGAGGAAGAAGACTCTTGGGAACCCAGATTTGAATGACTTTGGGTTTGGTCCGATTCTCGAGTCTTCTTTCTAGAAAACCGAGTCTCGTGTCTCTTTCTTTTGAAATCCTTTTCTTTTGTAAACAGTGGAGAAGGTTTTGTCCTATAAACCGATATGGGCTCAATCCTCCATTCACTCTTATGAATGGGACCATGCTCAGCCTTCCCGAACTTCATAGTTCTAGAATCCTTTTGAAAAGATTTGAGTAGGAATTAGATTCCTCCTCTTCATTAAAACCAAGTCCTTCTTTCCTGAAGGAGACACACCGAGAGCCTAAAAGCATGTCAAGGTTTTTCGACCTTGAGTAAACTTCAAAACAATCTCTTGAGACTCATTGAGCTTTCTTTTCGGATGCTCATTTTCTCTTCGAGTGACTCGGACTCGGCCTCATTATCTTGAGTACTACTCTTGAGTACTTTTAGAGTTAGTCTCAATTTTTTCAATTCATTTTTTAAACAATTGCTCTTAGAATTAAGAGACTCAAGTTGTTCTTTGAACCGAGAAGAATCGAATTAGACTTTTCTTCCAAAATGTAAATATATTTAGCCAAATAGACTTTGGAGAACTTGAGAAAGTATTCAATTACCTCCCGAGAACTTATCTCCTTAGTGTCCGACTCGGATTCAACTTACGAGTCCGTTAGTGCCATCGGACACTTTAAGTCATCGGAATCATCATCTTCTTCAAATGAGTCGTCATCACTCCATGTGGCCATCATACCCTTCTTCATCTTTCTGTCCTTCTTTCTCTTCGGACAGTCTTTGACTATGTGATCTTTGTCTGCCACATTCAAAACAGACCAAAATTCTTAGTTAAAGATAACTTTGAAGGGGAAGAATATTTACCTTTTCTGTCCTTCTTATCTTTTTGTAGAACTATTCCTTTGGCCTCTTTTCCTATTTCTTATGCTTCATCATTATTTTGAAGCCTCGGGCAATGAGTGACATTGGATCCTCTTCTAAGTCCGAGGAATTCGGACTTTCCCTTCTACTTTCCGAGGCCTTCGACGCAATGTTCTTTTTGGTGCTAACCTCGGCATCCTCTTCTTCCCGGTGAATTTCATGGGTAAGCAACTTCCCAATCAGTTTATCTGGCTTTAGTTGAGAGAGCTTCTAAGCTTCCTCCGGCTGTCACCTTGGGAGCCCATCTTCTCTTTGGTAGACTTCTCGGAATTTTTCTGCACATTTCCTATTGAGATATTTTTCTACTCGGAGATTTGAGATTGTTTGTAATCTCGGTGAAGCGAATAAACATCCGAGTGATGTTTTCTTCTAGCTCCATCTTGAACAGCTCATATTTGTGAAGATACTCGGGTTATCTTCACCTGTTTCACTTGACTTATTCCTTCGTATGTGTTGACAAGAGTGTCCCACACATCTTTGGCTGAGTCGCAAGCTGACACTTTGTTGTACTCTTCTAAGTCGATAACACACATCAAAATGTTCATTACTTTGGAATTCTTTCGAACTTTTCGACTCTTCGTTGGTGTATTCGAATTTTTCTTTAGGCACGGATCTTGTTCCTTCCATGTTCATTGGAATGTAGTTGTGTTCTTGGATGATGTTCCACACATCTTTGTCATTGTCTAACAAAAAGCACTCCATCAGTTTCTTCCGGTACACGAAGTTTGATCCTTTAAACTTTGGTGGTCCGGTGGACGACCTTCCTTCATCGAACTCTTCAATGTTCCGAGCCATCTAATCTTTACACCTTTTGATTGTTAGATCCTTTTTGAAAGGCTAGGCTCGATACCAATTGAAGGTTTGCTCCTGGAGAGTTTAAGTCACCCTAGAGGGGGTGAATTGGGTGATGAGGAAATTTGAACAAACTTTGAATCTTTTTGCTTGGAAAAATATAAGCAGTGAGTCCGAGTCTAAATTGGACTCAAAAATTTATATGCACCTGAAATACGTGGAAACCCTCTTGGGGTAGAAAACCACGAACAGTGCTAATCTAAGCACCAAGTCAAATCCACTATTTTGAATCCTCAAAATACAAAGGACTAGCTCTACTAGAATTGCTCCCTTAGACAATTCCTTACAATGGTTTCCTAGACTTAGTAGTTCCCTTATTTGATCTAGTAGTTCCTAAGTGAGATAACCTTTACAGTTAGAGTGTTAAGTCGTATTTTATATGTATTTTTAGTAGTTATTGAGTTTATATTATATAGTTTATTTTATCTAATTTATTCTATTTTGTCTATTTATAGGTAATTATCGAATAAAGTGGGGAAGAGAAGAAAAGTCGTTAAAAGTGGATTTTTAGCTACCGACAAGCATCCAAGAAAATATATGAAGTCGGTCCATAAATATAATATGTAATAAAATATTTATTTTAGGATATTATATTTTAGGAAATCCTAAGTGGAATAGAAAAGGGAAACTTAGAAGAGAAGAAAGAGAAATAAACCCTAACTCTTTCACCCTATATATACTACTTATTATCATCATGGAGAGAGACCAAGGAAGCCAGCCACACACAATCACCACCTGCCCTTTGCTGTCCACGGCACCCAGCCGCCTGCACCTGCTGCGGTCCACCGAGTGCAGCCGCCCAGCCACCACTGCTTGCTGCCGCTGCTGCTTGTTCCTGGCTGCATCGTCATCGCTGCTGCTGCATCTTGCTGGCCATCGCTGTCCGCTGCCCAGCCAGCCACCATCCATCATCATCTTCTTCATCTTCCCGGGTCAAAGAAACTAATATCGGTAGTATAATTGAGTTTTGTAATTTTATTAGAAAAGATTGAGTTTTTATTGATAGATTAATACTAATGATGCTAGTTTTATTTAGTTTACATGTTTTAAATTACATGATGTATGAGTAGTTTTTCTTATACTTAGTATAATCTCATTGAAGCCATGTTAAATTATTTATTTTGAAACAAAGTTTTGATTTTTATTGTCTTATTGATTTGATCCATGATTCTATGATAATTTGTGTTTAATGTTTATGAATTTATGTCTAATTAATTAAAGTGCACGCTATTTAGTTTTATATAAATTCATGTGATAGTTTAGAGGGTTTAAGTACGTAATTGCTTGATCTTTTAGACATAAGTATCACCCTAGTTAATCATGGATGGCTCATACCCATCTCTTTTAATTAGGAAATTATCATAGATCCTTCTTAAATCAATTTGCTAGTAGATTGGTTATTAGGTGCTAGATGATGTTTTTCTAATACTTAATGCTCTAATTTGATTAAATTCTAGTGCTAGTGCTAGGGTTATCAATATTAGTAGGGTTTATATTAGGGCTAGGCCTAAGTAAACTAATAACTAAGGAAAAACGGGGAAGATCCGCTAGTGGTTGTCTTCTACAGTTTAGCTCATGGGTAGATCAATTTGTGTGTTAATGATAAATAATAATTTGCATGGTGGATATAGATTATACTAAGTGTTTTTATAAATTTGTTATCTTTGATAATTATTTGTTTGCTTTTAGTTATTCTCTTGAGTTATTGATTTTTACTTATAAAGTTATAGTCTTTTATTATCAATTTCATTAAACCTCCCTAAAGATCAGTATTTTAGGTTAGTTTTAGTAATTTTATTTTAATTTAATTTTGAGTCTTTACATATTTTAATTTTCAGAATTAATTTTCTGTCAGCTTTTATTATTTTTGAGTCAGTTTGTTAGAAATTAGTTTAAAAATAGTTTCTTTTGTTATTTTTCGTGTTTTATTTTCTTTTAGGGTTTAGATAGAGTCCTAGTTTGCTGTAATTAAATTTTAGAATTTTTGGAATTAATTTGATATTTTTTCAGATTTAGTTCTTCAATTTAATTACTGCAGGTTTTTAATAAAATAAATTCGTAAATTAGATTTTAAATTTTGTTTTTATATTTTTAGGGTCTGGTTAGGTTTAGAAAATTAGTATTACTATTCTGGGTAATTTTAGTATTTATTTTCGTAATTATTTTAGTGCAGAATTTTACTTATTTAATTTTCTGTTTTAGAATTTGTTTATTTTCTGCTTTAGTTTTCTGTTTTAATTATTCTAAAAAATATACAAAAATATTTCTGGGTTATTGTAGTTTTATTATTCTGTATAAATTATTTATTTAGTTATTAGATAATTTTCTATGAATTTTAGTTATTGATTTTAATGTATATTTTCTATTTTGTTTTTAAGAGTAGTAAATTTAATTAGATTAAAACTTGCATGTTATTATATCTTTCCTCGTGGATTCGATCCCTACTTGCCCTTGCTATATTGTTTATTATAAGTTTAAGTAGTGGTTTAATTTGTTGTCTGTACGACAAGCTTAACATAGAGACAAGCTGAGCTGAGTTAACCCTTACAGCTCAGTCAAGGGACCTTACTCGAAAGTAAGAGAAGTATGTAACGATTACAAGACTTTACAACTCAGGAAATATTAATTACAAACTGGGAGTTGTAAATAGAAGATTGAATATGAAAAGAATGACTTTAACTTAAATAATGTGTTTAACCAATAATTCCAGACAATCTTCAAGTCTTGTGAAGTGGCTTTTATTTATAGATGACCAAGCGAGTGATCGTTGTGTCTTAGTTACGAACGAAGTCTTTGCTGAATGTTATAATGGCTCTTATGAGTAACTCAAAAAGATCCGTTGGGATATGAACGTTGTGCAACGGCTCTTAGCTCCTAAAGGTACTCCAGTCAACCGGTGATGTCCGAAAAGTAAGGTGGAAACCACCGTTGAGCCTAGCGTCTGGAGTTTTCCAATTTTTGAAATAGATAACCACGACAATGTATCCGAGCTCTGTTTAAAAGTAGATAAAGCTTGTTTGCTGGTGATTGACAGCTAGAAGCTGGCTACTTTTGTATTTCAAAAATGAGATAACCTCGTTTGAATAACCTACAAAAATAAAACACTTTGGTTACGAAAGTCTAAAATACTTTGGCTCAAAATTAGGCATAGATAATAATTTAATTAAGACAATTAATGCATATTTATCTTAGCCCTAGAAAAGTGGAATTTTCTGAGTCTAATATTCAATATACTCAAATTCTATCGAGTCAATCCTAAGAATGATCAAGTTAAAAAGAATAAAATCATCGAGTATAGCAACTTGATCCGGACAAATAATTCTCAAACAAACAAACTGTCTTAGAAAAGGAATTAGCATTGTAATTCACTTTGCGTTGAAATATGCAGATCGGAACTCGGAATAAAAGAGTTAGAGAAATTATTTGAACATGCACTAGTTCGAGTGTTGTCCGATTGAGTCGAAACATCAATGCGGAAGATATACAAGAATGTGTTTTCTAAGTCGATCGGAGACAAAGGAAAACTTATATAAGAGTTTCTATATTAATCAGAATGTCTTGAAATTAAAACTTATTAACGATGAGATTTATACCTGATTCTTCATCTAGTACTTAGAATGTCTTACGGTTATAATCCGAGTCTTCGGTTCTCTCTCTCTCTTTCTCTCGCCACTCGTTTTGATCGGAGAAAATTAGTCGTTGGAAGAAAGCTGCTGGAATTCTAGCCGTTGGAGAGTAGAACGTCACACCGGTCTAAGAGTACTTGTTTGGTGTTCTGGTCGGAACGAAGGCTGAAGGTCATTTCTTTTCGCTATAAATAGCATCCCTTTACCTTCATTTCTTTACTTTACCCAATGCCTTCTTACTCTCTAAGAATTCTTGCTCACTCGCGTTCTCTCTCTCTCTCGAATTCTAAGCGCTTTCTCTGTGCTCTCTTGTGTCCTATCTGTTTCTCAAATCACACCATGCCTAAGCGAGGTTCAACACTTAATTTGTTGGGGTCTACTACCAAAAGCCCTGCACCAAAGCTCCTCAAGAGAGTACCTATAACCCCTCTAAAATCTTTGTCACCCAACATCTCACGTTGGATGATAAATTCTTTCCAACCACTTCCTTTTCGTGGTTGTAGCACATTAAAAGCATTAGAGTGTAGAATTATTGTGCTTTAGTGAATTCATTTACCCTGAACTTGTTGCCGAGTTCTATTCAAACATGTCGTACTCGAGGGAATCATTACCTCACGAGTTCAAGAGAAGGTTGTTTGTGTCAACCTCTCTCTTCTTCTTAGACTTTTCAAAGTCTGTTCTCTCTTTCTAAACTGCAATCCCATACCATTTATGGAGATTGCTAATGAATTCTTCGAGAAATATGCCAAGGAAGTTCCTGAGTCATGGAAGAATTTCTCAATGACTCGGATGAAGACCGAGGCAAGATTACTCTGTTTAATCTTGATCGGAACCTTCTTCTCTCCTCATTCCGAGCAAAGAGAATCCTAACTCAAGGATTCTCAAAGCTTTATTCGACATCTTAGAGGGCTACGACATAGACCTCTTTCCTTTTATCATTGAGCAAATGACTTCGTGCCACCTCAATCCAAGAAATCTGCTCCATTCCCCTTCGGAGCTCTTTTGACTTTTATTTTCAAACAGTTCAAAGTTCCCCTCCCTCGGATCCAAATGTTATTTCGAGGCTACCATTGTGGTTGACGAAAAAGAGCTTCTCGCCTACGGGTACCGGGAAGTCAAGCCTGGTGTCCGGGTTCATGGGTCCGAGTTAAAACCTCCCTCACCCCCTCTCACTCGGACTCGGACTCTTCTTCCTGTTTCGCCTCCCTCTCGTGGGTCCCTCTACTTCTCTACCACCTCCTCAAGCCTCTATTGCTTTGTTTACCATTTTGGTAGATAAAACCGCTTCGTGTCCGAAGAACTTTAAGTCACTATCCGCTCTCTCAAAAATGCCCTTCAACGCCCGGTTATCAACCGGAAGACCGGCGATCTTAGATCCGAGAGAACCAAGATCTACCGATCGAGCTTAAGGGCTTCATCAATGAGCAAGTGCGAGGAACTCCAACTTCTTTAAGAACGCAGATCCAAGGCTGCCCAAGACCCGAAACTTCGGATACTTCGAGGAGTCCTCCGACTTAGCCAAGTCTACCTCGGCTGAGGTAGAAGAAGAAGCCGAAGCAGCCCAGACTGAAAAAGGAGAAGAAAGAGGAGAAAGAAAAAGAAGAGGCCGCTCAACATGAGGGCCAAGGTGCAGCAGCTCGTGAACCGGAACTAATCTCCTTAAATCACAATCTGGGTGGGTCAAAAGAAGTCGGGGATGTTGGTCGATCCACAATTACTAAGTCGAAGCACCACCCAATGTTGTCTTTCGGGAGGATGAGCTTAAGGAAGACATGCCCCTAGCTCAAGGAACCAAGACGGAGCCCCTTCCAGACATCCCCGTGTTGCCGCCACCACGATCATCCACCTCCTCCCGAGCATATCAGCGCAGGCGCACTGCCCGTCCCTCCTCCTTTCGACAAGCAAGCCCCTTCGTCTTAAAATTTTTTTTTCGTTTTTGTCTAACATCACATGTACTCATTTGCCGTTTTTTTCTTCCCTCCTTTTTGATGAAATGCTAGGGGAGAAAAATATAGAAAACTTGATGTTGTGTTTAGGGGAGCTCACCCTCTTTTTGAGCAATGAATGAATTTTTTTTTATAGACTTATTTCGGAGTTATATGTTTTTGAGTTATATTTTTATCTAATGCTCAAATATCTAACTCTACTATTTCGTCTTACTTTTTTACTCGATATAATCTGTTTATTTCTTTGCTTTAATTTATTTTCCGCATAACTCGTTATGAGTGATGATATGATCTGAAATGCATCTCATAAATATGGAATGCCTCTCATCCGTCACTATTCGCTCTCATACGTTTTGATCATTGAAAGTGAAAACTCTTGTTTCCAACTAACAAGTTTCTATCTTAAGTGTGGAATGCCTTTCATCAAAAAGGGAAGATTAAAGACTAAGTTTCTAACTCTAAGTCATTCTGAGTATTACATGATGACTCGGGGTATAAATCCTATCTCTCTTAAGTTTTGATTTCAAGTCACTCGAGCACTATAGAAACTCTTGTGTAAGTTTTCATTATGTTCTGACCGACTCAGGAAGCACCTTATTGCTTATCTCCTACACTAATGTTTCGACTCACTCAAACATCACTCGAACTATCGCATGCTCAAATAATTTCGTTAACATTCTTATTCCGAGCACTAACCGTGTATTTCAACGCAATGACAATTACAACGTTAATTCCTTATTCTAAGTCAGTTTGTTTCCTTGAGAATTATTTGATTAGATCAAGTTGTTATACTCTAATACTCGTACTCTTTTAACTTGATCATCCTTAGGATTGGCTCAAATGGAATTTGAGTATATTGGATATTAGACTCAAAAAATTCCATCTTTTAGGCCAAAGATAATTAAGCACTTAATTATTCTAATTTAGTTATTATCTGTGCCTAATTTTGGACGAAAGTATTTTATACTTTGAGAACCAATGTGTTCTGCTTTTGTAGGTTATTTAAACAAGGCTAATTTATTTTTGAAATACAAAAGCAACCGGCTTCTAGCCGTTAACCACCAGCAGACTAGGTTTATCTAGTTCTAGACATGGCTCGATACACCGTGTTAGGGTTATCTGTTTCCAAAACTGGAAAACTCCAACTCTAGGCTTAATGGTTGTTTCCACCACAACTTTCAATCACTACCAAGTGATTGGACTATCTTTGGAGCCAAGAGCCGTTGCACAACGTCCCCAACCCAATAGATCTTTTCGAGTGACTCAAAAGAGCCGTTACAATGGCTAGTGAAGACTTCTATCCGGAACCAAGTATAACGGTCACTCGACCTGGTTGGTTATAAATAGAAGCCACTTCGTAAGACTAGAAGATGGCTGAATAGATTGCTTGAACACATTGTTTGAGCTAAATTTATTGTTCTCATTCTTATTCAATCTTCTATTTATATCTCCAAGTCTCGTATTTAATATTTTCTAAAGTTGTAAAGAAAGTCTTCTAAGCGAGTTATATTCTTTTCTTACTTTCTAAGTAAGGTCCCTTTACTCGAGCTGTAAGGGTTAACTCTACTCGGTTGTCCCTTATTGTAAAGGTTGCCTCGGTCGAGGAGTACTAAACCGGATAAGGTAAATTTTAAGTCTAGGAAAACATTGTTAGGAATTGTTTATGGGAGCGATTCCGGTTGAGTCGATCCTCCGTATTTTGTGAATTCAAAATAGTGGATTTAACTTAGTGCTTGGATTAGCACTATCTGTGGTTTTCTCGCCCGAGTAGGGTTTCTACGTATATCCGTGTTATAACTTTTTGAGTCCAATCTAGACTCGGAATCCGGTGTTGAGTCTGTATTGCTACAAAATTTTTCTAATTTCCTTCATCACCCTATTCATCCCCCTCTAAGGGGACTTATACTCTCCAAGAGCAAACTTTCAAGCTGGGTGATCGGCTACCACGCTTTCGCTTTCGCTAGCGTAAGTGAGTTGCTAAATATGTATCCACTTTTGGAGGAGCCTAAATAAATTTTAGATGCTCCATTAACTAGATCTCGCACATCACGGATGCAAAATCAAATATTAGTTTCCTGCACGGTCAAAGTCCAATATTTTAGGCCCAACAAGGGAAAAATAAAAAAATATATAATAGCGACAAATGGACAAAAACTAAAGCTAGAGTCTTTAAGCAAGAACCCGAGGCACCTCAGCCTCGACAACGTCTGGACAACCACCTTATGGTCGGCGCCGCCGACCATTCCACGTCGTTTGTTGTCGTTTGTCGTTTTGTGCTTACCTGCAGTAATAGGGGCTCCCACGGAAGTTCTACTCGAGTATTTTCTTCAACCCGGTCTAAACCGATGATTGTTTCAAGCAACTATTAGAGGAGTTAGGGAACAATAATCCTCAAACTATTCCACTAAACTCAGTATGCCCACTAGTGCCAAATCCTCGTGGCCTTACGCCAGCGAGAATCCGCCTATTATATAGGTGATTATAGCTCGTCACCATGGGATGATAATTGATTCGGCAAAGGCGAACATGTTTCGATAATGTTTCATTAGATTGGTCAAACATACCCGATTCCTAATAAGAATCCACCCTAGATTCTTATTACTTAGCGAGTATTTATATTTCTCGTGAAGATTTTCTAGGGATTTTGGTATAAGTGGTTTTGTTCGCCTAAAAGTGCCTAATATGGCATCAAATTCTTCCAGCAGAGGACACAATTCCTTATCCCCAAACCTAAAGACGTGCAAATGCGGATCCCAGTAGGCTACAATAGCTCTTAAGAAGGTCTAATAGACCTTCACCTGGCGAATGCTGAATTTTGACATTCCGCCCATAATTGGTTTGCTCGGATCTATCCATGTTACTCATCTCGTTCATCCACTCGTGTTAACTCGGTCATGAAGTTCATGGTTTTACTTTTGATTGGAAGAAGAAGATCCGATATGTTTTTAGTTTGGTTCACCGAAGGCTTTTGCATTTGTGTTTCTTTAGCACCGCAAGTGAATCCTATTTATATGAGCTTTTTGGACTTCTTATAGTACTACCGCAACTCAACCACCGAGCACTCACAAACCACTTAGGATTTGCAGATGGCGGGCACCGGCCTTGGTTTTAGCCCGGCCCAATTTCTTCAGCCGAGCAATCCTCGGACCATTGTATCTCTTGCCCCAGCCCACGGCACACTCGACATTCTTACTTTGTACCATGCACTTGAGATTTTCTATTTTTATTTTTATTAGTTTCTTTCGGAGGAAATGGGGGCTAGTGCATTTTTTAAATTTGTCTTTATAATTTTTCCTAGGTTTTGTGCATCATATTAAATAAAAGAACGCATTTTTTAGAATTGAATCTCGCATCCCATCGGATTGCATAAGAGTCTTCAACACAAAGAAAACATTACATTAATAAACAAACACCCTACAAGGGACCCATTAATCAGCAATCGACGGAAGCGGCAAGGAGTCTTCTAAGCATTACCATCGGAGTCGTCATATATGATGTAATTCTTGAAGTCATCCAAGATAGACGCAGAGAACCGACCACCTTCATCGCCTTGATAAGAGCTACCTCCTTGGTCCCAAGATTGAGAAGTTTCATGGGTTGGACCGCTATAAGAAGACGAGAGGAAAATAAAGAGGGTTCCCATTTCGGTCGAAGGCCTGTAAGGGTAGGATGTTAAAGCTCTCCCCGGAATAGCTAGGTCCCGCATCGAAGCACTAGGCTCGGAAGTGCTAGGTCCTAAGCTTGTCGAAGGTGTTTGCTGATCGAGAGCATGAGATTGTGTCTCGGGTACACCAGCAAGACTATCGGAGGAACATGCTTAAGATCGATGCCACTACAAGATCGGGGAGTGATTAGCAAATCACTAAAAGCTCAATGAAATTAGCACTCTACTAATCAAGAACTTACCTATAAAGTACGAAAAGATCGCCCGATCATGAATTTTTTGATCCGTGGAGAGCCGATTGAAATCCTATGGATATAGCTCTAGAGATGTGGGAGATACTTGACAAATCAAGTTTTTTATCCACACAACATGAAAAATATGTGTATTGGAGAAAAGGAGAGTTTGAGCATACCTCAATAATCTTCCACAAGCCATTCAAAGGAAGACAATTGGTTGAATCCAACTCCGGTTTTGTATGCCGCACAACTATAGGAACCATGGTCGTGGGCCTCACACTGGGACTGGGCTGAGCTTCCCCATGAACCTTTTCGGTGTTAGGGGTTTGAGAAAGTGGAAAGAATGATTTAGAGTTTTTAAGATTCATTTTAGAAAGTGGGGATGAATCTTTTATTAAAATTTTCGAGTTTTATTAAATCTAATTTAGGTAATTTTTGAATGGCAATTTTATTAATCTTCTTAGTTTTAGAATTTATTTTCAGAATTCCTGGGATGTTATTTGCTAATTAAAGAATAAGTACAATTAGGGTTTTGGTTCCACCGTAAGGCTTTAGGGCCGGATTGGTGTGAAAACACCAATCTGGATAGAACCCTCGTCTGTTGACTAGAGGCTAGGGCTGATGAAATCAACCTCAGCCTCCGCCTTGGTTAGCTAATCCAAAACCAATTTTTTTATTCCTCCAATCAGAAAATACCGGGATGCAAATTCAATAAGAATAAAGTATAAAATAAGGGAGTCGGTAGTCGGCTTTTAGGAAAAAAAAACTAACAAAAACTAAAGCTTGCTCTTGCAATCTTAGTATAGGAAAACTAAGACTAAAAGAGGCTAAAAATATACTCCATCGGTCTTTGAACCGAGAATCGGATTCAGGGCGAGGGCACGAAACGTAGGAAAAACCCTTCCGTTCCACCCATCCGAAGACAACCATTACTAATTCAAGCAGTGGATTAAAGTAATGTAAAACAAACAAGGAAGTGACATATTACGAGGATAAATAAAAGCAACCAAACATAATAAAAGGAAAAAGCAATAAAGAAAGCAAGAAAGAAAGCAATAAAGAAAAAAAAGAAAAACTAAAAGAATTACATCCGGCGAGGAAGAATTAAAAGGAGCGATTACATCTCTTAAACCACAATATTGGAAGCGATAAAAAGTTTGAAAATAAATAAACTTTTTGAAGGGCGAACAATTGCCCTCAGGTTATCCTACCTTGCTAATCCGGATCTCCACGCTGGATCTCTTGATGCAACGCGACAAGCAAAGGAAAAAGGGCTTTTTTGTGAAAAATATGTGTAAGGTATAGTAATGATCAGTGGAATAAGTGCCCGAGAGATCAGAATAATTGAATATTCTTTAGCTTTTTGCATAAATTCTATGGCGGTGAGTAAAGAGAAGATGAGTGAGTAGTAATTTTGGTAGATTGATGTTTAGATATCGGTACTCATGATAGCTTAATGCAGCGTAAGGCTAAGTCACGAAGCCGTATAGGAATGAGAGCTAAGGCTCTCTATTTATAAGAGAGGACCTAGGTCACAAATGACCTAGGGTTTGCCTCTAATCTGCCATCCAAACAAGCATAAAATAAACCGGGCCAAATCTTATGTGATTGAACCGGAGAAATAAGTGATAAAATCGGATAGAACCTATGGTTTTGTGCCCTAACTTATATCCAAGGAATTCTCCAAGCAAAAATGAAACATTCCACTCAATGCTTCTAAAAGGCAGCGCGGGCCAGGAAGTCGCTTTGAGGGGGAAATTCCTAGTCTCGTGTGGACTGTCTTATGGAACTTAAATGCAACACTTTGATGTTCGTGATCATGAAATGCAATGCTTTAATGTCACTGCAGGTCTTCGACTCCTTGTCCGATTGGACGAAGTAGAATGTAGTCTTCGAACTTGAAATTTCCCGGTACACAACACTTGACTCCATTGTACTGTTAACGCTTGACCCGATTCTTTGATCGTCTCGAAAGAGAAGAGGATTTGTGGACCGGCCCAAGGCAAAAGACTATTTGTTTGGTGATATGGGTTCTTTGTGGTTTACTTGGTTTGGACAATGTAATTCGATGGTGCTTCCAATCGAAGGGCTTTGGAGCAGGAATTCTTTTAGTCTCACTTGGAGGGAACACATACTCCCATTTCAGTCAAACTAGACTTTGAAGTCACTAATAATGGTGTAGAGTATGAAGCTTGTATCAAGGAACTTGAAGCTACTACAGAGATTGGGGTCAAGAATATCGGGGTTTTCGGTGACTCCAATTTGATCATCAACCAAACTTCACAAAAGTGGAAGGTACGTAGTGAAGCCTTGGCACCCTACCAAGTATACCGAGAAAATTATCCAAATGCTTTAAACGCATCTCTTTCACTTATCTTCCTAGGGATGATAACCACTTCTCGGATGAACTAGCTAAGTTAGCATCCATGATTAATATCCCTACTGGAATTCATTCAATGCCTGCCTATTCACATTAAGCGACAAAGTCATCCAGCACAAATCAGTACATTAGAAGTGTCTAATACCGACCATACTAGTTGGTATCATGACATTTATCAGTATTTGGATAAGCAAGAGTATCCTTTGGACTCAACACCTAGAGCCCAATGATCCATCGGGATGTTGGCCGCCCAATTCTTCACCAATCGGGGGCCATTGTTTAACAAAACCAATTTTGGGATTAACTTTGTGTCAATCAACATGAAGCAAAGTGTATCATCGAGGAAATTTATGGTGGGGGTGCGGACCTCATATGAATGGTAGGATGTTGGTCCAGAAGGTTCGGAGGCTCGATTATTACTGGTCAACCATGATGTCGATCTGTCATGATTTTTTTAGAAAATGCTATAAATGTCAAGTATATGCACATTTACAACACCAGCCTACTTGTCATTTCTCAAAACGTTAGCTTCACCCTTACCATTTTCTATTTGGGGAATCAACATTATTTGCTAGATGAATCCTCAAGGAAGAGGTGGTCATGAATTTGTGTTAGTAGCAATCGACTACTTCACCAAATGGGTAGAGGCGACTTCCTATGCAACATTAACGTCAAAATAGGTAGCCAAGTTCATTACCCAAAATATCATCTATAGTAATGGGGTGCCCCACGAGTTAATAAGTGATCATGGTAGCCATTTTAAGAAGGATGTAGCAAATTTGTTAAATTAGTACAAATCTAACATCACAAGTCTTCCCCATATCGCCCCAGCACCAATGGAGTAGCTCAAGCCACGAATAAGAATATTTGGAAGTTAGTGGAGAAAATGGCAGTTACCTATAAGGATAGGCCGACAAATTCCCTTTTGTTTTATGCGGTGATAGAACTTCTATTAGGGCCTCCACGGGACCAACGCCTTACTCCCTAGTTTATGGCATAGAAGCAGTCCTTCCAATTGAGATTGCCTTTCCCTCATTAAGGATAATTGTTGAGAGCCAAATTCTAGAAGTAGAATGGGCCAAACCACGATATGAGGAGCTAGTATTATTGGATGAAAGGCTCGCATATCCACGACATTTAATAAGAAGGTTAAGCCCGGAAATTTTCAAATTCGGGATTTGGTCCTCAAGGAGATAAGAGCACCAATTTAGGACTTGCGAACGAAATTTAAGCCCAATTGGCAAGGCCCGTTTATACTTCGTTATATCTTACCCGGCGGAGTGGTCAAATTAATTGATTTGGACAGAGAAGCGATTTTCCAAGTACACCAACTTAGATTAGTTGAAGAAATACTACGTCTAGCATACCCTTAGACAAGAGGCCGAGCCCAGCCCAACTAGGCTAGGCCATGGCGGCGCTTGCCACCACCGGGATAATGGTGGCCTGGTCGAGCCACGGTTTTCCCTTTTGATTCTAGTATTCCGGTTCCCTTATTTATTTAATAAATGACACAATTAGGCGGTCCATCAATGTCTTTTATTTATTTTAAGGGCGGTCCAATTTATCTATTTTTGTTTTTCCTCTAAGTGGATGATAAAAATATAGAAGTATCTGAAGGCTTGGCCGGGTATTCGATCGTCCGAAAGAAAAGGGGATATTTGGATCAACCCAAGACAAAAGGCTATTTATTTGGTAATGGGGGTTCTTTATGGTCTATTGGCTTCCATCACACCAATCGAATCACAGTTTAAGATTCAAATCCTCAAACAGGACTCGGGATTTCATCATCGGCCCAACAAATAAAAAATAAAGAAAAGGACAACACTTTTTAGGTGTCTATAGTTAGCCCCCACTTTGACCGATTCCGAAAGACAATGGTCAAAGTAGACAATAAAGGGTACTTGGTACTATCATTGCTTTTGAATCGATGCATAAGAAATTAGGTACTGTTGACTTGAACTTTAATAGAGGGGCCTGGACTTGACCGATGGAGTCTAAAGTCCGGGTTGTTGATTCCTAAACTTGGCTACTTAGAGACCTAAAGTTCGGATTGGTGTACCTAAACTTAACAATCTACTTAGTCCGAAGCTAAGTGAGGAGCTTGAACTCGACTCAGGTAGTAAAGTCTCGAAGTTCAACCGGGGTGCTCGAACTTAACCGCTTCTTAGATCCGAAGTTCGACTTGGTGTGCCTAAACTTGATCTTTCTTGGACTAAAGCTTGGCTGAACTTTTCCGCACTAACAATTTTGTTAGCTAATAATCGAATGGAAATGGTTTCAAGTGTTACTCGAAGATAATTTGTAATCCAATCATGTTTCAAATGTGGTTCCTTGACTTGGCCATGGAGTGGTCTTAAAGTTTTGGCTTTGTGTGTCAACCTTAACCACTGTTGGGCTTGAAGCTTAACGAGAGGGATGTCTCGAACCTAGACCACTCGCTGGGCCCGAGACTCGACTAGAGTGTGTATGAACCTTGACCAATGTTGGGCCCGAAGCTCAACTAAGTTGTGTCCGAACCTTGATCGCTTCTAGGTCTAAAGCTCGACTAAGATGTGTCCGAACCTTGACTCGCTGCTGGGCTCGAAGCTCGACGAGATTATTTGAAGCTTGACCGCTATTGGGTTTGAAGCTCGATAGAGTTGTGTCCGATCCTTGACCATTGTTAGGCCCGAAGCTCGACGAGATGTGTTTTAACCTTGACCATTGTTGGGCTCGAAGCTCGACAAAGGGTTGTCTCGAACCTTGACCACCTGTTAGGCCCGAGACTCGACTTCTATCCACATTTACGGAATAGGGACAGATGCTTATGTAGAAATTCTTGCCTAGACTTGGTCGGTGGATGGCCCGAAGTCTTCTTGCTCAAAAATTTGATGTTCCATGAGGTGATGTGCCTCATTCGAAATTTCAGCTTTTAGTTTGTGTGCTAATAACTCCTTTGTAAGGTAGACGATTTGTGTCTTCCCCGAGTATTCTTGGAGTTATTATGGTTGTATGACCTTTTGATCTTGAGCCCCCATATTCTTCTTAGGTACTTGTATCTAGCTCTTCTCGAATGTTGGAGAGTTGGTGAGCTTTAATGGAATCTCTTTGAAGGTAGCGAGTCTTGGTAACCTCCGTGATGCCGATTGATGCTTGATGTTGCTTGATGTTGCTTGATTGAATAATTCCTTGCAGGGTGCTTAATTATTTAATTCTTGTGTTTTTAGGAGTTTGACTCATGCAACGGAGATGTATGTAAGCCTCGGTTCTAAGAATAAATGCATTCTTTTATTAAGATGATGCAAAAATTTCAAAAAGACAAAGACAAAGATACACTTTTAGCCCTCACTCCCTAAAGTAGAGCCGAAAGAATGGTAAAATGCTCGAACTGCGATGTGTTACTGCTAGTGGACCGTGCTCCTAACGGTTTAGTGTTGAATTAGACTGGCATGCTTCTTGACGATTTGGTGCCTTTTCCTGATTAGTTTCTACTCCTATAGATTCGCATAGTGGCTTTGAATTTTGGGAATTGAAAATGGAAATTGGGATCAAGATTAAGTTTGGGGTCGGACCTCGTGGGCTTCCTACGTATCCTTTATAGCGTAAATCAGGCCTTCGTAGTTCAAAAAGGAAGTGATTTAGCTTTGGTTTTTATTATTATTTGAAATTAGGAAAAGGAAATAGACATACAATGGATATGGAAAAGGAAAATGGATAAAGAACAAATTTGAAAGAGAAATGCACTCTTTACTAGTATCCTTGATGAGTGGTTGGCTCATTGGATGATCTTCTAATCCGATGAAGCTTGTTCTTCTTCTATGAGCATGCCAACATCTTTGAGTGTTTCGAAGTCCATGATAGGCAAGAACTTTAGGTGCTGATGATAGGCAGGTTGGTGGTGCTTGATGATGATTCTAACCTGATCCTTCTCGGATGGTCGATTAGTCATGTGGGCAGCTGTCGCCCTCCAACGAGTACGGAAGTTGGCGAAGCCTTCATCGTCTCCTTATTTGATGAATTCTAGATCCCGAAGAGTGATTGGTAGATTGGTATTGTAAGAGTATTGATGTATGAACTCCCTGCAAAGATCTTTCCAACTTGTGACCTTGTGTAGGTCAATAGCATTGTACCACTTTATGACGTCTATGATAAACGTCCATGGGAAGATGACATGGTATGTGTCCTTCAAGTACATTCTTCAAAGACATTGCCCCCACAAAGTTCCTCACGTGATGGTGAGGGTTCTTAGTTGCATGAAACTTGTTGTTAGGCATGGTAAACTTAACGGGTAGCTTGCCTTAAGGGATTAAAGTGAGTCCCTGCGCCGGATAATGGTGGTTGAACATTGATGACTCCCACAGTAGCTTTTCTATTCTATTTACCCATGGATCGGACCGAGGCAAGGGCTGAGGTTCTGAGTAGGATCCTTCCGCTTCTTTTTCTTTCCCTTTGAGCTTTGATTTCCTCTCTAATTCTTTGCATATGAGACTAAGGGATTCAGGTATAGACTCGATCTGTTTATCCCGGGCATCAAGCTTAGCCTCTAGTTTTGCAATAGAATCCTTGAACAAGGTCATGATGGGAGTTTGCTCTGGTTGGTTGGCCATTTTTGGAGGAGGATTGTGTTTAGACCTTGGACGGCGCACTAGTGTCACAAGTAAAGATGGACATACTGGTGTGGTACGTGCTAATCTGGGACGTACTGGTGTTGAAGTAGATTTCTTACTTTCTAAACGCTTCATGGAGGATTCCCGACTTACATAGGATTTCCTATCTTGTATCCTAAAAAGTACGCTTAGGATTGGGTCGTGGAAGAACTTCTAGGGAGATGGGGCTTAAGTGCTTGACTCGAGGAACGACCGATCCTAGGAGAAAAAGAAAATGATATGCTATTTTATTTGGATGAACTTAAGGGAATGCAAAACAAATGGAATAGAATGGAATGGAATGCAACAATGCTCATGACTTAATCGGGGACGATTCTATGATTTGGCTAGTGTAGAACCGAAATGCATAGATGATTACTCCTAATGTAAGACGAATTTTCTTTAACTAAATGAGAAATAAAAGACTCTCCTAATTTGAGATGAATTTTTGATTTTGGCTAAAGCGAAAATGAAATGAATGGACTCATCTAAATTGAGATGAAATTTCAATTGGGTAATGCAAAATGAAATGAGTGGACCAACCTAAAAGGGAATGTAATTTTAGACTTTTTGGCTAAGATGCACACAATTGGACCGACTCAAAGTTTTATTATTTATTTTTAGTTTTCCACCCATGCAAGGATTATTTAGCACTCCTCACCTATTCCTAAAGGCTTACAAGTAGTCTATGTTAAAAGAGTTCAAGAGTTTGGATACATGGTGACATGTAATCCGAGAACTTGGTCCCCATGGGTTGCACGAGATAAGGATACCATCCAGAGTTCTTGCCTCTCGGTGAACCAAAGGGTTTAGCCCAAGAGTGCGTGCTACAAGGGAGTAGATATCGTTTCCTTGGGCAATGAGGCCTAGTTGGGCCCGCCTAAAGGAACTAGTGGGAGCCTCTCTCCAGTAAAGGGTAAACAGGGGGGACAATAAAGTTTTCCTAGGGTTCCAAAACAATATTTAAACTAGTTCAAAGGTCTGCTAAATGTAGGATGTCTAATGCAAGCACATCCTAAAAAGTCACTACTTAAATTTTCAAGTTTTGCCCTCTTAATAAATGATTATCCCCAGCGGAGTCGCCACTATAGGAACCACAGCCAGTCGGGGCCCGCCGAGCTTCCCCACTTGTGTCGGGTCTCTTTTTTAAAGATTGATTTTGAAGATGGTTTTAGAAAGTCGATTTTAGAATATGGGGATGAACCTTTTTATTAAGATTTCCGAAATTTAGTAAATCTGATTAGGCAAAGTTTGAATGGCGGTTTTATAAACACTTTTATTTTAGTAATTATTTTCATTAGACCCGGGATATTATTTCTTAACCGAAAAATAAATAATTAGGGTTTCTATTATACCGTGAGGCTCTAGGCCCAAGTTGGTGTGAAAACATCGGTTTGGACCCGATCCCACCTACCGACCACACGGTGAGGGCGGCCACCTGCACCTAGTAGTGGCCGGCACCGACCGCAGGCTATGGATGATGAGATTAGCGTCGCTCTTTGCCTTGGCATGGCAGATCCAGATCTTGTTTTTCACTATTCGATCAAAAAATAGCCGGGAAGCGATTGATTAGAAATAAAGCAAAAGAGGAGTCAGCGAGTCGGCTTTTAACAGAGAAAAACTAATAAAAACAAAAATAAAGATTTGCTCTCTCGATCTTAGTATGGGAAAATTAAGACCAAAAAAGGATAAAAATGACTCCATCGGTCTTTCAACTAAGAATCGGATTCGGGCGAGGGTATGAAACGTAGGGATAAACCCTTCCGTTTCGCCTGTCCGAAGAAGGCTATTACTAGTTCGAGTAGTGAATTAAAATAATGTGAAAAAAACACAAGCATACAACAACATGCGAAAAAGAATTAAAGCAACCAAGACATAATTAAGGAAAGCAATAAAAGCGAAAATAAAGAAAGCATAAGCAAGAAGTGAAAGCGAATGAAAAGCAAAAGGGACAAAAAACAAAGCAAGAAATCTAAAAGATTACATCGGGCGAGCAAATGTGTGACTGATGGAGTTTATGGGTTCGGATGTGGTGAGACTGGAGAGTAGAATGGGAATAGGCTGAAAAAGACTAAGAGATCGGAATACCAAAGAGAGTATTCAATAGCTCTTAGGCATATTTCAGCGAGCGTGAGGTTAAGGCGTAAAGTTGTGTGAGAATAAGAGGCAAGAATCTCTATTTATAGGGAGAGGTTAGGTCAAGGAATGACCTAGGGTTAACTCTCGACTAGCCATCCAAAAGCAGACAGCAAAAATCGGGCGAGGATATTATGAAGATTAAACCGAATAGAGGAGATAAGATAGATAAAACCGGGATGGTCGACACTCGGCCATCAAGGGATGCCTAGGGTTTCGTGTCCTAGTGTGTTTCCAAGGGAGTCTCCAGGGCAAAACGCAATGTTCCACTTAACATTTTGGGGTGGCAGGCGCAGACCATAGCAGCTTTCCAAAAATAGAAAGTTTTTATTTTTGTCGGGTTTCCATTTTTAATGCGGGATGCATGCTCCTAGTCTCGGGAGGACTGTCTTGGACCCAAAACGCAGCACTTTGATACTCATGATCATGAAATGTAGCGTCTAACATTGTCTTGAGGTCTTGAGCTCCTTGTGTGGTTAGGCTGAAGTGAAACGCAATGTTCTAAGCCCGAAATTCCCGATACGCGGCACTTGGACTCCGTCATCTCTGAAGGCTTGGGCCGGTATTGGATTGTCCGAAAGAAAAGGGGATATTTGGATCAACCCAAGGCAAAAGGCTATTTATTTGGTGTTGGGGGTTCTTTTCGGTTTATCTGTCTTTCGTCGCACCAATCGAATCACAGCTCGAGATCCAAATCCTCAAACAGGACTCGGGATTTCATCATCGGCCCAACAAATAAAAATTAGGGAAAAGAATGACACTTTTTTGGTGTCAACACTCACCGGCGCCAGCTAATAACCGGAATAGCTCTCGGTCCAAACGGTTCTTTTACTTTTTGGCCCATAAGCTTTGCGACAAAACATAATTTCTTATTTTTCTGTTTCTTAACCTCAAAATAACATCTTGAGACCTTCTCTAAAATCAATTTCTAAAAATGAAATGGTTAATAATAATCGCCAATCACCAATTTACTTAAAGCTGTTTCAAAATCAGATTCTGAAAATAAACAATCTTAATAAGAGGCGCACCCTACTTTCAAAAATCATCTTAAAAATAAAAATCGGAGAGTCGACACTTCATGAGGCAACTCGGTCTCGTCGACCCCTATGGGGGAGGCGCAGGGTCGTTGGTTCCTACACTTTTTACCGTTTGAAGATTGCAGATAGAAAAGCCAAAAGTTACAAACAACTCAAACTAAGCTAACAAGCTTATTTATTGCCATATTGGGTAATTTCTTACTTCGAGTCTAGCGTATTTTTCTACCCGATCTTTCAAATATTTAGAGTTAATAGATCATCTTTTGGATGTTAGGACCTAGGCTCAACGGCTAATTCAAAAATGGTCCAGAAAGTGAGTCCTCAACCTATAAATATATCCTTGATACAAGACTTACAAGATTGGTGGAACTAAGTGCTCAATCTACTTATTCATACTTCTATTACAACTCTCATTTTGATACTCGTATTTTTCGAGTTATAAACTCTTGTCAGAAAAGTCTTGTAATATCTTTCTCATTTCAAACACTTTTCTAAGTTATCCCTTGATTGAGTTATGTAACTTTAACTCAATTGTCCCAAGTTGTAGAGGGTATCTTAACTTGCAAGTACTAGGTCGGATAAGGGAATTTTTAGGCCTGGGAAAACTACAACAGAGTTATCTAAGGGAGCAAATCTGGGTAGTCATTATCTCTGTATTTGAGGATTCAACTAGTGGAGTTTGACTTTGTGCTTAGATTAGCACATTCTAAGGTTTTCTGCCCCATGAGGGTTTCCTCGTAAATTGATTGTCTTTATTCTTTCTTATTCCTAAGTCACTCGATACCCAATTTCTTTGTCTAAGTTGATATTTGAGTTTTGAACTATAACTTTCTGCTATTTTCTTTCATTACTCTATTTACCCCTCCCTCTGGGGTGATTATACTCTCAAGTAAACTTTCAAAAGGAATTAACACTACTAAGATTTCACGTTCATGGCTCATCTAAATGGAGAGTTCAATGAAGGAAGGTCCTTTACAACATCACTAAAGTTCAAGGGCTCTAACTTTTCCCATTGGAATGAGTTGATGCAATGCTTCACCCAAGATCAAGATGAAAATGTTGGGGACATCAACATAGATGAAAACCATGTCCTTATGAAGTAAGTTAGCAGTAAAACTGTTCCTAAGTTAAAGACTAAGTTCACCTCGGATGAGAAGGAAAACCACAAGAAGAACCACACGATTATGAATATCTTTATGTGCCCTCTATACTCATATGAGTTTAATAGAGTCTCACCCTGTGACACGGGAAAGGAAGTGTGATAAAGGAACCAATCAGTTCGAGACAAACCAAAATAAGTCTATACCTTCACAAATATGAACCATTCAAGATGGAGGCTGATGAGGGTATTAATTAGATGTATATAAGGCTCACCAAGATAGTAAACAATCTAGAATCCCTCAGCAAGAAGATGTTCAATGAAGAAGTAGTAAGAAAACTATTTATATGTCTTCCAAAGAATAAATAGGGTCCAAAGGTGATAGCAATCGAAGAAACTCACGACCCCAGCCAGGTCAAGCTTGATGAGTTCAATCGAAGCTATTAACCCATGAGTTGCATCTTCAAGAACAAGAATATGAGGTCAACACAAGAAAGAATGTTGCCTTGAAGGCCTTAGATGTTGCTCGGTCAAGTCCAACAGCTCAAACTTAGAAGAAGATCCCATAGTGCTACTTACCGGAGGCTTTAAATGAATGAGAAACATAAGAAGTTACGGAACAAGCCCGGAAATAAGGTCTTCACAAAAGATAAGAAAGGTAAATCCTCTTTCTCTCCAAATACCTCTATTACTAAAAACTCTAGTTGATTTGAGTGTCATAGCAAAGAGCATATAGCCAAAGATTACCTAAAGAGGAAGAAAGACTACAAAAAAATAAGCCATGGTGCCAACCTGGAGTGAAGAAAAATTAGATGATGAAGAAGACGCTAAGAATGAATCCAAGTGTCCGGTGGCCATGATTGACTCGAGATGAAGAAATTGAATAAGAACAAGAATTGTCTAATTATGAGAAAACAAGTCCTTAAAACATAATTAATTATTTCCTCAAGTTTTCAAAGAAAGATCTTTCTCAATATATCTTCACTTTAGAGGAAACGTACAATTCTAATTCTTTTATTTTCAAAGAAAAATTTAAGTCCCTAGAAGCGAGAATAAAATTTTGAAAACGATTTTGAAAAGCCGAGACTTAGCTTAAAGGTACTTGACACCTGCTCACAACACAATGAGACCAAGTATGAGAGCCTAAAGACTGAAAATGAGCTTCGAAGAAAAACCTTGAAGAGTCTCGGATCCTTGTCTTAAAACTCACTCAAGGTTAGAAAAACCTTGACTTACTTTTAGGTTCTTAGTGTGTCTTGTTTAGAAAAGAGTGTATGGGTTTCAACTCCGAACAGGAGGCTAACTCCTATAAGAATCTCTTCAAAAATGGTTTTCAAAAACTCAATTTAAAAAAGTTGAGCAATATCCAACTCAATTAATGACAAAAAGGACTAACCTTAGAAATATTTATTAGAAAATGTCTCTCCAAACTCGGTACAAAAGAAAAGCTTTTGCAAACAAAGAAGAAGGATCAAAATCAAACCAAACCAAAGATCATTCAAATTTGGGTTCCCAATAGTGTCGTTCCTCCAAAACTAACCTTGGTAAGGGTAGTTATTTGGTTCGTTAGAAGAAGTGAGAAAGGTGAGTGTGTTTTGTTTTGCAGATATATCACACTAAGAAGAAGGACCATTGATACCTAGATAGTGGATGTTTAAGACACATGACGAGGAATTCAAGACTCTTCTCTGCGTTGGAGAAGATTAATGGTGGTAGAGTCACGTTTAGAGATAACATCAAGGGTAAGATCGTTGGAATTTGAAGAGTTAGATATTAGGACAACTTAGTCAATCCTATCTACCTTGTTGAAGGACTCAAGTACAACCTTCTAAGTATATCTTAACTTTGTGACAAAGGTCAAGAGGAAAGGCTCACTCAAACCAATCATTTTATTGTAGATGCTACAACCAATGAAACTAAACTATCTCGGTCCGAGATCGGGTAACACCTATACTATCTCTTTAACTAATTCTACTCAAAATTATCATGTCTTAAAGTAGTAGTTAATGATGATTTATGGGCATGGCATAGAAGACTAGGTCACATTAGCATGCATACAAATAAGAAATTGCCATAACAAGGGTTAGTTTGAGGACCCCTAAATGTGCATTTAATAAAGATAGAATCTGTAATGCATGTACTAAAGGGAAACAAATTAGGTCACCATTTAAACCACTTAAAACTATTTCCACCTTAAACATGCCTTAATTAATTCACATTTATTTGTGTGGGGAAATTCCAGTAAAAATCTTAGGAGGTAAATCTTATGTATTGGTTGTTATTGATGATTATTCAAGATTTACCTGGATATATTTTCTTAAGAACAAGAAGAAAGCATACGAGAAGGAGTTCTTGAGAGTTTGCAAACAAATTCAAGTAGAATATGGGACTCGGATCATAAGAGCCGAAACGACCATAGAAGAGAATTCGACTACTATGAGTTTACGAACTTCTCCGATAAATCGGGATCTTTCACAACTTCTCAACACCAAGAACACCTCAACAAAACGAAGTTGTGGAAGGAAAGTGAAGGTTTGCTCGGGGAGAGTTTGAGTCACCCTAGAGGGGGTGAATAGGGTGATAGAAAATTCTTGGTGAAAACACACACTTTTGCGCGGAAAAGAGACAAAGACAGATTCTAAGTCTATCAACGAGGTCGAAAAGATTGGACTCGAAAGCAATGAATCGAAGGAGCAAGAGCGAGTAAAGGCAGTCCGAGTCTAGAATGAACTCGGAAAGATAACACTTAGATTTTACGTGGAAACCCTCCTGCGGCAGAAAACCACGGCCCGTGTCAATCCGGACACGAAGTCAAATCCACTATTTTGAGTCCACAAAATACCGTGAACTGACCGAACCCGAGTTGCTCCCTTAGACAACTCTATACAAGTTTTCCTAGACTCGAAGTTTCCTTATCCGATCTAGTACTTCCTAGCTGAGATAACCCTTACAGCTAGGGACAACTAAGCTGAGTTAACCTTTACAGCTTAGTCAAGGGACCTTACAAAGAATGTAAGAAGAGTTTGTAACTAAGTACAAGACCTTACAACTCGAAAGTAATGAATTACGAGTGGGAGTTGTAAGTTGAAGATTGAAAGTAAATACAATGACTTTTCTCAAGTATGTGTATTGACAAAAGATTCGGCAATCTTCCAGTCTTGTGAAGTGGCTTCTATTTATAGATAACCAGACAGAGTAGCCGTTATCTTCATCTCGCTGACCAAGAGTCTTCCGTGACCGTTGATAGAGGCTTTCGAGTCACTCAGAAAGTATCCGTTGAAATATGAACGTTGGACAACGGTTTAACTCTCTTGGAAGTCCCAAAACCATCGGTAGTGTCTTGAAAGATGAGGTGGAAACCACCGTTAAGCTTGGCGTTCCAGTTTTCGGATATGGAAGCGGACATCTTCGACACAATCTTACGGGACTCGGAGCGAGGGAAGGTGAAGAGCCATGTCTCGCTGGTGATTTGACGTTCGAGCCGGTTACTTTTGAGGTTTGAAAAAGGTGTATCCTCGAATGAATAACCTACAAAAGTAAATTAATTTTGGTTCTCAAAGTATAGAATACTTTGGTCCACGATTAGACACGAGATAATAAAATAATTATAATAATTAAGCAATCGATTATCCGAGTCGAAACGAAATGGAATTTTCCGAGTCCAATATCCATGGTACTCGGAATTCCATCCGACTTAGTCTAAGCGAAGAATCAAGTTCGATAAAGGATATTAGAGAGGATTAACTTGATATAGACTAAGCATGAAATGAACTAAGAATACCGACTATAACGAGAATGGAACGTATACCCAAAAGTCGGATTCCGAGTGAGAAACAGATGGAATAATGGTATACTCAAAATGCGATTAATCTGAGTGAAGATGAACTCGGAAAATAGGAACCAGTTTTCCGAGTCGCTTATGGAAACACACTAAATGCAATAAGTGAAAACCGTATTACTCGGAGAAGATACTATTCTACTCAAAGAAGTTTACGCGATACCGAGAATGCCTTGGAATCAAAACTCTATATGCATGGGATTGTTATACCGATTCCTTTTACATAACTCAGAAAAGTATTGAGCATTGTTTGAGTCTTCAATCTCCCCTTTTTGATGAAAGGTATTCCATACTTAAACGAAACTTTGTCGAGAAAAAAAATCGATTCCGAGTGATTTGCGCATGAGTAAAACATATTCAATAGTTCAGAACAATATCTAATATATCGGAGCAAAGCAAAATAAAGTATGCTTTTAACAATAACTCGGAAAATAATGAACTCAAAAATAATGAAATGAATTAATCCATTAAAAGTCAAAAGGGCGGAAAAACTCCCCTAAACAAGACAACAAGATTTCTGATTACATTTCTCCCCTTGCCTTTCAGCAAAAAAAATTAACACAATAAAAAAGAAGAAGGGAGAAAAGGACAAGTAATACAAGTTAGTTGTCCGGACAAAACACGAAAAAATTCGGAGACACCGAGGAATTGTGACCCGAGTGCATGGCTCCTACGAGGGAGGGGGATTTCGAGTGGAGGCGGAGGTGCGCCGGTGCTGATATGATCTTGACGATGTGCTTGAGCGCGGCGAAGGGAGAACCAGGATTGTCCTCGGGGGCTCGGCTACGAGCGGCCGACCCGGAGAGAGTGGATCGAGGGTTCTTCCCTTGGGACCTCGGTGGCTGGAGGGGCTGCTTTGTCCGACTTGCTTGAGGAGCAAGGTCTTCTCACCCACTCGGAGCTGCTGTCCGAGCCGAGTACTTGCGATTTGAGCTTGGGGAGCGGTCTAACCCTCGGCAGTTGCCACGACCTCTTCTTCCCTTTGCCGGAAGGGCCTGCCTCAGCCGCGGGTTCCTCGGCATCTTCTGCTGCATCTGCAGCTCCTTCCTCTTCTTCCTCATCCCCGCTGTCCGAGGAGGTCGGACCTGGACTCGAAGATGCTTCGAGACGCGTCCGAGTCATCCCGGTCCTGAGCCGCCTTGGACCGTCTCTCTCCGAGGAGCTTGGCCGGCTCCTTCGCTCCTGGACCAATTCCCTCATCTCAAGAACGAGAGACTCGCTGCTCTCGGATTTGGGATTGACCGATCTTTTGGTTGATGGTCGAGACCTTGGAGGACAGATTTGAAACCTCGAAGCATGTCTCCGAAATCGAAGAGACAGAGCTGATCTTGTCCATGAAAACAGGAGACAAGAGAGCAGAGAGAGATTTTGCGGCGCCTGAGGTGGAGGTACCAGTAGATGAAGAGGGAAGAGAAAGAGGGGTTGATTTACGAGTCCGAGGAGGAGAGGGAGGCCTCGGCTCCGAGTTGTGAACCCGGACACCGGGGTCGGTTTCTGGTATCCGTACCCCTGGAGTTCCTTCTTGCCGACCACAATGGTTGTCTCGGACACCGCGTTTGGGTCGAGAGGAAGAGGAACTTGAAATTGTTTGAAGACAAGGGTCGAAGAGCACCGAAAGGAAGGGAGGTGTTCTTCTTGGATTGAAGTTGAGCTGGCACAGCCTACCATCCGCTCAATGATGGAGGGGAAGAGGTCTACTTCGTATCCCTCGAGGATGTCGAAGAGAGCTTTGAGGTGCTTGGAGTTGGGGTTCTCCTTGCTGGAATGCTTGTGAGAAGAAGGTTCTCATCGGCAGAAAGCACGAAGCCGAGCTTCGACTTCAAGCGAGTCACGAAAAGTTTTTCCTGGACCCGGGGAATTCTTTAGCGTATTTTTCAAAGAAGTCGTCGGCGACTTCGGTGAAAGGGATAGGATTGCTGTTCAAGAAAAGAGAAGAGACTTTGAACAGGCGGTGGAGGAGAGAGGTGTTGATGCGAACAATAATGTTACGAACCCTAGAGGTTAGAACATTTTCGGAGTGGGTGAGGTGAGCATAGAACTCGAAACGAGTTCGGGATAGATGAACTTGTCTGAAACACAGGAAGTAGTATACTCCCGTGGTTTGGATGTTGGACAACCAAGAAAATTTGGTTGTTGGAAAGAATTTGTCATCTAGCGCAAGATGCGGGGTGACAACGGGTTTGGAAAGGGTTGAGCTTTCGGCTTGTTGGTGCGAGGCTTTTTGGAAGAGGGAGAAACCCGGAAGTCGGGATGGTTTCCTCGTTTAGGCATTGTGAGAGAAGGAGAGAAAAGATGAAACTTTTCGAATGAAAGAGAGAAGGAGGTGTAGAAGACAAGAAAAAGAAAATGCAGAAGAAAGAGATGAGAGCAGTCGAAACTTACGGAGAGAGAGAGAGAGAGCTTCTTCGATGCTTGCGGACGATCAAGAGCGACTGTTCACGTAGTAATCTTCCGCGAGAAGTTTCTTTTGAAAGAGATGGAGTTTAGAATACCAAGATGAAGATGGATAGACGTTATATATAGAAAATAAGCACGCCCGTCCACTATCCGTTAAGTAACTCCATTCGACTCGGCTTGTCCATCGGTCACCAAAGACCGGTGTGACGGTTCTTCTTCAACGGTTGAGATACCAGCGGTTTGAAATCCATGGCTAAGATCTGACCGCGGCGCTCGAGAAAGAGAGAGAAAAAGATTTTAAAAATATAATCCGAAACTCTCCACTGTTCTAGAGATAGTTTCAGAAAATTTGATGTCCAAATTTTTAACGATCGAGTTTGACTCGAAAGGTTTCGAGTGACTCGAAATACGAAATAACTATCAGCCCGAGTATCACTGAATCAACTCGAACTAATTGTTATTAACATAGAAAGCACATAGCATAGAATTATGCAACGAGAGTACCACGGAATTAAGCATTTAACATACCAAGCTCATTCCAAATAAAACAAAACTGATCTTCACCAAGAGGCTTAGTAAAGATATCGGCTAATTGAAGATTAGTAGGAATGAACTCAAGTGCAATATCACCCTTTTCGAGTGATCGCGTAAGAAGTGATACTGACGTCAATATGCTTTGTTTTTTAGTGCTTGGACAGGATTCTTAGTGATACTGATTGCACTTTGGTTGTCACACTTGATTGGAGCCGAGTTGAGAAATAGTCCAAGATCCTTCAAGTGTTGTTTTATCCAAAGAATCCGAGCGCAACAAGCGCCCGCGGCAATATATTCAGCTTACGCGATCGATAGAGCTACCGAGTTACGCTTCTTTGAGTGCCAAGATATTAGGGATTGACCCAGAAATTGGCAAGCTCCGGAAGTGCTCTTTCGATTAACTTTGTATCTTGCGTAGTCCGCGTCCGAGTACCTAGTCGAGTCGGTTCCGAGTCTCCGGAGTACCATATACCCGAATTCCGAGTACTGCAAGATATCTAAATATTCTCTTCACCGCAGTGAGATGTGATTCTTTTGGATTAGCTTGAAATCTTGCCCATAAACAAACACTGAACATTATATCTGGTGCTGCTTGAAGTAAGATATAGCAAAGATCCAATCATACCTCGATAGAGTTTCGATCTATTGCTTTACCTTTCTTGTACGAGTCAAGTTTTATCTTGCTTGCTCATGGGTGTAGATGAGTGCTTTGCATCTTGAAGTTTATATTTCTTCAGCAGTTCCTTGGTGTATTTTGATTGATGAACAAAGATTCCATCTTTGTCTTGTTTGATTTGCAACCCAAGGAAGAAATTGAGTTCTCCCATCATACTCATTTGAAATTCTTGACTCATCAACTCGAGAAAATTCTCGGCACGAAATTCATTAGTAGCACCGAAAATAATATCATCAACATAGATTTGAACAATAAGAAAATCTTTCTCTTTGGTCTTTATGAATAGAGTCTTATCGATCTGACCTCTTTTGAAATCATTTTGAACCAAGAAGCTACTCGAGTCTTTCATACCAAGCTCGAGGTGCTTGCTTAAGACCATAGAGAGCCTTTTGAAGTTTGAAAACATGATTTGGAAATTCCGAGTTTTCAAAACCAGGAGGTCTGCTCGACATAAACTTCCTCTTCAATAAAACCATTGAGAAAGGCACACTTAACATCCATTTGATATAATTTAATATGCATGCTTGGATGCAAATGCCAACAGATATTCTAATGGCCTCAATTCGGCTACTGGTGCGAAGGTTTCCCCACAATCAATTCCTTCTTCTTGATTGTAACCTTGAGCCACAAGTCTAGCCTTGTTTCGATTACCACTCCACCCTCATCCAGTTTGTTTTTGAAAACCCATTTGGTTCCTATAACTGGGTGGTTAGAAGGTCGGTTGGTCGAGTCCGGACTTGGTTTCTCTCGAATTGATTAAGTTCCTCTTGCATGGCCTCTACCCATTCAGGTTCATTAAGGGCCTCTAGTGCATTTTTGGGTTCGAGTTAATGAAATGAATGCAGTGAATGCACATAGATTGAGTAAAGAGGAACGAGTTCTTACCCCACTTGTTGATATCGAAATGATGTTTTCTTGGGGATGACTGGAAGTAAATTTGAATGCTTTACTAGTTCTTTGATTCACCAAGTTTATGAGCTGAACTGCTTGATCTTCGAAGCTTGTTCCGAGTGATCCTCTTCATTCACTTGTTCGTTACGAGTCGGCTCTTGAACTGTTTCATTCCGAGTTTTGCTCGTTCTAAGTGACTTCAATTTGAGCATGTTGGGTCCGAGTCTTTGTAGACTCAACTTCCTCATCATCTTTCCTGAGCTTCGGTTCTAAGTATGAAGACTCACTTGGTTTCTCCTGTTCAAGCTCATCAAATACTACGTGGATGCTTTCTTCCACTTTGTTAGTACGATTATTGAAGATGCGATAAGCTTTGCTATTAGAGGAGTAACCTAGAAAAATACCTTCGTCGACCGAGCATCAAACTTTGTCGGATGATCCTTACCATTGTTGTGAACGAAGCACTTACATCCGAATGGTCCGAAATAGGAAATATTTGGCTTCTTTCCTTTGTAGAGCTCATAGGGTGTTTTCTTGAGAATGGGTCCGATGAGGCATCTATTTAAAGTGTAGTTGGTTGTGTTCACTTGCCTCTGCCCGAAAATAGTAAGGCAAGTTGTATTCAATCATCATCATCCTTGCTATTTCTTCAAGGGTTCTGTTCTTTCTCTCTACTACTCCATTCCGTTGAGGAGTTCTGGGTATTGAGAAGTTGTGAGAGATTCCATTTTTGTCACAAAACTCCGAGAATTCCGAGTAATCGAACTCCCTTCCATGGTCGGTTCGAATCTTTTGAATCCGAGTCCGAGACTCAACTTGAATCTTTCTACGAGCTTGCTGAACTCCTTGAAGGCTTTATTTTTATGCTTGAGAAAACACACCCAGGTAAATCTTGAAAAATCATCAATAATAACAAGTATGTAAGATTTACCTTCGAGACTCTTCACGGGATTTCACCACATAAGTCCATATGCGGTAATTCAAGTACGTTGGATGTGGAAACTGTCTTCGAGAGATTTGAATGAAGATCCGACTTATTTCCCTCGGTGCATGCTTCACATACTTTGTCTTTCTCAAAAACACGGTTAGGTAAACCCCTAACTAAATCATTAGATGCCAATTTCTTGATAGTATGCATGCTGATATGGCCTAATCTACGATGCCAAGTCCAAGAATCATCATGGAGAGATGCTTTTAAACAAGATAGGTTCGACTTGGGTCAGAAAGAGGGATCGTGTAGGTATTACTTGATCTCTTACCCGAGAGCTTTATCTCTTTGGTGGTCTCATCCGAGATGTAGAACTTAGATTGAGTGAATCTTACCTCTTGACCTTTGTCGCATAGCTGGGAGATGCTAAGTAGATTGTATTTTAGCCCTTTGACAAGGTAGACTGGGCTCACCAGATTGCTTCCATTTCCAATCTTGCCAATGCCCACTATCTTACCTTTCTTGTCATCTCCAAAAGTGACTTTTCCTCCTTTATATGATTCTAGCTCGAGAAAAGAGTCCTTGGTCACCGACATGTGTCGAGAGCATCCGCTGTCCAGGTACCAGTGTCCTTTTGATCTTTTACGAGTTATCTGCAAAACAAGGAGAATCTAACCCTTCTCACTTCCTCTAACGAACCCGAGTAACATTCCTTACTATGGTCCTTTTCGAGGAAGAAGGTGTTTCGGAACCTAGATTTGAATGACTTTGGGTTTTGTCTGATTACGAGTCTTCCTCTCGGAGAACTGAGTCTGTGTCTCTTGCTTTTTGAAAATCTTTCCTTTTGAAACAGGAGAAGATGGTTTCTTTTTGTAAATAGCTCTGGGCTTAGTCCTCCTTTCATTTCTATGAATGGGACCGTGCTCGGCTTTCCGAACTTTACAGTTCCGGAATCCTTTTGGAACAATTCGAGTAGGAATTAGATTCTTCCTCTTTTTGAAACCAAGACCTTCTTTTCGAAAAGAGACACACTTGTGATCCTAAGAGCATGTCAAGGTTCTTCGACCTTGAGTAAACTTTAAAACCAGATCTTGAGACTCGGTGAGCTTCTGTTTTAGTCGCTCATTTTCTTTCCTGAGTAACTCGGACTCAGTCTCATTAGCTTGAGCACTTGTCTTGAGTTCTCCGAGTGTGAGTCTCAGTTTTTCTAATTCGTTTTTCAAAGAAGTGCTCTCGAAGTGATTGACTCAAGTTGTTCTTTGAAATGAGAAGAATCAGAATTGGACTTTTCTTCCAAAGTAAAAATGTATTTAGCTAAATCAACTTTGGAAAATTTGAGGAAGTAGTTTATTACCTCTTGAGGATCGGTTTCCTCATTGTCCGAGTCCGAGTTTGACTCTCTTTCGGCTTCCGAGACAGAGATTGCCATCGGACACTTTGAGTCATCCGAGTCCTCGTCGTCTTCGATGAGTCCTCATCGCTCCATGTTGCAATCATGGCCTTTTTCTTCTTCCTGTCCCTTTTTCTTTTTGGACAGTCCTTGACTATATGGTCTTTGCTTGCCACATTCAAAACATCTAGAATTCTTAGACAAGGATAACTTTGAGGGAGAAGAAAACTTACCTTTTCTATCTCTCTTGTCTTTCTTGTAGAATTCCTCTTTTGGTCTTTTATCCCATCTTTTATGCTTCATCATTCTCTTGAAGCCTCTTGCAATGAGTGCCATGGGATCGTCTTCGAGTCGGAAGAGCTCGGACTTGCTTCTTTGGATTATGAGGCTTTAAGCGCAATGTTCCTTTTGGTAGTACCCTCGGCATCTTCTTCCTCCGGATGTATCTCATGCGTTAGAAGCTTTCCGATGAGCTCATCCGGCTTCAAGAGTGAAAGGTTCCGAGCCTCTTCTATGGCAGTCACCTTAGAACCCCATCTTTTCTTAGGTAGGCTTCGAGAATTTTCCGGCACATTTCTTCGTGGGAGATCTTCTTTCCCGGTGATTTGAGATTGTTTGTAATCTCGGTGAACCGAATGAACATCCGAGTGATGTTCTCCTCCGGCTCCATTTTGAAAAGCTCGTATTTGTGAAGATATTGACTTATCTTTGCTTGTCTCACCTGACTTGTACCTTCGTATGTGTTGACCAAAGTATCCCACACCTCTTTAGCAGAGTCACGAGGCAGAGACTCGATTGTATTCTTCCGAGCTTATGGCACACATAAAGATATTCATGGCTTTGAAATTCTTTCCGAACTTCTCTGCCTCGCTTGGTGTGAACTCAGCCTTTGTCTTGGGAAGGATTACAGATTCATCTGTCTTCGTTGGAATGTAGTTTCCTTGTTGTATGATTTCCCATACTTCTTCATCATGATCCATGAGGAAACATTCCATAAGCTTCTTCCGAGTGCCCAAAGTTTGAAGCTTTGAATTTTGGTGGCCTGTTGGAAGATCTTCCTTCGTCGAACTCTCCGGTGTTACGAGCCATCCGATCTTTAAACCTTTGGATTGTTAGATCCTTTACGAAAGGCTAGGCTCGATACCAATTGAAGGTTTGCTCGGGGAGAGTCCGAGTCACCCTAGAGGGGGTGAAAAGGGTGATAGAAAATTCTTGGTGAAAACACACTTTTGCGCGGAAAAGAGCCAAAGACAGATTCCGAGTCTATCAACGAGGTCGAAAAGATTGGACTCGGAAAGCAATGAATCGAAGGAGCAGGAGCGAGTAAAGGCTATGCGAGTCTATAATGAACTCGGAAAGATAACACTTAGATTTTACGTGGAAACCCTCCTGGGGCAGAAAACCATGGCCCGTGTTAATCCGGACACGAAGTCAAATCCACTATTTTGAGTCCACAAAATACCGTAAACCGACCGAACCCGAGATGCTCCCTTAGACAACTCTATACAAGTTTTCCTAAACTCGGAAGTTTCCTTATCCGATCTAGTACTTCCTAGCTGAGATAACCCTTACAGCTAGGGACAACTAAGCTGAGTTAACCTTTACAGCTTAGTCAAGGGACCTTACAAAGAATGTAAGAAGAGTTTGTAACTAAGTACAAGACCTTACAACTCGAAAGTAATGAATTACGAGTGGGAGTTGTAAGTTGAAGATTGAAAGTAAATACAATGACTTTTCTCAAGTATGTGTATTGACAAAAGATTCGGCAATCTTCCAGTCTTGTGAAGTGGCTTCTATTTATAGATAACCAGACAGAGTAGCCGTTATCTTCATCTGCTGACCAAGAGTCTTCACGTGACCGTTGATAAAGGCTTTACGAGTCACTCGGAAAGTATCCGTTGAAATATGAACGTTGGACAACGGTTTAACTCTCTTGGAAGTCCCAAAACCATCGGTAGTGTCTTGAAAGATGAGGTGGAAACCACCGTTAAGCTTAGCGTTCCAGTTTTCCGGATATGGAAGCGGACGGCTTCGACACAATCTTCTAGGACTGGAGCGAGGGAAGGTGAAGAGCCATGTCCGATGGTGATTTGACGTTCGAAGCCAGGTTACTTTTGAGGTTTGAAAAAGGTGTATCCTCAAATGAATAACCTACAAAAGTAAATTAATTTTGGTTCTCAAAGTATAGAATACTTTGGTCCACGATTAGACACGAGATAATAAAATAATTATAATAATTAAGCAACCGATTATCCGAGTCGAAACGAAATGGAATTTTCCGAGTCCAATATCCATGGTACTCGGAATTCCATCCGACTTCACAAGCAAAAAGACAGCGAGTTCTAGTAAATCAAAGGTTACGAAGAGCATTGAGGTGTAATTCTAGTCATCCTTTTGAGAAAATTATCTCGACATCAACTCGAGTGTGCAAACTCGTTCTTCTTCACGCAAATTTTATGCATTTACTGCATTCATTTTCTTGATTTAACCTATGAATATGGTAGAAGCCTTACTTGAACCCAAGTGGGTAGAGGCCATGCAAGAAGAACTCTCTCGGTTTGAGAGAAACCAATTTTAGACTTTGACTAACCAACCAACTCGACCATCCATTTATAGGAACCAAATGAGTTTTCATGAATAAATTGGATAAGGAGGGTTTGGTGGTTAGAAATAAGGCCAAATTAGCAATCCAATGGTACAATCAAGAAGAATGAATTGATTATGGAGAATCATTTGCACATGTTGTTAGAATTGAAGCCGTAAGAATCATGTATTACGTATTGAGCAGGAACATCAAACTTTATCAAATGGATGTCAAATGTTCTTTCTTAAATGATTTTGTTCAAGAAGTTTATGTTAAGTAACTCCTTAGATTTGAAAATCCTCAATTTTTATGCCATGTTTTTAAGTACAAAAAGTTGTTTATGATTTGAAACAAGCTCTTAGAGATTGGTATGAAAGATTAAGTAGTTCCTTAGGTAGTTTTAAAAGAGGTTTGATTGATAAAACATTATTTACAAAAACCAAGGGGAAAGATTTCATTATCATTCAAATCTATGTTCATGATATTATTTTAGGTGCTACAAATGAAACTCTTTGCAAAGAATGTTTTGAGTTAATGAGGCAGGAATTTCAAATAAGGATGATGGGAGAAATAAATTTCTTCCTTGGATTACAAATCAAACAAAAAAGGATGGAATTTACGTTCATCGGACAAGTACGTGAAAGAGTTGTTAAAGAAGTATAAACTTCAAGATGCAAAGCCAACAACTACACCAGTGGCCGGCAACACAAATTTGGGCTCGAAGAGATGGGTAAGTTAGTAGATTAGAAAATATATAGAGGTATGGTTGGTTCTCTACTTTACCTAACTTCCGATGAGGCTAGATATCATGTGTAGTGTATGCCTTTGTGCAATATTTCAAGCTAACCCAAAGGAATCTCATCTCAATGCGGTGAAAAGAATATTTAGATATCTTAACGAAACTCGATCACTGGGTCTTTGGTATTCCAAAGACTCGAGTCCGACTCCGAGTGGCTACTCGGATGTTGACTACGCTGGTAATATGGTTGATAAGAAAAGTACATCGGGATCATGTTAATTCCTAAGATACTCCTTAATCTCTTGGCACTCTAAGAAGCGAGAACTCAGTCACCTCATCAACTATTGATGCTGAGTACATAGCAGCAGGAGCTTACCGTGCTCGGTTGCGGTGGATTAAGCGATACTTGAAAGATCTTGGACTGAGTTTTCCAACCATTCTTATCGGATGTGATAATCAAATTGCAATACAGATGACAAAGAATCTAGTTCAACACTCGAAACAGAGCACATTGAGGTTAGGTATAATGTTTTGAGAGATCATGATAAGAAATGTGATATTGAGTTAGAATTTGCTCCTACCAAGCTTCAATTAGCTGATATTTTCACTAAACCTATAGGTGAAGAACAATTTTTCTTCACTAGAATTGAGCTTGTTGTGTTGAATGCATGATTATGTGATTACTTTAGTGATCTATTATTTGTTTGTATTGTTGAGCATGTTTTCTATGTAACAAATTTGGTAGACTAGCAATTCGGTTGAAATTCATGAAACTAAGCCTTAGTCATTGGTTATCCGAGACTTTCCGAGCACTCATACGACTAATTGAGTCAAACTTATTCATAATTAAAATGAACATTCAAATATTTTAGGTCATATCTAATTAATAGAAAATCTTCAATAATGTTTTCGCAAACTATTTCTCTATATCCAACGTGTTTTTGGTTGAAAAAACTAGCCATTGGGACCGTTGACTCATCACTATACTTGGAATCGGCCGTTATAATTCTACCCATTAGAGATCATTTGCACTCGGTTTGCATTTTTAGCCGTTTGAGAGTGTTTCTTCGATAAATACTCCTTATTTTCATTATTTTACTACTTTGCTCTCTCACTATTGAATACTCTTACTCATTCTCAACCAGCTCGGACATTTCTCAAGCTCACTCTTCTCTCAATTCTTTTCAAACTCGGGTTTTTAACTCTCTCTCTCTCTCTCTCTCTCTCTCTCTCTCTCTCTCTCTCTCTCTCTCTCAGTCTTTGTCTTATTCTTTCTACTCTTACTTGTACTCCTACTCCTACTTCTACTCTTTCCATTCTCTTTCCTTCTCTAAGTCACAAAAATGACAAAGAGAAACTCGGAAGTTGAGGCTGCTTCAACCACAAAGAAAAAGCATAGAACATCCTCTCACCTAACAATGCAAATCTCCAAGCCCGAGGCCCCTCAAAAGGAGACCTTAGAACACAAGCCTGGATCCTCCCTCAAATTAGGAGAATCTAAATCCCCTTTTATTGCTCTACAATAGATTTCATGGGTTCAAACCTTATAATCCCTCAAAATTCTTTGAACTTCTCACCTTCTGTGACTATGTACTGCCATAACTTATGGCCTGTTTGGTGGGGAAAACTAGAATGGAACTTGACTTCTCATATTTCAAGTTCCTTTCTCGGTTGTTTGGTTAGGGCATTTTGAAGGTGGAACTTGAAATTTAGAGGGTTCAAGTTCCCTTCACAACACATGAATTTGAATCCCCTAAATAAGAGGGAGATCAATTCTCTTCTCCCATGAATCGG
The DNA here is from genome assembly GCA_021018815.1 of Talinum fruticosum. Lineage (NCBI taxonomy): Eukaryota > Viridiplantae > Streptophyta > Magnoliopsida > Caryophyllales > Talinaceae > Talinum > Talinum fruticosum. The sequence continues at coordinate 601,942 of JAITYX010000003.1, read as the reverse complement.
TTTATAATTATCAACAAAACAGAAAAAGTAGCCTAATATTAAAAATTTTGCTCGTGTTGTGGAAGATAGGGAGAGAAAGGGAAACCGAGGCACCAAGCACTTGCACAACCACTCTCGCTGCTTTCAGCGCAACGCTCGATCATCGATGTTCCACAAGGCTCGAAAATGTTTCTCTTAAGCATGCAGTGGGTTTTTGTTTCCGTTTTGTTTTTCGATCTTAAGTGTGACTTTGAGGTGAGTTTTGGTTCTAGATAATTGGGGTCGGGTCGAACCTTGCGGTAGTTGTAAGACTTGATTAGTTGTAAGTTTGCTTTATAAGTGCCATGGCATAGATAGTTAGGGAGAGAGACTCGCATATGTCACTAGCTGAAGGTGGGGGGGATAAAGAGAGGTGGGTGGGTGCCTTTTATGTTTTTGTTGTTATTGTTGTTGTTTTTATTGTTGTTGTTGTTGTTGTTGTTATTATTATTATTATTATTATTATTATTATTATTATTATTATTATTATTATTATTATTATTATATTTTTATTTTTATTTTTGTATATGATTTTTTTATCATATTGTTTGATAGAATATTGTATTTGAAAATAGGTTTACTAAAAATTAAAAACAAAATTTATTAATTATTAAAAAAATTCCAAAATAGTTAATAAAAAAATAAAATAAATATAATTGCTCAATTAAAAGGAAATATGATGACGAGCCTCAACTTTTATTGAACCAAATAATAATAATAATAATAATAATAATAATAATAATAATAATAATATTTGTCATAATAATAATAATAATAATAATAATAATAATAATAATAACAATAACAATAACAACAACAATAATAACAATTTACAACAGACATAAAGTAGTTTAAAAAATAAAACAGTTTTGATTTTCTTTTATGGTTGACAAATAAACAACAAAAACTAGAACTTGATTTTGTTCTTGTTACTGTGCCAAACACATGAAGAAAATATTCATGCTCTATACTTAACCCCTCGGGTATCATTCTTTAATTTCATTCCATTATAATTTTTCATACCAAACAGGGCTTAGTCATTGAATTCTACTACAATTATTCTTCTACCAATTCAATTCTTGTTTCTTCGTTCAAGGGAAGAAGATTGTTATCAATCTTACATTACTTTAGAAATTGTTCAATATTAATTCTCTATTTCTAAATTGCAACACTCAAAAAATTTTCGAGGTTGTTGATGACTCTTACTTTAAATATTCTAGAGTCAAACCCAATGTTCGAAAGAACTTTTCAATAACTCGGTTAAAGTCCGAACCCGGACTTCTTTGTATCTTTCTCATGAGAATCGTTTTCTCTCTGTTTCCTTGAAAGAAAACCTAAACAAGTCAGTTCTCAAAGTCATCTATGACATCATGGAAGGCTTCAACATTGATCTCTTCCCATACATCATTTACCAAATTGCTTCTGTCCCTACGGACACGAAGAATCTTCCTCTCCCCTTTGGAGCTTTACATTCTAGAGTTTTTTCTCATTATAAGCTCCAACTCTTAGAAATAAAATTCCTCACTCCTGTTGTTTTGATCTGGACACACTCCTTCAAGATTACTTAGCCCTCTTCAACACCACTCTTACTTACACTTGGTTCTTTTGAGTCGGGTCTTTCATCTCGAATTTTTAGCAACTTGCTTCTCACTTCTCTTCCTTAGCCAAAGAGTTCAAAGAGACTCTGGATTCCTTTCAGAGCTTCATTCCTCTTTTACTTCAAATGCAAGCCTCTGCTTAAAAGTAAATAGAAGAGGCCAAAGCTCTCACTCAAAAGCTATAAGAGATGCTCCAGGGTGCCTCGATCACCCTCGGCTAACCTCACAACAGCAGAAGGCGGAAGAAGAAGAAGAGGAAGAAGAAGAAGAAGAAGAAGAGGGAGAAGATTCTCTAGATAGTGGGAACATCCGAGAAGCAACCTCAGCTAGAACCATCAAAGCCCTTTGAGGCCATCCAAATTGAGAACTCAGATGAAGAAGAACAAGATCAACCTCGGATAGTTCGAAGAAAGTGAACTCATACTACACAACAAGCCTCTTGTTCTCAGCCACATCCCTAATAATTTCTTTTATTTTATTTTATTTCAACATATTTTCTCTCCGCAATTTTTTAATGAAATGCATTAGGGGAGAAGAATTTATAGGTTTTTGGTGGACTTGGGGGCAGGTTCACTACATTAATGGGAGTAAATTATATTTTTGTTTGTTGTATATATTTATCTATCAATAAATGAAATTTCTATTTGCTCCGATACACGACTTATTTTATTGCTCGATAATCGACTTATCTTTTATTTATCCGATTACTGAAAAATAATGTTTTTGTACTGCTTTGATTACTCATTTTTAGTTTTCCATTGCTCTTTTACTCAAACTTATTTTCTCTCGATCACTTAGATCATGATCATTTAACTTCGATACTTAAAATTGTCTTTTTCTTAGAAAGGATGTACAATTTCTATTACTTGATGAATTTATCTAAGTCACCATTTAGATTGAATGTCTTTCATGAAAAATTGGAAGATTGAAGACTCATGTATGCTTAACCCTTAACTGATTTTGAGTTGAAATCATTTATCTAAATTTAGGATTAATCAAGATGCATCCCAAAAGAAATTTATAAGATGATGTCTAAGAGATCACCGACCTAAGACTTTGAACTTACAAGTTTTCTCTTAAAAGTCTATGGACTCACTTCTACTTCAAAAAGTAAAAAATTGACCTAATCATACTAACCGAGCTTGATCGAGTCACTTAGTTATGAGAAACTAACCAGCTCAATATGACTTAGACATCAAGTTTGTCTAAATAATTTCACATTTATAATTCTACTTTTAAACCGATATGCTTCATGAATTAAACTAGAGTTACTTATCTTAATTCTATTTTGGCCATAATTATTACATAGGAATTAATTAACTTGGAAAATAATGAAAGATGTCCAAATAACTCATGTACTCATCTTTACTAAGTTTATTCTTTGAGTTAAGACATATCTGGAGGTTAAAAATATTGAATATTAGACTTGAAAAATTTTAGATTAATAGATGAAAGAGAATCAGTCCTTAAATGCCTTATCTATACTATATATAATAGCAATTTTTTCAAAATTATAGAATGGTGGCCTGAGAGTGAATTTAGGAGTTTTTTTCAATATAAAAATAATAATTTATCCTTGAAAAAAAATAGGTTTCCTCTCATCTATGAACTCTATAAGTCTCACTTGCCACAATAAATCAAATAATAATAATAACAACAAAAACAACAATAAGAACAATAATAATAATAATAATAATAATAATAATAATAATAATAATAATAATAATAATAATAATAATTAATCATAATAATAATAATAATAATAATTAATCATAATAATAATAATAATAATAATAATAATAATAATAGAAAACTCGGCAAACAAAATCTATCAATCCCACATCTTACATACATCTTCTGCTCCTTCAACAAAATATCGAACACTAATGATGATTCCCATAATTATGATTTTGTACAGAATTTTAGTTAAATAACATGATTTAAAAAAATAAAAAGAAATTAAAGTGCACAACTTCTTATTGGATATTTGGAAAATTATGTTTGTAACCACAAAAAGTAAATGAAAAGCAAATTGACTTCTTTGTAATATTTATATTGGATCCCTTTTTTAAGGATAAATTATTGTTTTTATATTAGACACAAAGTGAATTGGATATTTACCATCAAATTTATCATTTGTAGTGAGGTAATTTTCAGATTATTGTACTTTTGCAGGTCTGCTTTTGTTAATATATATTCAAATTGCACTTTTCTTTTTCTTAGATACGTGGTGCCATGGTGGTGGAATGCTCACTCAATATATGACTAATTGTGTCCCTTGGCACTATTTTGGATTATTTACATTCATTCTCACCTCGAGACACCGACAAGTGCGAACACGAGCTCACCCGTCAACCAATTCAAACTTATGGTAGAGGTAATTAAGATTTTGCTACCTTATTAGATTTACATGCATGTTTATATTTTGACTAATTATTGGTGTATACTTGTTGAATGAATGGTGTATATTGTGTGGTTGTTATGTAACTCCGACATGTGGTCGTTGAGTAATCAGTTATAGTATGTTTTTATTATTTTGGATGAGGACCGTTATCCCAGGAAAATGTCTACTTTTAAGGGGCAACTCTGTCCATTTTTTCATGATTCTTAGATAGTTTAACTTCTATCTCAAGGGTTATCCCGTGATTTTAATTGTTATTTAGTAAAAAGAATTCAATGTTTCTCCTCGCATTCATCTTTTGTTTTTTGGGAAATGAATAATTGAATTGGATATTCTCCCTCATGTTTATCTCTTTTTCTTTCTTTTTTTTTTTTAAGTGAAAGGAACACGTTATAAAAATAATTTTAAATATTTGATTATTTGGCAATTTTTAATCTAGATTCATCCTATGCACGTTGTGATATAATAAACCTTAAGAAATTATAGATTAATAATGTGTGTGTGTGTGTGTGTGTATATATATAACATTAATAATTAAAAACGTCTACAATGATAGAAAAATATGATTCAAATTTGTCGTAGAATAAGGCATAAGGATAAAAAGTTGAGAATTATAGTACTTCAAGTTCATAATTTATGGACTTCAAGTTTGTAATTTGTATTATGTTTAAAGGGGTGGAAACTCAATAAGCGAGCTTACGTAAAGCCTTTAAAACTTTGAATAAATTCATCTAACTCCAAATGTTTGTATAACGTACAAATCATTATTATTTTTTTGTCACAAATATAGTTTATTTTAACCTCTTCCTAATATTTCTGTTCATAACTTATTATCGACAAACATATTTAAATCTTATCTTTTATTATTCTAACTTTTCTAAATTATTAAAAGATGTGTATTTCCTGTCGAGCCTCCCGCCATCTTGAAATAGAAGTTCATGTTACTCTCATTATGTTAATTAATTGCGAGGAAAATTGTTGTGTCTTGATGGAAGCAATTGGTTCTTAATCAAGTAAAATAAAAACTATTTATAACATCTCAATTGTATCAATATTTTTATGCCATCAACTTGCTATTAAAATCTTGATTAATTTTTAATACAAGTATAAAACACAAATGATTTCATTGCCTTGCGCCACCAATTGACATATCATGCCTTTTATCATGATACAATTTCTACATTTTTACTCATTACCTATTGACATCAAATGAATTTTGATAATTTCTATCATTTTAATTCATAACTTTTTAAAAATTATTGTATTATTACTGTGCATAGCACGGATCCAAACTAGTTTAGACTAATCCTAATCGAATCTTGGACCAAAGTATTTTTATATTGTGAGTACCATTCTTTAATTTGTCTTTGGAGGTTTCTAAAGTAGATTCATCACAAAAGAAAAGCAAAAACAATGGTTTCTTTACTATTGAAAGATCGTAGACGAGAAAAGTCAAAAATTAGGGACTACTTAAACTATGTTGACGGACTTGTTTGCTGCCATTTTGGGTAATTTCTTATTTACGAGTCTAACGCATTGTTCTACCGAATCTTCTAGCCATTTGGAGTTGGTAGAACAACTTTGGGAAGTTAGGACCTAGGCTCAATGGATAATTAAAATATGTTCCGAAGCGAGTCCTAACACTATTGGTTGTGAAGGCTAGTGGACCCAATTCTTCCACTCGAGACTCAACAAATTTCTCGAAGCAACCTATAAATAGAAGCTTGACACAAGACTCGGAAGATTGGTGGAACTAAGTGCTCAATTTTACTTGTTCATACTTCTAGCTTACAACTCTCATTTGTATACTCTTACATTTCTAAGTTGTAAACTCTTGTAAGAAAAGTCTTGTAATCTTTTTCTCATTTCAAAAACTTTTCTAAGTCATTCCTTAAGCTGAGTTGACAATCGTAGACACCGAGGATGTGTCATCTTTATCTTTTTATTTGAGTCATTTATTTTTGTTAGCTCGGTGATGAAATATCGAGTCTCATTTGTGAATGCGGGTCGTGATTAGGCCGAAACGGCGTAACGAAGCCGATAAACCACAAAAAAATCATTTAGCACCACAAAATCAGCCCATTTTATTTGGTCCACAAAATTTTCTTTCAGCCAAGCTGTGGCAAATTTGGATTCCCAATCAGAGCCAGCCGATTTTTCTCTTTTATCCATTTCCGAAAATCCGGGCCAAGTTTAATCGTTTAGCCAGTGGCTAAGCTCGGTTTTCTGGTTTTTCAACCCTAAATATTCCTATAAATAAGGAGTTCCCCCTCCTCATTTCATAGCAATCTAGCTGGAAACCCCTCGCCCTAAATTCCGTTGAATTCTTTTACTCTCTCTTCTCCCACTCTCTCTGTAACACCCCATCCCGGCCCCCTTTGGCATATTGCATGCCGGGGTTCCCCGAGAGGAACCTTTAAGACTTCTTAGGACTTCGATTAGGTTTGCTAGCTTTTCTTTTAAAATGGCAAAAGCGTATTTCTATATTTTGGAAGGTTTTTGATAAATATTTGGCGAGTTTCGTCTCTAATTTAGCTAATCCCATAGCTCAAAGCCTTAACCCTATACAAGATACAATAATAAACTCAACGAGCTACACGCTCGGAGTATCCACAACACAAACTCAACGAGCCACACGCTCGAGTATCCACATTGGTCTTTCATATATACATAGTCAAAATTCTAGTTCAACATACAAGCGATATTTTTACAACATAAAAATAGAAAACATATAGTAAGTCCGGGGATCTCCTATCCACTAGTCGACTTCTTCTAGAAATCACAATCACTCCTGTGAATCTAACTTTTACACCTAAAAATGTTGATGAGGTCATGAGCTCCACCGAGCGTAGTGAATAACCCAAACTTAGCCCCTTCTTTCACTTTGCATATTAGCTCATTAGCAATCATACGCAAGTTTAATATTCATAATTACCATACAATTTAGGATGTACATATTCACAAAACGCAAGATTCATGAACTCACCGGACTTACTTGAATGATCTGCGCACAAAACATCAATCATTCATGAATTCAATCAAAACATACTTCATTCATTCTTTCTATTCATATTTGTCATTCATTCTTCATCATTCTTCTATTCAAAGTCGTCGGATAATCATTCATCACATAAATCTTTCATTACATAAATCATCTCCTGTAATATCATATCATAGTTCTTGTCTTACATCATATTAATTTGAATGGAAAGAAGATTTATGTTATGCTCTAGAGACGTAATTCTTTAATTCTTGGAGCCAAAATAATTTGTGGCCGTAGTTCATGGAGGCAAAACAATTTGTGGCCTCAACTCGAAGGACACATACTGTCAATAATTCATGAAAGCAAAACAATTCGTGGCTTCGGTTTGACGAGACTATGGCCATATATTCAAAGGTTCTTTAATTCATGGGGTCCTAGATCAATAACACAATCCTTTTTCCCTTCTTTAGTCATTTATATTTCTTATTTTCTCATATTTTCTTATTATATACATTTACCGACAAGATATAATTTTTTCACATAAATCACGCTTGATGAACTTCATTAACAACAACTTCACAACCAAAAATGCACATAAACATGCTTTAACTTAACATACTTATATTGTATCACTTATAATCAATATATCTCAAGTAAACATATCATAGCATAAACATACCAATTAGGATTTCTAACTAGCAAAATTATCATTTCATTACTTGGATATTATCGTGCATAGGTGATTTATGGTTTCACAACTTTCTTTAATCATCAAATATCTCTTAAACTATCAAAATAGGTCCTTAAATATTTCTGATCAAATTACATGTTTGGTCCCAATTTCGCCAAAACATGATATTTTCACCCAAAATTCATTACTCCCAATATATTCATTCAATATTTACCAAACTTTACGAGTATATTAACGTATATTATCATGAAGCTACAAAATTCAGAAATTTTGGACTACTCATCAAGTCACAAAAATTCTAATAGCAAGCAAACACATGGCAAAAATCTACACTCTAAATCAAATTTTCATATTCTACATTCCTTTCCATCTGACTTAATTTAAGCTAAACGCATTATCATCTAAACATACAACTTCACATCTCATTTTTAATAACACTGAATTACCCATGAAATTCACTAAACGATAATCATAAATTGAATAACACAATAGTAAATTCTTGATTTTGAGTTGCTAATTTAGTGATTTTAGGTCTTTGTCTTCTTCGATTAAACCTAAAGCGCTAAATTCATGCATCAATTTTCAATTAATCCACCTAATTCATTTTTAGGTTTAGAGGAAGTATTTGAATCACTCACTTTGAATTCTTAGGGTTTGAAGAATTTAAGTTTGAAGGTTCGGATTGGTGTTTCGATTCCTTCCTCTCGGTTTATCCTTCGTTGGTCCTTCCTCCTTCCCGTTCTTGGTTTCGAGTCCTCTCTCACTCGCTGTCTTCATTAGTTATTGCTTCCCTCCCTTTCATTCTCCACTTCGTTTCTAATTCCTAGTCTCTCTCGCTCTTTTGTTTCCAGTTTTCAATCTCTCACTCTCATTCCTCTCTGCTTCCTCTCTACTCTACTTTCCCCTCTTCTTGTTCTCTCTCTGCTCTATCATTTCTTCTTCTTCTCTCACTACCTTGTTCCGGGCTCTTGCTTTTCTATTATTTCTATTTTAGTCTGCTCTCTCTCCCTTTTTACTCTAACTCTTGGTCTCTCTCTCCTGTTTCGGCTTTTAATGCTTGCTTGCCCTCCTTCTACCTAGCTCCTCTCTCTATCTGTCTTCCTCTCTCTCTCTCTCTGCCTTTCCTTGCTCCACTTAAGGGTTTTGTGTTTTAATGTAATTAAACCCGAAAACTCCTTACTCCTTTCACTGCCAGACAAAACTCCAAGCAATTCTCCCTTTTATGTTTTCTTTTTTTTTATTTTCTATTTTCTACATTTATTTTCTATTTTGAGATTTCATATAAATTGTGCCTAAAATTATTTCACAAGGCCCACTTTAATTAATCCATGTTTAGGTTTCATTTTCAGGTTTTCATTTTGACTAAGAAAAATTATAATTCACTAATTCAATAATTTTAATTGAAGTTAACTTTTAATAATTTAATTTTTTATCAAGCAAGTACCTTAAATTTTCCGATTTTACATTCCCTCACTTCTAATCTAAAAAAACTTCCTAAATTGCTCTAAAAAGGCTTCTTTTTTTTCCTCTTTCAGCTTGCCACCACTCTACCTTCACTATGCCGAAGTCGACCTTAAGCCTAAAAGGTGGGTCAACTCTGAGGGCGTTGTTCCACTATCCGAAGCTTAATTTTCGCTTATTTTAATTTCAGTTATTTATTGCTCTTGTATTGTGGTTTGAAGTTGTATCACTTCATTTTTCAACCCCGCCCGATGTAATTTTTTATTTCTCGCTATACTTTGTTGCTTTTCTTTCCTTTATCGCTTTATTTATTGCTTTATTTACTACTTTATTTATCGCTTTCAAAGTATGAGTGTTTAGGTTCGAGTAACTAGCATATTGGTACCCTATTTGACTTAACATAAATTTAACTCACAATTTATATTAGTAGAGGCCATATGTTGATAGACGGAATGAGGAGTAATCCTCCTATCTCGTACCTTCACCCGGGAACACCTATAGGAACCGTCGGCCCCATCTATCTGTCCCCTCTGTAGAAGGAGAATTGGATTGGGAGGACCGAAGCTGCCCACGAGTGTCGGACCTCTTTTTTGAAGATGATTTTGAAATATGGTTTTGAAAATTTATTAGAAATGGGGATATACCTCTTATTAAAATTTTTGATTTTTGTAATTTAATTTAAAATAAGATTAATTAAACAATGATTGGAGGTTTTATTAATCTTTTATTTTAGAAATTATTTTAGAAGCCTCGGGAAACTATCTCATGATTTAAGACAATAACAAAATTAGGTTTAGTTTTGCCACAAGGCATATGGGCCAAAATAATGTAAAAACACCGGCTTGCATCAAAGTCTTATCCGGTGAGCGCATGTAGACACCTAAAAACAATCGTCCTTTTCTCTGTTTTGTATTTGTTGGCCCGATGATGAAATCCCAAGTCTTGTTTGACAATTTGGATCATGGACTGTGTTTGATTGGTGCAACGGAAGCTAGTAAACCACAAAGAACCCCTAGCACCACATAACTAGCCTTTAGCCTTGTATTGATTCAAAAATCCCATTTTTCCTTCGGACGATCCAAGACCAAGCCAAGCCTTCGAGATACGACGGAGTCCGAGTGTTGCATGCCAGGAAATTCAAAGCTTAAAATTATGCGTTTAACTTCGGTCAAACCGGACAAGGAGCTAAAGACACGAAGACGAATTAGACATCTGCATTTCATGATCACAAGCATCAAAGCCTTACATTTTAGCTCCAAGATAGTCCACCCGAGGCTAGGAGCACGCATCCCGCATAGAAAATGGAACCTACCAAAAACAAAAACCTACTAAAAATGGAAACTTTCTAGTTTTGGAAAGGTATTATTGCCCGTGCACTGCCATCCCGGAATAATAAGCTGAACAGCTGCATTTTGCTGCGAAGACTCCTTTGAAAGCACGCTAGGGCACAAAACCACGTTGCTTGAAATTTGCCTAAGAGCTACTAAATACTCTCTTTGGTATTCCGATCTCTTGGTCACTTTTCGAGCATACTTCCATCATACTCCCTACATTTGATCCATAAACTCCACCAGTCACACATCCGCCTACCTATCTCCACAAAAACTCACAAAAAGCCCCTTTTAATTCACCACTGTCGCATCAAGAGATCTAGATCCGAGATCCAAATCAGCGGGTGGGACAACCTAAGGGCACAGATCCAGCTTTCACAATGGTTTATTTGATTTTATGCTTTCTTTATGACTTTCCATATTGTGGACAAACGATGTATCGCTTTTAATTCCTCCCCGCTCGACGTAATCTTTTACATTTCTCTCTTTCTGTTCCCTTTTGCTTTTCTTTCGCTTTCACTTTTCGTTTGTGCCTTTACCGCTTTCCTTTACTTTTGCTTTTATCGCTTTCCTTAATTATGTTTTGGTTGCTTTAATTCTTTATCGCATGTTGTTGTTTGCTTGCTTTTGTACATTATTTTAACTCACTACTCGAATTAGTCATGGTCGTTTGTGGACGGGCGGAACGGAAGGACCTATTCCTATGTTTCATACCCTCACCCCGAATCCGATTCACAATTCAAAGACCGATGGGTTCAATTTTTAGCCTCTTCTTTCTTGGTTTTCCCATACTAAGATTAGAAGAGCAAATTTACTTTTGTTTTTGTTAATTTTTCTTTCCTAAAACCGACTTGCGACTTTCTCTTTTAGGTTTACTTCTATTAATCGCTTCCCGACTATTTCTAATCGAACAAGTAAGAAAACAGATTTTGGATCCGCCAGCCAAGGCGAGGCCGAGGCAGATCTCCTCGGCTATGGCCTCGGCTCTGTGCCGGCCACTACTAGGTGCAGGCTGCCGCCTGCACCGACTAGTTAGTAGGCAAGACTTTGGTTCGATTGGTGTTTTCACACCAATCTGGCCCTTAAGCGTCACGATAGCTTCAAAACCTTAATTTCTTATTTTGTTCGGTTAAGAAATAACATCCGGAGACTTCTTAAAATAATTACTAAAATAAAATGGTTAATAAAACTATCATTCAAACTTTGCCTAATCGATTTAATAAAACTCGGAAATTTTAATAAAAGATTCATCCCCTCATTTAAAAATAAACTTTCTAAAACCATCTTCAAAATCAATCTTTAAAATAAAATGGTTCCTACACCACTTGGCGCCGGCAAGGTGATTAATCTCGGTCCATGGCTTAAACTGTCGAAAATAAAATTAAATCTTTGCCATTTTAACCGAGAAATGTCGAGGAGCGACTTCAAGAGAAATAATAAGGAAAATAAGAGTCGCTAGTCAATTTTGAGAAATAAAAACTAAAAAAATAAATAAACGACTCTTACAATCTTAGTATGGAAAAGACTAAGCTTGAAAGAGGTTTAAAATTTTACTCCATCGATCTATAACTTATAATCTAGATTCGGGGCGATGGTGCGAAACGTAGGGATAAGCTCTTCCATTCCGCTCGTCAACAAATGGCCTTTACTAGTATGAGATATGAGTTTAGGAAACGTGTTTCAAGCAAGCATACAATATATGAATACTTGAATTTAAATCAACCCAGGCATGCGAATAAAGTAATAAAAGAAATAAGAAAGCGATAAAAGAAAAGCAATAAAGAAAGCGATAAAGCGATCAAAATAAATTACGAGTGGGTGGGGAGGAATTTAAAACGATTACATCTTTGTAACCACAATACCGAAAGCAATAAAAATCAAATAATTAAATAAACCGTTAAAACCACGAAGGTAATAAACATACACAGGTTGTCCCACCTGCTGATCTTGATCTCGAACCGAATCTGGAAGCGTGAGGGTAGTGAACTGAAAGCGTAAAGGTAATTAAATGATGAAGATTAGTGGATCGAATGTCGGTAATGAGAATTAGCTAAAAGGAAGCCAAGAGATCAGAATACGTAAAGCATTCAATAGCTCTTAGTTAGATTTTAGTAGAGTTTGGCATAGGAAAATAGCCATTCTAAAATAAGAGTTTAAGCTCTCTATTTATATGAAGAGATTAGGTCACAAAATGACCTAAGGAGTAGCTAAACAACCGTCCAAAATGCAGCGAATGAACCGGCCGGAAAATCGGAAAAACGGACCAAATCTCCTTGAATTGGAATCCCACGGACAAATTCGAGAATTGCGGCACCCATCAAGAAACGATGTCATTTGGTCAAACCACCCTTCCATGTTATAGTTCGTCTCTAGAGCAAAACGCATCACTTTGGAGAAAATACCCCTAAAATGTTGCAGCGATCAAATACGGTGTCATTTTATGCAGTTGGCTTCGTGTCTCAATTGGACACTTGGAGTAAAATGCAATGCTTTGGTAAAATTTCCCATAAAGTGCAGCGCTGGCAAATGCAACGTCGTATGGACAAATTAAGCTCCATGTCTTAGTTGGATGTTGAAGACGAAACGTAGCGTTAAGTAGGCAATGAGGTTTGATGCACGACGTCGGCCAAGGTGTGACCTTAAGCATTGACCCGGGTTAAACCGGCCAAAATAAATGGGTTTGTAGATCAACCCAAATAAGGTTTTTTATGGTTTATTGGCTTTCGTCACGCCAATTAGACTCGACCATGATCCAAATCAATAAACACCGAGATTTCATCACCAGGCTGACAAAATAAAAAGCTGAAAATAAAAGAGATAAGAGTGACACATTTTTGGTGTCTACAGTTAGCCCTCACTTCTTCTTGCTTGCTCTACCTTGCCATAGTTTGCTCGGACTTATCTTAAGAAAACTAGTAACGTTTTCACACACCTCTTCTTAAAAATGTCTAGAAGGCATGCCTATCCTATTAGGAGGACAAAATATGAAAATCTAGTCTATATAACTCCTTAGAACGAGAATGGCACCCTCACCATGAGTAGAACCCCAATGACCTCTTGGTGGAGGCCAAGAGCCATGTCTCCTCTCTTGCTATCTCTCCTCGGTAAGCTTGTTGGCTTTAGTTTCTGCTTTTGCATATTTAGAGTGGTATTTGTACTAATTAAAATCTTGTTGGATTTTCATTTTGTAGAAGGGCACTTTTCGAAGTAGTGGTGCTATCTCGGAAATTCATCGAGACATTCAAGGAGCGAGAACTACCCGTTGGAGCACATCATGAATAGCGTTGGGTTTGGTCGTTTCTTTATTACCCTGAACCATTTAGGTGGGGAATATGGACCCCATATGAATGGTAGAATGTTGGTTCGGAAAATCCAGAGGTTAGGATATTATTGGTCGACCATGGCAGTAGACTATCATGACTTTTTTAAAAGATGTCATAAGTGTCAAGTGTATGCGAACTTGTAGCACTAACCACCTTCCTTTTCAACATCACTTGCATCGCCCTCACCCTTTTCAGTTTGGGGCATTAACATCTTCGGTAAAGTGAACCCTAAAGGAATGGGTGGTCACGAGTTCGTGTTAGTAGCAATAACTATTTTACCAAGTAGGTAGAAGCGGCGTCCTATACAACCCTAACGTCAAAGCACGTTGCGAAGTTCATAACTAGCAACATTATCTCGTAAATATAGGGTACCACATGAACCGATTAATGACCATAGTAGTCACTTCAAGAAGGAAGTAGCAGACCTCCTAGACAAGTATAACGTCAAACGCTATAGGTCTTCTCCATCGCTCTTAGACCAACGGAGCAGTTGAAGCCACCAACAAGAATATTCAACGGATAGTGGAGAAAATGGTTGTCGATTACAAGGACTGGCTTGACAAATTGCCCGTCGCATTACGGGGCTAGCGAAAATTTATTAGAACCTCAACGGAAGCAACAACTTACTCCCTAGTATATGGTATGAAAGCGAGTCCTTCTAATGGAAATTTCCGTTCCCTCATTACGAATAATTGCAGAAAGTCAAATTCTTGAAGCAGAATAGGCCAAGGTGCGCTACGACGAGTTAGTAATGCTAGATGAAAGGTGCTTAAATTCTTTACATAATGTCCAAATATGCTTAGCACGTATATCAAGGGCTTTTAGCAAGAAGGTTAAGCCTCGTAATTTGCAGATTGGAGCTTTGGTCCTTAAAGAGATTAGGGCACCAATTCAAGATCTTAGAGGAAAGTTTAGGCCAAACTGGCAAGGCCCATTCATACTTAGTCAAATACTGTCGGGAGGAGCAATTAAGCTGACTAATTTCAATGAAGATGAAGTCTTTCAATGTACAAACTTGGATCGGTTGAAGAAATATTATGTTTAGCAGGACACTAAATAGTTCTCGTAGTTTGATTAGCCCAACCCAACCAGGTCGTGGCATAGCCAGCATAGACCATTGTCCGGACAACGGCAGGATGACCGGGCTAATGAAATCCCATGGGCTAATGTTTTACTTTCTTTGCAATTAATTGTTATTTCTAGGACAGTCTAATCGGACAGATCCAACTAATTAATTAATTCCTTCAAGTATTTTGCATTTAATTGTTATAAGGGAAGTCCAATTATTTTCCTCTATGTGAGTGATAAAATAAATGAAGCATAAAAGTGATCATAAAACTTACATTTTACTTTATTATGATTAATAAAAGGTAACCCGACTACTTACCCGAACGCATAGCTAAATAAAAGGGAAATAAACAAACATACTACTTGAAAAGTAAATTGTTCTAAAGAGGCCAAATTAAAATTTTTCCTAAATTCTTATTTTCTAATCTCAGCCCTAATCAATTTGCACTTTCTTCTCTTTCGCACTCGCTAGACTCGGTTGCATCCTCTTGGGTGCATTTCTTCGATTCCTCAATCTGGCCAGCCCTCCTCTCCTCGGCTTCTTTAGCTTCTACTTCCCTTATGTGAGCTCATTCATCAATCTGTGGGATCACTTCATGAATCTGAAGAGGTGCTTGCAGCGAGGATAACTCCTCTTGGGTCATGTTCTCGAATTCTCGGTGCTTTGCATCGTTTGGGGTTAGCCTCTTTCATCCACTCCGGATAAAATTCGAAACTGCAGTAGACAATTTATCTCGCAGGTTTCAGCAACCTCGGCGAGTTCATCTAGTAATCAGCTCATGTCAATACCTGCCTCGAGCTTCCAAAGCTTACAAATATCTCAAAAGAGGCAGGCGAGAAGCAGTCCAAATAAGGAATCTCCTGGACTCGCCCCATTTTCCGCATTACATGGTCGGGGAAGTAGTATGTACTCGGTTTCCTAACCCAAAAATGTACAAATGGATGCTTTTTTAGTGTGTGTCCTAAATTAAGACACCCTCCAATGTTCGATGTACCACTCGATGGGATGCCAAACTCTAAACCAAGTGCTTCCACTAAGAAGCGAGCATGGTCGATCAACACACACGACCATTACCGTCGACGTAAGTGCGTAGTTAGGTATTAGTTCGCTTTACTGGTTCCTACACCAATTTAAAGTGCTCCACCAACCTGATCCGGACACCACGGATAGTACAATTATTAGGGTCCTTCACGGTTGGATTCACCATAATCTACCGCCCAATAGGAGCAAAATCATAAAAAACAAGAGAGAAAAAGCGAGACAAGTAGGCACAAAGCTGCCAACTCCTGGCCGGCGCCACCCATCTAGCCTCATTGGATGATTCCCGAACATTCTTTTTGCTTATCTCGCAATAACGGGGGTTGCCTACAAAGTCCTCATTTGGATTTGCTTCAACCCGGTCTAGCCCTAGGATAGTCTCCGTAATGATTATGGGAGTAAGGTAAAGGTGATCCTCCAACTGCTCGGTGAAGTCCAAAAGTGCAGTGGGGGCCGTATCCATGTGGCCTCCCACTAATAGGAAGCCACCTATCGGGGATGTAATTATGGTTCGATGCTTTGAATATACACATACCTTGGAGAATACATTGGGCGGAAGTACGACATCAGGTTCATCGGATGCACTTCGTCCCCGATTAGAATCCAACTTAGATTCCTATTATTTAGCTTCAAAAGACGTTATATGGTTCAAACATATTAGTAGAAGGTGTTGAAACCACAAGTTTGGTTCGATGATAAATGCTTAGGATGATATCGAATTCTTTAGGAAGGGGACATAATTCTTTATCCCTAAACCTAAATACATGGTATTCGGATCGTAGAAGGCCACTATAGCCCTTAATAGAGTCTAGTCGATTTTTATCCCCGAATACTAAACAGGGTATTCAGTCCATAAGGGGACAACCCTACTTTATCAACCTTACTCATCTCATGCATCCAAGTGGGACAATTCGATGCTTGAAGTTCATCTTTTGAGAATTAAAAGGAACAAAAAGGAATTGAGGATTTTCTTCGAACTGTTTTTGAAAGAAATGCAAAAGGAAATTGAAGGTGTAATTCTCGGTGATCGAAGACGAGTCCTTTTTATAGCAGATTCCAGGACCAGAGTCCTTCCCCATCATATCATCGTAAGCGGCCAAGCCCCGGGTCGCGGGTTGACTTGCGCCGCCAAACCGGTCGGTCCCCTTATTTTTTCGACCCAAGCGCTCTTTGTACATTGGGCAAATTCTGGTTCTGGCCCATTTCGGCCAAGCTTTGTTGTTTTGGACCATGCACTTAACATTCCTATTTTTTTATTTTAATATTTTCTTTTGGGCGGAATGAGGGCTAACGCAATTTTTTTCGATTTGTCTTTGCATTTTTCCTTGGAATTTTTTGAATCATATAAATAAAAGAAAGCATTTTAGAATCGAGTCTTTACATTCATCTCATTGCACAACATCAAATGGTACAAAACATTAACATTAACTAAGCACCCTACACGGAGTTATTCAATCTTTATCATCGGAGGCATCACCGAAGATATAATTTGCAAAATCCTCCAAGATTGAAGAGGAAACCCATTTATCCCAAACAGCTTGGGAAGAGCTAGCCCTGTGGTCCCAAGTTGGTTAAGAGGCCTCATGATAAGGTCCACTATATGACATCCAGGTGAAAATCGTACGGGGTTGCCATAAGGGTGAAGCGCTTGTAAAGGCATGACATCCATGCGAGGCCTCGGGAAGAGCTAATATCTTCACTAGAAGAACTAGGTCTAGGTATGGAAGTACATGGCCTCGCCTCGGAAGCACTATGCCCATGAGAACGCCGAAAGGAACGATGAGAAGTGTCGAGTCCGGTCGTCCCACTAGACGACATCTATTGACCTGGAGGGTCCTGTCTAAGCCACTGAGCTGCCAAGGAAACCTCCCGTTGGGAGAAGACCTAGATATACGGTTCTACAAAAATAATGAAGCAATTAGCAAATCTACTAAAAGCGCATGACTTAGCACTTTAACTAACTAAAGCTCACTCGAAATGTTCGAACATCTTTTCGGTAAGCAAGTCCTTAAAGGTTTAATAGAAAATTTGGAGTCCGATGGACATGGTTCCGGATTGCTCCCGATCGTACTATAAATTCATCATGTTAGCAAGACACTTTTAGCATTCAACTAAAAGTAAAGGCGTATAATATTCTTACCCCTTTCTAGTTTTTCGAAAGAGGATGCCCCACACATTTGGATTCGAGAATTTCTAAAATTCTAACATAACATAGGGACTCCCGGGATGAGATACGTCAACATCGAGGCTTGAAATATAGATGTTGCCCGGGAGAAGTCTGTAGAAGATAATTTAATTTCCACACAAGAAATTTAATCGCACAAAAGGTAGATAAAGACTTACCAATTGTGTCATGATTCGCCCCAAATATTAAGCATAGGATGAATTCATATCCTAAAACTCGGTGTAAAGATACCCGAGTGGTTATTTCTTCCTGTTCCTCTTGAGTTATGGAGCGGAAATAAACCATTGTCCATGGAGGATCTTGCAAAATAAAAGGAGGCCACGTATTGTAACAAATTTGTGGCGTAACTCGCTCACCAAGATACTAACAAAAGCCAAATGGACCCTCAAGCAAATCCGTCTTTCACTAAATTCATGTGCTATGCCTAGGTTTGGAAGAAGCTGAGTTTAGGATCAAGGATAGAAATTAGCCTACACAAACAGAACTCCGTGAGAAGACAAACAAGAAACCAACAAAATTGGGTGGCAAAAGCCGTGCCATTTGGCCGGCACCGCCAACACGACCGTGCCCATAGGTCCACCACAGGTTGTGGACTGGGGCAACAAACTAGACAGAAAGAAAAGGAAATTTCTAGGCCATTCTTGCTCGAAATTTAAGCTTAAAATGACATACCGTAGCCACGTGGTTGAGGGTGGATCCGAAAAAGGCAATATCATGCGCCTTTTGGTGTTGGAGGTGGATTTTGGCCCATGCTATCGAGGTCGAGAAATGATGGTTCCTTGAACTGGGTGAATGATGGGAAAGTACTCATATAACCACTTCTACAAGTTTGCAAAGCAAGTAAGATCCTTATCCATGCAAGATAAGATATTTCGAAATTAAAAGAAGGGGTGGAACATACCTCAATAATCATCCACAAGCCACATAAGGGCATGTAATTCAAGTCCTTCTTAGTTGTTGTGTGCCTCACCCCAAAACAAAAACCCTTTATAAGACAAGTGTAGGCGGGCACACCCCAATTAAGGTCCTGAATTTTGTCCAAATCCACTAAGTTCACCAAATAGTGGACATACACTTTGGTAGCTTGATCCGAGAAGATGGATGTGCTTAGCATAAGGACTAACACTATCCGCACTTGTTGTTGTGGAGTGTGTTGAGCCCACTACTTAGCATTTTTGAAGGCCTCAAAAGAAGAATGTATTTAAAGAAATTAGCTCGAGGAAACCGACTAGTAATGGGAGCAAAAAGGTGATGCAAATAGTCATAATTTTTATACAAATCTCGGTAATAAACTAAAGGTTCCCCGAGAAGCCCAAACCCAGTAAGAATGGCAAAGTCAAAAGGAGTGATGGTCGTTTCCCCAAATGGGAGATGGAAAGTATTAGTGGTATCCCAAAACCACTAACTAATGGCCCATGTAGGGTCACGCTCCTTCTAGTCACAACGATCATTATACGCTCTACTTTATGTTGATTGACACAAAGTAAGCTAATTCCTATGTTGGTTTTCTTGTATAGCTGCCCTTGGTTTATGAAGAACTGTGCTGCTAGCATTCAAATGGCTTGTTGGGCTCTAGGTGTAAAGTTCGGTGGGTATCTTTGATTTTCTAAGTGCTCGTAGATGTCATAGTACCAACTAATTTAGTCAATACTAGACACTTCTAGTGTGTATATGTGCGTAGGTTGACTTTGTCATTCTATATGAATAAGTATTGAATGAATGCCATTAGGGATATTAATCATGGATGCTAACTTGGCTGGGGCATCCACGAACTGGTTGTCATCCTAGGAAGGTATGTGTATGATATATTATCAAAATACTTTGCTAATTCAATCAAATGTGCTTGGTAGGGTGCCAAGGCTTCACTAGTACCTTCCTTTCGTGAAATCTAGTTAATGATCGGACAGGAGTCATCAAAATCCCTTATAAGCTTGGCTCTTATTTTTATCGAGCTTCTAGTCACGTGATACATGCCCGTATTCTATAGCGTTGTTGGTGACATTAAAATCTAGTTCGATCGAAATGAGAGTATGTGCTCCCTCCGGCGATACGAAAAGGATCCCTTCTCCAAAGCCCTTCCGATTGGAAGCGCCATCAAAATACATTGCGCACATGTCAACCTTTACTTGTAGAATGTTTTCATCTAGAAAGTCGAGATGCTCGGGTTGTGATTCGGTTCATCGGTAGATCAGTAAGGAATTTTGATACTTCCCTTTCTTTGATTGCCTTTTAAGGGATATACTTGAGTTCAAATTCCGATAGCATGACTTTTCATCTAGATATCTTGCTACCGATGGTTGGTTACCCAAGAATGTATTTGATGGGATCCATTGGTGCTACTACATGCACCTGTATGGGCAAACATGTAGTGTCTAAGCTTCTTAGTAGCCCAAAGTAAAGTCAACTATGTTTTCTCTAAAGGTGTATACTCGAGTCTTGTAATTTAAGAATTTCTTGCTTAGATAATACAGAGTGCATGTTCTTCCTTTTGATCCCATTGTGCTAACATGGCTCCCATTATAGTTTATGTCGTAGCGAGGTATAAGAGCAAAGGCTTCCCTGGTTAGGGTGGAACTAGCACTAGTGGATTGGCCAAATACTCCTTAACCTTCTCGAATGCTTTTCGGCACTCTTCATCCCAAATAGGATTAGCTCTATTTTAAGATTCTTGAAGATGGGTTCATATACCATAGTTAGTTTTGATATGAAACAACTAATGTATTACAAATGTTACTGCCCACTGAGGGTAGTGGTCCACTTTGATGAACCCAGACTTCTAATTGCTTTCGAACTTCTTCTTTAATCTTTAGTGTCCACTCGGGTTTTATTCTCCTAAGATTTTGCTTAACTGGTTTAGCATCTTCATATGGTGGAATTTTATGTTCTGCTATACTTGGATCTATCCACGACATGTCTTTGTAGGCAATGACAACAAATTCTTGGCCTTCCTCGGCATTAATCCAAGTGATATGCATGGACCCTTTGATGTCTCAATTGGTGATGAATCTGGATGAATCAAAATGCGGGTGTGACATAGATTAGGATAGTACAAAAACAAAATTCCCCTCTAGATTTTTCTCCCATCCGAATAACGGACCAAAAATGTTACTCTAAGCCGATTGGTCCAATCTTGTGTGGATTGTCCCTTCTCAAGCAGGTAGGGTGCCTCCTTTTCCAACACATGGAAATTACTAAAGACTTCTAAGCCAGGTACCAGGATACCCCTCTCTTTTATGTAATAAGGCTCAGGAAAACCATAGTAGGGAAGTCATCCCCTTCTTTTAGGAATTGTCCATTTAAAGTACAAGGATAGGGTTTGATTGAATGGACTGTGAATGGTGTAGTCCTCCTAATTTGTATCTCCCACTTGGCTATGGCTATTTCCTTAGTAGTAGAATGATCGCCTAGTCCAAACTTGTAATTATTGGTGGGCTTAAGGGGCGAAAAGATCATGTGGTATGCCCTCCCGCCTACTCGCTACACCAAGAAAACACCCCTTCTTCCTTAGCATTGAGTGGACACTAGGGTTGATATAAGGATTGAAGTTGAAAGGTGCTTTATCGTTGTCTATAGTAGAGACGGTCTCGAATCTATAGAGCTCCTCATCATGAGCATCATGCTCAATTTCAACAATAGACTCCTTAGAGGTGATGGAGGCATAGAGGTTATCTCCTTTAATGGTTACTACTTGAACTTTAATGATCATTTTAACTTTCCGATGCATGTAGAGGGTACCGCATGGTGGTCGTGTAGCCGGGGTGTCCTGGAAGAAGGTTCAAAGTAGCTAGAATGTCTAGGACTTGGAAGTCGATGTCTTTCACCACAAGTCAAACCTTAATCGGCAGATTCACCATTCCCAAAACTGTTTTATTGGAGTGATCATAGGCTCGAAGATGAACAGTTTGCTTAGAGAGTTACTACTCTCTAATGGCTAACCTTTGGCGAGTCCTCCAAGGACGGACGTTTAGAACCGATCCATTGTCTACTAAGGTTTGAGGGATAAACTTATTAATGCAAGTTACAGTTAAGTAAAGGACATTGTTGTGTGCAATGCCTTCTTCATGTAGGTCCTTCTTATCAAACATGATGGTTCCATCCTCGTTATAAACTAATGCTATTACCTCCTCAGGCATAGTTTTAGGAGAGACCTCAATTTTGCTAAGTGCATCAATTAAGGCCTTTTTATGCTTTTGGGAGGCATATATGAGTCACCGGATAGAGATATTAGTTTTAAGTTTTTGAAGTCGTTTTAGGATTGAGTCTTCCCGCTTTAGCAACTTCTTTTCTTTTGGGGCTTCTTAAATCAGTTATGGACCCATTGGTATATTATGTCATTCATACCTAGTAAGGAATTAAATTTAAGGATTCTTTGGTTCTCCCTAAAAGTCATCTTCTTCTATGAGTGGTGTGCCCCGAAGTTATTATCACTATCATCTTTAGTTTCATACAAATCTTCTTCGTCACTTATCTATTGTCCATGAACTTCTGGTCCGGGAAGGTACGCTTGCAAGTGGTTTGAACTTATTGATGTCTTGAATGAAGACAAATGTATCCCGCTGACCTAGAATGGGTTCTGAAAAGATAGTTAAGGTACCACCGAATGGGTTCTCATTATTGTTGGGTTTCTTAGCGGCCTTAGGGAGAGGGAGTTGATCCTTGCGGAACATACTCTCTAACTTGTTCTTGAATGTCCAACATTGCTCCATGTCATGTCCTCGTGCACAATGGCACTTACGGAATTTTCCTATGTCCTAGTTTTTTTACTTGTTTTGCAGCTTTTGATTCCGCTCTTCCCGGTGCATTCAATATTCTCCTTAGTAACAGACGGTCGAGGGCTTGAGCATAAGTAGTATCAATAGGAGTATAGTCATTATACATATTAAAGGCATTGACATCCGCACCTCTGCTAGTATTGCCTTGATTAGAGGTTTTCTTGTTGATAATTACCTCTATATCTAGCCATGGCTTTTGTTGTCACGACAGATAACTCTTCCTCTATCAGCACGCTTGTATCTCTAAGAGTTGTGAAGCTCATAAATGTTAGAAATTTGAGATGTTGGTTGTAGACAGGCTTAAGGTTCTTCATAATGATTCCGACTTGATCCTTCTCACAAGGTTAATCCACCATATAGGCAGTCTTTGCCCTCCATCCGGTGAGAAAGTTAGTAAAGCTAACTTTTTCCCTTTGTTTGATCAACTCTAAATCTCTAAGGGTAATAGGTATATTAGTGTTATAGGAGTATTGGTGTAGGAACGCCTTACACACATAGTTCTAATTGGTGCCCTTGCATAGGTCAGCTGCATTGTACCACTTCATTACATCGTATCGAATGTCCATGGGAAGATGATGTGGTAAGTGTCTTGAGGTACATTTTTAGGAGTCATTGCTCCTAAGAATTTTGCGAACATGATGATGGGGGTTTTCGAACCACGAAACTTGATGTCCGACATAGTAAACTTGGGAGGAAACTTCCCTTTGGGGATTGAAGTGAATCCTCGCAAGATCAAAGTAGTGACTCTTGAATATGGAAGAGTCCCTTAACATTTGTTTTATCTTATCTATGTTTTGCTCAAACTTAGGCTTATGTTTAGGAGTAGGTTCTAAAGAAGGTTCCGGTTCGGGTGAAGGGCCTCCTCGTCCCGGTGGTGGATGAGCGTCTTCTTCATCTTCATTCTTATTATCCTTAAGAGTCTTTAAGATGATTGCAAGAGTTTCAGATATAGACTTTATCTTTTTGTCCCGAGCCTCAATTCGGGCTTCTATCTTAGTTGAGGATTGATTAAGCAAAGAAAGGATGGGAGATTGTTATGGTCCTCCGTCCATTGGAGGGGAATTTTTTGGGTACTGTCCTATGATGGAGGATTACCCGAACCGATGTTGTGTACACCGAGGTGGGTCGTACTAGTGTAGATTGAGGTGTAGAGCAATGGGAAGAGGTACCGGACTCCTTGTTGAGGCATTCTAACCATTTGGAGCTCGAATTTCGAAGAAACCCAATGGCGGTAGGCTTCCCTATTATGCAGCCTAAAGGATAATTGCTTAGGACCATGTGTAGCAGCACCAACTTTTGAGAGGAAGGGACTCAAGTGCAACACTCAAAGAAACTAAGAAAGAATGCTTTTATTTGGATGCGCATAAAAATGCAAAGCAAGGGAATCTAATGATGCTTAGTGACTTAGTTTAACATGATTTTTAATTTGGCTAATGCACAAATGGAATGTGAAAATGTATTCACCTAATTGGAGGTTAATTTGTTTTGGCTAAAATGTAAAATTGAAATGCATAAATGGACTCATCTAATTTGAGATGAATTCATTTTTTGGCTAAATGCAAAATTTAAATGCAAATGGACTCACCTAATTTAAGATAAATTTATTTTTGTCTAAATGCAAAATTGAAATGCAAATGGACTCCTCTAATTTGAGATGAATTTACTTTTGGCTAAATACAAAATTCAAAAATATGCAAATGGACTCACCTAATTTACGATGAATTTATTTATACCTAAATGTAAAATTCAAATGCAAATGGACTGCAAGGATTCCAAAAAGTCAAAACCCTAAAAAACATTCACCGAAGAGAGCGGAGGGTCCCGGCAGGACCTTTCTAGAATGACTCGGTAGTGGCCGGTTGTAAGAACCACAGACCTTAACCCGAGGCAGACCAAGTTTCCCCACGAACGGTTGGCGGGTTTTAGAAAGCTTTTGATTTTTGAAGAGATAAGATGAATTTGAAAGTGGGGATGAACCTTTTATTAAGATTTTTGAGTTTTCTTAAATTGAGTTGAAACGAATTAAATCAAATTTGAATGGTGGTTTATTAACCATTTTATTTTGGCAATTATTTTCAAAAAGGTCCTAGGATGTTTTTCTTAACCGAAAAATAAAAATTAGGTTTTATTGAATCCGCCACGAGGCTTTAGGGCTAAACCGGGGTGAAAACACCGGTTTGACCCGAGCCTTGCTTGTTGACCACTTGGTGCAGGCAGCAGCCTACACTTAGTGGTGGCCTACACCAGCCAAAGGCCATGGCTGAGGAGATTAGCCTCGACCTCCGCCCTAGCTTAGCAGATCCGAACAGCTTTTCTATCATTCGATCAAAAATAGCCCGGAAGCGGATCTAGAAGAAATAAATTAAAACAGAGTCGCTAGTTAGTTTTTAGGAAAGAAAAACTTATAAAAGCAAAAGTAAAATTTGCTCTTCCAATCTTAGTATGGGAAAACTAAGACTAAAAGAGGCTAAAAATGACTCCATCGGTCTTCGAACCAAGAATCGGATTCGAGGGCGATGGTACGAAATGTAGGGATAAACCCTTCCGTTCGCCCGTTTGAAGACGGCCATTACTAGTTCGAGTAGTAAATCTAAATAATGCAAAAAGACAAGCATACAATAACATGATAAGCAAAATTAAAGCAACCAAACAATAATCGAAAGCAATAAAGAAAGAACAACAAAACAAAAGCAAAACGAAAAGAAAAAGAAAAGGTAAAGTGAAAAGAAAAGAAAGCGGAAAACTAAAAGACTACATCAGGCGGGGAGAAATTAAAGGTGATACATCGTTTGTCCACAATACGAAAAGCAATAAAGAGCATATAAATAAGACAAACCGTTGAAGATCGAATATGTGCCCTCGGGTTGTCCCACTGCCGATTTGGATCTCGGATCTAGATCTCTTGATGTGACGGTGGTGAATCAAGGAAGGCTTTTTGTGATTTTGTTTGTAGGTAGGTAAAAGGATGTATGATTGATGAAGGTCTAGGGTTTAGACGTAGGGAGTATGATGGAAGTAGGATATGAATAGGCTGAAAAGGGACCAAGAGATCGAATACGTAATGAAGTATTCAAGTGGCTCTTAGGAGAATTTCAGCAGAGTAACCTTGAGGGATGAGCCATTGTTAGAATCTTCACAAATATAAGTTGTTCAAGATGGAGCCAAAAGAAAACATCACTCGGATGTTTATTCGCTTCACCGAGATTACAAACAATCTCAAATCTTTGGGTAGAAAGATTTCCCACGAAGAAATGTGCGGAAAAATTCCGAGAAGTCTAACAAAGAGAAGATGGGGTTCCAAGGTGACAGCCATCAAGGAAGCTCGGAACCTCCCTCAACTAAAGCCGGACGAACCGATTGAGAAGTCGCTGGCCCATGAGATTCACCTGGAAGAAGATGATGTCGAGGTCGGCACCAAAATGAACACTCGTGCTAAAGGCCTCGGAAAGTAGAGGGGAAAGTCTAAGTTCCTTAGACTCGAAGACGATCCAATGGGACTCATTGCCCGAGGCTTTAAAAGAATGATGAAGCATAAGAAGTGGGAAAAGAGGCCAAAAGGAAGAGTTCTACAAGAAAGATAAGAATGACGAGAAAAGGTAGTATTCTTCCCCTTCAAAGTTATCTTTAACTAAAAACTCTAGTTGTTTCGAATGTGGCAGCAAAGATCACATAGTCAAGGACTCGTTGGAAGAGAAGGAAGGACAGAATGAAGAAGAAGGCTATGATGGCCACATGGAGCGATAACGACTCATCCGAAGAAGAAGATGATTCTCATGACTCAAAGTGTCCGATGGCACTAACGGACTCGTAAGCTGAATCCGAGTTAGATGCTAACAACTTAGACACTAAGGAGACAAGTCCTCAAGAGGTAATTGAATACTTTCTCAAGTTCTCCAAAGTTAATTTGGTTAAATACATTTACACTTTAGAAGAAAAGTCCAATTATGATTCCTCTTAGTTCAAAGAACAACTTGAATCTCTTACTTCGAGAGCAATTGTTTGAAAAATGAATTGGAAAAACTTAGACTAACTCTGAAAGAGCTCAAGACCAAGTACTCAAGCTAATAAGACTAAGTCCGAGTCACTCGGAAGAGAAAATGAGCATCTAAAAGAAAGCTCAATGAGTCTCAAGAACTTGTCTTGAAATTCACTCAAGGTCGAAAAACCTTGACATGCTTTTAGGCTCTCAGTGTGTTTGCTTCAGGTAAGAAGGACTTGGTTTTAATGAAGAGGAGGAATCTAATTCCTACTCTAATCTTTTCAAGAAGGATTCCAGAACCGTAAAGTTCACGAAGGCTGACCATGGCCCTATTTAGAAGAATGAAAGAAGGATTGAGCCCATACCAGTTTACAGGAGAAAACCTTCTCTAACTGTTTACAAAAGAAAATATTTTCAAAAGAAAGAGACACAAACTCAGTTTTCTAGAAAGAAGACTCGAATTAGACCAAACCCATAGTCATTCAAATCTAGGTTCCCAAGAGTCTTCTTCCTCGGAAAAGGACCACAAGTAAAAGGAGTTATTGGCTTCGTTGGAGGAAGTGAGAAAGGTTAGTGTGTTTCGACTTGCGGGTAACTCGAAAAGGACAAAATGCCATTAGTACTTAGACGAGTGCATGCTCACGCCACATGTTGGGAGATTCAAGACTTTTATAAGTTAGAAGATTTTAAAGGAGGCAAAGTCACTTTTGGAGATGACAAGTAAGGGCAAGATAGTTTTAATTATGAAGATTGGGAAAGAAGACAACCTGGTCAGCCCAGTTTATCTTGTCAAGGGATTCAACTACAATTTGCTCAGTATCTCTCGGCTTTGTGACAAAGGTCAAGAGGTAAGGTTCACTCGGACCAACCGCTACATTTCGATGCATCTACCAAAGAGACTAAGCTTTCGGTTAAGAGGTCGGGTAACACCTATACTATTCCTCTTTTTATCCAAGTCGAATTTATCTTATTTAAAAGTATCATTGCATGATGATTCTTAGACATGGCATCGTAGACCAGGTCATGTTAGAATGCACACTATCAAAAGCTTGCATCTCATGGTTTAGTTAGGGGTTTACCTAATCGTGCATTTAAGAAAGATAAAATTTGTGATGCATGCACAAAAGGGAAACAAGTCGGATAATCCTTAAAACCTCTCAAAATTGTTTCCACATCCAAAGTTCTTAAATTGCTCCATATGGATTTATGTGGTGAAATCTCGGTGAAAAGCCACAGAGGTAAATCATATGTACTTGTGATTATTGATGATTTTTCATGATTTACCCGGGTTTGTTTTCTTAAGAACAAGAATGAAGGTTTCAAAGAGTTCAAGCAAGCTCTGCAGGAAAATTCAAGTGGTGTCTCAAACTCATATTAGAAGAATTCAAACCGACCATGGAAGGGAGTTTGACTACTCGGAATTTGCAGAGTTCTCGTGACAAGAACAAGTATCTCTCACAACTTCTTAGCACCGAGAACTCCTCAATAGAACGAAGTAGTGGAGAGAAAGAACTGAACTCTTGAAGAAATAGGAAGGATGATGATGATTGAAAATTATCTACCTTACTATTTCTAGGCTGAGGCAATCAATATAGCAGACTACACACTTAATAGATGCCTCATCGGACCCATTCCGAAGAAAACTCCCTACAAGCTTTACAAGGGAAAGAAGCCTAACATCTCATATTTCGGACCATTTGGATGTAAGTGCTTTGATCACAATAACGAGTAAGGATCACCTTACCAAGTTTGATGCTAGGTTTGATGAAGGTATATTTCTAGGTTACTCATCTCACAAGCAAAGCTTATCGTGTGTTTAATAAAAGAACTAACAAAGTGGAAGAAAGTATCCACATTGTGTTTCATGAGATTGATCAAGGTAAAACAAGTCAGTCAACCATTTCGGATTTGAAACTAAGTCAATATGAAGATGATCTTGCTGAAGCCGAGCTTAGAAAGAGTCAAAAGAAAGCAACTCGGAATGAGGCAACACGGAACACCGTGACTCGGATCGAACCAGCTCAAGAGACAACTTAGAATGCTGAAGGACAACCGAATGAGGAGACTCAAGCAAGCTCAAACTATCGAAGATCAGCCGGTTCAACCAACAAAGTTGGTGAATCAGCGAAAAGGTAGAGCATTTAGATATGCTTCGAGCCACCCACTCTGAACATTTTGTCTCATTAATAGTGGGGTAAGAACTTATTCTTCTTTGCAAAATCTATGTGCATTCACTGCATTCATATCACTAACAGCACCCGTAAGTGCACTAGAGGCACTAAATGAACCTGAATGGGTAAAGGCCATGCAAAAGGAACTTAATCAATTTGAGAGAAACTAAGTCCGAATTCTAACCAAACGACCTTCCGACCACCCAGATTATAGGAACCAAATGGGTTTTCAAAACCAGGATGGGTTGGTAGTCGAAATAAGGCTAGACTTGTGGGTCAAGGATATAATCAAGAAGAAGGGATTGCTTGTGGAGAAACCTTTGCACCGGTTGCTAGGTTCGAGGCAATCGGAATCCTATTGGCATTTGCATCAAGCATGAATATTAAATTATATCAAATGGATGTCAAATGTGCTTTTCTGAATGGTTTTATTCAAGAGGAAGTCTATGTTGAACTACTCCCGGGATTTGAAAACTCAGAATTTCCAAATCTTGTTTTCAAATTGCAAAAGGCTTTATATGGTTTTAAACAAGCTCCCGGAGCTTAGTATGAAAGACTCGAGTAGTTTCTTAGTTGAAATTGATTTCAAAAGAGGTCATATTGACAAAACTCTTTTTATAAAACCCAAGGGGAAAGATTTCCTTATTGCTCATATTTATATTGATGATATTAATTTTGGAGCTACTAATGAAAATCTCTGCGAGAGTTTTCTGGAGTTAATGAGATAGGAGTTCCGCCCTAAAGAGATTACGGTCTTATTTGGCAATCAGTTGTTAGTTGTTGATTATTGATGGATTGAATTAATTTTTATTATTAGCTGATTAGTTTAGGAACCACGGCCCATCCCCTCGAGAGTGAACCGGTGGGACCGAGTCTCCCGACGTATGTCGGCTCTCTTTGATTTTTGAAGATTCTTTTTGAAAGTTGATTTTTAAAAAGTGGGTGTGTGTCTCTTATTGAGATTTTTAAGTAAAGTAGTGATTGGTGATTTTATTAATCATTTATGTTTTGGAAATTAGTTTTATGAAATCTCGGGATATTAGTTTGTAATTTAAGAAAATAGAAGAAACTTAAATCTACATTCTGTCGCAACGCTTTTGGGCCAAAAAGATGAAAGAATATCGGTTTGGACTAAGAGCTAAGCCCTCGTCATTGGCCGGCGTTGACAAGAGCCAACGCTGACCGGTGACTCAAGCACCAGCCATAGGTCTAGACCGAAAAATCGAGTCTCGGTCCTATAGTCTCTGTTGTCATAAAATAAATTAAAAATTTTATCATTTTTAAATTAGAAATGCCGAGATGCTTGAATGAGAATTATATAGCAGAAAAGAGAGAGTCGCCAGTCGGTTTTAGAAAGTAAAAACTAACAAAAATAAAAAGAATACTCTTCTAATGTTAGTATGGGAAAACTAAGCTTGAAAGAGGTTTAAAAATGACTCCATCGGTCTAGAAATGAGAATCCGGTGTTCGGGGCGATGGTACGAAATGTAGGGATAAGCCCTTCCATTCCAATCATCAACAGACTGACCTCTACTAATTCGAATTGTGAGTTTCAAGAACATGTTATCAATCAAGCATAAAACATATAGGTGCGGAAATTAAATCAACCAAACATGTGAAGAAAGCCGTAAAAGAAATTAAGAAAGCAATGAAGAAAGAAATAAAGGAAAGCGAAAATAAAAACAATAATAGGTGCTCATGATTGGTTCATGGAAAATTTTAGGGAGATGGGGCTTAAATGCTTAACCCGAGGAACGGCTTATCCTAAGATAAAAGAAAATGGTATGCTCTTTTACTTAGATGCATGTCAAGAATGCTAATTGTACCAAAATGAAATGCAATGATGCAAATGAAGTCCCTTAGATTGAGATGAATTTGATTTGGCTAAGTGCAAATAAAAACTCTCTTAATTAGAGATGAACTTTAATTTGGCTAAATGCAAACAAAAGACTCATCTATCTAAGATGAATTTAAAAAGTTAGCTAATTTGAAATGGACTCACCTATTTGAGGTGAACTTAAAATTTATCTAATACAAAATGAATTCACTTATTTGAGATGAATTTAGAATTTGGCTAATACAAAAATGGATTCACCTATTTGAGAAGAATTTAAAATTCAGCTAATACAAAATGGACTCACGTATTTGAGATGAATTTAAAATTTGACTAATACAAAATGAACTCACCTATTTGAGATAAATTTAAAATTTGGGTAATACAAAAATGGATTCACCTGTTTGAGATGAATTTAAAATCTGGCTAATACAAAATGGACTCACATGTTTGAGATGAATTTAAATTTGGCTAATGCAAAATGGACTCACCTATTTGAAATGAATTTAAAATTTGGCTAGTGCAAAAATGGACTCACCTATTTGAGATAAATTTATGTCATTTAAATTTAAAATTTGGTTGATGTAAAAAAAAATATGAATGGACTCACCTTAGATGATTTTTAATTTTGGCTAATGCAAAAATAGACTCACCTATTTGACATGAATTTAAAATTTGACTAAGGCAATAATAAAATA
The DNA here is from genome assembly GCA_021018815.1 of Talinum fruticosum. NCBI lineage: Eukaryota > Viridiplantae > Streptophyta > Magnoliopsida > Caryophyllales > Talinaceae > Talinum > Talinum fruticosum. The sequence continues at coordinate 570,390 of JAITYX010000003.1, read as the reverse complement.
AATGGGCTCGCCTTAATGGAAGTGATTTTTAATTTTGGCTAATGCAAAAATAGACTCACCTATTTGAGATGAATTTAAAATTTGGCTAATGTAAAAATGGACTCACCTATTTGAGATGAATATTAATTTTGGTTAATGCATAAATAAAATGAATTAACTCACCTTAATGCAAATGATTTTTAATTTTAGCTAATGCAAAAGTAAACTCACCTTAAAAATGAAAGACAATTTTGACTTTTGGCTAAAACTGCAAAAATGGACTCGACTCAAGAAGGTTCATTATTTTTCTAAATTCTTGCACCCATGCAAGGATTATTTAGCAAACCTAACCTAAACTAAAAGGCTCACAAGAAAAAGGTTAAATACCAAAAACAAACACATACATTTCAAGCATACAAATGAAGAGAAAACGACCACCTAAACAACCAAAGGATTTAATGTCAAAAGTGGGATAAATCTAGATAGGACACATATGGTGTCTCCTAGTCTCGAGAATTTAGTCTTCCGTAGGGTGCACGACAAGAAAAAGCATGAACTCTTGGTGCCTCTTGGTAAACCAAAAGAGCATGCTATGTGGGAAGAGTAGCCACCTCCCCAACAATCAAGCCTAGTTAGGCCCGTTGGGGTCTGTTGGAGAGATTAAGTCACCCTAGAGGGAGGTGAATAGGGTGATGGAAGATGTTTTAGAAATTTCAAACTATTTTAAACAAAACTCGACTCGAAACGCATTCTAAGTCAAGATTAGACTCGGAAAGTGAAACACACAAATAAGTAAGTGGAAACCCTCCTGGGGCAGAAAACCATGGACAGTGCTAGTCCAAGCACCAAGTCAAATCTAGTAATTGAATCCACAATTACAAGGACTAACTCTTTACAAAATTGCTCCCTTAGACAATTCCCTCACAAGTTATCCTAGACTCGAAGTTCCCTTTTCCGATCTAATACTTCCTAACTAAGATAACCTTTACAGATCAAAGGAAACTGAGCTAAGTTAACCCTTATAGCTTAGTCAAGAGATTTAGAAGAAAGTAGAAAGAGTAGAAGTGATTACAAGACTTTCTTTACAACACAAAAAGTAAGAAATACAAATTTGGAGTTGTAAGTCGAAGATTAAGTAAGAATGCACTAAGTAATTATTAAGCAATGTGTTTAGCAATCTTCAAGTCTTGTGGAATGGCTTCTATTGATACATCACGGGGAAGAATGACTGTTGTGACTTGTTCTGGACTCGGTGAGCTTCAATAGCTATTGTAATGGCAAGTTTGAGTTACTCAAAAAGGATTCCTTGAGATGTGAACATTGTGTGGTGGTCCTTGGCTCAAAAAGTGGTTAATCCTTCTAGTTATGATTGAAATTTGGGTGGAACAACCGTTGGACACAAAGTTGAAGTTTATCGGATTTGGAAACAAACCCCGACACGGTGTTTAAGCCATGTCCAAAAACGGTTGATTTCTATCTACTGGTGTTTAACGGCCAAAAACCTGCTACTTTTGCATTTCAAAAATAAATTAGGCTTGTTTGATCAACCTGCAAAAGCAAATCAAAGTCTTACTCAAAGTATAAAAATACTTTGATCCAAGATTAGGCAAAGATAATAATTAATTTAAAGTAATTATGCACTTAATTATCTTCAGCCTAAAAGAGTGGAATTTTCTTAGTCTAATATTCATTATGTTCAATTTCCATCTTGATTCCATCATTAAAATGATCAAGTTAGAAGGAACAAAATATCAGAATGCATAAACTTGATCAAGTAAGTAATTCTCAATAAATAAACTCACTTAGAAAATGGAATTAATCCAGTAATTCATTTGCTCTTAAAACAACAAGTCGGTGCTCGGAATAAAAGTGCTAAATGAATTATGTACTCATGCCATTGTTCCGAGTCGTGATACGAGTGGGTCGAAACACATTTAAGAATGTTATCCTTGATGAATGGTTTATGAGTGGATAAGAAAATAATGAAAATATAGATATGAGTTTCTTAAAAGCTTAGAATGACTTAGAATCAAAACTATAGAGAGATAGAGAGTTACATCTAAGTCTTCAATCTCCCCTTTTGATGAAAGGCATTCCATAGTTAAGATAGAAACTAATCGGTTCGTAGAGTTAAGTTTTCAATGAGAGTTGATCGAGCAAGAAAAATAATTATGGATAAATAACAGTTCAGCTTAGATCATATATAACTAGACCTGTCAATTTGGGCGGGCGGGTTAAATACAAGTCGGATGTATTCGGGTTTGGAGGTAAAATACAGGTCGGATGTATTTCGAGTTCGGGTAAAATACGGGCGATCATCTATCGGGTTATACGGGTTCCAGGTCGACCCAACGGGTTAAGACCGCCTTTTTATCGGTGATTTTTTAATTGCAAAAATTAAGCATAATTTTTGCTTAATATTGCCAATAATTCTACGAAAAGTATAGTATTTGTATTTTCTAAAAGAATATTCAAAAATTTCATTATAATATTTGTGTAAGGTCCCATTGAGTCGAGCGGGTTAGCCGCTTGATGCTTTTAAATAAGGCAAATGAATGACTGGATCAATTATGGGTTGAATAATAATGACTTGTTCTCGTAATGATTAGTTTAAGGTTACGATGTTTATTTCACTGTTTTTATTATACTAAGGAGGTTTATATGCATATTTAATGCATTTTAGAACACATCGAGAAAGTTTTGACTTGGGTAGGCCTAAACGATCCATTTTATTCACTAGAAGAAATTTGACATTGTTTTAGTTCGGCTCATTGCCCACCTTAGGAGTTATGGTTCAGTACGAGTAAAACAGTTTAAAATAAATAAGAATTACAGATTTACAATAAACTAAAATTATTATTTTTAATTATAACATCAAAATTTTACATAATTTTAGTAATATTATTTGTACAAAATAAAAGTATATTATTTAGATGTGACTAGGTATATTCAGTCCACCAAAAATACAATAGTATAACTTGTACACTTGTAGTATTTTAATAAATTACACCATTTGAATCCATATATGTTTTTATTGAAATTAACTATGCATAATTTTTGTATATAATGGCTTTTGTTTATGAGGAAGAAGTTGAGAAATGAAATAGTATGAGTCTTTGTCTCGTAAATGATTGCAATAAATATGTAACGTCTCTCTAAATAATCGATATGATAAATAACCATTATTAAAAGACTCGATAAATTAAAGGAAAAATCATATAACGTGCATGAAACATTCAATCAACAAGCTACAAAGTTAAAATGATTATTTTTATAGCCTTGACCCAATGTGTCAAATGGGGTTCGGGTCGGGCTTGACCCGCTAATTTGCGGGTTTTTTGGGTTCGGTTTTTTCGATTCGAGTCGACAAAATCGTGTCCAAAACCCGAAACTTTCGGGCGAGGTTCGGGTCGGGTCGGTTTTACCAGGTCTATATATAACTCATAACATGTTTCTTAAAACAATTAGAGAATACTCGGTTATACAAGAAAGAATAATATATTAGGGTAAGTATAAAAATATATGCTCAAAATTAAGTGAATTTCATTACTTAGTAAAAATAATTTGTACGTAAAACTTTAGCAGACAAGAAATGAACAAACACAAAAACAACTAAGGAAAAACTTCCCTAAGCCAAACATTTATATCTTCTATCTTTTCTCTCCCCATATGCATTTCAGCAAAACATAGCAAAAAGGAGGGAGGAAACAACAACAAAGTAGAAAAGATTCTAGATAAAAAAATTTGAAATCAAGATGGAGGGGCGATCTATCGAGAAGTAGAAGATCGAGTGTTGTGCCTACGCCTGTATCCTTGGGTTGAAATAACTGGGAGAGGTGGCAACAGTAAAGGTAGATCAAGAGTGGAGTGATCCTACTTCCGCAAGCTGGAGGTAGATCTTCCTCATCTTCTTCTTCTTCCACAGCAAAAGCTACAACGAGGTTGAGATTATGAGGCGGGGGCCTTAGACGGCCTATATCACCAGCCTCTTTTGAGGCACTCCGAGTGTAATCGAAGAGATCACCTCAGGTTCTTTGGTCCCCTTTTCCTCAAGTTGAACCACTTCTTCCTCCTTTTCTCCTTCTTCATCTCCTCCTTCAGCCTCTCCTTGGCCTTCTTCTACATCTTCTTCAACTTCTTCGGCTCGAACTCGGAAGAACCGGAGGACTCCTCGATTTATCTTCTTCGAATTTGAGTCCTAAGCTACCTTTGACCTTCTCTCTTGGAGGTGGTGAATTTGCTTTTTTTTTTTTTTGTTGTGGATCACCTCATTCAGCTTAGAAATCAGGTTTTGTCTCTATTGAATTTGAGTCTCGAGCCCGATTTTGCATCTAAGGTAGAATAGGTATGAAAGACTAGAAGGTTCCTAGAGTTGTTTGCAACTCTTTAGCTAGAGAGACAAGTTGGTTGGCCACCTTTTGAAGAAGCTTAATAGAAGGGGCAGGCAAAGAAGTGGATGGTCCAGATGTGAGAAGTGGGACCTCGGGATCGGTATGAGTCTAAGGTGGACGAGGAGGAGGTGCTAACTCGGATGAATGAACCAAAAACCGGGTTAGATTTCTTAGTATCCAAGACTTATGAGTTCACTTTTGCCAAAACAAACTGTAGGCTTTAAGAAAGAATTTGGGTCGAAGGGAGAGGGACCTCAAACCGAGCAAAACAAGCAGAAAGAAGGGCTCTAAAAGGATATGGAGTCTTCTTTTGGTCGGATGGAACAGAAGCAATCTATTCCAAGATGAAAGGAAAGAGGTCAACCTCATATCCTTCTAGAATATCAAAGAGAAATTTTAGAACTTTCCTATTGGGGTTCTCTTTTGATGGATAGTAAGAAAAGAAAGCCTTCATGAGAATGAAGCACATAAATCCAGCTCGGAGGTCATCCGAGTCACGTAAAAATTCTTTGTGCACTAAGGAGGTTCTTTAGCAAACTTATTAAAGAATTCATCCGCAACTTCATTGAAGGGAATAGGATTGGAATTTAGAAAGAGAGACTTCACATCGAAGAGTTTGTGAAGTAGAGCAAGGTTGATACGAACAATCTTTCATTGCACAATATAAGAGATAATGTTATCTCTTGTTGTCATGTGAGTATAGAATTCAAGTAACAAGGTTTAGGTAGATATACTCACAAAAGCATAAATAGTTGTAAACACAAGTTTTGATGACGTGTTTCAACCAAGAAAAAGAAGTTTTTTAAAGTATTTATCGTCCGTAAAGAAATGTTGAGCGACATTGAGTTTTGGGTCTTCCGAGGCACGCGCTTTCCCCTTCCTTATGCAGCCTCATAATGAGTGGACTTGGTTTCAGCCTTCTTTGTGGTCAAACCTCCTTCCTTCATAGAGCCTCACTTAGGATATTAGAGAAGATAGAGAGTGTTTGGGAATAAAGAGAGAGAGAGAGAGAGATTTGAGAGCACGGATGATTGAGAAATAGAGAGAGTTTGAGTGTGAGAATGAATGAATTCAAGAGCAAAGTAAGCGAGAGAGAGAGAGAGCACTAAGTAGGTAAAGTGAATGAGTGAAAACAAAGCAAGTGCTATTTAAAGAGAGTAAAAGCTGTCAACCGCCTTTCGACTAAGTTACCAAGCAACGGTTACTGGACCGTTGAGCCTTCCAACGAGTAACGGCTAGTTTTCCAATCAACTTTCTTCCAACGGCTAGCTTTTTCTGACTAATCGTGTGACAAAGTGGGAGAAGAAAGGATTTTTGAAAACATTTATGAGATTCTCTATTTATCTAGAGATGGCCCCGGAATTTTTGATGTCCATTTTGCTAATAATCCGAGTTTGACTCAATAAAGTGTCTCACCGACTCAAAATGCACTCGGAAAATTCATAACTCATAGCTCGGTCTCATTCTATGTAACCGATCCATTTGTTATCCACCTAGACCATATAACGGTTCAATCATAGTAAAATAACTTATGCAATAACTCAATAATCATGTATTTAATATACCAAGTTCATTCCTAATAAAGCAAAACTGATCTTCACTCAGTGGTTTAGTGAAAATATCAGCTAATTGAAATTTTGTAGAAATAAACTCAAGTTCAATATCACATTTCTCATAATGGTCTCTTAGAAAAAGATACCCGATCTCAATGTGTTTTGTCTTTTAGTGTTGAACTGGATTCTTAGTGATGCTTGATTGCACTTTGGTTATCACACTTGATTGGAATAAATGTGAATGATAGTTTAAGATCCTTCAAGTGCTGCTTGATCCGAAAATTCCGAGCATAACAAGCTTCACTGCAATGTACTTAGCCTCAGCGAGTTGATAGAGCAACCGAGTTCTCGCTTCTTTGAATGCCAGGAGATGAGTGATTGATCCAGAAATTGCCATGCTCCTGATGTGCTCTTTCTATCAACTTTGTATCCAGCGATAGTCGGCATCTCATTATCCGAGTGAGGGTAAGATCCGAGTCCTTTTAGTGGCAGCGACCAAGTGTCCGAGTCCCTTGAAGGTTTGCTCTTGGAGAGACTAAGTCACCCTAGAGGGAGGGTTAATAGGGTGATGGGGAAAATTAAACAAGTAATGGAAGAATAAAACTAGATATGACTCTAAGAAGAGTCTAAGTCTAGATTGGACTCGAAAAGTACTAACTCGAAAGTTACCCGGAAACCATCCTGGGGCGTAAAACCACGGTCGGTGCTAATCAAAGCACTAAGTTAAATCCACTATTTTGAATCCACAAAATACGAGTAGAAGACTCAACCAGAATTGCTCCCTTAGACAATTCCTTATAAGATTTTCCTAGACTCGAAATTTCCTTATCAAATCTAGTACTTCCTAACTAAGGTAACCTTTACAATTAGGAGAACCGAGCTGAGTTAACCGTTTCAGCTCAGTCAAGGGATCTTACTCGAAAGTAAGAAAGAGTGTTCGTAATAGATTACAAGACCTTACAACTAAGAAAGATGTTAAGTACGGAGTTGGAGTTGTAAGTAGAAAATTGAGTATGAAATACAATGACTTTTGCTTAAGTGCGTGTATTGACAGTTGATTCAGCAATCTTCAAGTCTTGAGAGTTGGCTTCTATTTATAGATAACCAAGCATATTAGCCGTTGTGACTATCTTCTAACCGGAAGTCCTTTGTTACCGTTGCGATGGTCTTTCCGAGTCACTCGGAAAATATCCGTTGAGCTGTGATCGTTGGGCAACGGCTCTTGCCTCCTTTAGAAGTCAAAGTCCACTGGTGGTGTCCGATAAGTAGAGCGGAAACCACCGTTGAGATTACCGTTATGGATTTCCAGCTTTGGCAACGGACAACCCCGACACGTTGTCCGGTCTTCGATCATAGGTAGAAAAAGCATTGTCTACTCGGTGATTTGACATCTTGAAGCCGGTTACTTTTGTATTTCAAAAATAGGATAGCCTCATTTGAATAACCTACAAAAGTAAATTAATTTGATTCTCAAAGTATAAAATACTTTGGTCCAAGATTAGACACGAGATAATAATATAATTAAGATAATTAAGTGTATAATTATCTAAGTCCTAAAAGAGTGGAATTTTCCGAGTCTACTATCTATTATACTCAAATTCCATCCGAGTCACTCTAGAAGTAAAGCAAGTCGATAAAGAACATCGAGTAGAATGACTTGATCTAGACCGCCAATGTTCAAATCAAGCATACTCACTTAGAAAGATGAATTAACACAATAATTCAATCAAACCGAGATCATGAAGTCGGACGTGAGTTTATGGACATTTAGAGTGAGTGTTTGAACATGCAATATATTTTAGTGTTGTCCGAGTGACTCGGAACTATGTGTGAGCAAATTATGCTTTCTAAGTCGGACGAGAATCAAGTGAAAACATATGCGATAGTTTTTGTAACACTCGAAAAGATTCTATATCACTCGGAAAAGCTTCTAAGATAGATAGAATGACTTTTAATCAAAACCTTATAAGAGATGAAGTCTTATACCTGATTCCCGATGTATATGTAAGGTCCGAGTCTTCAATCTCCCTATTTTTGATGAAAAGCATTCCATTGTTAGACGGAAACTTTGTTAGTGATATAGATCCGGTTTTTCATCCTTTCTCAAAAGATTAGTCGAAAAAACATGATAGAATTGTGTAGAGTAAATACAGTGAATGAAACTTATATTCTATCGGAGCAAATAAGCTAAGATTGCATAAAAAGAGCTAAAATATCATAGCAAAAGAAATAACCGAGTAACGAGCAATGATAGACTTAATTGAAACTCTAAAGTAATAAACTCGAAATAATTGCTTCAAGTAATAAACTCGAAATATTTGCAACTCGAAGGCATTAAATATGATATAGCAGGATTATTAATTAAACTTCATTATAATTTAAACTAAAAAGTTTACACAAAAGAAGGTGAGAGAAACTCCACCTAAACAAGACAACAAATTTTTCTAACTATTCTCCCCTTGCCTTTCAAGCGAAAACAAAAAGAGGAAGAATGTATCAAGTAGATACAGATTTGATGTCTCAACAAAAAAATTGAAAAACAAAATTGTTAAGATGGAGGAGAGAAAGCGAGTTTGAGTTGAGGTTGGTGGACGAGCGAGTGCGCCTTTGCTGATAGGATCCGGAAGATGTAGACGAGCGAGGCGGGGGTAGCACCGGGATCTCCGGAATAGGCTCAGCTCCGAGTGGCCGACCCAAGCACTAGGTCGTCTAGAGGCTCATCCTCCCGAAACTCGGCTGATGGAGGGGTGTGCTCAGGCTGACCGGCTGCCGATTGACCATGGTCGCAGGGTCTTCCGACCCACTCGGACTATTGTTTGAGCCGATCATTTCCGGTTGAGGTTCCGGAGCATCTTGGCCCTCTATTGTTGCTGCTGCTTGTTCTTCTTCCTTCTCCCCTTCCTCGGATGGAGCTGCCTCAGCCGTAGGCTCCGCTTCTTCTTCTTCTTCTCCTTTAACTCCCCTTTCGAGAGGAGGACTTGGCTGGAATCAAGGATTCTTCGGATGTATCCGAGTCCACCGGATCCCGAGCCTCCTTGGAGCGCTGTTCTCGAAGGAGCTCAATCAACTCCCTTTGTTCCTTAACTAGTGCCTTCATCTCAAGAAGCACGATTTGCTCGCTCTCGGATTTGGGATTGGGCGGTTTTCGGTTAATGGTCATAAACCGAAGGACAGTCTTGAATGATCGGAGGGTGTCCTTGAACTCGGTGGACACCGAGGAGAGCTTATCCATGGTAGCATAGGACAAGGCGGAAGAAAGAATTTGAGAAACACCTGAGGTGGAGGCACCACCAGGTGGAGGTGGTAGAGAAAGAGTGGGCTGAGTCTAAGTCCGAGGCGGAGAAGGGGGCCTCGGTTCGAGCTATGGACCTAGACACCCGGTTGGGTTTCTTGGTATCCATACCCAAGGAGTTCCTTTTTGCCAACGACAATGGCAGCCTCGAAACTACTTTAGGATCCGAGGGAAGATGAACTTTGAATTGTTTGAAGATGAGGGTTAGAAGAGCCCCGAAAGGAAGTCGGGTGTTCTTCTTGTTCCGAGTCCGAGCCAGCACAGCTTGCCATTTGTTCGACTATTGCGAGAAAGAGGTCCACTTCGTAGCCCTCGAGAATGTCGTCCAAAGCTTTTAGATGCTTCGAGTTGGGGTTCTCCTTGCTAGAGTGTTGTGAGAAAAAAGTTCTCATCGGTAGAAAACAAAGAAGGCGAGCTTCGATTTGAGTTGGGTCACAGAGAAGTTTTTGCGTGACCCAGGAAATTCTTTAGCGTACTTCTCAAAGAAGTCATCAGCAACCTCGTTGAAAGGTATGGGGTTGTTATTAAAAGACGTAGAAGATACTTTAAGGAGGCGATGGAGAAGAGAGGTGTTGATGCGAACGGTTATGTTTTGAACTCGTGAAGTGAGGATACCCTCGAGCTAGAGAGATTGGAATAGAACTCATAAATGAGTTCTAGGTAAATGAAGTCGCTGAAACAGAAGAAATTGTAAACCCTTATTGATTTGATATGGGCCAACCACGAGAACTTTGTGGTCGGGAAGAATTTGTCATCCAACGTTAGGTGTTGGGTGACAAGAGGTTTGCAAGGAGTGGAGGGGCCTTCCCGACTTTTGGTACAAGGTTTCTTGGTGGCTGAACCAAGAAAATCGGAGTCGGAACCTCTTTTGGCATGCTTGATTTGAAAAGAGAGAGAGATGCACTTTTGAGAAGAGAGAGAGATATCCCTACGAAAGTGCGCGGAAAGAAAATAGAAAGAGAGAGACAGTGAGAGTGACAGAGCTTACTTGAGATGAACTTCACTTAGCTTGAGAGCGACGAGAGTTTCATTGATCACAGAGAGCTTGCTTCGAGTTGGAGTAAATGCGAGAGGGAAAGTAAGTAGAGAGTGAAGTAATGAAATGAAGGAAAATAGACGCTATTTATAGAGAAATAATCGTCCTTCACTATTCGTTCGACTCGGCTCTTCAATGGTCACCCTGGACCGGTGTGACCGTTCCGCTCTCCAACGATTAGAATTCCAGCGATTGTCTCTCAATGGCTAGTTGTCCGATCGATGCGTGAGAGAGAGAGAGAGAGAGAGAGATTTTGAAAGAAATTTCTAAAATTCTCCACCGATCTAGAGATGATTTCGGAATTTTGATGTCCATTTTTCTCAAAGTCCGAATCGACTCGGTTAAGCTTACGAGTGACTCGAAACCACAAACAACTAGTAACTATCAGCTCGGTATCACCGATTCAATTGAACTAATGGCTATTAAAGAAAGTAAGCACACAACACATAATCATGCAAAGTAATTTCACTCATAAAGCACATAATTATGCATTAATCATGCCAAGCTCATTCCTGATAAAGCAAAACTGATCCACACTAAGGGGCTTAGTAAAGATATCAGCTAATCGAAGATTGGTAGGAATGAATTCGAGTTCAATATCACCCTTTTTGGAATGATCTCTCAGAAAATGATACCGACCTCAATATGTTTAGTCTTTGAATGTTGAACTGGATTCTTGGTGATGCTGATTGCACTTTGATTATCACACTTGATTGCAACTGATTTGAATGAAAGTCCAAGATCTTTCAAGTGTTGCTTTATCCATAAAATTTGAGCACAACATGCTCCAGCTGCAATATACTCAGCTTCAGCAGTTGATAGAGCTACTGAGTTTTGTTTCTTTGAGTGCCGGGATATCGAGAGATTGACCGAGAAAGTGGCGGGCTCCTAAAGTGCTCTTTCTATCAACTTTGTACCCGAGCATAGTCGGCCTCTACCCATTCGAGGTTCATTAAGGGCCTCTAGTGCATTTCTAGGCTCGATTAATGATATGAATGCAGTGAATGCACATAGATTTTGAAGAGAGGAACGAGTTCTTACCCTAGTGTTGATATCGGATAAGATGTTTTCTAGTGGGTGACTAGAAGCATACTTTGAATGCTCTACCTATTCTTTAGTTTACAAGATTTGTAGGTTGAATTGGTTGATCTTCGATGAGTACGTTGCGAGTGAGCTTGTTCATCTAATTGACCTTCAACATTTTGAGCTGGCTCTTAAGTTGTCTCATTACGAGTCATGTTGTTCTCGAGTCACTTCGTTACGAGTGACATTGATTTGATTCTTGATGAGCTCGTTTTCATTAAGATCGTCATCTCTTCCGAGCTTTAGTTACGAGAATGTTGGCTCACTTGGTTTTTCCTGTTCAATCTCATCAAACACAACGTGGATGCTTTCTTCCACTTTGTTAGTTCTTTTATTGAAAATACGATATGCTTTTCTATGAGATGAATAACCAAGAAAAATACCTTCATCGGACCGAGCATCAAACTTGGTTAGGTGATCCTTACCATTGTTGTGAACGAAACACTTACATCTAAAGGGTTTGAAGTATGAAATGTTGGGTTCCTTCCCTTTGTAAAGTTTGTATGGAGCTTTCTTCGGGATGGATCCGATGAGGCATACTGTTCAACGTGTAGTTTGTTGTGTTGACTACCTCGGCCCAGAAATAGTAGGGTAGATTATGTTCAATCATCATTGTCCTAGCTATTTCTTCAAGAGATCGATTCTTCCTCTCCACCACTCCATTTTGTTGAGGAGTTCTTGGAGCTGAGAAGTTATGAGAGATGCCATTTTTGTCATAAAACTCTGCGAATTCCGAGTAGTCGAACTCCCTTCCATGGTTAGTTCAAATCCTCCGGATCCGAGTCCGAGACTCAACTTGGATTTTCTGCAGAGCTTGCTTTGAATGTTTCATTTTTGTGCTTAAGAAAACATACCCAGGTAAATTGTGAATAGTTATCAACAATAACAAGCACATATGATTTACCTCTAAGACTCTTCACGAGGATTTCACCACATAAATCCATATGCAACATTTCAAGCACCTTGGATGTGGAAACAATTTTCGAGAGATTTGAAAGATAATCGACTTGTTTCCCTTTTGCGTATGCTTCACAAATTTTATCTTTCTTAAATGCATAGTTAGGCAATCCTCCGACTAAACCATGAGATGTAAGTTTCTTAATGGTATGCATGCTAACATGACCTAGTCTACGATGCCATGTCCATGAATCATCATGAAGAGATGCTTTCAAACAAGATAAATTACGCCTCGGGTCGAAAGGGGAATAGTATAAGTGTTACCTAATCTCTTACCCGAGAGTTTCATCTCCTTGGTAGCATCATCGGAGATATAACAATTGGTCCGAGTGAATCTTACCTGTTGACCTTTGTGACACGAGTTGAGAGATCTTGAGTAGAATGTACTTTAACCCTTTGACAAGGTATACTAGGTCGACCGGATTGCTTCATTTTCCAATCTTGCCTATCCCAATTATCTGGCCCTTGCTGTCATCTCCAAACGTGACTTTTCCTCCCTTGTAATCATCTAACTTAGGAAAGAGTCTTGAATCTCCTGACATGTGGCATGAGCATCCACTGTCTAGGTACCAATGCCTTTTGTTCTTTTCGAGCCACTTGCAAGTCGAAACGAACTAACCTTTCTCACTTCCTCTAACGAACCAAGTAACTCCCTTTGCTTGTGGTCCTTTTCGAGGAACTAGACTCTTGGGAACCCAGATTTGGATAACTTTGAGTTTGGTCCGATTCCGAGTCTTTCTTTTAGAGAATTGAGTCCGTGTCTCTTTCTTTTGAAAAGTTTTTCTTTTATAAACTGGTGGAGAAGGATTTCTCCTGTGAGCTGGTCCAGGCTCGGTTCTCTTTTCATTCTTATGAATGGGATCGTGCTCGCCTTCTTGAACATCACGAGTACCAAGACCTTCTTTTCGAAGGAGACACATTGAGATCCTAAGAGCATCTCAAGGTTTTTCGACCTTGAGTAAATTTTAAAACAAGCTCTTGAGACTCATTGAGCTTTTGCTTCAATTGCTCATTTTCTCTTCGAGTGACTCGGACTCGGTTTCATTATATTGAGCATTAGTTTTGAGTTCTCTTAGAGTACGTCTCAATTTTTCCAATTCATTTTTCAAAGAGATGCTCTCGAAGTAACCGACTTAAGTTATTCTTTAAGCTGAGAACAATCATAATTGGACTTTTCTTCCAAAGTAAAAATATATTTGGCTAAATCAACTTTGGAGAATTTGAGGAAGTATTCAATTACCTCCTAAGGGTTTGTTTCCTCATTATCTAAGTGATCCGAGTCCGACTCTGTTTCGACTTCTAAGTCGGAGAGTGCCATCGGACATTTTGAATCATCTAAGTCCTCATTGTCTTCCGATAAGTCTTCATCACTCCAAGTGGCCATCATAGCCTTTTTCTTATTTCTGTCTCTCTTTCTTCTAGGACAATCTTTGACTATGTGTTCCTTGTCTGCTACATTCAAAATAGTTAGAGTTCTTAGTTAAAGATAACTTTGAAGGACAGGAATGTTTACCTTTATGTCCTTCTTATCTTTCTTGTAGAACTCTTCTCTTGGCTTCTTATCCCATATTTTGTACTTCATTATTCTTTTAAAGCCTCTAGCAATGAGTGACATGGGATCCTCTTACGAGTCCGATGAACTCGGATTCACTTCATCGGCTTTTGAGGCTTTCGGCGCAATGTTCTTTTTAGTGCTAACCTCTACGTCCTCTTCTTCCGAGATGGATCTCATGGGTGATTAGCTTTCCAATTAGTTTGTCCGGCTTGAGTTGGGATAGGTTACGAGACTCTTCGATGGCTATTACCTTGGGACCCCATCTTCTCTTGGGTAGATTTCGAGTATCTTTACGCACATTTCCTCGTGGGAAATCTTTTTACCCGAGATTTGAGATTATTGGTAATCTTAGTAAAGCGGATGAACATTTGAGTAATGCTCTCTTACGCCTCCATCTTGAACAGCTCGTACTTATGAAGATATTGGCTTATCTTCGTTTGCCCGACTTGGCTGGTGCGTTCATAAGTGTTAACCGAGTGTGTCCTACACTTCTTTGGGCTGTGTCACGGTCGACACTCGGTTGTATTCTTCGAGCTAATGGCGCACATCAGAATGTTCATCGCCTTAAAGTTCTTTACGAACTTCTATGCTTCCTCAGTAGTGAATTCGGCCTTCATCTTGGGCACGAGTCTTGTTTCTTCCGTCTTCATAGGAATGTAGTTACCTACTTGTATGATGTTCCATACATCTTCATCGTGATCCAGCAGGAAACATTCCATGAACTTCTTCCACTCGCACGAAATTAGATCCTTTGAACTTCGGTGGTCCGCTCGAAGATCTTTCCTCATTGAACTCTCCATTGTTCTAAGCCATTTGATCTTTAAACCTTTGGATGGTTAGATCCTTTCGAAAGGCTAGGCTCGATACTAGTTGAAGGTTTGCTCTTGGAGAGACTAAGTCACCCTAGAGGGGGTGAATAGGGTGATTGGGAAAATTAAACAAGTAATGGAAGAATAAAACTAGATATGACTCTAAGAAGAGTTTAAGTCTATATTGGACTCGGAAAAGTACTAACTCGTAAAGTTACGTGGAAACCCTCATGGGGCAGAAAACCACGATCGGTGCTAATCCAAGCACCAAGTCAAATCTACTATTTTAAATCCACAAAATACGATAGAAAGACTCAATAAGAATTGCTCCCTTAGACAATTCCTCGACAAGATTTTCCTAGACTCGAAATTTCCTTATCCGATCTAGTACTTCCTAATTGAGGTAAACTTTACAGTTAGGGAGAACTGAGTTGAGTTAACCCTTTCAACTCAGTCGAGGGATCTTACTCAGAAAGTAAGAAAGAGTGTTTGTAACATATTACAAGACCTTACAACTCGGAAAGATGTTAAGTACGAGTTGGAGTTGTAAGTAGAAGATTGAGTATGAAATACAATGACTTTTCTTAAGTACGTGTATTGAGAGTTGATTTAGCAATCTTCAAGTCTTGAGAGTTGGCTTCTATTTATAGATAACCAAGCGATTAGTCTGTTGTGACTATCTTCGAACTCGGAAGTCTTTTGTTACTCGTTGCGATGGTCTTTCCGAGTCACTCGGAAAATATCCGTTGAGGTTTGATCGTTGGGCAACGACTCTTGACTCCTTTGGAAGTCCAAATCCACCGGTGGTGTCTCGAAAAGTAGGGTGGAAAACATCGTTGAGCTGACCATTGCGGATTTCCAGCTTTGGCAATAAACAACCCCGACATAGTGTCCGGTCTTCGATCGAGGTAGAAAAAGCCTTGTCTCGCTGGTGATTTGACATCTTGAAGCCGGTTACTTTTGTATTTCAAAAATAGGATAGCCTTGTTTAAATAACCTACAAAAGTAAATTAATTTGGTTCTCAAAGTATAAAATACTTTGGTACAAGATTAGACACGGATAATAATATAATTAAGATAATTAAGTGCATAATTATCCGAGTCTTAAAAGAGTGCAATTTTCTGAGTCTAATATCTGTTATACTCAAATTCCATCTCGAGTCAATCTAGAAGTAAAGCAAGTCGGATAAAGAACATCAGTTTAGAAAGACTTGATCTAGACTGCTAATGTTCAAACCAAGCATGATGACTTAGAAAGATCAATTAACACAATAATTCAATCAAACTTAAATCATGAAGTCAAACCCGAGTTTATGCACATTTAGAGTGAGTGTTTGAACATGTAATATATCCGAGTGTTGTTTGAGTGACTCGGAACCGTGTGTGAGCAGATTATGCTTTCGAGTCATTAAGAATCAAGTGAGAACATATGCGATAGTTTACGTAACACTTAGAAAAGATTTTATATCACTCATAAAAGCTTCTAAGACTGATAGAATGACTTTTAATTTAAACCTTATAAGAGATGAAGTCTTATACCTGATTCCTTGATGGAACTCAGAATGATATATATGTAAGGTCCGAGTCTTCATCCCTGCAAGATATCTAAAGGATCTCTTCACCGCAGTGAGATGTGATTCCTTAGGATTTGCTTGAAATCTTGTACAAAGGAAAACACTAAAAATGATATCCGGCCTAGTAGATGTGAGATAAAGTAGAGATCCGATCATACTTCTATAGATTTTCTTATCTCGCAACTTTACCTTTCTCATATGAGTCCAGTTTTAAACTCGCTACTCATAGGTGTTGCTGCATGTTTCACATCTTGTAGCTTGTACTTTTTCAATAACTCCTTGGTGTATTTTGATTTATAGATATTGAATGCTATCCATTTCTTGCTTGATTTGCGATCCAAGGAAGAAATTGAGTTCTCCCATCATGCTCATTTGGAACTCCTGTCTCATTAACTCGGAAAACTCTTCGCATAGAGTTTCATTAGTAGCTCCAAAAATAATATAATCAACATAGATATGAATGAAAAGAAAATCATTCCCCTTGGTTTTTGTGAAAAGAGTTTTGTCAATCTGACCTCTTTTGAAATCATTTTTAACCAAGAAAATGCTTAGTCTTTCATACCAACCTCCGGGAGCTTGTTTCGGATCATATAAATCTTTTTGCAACTTGAAAACATGATTGGGAAATTGAGTGTTTTCAAATCCAGGAGTTTCTCAACATAAACTTCTTGAATATAACCATTAAGAAATGCACATTTAACATCCATTTGATAAAGCTTGATGTTCATGCTAGATGCAAATGCTAAAAGAATTTTAATTGCCTCAATCCTAGCAACAAGTGCATAGGTTTCCCCACAATAAATTCCCTCTTCTTGGTTATACCCTTGAGTAGCTAATCTGGCCTTATTTCCAACTACTAACCTTCCCTCATCTGGTTTGTTCTTGAAAACCAATTTGGTTCCAATTACTGGGTGGTCGGAAGGACGTTTGGTCAAAGTCCATACTTGGTTTCTTTCAAATTGATTTAGTTCCTCTTGCATGGCCTCTACCCATTCAAGTTCGGTTAAGGCTTCTAGTGCATTTTTAGGTTCTGTTGATATCGGAAAGTATATTCTCGAGTGGGTGACTTGATGCATATTTGAAAGCTCTACCTATCCTCTAGTTTACTAAGTTTGTTGGTTGAATAGGTTGATCTTCAATTGGTTGCTCTTGTTGAACTTCTGCATTGGCATGTTCTTCAACATTTGAGTTGGCTCTTGAACTTGTTCATTCCGAGTCACTTCATTATGAGTTGGCTCAATGTGAGTTGCCTCAGTTCTTTTGTTTTGACCGATTCCGAGCTCAACTTCAAGCAATATCATCTTCATCTCTATTGAGCTTGAGATCCGAAAATATTGATTCACTTGTCCTGCCATGGTCAATCACATCAAAGATAACGTGGATGCTTTCTTCCACTTTGTTAGTTCTTTTGTTAAAAACTCTATAAGCTTTACTATGAGATGAGTAACCTAGAAATATGCCTTCATCTATCCCTGCATCAAACTTAATCGGATGTTTCTTACCATTGTTATCCAAATAGCATATACATTATTGTCCTTAAATAGTAAGGTAAATCATTTTCTCATCAAACTTAATAGTAGGAGATATTGGGCATCTTTCCCTTGTACAATTCATAGGGTGTCTTCTTCATAATCGGTCCGATGAGGCATCCGTTGAGTGTATAGTTTGTCGTGTTGACTACCTTAGCCCATAAATAGTAAGGTAAATCATTTTCAATCATTATTGTCCTTGCTATTTGTTTAAGTGTTCCATTTTTTCTCTCCACTACTTCATTCTATTGAGGAGTTCTTGGTGGTGAGAAGTTGTGGTAGATGTCATTCTTGTCACAAAAGTCTTCAAGTTTTGAGTAATCGAACTCCCTTCGATGGTCGGTTCGAATTATCTCAAACTCCACATAAATTTTCTTGTAGATCTTAGTGAACTCTTTGAAGGCTTCATTCTTGTTCTTCAGAAAACACACCCAAGTAAATCGTGAATAATTATCAACAATAACTAGCACATACGATTTACGTCCGAAGCTTTTCATAGGAATTTCACCACACAAATCCATATGAACCAATTCAAGTACTTTGGATGTAGACACAGTTTTGAGTGGTTTGAAAGATGATCTGACTTGCTTTCCTTTAGTGCATTTTTCACAAATTTTATCTTTCTTAAATGCACACTTAGGTAAACCCCTAACTAATCCATGAGATGCAAGTTTCTCGATGGTATGTATGTTAATATAACTTAGTGTATGATGCCATGTCCATGAATCATCATTTAAAGATGTTTTAAAACATGATAAATTCTGACTACAATATGAGAGAGGAATGGTATAAGTGTTATCCGACCTCGGACACTGATAGCTTTGTCTCTTTCGTGATTGCATCATAAATGAAGCAGTTCGTCTAAGTGAATCTTACCTCTTGAGCTTTGTTATATAGCTGAGATATGCTCAAGAGATTTTACTTGAGCCCTTTAATAAGGTAGACTGGACTGATTGAGTTGTCTCCTTAACCAATCTTGCCAATTCCAATTATCTTACCTTTTCTATTGTCTCCAAATGTGACTTTTCCTCCCTTCATATCTTCTAGCTTAGAGAAGATTTTTGAGTCTCTAGACATATGGAGTGAGCAGCCACATTCTAAGTATCGTTGACCCTTTCGTTTCTAAGTCACTTGCAAAATAGAAACAAACTAACCCTTCTCACTTCCTCTCACAAACCCGAAACTGTCTTTACTGTGGTCTTTCTTTGAGGAAGAGTATTTTTAGGAACTTAGATTTAAATAATTTTGGGTTTGGTCTGATTTTAAGTCTTCCTTTTAGAAAATTGAGTTTGTGTCTCTTTTCTTTGAAAAACTTTCTTTTTGTAAACAGGTTGAGAAGGCTTTTTCCTTTAAACTGGTCCGTACTCGGTCCCTTTTCCATGTGAGTGAATAGAACCACGCTCGGCCTTCCCGAACTTAACGGTTCTGGAATCGATTTTGAAAAGATTGTTATAAGAGTTATCCTTCTCTTCATCATTGTAACCAAGACCTTCTTTTCTAAATGAGACACACTGAGAGCCAAGTAAAAGATCAAGGTTTTTCGACCTTAAGTGAGTTTTAAAACCAACTCTTGAGACTCTTTGAGCTTCTATTTCAGCTTGCTCATTCTCTTTTCGAGCACTCGGACTCGGTCTCATTATCTTGAGCACTGGTCTCAAGTACTTTCAAATTTTATCTCAAGTTTTCTAACTCATTTTTCATAACAAGTACTCTCGGTAGTGAGAGACTCAATTTGTTCTTTGAAATCGAAGAATCAAAATTGGATTTTTCTTCCAAAGTAAAGATATATCCGGCAATTACCTCCCGAGGACTTGTTTCCTTAACATTTTAGTTGTCATTGTCCGACTCGAATTCAACTTATGAGTTTGTTAGTGCCATTAGACACTTTGAGTCATCAAAATCATCATCTTCAAAGGAGTCATCATCGCTCCAGGTAGCCACCATAGCCTTTTTCTTCTTTCTCTCCTTCTTTCTCTTTGGATAGCCCTTGATTATGTGCTCCTTACTGCTACACTCAAAACAGTTAGAGTTCTTAGTTAAAGACAATTTAGAAGCGATGATTATTTACCTTTCTTGTCTTTCTTGTTGAACTCCTCCTTTGACCTTTTTGCCACATTTGTACTCCATCATCTTTTTGAAGCCTTGGGTAATGAGTGTCATGGTATCCTCTTCTTAATCCGAGGAGCTCGGATTTTGTCATCTACTTTCTGAATTCTTAAGTGTAATGTTCTTTTTGGTGCTAACCTCAATATCCTCTTCTTCTATGTGCAACTCATAAGTGAGTAGCTTCCCAATGAGTTCATCCGGCTTCAATTGAGAGAGATCTGGAGCTTCTTCGATTGTTGTCACCTTAGGACCCCATTTTCTCTTTGCCGGACTTCTTAGAATTTTTCTGACCATTTCTTCATGAGAGATCTGTCTACCTAGAGATTTGAGATTGTTGGTAATCTCGGTGAACCGGATGTACATCCGAGTGATGTTCTCCTCGAGCTCCATTATGAACAACTCATACTTGTGAAGGTATTGGCTTATCTTTGCCTCGCTTCACTTGGCTAATTCCTTCATAGGTGTTGACCAATGTATCCCATACCTCTTTGGCTGTGTCATAGGCTGACACTCTGTTGTATTCTGCTAAGCTGATATCGAACATCGAGTATTCATGGCTTTGAAGTTCTTCTTGAACTTTTCATTCTCTTCAGTAGTGTGCTCGACTTTTCTTTGGGCACAGCTCTTGCTCCTTCCATCTTTATAGGAATGTAGTTCCCATTCTTAATGATATTCCAGACATCCTCATCACAGTCCTGGAGGAAGCATTCCATCATCTTCTTCCAGTGTGCAAAGTTTGATCCCTTGAACATGGGTGGTCCGGTGGATGATCTTCCTTCATCAAACACTCTATTCTTCTCGAGCCATCTAATCTTTAGACCTTTAGATTGTGAGATCCTATTAAAAGGCTAGGCTCGATACCAATTGAAGGTTTGGTCTTGGAGAGATTAAGTCACCCTAGAGGGGGTCAATAGGGTGATGGAAGAATTTTTAGAAGTTTCAAACTATTTTGCACAAAACTAACTTAGAAACAAATTCCGAGTCTAGATTGGACTCAAAAAGTGAAATACACAAAGAACTACATGGAAACCCTCATGGGGTAGAAAACCATGGATAGTGCTAGTCCAAGCACCGAGTCAAATCCACTAATTTAATCCACAATACAAGGACTGACTCTTTACTGAATTGCTCCCTTAGATAATTCCCTTACCAGTTTTCCTAGACTCAAAAGTTCCTTTATGTGATCTAGTACTTCCTAACTAAGATAACCTTTACAATCGGGGACAACCGAGTTGAATTAACCCTTACAACTCAGTCAAGGGACTTAAAAGAAAGTAGAAAGAGTAGAAGTGATTACAAGACTTTCTTTACAACTCGTAAAGTAAGAAATACAAATTTGGAGTTGTAAGTCGAAGATTGAGTAAGAATGCACTAAGTAACTGTTAAGCAATGTGTTCAAGCAATCTTCAAGTCTTATGGAATGGCTTCTATATATACACAAGCAGGGCAAAATGACTGTTATGACTTGTTCTAGACTGGTGACCTTCAATAGCCGTTGAAACGGCTAGTCCGAGTCACTCATAAAAGGATCCATTGAGATGTGAGCGTTGTGTGGTGGTCCTTGGCTCAAAAAGTGGTCCATCCCTTTGGTTGTGATTGAAATCTGTGGTGGAAACAACCGTTGGGCACAAAGTTGAAGTTTACCAAATTTGAAAACAAACAACCCTAATACGGTGTCTCAGCCATGTCCGGAAATAGTTTATTTCTATCTGCTGGTGTTTAACGGCTCGAAATCGTACGCTTTTGCATTTTAAATATAGATTAAGCTTGTTTAATCAACTCTGCAAAAGCAAATGAAAGTTGTACTCAAAGTGAAGGTTTGCTCTGAGAGAGGCTAAGTCACCCTAGAGGGGAGGTGAATAAGGTGAATATGAAGTTTTCTTGAAATTTAAAACAGATATGAATCCGAGGTGATCGAGAGTCAAGGATGAACTCGTAAAATTACTAACTCGGAATTCAATGAAGAGTGAAGAAACAAATTAAGCAAGCACTTCGAAACTGTCTCGAGTCTAGAATGCACTCGGAAAAGTAATAACTCGGAAAGTACGTGGAAACTCTCCTGGGGCAAAAACCGCGGACCGTGCTAATCCAAGCACGAAGTCAAATCCACTTATTTGAGTCCACAATATTCAGTAGATCGACTCAACCCGAGTTGCTCCCTTAGACAACTCCTTACAAGTTTTTCCTAGACTCGAAATTACCTTATCTCGATCTAGTACTTCCTAACCGAGATCACACTTAGAGTTAGGGACAACCGAGCCGAGTTAACCCATACAGCTCGGTCAAGGGACCTTACTTAGAGAGTAAGAAAGAGAGTGTTTGTAATCGAGTACAAGACCTTACAACTCGGAGAAATAATAACTACGAATTGGAGTTGTAAGTAGAAAGATTGGGAATGAATACAATAACTTTTGCTCAAGTATGTGTATTAACAGTTGGTTCAGCAATCTTCAAGTCTTGGAAGTTGGCTTCTATTTATAGATGACCAAGCAGCCTTAGCCGTTGTGTCCATCTTCCGACTAAAAGTCCCTTGTGACCGTTATAATGGATTTTCCGAGTCGCTCGGAAAATACCTGTTGACATATGAACGTTGGGCAACGGCTCTTGACTCCTTTGGAAGTCCCAAAATCACTAGTGGTGTCCTGAAAAATAAGGATAACCTCGTTTGAAAACCCATTTGGTTACTATGACTGGGTGGTCGAAGGTCGTTTGGTCGAGTCCGGACTTGGTTTCTTTCGAATTAATTGAGTTCCTCTTGCATGGCCTCTACCCGTTCATTTAGAGCCTCTAGTGCATTTTTGGGTTCGAGTTAATGAAATGAATGTAGTGAATGCACATAAATTCCGAAGAGAGGAATGAGTTCTCACCCCACTGTTGATATCGGATAATATGTTTTCTAGTGGATGACTAGAAGCATAATTGAATGCTCTACCTGTTCTCTAATTCACCAGATCTGTAGGCTGAATTGATTGATCTTCAGAGGTTTGTTCTGAGTGAGCTTGTTCAACATTTTGTGCTTGTTCTTGAGTTGTCTCATTCCGAGTCACTTTGTTCCGAGTGTCTTCATTTTAAGTGTCATGGATTTGATTCTTGATGGACTCATTTTCATCTCGATCATCATCTCTACTGAGCTTTAAGTTTGAGAATGATGGTTCACTTGGCTTTTCCTGTTCAATCTCATCAAACACAACGTGGATGCTTTCTTCCACTTTGTTAGTTTTCTTATTAAAAATGCGATACGCTTTACTATGAGATGAGTAACCCGTAAAAATACCTTCATCCGACCGAGCATCAAACGTGGTCAGGTGATCCTTACCATTGTTGTGAACAAAACACCTACATCCAAAGGGTTTGAAGTATGAGATATTAGGTTTCTTCCCTCTCGTAGAGCTCGTACGGTGTTTTCTTCAGGATGGGTCCGATGAGGCATCTGTTCAAGGTGTAGTTTGTCTGTATTTATCGCCTCGACCCTGGAAATAGTAGGGCGATTATGCTCAATCATCATTGTCCTAGCTATTTCTTCTAGAGTTCTGTTCTTTCTCTCCACTACTCCATTTTGTTGAGGAGTTCTTGGTGGTGAGAAGTTATGGGAGATGCCATTTTTGTCACAAAACTCTACGAATTCCGAGTAGTCGAACTCCCTTCCATGGTCGGCTTGAATTCTCTCGGATCCGAGTCCGAGACTCAACTTGGATTTTTCTGCAAAGCTTGCTCGAACTCTTTGAATGCTTCATTTTTGTGCTTAAGAAAACATAGCCAGGCAAATCGTGAGTAATCATCAACAATAACAAGTATATATGATTTACCTCCAAGACTTTTAATAGGGATTTCACCACATAAGTCCATATGTAGCATTTCAAGCACCTTGGATGTGGAAACTGTCTTCAGAGATTTGAAAGATGATCCGACTTGTTTCCCTTTTGTACAAGCTTCACAAATTTTATCTTTCTTAAAAGCACAATTAGGCAATCCTCCGACTAAACCATGAGATGCCCATTTCTTAATGGTATGCATGCTAACATGACCTAGTCTACGATGCCATGTCCATGAATCATCATGAAGAGATGCTTTCAAACAAGATAAATTCTCGCCTCGGGTCGAAAGGGGAATAGTATAAGTGTTACCTGATCTCTTACCCGAGAGCTTGATCACTTTGGTAGCAACATCGGAGATATAACAATTGGTCTCGAGTGAATCTTACCTCTTGACCTTTATCACACAATTGAGAGATGCTCAACAGGTTGTACTTTAACCCTTTGACAAGGTATACTCGGGCTGACCAGATTGCTTCCTTTTCTAATCTTGCCAATCCCAATTATCTTGCCTTTGCTATCGTCTCCAAATGTGACTTTTCCTCCTTTGTATTCTTCTAACTCGTAAAAGAGTCCCGAATCTCCTAACATGTGGCGTGAGCATGCACCGTCAAGGTACCAATGCCCTTTTGATCTTTTCCGAGCGGCCCGCAAAACAAAAACAAACTAACCCTTCTCACTTCCTCTAACGAACCTAGTAACACCCTTTACCGTGGTCCTTTTTGAGGAAAAAGGTTTTTCGGAACCCGCATTTGAATGACTTTAGGTTTGGTCCGATCCTCGAGTCTTCTATTTAGAGAACTCGAGTCCGTGTCTCTTTCTTTTGAAAAGCTTTTCTCTTATAAACCGACGGAGATGATTTTCTCCTGTAAGCTGGTCCGGGCTCGGTCCTCCTTTCATTTTTATAAATGGGACCGTGCTTAGCCTTCCCGAACTTTACAGTTCTAGAATTCTTTTGAAAAGCTCGAGTAGGAATTGGATTCCTCCTCTTTGTTAAAACCAAGACCTTCTTTTCGAAGGAGACACATTGAGATCCTAGGAGCATATCAAGGTTTTTCCGACCTTGAGTAACCTTTAAAACAATATCTTGAGACTCGTTGAGCTTTTGCTTTAGTTGCTCATTTTCTCTTCGAGTAACTCGAGACTCAGTCTCATTGGATTGAGTACTAGTCTTGAGTTCTCTCGAGTGTAAGTCTCGGTTTTTCCAGCTCATTTTTCAAAGAAATGCTCTCGAGAGGAATTGACTCAAGTTGTTCTTGAAAATGAAAAGAGTCGAATTGGACTTCTCCTCCAAAGTGAAAACATACTTAGCTAAATCAACTTTGGAAAATTTCAGAAAGTATTCAATTACCTCTTGAGGATTTGCTTCCTCATTGTCCGATTGATCCGTGTCTAACTCTGTTTCTACTTCGAGTCGGAAAGTACCATCGGACACTTTGAGTCATCCGAGTCCTCGCCATCTTCCGATGAGTCCTCGTCACTCCATGTGGCCATCATAGCCTTTTTCTTTCTTCTGTCCCTCTTTCTCTTGGGACAATCCTTGACTATGTGTTCCTTGCTGCCACATTCAAAACATCCAGAGTTCTTAGTCAAAGATAACTTTGAAGGGGAAGAGTTTTTACCTTTTCTATCCTTCTTGTCTTTCTTATAGAACTCTTCTCTTGGCTTCTTATCCCATCTTTTGTGCTTCATCATTCTCTTGAAGCCTCTAGCGATAAGTGCCATGGGATCCTCTTCCGAGTAAGAGGAACTCGGATCGGCTTCTCTGGTTTTTGAGGCTTTCAGTGCAATGTTCTTTTTGGTGCCGACCTCTGCATCCTCCTCTTCAAGGTGGATCTCATGGGTGAGAAGCTTCCCAATGAGTTCGTCAGGCTTTAGTACGGACAAGTTATGAGCCTCTTTGATAGCTGTCACTTTGGGACCCCATCTTTTCTTAGATAGGCTTCGAGTATCTTTCTGCACATTTCCTCATGGGAAATCTTTTACCCAGAGATTTGAGATTGTTGGTAATCTCAAGTAAAGCGAATGAACATCTAAGTGATGTTTTCTTCCGGCTCCATCTTGAACAACTCATACTTATGAAGATATTGGCTTATCTTCGGGTTGTCCGACTTGGCTTGTGCCTTCATAAGTGTTGACCAGTGTGTCCCATACTTCTTTGGCCGTATCACGAGCGGACACTCAATTGTATTCTTCTAAGTTAATGGTGCACACCAGAATGTTCATTGCCTTAAAATTCTTTCGAGCTTCTCTCGCTTCATCGGCAGTGAACTCGCCCTTTGTCTTAGGTACGAGTCTTGTTTCTTCTGTCTTCATGGGAATGCAGTTGCCTACTTATATAATGTTCCGGACATCCTTGTCGTGATCCAGACAGAAACATTCCATGAGTTTCTTCCAATGCACGAAGTTAGATCCTTTGAACTTTGGTAGATCAGCTGGAAGACCTTCCTTCATCAAACTCTCTGTTGTTATGAGCCATTTGATCTTTAAACCTTTGGATGGTTATATCCTTTCTGAAAGGCTAGGCTCTAATACCAATTGAAGGTTTGCTCGGGAGAGGCTAAGTCACCCTAGAGGGAGGTGAATAGGGTGAATATGAAATTTGCTTGAAATTGAAAACAGATATGAATCTTAGGTGATCAAGAGTCAAGGATGAACTCAAAAATTACTAACTCGGAATTCAGTGAAGAGTGAAGAAACAAATTAAGCAGAGACTTCGAAACTGTCCGAGTCTAGAATGCCCTCATAAAAGTAATAACTCGGAAAGTACGTGGAAACTCTCCTGGGGCAAAACCGCGGACCGTGCTAATCCAAGCACGAAGTCAAATCCACTATTTTGAGTCCACAAAATTCAGTAGATCGACTCAACCTGAGTTGCTCCCTTAGACAACTCCTTACAAGTTTTTCCTAGACTCGTAAATTACCCTATCTCGATCTAGTACTTCCTAACCGAGATCACCCTTACAGCTTAGGGACAACCGAGCCGAGTTAACCCATACAGACTTAGTCAAGGGACCTTACTTAGAGAGTAAGAAAGAGAGTGTTTGTAACTGAGTACAAGACCTTACAACTCGGAGAAATAATAAATACGGAATTGGAGTTGTAAGTAGAAGATTGGGAATGAATAAAATGACTTTTGCTCAAGTATGTGTATTAACAGTTGGTTCATCAATCTTCAAGTCTTGGAAGTTGGCTTCTATTTATAGATGACCAAGCAGCTTAGCCATTGTGTCCATCTTCTGACTAAAAGTCCCTTGTGACCATTGTACTCGGATTTTCCGAGTCACTCGGAAAATATCCGTTGACATATGAACGTTGGGTAACGGCTCTTGACTCCTTTGGAAGTCCCAAAATCACTAATGGTGTCCTGAAAAATAAGGTGGAAACCACCGTTGAGCTTAGTGTTGCAGATTTCCAGCTTTGGAAACAGACAACCCCGACACAGATGTCTCGCGGCTAGGTCGGAGGTGGAAAAAGCCTTGTCTACTCGGTGATTTGACGTTTTGAAGTTGGTTACTTTTGCAATTCAAAATTAGGATAACCTCATTTGAATAACCTACAAAAGTAAATCAATTTGGTTCTCAAAGTATAAAATACTTTGGTCCAAGATTAGACACGAGATAATAACATAATTAAGATAATTAAGTGACTAGTTATCCGAGTCGGAAAAGGAATGGAATTTTCTCGAGTCTAATATCCATGAAACTCAAAATTCCATCTTAGTCGATCTAGAAGATAATCAAGTCAAAGTAAAAGATTAGAGTAAACAAGCTTGATCTAGACTAAACAAAGTTCAAACTAAATATGCTCGACTTGGAACAATGTAATTCCTGTAACATGAACTCGGACTCGAGTTTATTTGCGTAAAACCAAGTGTTTGAGCATGCGATATATCCGAGCGTTGAGTGACTCGGAATTGAGTGTGAAGTGGTAAGTACAAGTATGCTTTCCGAGTCGATCGAGTCACGCATAAACATATATAATAGTTTCTATAACACTCGGAGAAAATGTTATAGCACTTAGAAAAGCTTCTAAGGCACATGGAATGGCTTGAAATCAAAACCCTATAAGAGATGAAGTCTTATACCCGATTCCTTGATGGAACTCGGAAAAGTGTAAGTATAAAGTTTGAGTCTTCACAAAGTATAAAAATACTTTGGTCCAAGATTACGAAAAGATAATAATTAATTCAAAGTAATTAAGCACTTGATTATCTTCATCTTAAAATAGTGGAATTTTCCGAGTCTAATATTCATTAGGTTCAAATTCCATCTTGAGTCAATCCTTAAAATGATCAAGTTAGAAGGAATAAAACATCATAATGCATAAACTTGGTCAAGTAAATAATTCTCAATAAATAAACTCACTTATAAAGTGGAATTAACGCGAGTAATTCATTTTCACTTAAAACAACAAGTCGGTGCTTAGAATAAAAGCGTTAAATGAATTATTTACTCATGTCATTGTTCCGAGTTGTGTCCGAGTGGGTCAGAAAAACATTTAAGAATGTTATGCTTTATAAATGGTTTCTAAGTGGGTTACAAAATAATGAAAACTTAGACTCGAAACCCATTTTCTTTTAACTGGTCCAAGCCTCGGGTCAATGCTCCAAGTCAATGTTTGGCCAGTGCCGCACATCAAGCCTTGCTGATTGCTAAACGTTACGTTTCATCTTCGGCGTCTAACCGAGACACGGAGCTCAATTTGTCTCGTATGATGTCGCACTGGTCGGTGCTGCGCTTCAAGAGAATTTTTGCCAAAGCGTTGTGTTTTTCTCTAAGCGTCCAATCAAGACATGGAAGCCAACAAGCATAAAACGACACCGTACATAGCCAGCTGTGTTTTATTCCAGTAGACTAGCTACAACACGGAAGGTTTGTTTGACCAAATAACATCGTTTTAAGGCCGGCACCGCGATTATCGACCCTACCCATGGGATTTCAGATTCCAGGCGATTTGATCCAATTTTTTCTGATTTTTGGCCGGTTCATTGCTGATTTTTGGATGGTCGCTTAGCAAACTCTACTGAAATTTTACCAAGAGCTACTGAATGCTTCATGGTATTCTAATATCTTTTGTTCCTTTCAACTAACCCTCACTACTATATTATCATCTTATTCGATCCTCTAGGCTTCATCATTCCCATAAATCACTCTACCTTTGGCAAACTTCATAAAAAGCCTCTTTATGTACTCATTAACCCACCTTCACACTTCTAGATCCGGTTCAAGATCAAGATCAGCAAGTGGGACAACCTAAGGCGTTCAATTCCTTTACACCTTTTAACTATTTATCTAGTTATCTCATTTTATCACTTTCCGTATTGTTGATACAAATATGCTATCATTTTCAATTCCTAATGGCCCACTGTAATTTATTTTTATTTGCTTTCCTTTACCTCTTTCTTTATCGTTTTCCTTTATTGCTTTCTTATTTGTCTTTTATAACTTTATTCACATGCCTTGGTTGACTTAAATTCCAGTATTCGCTTGTTGTATGCTTGTTTGAAACACATCTTTTTAAACTCATATCTCAAATTAGTAGAGGTCATTTGTTGACGGGCGAAATGGAAGGGCTTATCCCTATATTTCGTACCTTTGCCCTCAGCATCTAGATTCTCGATTCTAGACCGATAGAGTCTACTTTTAAACCTCTCAAATTAGGTGTGTCCATATTTACATTTCATTTTACATTTAGCCAAAAAATAAACTCATCTCAAATTAGGTGAGTCCATTTATACATTCAATTTTGCATTTAGCTAAAAAATAAATTCATTAAAAATTAGGTGGGTCCATATTTACATTTCATTTTGTATTTAGCCAAAAATAAATTCATCTCGAATTAGGTGAGTACATTTATGCATTCAATTTTGTATTTAGCCAAAAAATAAATTTATCTCAAATTAGGTGAGTTTATTTATGCATTCATTTTGCATTTAGCCAAAAAATAAATGCATCCCTCATTAGATAAGCCCATTTATGTATTCCAATTTTGCATTTTAGCCAAAATGAATTCATCTTTAATTAGGTGAATCCATTTTTGCATTCTATTTGGCAAGTAGCTAAATTAAAAATCATCCCAAACTAAGTTATTCCATTTCGATCGCTTTCCATTTCTTTTGTGCATCCAAATAAAAGCATTCTTTCTTTCTTAGTTTCTTCGGGTCGTGCACTTGAGTCCCTTCCTCCCAAAAATTGGTGTTCCTACACATGGTCCTAAGTAGTTATCCTTTGGGTTGCGTAATAAGGAAGCCTACCGCCATTGAGTTTTGTCGAAATCTAAGCTCCAAAAGGTTAGAACTCCTCAGCAAGGAATCCAAGTACCTCTTTCCTTTGCTTTACACCTTGATCTACACCAGTGCGACCAACTTCGATGCACACAACACCGGTTCATCCACGCATAGATCAGATAGACCAAATGTTAATGGAATCCTCCATATTGAAGAGTCACTACTTTGATCTCACGGGATTCACTTCAATCCTTAAAGGAAAGTTACCTCCAAAGTTTCCTATGCCGGATATCAAGTTTCGTGATTCCGAAAATCCCCATCATTATGTTCACAACTCGCTTAGGAGCAATGACTCTTAAAAATGTACCTGAAGACACTTACCATATCATCTTCTCATAGACATTCGATAGTGATGTAGTGAAATGGCACAATGTAGTTGACCCACGCAAATGTGACCAATTGGAACGATCTATGTCAAGAATTCCTATACCAATACTCCTATAAGACTTATTTACCTGTCACCCTTAGAGACTTGGAGTTGATCAAATAAGGAGGGAAAGAGAGCTTTACTCGACTTCCTCACCAAATGGACGGGCAAAGGCCGCCAATTTGGTGGAGCGACCTTCCGAGAAGGACCAAGTTAGAATTGATGTGAAGAATCTTTGGCCTCGCTTATAACCAACATCTCAAATGCCTACCATTTATAAGCTTCACAACCCTTAGAGATGTAAACATGCTTATAGAAGAAGAGTTGCCTGCCATGACCACAAAAGTTGTGGCTGGATATAGAGGTAATTATCAATCCAAAGACAACAAAAACCTCTAATCAAGACAATACTAGCAGGGTGCGGATGTCAATGTCCTTAATAGGTATTATGACTACACTCCTCTAGATACTACTTATGCTGAAGCCCTTGACCATCTATTATCTAAAGGGGTGATTGAGTTGCCGCCTATAAGAGTAGAATAAGAAATTGGGAACAATAGAAAAACTAGGACGCAGGAAAATTCTCGTAAGTACCAACGTGCACGAGGACACGATCGGGAATAGTGTTGGAAATTTAAAAACAAATTAGAGTATGTTCCACAACCTTTAACTTCCTCTCCCTAAGGCCGCTCGTAAACCCAATAACAACAACCCAATCGTACCTTAGTTATCTTTTCTAAATCCATTCTAAGTTAGTAGGATCCATCTGTCTTCATTCAAGACATCAATAAGTCCAAAACACTTGTTAGCCGACGTTCCCTAAAACCAGAATTCCATGGATTGTGAGTAAGTGATAAAGAAGATTGCTAAGAGGCTAAAGATGATAGTGATGATAACTTCCGGTGCACACCACCCTTAGAAGAAGATGACTTCGGGAAGAACTAAAGAGTCCTAAAATCCAGTTTCGTACCATATCTAAACAATGTAATACACCAATGGGTCCACAACAGACTCAAGAAACCCCAAAAGAAAAAGAAGTTGTTCAAGAAGAAGACCCAATCCCGAAACAGACTTTACAAACTCAAGGCTAACATTTCCATCCGACAACTTATACGCCCCCAAAAGCATAAGCATGTCTTAATTGATGTACTTCGTAAGATTGAGGTCTCTCCCGAAACTTCGCCTTAGGATGTGGTAGTATTGGTCAATAATGGGGATGAAGCCATCACATTTGACAAGAATGACCTACTTGGAGAAGCCATTGCACACAATAATGCCCTTGACTTAACTATAAATTGTATTAACAAGTTTATCCCTCTAACCTTAGTGGATAATGGATATGCCATAAATGTCTACCCATGGAGAACTACGAAAAGGTCGGGCATTAGAGAGCAACAACTCTTTAAGAAAACTTTTCATCTTCGAGACTATGATAATTCCAAAAGAACAATTTTGGGAACAGTGACTCTTCCGATCATTGTCGAGCCAGTAGTGAAAAATATTGACTTCCAAGTTCTAGACATTCCAGCCACTTTCAACCTTGTTCTAGGATGCCCTTGGTTACACGACCACCAAGCAAGTGCCCTCTACACTACATTAGAAAGTTAAAATGATTATCAAACGTTAAGTAGTAACCGTCAAAGGAGATGACATTTGCACCTCCATCACCTCTAAAGAGTCTCGTTGTTGAAATCGAGCATGACATTGGTGATGAGGAACATTATAGATTTGAGACAGTCGCTGTTGTAGAAAAGGATGAAGCACATTTTAATTTCAATCCTTATGTCAACCCTAGTGTCCATTCTATGCTAAGGAAGAAGGGGTATTTTTCTAGCTTAGCTATGGGCAAGAGGGCATACCACCCAATCTTTCCACCCTTTGAGCCCACCAATAGCTACGAGTTAAGACTAGGCTATCATCCAACTACTAAGAAAATAGCCAAAGCTAAGTGGGAAACACAAACTAGGAGGACTCGAACCCCTCACAGTCCGCTCCATCAAACCTTATCCTCGTACTCTAAATGGGCAATTCCTAAAAGAACGGGATGACTTCCCCTACTATGGTTTTCCCGAGCTTTATTATATAAAAGAGAAGGGGATTATAGTACCTGATTTAGAAGTCTTTAGTGACTGCCATGTGTTAGAAAAAGAAGCAACCTACCTCCTCGAGAAGGAACAATCCGCACAAGTTTGGACCAATCTGGCCGAGAGCAACATTTTTGGTCTATTATTCGGACATGAGAAAAGTCTAGAAAGAAACTTGGTTTCAATACTGTCCCAAGCTATGTCGCACCTACAGCTTTGATCCGTCCAAGTTCATTACCTATGTCGACACCGAAGGGTCCAAGCATATCACTTGGATTGATGCCGTGGAAGGCCAAGAACTTAGTGTCATTTTAGGAGAGCAGTCTATTTCTAAGTCTAATACTAGGGTTGTTGTTTCTATTTCTAATTTTGTTAGTTCATCTTCTGCAATTTCCATTTCGAGTTCGATGTACTCATTTCTTCATTTAATAAGATAATTCTTTCCGCTAACTCTTTGCCTCCTCCTATTCTTCATTGTTTTGCCTCTAATGATGAACAAGAAATCCTTAAATAATTAATAAAAGTTATGGAAGATCATGAAAATTGCTCACCAATAATAGAGGGGAAACAATAACAATTAACTTAGGATCAACCACTACTACGTAAACCACTTTTAACTACGGTTAAAAACAACCTTTAATGACGGTTAACCGCCATCGTGTATGTGGCCGTCGTTGTATGTAGCATCTTTTATTGCGGTTCAAAAATAGTAGTAAAACAACACTTATGACGATGATTCTTCTAAGGAACCATCGTCATAGGTCACCTATAATGATGGTTCTCTCAGGATAACCATCGTCATAGGTC
The DNA here is from genome assembly GCA_021018815.1 of Talinum fruticosum. NCBI lineage: Eukaryota > Viridiplantae > Streptophyta > Magnoliopsida > Caryophyllales > Talinaceae > Talinum > Talinum fruticosum. The sequence goes on along the minus strand of JAITYX010000003.1, from coordinate 537,167 downwards.
AGCTATAATGACGGTTTTGTCACCTATGACGACAGCTTCTTCCAAAGAACCGGTGTCATACGTTTGAATTTTTTTAAAAAATAGAGAACTTTTAAATCTGAAAACTTTTTGATCTAAAACTAAAACTAAAATGGAAGAAAAAAACCGAGTAACAAAAACAAATAAGATCTAAATACATATGAAATTGTTAAAGGGGAATTTTGATAAATTTCCTAGAACCTTGAAGATTACAAGGCAAGAACGAATCAGATCTAAACTAATTAATCACCTCAAATGAAACAACCTTCTTCACTCGGCATCATGAAAAGAATCGGAATGTGAGGATCCAAGAGACTTCAACTCTTCAATTACACATCTAACAACGAAGATCCAAAAGACTTCAGACTTTTCAATTACAAGTCTAACAACGAACCATGGAAGCAAAATTAGAACAAATTGTTGAGAAAAATGAGTTAAAACCCGTAAATCTAAGAGGATAGAACCCAAGCAAAATCGTAACAAAAGGCAAAATCAAAACATCTAACAAGGAACCATGGAGGCATAATTAATCCGCCTCTTAAATCTCATTGTCTCGTGAGAGAGAGAGAGAGAGAGAGAGAGAGAGAGAGAGGAGGGAGGATTATGAACCAAGGCGGAGGCTCGACGAGTAAGGCATCCTGCTCGCTCCTCGCGGCGACGGCGGCGGAGCTTGGGCATGGACGGAGATTTGGAGCGAAAACGAGCGAAGAGGAGGAGGAATTAGCGCTCTCTTAAAGATCGGGATGAGCTGGCCATTGACGGCAACAAAGCCTTGGTTACATTAACGCAGACGCTGGAGGAAGAGAGAGAGAGAGAGAGCCTTTATTGCAATTGACATCGGAGCTAGAGGAAGAGAGACATAGAGAGCCTTGGTTGCCATTGACGCAGCGCCTGGAGGAAGAGAGAGAGAGAGTGGGGGCGGTTTTAAATCCGAGAAATGAGGGGGATAAGAGGGAGAAAGGGGGAGGAGATTAATTGAGATATGAGGACTTTTGACTACGGTTCAATCAAAGAACCATGGTCAAAAGTACCTCTAAAACAGATTCAATTAAATTCAAATGCGTGCCCTAGTGTAACACCCCAAAGACCCACCGTAGGAGTATTACATCACTAGAGTTCCTCAAAGGAACTCCCAAGGCTCAATGAGGTGTTGACTTGGCTGTCTAAATCCAACTTAAAGGTAAGGAAGGAAATTTTCCCCAATGTCTAGAAGTTTTCTAAACATTTCGAAACTTTGTAATAAGGACTATCCCCTAGGCTTAAAGCCTTAAAACCCTACTCAAAACCATAATATAACTCGACGAGCTACATGCTCAAAGTATACAACTCAATGGGCACACGCCCGAGTCCAATCAATCATGCGATGAAACTTAAAATAACCTAAATGGTTCATTATACATCTAGTACAACTATATGAACGAAATTACAAAGTACAACAATTTGAAATATAAAAATGCAGGTCCACCACTTGAATCACTTAACAAACAGAAAACAAGTAATAAGTGGGAGTCCCGAATACGCTACGTACCGCATATATCTCTTAAGAGTGTACCTGCAACAATGGGAGGGAAAAAGGGGAAATTTGTGGGGGTGAGCAAACCACGCGCTCACTAGAGAGTCTTACACTCTTAAAATGGAAATTCTTTACACATACTACTCATAATAATGAAATCGGTAAAAGCATAATAACATAATACAAATGTATATACTTTACAAGTGAAATCCCTTGAAATCATTTGCAACGTAAAGATCGTAATACTTCAATCATTTAAAGTCACGGTTTCAGTAATCATTAGCAACTCTTTTAGAATTGAATCAACTCTAAAGAAGATGGTGCAACCACCTACACTTTCTTTCAAACACTTTCGCTTAGCAACTGAAAATTCTTTCTGGTCTTTAGACAATTGAACTAGCACCGGACAGTTTTCTCGGGAGCGCGACCCCTTGACTCAGGTTACGGGGACCTATCTCTAGTCAAATACCTGGAAGGCTCTGTTTTCCTTATCGTGCAAGAATCAACCTCTCTGGTTGATGGGCATCCTAATACGCGAGGACCCCGTGGCCCGATGCGCACAACCACCTCCTTCCTCTCGGTCTAAACAATCCTTAGCCCAAAATCCATTCAAAACTAAAGTGATCACAATCACTTATCAAACTTGGTTTTGAACCGCCACTACTACAAAACTATAAAATAGCGACGGAAATGAGCGACGGAAACAACTCCGTCGCCCGATAGCGACGGAATCAAGCAACGGACACCGACACAAAATGCCACCTGGTTCATCCACCGACGGAATTAACGACAGAACATGACATCCGTCGCTATTTTGGGGTCAACGACGGCTTAGCGACGGAATATTCCGTCGCTGATTTTGGCGACGGAATATTCCGTCGCTAAGCCGTCGCTGGTGGACATTACAAAACTCCGGCGGGAAAAAATTTAATTTACTAATTAGCGACGGAAGATTCCATCGCTAATTACACATAAATCCGTAACCGGCTTCGCCGCTCGGGATTTATCCGCGCAAACAGAGAGAGCGAGAGCGAGAGCGAGTGCGACTACGCCCGCCGATTCACCACCGCCAATAGCCGCCACCGCCGGCGACTACGCCCGCAGCCTGCAGCCGGCCGCGCCCTTCCGCCGCCGGCTGAGGACCACCAAGGCCGAATAACCACCGTTCAGCCTTGGTTTGGCCCGACCCCGCACCGCCGCTCGCGCTCGGGTGGAGGACGCCGCCGACGCACCACCGCCGCTGCCGCCACACGCCCGACCTTCGCCGTCTCCGCCTGTGCCGCCCATAATTTTGAGGTATGCTTGTGTTGATTTTTTGTAGATTTATGGTTTTACAAAATTGAAGTTGAAATTGATGAATATATGTAATTTGTTGGAAATTAATGTTGTTTGTGAATGAATTTGAGAAGAAAAATGTGAAATTGTGTTGTTTATGGAGTAAATGTTATTAAAGTTAAATTTAGGGTTTTAAAAAATGTAACTTGAAATTGACGAATATATGTACTTTGGTGGGAATTAATGTTGTTTGTGAATGAATTTGAGAAGAAAAATGTGAAATTGTGTTGTTTATGGAGTAAATGTTATTAAAGTTAAATTTAGGGTTTTAAAAATATAACTTGAAATTGACGAATATATGTACTTTGGTGGGAATTAATGTTGTTTGTGAATGAATTTGAGAAGAAAAATGTGCAATTGTGTTGGTTATGGAGTAAATGTTATTAAAGTTAAATTTAGGGTTTTGAACATTGTCACTTGAAATTGACGAATATATGTAATTTAGTGGAAATTAATGTTGTTTGTGGATGAATTTGAATAGAAAAGTGTGCAATTGTGTTGTTTATGGAGTAAATGTTATTGAAGTTAAATTTAGGGTTTTAAAAAATGTAAGCTGAAATTGACGAATATATGTAATTTGGTGGAAATTAATGTTGATTGTGGATGAATATGAATAGAAAAATGTGCAATTATGTTGGATTTGTTGGACATTATTGTTGAAGTTGAGGGAAATGGTTTTTGTGATTTATATATGTGTAATTGTTTGTTGTTTATTTGTGTGAGGTTGTTCACGCTAATTAGGTATGTTTATAGGTATGATTGCTTTACTCGTATGATAAGTTTAATTATATGTATATGAGTTTATTTATGCTAATTAGGTGTGAACTTATTCTTTTTTTACATACACAATGTGTTAGAATGGGCCTTGTTTGGTCTTGATTTGTTGATATAACGACTGCTATAAGAGATAAATAACTTGATTAATGGATAAGTGTCATTATAGTAATAAATTTTGAAATATACATTGTCTTAAAGACATGCCAACTCTTTTTGGAACTTTGAAGAACGTTTTGTTGAATGATTATTGTCATAATGATAAGGCTTTTTGTCTTTCTAATGACCAAGATTATCACTTAATGATTGGTATAATAGAAATGAATGAAAATGATACCCAATCCACTTTCTCGAATTTAGAAAGTTAATTAACAAATTCCTTGTACTACCATATGCACTTTTGTCCCATCTTGGGGGAATATTTCATTGCTTTTATGTCACTTTTCTTTAATGATTTTAGTTGGAATTGACTGATCTTTAGTATATCGGTTTATATTTTATTATATTGTTTATCCGAAACTTATTACAATCTACGACTTTTCTAATTAATCGGGTAAAAAGAACCATATATACATATATATGAATAAGTAGCTAACTGACCTTATCGACATAAATCAATAACTTTCCATTATTCTAATGTGTATACAAGAAAATAATAGTAGCTAGGAAGAGAAAGCAAAAGGGGAATAGGTATTGGCCTTAACCAAGCCAAAAGGGCAAAAAATGATCATCTAAAACAATTTTTTCTATTTTTTTTATTTGTTTGAAATAGACAGTTTATATGGTTCCATTTAGTTCCCTTTCAACATTTAAAACATTAGCCAACCGAGGCCTGGAGGAACCTCTGCCCTCTCTTATTATTCAACCAAACCTTTCATATAATTGTCAACTTGATGATCACATGTTATGTAAATTGGCTCAAAGGTCCATATCATGTAATGTAGGCACTCAATTTTCAAAAATATATATTGAAAAGCTCATCTCGAAATATTTATAATCACAGTTTCGTTGTTCTCACAGCCCTCATTACATAAGCTACAGTTTTTTATGTAAATTGGCTCAAGAATATATGTTGTTTTATATGAAATCACTTGAACCGTTGGATGTTTACTAATAGTGTGAATTACTTGTTTATGTATAGAAAAATGGAGAGAGGTAGAGGCGGAACCAAAAGAGGATGAGGATGAGGAAGAGGATGAGGATGAGGATGAGGATGAGGATGAGTGAATTCAAATGTGAACTTTTGTATATATTGGTGATCACCACTTTGCGAACTATTTAAATGTGTTTGAGGTTTCTTGTGAGTTATTGTTTGTTTGTTGTGTTGAACTTGTGAATTTGTTTTAAGTATGTTATGGTTGTTGATGATGTTGAACATGTAAGTTGGATTTTTATATCCAACTTTGATAAATTATTTGTGGCCGGCATATGTAAATGCCAAATGTAAGTGTCACATATGTGAATGGTGGATTTGTATATTCATTCATAATTTTCTATACTAGGGTAATGAATAATTAGAAAACCATATTTAGAATTTTTGATGGAACAATGACGGAACAACGACGGATCGGCGATGGATCCGTACCAATCGGCGACGAAAAATAGCGACGGAAACCCCATATTCTGTCGCTAATTAGCGACGGAAAGCCCTCAATTCCGTCGCTAATTCAGCGACGGAATGTCGTTCCGTCGCTGATTTCCATCAGCTACGGAAATGGTGCCCGTCGCTAATCCGTCACTAAGTAGCGACGGAATTGAAAATTTCCGTCGCTGATATTTAGCGACTCGCTTTTCAGCGACGGATGTGTTCCGTCGCTGATTCCGTAGCTAATGCCGAAATTCTGTTGCTATTTGCCGCCATTCCGTCGCTATTTCCGTCGCAAATTTGCGTTTTCTAGTAGTGCGCAATCTCAAACCAATTTAATATCGTAGAAGGCATAGCACCACGTGCCACCCCTCTAAATTCACTTTTTCAATCGGTTTCACTTCTTTAGAACACATTTCAAATTTGAAAAGTAGTTCTTAAGAATCATACTCGAGCGTTGTTTTGCGTAAACATTTGAACTCTTTTCAAAACTAACTTTTGAGTACTATTTTAGAATCAAGTCACTTCAAGAGTCAAGCATCTCTATACTAAGACTCCACATCCAAAGCTAGCATATTTATCTCAAGGATTCACCCAAGGATCCAGTCTCTACTCATATTTATCTCGTATCTATTCACCCGCAAATCTCTTACTCCTATGAGCGTAATTCTCATCTCACTTCATGTTCAAAGCTATAATCAATCCACATAGTTACATACTCCTTTGATGCTTCCAAATTTCCGCTCCTTTTCTATACTCCAACATTTGTTTCTCCTTAACTCAATTCCTTTTCAAGCTCAACGAATTCCGTAAATAAACTCTTTTGAGCCACAATAACTACAAGTAGTCACCACTTCACCCAAAAGTCTTCACAACTCGTCATCTTTACCTCGATTTCTCATCTTATGTCTCCACATTACTAATTAAACTCTTTCTCGCTCATATTTAGCCATATAACGCTTAATCTTACTTCATTACTCAATTTCCTCTAGCTCCACTTATCTTCAAGTTTAACTCGTTCTCAAGGATTTAGATATGTTCTAAACTCAGTTCAACCTACTAATCGCCCGCCCTCCACTTTCCTACCTCAATTGTACATTACTCAAAATAAACTCACACTTCTCATCCGTATTCCAAAGCATTGTCTCTAAATATCAATAATTATTTTTTGACGCCGAAAATTCAAGAAATCCCTAAGGCTCAATTCATCCATAATTGGTACTCAAATCACGACTTCTTCATCCCTAATTACTAACTTAAATTCTCATATTACTCCCTAGACCTAAACCGCCCAACTCTATCAAAATCTTCGATTCCCGATTCAACCTTAACTTAATCAATTCCTCTTATGTTCTAATTCAGCCCTATCTATTTCCCGACTTCATTCTAAGTTCTCAATTCAATTTTAAACAACTACAAAGTCTCTTCGCAATAAAGATACTCAATATTCACAAAAATTCAATTGAATTTTGAAAGTACTATTAATTTAGAGTATAAGACTACCCACCTCGAATTTATGGATTGAGTGTTTGAGTGTTTGATTGAATGAAGTCGGCTCCAAGTCCCCTGCCACCCCCTTCATCTCGTTATGTCCCTATCTCTCTCTGTCTCGGTCTAGTTTTCTCGCTCCCTCAGCCACCCTTGCTTGCCGGCCACCAGCCGCGGCTTTCGTGGCCACGAGTTGTCGTTCCCCTTCCTCTCGTGTGGCCTCTGTCTCTCGGTCGGTTCCCGCTCGGTCTCTCGGTCTCTCGTTCTATCTCATTCCCTTGCTCCCCTTCTCTATGCTTGTTGGTCGCGGCGTTCTCGCCGCTCGAGTGACCACCGGGCTCTCGCTCTCTCTCTCTTCCCTCTTCGCCGCGTGCTCGGGCCTCTCCTCTCTCGCCTTCTCACTATGGTGGCCCTCTCCCTCTCTCGCTCCTCCGCTATCCCTCCCGCTTTTCCCTTTCTTTCCTCTCGTTCGGCCCCCGAGCCTTCCTTCTTGACATCTCTCCCTCTCCACCGTTTAATTAGTGTCTCCTTATTATTGGACCCTCAACTTTGGTTCTATCTCGATTTCTCCACTTAAGCCATCTCCACTTAAACCAAAACCCACCTCCTCATTACCTTTTCCCCTTTTGCTAAGTAAATTAGGGTTGGTTCAAATAACAGCTACCAGGCCCACTGTACCAAATCTAACTCGGGTTTTTATTTCGCTAGTCCAGGCAAAAAATTCGGAGGAAAGAATTAATATATTTTACTCGATTATGGTTACATGAATCGATAATAATTCGCTCAAATAAATTAACGAATATATACCTGTGATTTTAGTTACTCAACCTACTCTATTTAATTAAAACTAAATAATTAACTTTAACTCATATAACTACCTAACCCAAAATTACTGGTCTTATACCTAGATTTTTAACTACGGTTAAATTAAAGAATCGTAGTAAAAGGCACATATGATGACAGTTCTATAAAAAGAATCGTCGTCCACAAATTGCCCAACACATATGAGGACAAGTGCTAATGTAAGAACCATCGTCATATGTTCTTTAGAACGCCGGTTATTTACAAAAATGCCATCGATCCAATTTTCATGACGATTTGTCCTTTTAACCGTCATTAAAGACCCGTCGTTAAAAGTGATTTTTGTAGTACTAAACAGATCAACCCCAAGAAATTAAAATTAGGAAAACACTAAATCCATAAGAGCGAAGCAATTCACTTCGCTCCTTACGGAATTCATAGATGTATTTGCGTTGTCCTACAAAGACATGCGGGGAATAGATCCAAGTATAACGAAACGTGAAATTCCACTCTACGAAGATGTTAAGCCAGTTAAGTAGAAACTTAGGAGAATGAAACCTGAGTGGGCATTATAGATTAAGGAAGAAGTTCAAAAGCAATTATAAGTCGGGTTCATCAAAGCGGTCCACTAACCTCAAGGGCTAGCAAATATAGTGCTAGTTCCGAAGAAAGATGGCGAGGCCAAATGTGCATTGATTTCACGGATTTGAATAAGGCAAGCCCTAAGGATGACTTCTTGTTGCCTCATATTGACATTTTAGTGGACAACACAGCACGTCATGCCTTACTCTCATTCATGGATGGATATGGTGGATACAACCAAGTGAACATGGCTGAAGAATACATGGAAAAAATGACGTTCATCCCTCAATAGGGGTCGTATTGTTATGTAGTAATGCCTTTTGGGCTCAAGAATACCAGATCCACGTATCGGAGGACGGCCACAACATTGCTACATGACATGATACGTAAAGAAGCTGAAGTATACGTGGATGACATTATTATCAAGTCCAAGGATAGGGCAGGGCACTTACCTAGCCTTAGAAAATTTTTTCCAAGACTATAAAAATATAACATGCGCCTTAACCCACAAAAGTGTGCCTTTGGGGTAACCTTTGGCAACTACTAGGCTATGTGGTTAGTCTTAGAGGAATTTATGTTGATCCGTCCAAGATCGAAGCGATCCAGGAGATTCCGCCGCCGAAGACACGTAAGGAGATACGGGGTTTTGGAACGTTTACGATACATTAGTCGTTCCATATCAAAACCGACTATGGTCTCGTGAACCCATTTTCAAGAAGTTTAAAAAATGAGTTAAACCTATTTGGGATGAAGAATGCCAAAAAGCATTTGAGAAGGTCAAGGAGTATTTGGCTAAACCCCGGTGCTAGTTCCACCCCAACTAGGGAAGCCTTTGCTCTTATACCTCGCTACAACAAAACCGTAGTGGGAGCCATGTTAGCTCAATGGGATGGAAAGGAAGAACATGTGGTGTATTATCTAAGCAAGAAATTCTTATATTATGAGACTTGGTATACGCCTTTAGAGGAAGCATCGTTAGCTTTAGTCCGAGCCACCAAGAAGCGTAGACACTACATGTTGGCCCACATGGTACATGTAGTAGCGCCAATGGATCCCATCAAATACATTCTTGAGCAACCAAACATCAGTAGCAAGATAACTAGATGGACAGTCATGCTATCAAAATTTAAACTCAAGTATGTCCCTCAAAAGGCAATCAAAGGAAGGGTAGTATCGAGTTTCTAACCGATTTACCAATAATCGAAGCAAACCCCGAACATCTCGACTTTCTAGATGAAAATATTCTACAAGTAGAAGTTGACATGTGGACCATGTACATTGATAGCACTTCCAATTAGAAGGGCTTCAGAGTAGGGATCCTTTTAGTCTATCCGGAGAGAGCACATACTCCCTTTTCAATCAAATTAGATTTTGAAGTCACTAACAATGCTCGCAGAATACAAGGCATATATCATAGGACTTCAAGCTTCCATAGAGATAGGAGCCAAGAATATCAAGGTTTTTGGTGACTCAAGTCCGACCATTAATCAAATTTCACGAAGTTGAAGGTACGTAGTGAAGCCTTAGCACCCTACCAAGTGCATTTGATTTAATTAGAAAAATATTTCGATAATATATCGTACACATACCTTCATAGGGATGACAACTAGTTCACGAGATGCCCTAGCCAAATTAGCATCCATGATTAATATCCTTAGTGGCATTCACTTAATGCCCATTCATACGTAATGCAGATCAACCTACCACATATCTACGTGCTAGAAGTGTCTATTACTAACCAAACCAATTGGTACCATGACATCTATCGGTACTTAGAAAACCAAGAATACCCACCACGCTCCATACTTAGAGCCCAATAAGCCATCCGTATGCTAGCAAAACAGCTTATTCATAAACCAAGGGCAACTATATAAGAAAACCAACACAGGAATTAGCTTACTTTGTGTCAACGAACATGAAGCAGAGCACATGATGATTAATATTCATGGTTAGGAATGTGGACCCCATATGAATAGAAGAATGTTGTTTTAGGAAATTCAAAGATTAGGGTATTATTGGTCGACCATGGTAGCGGATTGTCATGAGTTTGTTAAAAGATCTCACAAGTGTCAAATGTATGCGAACTTGCTGCACCAACCACCTTGCTTTTTAATGACACTTGCATCGCCCTAGCCATTTTTAGTTTAAGGCATTGACATCTTCGGTAAAGTGACCCCTAAAGGAATGGGTGGTCTTGAATTTGTATTTGTAGCAATCGATTACTTTACCAAGTGGGTAAGAGCAGCCTCCTATGCAACCCTAACATCAAAGCATGTGGCGAAGTTCATAACTCACAACATTATGTGCCGATATGGGGTACCACATGAACCGATTAGTGATCATAGTAGTTACTTCAAGAAATAAGTAGTAGATCTATTGGGCAAGTACAAAATCAAACACCATAGGTCACCATAGGTCTTCTCCCTATCGTCCTCAAACTAATGGAACAATTGACACCGCTAACAAGAATATCCGAAAGATAGTTGAGAAAATGGTCGTCGGTTGCAAAGATTGGCCCCATAAATTACCATTCGCTTTATTGGGCTACCGAACCTCCATTAGAACCTCAACGGGAGCAACACCTTATTCCCTAGTATACGGTATGGAAGCCGTCTTTTCGATAGAAATTGCCATCCCTTCTTTACGAATCATTGCAGAAAGTCAAATTCCTGAAGTATAATGGGCTAAGGCACGCTACGAAGTTAGTATTGTTAGATGAAAGGCATTTAAATGCTCTACATAATGTCCAAATGTACTAAGCATGTATGTCAAGGGTATTTAACAAGAACGTTAAGCCTCACAACTTACGGATGTGAGATTTGGTCCTTAAAGAAAGTAGAGCACCAATTCAGGATCCTTAGAAAATTTAAGCCCATTCATACTTAGTCAAATATTATCCAGAGGAGCAATTAAACTAACGGATTTTGACTGGAGAAAAGATTTTTCAATATACTAACTTTTTTTTTTAAGGAATTCAATATACTAACTTGGATCAGCTTAAAGAAGTACTATGTTCAGCATAATACTAAATAGTTCATGTAATTTGCCAAGCCCAGCCGAACCGGGCGCAGCCACTGTCGGCGCCGCCACCATCCGCATCAACCGCAAAATGGTCGAGCCGAGAAATCCCTCTAGCCGATGTCTTATCTTTTGACATTTAATTGTTATTTTTTAGGGTGGACCAATCGAGACAGTCCAATTAATTAATTAATCCCTTTAAGTGGGATATTTTGTGTTTAATTGTTATTTTTAGGGCAAGTGTAATCGGACGATCCAATTAATTAATTAATTCTTTTAAGTGGGATATTTTACATTTAATTGTTATTTTTTAGGGTGGCTCAATTAGGCGTTCCAATTATTTTCCTCTAAATGAGCGATAAAATAAATGAAGTATAAAAGTGAGTATAAAACTTACTTTTTACTTTATTATTAATTGTAAAAGGTAAGTCCACTGCTTACCCGAATACATAATTAAATAAAAAGGGGAAATAAACAAGCATAATGCTTGAAAAATAACTATTCTAACGAGGCAAAACTAATAATTTCCTAAATTCTTAATTTCTCCTAATCTCAACCCTAGTCAATTTTCACTTTCTTCCCTTTCGCACCGCTAAACTCGGCTACATCCTCCTAAGTTTGCTTTTTCAGCGCCTCAATCCTACGAGCTCTCCTCTCCTCAGCCTTCCTTAGCTTTAGCTTCTCTCCTACTAGCTCGTTCATCAACCTATGTAGGTACCCTCCTCACACTTGTCAAAGCCTTCAAAAATCTCAAAAGAGGCAGGCGTGATACAGTCCAAATAAAGGGATCTCATGGACTCATCCCATTTGTTGCAATACACAATCGGGGAAGTAGTACGTACTAGTTTTAAGACCCAACAAACGTACAAATGGATGCCTACACCTTCCAATGTTTGATGTACCACTCAACGAGATGCCCAGCTCTAAACTATGCCTCCCACCAAGAACCTACATGATCGAGTCAACGCACCCAGCTTGTTGCCACCGACATAATCTGCGTAACCGTGTACTCGGTCTACTTTTGCAGGTCCTTGCACCAACTTCAAGTGCTCCACCAACCAGATCCGCACACCATAGATAATAAAATTATTAGGGTTTTGCACGGTCGATTCATCCTAATCTATGGCCCAACATGAGCAAAATCAAAACAAAAAAGAGGAGGAAAAGCAAGACTTGGGAAAGACGAAAGCTTTTTAGCCTCGCAGCGCCGGACTGCCATCTCCCGGCCGATGCCGCCCTTCTAGCCTCACCGGATGATTCCCGAGTATTTTTTCTAGTTACATGCAATAAGAGGGGCTACCTTCAAAGTCGTTCGAATTTGCTTCAACCCATTCCAGTTCTAAGATAGTCTCGCGATGATCAAGGGAGTAAGGGAGCGGTAATCCTCCAACCGCTCGGTGAAGTCCAAAAGTACTGAAGGCGGCATAGCCCCGTGGCTTCCCACTAATAGGAAGTCACATATCATGCAATTAATTATGGCCTAACAGACTTTGAATATGCCTATGTCCCGAAGAATACATCAAGCGGAAGTGCGACATTAGGTTCATGAAATGCACTTCCTCCCCGATTAGGATCTAACTAAGATTCATATATTCAACTTTAGAAGGCGTTTATATGTCTCAAACATATTAGTAGAAGGCATCGGAACCACAGGTTTAGTTCGCCGATGAATGCCTAGGATGGCATCGAATTCTTTAGGAAGGGGACATAATTCTTTATCCCCAAACCTCGAATACATGGTATTTTGGATCCCAAAAGGCCACCGCAACCCTTAATAGTGTCCAAGTAGATCTTTACTTGTTGAATGCTAAATAGGGTATTCAATCCATAGGGGATAACCCTACTTTGTCAACCTCGCTCATCTCATGCATCCGACGGGTCAATTTAGTGATGAAGTTCATAGTTAGGAATTGAGGGAATAAAGAAACCGGGATTTTCTTAGGAACTATTTTCTAAAAGAGTTGTAGAGGAGTATTGTAGGTTTAACTTTCGGTGATCAACCACCAGGCCCTTTTTATAGTGAATATTTTAGGACCATGGTCCTCCTCCCTCAAGCCACTACCACCAGCCAAGCCCCGGGCTATGAGTTGGTCGGCGCCAGCCAAACCGGCCGGTTCTCTTTATTTTCTTTCTGGTCCTTGTACATTGAGCCAATTTAATTTTCTGCGTAGGCCCATTTCTAGCAAAGCCTTGATATTTATGGACCATGCACTTACCATTTCCAATTTTTCATTTTATTATTTTCTTTTGGGGGAATGGGGGCTAGTGTAATTTTTTTCGATTTGTCTTTGATTTTTTTCTCTCGTATCATATAAATAAAGAAAGCATTTTAGAATCAAGTTTTTGCATTCGTCTCACTACATAGTGTCAAATGGTATAAAAACTAACATTAATTAGCCACCTTATAAGGAGTTATTCAATCTTCATCATTGGAAGTATCATCCAAGATAAAATTTCAAAAATCCTCCGAGATTGAAGTGGAAACTCACATATCCCCAGTAGCTTGCAAAGAGCTGGCCCTGTGGTCCCAAGTCGATTGAGATGATAAGGTTCACTATATGACATCCGATGAAAATTATACAAATTTCCATAAGGGTTAAGCACTTCCAAAGGCATGACATCCATGCTTACCTCTGAAGAGCTAAGCCCAACACTAGAATAACTAGGCCTAGGTGTGGAAGTACTTAGCCCTACCTTCAAAGCACTACACCTGCGAAAGCGCCAAGAGGAACGACGTGAAGAACCGGCTCCAGTAGTGCTACTCGGATGGCATCTCGCCGACTAAAGGAACGTGTCCGAGCCCTGAGCCGCCAAGGAAACCTCTTGATGGAGGAGACCTAGATCGGCAATCCTACAAAAATAATAGAGCGATTAGCAAATCTATTAAAATCTCATGAATTATCATTTTAACTAACTAAGCTCACCCGAAATGTTCGGAATGTCCGACCGATGAACAAGTCCTTGAAAGCCTTAGCGGGCCGGAGTTTGATCGACACCGGCTCAAGAGTGTTTCGATCATACTCGCAAATTCATTGTGTTAGCAAGACACTTATAGCATTCAACTAAAAGTAAAAGAGCATAATACTCTTACCCCTTTCCAATTGTTTGGGAGAGGATTCCCCACACATTCAGATCGGGGAATTTTCGGAATCCTAATGTAACATGGGGACTCCTCGGGTTGAGATACATCGACATCAAAACTCTGAATATAGATGTCGCCTAGAAGAAGTCGTAGAGATGAAGTTAATTTCCACACCAGAAATTTAATTGCACAAAAGGGTAGATGAGGACTTACCAATCGTGTCATGATACATCCCAAATATTGAACATGGGACGAATCCATATCCGGGATCCGGGTATAAACATACCTAGTGGTTATTTCTTCTTACTCCTCTTGAGTTATGGAGCGGAAATAGAAGATTGTCCACAGTGGATCTTAGGGAACAAAAGGAGGCCATATATTATATCGAATTTGTGGCGTAACCCGCTCACCAAGGTACCAACAAAATCTAAACTAACCCTCAAACAAAATTCGCCTTTCACTCAACTCCCATGCTACGCCTGTGCTTGGAGGAAGCCGAGTTTGTGTCCAAGAGTGGAAATCAGCATGCACACATAGGACCTATGAGAAGACAAATAAGAAACCAGAAAAACCGGGTAGCAAAAGCCCGGCCATTTGGCCACCACCAGATCACCACGGTCGTGCCCACCGGCCCACCACAAGTCGTGGCTTGGGGCCGCAAATTGGGCTAAAAGCAAGAGAAATTTCTAGGGCATTCTAACTTAAAATTTAAAGCTTAAAAGCAACATACTGTGGCCACATGGTTGAGGAAGGGCCTCAAAAAGGCAATGTCATGCACTTTTCACTATTGGAGGTGGACTTTTGGCCACGCTATCGAAGCCGAGAAAGAAGGATGGTTTCTTAAATCGGGTGAAAGATTGGGAAAGTACTCGTATAACCACAACCGTAACTTTGCAAAGTAAGTAAGATCCTTATCCATGCAAGATACGATATTTCAAAATTAAAAAGGGGACAAGCATACCTCAATAACCTTCCACAAGCTACATAAGGGCATGTAATGCAAGCAAGTCCTTTTCAGCCATTGTGTGCCTAGCCCCATAACGCAAATCGGTTATAAGACAAGTATAGGCAGGCACACCCCAATTGAGGTCCTTAATGTCTAAGTCCACTATGTTCACAGTGGACGTATACTTTGGAAGCTTCATCTCGAAAAGATGGATGTGCTTAGCATAAGGACCAAGCACTATCCTGGACTCGTTGTTATGGAGTCTACCGAGCCCACAACTCAACATTTTCAAAGGCCTCGAAAAGAGGGGTTTATTTAAGAAGTTAGCCTAAGGAAACTAGCTAGCAATGGGACCGACGAGGTGACGCAAATAGTCACGATTTTTGTATAAACCCCGGTCCTAAAATAGAGGTTCCCCGAGAAGCCCAAGCCCGAAAGAATTGCAAAATCAAGAGGCATGATAGTCATTTCCCTAAGCAGGAGATGAAAAGGTGTTTGTGGTGTCCCAAAATCACTCACTAATGGCTCGAGTAGGGTCACGCTCCTTTTGGTCACACAAATGGTTCAAAGCAAAAAGAAAGGGCCAAACTCGACATTGTTTATGATGTGCTCCAAGGGCTAATTCCGCTCCATGAAGGTCTCAATGAACTTACCAATGGCACCGCTACTTCAAATGGTGTCCTTCTACAAAATGAAAATCCAACAAGAATTTAGTTAGTAGAAGATACCATTTCAAATATACAATGGAAAGAACTTAAGCCAATAAGCTTACCGAAGTAGAAATGGCATGAGAAGAGACATGGCTCTCGACCTTTACCAAGAGGTCATTGGGGCTCCACTCGTGGTAAAGACGTTGTTCCTGTTCCAAGAAGTTATCGTGGATTAGACTCTTAGTTCTTGTTCTCCTATGGGATGAGCACACCTTTTACACATTTTTCGAAGAAGTTGTGTAGGAAAACCAAGCTAGTTTTCTTAAGACAAGTATGAGCAAACTAGAGCAAATTTAGAGCAAGCAAGAAGAAGCAAAGAGAAGAACAAGTGAGGTATGCAAAATGAAGACATCAAGTCCCTTTTTATAGGCAAATTCGACCAGCTTCACAAGAGCACAAGACAAAATGCAAAAAGCAAGAAGAGACCAAGCATGGAATCCAAGAGCATACGTCAAGACAAGGCTTGCCCAAAGGCTGGCCTGGCGCCGACCACGAGGCTCGACTAGCGTCATCTCGGTGGTAGCTTTACCGGTGTAGCTGGAGGCTAGGCTGGTGAAGTCCCATTAGGCATGGCAAGTAATCTCTTGGAGCCTTATCCATGCAAGTGGGTCTTTGGACCCATAATTTTAACTTTATCGGATCCAATTTTCAGCTTGTGTCTTCGATCGAATTATTCAAGTAAAATACTCGAACTTTTTTGAATACGATTATCCACTAACAAGTACACTAGTACAACATAATTGTTAAGTCAGGCTTCGGATCAAGAGACGATCAAAGCTTCAGTAGAAATTATCGAGCTTCAAGCCTCGTGATCAAGCCAAGCTCAGGACCCTTTTTCCGAACTTCGAACGCACACATGATGATCAAGTTCGGGCCCTCGTTTCGAGTTCAAGTTCAATAGTAACCAATTTCGGACACTACAAATCAAACAACATTCAATGAAATGCCTAAAAAGCGAGATAAGTGTCCTTTAATGTCTACTTTGACCCTTTGTCTTTTGGACTCAGTCAAAGTGGGGGCTAACCATAGACATTGAAAACGTGTCACTCTTATCTCTTTTATTTTTTTATTTTATTTTGTCAGCTCGGTGATGAAATCTCAGTCCTATTTGCGGATTCGAATCACGGTCGGAGTCCGATTGAGCGTGATGAAAGCCAGTCAATCACAAAAAACCATTTAGCACCAAAAATCAACCTTCTTTGCTTTGAGCCAGCCCCGCAAACCCATTTTCTTTCGGTCGGTCCAAGCCTGGGTCAATGCTCCAAATTAATGTTTGGCCGGCGCCGTTCATCAAGCCTTGCTAACTATTAAACGCTGCGTTTCATCTTCGGCGTCTAACCGAGACAAAAAGCTCAATTTGTCCGTACATTGTCGCATTGGCCGATGCCGCACATCGGGGAATTTTCGTCGAGTGTTGCACTTTGCACCAAGTGTCCAACCAAGACATGGAAGCCAACCGCAAAAACGACACCATATGTGGTCGGCGCCACGCTTTAGGGGATTTTTCACCAAAGCATTGGGTTTTGCTTCGGAGACCGGTTGCACCACGAAAGGTTTGTTTGATGAAACAATGCCGTTTTGAGGCCGGTGTCGCGATTCTCGGTCCCGCCCATGGGATTTCCGATTCAAGGCGATTTGGTCGGGTTTTTCTATTTTTCCGGCTCGGTTCATTGTTGATTTTTTACGATCGCTTAGCTGCTCCTTAGGTCATTTTGTGACCTACTCTTTTCTCTATAGATAGAGAGCTTAGCTTCTCATTTATTGAGAGGTCAATAGCCTAACTAAACGTTGATGAAATTTTTCCAAGAGCTACTAAATGCTTCATGGTATTCTTATATTTTGGTTTCCTTTCAGCTGATCCTCACTACAATCATTGTCATCTTATTTGATCCTCTCGAACTTCATCAATCTCATACATCACTCTACCTCCACCAAACATCATAAAAAGCCATTTTCAGTACTCGTTCACCTGCCTTCATGCTTCCGGATCCGGTTCAAGATCAAGATTAGCAGGTGGGACAACCCGAGGATGTTCAATTCCTTTGCGGCTTTTAACGATTTTATTTAATTATTGTATTTTATCACTTTCCATATTGTGCATACAAGATGTAATTGTTTTAAGTCCTTCTCGCCCGCTGTAATTTATTTTTATTCTCTTTCCTTTACCGATTTCTTTATCACTTTCCTTTATTGCTTTCTTATTTGTTTTTTATAGCTTTATTCACATGCCTTGGTTGATTTAAATTTCAGTATTTGCCTGTTGTATGCTTGTTTGAAACACACTTCTTAAACTCACATCTCAAGTTGTTCTGTTGATGGGCGAAATGGAATGGCTTATCCCTACATTTCGTACCTTTGCCCCCGAATCTAGATTCTTGGCTCTAGACCATTAGAGTCAACTTTTAAACCTCTCTCAAGCTTAGTTATCCCATACTAAGATTGGAAGAGTCTTCTTTTATTTTTTGTTAGTTTTTATTTTTCAAAACCGACTGGCGACTCTTCTTTTCCATTTTGTTTCTCCTTAAAGTGAAACTCGACATTTTTGATTTGAAATGACAAAAATAGGTTTTATTTCTAATAGCTTAAGCCATGGACCAAGACTCGATCACCTCAGTCATGACCCATGGCCGGCGCCGACGCTCGTACGGTGCTGGCTCTTGCTGATGTCGAACAATCACCGGCAAGCCTTTGGTCTAAGCTAGTGTTTTCATACTCGTTTTTGCCCATAAGCCTTAAAACATAAATGAGTGTACTTTTTTGTTATTTTCTTAAATCATAAAATAATATCCCGAGGCTTCTAAAAATAATTTTTAAAAATATTATTAATAAAACTGCCAATCATTATTCCGATTAAACCGATTCAACAAATTGCAAAAATCGAAAATCTCAAAAAGAGTTGCGTCCCTATTTCTAATAAACTTTCAAAATCGTCTTCAAAAAGAATCTTAAAAAAGAGACTCGACATTTTGTGGGGAACTACGGCTCACCGACCGGCCCGCGAGGTGGACCAAGCCCGGGGCCTCCAGGCTCCTATAGAACCACAACCCGTTCCTCGAGAGGGAACCAACATTTCCCCATGAATGTCGGCTCTCTTTGATTTTTGAAGATTCTTTTCGACGGTTGATTTTTGAAAATGGATTTAAAAAGTGGGGGTGTGTCTCTCATTGAAATTTCCGATTTCTATAATTTAATTTGTAATATTTTAAGTAAAGTAGTAATTGGTGATTTTATTAATCATTTATTTTTTGATAAATTAATTTTAAGAAGTCTCGTGATATTATTTCGTAATTTAAGCAAATAGAAAAAATTTAAATTTATATTTTGTTGCAAGGCTTTTGGACGAAAAAGGTTAAAAAATATCGGTTTGGACCAAGAGCTAAGCCCAGCCACCGCTTGGCGCCGGAAGAGCCAACGCCGATCGAGTGACCGAGTGTCGGCCATAGGTTGAGACTGAAAAATCAGTCTCGGTCCTATAACCTCGCTTGTCAAAAATGCCGAGATGCTTTTACGAGAATTAAAAAGCGTAAAAGAGAGAGTCGCCAATCAATTTTAAAATGTAAAAACTAAAAAAATAAAAGAATACTCTTCCAATCTTAGTATGGAAAAACTAAGCTTGAAAGAGGTTTAAAAATGACTTTATCTGTCTAGAAACGAGAATCCGGTGTTCGGGACGAAGGTACGAAATGTAGGGATAAGCCCTTCCATTTCGCTCGTCAACATATGACCTCTACTAATTCAAATTGTGAGTTTGAAGAACATGCTATCAATCAAGTATATAACATATAAGTGTGAAAAATTAAATCAATCAAACATGCGAAGAAAGAGATAAAAGCAATTAAGAAACCAATGAAGGAAGAAACAAAGGAAAGCAAAAAGAAAAGTGATAAAAAAATAAATTACAGCGGGTGAGGCGGAATTAAAAACGATAACATCTTCGTCCATAATACTAAAAGCGATAAAAGCATAAATTTAAATAAACTGTTAGAAATTACAAATGAGTTGAGTTCCCTCATGTTGTCCCACCTGCTGATCTTTAATAACGAATTGGATCCGGAGGCATGACAATGGGTGAACAAGATTAAAGTCGGCTTTTGTGGAATTTGTGGAGGTAGCGTAGTGTACGGAAATGAAGAGGATGCTTGGTGGACTGATGGTTAACCGAAAATGAGCCAAGAGATCAAAATACCGATTAACATTTAGTAGCTCTTAACCTAAATTCAACGGAGTGTATCTAGGGTTTAAGAAAGGAAGTGATTAATGGAGCGGTTATGTCAAAAATGAAACTCCTCTATTTATAGGCTCGGGGTTAGGTCACATAAAATTACATAAAAGCATGTAGCAAGCCATTAACTTGTTGAATTGAACAGTGCCGAATCTAGAAAAAAAAAAAGGGATAAAATCAGCCTTAGATCGGAAATCCCATGAAGGGTGCCGAGAAATGCGGTGTCGGCCCCAAAACAACGTCGTACGAGAAACCGACCTTTCTTGTTGTGGTTGAACACTAGAGCAAAACGCAACGCTTTGGCGGAATAAGACTTGAAGAGTGGCGCCGACCTTGTACGGTGTCGTTTAGTGAAGTTGACTTCCATGTCATAGTTGGACAGCTTGGAGCAAAACGCAATGCTTTGGCGTGAAGAGCCATGAAGCGTCAGTGCCGACCTCAAACGATGTCGTTTTCGTGAACTTGGCTTTCGTGCCTCGGTTGGTCGCCGAGGCAAACAAGTGAAATGCTGCATTTTTTCACAAGATAGAGAAGGTCGGCGCCGACCTAGGCATCGTTCCATTTTTGGAAAGTTTTTATTTTTTACGAGTTTTTATTTTTGGCGGGTTTTATTTTTGGTGCGGGTTCGGGTTTCCTTGTTGGGAGCCCGACTCAGGCTTGGACCGGCCTAAAGAAAATGGGTTTGTAGGCCGGCCATAAGAAAACGTTTATTTTTGTGGTACAAAAAGGTTTTTTGTATTTTATCAGCTTCCGTCATGCCAATCAAATTCGGACCGTGATCCGAGTCCACAAATATTATTAGAATTTCATCACCGGGGCAACAAATAAAATAAATAGAAAATGGATAACACTTTTTACGTGTCTACAATTGAATTAGTTATTTACGTTTAGTTATTTTCATAAAAAGTTCATGTTTGACTAATGATTTTTTAAATAGTTTTGTGGCGAAAAAGGCTTTTTGAGGGAGTCTTGGATTTTCGACTTGGTGAAAAAGATATTAATATGTTTGTAATATCTTTTTACCATCAAAAATTCATTTTGAAAAACTAATTTCAATAGCCTTTTGTGATTGAATTTTTGTAAAGTAGTTCTTTATCTCAAATATTTTGAGAAACAACTAATTTTACCAAACACTTTTTATGGAAACAAATAAATATAAACATCTAATAGAAAGAGTTAATCCAATCAATCAATAACAACAGGTAAAAGTTGATTGTCAAAAAGGCCAAAGTGTTCGGTGAAATTAGTTGTTTCTTAAGAAAATGTAAGATAAAAATTTAATTTACAAAAAGTTAATTTAGAAAAATTCAATCACTATTGAAGTTAGCATTTTAGAAATGACTTTTTAAAAGTCAAAACTATTATAAAATATCAACTTATAAAACACCTTGGATAACTTTTTCCAAATAAAAAAGTTAAGATCCTCGAAAAAAATCTCAAAAATCATTTTTTTTTTGTCAAAAAGCCATTAATAAAACAAACAAAAAAAATGTGGAGATATTTGAAGTTTGAAGCCAAAATCATGAAGCGGAGCTAGGTGGTACCATAGTCACTGTCGACAACGGTAGTAAGCTGTCAGAGTCAGGCGTTTGCTCGCGCTTTTATCATGCCTTCACCAACCTTCTCCTCCTTCCCTACCAAGCCCTCGTTACGGATCCTAATTAAACTTCCATTCCTCGAGCAAAGCAAAGGCTAAGTGCCCCGACATTCGAGATTCATTCGTTGAGAGAGAGAGAGAGAGAGAGAGAGAGAGAGAGGAAAGAAGACGAATTCGGTCCCGTTGAACTCGGGTTCAAAGATGCACGCCAAGACCGATTCCGATGTTACGAGCTTAGCGGCGTCGTCCCCCACCCGTTCGCCAGCGCGGCGACCGGTGTACTACGTCCAGAGCCCCTCGCGTGACTCCCACGATGGTGAGAAGACGTTGTCGTTCCATTCGACGCCGGTGCTCAGCCCAATGGCCTCCCCTCCCCATGGCCATCACCACTCCCGGGAGTCCTCCACGCGCTTCTCGGAAGTTCTTAAGCCCGAAGTGAGTGGGCACCGCAAGGTCTCCTCCAACGACGTCGTCCAAGGAGGCGGCGGGAATCGGAAGAAGCCGCAGCCATGGAAGGAGTACGATGCCATTAAGGAAGAGCAGTTTCTTGAGGATGAGGAGAGTCAGAAAGGCCTCACTCGCTGCTGCTATTTCATTGTTTTCATTTTAGGGTTTTTCGTTCTTTTCACTCTCTTCTCCTTGATTCTCTGGGGCGCCGCTCGTCCTCAGAAGCCCAATATCACCATGAAGGTACCAAGTACTGCTTCTATTTCTGGAATGTTATCTTTATATTTTGATTTCGTCTTCTTGTTAAAACGTTTCGACTTGTTTACCCTGAGAATTTAGACGGAATGCGGAATAATGCTCGATTGGGATTTTAATTTGGGTTGATTGCTAGTGTCACGCAAGTTTGCTGTGGAAGAATTCTGCTAATTGAGTGCTTCAGTTGCTATTGGCTCACTCTTACTAGGGTTTTTCCCAATTTCGTGGATATGCATGTTTGACTGTAAACCTGGGTGATGGCTAATTGATTTGCATTGCTAAACTTGTTTGAAAGGTTGGTGAAACTGTGTTCAATTGTTATGAATTTCTTCCTGCAGAGCATTACCTTCGAGAGATTTGTGATATCAGCTGGTTCGGATAGCACTGGTGTGGCTACGGAGATGGCTTCTGTAAACTCCACATTGAAATTTCTTTATCGCAACAAGGCCACCTTTTTTGGTGTTCATGTCACATCGACCCCAATTGATCTTTCCTACTTCCAGATTTCAATTGCAACTGGCAATGTAAGGATTGAATTCAATGTTACAGATAACACCAATCAGAAAACACATTTGAATCATTACTGTTTTGGCTTAGTCAAATTGCTAAATACTAATTCAAATTCAATCATTGAGCACACATTTTCTATGTCAGAAAAACTGCTAATTGTTTATGAGAACCTTATCCACTGCAGCTACAGAAATTTTATCAGTTGAGGAAGAGTCAGAGGACAGTGAATGTGCAGATCGTCGGAGACAAAATCCCACTATATGGAAGCGGGAAGCCTTCTCACCGTCAGAGCCAGTGAACATGACGCTGAGCTTCACAGTTCGGTCTAGAGCTTATGTTCTGGGCCGATTGGTGAAGCCCAGATTTTACAAGTCTATTGAATGTGGAATCAACATGGACCCTAAGAAGTTAAATTCGCCCATCTCTCTCAAGAAAGCATGCATCTATCAATGACCATTGGAAATTTCAGCATTATCCCTTTTTGGATAGCAAGTTGACATTCTTAGTTTTTCATCTCGGTTGTCAAAGCTAGCAAAGGCTTAAATTGTATGGGCATTTATGAAGCAAGTGTTTTGTGCCATATGATATCATGGCATTTATCAGAGGAACTGATAGTCACTATCTTTTTGTGAAAAGCATCTGCATATGTATCAGGTCGGCTGCTGTTTTGTGGGATCAAGTAACTCATTGTTAGCCTGAACCATGTTTTGTGAAAAGCATCTTCATTGTTAGCCTGAAGAAAGCGTTTTCTGCCATATGATATCACGGCATTATAAGAGGAACTGGTAGTCACTATCTTTTTGTGAAAAGCATCTTCATATGTATCAGGTCGGCTGCTGTTTTGTGGTATTAAGTACCTCATTGTTAGCCTGAACCATGTTATAATCATATTGATTAGAAAATTGAGGGTGGGGGAAGAGCTGGTTTGGACTTTGGACTTAGGAGTTGGGACTTCTTTCTCATTGTTTGATTTGGATTAGAATATATCAATGTAATCGAACACCAAATAGTATTATAAGAGCGTGCATAATAATGTTTCATTTTGGTTTCACCCTATTATAGGAAAATATGTGGGAATTGTTTTTTTTTTATTGTGGAAAATTAAAGTGGGATACGAGAATCCAAAAGTGAGACTAAAAGTGAGACTTGTTCAAATTGAGTACTGAAGAGAGAAGGTGGGACATGATAATTCAAAAGTAAGACTAAAAATTGTTTTATTTATTGTGCAATTTAGTTCTTTTTTGGTACAAATTATACTTTTATCTATTTATTAATATATTTGATATTGTGGAATAAGTAAGATTAAAATGAGCGCCTCCTTATTGAGAATGTTTTAAAGTACTCTCGTTTGTCTCATTTGTAACAACTCTCGTATCATGGATCTGGCGTTGACATTTTTTGGCGGTGGATCACCGAAAATATGAGGTTTTGAGATTCTAAAAGACAAAATTGTCTTCCATTGCTTAAAAATCACATTCCTCCAGTTTGGTTGATAGCTTTTCGGGAGAAAAAGAATTGTTTGAAGAAATTTAGCTGTTTTGATCAAGTCAAACCGTTGAATGGATGTTTGGTAAACAATTGTTTGGAACAACTATTTAGTCTCAAACAACTTTTTTCATTAGCCTTTTACGAATAGATGTTGTGAAAATAACACATTTGTCGAAAATTTTGAGGAAACGTCATATGTTATTGTCATTATTATTGTTATTATTGATGTTATTATTATTATTACTATTGTTATTAATATTATTATAATTATTATTACTACTACTACAACTGTTGCTGCTATTACTATTATTATTGTTAGTATTATTCCTATCATTATTAAATTATTATTATTATTTTTATTATTATTAGTATTGTTAATATTATTATTATTATTATTATTATTATTATTATTATTATTATTATTATTATTATTATTATTATTATTCTTTATTTAAATTGAATATAATAAATATTATATAAGATAGAAAGTGAATATAAGTTTTGTAAAAATAATAAGAAAATAAAGCTTTATAAATGAAGATAATTTGTATACATGATATAAATATAATAATATTTGAAAATAAAATAAAATGATATATATATATATATATATATATATATATATATATATATATATATATATATATATATATATATATATATAGGAAGGTTCAAGTAAGCACCCCCATTAGGTACACTTCATTTATTAGGTAATTATTCAATCTATACCGTTCAATCTTAATCTAATGGCTTCAATTAAAAGGCATTTTCATAATTAAAAAATAAAAAAATTAAGCCTGGCTGGAGGGTTAATTTGAATATCTTGACACTTTTCCAAACCCAAATTCCATCCACTCGCTCCCCCTCCCCTCTCTTTCTCGGTATACTCCAACAGTGGCAGCTGACCGCTTGTCCCCGAAGTCGCCCACCTCGCTCCGTTATATCTCTATCAACTAAGCAACCCCGAGCCATCCCTCTCGTCGGCGACAACGTCCTCCTCTCTGTCAATCGGCAAAAGCTCCTTCGCAAAACTCGGGTAATTGAATGTTCAGCCTCTCCTCTCCATCTCGTATTACATTCAGAATATTGTTCTTGAATATCGTAAATTGAGTTCCGAAAATTAGGGTTTGGGAAAATTCCCATATTTATCTCCCTTTCTTACACAATTTTTAATTTTTTTATTTTGAAGTTTGTAACTCGAATATTGGGATAAATTTTCCAAACATAATGTGTGATAAAGGCCCCTGAGTTATTGATTCTTGGCTCTCAGCTCACTTTCCAGAGGTAAGTTTTTCTTCTTCTTTTGCAATTGAATTTTGAATTAAATTTAAGTACTTCGAATCGAATTTCTTATGAAATAAGTTAATACCGATATCAGGACCCTAAGTTATTGAATTTGGATACTTGGTTCTTGTAAGACAATGGACTTGTATTTTGTCCCGTAATTGAATAATTTCATGGCTTTCGTTTTCAATTTCAAGTTTTTGAATCTACTTCTAATTGTCAAACGAAATTATAATTGCTAAATTTTGGATAGTATGTTTCCTTATTACACATTTTGCATCATAAGTCATCCGAGGGTATGATATCCCATCCGAGTAATTGATTCCAAGTGATGAGAAAGCCTCGTTGAAAAAGATTTTCTGTTGGAACCAAAGGTTGTTAATCCAAAAATTGAAATACCTTCAGCAATATTGGACTTGGTAAAGATGACTTATGATGGATTAGACAGTGGAAATCATCCAATTAGGTCGGTTGAGGGTTCTAGGGAGCATACTATCCAAAGGGGAATATGGTTGCCTTTGGGAAAAAAGTTAAAAGATAGACAAATCCAAGAATGAGAAGGATATGTGTTCTCTTTTGTATTGTATGTTTGTGCATTATTTTCATGTTCAATTGGCATTTTTTAATTTGAATTTTTCTAAGTGCATTCAGGGAAAAGAGTAATGTTTCGAGCTTAATATGTAGAGGGTGCATGTTTTAATGTCAATTCTCTACATCTATAGGCTTTAATCCCTAATTCTTTCGTTAAACTTGAAAACAAGTGTCATAATTTTTGAATATAATTTGTCATTACAATATGATTGAGAACTTCTAATTAGTTATATGGGATGAGGTTAAATACCTAATCCAAATTACTCTATCCAATTAAAAAGATTATTTGCTATTCGTTTTCGAAAAGTAGTTTGGATATGTGCAAACTTTAGAGGGAAAATACTCTATGCTTCAGTCAAAAGTGTTGTATAACTCATATCTCTAGTTTTTTGTTTTTTTAGCCTATTAGCTCTAAGGTAGAGCAACGTGTGATATTGCACGAAGACGTGGGTTCGAATCCCACATAAGCTTGGCATTATGAATATTTATGAACTTACAACCAAAGAATGATTGAATCATTCTAGGCTTGTTCTAGTATGCAGTACTCCATGACTTGGTATAGTTTCAAAATATTAGCTTTTGAATGTGGTTTTGTTTCAGGAAAGTGCAAGTACCGATGAAACCAATGATGTGCATAAAAGTTGGTGGCAGTGCACCTTGAGGCTGCTAGGACCTTGAATAAGTGTAATATGTAGGAAAGGATGCTAATCAATGAAGAGAAAACTATCCAAGCTTGAACACAAAATTCAACACATTGAGTTCTTAGTTGCAGCATAATTTTTTATTTTTGGAACAACTTTTGTATAAACCCCTTTTGGACAATCAGTGAGTGCATTAAAGACAGCCTATGTGGGATTCGAACCCACATCGTTTGTGCCATTGCACAAATGCTCTCTCGTATTGAGCTAATAGGCTTTTGTTTGCTAGACTTATGTATGAAGCAACTTATGGTGAGACTTCAATATTGATGACATCATGTCATTGTTTAGGTATTACAATCATTCCCACTATCTAGTATGGCTATTTCATTATTGGATCAATTTCTATCGAAACACGAGTAGAATTCCAAGCACACCTGGTGCAAAGGATCATCAGAGGAGATGTCAATAAATTGGGTCTCTACAACAATTTGTAGGGGCAATGATCCTTGCGGAAGAACATTTGGAGGAGGTAGCTACAAGGATATTCATAGGAAATGCAAAGATTTAGAAAGAGGGGATGTATCACATAGGAGGACTCTATTTGAACCATTGGCCAAACTAGGAGGACTCTATTTGTATTTACAGTAAAATATACACATTCAAACTCACTGTTCGAATTGGCAAAGATTTAGAAAATGCAAAGATTTAGAAGTATATTTTTTCTTTACCACCAGGCCACCTCTAACCATAGCTATTGATTTAGAAAATACCTCGAAATATGTTCCGTAATTCAATGGGCCTCCCATAGCTTTTGATGTTTCAAAATGTTATTTGCCCCTTTATAATGATCAAAAGAAAAAGAAACTATGTGTGTTCTCCATCCTCTAACCATAGACACAAATGGCGAGAGAAAGATGGTGCATGGTGCAACCGCATAAGCACACCGCAACCGAGACCCAAACGAAACAAGGCAAACCAGACTTCTAAGCTATTTTGTTTGACTTGTTTTGCCATGCTATAGAACAACCTCCAATTCTAACCATCACCTCTAGCATAGGCCCGTATGATAGTCGAGTATCTTTTACATCTCATGCACAGTCTCACATAACTAGCCAATTAATATGACAGTTCTCTATTCACTCAAATGACTTTATCAACATAACGAGGGACTCCTCATGAGTTTGGTAGCATCTAAAAATTGAATGAAACAACCAACATTAATCTAAACTACCTTTTGAGTATTAATGGTCCTTTACATACATAAGAACAGGGCAGGAAATCGACAAGTTCGGTAGTTCAAATTCACAACCGTACACAAAGGTTTTACCATTATCATTGTGTTCTCAAAATCACACTCCACACTACCACCACAACGAGACTTATCATCTCAAATTCACAACAATGAAGTTGAACTAACAACTACAAGTAGCCAACAAACACAATAGAAGCAAGCTCAATTTCGAAAGCCCAAACAAAACAAAGACGGAACATCAATTCACAAAGACAAATTTCGAAAGCTCAATTTCATAAAGCAATTCGCAAACAATAGAAGAGAGCTTGGAGTATTCAAGTCCTCAACCGAATTGAGCAAGAAATTCAAAAAGATAAAAAGTACCTAATGTGAACTTGAATTTGCAATTTTAAAAATCCTAATTTCGCCTGAAATGGAGAGCTTCGACCGAGACACAGTGGCTGAGAGAGAGAGAGAGAGAACACGTGTGACCAAGAGAGAGGGGCCACGGTACCGTCGACGACAGACGAGAGAGAGAGAGAGAGAGAGAGAGAGAGGGAGAGGGAGAGAGAGAGAAAGCAGGTATGACCGAGAGAAAGGTGGGGGCGACGAAGCGAGGTGGGCAAACTCCAATAAGTGGCTAACCAAGAGAGAGAGAGAGAGAGAGAGAGGAGAGGAATCAAGGTTTTAGTGAAAATGTAAAATGTCGAGAGTACTCGACTGACCCCTTCCTCCCTAATTTTTTTAATTTTTCTTTTTTTTTATTATAAAAATCCCTTTTAATTTAAACCGTTAGATCAAGATTGGATGGTCGGGATTGAAAGTGCTTACCTAAAGGGTAGAGTGTACTTAAAGAATGGTGCTTACTTGAACCCTTCCCTATATATATATATATATATATATATATATATATATATATATATATATAAGAGTATAAATAAAATTTTATCAAATATTTTTTCCTTAAACAATTAATTTTAACAAACACTTTTTTAATAAATGACTCATTCAAATAGCTAATGTATATAACTTTCGGCCATTATTTTGTAGCATATGAGGTAACTGACACTAGCACTCACCATTATTTTGTGTAAAGCTTCTTGATGAATGTATCTTCTGTCGGCCACTGTTTTGTAGGATAGGGTTAGAGGTTAGGTACCTCACTGGTAGCGTGAATCATGTTACAATCACACATTCATTAGAAAATTTAGAGTGGAGTTAGTTAAGAGTTGGGACTTTCTCATTGTTTGAATAATCAGAATATAATATAATAGGACACCAAACAGTATTATAAAGTACTCTCATGACGGAATTATTGGTGCTGTTCGTAACAACTCTCATAATGTATCATCGTAGATAAACTTAGTATTATAATATTATCAATAAAGTGTTGATGAAGGTGGTAGCGGTCTCACCCGATAAAGAAGAGAACATCAGTTTGAACATCCGAAAAAGCTGTTGTTATGAGGACTTTTATTTTAAACGTTCGTAATCCGAAAAGGATTATACCCTTGATAAAATTTAAAATAAAAAATTTCAACCATAACTAATGTTTATAAGAAAAAAAGGGCAAAAAATTGTGGTTTTGTTTTGCTTAAATTACTTGCACGACTTCATTTAAAAAGCGACATATATAGAAATAAATCAAAACAAAACAAACTCTTTTCTGCAATTAAATCATATCACTCTAACATAATTTGTTTTTTCATTGCCATTACTAAAGTATTTTTGAAATATTATTTCAATTTTATTAGCATCTCCAAGATTATTATTTTTGCCTTTCCTAATTTTAATGGAAAAATATAAAATAAAAGATCATAATTCCAATATTACCAAAAATATTTTATATGGCTGATTATACCAAAGTTTTTTTTTTTTTTTTTTTTGATAGCAAACTAGGAAGGTATGTATATCTTAACCAAATATGAACAATAGTCCTCTATTACCATATCGAAAATACAATATGGGTGATCAACCAACCCAATCATACTACAAGGATCATAGGCTTGGTGATGCGCTAATGCGTGCACTAGTTTGTTTCCTTCCCGTTTAACAAAAAAAAAAACCATAAATTCGAAATTAGAACAAAACGATAAAATACCGTCAATGAGGATGCCAATTGATGATACTTGAGTAGCTCGTTTCATGAGTTTAGTAATAACAGAAAAGCGTCCCCGTCAACAAGTATACCTGGTAGACCCATTTTGAGAGCCTCCTGTAATGCGAATCGGCAAGCTCGGGCTTCCTCCATGTCCAGGCCTGTAAACCACTTGCCCTATTTCAACCTTGAGAGCAACAAATCGCCATTACAATCCTTTATGACAACACCCCACCCATAGTCGTCCGCTCCTACCTTTGCCGTATCGAAGTTGATTTTTATAATAACCCCCAAGGAGGAGTCCAGCTAGATTGATGGAGAGCGACAGAGACTTAGACATTGTCATTTGTGTCACGAAACACTTGAACAAACTGAATCACCTTATCGCTTAACCGAACCAAATTTGATTAATCTTTGCCAAATAGGATTGTGTTTAGTGCATTCCAGATTTCCCGCATTGTGGCAATTTACATTCCTCCCAATTGTCCTCTTCCATCTCCCCTTGTACCGAGAAAATCAAGTCCTAAGGTGATGCAAATTTTCTACCTATGATTACCTCCACAAATTAGCTTGACTCCCACACCATCGCGGCCAATGGGCACCGACTAATGCGTGAATGTCCGTCTCCTCTAGGTGGCTGCAAACCGAACAACACATAGAGATATTTTGGATATGAGAGGATAGCCTAGCTAAGGAAGGTAAAAGCCTTATGTGCAATCTCCACGCAAACTTCTTAATACACGGGGATGCCCATATTTGACAGCATTAGCAAGCCACTTTTGCACTCATTCCTACACTCATTCCTTTTCCTAGACGATGCCAATGCTGCTTATGCTTAGTGATAAACCGATAGACAGATTTAGCCAATAGCTTTCTATCCAAAGAAAAGTGCTACATTAATCGGTCTTGCGAGAAGTTCACACTGAAAGGAATGGATAGGATACACTCAACATCCACAAGTAGAAAAATATTATTAAGCATGTCCATATTCCATTTAGCCTGATTTCGAGTCAATTAAGTCACCCACCCGAATAAGGGGAAAATTTGGATTAAAAGTAGTAATTATCTTGAACGACTCGGGATGAGGAAGCCACTTAGATTCCCAAATGTTAAGCGAGTAATTGCCTCCCACCCTCCACCACAAACCTTGTAAAAGTACCTATCTAACACCCCATAGAATTCTCTAGGTCAAACTAGGATGATGCCCAACATCCACATCAAGGATACCACAACTCGGGAAGCACTTGACCCCGAGAAGTCGAAAGACCATTGAATCCTCTTTATGGGCTATTTTTCGCAGCTTGTACCCTAATAATGTCGAGTTGAAAGCTTCAATGTCTCTAAATCCGAGCCACCATCCCTGTTACACTTGCATAGAGAGCATCTTTGCTAACAAGGAATTTTCCGAGACTCCAATGAAGCATGGCCCAATTGAATCTCCTCACAAAAGTCGTTAAGAAGCTTAAATAAACTCATGAAATAAGTAGGGATTGCTTGAGTCACCGCCTTTACTAGCACTTCTAGTCCTGCCCAACCGTACTACAATAAGGGTATTTAATAATGAAACAACGGTTGGCCATCGTTGTCTCAGTGAGCGTTGTTAAAAGTTAGTACCTTTTAACAATGGTTATAAAATTGTTGTGAAAGACACATTATAACAAAAGTTCGATAACAACAATCGTTGCCAAAGGTGAGATATATGAAGGTTTGCTCGTGGAGAGTCTAAGTCACCATACAGGGGGTTGGTGAATAGGGTGATGAAGAAAATTAAACATTTTTTACAACAATTTAGCTCAACAACATGATTCTAAGTCTAGATTGGACTCGTAAAAGTGATAACACTAATTTACCCGGAAACCCTCCCGGGACAGAAAACCACGGACATTGTTAATCCAAGCATCAAATCAAATCCACTATTTTGAATCCACAAAATACAAGGACCGACTCTACCCCGGATTGCTCCCTTAAACAATTCCTTATAATGTTTTCCTAGACTCGAAGTTCCCTTATTTAATCTAGTACTTCCTGACAGAGGTAACCTTTACAATCGGGGACAACTAAGTCTGTCTTAATCCTTACAGACTTAGTCAAGGGACCTTACTTAGAAAGTAAGAAGAGAATATGACTAATTACAAGACTTTGTTAACAACTCGGAAAATATTAAATACGAGACTTGGAGTTGTAAATAGAAGATTGAGTAAAAACAATAAATGTAGTTCTAGCAATGTGTTCGGATATCTATTTAGCAATCTTCTAGTCTTGTGAAGTGACTTCTATTTATAGTAGACCAGGCAGAGTGACCGTTGATTCTTAGTTCTAGACAGAAGTCTTCACTAGCCGTTATAACGGCTCTTTTGAGTCACTCATAAAAGATCTGTTGGGATGTGAACGTTGTGCAAAGACTCTTGGCTCTAAAGATAGTTCAATCACTTGGTGGTGATTGAAAGTTGTGGTAAAACAACCGTTAAGCCTAGAGTTGGAGTTTTCCAGTTTTGGAAACAAACAACCCCGACATGGTTTTCGAGACATGTCTAGAAGTAGCTAAAACTTGTCTGTCGGTGATTAACGGCTAGAAGCCAATTGCTTTTGTAATTCAAAAGATAGGTTGGCCTCGTTTAAATACAAAAGCAAGCCACATTGGTTCTCAAAGTACGAATACTTCGGTCCAAGATTAAGCATAGATAATAATTAAATTAGAATAATTTAATGCTTATTATCTTTGGCCTAAAAGAATGGAATTTTCTAAGTCTACTATTCAATACACTCAAATTCCATTTGAGTCAATCCTAAGGATGATCAAGTAGAAAGAGTAAAATATCGAGTATAACAACTTGATCCGGTTAAATAATTCTCAAAGAAATAAAATGACTTAGAATAAAAAAATTAATGTCTGTAATTCTCTTTGCGTTGAAATACACAATCGATGCTCGGAATAAGAGTGTTAGAGAAATTATTTGAGCATGTGATAGTTTTGAGTGATGTCCGAGTGACTCGAAACATCAAAGTAGGAGGTATGCAATGAGGCTTTTTCTAAGTCGATCGGACTAGAATGAAAACTTAGATAAGAGTTTCTATGGTGCTCGGAATGACTTGAAATCAAAACATAAGAGAGATAGGATTTATACCCGAGTCTTCATGTAATACTCGGAATGACTTAGAGTTAAAAACAAAGTCTTCAATCTCCCCTTTTTGATGAAAGGCATTCCATACTTAAGATAGAAACTTGTTAATGCGAAACATAAGTTTTCATTTTCAACGATCGGAACATATCAGGTCAAAGAGTGAAGGATGAGAGGCATTCCATACTTATACAATGCATTTCGGATCATATCATCACTCATAACAGCTTATGCGGATAATAAATCGGAGCAAAGAAATAAATAGATTGTAACGAGTCGAAAAGCAAGGGAGATATATAACTCGAAACAAGTTTGTTAAAAAAAAACTTCATTCATTGTTCGAAAGAGGGTGAGCTCCCTTCAACACAACATCAAGTTTTCTATATTCTCTCCCCTAGCACGTCAGCAAAAAGGAGGGAAGAAAATAGCAATCTGGTACAATTGATGTTGGACAAAAAAAAAAAAAGTTAAGGAGGAGGAGGCGTGCTGTCGAGAGGAGGAGGGATGGCCGGTGCGCCTGCGCTGATAAGCTTGGGAGGAGGTGGATGATCGCGACGGCGGCTACACGGGGATGTCCGGAAGTTGCTCGGTCCTGGTTCTTTGAGCCGAGGGCATATCTTCCTCAGGCTCATCCTCCCGAAAGACAGCAGAGGGTGGTGCTTTTGACCCAATAGCTTTGGACTTACCAACGTCCCCATCTTCTTCCGACCCACTCGAGATCGTGATATGAGGAGATCGGTTCCGGTTCGAGATCTGCTGCACCTTGACCCTTAGGAGGGACAACCTCTTCTTTTTCTTTCTCCTCTTATTTCTCCTCTTGCTTCTCCTCTTCAGCTGAGCTGCTCCCTCTTCAGCTCGTCTGCTTGACTTCTTCTTCTACCTCGCAGAGGTAGACTTGGCTGGATTAGAGAATTCCTCGAAGTATCCGAAGTTTATGAGTCCTGAGCAGCCTTGGACCTACGTTCTTGAAGAAGTTGGAGGTGCTCGCGTTGCTTGTTGAGAATGGCTTTAAACTTGATCAACGGATCCTAGTTCTCCCGGATCTAAGATTGGCCAGTCTTCTAGTTGATAACCAGGACTTGAAGGACATTTTTGAGAGAATGGAGAGTGTCTCGAAGTTCTTCGGACACGAAGCAATTTTGTCTACCAACACCTGTAAACATAGTAGCGAGAGGCTGTAGGAGGTGGTAGAGAAGTAAAGGGACCAGTAGAAGGAGGTGGAAGTGCTAGATGAATTATAGGCTGAGTGGGACAAGGTGAGGGAGGTTTCAACTCGGACCCATGAACCCAAACACCAGTGCTGGACTTCCCGGTACCCGTACTCGAGAAGCTCTTCTCTCGCCAACCACAATGACAAGTGTAATAGACAACATTTGGATCGAGGGGAGGGGAACTTTGAACTGTTTTAAAATAACGAGTCAAAAGGGCTCCGGAGGGGAATGGAGCGGATTTCTTTGATTGAGGTGGCACGAAGCCATCCGCTCAATGATAGAAGGGAAGAGGTCTACATTGTAGGCCTCTAAAATATGGAATAAAGCTTTGAGAATCTTTAAGTTAGGATTCTCTTTACTTGGAATGATGAGAGAAGAAGGTCCTCATCAAAATGAAACAGAGTAATTTTGCCTCAGTCTTTATCCGAGTCATTAAGAAATTCTTCCGTGACTTAGGAACTTCCTTGGCATATTTCTCGAAGAATTCATTAGCAATCTCCATAAATAGTATGGGATTGTAGTTAAGAAAAAGAGAAGAGACTTTGAAAAGTCTATGAAGAAGAGAGAGGTTGACACGAACAACCTTCTCTTGAACCCTTGAGGTAATGATTCCCGCAGAGCGAGACATGATTGAATAGAACTCGGCAACGAGTTCCGGTAAATGAAATCACCGAAGCACAAATAATTGTACACCCCGAGTGCTTTTGATGTGCTACAACCACGAGAAAAAAGTGGTTGGGAAGAATTTATCATCCAACGTAATATGTTGGGTGACAAGAATTCAGAGAAAGAGAGATTACGAGTGAGCAGAAATGCTTAGAGCAGAAAGCAAGAAGGCAGTGAGTAAAGTAAAGAAATGAAGGTAAAGGGATGCAATTTATAGCGAAAAGAGATGAGCTTCATCCTTCGTTCGACCGAGTACCAAACGGTACTCTCAAACCGGTGTGATGTTCCGCTTTCCAACGGCTAGTTTCCTCCGATCAAAACGTGTGGTAGAGAGAGAGAAGAAATAATTTTCAAAAATATTTATGAAACTCTCCATTTTTCTAGAGATAATTCCGTAAGTTTGATGTCCATATTGCTCAAAACCGAGTCCGACTCAATATGTTTTATGAGTAACTCGGAACATTCGGAAAACCAATAACTCATAGCTCGGTCTCACTCTATCAACTCGATCCATTTGTTATTAAAAGCACATAGCACATAATTATGTA
The DNA here is from genome assembly GCA_021018815.1 of Talinum fruticosum. Taxonomy (NCBI): domain Eukaryota; kingdom Viridiplantae; phylum Streptophyta; class Magnoliopsida; order Caryophyllales; family Talinaceae; genus Talinum; species Talinum fruticosum. The sequence goes on along the minus strand of JAITYX010000003.1, from coordinate 501,407 downwards.
AGGATAAATCACTTAATAAATCACATAATTATGCCTTAATCATACCAAGCTCATTCCTAATAAAGCAAAACCGAGCCTCGGTAAGTGGCTTAGTGAAAATATCATCTAACCGAAATTTCATAGGAATAAATTCAAGTTCAATATCACCTTTCTCGAGTGGTCTCTTAGAAAATGATACTTGACCTAAATATGCTTTGTTTTTTAGTGCTAAACCGGATTCTTTATAATGCCGATTGCACTCGATTGTCACACTTGATTGGGATAGATGTGAATGATAACCCTAGATCCTTCAAGTGCTGCTTGATCCATAGAATCTAAGCACAACAAGCTCCAGCTGCAATGTACTCAGCCTCTGCAGTTGATACAGACAACAAAATTTTGTTTCTTTGAGTGTCGGGAGATGAGGGATTGACCTAGAAATTGGCATGTGCCTCGATGTGCTCTTTCTATCAACTTTGTATCGAGCATAATCAGCATCGGAGTATCTAGTGAGAATCGGTTCTAAGTCTTTTGAAAACCATAGACCAAGATTATGAGTCCTTGCAAGATATATGAAAATTCTCTTCACCCCAATGAGATGTGATTCTTTTGGATTAGCTTGAAATATTGCACAAAGGCAGACACCGAACATGATATCCGGCCTACTAGATGTGAGATAAAGTAGAGATCCAATCATACCTTTGTAGAGTTTTTGATCTACAGCTTAACCTTTTTCGTCCGAGTCCAATTTCAAACTGTTACTCATAGGTGTTGCTGCATGCTTCACATCTTGTAGCTTGTACTTCTTCAAAAGTTCCTTGGTATACTTGGATTGATGGACATAAATGCCATCCTTGTCTTGTTTGATTTGTAGACCAAGAATGAAGTTAAGTTCTCCCATCATACTCATTTGGAACTCCTGTCTCATCAACTCGGAAAACTCTTGACATAGAGTTTCATTAGTAGCTCTAAAAATGATATCATCAACATAAATATGAGCAATAAGAAAATCTTTCCCCTTGGTTTATATAAAAAGAGTTTTGTCAATCTGACCTCTTTTGAAATTATTTCAACCAAGAAACTACCTAGTCTTTCATACCAAGCTCTGGGAGCTTGTTAAGGCCATATAAAGCCTTTTGCAATTTAAAAACATGATTTGGAAATTATGAGTTTTCAAATCCAGGGGTTGTTCAACATAGACTTCTTCTTGAATGAAACCATTAACAAAGCACATTTGATATCCATTTGATAAATTTTGATATTCATGCTAGATGCAAATGCCAACAAGATTCCGATTGCCTCAATCCTAGCAACAGGTGCAAAGGTTTCCCCATAATCAATTCCTTCTTGTTGTTTGTAACCCTAGGCAACAAGTCTAGTCTTATTTTTGACTACTAACCCTTCCTCATCTAGTTTGTTCTTGAAAACCCATTTGGTTCTTATAATTGGGTGGTTAGATAGTCATTTGGTCGGAGTCCGGACTTGGTTTCTTTCAAATTGATTGAGCTCTTCTTGCATGGCCTCTACCCATTCAGGTTCATTTAGGGCTTCTAGTGCATTTTTGGGTTTAGTTAATAATATGAATGTAGAAAATGCACACAAATTATGCAAAGAAGATCCAATTCTTATCCCACTATTGATGTCGAAAGTATGTTTTCAGGTGGGTGGTTGGATGCATATTTGAAAGCTTTACCTGTCCTTTGGTTTACCAAGTTTGTTGGTTAAACAGGCTAATCTTCGGTTGGTTGATCTTGCTGAGTCTCATTGACTTGTTCTTCAAGCATTCCGAGCTGGCTTTTGAATTTATTCTATATGAGTCATAACATTCCGAGTTGCTCCATTCTAAGTTGCCTCGGTAATTCTGTTTTGGCTCTTTCCGAGTTCAGCTTCGGTAGGGTCGTCTTCCTCTCTGTTAAGTCTAAGATCCGAGTATGTGGACTCACTTATCCTGCCAAGATCAATTTCATTAAAGACAACGTGGATACTTTCTTCCACTTTGTTAGTTCTCTTATTAAAAGCACGATAAGCTTTGTTACGAGATGAGTAACCTAGAAATATACCTTCATCCAACCTAGCATCAAACTTAGTCGGATGCTACTTACCATTGTTGTGGAAAAAGCACTTACACCTGAATGGTCTAAAGTAGGAGATATTGGGTTTCTTTCCTTTGTAAAGCTCGTAGGGTGTTTTCTTCAAGATAGGTCCGATGAGACATCTCGTTGAGTGTGTAATTTACTTGTGTTGATCGCCTCGACTCCATAAATAGTAAGGTAGATCATTTTCAATCATCATAGTCCTTCCTATTTCTTCAAGAGTTCTGTTTTTTCTCTCTACTACTCTATTTTGTCGAGGAGCTCTTGGTGCAGAGAAATTATGAGAGATGTCATTCTTATCACGGATGTTTGCAAATTAAGAGTAGTCGAACACCCTTCCATTATCGGTTCGAATATTTTTGATATGAGTCTAAGACTCTACTTGAATTTTTCTGCAGAGCTTAGTGAACTCTTTGAAGGCTTTATTTTTGTTTTTGAGAAAACATACCCGAGTCCGATCTTCCTTCATCTTCTTCCAATGGGCAAAGTTTGACCCTTTGAACTTCGGTGATCCGGTGGATAATCTTCCTTCATTAAACTCTCCATTGTTTTGAGCCATCCGATCTTTATACCTTTAGATGGTGAGATCCTCTTCAAAGGCTAGGCTCGATACCAATTGAAGGTTTGCTCGTGGAGAGTCTAAGTCACCCTAGAGGGGTGAATAGGGCGATGAAGAAATTAAACAGCTTTTGCAACAATTAAGCTCAACAACAGATTCCGAGCCTAGATTAGACTCGTAAAAGCGATAACACCGATTTACATGGAAAACCTCCCGGGGCAGAAAACCACGGATAGTGCTAATCCAAGCACTAAGTCAAACCACTATTTTGAATACACAAAATACGAGGATCGACTCTACCAGAATTTCTCCCTTAAACAATTCCTAATAATGTTTTCCTATACTCGAAGTTCCCTTATCCGATCTAGTACTTCCTGACCGAGGTAACCTTTACAATCGGCGACAAATGAGTTGTGTTAACCCTTACAGCTTAGTCAAGGGACCTTACTTAAAAAGTAAGAAGAGAATGTGATTGATTACAAGACTTTGTTTACAACTTCGAAAATATTAAATACAAACTTGGAGTTGTAAATAAAAGATTGAGTAAGAACAATAAATTTAGTTCTAGAAATGTGTTCAACAATCTATTAAGAAATCTTCTAGTCTTGTGAAGTGACTTCTATTTATAGCGGACCGAGCAGAGTAACCGTTGATTCTTGGTTCCGGACAGAAGTCTTCATTAGCCGTTGTAACGGCTCTTCCGAGTCACTCGAAAAGATTCGTTGGGATGTGAATGTTGTGCAACGGCTCTTGGCTCCAAAGATGGTCCAATCACTTGGTGGTGATTGAAAGTTGTGGTGGAAACAACTGTTAAGCCTAGAGTTAGAGTGAAGGTTTGCTCTGGAGAGTCCGAGTCACCCTAGAGGGGGTGAATAGGGTGATAGAAAATTCTTTGTGAAAACTCACACTTTAGAGCAGGAAAGGGACAAAGACAGATTCCGAGTCTATTAACAGGGTCGAAAAGATTGGACTCGAAAGTAATGAATCGAAAAATCAAGAGTAGTAAGGTCTGTCCGAGTCTAGAATGAACTCGGAAAGTTAACACTTAGATTTTACGTGGAAACCCTCCTGGGGCAGAAAACCACGGCCCGTGTCAATCCGGACACGAAGTCAAATCCACTATTTTGAGTCCACAAAATACCGTGAACCGATCGAACCCGAGTTGCTCCCTTAGACAACTCTATACAAGTTTTCCTAGACTCGAAGTTCCCTTATCTCGATCTAGTACTTCCTAGCTGAGATAACCCTTACAGCTTAGGGACAACTAAGCCGAGTTAACCTTTACAGACTTAGTCAAGGGGCCTTACAAAGAATGTAAGAAGAGTTTGTAACTCGTATAAGACCTTACAACTCGGAAGGTAATGAATTATAGAATGGGAGTTGTAAGTAGAAGATTGAAAGTAAATACAATGACTTTTCTCAAGTATGTGTATTAACAAATAGATTCGGCAATCTTCAAGTCTTGTGAAGTGGCTTCTATTTATAGATAACCGAGCAGAGTAGCCGTTATCTTCATATGCTCGACAAAGAGTCTTCCGTGACCGTTGATAAGAGCTTTACGAGTCACTCAGAAAGTATCCGTTGAAATTTGAACGTTGGACAACGGTTTAACTCTCTTGGAAGTCCCAAAACCATCGGTTGTGTCTTAAAAAATGAGGTGGAAACCACCGTTAAGCTTAGCGTTCAGTTTTCCGGATATGGAAGCGGACGGCCTCTAACACAATCTTACGGGACTGGAGCGAGGGAAGGTGAAAAGCCATATCTCGCTGGTGATTTGACGTTACGAGCCGGCTACTTTTGTAGTTTGAAAAAGGTGTATCCTCGAATGAATAACCTACAAAAGTAAATCAATTTTGGTTCTCAAAGTATAAATACTTTGGTGCAAAGTTAGACACGAGATAATAAAGTAATTATGATAATTACGCAATTGATTATCCGAGTCGAAATAAAGTGGAATTTTACGAGTCCAATATCCATGGTACTCGGAATTCCATCCGACTTAGTCTAAGCGATAGAACAAGTTCTAAAGAGAATATCGAGTGAGAAAACTTGATATAGACTAAGCATGAAACAGACTAAGGAAATTTACTCTAACAGAAAAAGAGCTTGTAGTCGAAGTAAGATTCGAGTAAAAAAAAACGAAGCATTAGTCCGCGATAAATGCGAGTGAAGACGGACTCGGAACAAAGAACTACTTTTCTAAGTCTCAAACAGATAAGCGATAAATGTACTAAGTGATAGACGTATCACGCAGAAAGATACTTATTTTACTCAAAGGAGTTTACGTGATACCGAGAATGCCTTGGAATCAAAACTCTAAAAGCATGGGGTTGTTATACTGATCGGTTCAGTGCAACTCGGAAATGCGTTGAGAAATGTCCGAGTCTTCAATCTCCCCTTTTTGATGAAAGGCATTCCATACTTAAACGAAACTTTGTTAGAGAAAAAGAATGATTCCGAGTGGTTTGAGTGAGTAAGACATACTGAATAGATCGGAGCACTATATAGTATATCGAGCAAAATAAAATAAGGTATGCTTTCAACATTAACTCGAGAAAATAAAGCAAGGCAAAACTGAACTTAGAAGATAATAATGAAATGAATTGCTCCATTAAAATTTCACAAAAAAAAAAAGAGCGGAAAAACTCCCCTAAACAAGACAACCAGTTTCGACTCTATTTCTCCCCCTTGGCTTTCAGCAAAAAAAAATACAACAAGAAAAGAAAGGAAGAAAAAGAATAACTAATACAACCGAGATGTCCGGACAAAAACAAAAAAATTAAAACAGAAAAACGGAGACATTGAGGAATTGTGACTCGGTGCATGGCTCCTACGAGGGAGGGGATTTCGAGTGGAGGCGGAGGTGCGCCGCGCTGATACGATCTTGACGATGTGCTTGAGCGTGGCGAGGGAGAACCGGAATTGTCCTCGGGGCTCGGCTCCGAGTGGCCGACTCGGAGAGAGTGGATCGAGGGGTTCTTCCCTTGGGACCTCGAGGGCTGGAGGGGCTGCTTTGTCCGACCCGTTGGCGGAGCAAGGTCTTCGACCCACTCGGACTGGCTGTCCGAGCCGAGTACGACTATTTGAGCTTGGGGAGCAGGCGACCCTCGGCGGTTGCCACGGCCTCTTCTTCCCTTTCCCGGAAGGGCCTGCTTCGACCCGCAGGTTCCTCGAGCATCTTCTGCTGCATCTGCGGCTTCTTCCTCTTCTTCCTCGGCTTCCTCGCTGTCCGAGGAGGTCGGGCTTGGGCTCGAAGACGCTTCGGACGTGTCCGAGTCATCCCGGTCTCGAGCCGCCTTGGACCGTCTCTCTCTAAGGAGCTCGACCAGCTCCTTCTTCTCCTGGACCAGTTCCCTCATCTCAAGAACGAGAGCTGCTCGCTCTCGGATTTGGAACCGACTCGATCTTTTGGTTGATGGTCGGACCTTGGAGGACAGACTTGAAAGCCCCGAGCGTGTCTCCGAGTTCGAAGACACGGAGCCGATCTTGTCCATGAAAGCAGGGGACAAGAGGGCGGAGAGAGTTTTGGAGGGACATGAGGTGGAGGCACCACCAGGTGTAGAAGGAAGAGGGAGAGGGGCTGATTTACGAGTCCGAGGAGGAGAAGGGGCCTCGGCTACGAGTTGTGAACCTAGACACCGGGGTCGGTTTCCGGTATCCGTACCCCTGGAGTTCCTTCTTGCCGACCACAATGGCCGCCTCGGACACTGCGTTTGGGTCGGAGGGAAGAGGAACTTGAAATTGTTTGAAAACGAGGGTCGAAGAGCACCGAAAGGAAGGGAGGTGTTCTTCGTGGATTGGAGTTGAGCTGGCACGGCTGCCATCCGCTCAATGATAGAAGGGAAGAGGTCTACTTCGTATTCCTCGAGGATGTCGAAGAGAGCTTTTAGGTGCTTGGAGTTGGGGTTCTCCTTGCTTGGAATCTTTGTGAGAAGAAGGTTCTCATCGGCGAAAGCACTGAAGCCTAGCTTCGACTTCAAGCGAGTCACGAAAAGTTCTTTCCGGACCCGGGGAATTCTTTAGCGTATTTTTCAAAGAAGTCGTCGGCGACTTCGAGTGAAAGGGATAGGGTTGCTTGTTCAAGAAAAGAGAAGAAACTTTGAACGAGGCGGTGGAGGAGGGAGGTATTGATACGAACAATAATGTTACGAACCCTAGAGGTTAGAACATTTTCGGAGTGAGTGAGGTGAGCATAGAACTCGAAACGAGTTCGGGATAGATGAACTCAGCTGAAACACGGGAAGTAGTATACTCCGTGGTTTGAATGTTGGACAACCAAGAAAATTTGGTTGTTGGGAAGAATTTGTCATCCAGCGCAAGGTCTTTGGGTGACAACGGGTTTGGAAGGGGTTGAGCTTTACGGCTTGTTGGTGCGAGGCTTTTTGGAAGAGGGAGAAACTCGGAAGTCGGGATGGTTTCCACGTTTAGGCATTGTGAGAGAAAGAGAGAAAAGATGAAACTTTTCGACTGAAAGAGAGAAGGAGGTGTAGAAGAGAAGAAAATAGAAATGTAGAAGAAAGAGAGATGAGAGCGATCGAAACTTACGAGAGAGAGAGAGAGCTTCTTCGATGCTTGCGAGACGATCAAGAGACACTTGTTCACGCAGTAATCTTCCGCGAGAAGTTTCTTTTGAAAGAGATGGAGTTTTAGAATACCGAGATGAAGATGGATAGTCGTTATTTATAGAAAATAAGCGTGCCCGTCCACTATCCGTTAAGTAACTCCGTTCGACTCGGCTTGTCCATCGGTCACCAAAGACCGGTGTGACGGTTCTTCTTCAACGGTTGAGATACCGGCGGTTTGAAATCTACGGTTAAGATCCGATCGCAGCGCTCGAGAAAGAGAGAGAAAAGATTTTGAAAATATAATCCGAAACTCTCCACTGTTCTAGAGATAGCTTTAGAAAATTTGATGTCCAAATTTCTCTACGTGCGAGTTTGACTCGGAAAGGTTTCGAGTGACTCGAAACACGAAATAACTATCAGCCCAGTATCATCGAATCAACTGAACTAATTGTTATTAACACGGAAAGCACATAGCACAGAATTATGCAACAAAGATAGTACGGAATTAAGCATTTAACATACCAAGCTCATACCGAATAAAACAAAGCCGATCTTCACCAAGAGGCTTAGTAAAGATATCAGCTAAGCGAAGATTAGTAGGAATGAACACAAGCTCAATATCACCCTTTTACGAGTGATCGCGTAAGAAGTGATACCGACCTCAATATGCTTTGTTTTTGAATGCTTTGGACAGGATTTTTAGTGATGTTGATTGCGCTTTGGTTGTCACACTCGATTGGGACTGAGTTGAGGAATAGTCCAAGATCCTTCAAGTGTTGTTTTATCCAAAGAATGCGAGCACAACAAGCTCCAGCGGCAATATATTCAGCTTCCACGATCGATAGAGCTGCCGAGTTTTGTTTCTTTGAGTGCCAAGATATTAGGGATTGACCCGAAATTGGCAAGCTCCGGATGTGCTCTTTCGATCAACCTTGTATCCTGCGTAGTCCGCGTCCGAGTACCCAATCGAGTCGGTTCCGAGTCTCCGGAGTACCATAGACCTAGATTCCGAGTACTGCAAGATATCTAAATATTCTCTTCACCGCGAGTGAGATGTGATTCTCTTGGGTTAGCTTGAAATCTCGCACATAAACAAACACTGAACATTATATCTGCCTGCTTGAAGTAAGATATAGCAGAGATCCAATCATACCTCGAAAAAGTTTCGATCTACTTGCTTTACCTTTTTGTGTCGAGTCAAGTTTTATCTTCGTTGCTCATGGGAGTAGATGCGTGCTTTGCATCTTGAAGTTTATATTTCTTCAGCAGTTCCTTGGTGTATTTTGATTGATGCACAAAGATTCCATCTTTGTCTTGTTTGATTTACAACCCAAGGAAGAAATTGAGTTCTCCCATCATACTCATTTGGAATTCTTGACTCATCAACTCGGAAAATTCTCGGCACAGAAATTCATTAGTAGCACCAAAAATAATATCATCAACATATATTTGAACAATAAGGAAATCTTTCTCTTTGGTCTTTATGAATAGAGTCTTGTCGATCTGACCTCTTTTGAAATCATTTTGAGCCAAGAAGCTACTCGAGTCTTTCATACCAAGCTCGAGGGGCTTGCTTAAGACCATAGAGAGCTTTCTGAAGTTTGAAAATGTGATTTGGAAATTCTGAGTTTTCAAAACCGGGAGGCTGCTCGACATAAACTTCTTCTTCAATAAAACCATTGAGAAAGGCACACTTAACATCCAGTTGATATAATTTAATATGCATGCTTGGATGCAAATGCCAACAATATTCTAATGGCTTCGATTCAGCTACGAGTGCAAAGGTTTCCCCACAATCAATTCCTTCTTCTTGATTATATCCCCGAGCCACAAGTCTAGCCTTGTTTCGACTACCACTCCACCCTCATCCAATTTGTTCTTGAAAACCCATTTGGTTCCTATAACTGGGTGGTAAGAAGGTCGGTTGGTCGAGTCCGGACTTGGTTTCTCTCGAATTGATTAAGTTCTTCTTGCATGGCCTCGACCCATTCAGGTTCGTTAAGGGCCTCTAGTGCATTTTGGGTTCGAGTTAATGAAATGAATGCGGTGAATGCACATAGATTGTGAAGAGAGGAACGAGTTCTTACCCCACTTGTTGATATCGAAATAATGTTTTCTTGAGGATGACTGGAAGTGAATTTGAAGGCTTTACCAGTTCTTCGATTCACCGAGGTTTGTGGGTTGAGCGGCTTGATCTTCGAAGCTTGTTCCGAGTGATCTTCGTCATTGACTTGTTCGTTACGAGCCGGCTCTTGAATTGTCTCAATCCGAGTTTCCTCGTTACGAGTGACTTCATTACGAGCATGTTGGGTCCGAGTCTTTGTAGGCTCAACTTCATCATCATCCTTTCGAGCTTCGGTTCGAGTATGAAGACTCACTTGGCTTCTCCTGTTCAAGCTCATCAAATACTACGTGGATGCTTTCTTCCACTTTGTTAGTACGATTATTGAAAATACGATAAGCTTTGCTATGAGAGGAGTAACCTAGAAAAATACCTTCGTCGACCGAGCATCGAACTTGGTCGGATGATCCTTACCATTGTTGTGAACGAAGCACTTACATCCGAATGGTGCGAAATAGGAAATATTTGGCTTCTTCCCTTTGTAGAGCTCATAGGGTGTTTTCTTGAGAATGGGTCCGATGAGGCATCTGTTTAGAGTGTAGTTGGTTGTGTTCACTTGCCTCCGCCTGAAAATAGTAAGGCAAGTTGTGCTCAATCATCATCGTCCTTGCTATTTCTTCAAGGGTTCTGTTCTTTCTCTCTACTACTCCATTACGTTGAGGAGTTACGGGTGCTGAGAAGTTGTGAGAGATTCCATTTTTGTCACAAAACTACGAGAATTCTAAGTAATCGAACTCCCTTCCATGGTCGGTTCGAATCTTTTGAATCCGAGTCCGAGACTCAACTTGAATCTTTCTGCAGAGCTTGCTTGAACTCCTTGAAGGCTTCATTTTTGTGCTTAAGAAAACACACCCAGGTAAATCGTGAAAAATCATCAATAATGACAAGTATTTAAGATTTACCTCAGAGACTCTTCACAGGGATTTCACCACATAAATCCATATGCGGTAATTCAAGTACGTTGGATGTGGAGACTGTCTTCGAGAGATTTGAATGAAGATCCGACTTGTTTCCCTCGAGTGCATGCTTCACATACTTTGTCTTTCTCAAAAACACAGTTAGGTAAGCCCCTAACTAAACCATTAGATACCAATTTCTTTATAGTATGCATGCTGATATGGCCTAATCTATGATGCCAAGTCCAAGAATCATCATGGAGAGATGCTTTTAAATAAGATAGGTTCGACTTGGGTCGAAAGAGGGATGATGTATGTATTACCCGATCTCTTACTCGACAGCTTGATCTCTTTGGTAGAGACATCGAGAGATAGTGCAATTGGTCCGAGTGAATCTTACCTCTTGACCTTTGTCACATAGTTGAGAGATGCTTGAGCAGATTATATTTCAATCCCTTGACAAGATATCTTGGACTGACCAGATTGGTTCCTTTCCCAATCTTGCCAATCCCCACGATCTTGCCCTTGCTATCATCTCCAAATGTAACTTTACCTCCTTTATGTCTGTTCAACTCGGAAAAGAGTCCTGCATCTCCGACATATGGCGTGAGCATCCACTGTCAAGATACCGGTGTCTTTTCGATCTCTTACGAGTGACCTGCAAAATGAAGAGAATCTAACCCTTCTCACTTCCTCTAACGAACCCGGTAACATTTTTTACTGTGGTCCTTTTACGAGGAAGAAGGTGTTTTGGAACCCAGATTTGAATGACTTTGGGTTTTGTCCGATTCCGAGTCTTCCTCTCGAGAGCTGAGTCTGTGTCTCTTTCTTTCGAAAACTTTTTCTTTTGAAACAGGAGAAAATGGTTTCTTTTTGTAAACGATCCTGGGCTTGGTCCTCCTTTCATTTATGTGAATGGGACCGTGCTCGGCTTTCCTGAACTTTACGGTTACGGAATCCTTTTGAATAATTACGAGTAAGAATTAGATTCTTCCTCTTTGTTGAAACCAAGACCTTCTTTTCGAAAAGAGACACACTTGTGATCCTAAGAGCATGTCAAGGTTCTTCGACCTTGAGTAAACTTTAAAACCAGATCTTGAGACTCGGTGAGCTTCTGTTTTAGTCGCTCATTTTCTTTCTGAGTAACTCGGACTCGGTCTCATTAGCTTGAGCACTAGTCTTGAGTTCTCCGAGTGTGAGTCTCGGTTTTTCTAATTCGTTTTTAAAAGAAGTGCTCTCGAAGTAAGTGACTCAAGTTGTTCTTTGAGCTGAGAAGAGTCGAGATTAGACTTTTCTTCCAAAGTAAAAATGTATTTAGCTAAATCAACTTTGGAAAATTTAAGGAAGTAGTTTATTACCTCTTGAGGATCAATTTCCTTATTGTTCGATTCCGAGTCCGACTCTCTTTCGGATTCCGAGTCGAGATTGCCATCGGACACTTTGAGTCATCCGAGTCCTCGTCGTCTTCGATGAGTCCTCATCGCTCCATGTTGCCATCATGGCCTTTTTCTTCTTCCTGTCCCTTTTTCTTTTTGGACGAGTCCTTGACTATGTGGTCTTTGCTTGCCACATTCAAAACATCCAGAATTCTTAGACAAAGATAACTTTGAAGGAGAAGAAAACTTACCTTTTCTATCTCTCTTGTCTTTCTTATAGAATTCTTCTTTTGGTCTTTTGTCCCATCTTTTATGCTTCATCATTCTCTTGAAGCCTCTTGAAATGAGTGCCATGGGATCGTCTTACGAGTCGGAAGAGCTCGGACTTGCTTCTTTGGATTCCGAGGCTTTGAGCGCAATGTTCCTTTTGGTAGTACCCTCGGCATCTTCTTCTTCCGAGATGTATCTCATGCGTTAGAAGCTTTCCGATGAGCTCGTCGGCTTCAAGAGTGAAAGGTTCCGAGCCTCTTCTATGGCGAGTCACCTTCGGACCCCATCGTCTCTTGGGTAGGCTTCGAGAATTTTTCGGCACATTTCTTCATGGGAGATTTTCTTTCCCGGAGACTTGAGATTGGTGGTGATCTCGGTGAAGCGAATGAACATCTAAGTAATGTTCTCCTCTGGCTCCATTTTGAAAAGCTCATATTTGTGAAGATACTCGGTCGATCTTCACTTGTCTCACCTGACTTGTACCTTCGTAGGTGTTCACCAAAGTATCCCACACCTCTTTAGCGAGTCACGAGCGGAGACTCGATTGTATTCTTCGAGCTTATGGCGCACATAAGAATGTTCATGGCTTTGAAATTCTTTACGAACTTCTCTGCCTGCTGGTGTGAACTCGGCCTTTGTCTTGGGAAGGATTACGAATTCATCTGTCTTCGTTGGAATGTAGTTTCCTTGTTGTATGATTTCCCATACTTCTTCACCATGATCCATGAGGAAACATTCCATAAGCTTCTTCCGAGTGCGCAAAGTTTGAGCCTTTAAATTTTGGTGGCTCTGTTGGAAGATCTTCCTTCGTCGAACTCTCCGGTGTTCGAGCCATCCGATCTTTAAACCTTTGGATTGTTAGATCCTTTACGAAAGGCTTGGCTCGATACCGATTGAAGGTTTGCTCTGGCAGAGTCTAAGTCACCCTAGAAGGGGGTGAATAGGGTGATAGAAAATTCTTTGTGAAAACTCACACTTTAGCGCGGGAAAGGGACAAAGACAGATTCGAGTCTATTAACAGGGTCGAAAAGATTGGACTCGAAAGCAATGAATCGGAAAAATCAAGAGCGAGTAAGGTCGTCCGAGTCTAGAATGAACTCAGAAAGTTAACACTTAGATTTTACGTGGAAACCCTCCCGGGGCAGAAAACCACGGCCCGTGTCAATCCGGACACGAAGTCAAATCCACTATTTTGAGTCCACAAAATACCGTGAGCTGATCGAACCCGAGTTGCTCCCTTAGACAACTCTATACAAGTTTTCCTAGACTCGAAGTTCCCTTATCCGATCTAGTACTTCCTAGCTGAGATAACCCTTACAGCTAGGGACAACTAAGCTGAGTTAACCTTTACGGCTTAGTCGAGGGGCCTTACAAAGAATGTAAGAAGAGTTTGTAACTAAGTACAAGACCTTACAACTCGGAAGGTAATGAATTACGAGAATGGGAGTTGTAAGTAGAAGATTGAAAGTAAATACAATGACTTTTCTCAAGTATGTGTATTAACAAATAGATTCGGCAATCTTCAAGTCTTGTGAAGTGGCTTCTATTTATAGATAACCAGGCGAGTAGCCGTTATCTTCATATGCTGACCAAGAGTCTTCCGTGATCGTTGATAAGAGCTTTCGAGTCACTCGGAAAGTATCCGTTGAAATTTGAACGTTGGACAACGGTTTAACTCTCTTGGAAGTCCCAAAACCATCGGTTGTGTCTTAAAAAATGAGGTGGAAACCACCGTTAAGCTTAGCGTTCCAGTTTTCCGGATATGGAAGCGAGACGGCCTCGACACAATCTTACGGGACTGGAGCGAGGGAAGATGAAAAGCCATATCTCGCTGGTGATTTGACGTTCGAAGCCGGCTACTTTTATAGTTTGAATTAGGTGTATCCTCGAATGAATAACCTACAAAAGTAAATCAACTTTGGTTCTCAAAGTATAAAATACTTTGGTGCAAAGTTAGACACGAGATAATAAAGTAATTATGATAATTACGCAATTGATTATCCGAGTCGGAAATGAAGTGGAATTTTCCGAGTCCAATATCCATGGTACTCGGAATTCCATCCGACTTAGTCTAAGCGATAGAACAAGTTCTAAAGAGAATATCAGAGTGAGAAAACTTGATATAGACTAAGCATGAAACAGACTAAGGAAATTTACTCTAACGAGAAAAAGAGCTTGTAGTCGAAGTAAGATTCCGAGTAAAAAAAAAACGAAGCATTAGTCTGCGATAAATGCGAGTGAAGACGGACTCGGAACAAAGAACTACTTTTCCGAGTCTCAAACAGATAAGCGATAAATGTACTAAGTGATAGACGTATCATGCAGAAAGATACTTATTTTACTCAAAGGAGTTTACGTGATACCGAGAATGCCTTGGAATTAAAACTCTAAAAGCATGGGGTTGTTATACTGATCGGTTCGAGTGCAACTCGAAATGCGTTGAGAAATGTCCGAGTCTTCATAGAGTTTTTCAGTTTTGGAAACAAACAACCCCGACATGGTGTATGAGCCATGTCTAGAAGTAGCTAAAACTTGTCTGCGATGATTAACGGTTAGAAGCCGATTGCTTTTGTAATTCAAAAAGATAGGTTGGCCTCGTTTGAATAACCTACAAAAGAAAACCACATTGGTTCTCAAAGTATAAAATACTTTGGTCCAAGATTAGGCATAGATAATAATTAAATTAGAATAATTTAATGCTTAATTATTTTTGGCTTAAAAGAATGGAATTTTCTGATTTTAATATTCAATATACTCAAATTCCACATGAGTCAATCCTAAGGATGATCAAGTAAAAGAGTAAAATATCATAGTATAACAACTTGATGTCGTCATATAATTCTCAAAGAAATAAACTGACTTAGAATAAAGAATTAATGTCTGTAATTCTCTTTGCCTTAAAATACACAGTCGGTGCTCAAAATAAGAGTGTTAGAGAAATTATTTGAGCATGCGATAGTTATGAGTGATGTCCGAGTGACTCGAAACATCGAGTAGGAGGTATGCAATAAGGCTTTTTTTGAGTTAGTCGGACTAGAATGAAAACTTAGATAAGAGTTTCCATGGTGCTCATAATGACTTGAAATCAAAACTTAAGAGAGATAGGATTTATAACCGAGTCTTCATGTAATACTCGTAATGATATAGAGTTAAAAACCGAGCCTTCAATATATCACAACGATTTTTATAATAATCATTGTTAAAAGCCATGACCAAACCAGGTTTAATAACAAAGATTCTCGTGGAATCGTAGTTAAAGATTCTTATAACAACGGTTGTCTTCTGAACCGTTGTCATAGGTAAGGAATATTACAATGGTTTTTTTAATAACCGTAGTCAAAATCCGGCTTGTAATCACAGCTTGTCTTGTAAACCATTGTCATAGGTGAAGACTATTACAACACCGGTTATCGATAACCTTTGTCAAATCCTGGCCTATAACAATAGTTATACAAGAGAACTATTGCCATAAAGCCTGATTAGATGGACCTTTATAACAACAGTTCTCATGAAAACAAATTGTCATAGGTCTTATATGACAGAGTTCTTTGAACAACCATTGTTGGAAGATTTATTTTTCATTTCAACCATCTATGTGTGTGTGTGTGTATGTGTGTGTGTATATATATATATATATATATATATATATATATATATATATATATATATATATATATATGCTTTTGTTGAAGTACCTACAAACTGAATGTAACACCCTACCTCGGGCCGGGTCGGCATATAACATGCCGGGGTTCCCGAGAGGAACCCCTAAGGCTATTTAAGATCTCAACTTAGGTTCACTAGCATTCTGTTAGATTGGAGAAATCGTGCTTCTAGGCTTTCAAAGGTTTTCCCGAAAAATACGCCGAGTTTCCTCCGTAATTCGGCTTATCCCATAGGCTCAAAACCTTAAACCCTACACAAAACACATTTATAAACTCAACGAGCCACACGCTCAACATATCCATAACACAAACTCAACGAGCCTCATGCTTGGAGTAAACACATTGGTCTTTCATATTTATAATCGAATACAGTTCAATATATATCATACAATTGATGTTTACATCTTGGAAACATAAAACACATAACAACTTCGGGGATGCCTATCCGTTGGTTCGCTTCTTCTAAAAGCCATAAAGCCAACTCATGGAAGTCTTACTTTTGTACTTGAAAATGTTGGTAAGGTCATGAGCTCCACGAGCCCAGTGAATAACTCAAACCCAACCCCTTCACTTTGCACATTAATTCATTAACAATCACATGTAAGTTCAATATTTATCGATAGCATACAATTTAGGATATACATGCTCAAGATACGCAACATACATGACCTACCAGATTTACCGATCGAGCGGAACATATGACATCAATCATTTATAAAATCAATCAACATATACTTCATTTATTCTTTTTATGTAAATATATCATATAATCATACATTATGTAAGTCATTTATCGGGTAAA
Organism: Talinum fruticosum; assembly: GCA_021018815.1. Taxonomy (NCBI): domain Eukaryota; kingdom Viridiplantae; phylum Streptophyta; class Magnoliopsida; order Caryophyllales; family Talinaceae; genus Talinum; species Talinum fruticosum. Next base: position 485,080 of record JAITYX010000003.1, on the reverse strand, counting down.
TCATATCATAATTCTTATCTTACATGATATAAGTTTTGGTATAAAAACAAGATTCATTCTTCTTCTTGAGCACATTCATGCATTCAATCATCATGTCAATCATTGGTTCTTATTCTTCTTCTTGAGCTCATTCTTGCATTTCACCATAATGGAAGTCATTCAATCTTATATTCTTGTTCGTTATGCATATTTCTTTATTCTTTGATTCGAATGGAAAGAAGATTTATGTCTTGCTCTAAAGACCCAATTCTTGGAACCAAACTAATTTGTGGGCTCAGTTCTTAGACGTAAAACAATTTACGGCCTTAAGGCAAAACAATTCGTGGCCTCGAGGCAAGCCTCAAACTCGAAGGACTAATATTGTCAGGAATTTGTAAAAGCAATTCAATTTGTGGCTTCAGTATGATTGACACTTCTATGACCATAACTTCAGAGGGTTCTTTATTTCGTGGGGCCTTAGATCAATAACATAATTCTTTTTCCCTTCTTTAATTATTTATAATTCTTTTTTTCTTATTTCTTACATCTACCAACAAGATACACTTAATCTATATAAATCATGTTCAATAATTTCATACGTAACATCTTCACAATAAGCAATTCACGTAAACAAGTTCCAACTCAAGTACAATTAATATAACTCATATAGACATGCTTATATCATTTATAATCGATGTGCTTTAAGGTAAACACATCATAACTTAAACGTATCAATTAGGATTTCTAATTAACGAACCTATTGTTTCATGATTGCTTATTATCGCACATATGTGGTTTATGGTTCTATAACTTTCCTCAATCATTACCTATCTCTTAATATATCCATATAGCTTCTTAAATTTCAGTTCTCAACCTAATTACTCAATCAGCCCTAATTTTGCCCAAAACATGACATTTTCACTCAAAAGTTCATTTCTTCCGACATACTCATCCAAGGCATACCAAACTTTACATAAAATTGTCATAAATTATCATGAAGTTATAGTAAAAATTCTGGAATTTCGAGAAACTCATGAAAGCACATTAATTCGGACAGACAGGTGAAACATGGCAAAAATCCGCATTTTGTGATTCCTTGATCTTTTATGATTTTACCATCTAACATACTTTAAGCTAGGTTCATAGAGATTTCAAACATATACCTCAATGATCATACTTAATAATACTCAAATATTTACTAATATTCACAAATCATATCTAATGAATCGCATAATTCACATCATGAATCACAATTAGCGAGTTTCTAAATTAAGTGAATCGGGCCTCTAAGTTCTTCAATTAAGCCTAGGGTTTCCAATTTTATAAATCCATTCCAAGTTTAATCCATCTAATTCATTTTAACTTTAGAGGATGAATTCAAATTACTCACCTTAGATTCTTAGTGTTTATAAGAATTTCGGTTTGGATTAGATTTCGAATTGGGTGTTTTTGCTTTTCCTTCTTCTTCCTTTCGATTTCCCTGTCCTTCTTCTACCTTTGGGTTTCTTCCTCTTCTTTTACCTCTTGTTGGCCTTCAGTCTTCGCCCACTCTCGCTCTTACTCCCCGACCGTCATTCCTTTGGCCACCAGTCGAGCAAGCGGGCGGGTCGGAAGTGCCTCCTCTTCCTTTGTGATTCCTTTCGGTCTCTGTTTTGCTCTCGCTCTCGGCTTTCGCTTCGGGTCTCGACCCTTATCACTCTTCCTCTCAATCTTTGGTTCTAGTTCCTTCAATCTCTCGGCTCTCTTTGCTTTGGTTCCCCTCAAGTTCTCTCATTCTCGCTTCGTCTCTTATTCCGTTTCTCGCTTATTTCTCTCTCTCTAGCTGGTTTATCTTAATCCCACTTTGGGATTCTCTCTCCTAATTTCCTTACTCCACCTAATTAGATTTGTGGGAGTACACTATTGGACCCCTTAATTCCTTGACTTAATTCTCTGGCAGCACTTCAATTCAAATGCTAGTACCTTCTTTCCCATTTTGTTTTATTTTTTTTTCTAGTTTCTAACCCCCTTTTTGTTCTTTTACTTCCGATTTCTATATTTATTATTAGTGTTTTTCAATTTTCTGTTTTGGGCTTTCAGTGAGACTAGGCCCAAAATAATTTTCATGCCCATTTTAGTTAACCCATGCTCGGGTTTCAATTTTGACTCAGAAAAATATGGTTAAACTAATTTAAGAATTTAAATTTTAAGTTAACTTTTAATAACTTTATAATTCTTTATTAAGTTAGCCCCTCTAATTTTGGGTATTACATTTCTCCCACACTTATAAAACGTTTAGTCCTCGAAAGTTGATTCACCTTTGATCTTATATCAATTGTCGGGACATTTCATTGTGGTACCACAAATATGGGCATACGTTCACAATTCGGATCATATGAGATTCAGATCAATCACATATAGGCACATAGGTTCATAAATCAAATCACGTAACTCATGTTTCAATTAGTCACATGTAGGCATATATGTTCATGAATCAAATCACATACTCATCATTCAATCACTCACATAAACAATCAATCAAGTCCTAGACTTGACATGAAGAAAAGTTATAGATAGGAGGATTCTTGCTCGATAACATAAAATGTAACACCCCACCCCAGCCCGGGTCGGCGTATTACATGCCGGGGTTCCCCGAGCGGAACCTAACACTACTTAAGATCTCAACTTAGGTTCACTAACTTTCTCTTAAATTGGCGGAAGCGTGTTTCTAGGTATTCAAAGGTTTTCCTGAAAAATTTACCGAGTTTCCTCCGTAATTTGGTTAATCCCATAGGCTCAAAGCCTTAAACCTTGCACAAAACACATTTATAAACTCAACGAGCCACACGCTCGGAGTATCCACAACACAAACTCACCGAGACACACGCTCGAAGTAAACACATTGGTCATTCATATTCATAATCGAAATACAATTCAACAAATATCACACAACTTATCTTTACATGTTGGAAACATAAAACACATAACAAGTTCGGGGATGCCTCTCTGTTGGTGCTGCTTCTTCTAAAAGCCACAAATCCAACTCTTAGGAGTGTTACTTTTGTGCCTCAAAATGTTGGTTAGGTCATGAGCTCCATGAGCCTAGTGAATAACCCAAACCCAACCCCTTTTTCATTTTGCGGATTAATTCATTAACAATCACACGTAAGTTCAATATTCATCAATAGCATACAATTTAGGATATACATGCTCAAGATACGCAACATACATGACTTACCAAATTTATTGGTTGAGCGACATATATGACATCAATTATTCATAAAATACATCAACACATGCTTCATTTATTCTTTTTATGTAAATATGTCATATAATCATACATTGTGTAAGTCATTCATCACGTAAATCATATCATAGTTCTTACCTTACATCATATAAGTTTCGTATGAAAACAAGATTCATTCTTCTTCTATTCAATCATCACGTAAATCATTGGTTCTTATTCTTTGTCTTGAGCTCATTCTTGTATTTCACCATAATGGAAGTTATTCATTCTTATATTCTTGTTCGTTACGCATATTCTTTTATTCTTTGATTCGAATGGAAAAAGCTTTATGTCATGCTCTAAAGACCCAATTCTTGGAGCCAAAATAATTCGTGGGCTCGGTTCTTGTAGGCAAAATAATTCGTGGCCTCGACGCAAGCCTTAAACTCGACGGATGCATTCCGTTAGGAATTCGTGGAAGCAATTCAATTCATGGCTTCAGTTTGATAGACACTTCTATGGCCATAACTTCGGAGGGTTCTTTAATTCATGGGGTCTTAGATAAATAACACAATCCTTTTTCCCCTTTTTAATTGTTTATATTTCTTATTTTCTTATTACTTATATCTCGCCAACAAGATACACTTAATCTATATAAATCATGTTCAATAATTTCATAAGTAACATCTTCACAACTAGCAATTCACATAAACAAGTTCCAACTCAAGTACAATCAATATAACTCATATGAACATGCTTATATCATTTATAAACGATGTGCTTTAAGGTAAACACATCATAATATAAATGTATCAATTAGGATTTCTAATTAATGAATTTATCGTTTCATGATTGCGGATTATTGCGCATAGGTGGTTTATGGTTCCGTAACTTTCCTTAATCATTACCTATATCTTAATCTATCTCTATAACTTCTTAAATTGCAGTTCTCAACCTAATTACTCAATCAGCCCTAATTTTTCCCAAAACATGACATTTTCACTCAAAAGTTCATATCTTTCAAGATACTCATCCAAGGCACACTAAATTTTACGGAAAATTGTCATAAATTATTATGAAGGTACAAGTAAAAATTTCAGGAATTTTAAGAAACTCATCCAAGGCAAAAACAATTCATGGCCTCGAGCCGAATAATTTCTTACCGTTTCCAGCTCGTTCTAGGTGTTCATCCAAGCAGGGTGCAGGGCACCTGTTTCCGGCGAAAATGGGCCGGTTAGGGTTTAAAAACATGAGCAAGCAGCCGACACGGGCTGCCCGTTTCGGTCGAAATGGCCGTGTCTCGCTGCATAATCTGTGTGGGTTGCTTCTTTTAGCCCGATTTCTTCTCCCTCTTTTCACTTTACCCTGCCTCTTCTTTTTCTTGTTCTCTCTCTCTTGCTCTCACCCTCTATAGCCAAGCTCCAACTCTACTCCATTCCATGTCTCCTTTCTCTCGGATCTCTCATAAAGTCCCAATTTGAGACCCACTTCACTAAATTTGTTCTTCTTCTTCATAAATTTTGCCCTCTCTCACTCTCCCCTTCTTTGTGCTTGTGGTTTTGCTGCTTCTATCTATTGCTCACCGGTGGATCGTCACCATTCTCGCTGCTCCGGCATCATCTCCGACATCTTCCTTTTGTTTCGACCCTCACTCTCACTCTCCTCTCTCTGTCTCTACTTGAGTTTTTCGAGTTCTTTTCTGCAAAAATACCATCGCCGGTGCCTCTATCTACTACATGTCGGCGCTATGTCTCGCCTTTCTCATTCTTCGTCCTCCCTCTCCCATTTTCCGACCACTTTTAGTCTTTTACTCCACAACATCTAACCCTTTTCCTGCCCGTTCTTCTTCACAAATTTTTACTCCTTCACTTAGTTTAGGTATTCAAATTTGCTCCAATGCCACCCAAAAGGCGGAAGATTATTCAAAGGGAGTCCTCTCGACCAAGCTCGAAGCCCCCGAGCCACTCGTCCTCCACACTCGGAATGTCCGAATTCCCGAAAATAGAGGTAACCCAAACAACCTTCTTAATTTGACTAATTCGGAACATGTTACACATTATAATTCATTGATTAATCATGAAATTATCGCAACCTCGTTATTATGATGAGATTAGTTTAGAAAAATTGGGTTTGCTTGAGGATTTTCTTTGGTTGGTTGAACGGTGTGGTTTGTTAAATTTTGTCAATATTCGATTAGGGACATATAAGAGCCTAACTTTGGAATTGCTAAGCACACTAACTCGTTAAAATTGGGCGTGGTTCTCACGCCGAGCATGGCTTAGGTTCCTTTCGCCTGTTAGAGGAGTACCGTGAACTAACTCTTAGTGAGTTTAGTGCTTTGTTTACCCTACCTAGAGATATCGGACTTGGACACCGTTTTGTTCCTGATTATTTCAATTCAATACAATTTTGGAATCCTATTTCGGTGAGCAAGACTATCACCCTAAATCAACTAAGGCAACAGCTATTAGGAACCCGTGTATTCGATATATTTATCGGGTTTTGGGGCATGATCTCGCTTGGGATGGATGACGAGTGGCAATGATATGCATTTCTTTGAATTGTTTTTTTGTATGTGATGTGGACGGGAAATGTATATGAGTTTAATCACGGGGTTATTTATCCCGTCAATTTGCGAATGCTGCTACTAGTTCCTGGGGTCGGATTGTTTTGGGGGTTTAGTTACTAAAATTGTTGTACCTTTAGGTTGGAACCCCGATTAGCACCATGATGATAGGGTGCGAGGGTCTGAAAGAATAGATATTGAGGCTTTTAGGCTATAGGCATGTGTCGTACAATTTCTAGAGAGTTACATTGGTTGTATCCTCATAACCGTATGTTGCGTCTCCCTTGTCTCCGAGCGCACATCCCTTAGGGATGCAGCCAACCTCGAATTTTTCCCGGTGAGGATGAAATCCGTCACTCTCCGCCCCATACTGATGTGGGTGCCTCTACCTCTTCTCTTCTCCCACCCCCTGTGCATAATGAGCCTAATGCCGATGCATTTGTCCATTCACTTCTCACTGCCATTCATCAAGAACAGCTCTCCTTCAGGAAGTATGTGCATTCCGAGCACGTTGCTCTTAGATCCGAGCAAGCCTCACTTAAGGAGTGCATTCACTCGAACATGCCTCTCTTCGAGATTATGTTCATTCGAGTGTGAGACTATACAAAATGCCCAAATTGAACTTCGTGACATGCTTGCTAATTAGAACCATTATATGCATATGATGAGTGAATGTTTGACTGCTTGGCATGATTGGCATATCTCCTAGGGTAACCCCAATCCTCCTCCTCCTCCCCTCCATTTGAGTGATCTTTTGTTCTCCCCATCCGATTTTATTGATTGTGCTTGTATTGTGGACAATGTCTGTGTCCAAGCATGGGGAGATTTGCTTACTTAAGCTGCCATTACTTGTTGAATAATGTACAGTTGCATTTCATTTAGGTTAGAGCATATTTTATTTAGCATTTAGCATGTAGTTTTGCATTTGAAAACAAAAAGATTGAAAAACTTTGCAAAAGTAAAAAAAATTTAAAAACATTGAAAAATTGAACAAAACATTTAGGATTGCATTTAGAGCTTTTAGGTAGCATCATATAGACTTGCATATAAAAAAATGAAAAAGACTAAAAAAATGAAAAATAAAAAACCGAAAAATAAAAAAAGAGATGAACCTCCAATGATGATACCTTTTAGGCAAAATAAGTTTTTCATGGAGAATGATTTCAATGCATAGACCTAAGTGCAGAAATTTTTCAAAACTTGTTTTTGAACTTCAAGATTTTGACCATATTTGATGGATGAAAGTTGATTGCCCTTGATTCCTTGACAAAATGTATTGGCATGTGAAACTCTTTGAGCTAATTGAGATTGTGGTAGAGACCATGTGATACTTTTGAGCCTTGAAAAGAGTAAACATTACAATTAGTCTCATGTTTTTCTTCATATGTGATTCTCCTCCATGATTGCATCTCTAGAACTTGTTTGGATTCTCTTCAAAATCACATGTGTGCATGCTTTGTGACAAAAATGATTGAGGCATTCTTTGATTTTTGAGATACATTAGCCAAATTGCGACCTTGTTACATGTTATTGACCTTTGATAGCCCTTTGAGCCCAATTGTCTAATTTATTTGTTGGGACCCTCCTAACTAGCCCTTGGCCAAACACATAACCTATTACCTAAGCCAAGTCTAGTGGAGCTTCTTACTCATGTTGTTGGTTCGATTGGGGTCTTTGATATGTTGGTGATAATTTGGATCCTTTTGTGGAGTTGAGGGGTTATTTGTATTGAGAATGAGATGATTCCCCCTCTTGGTTGTAAGGATGAGAACTTTGATGCTAAATAAGCTTTTTTTTTTTTTTTGATTTGTTAGAAATTCCTAATGCCAAGAATAGAAAAAAAAAGGAAAAAGAAAATCAAGAAAAGTTTTTAAAAAAGGAAAAAAATGAAATAAAAAAAGGAAAAAAAGAAGTAATCAATAAAATGTTTGGCATTTTGGAATATTCGATTTGATCCTTATTAGTAAAACTCATTTTCTAAAGTACTTATCGAAGTTAGAGGTTGGGTGTAATGAGTTGTATTGTATATTTTTGTTGGTTAGAGTGTTGGAAGCTCCTCACTAATTGGCTTTTTAGCTCCTCATTTTTCCTAAAAATACAATATCCCTTTCTTACCCATTGCCTAAGCCCCGTTACAACCATATGAAGTCCTCTTGATTATCATGTTGCATATTACATTTTAGTGGTGGCGAATAGACAATTCTACCAAGCTTATGGTAGTTTGCATGATTGTGAGAGAGATTGAGTGAACCATGTATGAACCTAAACACATGAGTGGATTCTTTTCACATTTCCAAAGTAAGGTTCTACTGATCTTTCTAGCTCTATTATTCTACATGTGCCAATATGAATTGTTTAAGTGATGATTTGGGTGACTAATCTAATTTGTCTTTATGGTCTTCAATGTGATTTTTGAAAATTTTCTTTCCAGCTGATTGTGAAAAGATTTGGTGTGCTTATCGACTGTTATTGAATGGGTTTTCCTTGTGATACTTTTAGTTGCCTAGCCTCGAGGAGGTTATAATTCTTTTGTCATATTTCACTTTTGCTTTTTGACCTGACTTGAGGGAAGCAAGGTTTAAGCATGGGGAATTTGATAAGTGCATGAAATGCATTAGTTTCTTAGCCGTTTTGATGCTTTTCTTTGGGAAATTCGGTTAATTGGAGTGTGTTTATGCTCTATTTTTGAATTTACGCTTGTGTTTTGGTGTTTTGAGATGATTGTGCAGATTTGATCACCAATACCAAGTATTCCCGAGACTAGTGAGTGTTTCAAGTATTAAGAAAACCAACACGGTCCAACTTTGCAATCAAAATGGCCATTCCCCTTGATTTCTCAAAGATTGCACTTCCAACAACCAACACGGGCCACCCGTGTCCATGAAAATAGCCCGTGTTGGAGGTGAGCTTACCTAGGAACCTTTGCATCGAGCACGGGTTGGCCGTGTCGGAGGACACGACCTATTTTCAGCGTTTCCATCTCATTTGATGATCCAAGCAGCAAACACGGGCATTCCATGTTGGCGGACACGGCCCGTGTTAGTCCTAATTTATGCGGAGATGCTTCATTTTTTATGATTTCGGCCTTTTATTGCCTCGTAATGGCTTATATTAGCCGATTTTCGTCTTATTTAGAGGCATGCATCAGTAATTCATCCTCTCGTATCCAAGTGCCATCATCCTACCTTCATTCATCCATATCAAACCAAATTTTTGAAGATCGAAGAAAAAGTTTGAAGTAGTTATGGGATTTTCGTTCGAAGTCGAGAGATTCAAGTGGAGTTCTTCAAGTCTATCATCTTACTTCTTCATTTCTTGCTATTTGAGGTTTGATTTCCATGTATTGGATTATTTTTATTAAGTTTTCAATAACAATGTGTGAGTAATTTAGTTTGTTTTTAGGGATTTGTGATCTCGAAACAATGAAGTTTGGTTAGGTTTCCATGATTTGTGTTTGAATTCTGATTTTGATTAACGAAGGTTGTGTTTATCATGTTCATGAGTGTTTCGAAGGCTTAGAATACTTGTGTTTAGAGATTAATCTATCATGTACTCGAAAAATGAAATAGAATAATACAACAACCAACCTTTCGACCTAATTTATGAATTTGAGAAAAGATTAGTAAATTAGGGGATCACTTTGATAATTAGAAATCTTTAACTTTGATTAACTTGAAAAGAATACGAAAGTTGTTTGTTAGGTTAATTAGAGATATTCTATTTAGTATCGAAAGAGCGAGTAAAATTTTGTGATCTGTTGATCCTTGATTAAATTGAAATAGTGATTGCACAAATTATATTTAAATAATCAAACTCATTGATAGGTAAGAAAATCCCTAGATGTTTTTTTTAATTAATTTAAGCCTAGATTAATTTCTAATTTTAATATTTAGAATTAGTTTAGAGAAAGAACCAACACCAAAAATCTAATTTGCTTAGCAATGGAGAAGAGGTCTAGTCTAGTGTGTTGCTAGATTGAGTCCTTGTGGGATCGACCTTGACTTGCTACAATCATACACCATGCGCTTGCAGCCTATTAGGCATAACTTCAAAGGATTCTTTAATTCGTGGGGTGTTAGATCAATAACACAATCATTTTTCCCTTCTTTTATTGTTTATATTTCTTATTTTCTTATTACTTACATCTACCAACAAGATACACTTAATCCATATAAATCATGTTCAATAATTTGATAAGTAACATCTTCACAACTAGCAATTCACGCAAACAGGTTCTAACTTAAGTACAATCAATATAACTCATATTGACATGCTAATATCATTTATAATCAATGTGTTTTAAGGTAAACACATCATAACATAAATGTATCAATTAGGATTTCTAATTAACGAACCTATCGTTTCATGATTGCGTATTATCGCGCATAGGTGGTTTATGGTTCCGTAACCTTCCTTTATCATTCATTACCTATCTCTTAATCTATTCTTATAACTTCTTAAATTTTAGTTCTCAACCTAATTACTCAATCAGCCCTAATTTTTCCCAAAACATGACATTTTCACTCAAAAGTTCATATCTTCCAAGATACTTATCCAAGGCATACCAAACTTTACAAAGAATTGTCATAAATTATCATGAAGATACGAGTATAACTTTTAGGAATTTTGAGAAACTCATGAAAGCACAATAATTTAAACGAAGCCAAAACATGGCAAAAATCTGCATTTTGTGATTCCTTTATCTTTTATGATTTTACCCTCTAACATACTTCAAGCTATGTTAATAGAGATTTCAAACATATAGCTCAATGATCATGCTTAATAACACTCAAATATTCACTAATATTCATGAATCATATCTAATGAATCGCATAATCACTTCATGTATCACAATTAACGAGTTTCTAAATTAAGTGAATTAGGCCTCTAAGTTCATCAATTAAGCCTAGGGTTTCCAATTTTATGAATCAAATTTAAGTTTAATCCACCTAATTCATTTGAACTTTAGAAGATGAATTCGAATTACTCACCTAAGATTCTTAGTTTTTCTAAGAATTTCGGTTTGAGTTAGATTTCGAATTGGGTGTTTTTGCTTTTTCTTCTTCTTTCTTACGATTTCCTCATCCTTCTTCTACCTCTCGGTTTCTTCCTCTTCTTTCTACCTCTGGTTTGCCTTCAGTCTTCACCCACTCTCGCTCTTACTCAGCAGCTCGTCATTTCTTAGTCCGCCGTTCACGCAGGCACACCGGAAGTGCCTCCTCTTCCTTTCTGCTTCCCTTCGACCTCTCTTTTGCTCTCGCTCTCGGCTTTCGCTTATGAGTCTCAACCCCTCTCCCTCTTCTTCTGAATCTCTGCTTCCGGTTCCTTCCATCTCTTGCTCTCTTTGATATGGTTCCCCTCGGGTTCTCTCACTCTCACTTCATGTCTTTTGTTCCGTTCTCGCTTATTTCTCTTTCTCTGGCTGGTTCATCTTAATCCCGGTTTGGGATTCTTTCTCCTAATTTCCTTAATCCACCTAATTAGACTTGTGGGAGTACATTATTGGACCCCTTATTTCCTTGACTTAATTCTCTCGCCAGCACTTCCATTCAAATGCCAACACCTTCTTTCCCATTTTCTTTTATTTTCTTCTAGTTTCCAGCCCCCTTTTTGTTCTTTTACTTCCAATTTCTACATTTATCTTTAGTGTTTATCGATTTTCCATTTTAGGCTTTCAATGAGACTAGGCTAAAAATAATTTTCACAATGCCTATTTGTAACACCCAAAAACCTAACCTAGGAGTATTACACCGCCATAGTTCCTCGGAGGAACTCCCAAGGCTCACTCAAGTGTTGACGTAGCTGTCTTAACCCAACTTAAGGGTAAGAAATGAAATTCTCCCCGAGGGTCGAAGTTTCATAAAAATTTTGGCGGAATTCTATTTGAACTATGACCCAACCCATAGGCTAAAAGCCTTAAAACCCGTGTGAAACTCACAATAAAACTCAACGAGCCACACGCTCGGAGTACACAGCTCAACGGCCACATGCCGGAGTATATTCACAACCGCAAAACTTCACATTTTGAACTAGTTTACAACCCACGTCGTGAACTCAGCAAAAACTAGATTTACAACCACTTGAGATCAAAATTGCTAGAGAAAGGAAATCTCCGGCTTGTTAGAGCTACTAGTTCGGTCTCTATACATACATTACTCTTACTATACATTACTGTCTATTTACATAAGAAACCAAGTATACAACAACATACTAAACATGAAACACATAGACTTGACCGCAACCATGATCGCCACCAAAACAAGCATTCCAAGTCATCCGTCTCAGGAGGTACCTACAACTGGGAGGGAAAATGGGGAATTTGTGGGGGTGAGCAATAACCCACGGGCTCACCTGAGTCTTACACCCTTAAAATGGAAATTCTTTACGCATATTACTCATAATAATGAAATCGACAAAAACGTACTAACATAATACAACTCTATATACTTTCAATGAAATCTTTTGCAACTAAAAAAATCGGAATTCTTTTGATCATTTAAAAGCACGATTTCATATTCATCACATTTCTCTTTTTCCGATTGAATCAACTTTCCAGGCATTCCGAGGACTCGAAGTAGCACTTCTTTCATCTCGGGCGCGACCCCGACAAAAAGCTCCCGGACCTATCTTCGGGAAGTCTCGAGTGGGCATTCCGCCTCTGCAGGACACCTATTAGAACCCTTCCCTTGAAGTTTCTAGTTGGGCGTCCACCGGTTCGAACCCTTCGGTATGCTAAACGATCCGTAGCTAGTTGATTCAAAACAATTTGCACGTATTCATTCATCACATTCACTTCGCAGCTTTCTCAAATCGATTTTACATCAAGAAAGGCGTGAAACCGCGTGTCACCCTTATAAATTCACCTTTTCAAATCTGATTTACTTTCGCAAATACGTTACGCTTCTTTAAAACACATTCATGTTTGAAAGGCGGTTCACAAGAAGTTGCATTCAAGGATCATTTCACGTAAAACACAAAACTCCTCCCAAAATTACTTTTGAACGTTATTTCATAATCACTTGCACGAGATAGCAACAATTCAACACGAGATAGTCATTCTCAACTTCATTCCTAACTACACCTTTCTCAATTCCCCAATTCAATAACATTGATTCCTTTTCCGAGCCACAATAACCACAAGTAGATATAACGTAAATCAATGTTTCTATTTTTCACAATTCATTGTTTTTACCTTAATTACTCATTTTATGCCTCTACTTTGTAACTCAACTTCTTTTGTCCATACTCAACCACACCACTCTTGATCTCACTTTATCACTTAAGTCCCTCTTGCTATGTTTAACTTCAAACTCGATTTAATCTTCAACGACTTAGCTATGTTCTAAACTCAATTTCACCATAGACTTTCTAGCTTGCTATTTCTCTATCTCAATTGTGTGTCCATCAAGATGAAGTCGTGTCCCTCATTTATACTCAAATCATCGTTTCCTAATACGTATCGTTATCGCAAGAACTTAGGGAGTCTCTATAGTTTAACTGGAACATCGATTCGCAATTTTCCCCTAATTTACCACTTCTTTGTCCTTAAGTGCCATTTGAGATCGTCACCATACTCTTTATAGCTACGCAGCCTAACTTCTTCTAAACTTTCAAGCATCTCATCTTAGCTCTAACCAACTTCTAAGCTCCTTCGGTTTTCGATTCAAACTCCAACAATTCCATTCGATTTTCTCATAACCTAGTTCAGTTCTAACAATTTCCTAGTTTCGTTCTATCACATAAACATTCAATAATCACAACAAACTCATTTGGGTTTCGAAATTACTAATAGTTTAGAGTATAGGACTACCCACCTCGATTCGAGGGATTGATCGTTTGTCGGTTCTTCGAGATTCGAGCTCCCCGGTTCGGTTCCTCCTTTCGTTCCTCTTTCCTTGCTGTTAGCCTTGGTTTCCCCGCCCTCCTCGGGCCTCGACGCAGTCGTCGGTCACGGTCCCGTGCTCACCGGCTGTTCCCTCGACCCTCGTGTTCACTTCCCTTTTCTTGGCCTCGGTTTCGCCTTCTCCTCAGCCTTGGCCGTCCTTCGCGTTCGCTGGTCGTCTCACCTTCGTTTTCCGTGGAGCCCGCCGGCCTCCGGTGGCTTTCCTTGCTCTCGCTCGCCCTCCCCGCTCGCTCTATCTCTCACGCTCAACCTCTCTCTCTCATTCTTTCATTCCCGGTTCTGTTCGGTCTCCCTCCCTTCTTTCCTTTTTCCTCTCGCTCCTCCCTTTCCCCTTTTCGGTGGTTTCATTAGGTGCGAGACAGCACCTGCTGCAAGCACACTAATCTTCCCCTCAATTAATTAATTTTTTTTAGCAAAGTCTACCCGGGTTTCTATCTTTAATAGCGACGAACGAGCAATTACCTTTATTAATTAAGCTATATAAACACACAAGCACATAACAATCACATAAAATAAATTACGTATAAATACCTAGCTTAATCTAAATATAAAATTAATCTACTTAAAATTCCGGCCTCACACTATTTTAGTTAACCCATGCTCGGATTTCAATTTAGACTCGAAAACATATGGTTCAACTAATTTAATAATAACTTTAATTCTTTATTAAGCTAGCACCTCTAATTTTCGTGTATTGCATTCCTGCCTCACTTATAAAAAGTTTCGTCCTTGAAACTTGATTCACCTATGATCTTATATCAACTCTCGGGACATTTTATTATGGTACTACATATATACGCATACATTCACAATTTAGATCATATGAGATTCACTCAATCACATATAGGCACATTGGTTCATAAATCGAATCACATAGCTCCTGTTTCAATTAGTTACGTGTAGGCATATAGGTTCATGAATCAAATCACATACTCATCTTTCAATCACTTACATAAACAATCAATAGAGTCCGAGACTCGACACAAGGAAAACCTATAGGTAAGAGGATTCTTGCTCCGATACCGTAAAATGTAACGCCCCACCCTAACCCATGTCTCGCGTATTACATGCCAGGGTTCCCCGAGAGGAACTCCTAAGGCTACTCGAAGATCTCAACTTAGGTTCACTAGCTTTCTCTTAGACTGGTGGAAGCATGTTTATAGGTTTTCAAAGGTTTTCCGAAAAATTCGCCAGCTTCCTCTTTAATTTTGGTAATCCCATAGGCTCAAAGCCTTAAACCCTACATAAAACATATTTGTAAACTCAATGAGCCACATTGGTCTTTCATATTCATAAGTGAAATACAGTTCAACATACATCATATAACCGAGCTTTACATCTTGAAAACATAAAACACATAAGAAGTTTGGGGATGTATATCCGTTGGTCCGCTTCTTCTAAAAGCCACAAAGCCAACTCCCGGGAATCTTACTTTTGTACTTGAAAATTTTGGTGAGGTTATGTAACACCCCAAAACCCACCCTAGGAGTATTACACCACCAGAGTTCCTCAAAGGAACTCCCAAGGCTCACTCATGTGTTGACTTAGCTATCTTAATCCAACGTAAGGGTAAGAAATGAAATTCTCCCCAAGGGTTAGAAGTTTCTTAAAAATTTTCGCAGAGTTCTGTTTGAACTATGGCCCAACCCATAGGCTAAAAGCCTTAAAACCTGCATAAAAGTCACAATAAAACTCAACGAGCCACACGCTTGGAGTACACAACTCAACGGCCACACGCAGGAGTATATTCACAACCACTAAACTTCACATTTCGAACTAGTTTACAACCTAAGACATGAACTCCGCAAAAACTAGATTTACAACCACTTAAGATCAAAATTGCCGGAGAAAGGAAATGCGTGGCTTGTTAGAGCTACTAGTTCGGTCTCCATACATACATTAGGCTTACTATACATTACTGTTTATTTACATAAGAAACCGAGTATACAACAATGTACTAAACATGAAACACATAGACTTGACTGCAACCATGATCGCCACCAAAGACAAGCATTCCAGCTCATCCGTCTCGGGGGTACCTGCAATCGGGAGGGAAGAGGGGGAAATTTGTAAGGGTGAGCAATAAACCACGGGCTCACCTGGAGTCTTACACCCTTAAAATGGAAATTCTTTACGCATATTACTCATAATAATGAAATCGACGAAAACGTAATAACATAATACAACTCTATATACTTTCAAGGAAAGTCATTGCAAAATTTAAAGATCGGAACTCTTTTAAGCTCTTAAAGGCATGATTTCACATTCATCACAATTCTCTTTTTCCAATCGAATCAACTTTCCAGGCCTTCGAGGACTCGAACTAGCACTTCTTTCATCTCGGGCGCGACCCCGACAAAAAGGCTCCCGGACCTATCTTCGGGAAGTCTCGGAGCGGGCATCCCGCCTCTGCAGGACCCCTGCTAGAACCCTTCCCTCGAAGTTTCTAGCTGGGCGTCCCCAGTCCGAGCCCTTCGGTATGCTAAATGATCCGTAGCCGTCGATTCAAAACAATTTGCACGTATTCACTCATCACATTCACTTCACAGCTTTCTCAAATCGATTTTACATCAAGGAAGGCGTGACACCACGTGTCACCCTTATAAATTCACTTTTTCAAATCTGATTTACTTTCTCAAATACGTTCCGCTTCTTTAAAACACATTCATATTTGAAAGGCGGTTCACAAGAAGTTGCATTCAAGGATCATTTCACGTAAAACACAAAACTCCTCTCAAAACTACTTTTGAATTTTATTTCACAATCACTTGCACGAGATAGCAACAATTCAACACGGATAGTCATTCTCAACTTCATTCCTAACTACACCTTTCTCAATTCCCCAATTCAATAATATTGATTCCTTTTCTAAGCCACAATAACCACAACTAGATATGACCTAAATCAATGTTTCTACTTTTCACAATTCATTGTTTTTACCTTAGTTACTCATTTTATACCTCTACTTGGTAACTCAACTTCTTTTGCCTATACTCAATCACACCACTCTTGATCTCACTTTATCACTTAAGTCCCTCTTGCTATGTTTAACTTCAAACTCGATTTAATCTTCAACGACTTAGCTATGTTCTAAACTCAATTTCACCATAGACTTTCCATCTTGCTATTTCTCTATCTCAATTGTGTGTCCATCAAGATGAAGTCGTGTCCCTCATTTATACTCAAATCTTCGTTTCCTAATACGTATCGTTATCACAAGAACTTAGGGAGTCTCTATGGTTTAAGCTGGAACGTCGATTTGAAATTTACCCCCAATTTAGCGGTTCTTTGTCCTTAAGTGCCATTTGAGATCGTCACCATACTCTTTATACCTACGCAACCTAACTCCTTCTAAATTTTCAGCATCTCAACTCAGCTCTAACCAACTTTTAAGCTCCTTCAATTTTCCGATTCGGACTCTAACAATTCCATTCGATTTTCTCATAACGTAGTTAAGTTCTAACAATTTCCTAGCTTCGTGCTATCACATAAACATTCAATGATCACAACAAACTCATTTGGGTTTCGAAATTACTAATAGTTTAGAGTATAAGACTACCCACCTCGATTAAGAGATTGAAGGTTTGTTGGTTTCTTGAGATTCGAGCTCCCTGGTTCGAGTTCCTTCTTTCGTTCCTTTTCCCCTGCTGCTAGCCTCGGTTTCGCCGCGCTCCTCTGTTCCCAACACCGTCACCGGTCGCAGTCCCGCGCTCACTGGCTGCCTCCCTCAGCCCTCGTGTTCGCTTCTTTTATCTTGGCCTCGGTTTCGTCCTCCTTCGGGCCTAGCCGTTCTCCTGCGCTAGCCGGTGCTTCACCTCCGTTCACCGTGGAGCCCGCCGGCCTCCGGCCTCTCTTCCTCGCCTTCTTAGTCTCTCGCTCTAACTCCCTCTCTTGGCCTTTCTCTCTCTCTCCGCTGCTGCTTCGATCGTTTCCCCCTTGTTCTTTCTTTTCGGTGGTTACCATCAGGTCTTGCTTAGAACTCGCTTTCCCCAATACTCATCCCATTTTTTTTTAAATAAGGATAATTAAGCCTAAGTCCGTCCCGGGTTTCTATCTTTAATGTCAACGAACTAGTAATTACCTTTATTAATTAACTATATAAACACACAAGCACATAATAATCACGTAAAATAAGTTACATAAAAATACTTAGCTTAATTTAACCATAAACTAATCTACTCAAAATTTCGAGTCTCACGGGTTATGAGCTCCAAGAGCCGGTGAATAACCCAAACCCAAACCCAACCCCTCGTTTCACTTTGCATGTTAATTAATTAAGAATCACACGTAAGTTCAATATTCATCAATAGCATACAATTTAGGATATACATGCTCAAGATATGCAACATATAGGACTTACCAAATTTTTCGGCTGAGCGGCACATATGACATCAATCATTTATAAAATCAATCAACACTTACTTCGTTTATTCTTTTTATGCAAATACGTCATATAATCATACATCATGTAAGTCATTCATCACATAAATCATATCATAGTTCTTATCTTACATCATTTAAGTTTCCTATGAAAACAAGATTGATTCTTCTTCTTGAGCTCATTCATGCATGCAATCAGCATGCAAATCATTAATTCTTATTCTTCTTCTTAAGCTCATTCTTGCATTTCACCATAATGGAAGTAATTCATTCTTATATTCTTGTTCGTCATGCATATTCCTTTATTCTATGATTCGAATGGAAAGAAGATTTATGTCCTACTCTAAAGACCCAATTCTTGAAGCCAAAAATTCGTGGGCTTAGTTCTTAGAGGCAAAACAATTCGTGGCCTCGAGGCAAAATAATTCATGACCTCGAGGCAAGCCTCAAAATCTGAAGGATGCATACTGTAAGGAATTCGTGGAAGCAACGCAATTCGTGGTTTCAGTTTGACACACCTTTATGGCCAAAACTTCAGAGGGTTCTTTAATTCGTGGTATCATAGATCAATAACACAATCTTTTTCCCTTCTTTAATTGTTTATATTTCTTATTTTCTTATTACTTACATCTATCAACAAGATACACTTAATCCGTATAAATCATGTTCAATAATTTCATAAGTAACATCTTCACAACTAGCAATTCACGAAAACAAGTTCCAACTCAAGAACAATCAATATAACTCAGATAGACATGCCTATATCATTAATAATCGATGTTCTTTGAGGTAAACACATCATAAAATAAACGTATCAATTAGGATTTCTATGAACGAACCTATTGTTTTATGATTGTGTATTGTTGCCCATAGGTGTTTTATGGTTTTGTAACTTTCCTTAATCATTACCTATCTCTTAATCTATCCATATAGCTTCTTAAATTTCAGTTCTCAATTTAATTGCTCAATCAGCCCCAATTTTCACTCAAATCTTCATATCTTCCAAGATACTCATCCAAGGCATACCAAACTTTATAGAAAATTGTCATAAATTATCATGAAATTACAGTTAAAATTTCAAGAATTTTGAGAAATTCGTGAAAACACAATAATTCGGACAGCGAGGCAAAACATGGCAAAAATTTACATTTTGTGATTCCTTCATCTTTTATGATTCTACCCCTAACATACTTCGAGCTAAGTTCATGGAGATTTCAAACATATAGCTTAATGATCATGCTTAATAACACTCAAATATTCACTAATATTCACGAATCATATCTAATGAATCACATAATTCACATAATGAATCACAATTAGTAAGTTTCTAAATTAAGTTAAATAGGCCTCTAAGTTTTTCAATTAAGCCTAGGGCTTCTAATTTCATGAATCAATTTCATGTTTAATCCACCTAATTCATTTTAACTTTAGAGGATGAATTCGAATTACTTACCTTAGATTCTTAGTGGTTCTAAGAATTTCAATTCGGATTAGATTTTGAATTGGGTGTTTTTGCTTTCCTTCTTCTTCATGTCGATTTCCCCTTCCTTCGTTTACCCCTCGGTTTCTTCCTCTTTTTGTACCTTTGGTTTGCCTTTTGTCTTCGCCCACTCTCGTTCTTACTCACCGGTCGTCGTTCCTTCGTCGCGCTTTCGAGCGAGTACGCCGGAAGTGCCTCCTCTTCCTCCCTGCTTCCCTTCGGTCTCTCTTTTGTTCTCGCTCTCTGGTTTTAACTTCGGGTCTCAACCCCTCTCGCTCTTCCTCTCAATCTCTGCTTCCGGTTCCTTCAATCTCTCGTTCTCTTTGTTGTGGTTCCCCTTTGCTTAACTCACTCTTGCTTCCTCTCTCTTGTTCTATTTCCGCTTATTTTTCTCTCTCGGCCGGTTCATCTTAATCCCACTTTGGAATTATCTCTCCTAATTTCCTTACTCCACCTAATTAAATTTGTGGGAGTACACTATTGGATCCCTTAATTCCCTAACTTAATTCTCTCGGTAGCACTTCAATCAAATGCCAGCACCTTCTTTCCCGTTTTCTTTTATTTTCTGTTTATTTCCAGCCCCCTTTTTGTTGTTTTACTTCCAATTTCAATATTTATCTTTAGTGTTTTTCAATTTTCTATTTTGGGCTTTGAATGAGATTGGGCCCAAAATAATTTTCACAATACCTATTTTAGTTAACCCATGCTCGGGTTTCAATTTCGACTCGAAAAACATAGTTCAACCAATTTAATAATTTAAATTTTAACTTAGTTTTTAATAACTTTAATTCTTTATTAAGCTAACACCTCTAATTTCCGGGCATTACAGTGAAAGTACCATTAAATATCATTTCATTTTTTATTTTAAAAAAGTTCACAAATAGACACATCAAAATACTTAAAATTAACTAAAAACAAAATATAATTATAGAAATGTATATAGTTTAGCTAATAACTATGAATTTTTGTAGAAGTTTGTACACAAACTTTGCCTTCGATCTCGGAGCTTATCCAATGTGACCGTTGAATAAGGTGTGTGGGCTTCTTTTCGAAAAAAGCGACCAATACTCGTAAAATAAAAATCTTTACATCAAATCCAAGTAATGAAAAAATATCCATATCTCCAAAAATTCAAATCTGGTAAAAATTATAAATAAGGTCTGGTTAGAAGTACTAGTCTTTGATTGGACTTGGAACCATCCAAATCAAACCACATCACAATTTCTTTCATGTATTGCACTATGTAGAAGCCATACTCAACGTTGCCCAATTGCTTGTGGGATAATGAAGATAACGCATACATTAGTAGGTACATAATAAATATTTAACAGAGAAAAACCAATTCTTCAAATCTAAGCAAGAAATCTCACCTTAACACAATAATAGATGGTTGTTTATGATCCCTTGGATTTTTTTGCCCTCATTTACAATTGTAAACTCAAATAGCACTATATAGGGGAAAAAAATAAAATTATCATGTATTGGAAATATAACAATAAAATAAAAGTATATTTAAATGAAAATTAAGGGAACTTACATCTCAAGAATGTTCATAATTTCTTCTCGAACACTCATGGGTCTACCCAGAAGATCGAGACAATAAGCCACGCCATGCCTTAGGAAAATGGCAAAAAGCATCCGGTGACGACTTTAGCCACACAAACAACATAAAAAAACAAGAACATGTAATCGCGAATTCGTAGGTTAATAAATAGGTTTGAACATTTACTTCTCGATGAATGGTGCCATATAACATGGCTTTCTCATCCATATCATTAGGTTGGATATGAAATTAGATCTCTTGTCAAATGTCCGAGCTACTGGATCTGGATCACTTCACGGCAACAAAAATCGGCGGACTCATTACCCATGGTGCGAGTCAGGTCATGCAACCATCTAGTACATATTAAATTTTAGGTGAGTAGTTACAAATAAAATTTAACGTTACTTCAGGGAACTAATATATAGTCGCCCACTCTCGCTCACTTGGTGCTTGTCATTTGGTTAGTCGGCTGCCAGTTGTCTCTCCCTAACTCTCGCGCTTACTTCTTTGTGTCTCGATTTCACCCTCCTTCATGCCCTTACTATTCTCCCCGCATTCATCGATGACCTTTCCTTCGCTCGCCGTTCAGTACTCCAACCTCTGACTTTTTTTCTTGCTCTCGCATTCACTTTCTCACTTTCTCTTGCTCTGTTCTCCCTCTCCTATCATTTTTCTCGTTTTCCCTTGCTCCCGTTTTGGTTCCCCTTCCTGTTTTCTTTTACCATACCCCTTCTTCTTTTCTTTTCCCCTTAATCTCCTTTTCTTTCCTCATGTTGTGGCTTTTCCATATAATGCCAGCACAACACCAATCGCACTAATCCCTTCACCTTACCTATCTAAATCACACGTAAATGCTCATCCTCTTTTTTTGTTTTTAGTTAGGATCATCTTATGTAGCAAAAAAAAGAATTAGGCAACATAATTTGTCTCGGGTTTTATTTATTGGGTCCGGGTGGGGAGTTGGGAGGAAGTAGTACAACCTACTAATTTATTTATAAAAGCCTGTAAGACCAAGAATTCATACCAAAGAAAATAATTTAATCCTATAATTAACCTACTTAAAATCTTGGGTCTCACCTTTCTCCCCTTCTTTAAAAAAATTTCGTCCTCGAAATTTTTATTCTTGATATAAATAGAGCGGGGTATTTCTCCCTGGACTTCACGTTTTAGTTCTTATGTCGCTTCTACTAACATATGGGGTTTCTAGGGTACTTCAACGTAGGGAATGATCTTAGTCCTAAACTTCCGCTATATATATTTGATAGCCAGTCCGTCCCAAGGATAATGTCAAAATCCCGCATCGTTAACTCCATCAAGTCTATCGGAAGAGTTCTTCCACTTCTATATAATTGGTAAATCCTATAGGGCACATCGGTTCGAGCTACTAATCCTACTAGGGTTGATATACGAAGTCCATCATTCATTGTAGCAGGTTTACACGGTGCTTTCTTATCAAATTCAGAGGTTACAAAAGAATGGGTTGCCCCTGAATCAAATAAAATGTGAGCGAATAGATTGTCAAAAGGTACCGTACCTGCCACTACATGATTGAGGTTCTCTGTTTCCTCATCGGGAGTGCTAAAGTCGTTTGGGTCTTCCCTTCTTTCTTTAATGATGTCTGTAGACTCATCCACCTACATGTGGCTTCTTATCGTCTCTTTTGTCTCCGAGTGGAAGGTTGACCTTGCTTGGAGAGAGATTGGGGGTTATGTTGTTGCTTCCGCACGACATTCTTATTACTGCTTGCTTCTTTGGGACAATTGGCTACGAAATGTCCAAATCCCCGCACCCAAAGCATGGTCCCTTTTCTCCTGTACAAGCTCCCGAGTGAGGGCGGCCACACTTTTTACAAAATCTTCGCTTTTCCCCTTAAACGGCTACCGACCTTGGAAGGAATTACCTCGTGCATCAAATCTTTTTGCGGCTTATCTGGTTTGAGAGCTCGTATTTCCATACCCAAATCTCCTTTTGGTTTGGAGGTTGATTATCTTGAGCGCTGCACTTTCGTTTAGTACCCTTTCAATCTTAAAAGCCCTTCGGTATAGTTCCTGGAAATTTATGAAAATATGCATGACCACTTTATTCTTGAGCTTGGGCCTTAGCCCATGTTTGAACTCCGCCCATCCATATCTCCTCGGTTGCCACCTGGATCTGTGCAAATCAGCTTAGCTCATTAAACTTAGTAGCATATTCTACCACGCTCATGTCCTCTCCTTGCTTGAGGTGTAGAAATTCTTGCTCCTTTGCCCATTCGACGTCCTTGGGGTAATATTTTGCCTCTAGTAATTCCTTAAGGTCTAGCCGGTCGGTGCAAATCCCTCACGAGGCTTAACCGTATGCCACCGGAATCGGGCTTCGTTTTCAAACCGATGGGTGGCTAATTGCACCTTATACTTGTTCCGGCACTCCATTACCTTGAAAAGACCTTCCATAGTCAATATACATTACTTGTGTACCGGAAGGTCTGTCCCTCCAAGCAAATTTAGGGGTTTTAGCTTCGAAATTGGCGGACCCTTTCCATTGCTTTGTGATCCCCGGAGGTGGGGGTGAAGGCGGGACTTGTTCTCTTTGTAGAGGCATCTAATGTAATCAAAATAAATTACTCCTCTACTAAGTATTTAATTATTATAAAAGGATCCTAATAGTAGGATACCTATCTAAGTACGTGAATACAAATTACGGGTAAGAAGATGAATGAAGTAGCAAATGATGCACATATAATCACACATAGCACACATATCCGTATCCTTTAGAACACATAATTATAGTAGGAAGTTCGTTTGGGTAATCGTAACGCTCTAAATCAATAAAATGTAACACCCCAAAACCTATCATAGGAGTATTACATTGCCGAGTTCCTCAAAAGAAACTCCTAAGGCTTATTAAGGTGATTTCCCATTTGATTTTAAATTTTTAAAAATTTCGACAAAGTTCCGTTTGCAATATGGCCCAACCCTTAGGCTAAAAGCCTTAAAACGCTGCATAAAAACCATAATAAAACTCAACGAGCCACTCGCTCGAGTTTACGACTCAACAGGCACACACTAGAGTATATTTACAACCACAAAAAATAAAAAAATCCAAATGAAGTTACGATCCAAGTTACAAACTAAGTTACAAACTATGTTACAACCGCATAAGAGAAAATTGCTAGTGATTGGAAATTCCTCGATGATTAGAGCTACTTGGTCTAGGTCTTTGCATGTACGTCATTCTTACATATTTACATAAGTTACCCAATATCTACAACATGCTAAACCATAAAGCGAGATACAACCAAGCTTAAGTCACGACCACCACCAAAAACAAGCATTTTAGTCAAGGGAAGAGGCAAAACAACCATCTCGGGGGTACCTGTATCCGGAGAGATGTGGGGGGTGAGCACCAATCCTCTTAATGAAGAGTCTTACACTCTTAAAACAGAAATGCTTTCACACATACTAATGATAATAATGAAATTGGCAAAACTAAAATAACGTAATACAAATCTAGGTACTTTTTAATGAAATCCCCGAAATCCTTTGCAACATAAAGATCATAACACTTTAAGCATTTAAAGACACGGTTTTGCAATCATTAGCAAATCTTCTAGAACTGAATCACTTCCTAGGTTGTAGACTCAAACTAGCACCTCATAGTTTCTCTAGGGCGCGACCCCTAACTTAGGCTCCCACACTACTACAGAAACCACTTTTAACGACGGGGTCTTTAACGACTGGTTAAACGGACAAACCGTCATAAAAAATGGATCGGTGGCATTTTCGTAAAATAATATTGTTTTTTAATGTATATATGATGACAGTTCAACGAAACAACCATCATCTAAAGTTTCTATTAAACCTTAGACTATGGTTTTTTATCGGACTGTCATCATAGACTTATCTATGATGATGGTTCAAGTAATGAAGCTGTAGTCCAAGTACTTTAGACGACGATTGTTCTTAGTGAATCGTCATCTAAAGTTTTGCACCAAAACCCTCGCCCAACACCGAGTCCGTACAGTTTCACATTTTTTAGTCGCACACTCTCTCGCTTCGGTTCTCTTCTCTTCGCAGCTTGCTTGGTGGTTTCCGGTGCTACTTCGTGGTTTCGAGTCGTGCTTGCACTCCCCCACTCACTCTCTCTGCGTTTCCGATTGTCGGTGGAGCACTCTCTCGTCGACCTCTCTTTTCGGCCTCACTCTCTCCGTATGGCTACACCTCTCTCGTCGACCTCATTCTCTTTGCGTGGCTGCACCTCTCTCGCCGACCTCATTCTCTCCCTATGGCTGCAGCCTCTCTCGCCGACTCCTCTTTCCGAGCAACTCTATGTTTTGTCTCTTTCACTTAATCTTTAGCATTTTGCTTTAAATTCCGTTGCGAGTTTTTAATTTTGTTATTGTTTACCTCGTCATTTTCGGCATTTTCATGAAACTCGAAAGTGTAGAGAGTCCTTTCTAATTTCGGATATAAACTCGAAATTGTATTTTAGGAGTCTTATTTTTCACGGTGTTTTAGGGAAAATT
The DNA here is from genome assembly GCA_021018815.1 of Talinum fruticosum. Classification (NCBI taxonomy): domain Eukaryota; kingdom Viridiplantae; phylum Streptophyta; class Magnoliopsida; order Caryophyllales; family Talinaceae; genus Talinum; species Talinum fruticosum. The sequence continues at coordinate 459,520 of JAITYX010000003.1, read as the reverse complement.
TGTAGATTAATCTTATATTTGAGGAATGTGAATGGATAGAATTATGAAAAAAGAGAAGAGACAAAAACGTCCAAAATTGAGGAACCGGGGTTACGGGCAGCCAAGCATAGGCCGTGCCGGACTACACGGTCGGCCCGTGTTGGTTGCTGCTCAGCCCAACTTATGTGTTTCCGTCCGAAAATTGTTGTACATGTTTATTTATCAAGAGTTTTATAATTGCTTGCAGTATAAGATGGATTCTTTCAAAAGTACAAAAAATCGATGGGGCGAACTATGATGAATAAGAGAAGTTGGTTAGAAGTAGAGATGATTCAACTCTCCTTACAAAGGTCGATTTTGATAGCCACGGAAATGCTTGTAAGTGAGAATAAACCTACCTTTATGACCTACGTTGGTACGGGAACCTGCTGCCACGTGAACATCAACTTTAGAAAATGGGCTAACATCCTTGACTCCATTAAGGAAAAGCTATGGAGCGATATTCGAGTAAATAAATACATCTCAGCTTAGTATTGCAACTTATATTGTAAATGGTTAATATATATGTACTAATGCATATCGTTCTTTTGTTTCGAGAACGTGTAACTTGAACATTAATGAATCTCAAATCCCTTCCGTGAAACACAAGACCCTCATGTCGGTGGCGTAAAAGTTTAGAGACTTCAAATATCGCATTATCGTTATATGGGTTTACAAAACAAAGTAGATAAAATAAGAAGGTAGACCTCGGAAGTCTACAATTGTATCACCGAGGAGGACTCGAGATCCTTTGAGTCACATGTCACCTCTCCGGAATACACGGTAATTTCATTCAATATTCAATCTCATATACATATAGTGTGATGTTGGTTGTCAAATTGATATAAAAAGGAAGAAATGTAAGTGTTATGCACTAAAAGTTTTGTTTTCTTAAATATTACTTATGCATGCTATATGTGAAGCAAACCGGAAGAGGATTAAGAGCAATTCGTACCCTCATGGCTGTCCCATGTGGGATATGTGAAGTTAGAGGAGAGGTTGTTCAAGAAAAAGCTTGAACAACTTTAAACCACATCCGGTAAAGGGTCCACCATAGATACTTCGCAACTCGTTGTCGATAGGGATGAGCTGCGGATCAAAGGAAGAAAGAAGAAAGATGGAACCTTCACTACGGTCAATGTAGAAGCTATTTCTCGCCGACTCGTGAGTTTTTCACTATTTTCCTTTATTTAGTTTGAGAACTTATCGGTTTATTTTATGAATTTGTCAAATGATAATATTTTTTTCTTCTTATAGGAGTCTTTGTCGCAAACATAGACTTCAAAAGTCGCTGACACCACCGAGAGGAGGGACAAGCTAGCCTTGGCCCTACAAAGAGATGAGCATCCCAGCCATGTTCGAGCCGTTATTGGGCGGGTGGGGATAGTTGAGCAGTTTGGGACTTGGAAGAAGTGACCCGTCTCTTCTAGCCAAGCACATATAGAGGCCCAAATGGCCCAAATGTAGTCCTAAATGTCACAAATGGTTGCATAGATGGAAGAGATGAGGGCACATATGTGGGCATCGATGAGTTCGTACTTCACCAACATGGGTATGTCATTACCTAGCAACTTTGATGATGTACGTCCTTTCTCACCCCACACACTAGCCGGTGTGAAGGCGAGCTCTCCCGTCGACCAATTCGAAGTTCTAGCGGAGGTAATTCAGATTTTGCAACCTAATTATATTTACATGCATATTTATATTTTGACTAATTAATGTATAACCTTGTTAAATAATTACTTATAGTATGTTTTTGTTGTTGCGTAACTCCGACGTGTGGCCGTTGAGTAATTACTTATTTAGTATGTTTTTGTTGTTTCACATGAGGGCCGTTATCCTGGGAAAATGTTTACTTTTAAGGGGAAACTCGTCCGTTTATTTTCATGTTTTTTAGGTTATTCAACTTCTATATCAAATGTTTACTTAATCTTATGCAGTCGGCAAATTGTAAGTTAGCTTCTCATTACCCTCCCCTAGAGCATGCTTGTGGAATTAGGTATTATTTTCCCATGGAGAGAAGATTTTGTCGTTCACGGGACACCCCTTGCAGGCGATAAGGTGAGGGTGAGTGCCAAAGAGGTCATGCACGTGAAAGGTAAGTGTGAGTTGCCGATCCAGGAAGGGGATCTCCACACCTGTTGACAACGCAGTCAACATTTTCTTCGTTGGCCCAAGAGTTTGGTCATCCTCACTGTGGTAATTCATTTGTATTAAAAATATTAGATTTAGCTATTGTTAAAATCATGTATATAGATTTCTTATTTTCGAATTGATTATTGACTAGGATATCGGGGACGGATCCGAGAGTGGGATGAAGGGCACCAAGTGGCGTAAGTAAACGTTCGGTGTCGTCCGTTCGTTGTCCGAAGAAGTCTCCTCTTAATTCCATCGAGGAGTCTCGCATGGATTGGTGTGCTACTCCGGAAAGTTATGTGCAAACTCTGTCAACGAGAGGACTAGATCATCCGTAGCACGCCAAGTCACATGTTTGGGCTACGTTAAGCGTGTATGTCGGTTTTTGTCTTCCCGACGACATACCGTAATTTTTGCGCATGAAGGAAATCGGCGTATCCGCTGTTACGCTTGGCATGATGTGAGTTAATATATGCATCATTAGTTTTTTTTTTCTAATTAATTTCAATTTCTAACTACATATTAATATATAAGGTGGCTGCACGAGATTGGGAAGGACTTCGTTCGGTTTTGAACCCTACTTCTATTATTCAAGGAGTCGGGCTGAATCGTGATGAGCGAGTGTCCTATATCTTCGACATCATGAAAGATGTTGCGGATGATAAAACATTGTTTCTAGGTGCGGTCAATGAGAGGTAAGTGGACAAATAATGAACTAATTAATTGGTGAAGTTTTTATATGGTGTTATACATACTAATATCAAAATGTGTTATCCGTAGCCACCATTGGATGCTTGCTACCATCTATCCAAGGGCTAATACGATCTACTTCCTTGATCCTCCGGGTCGTGATGTGAGGGAAGATATGAAAGATGTCGTTGAGGCGTGAGTTCATACTTTTAATCATTTTATGTTGTTTTGTTAATTAGTAATCATTCAATGGTATGTCTAACTTGAATTTTATTTTTCCGATTGAAAAATGGTGCTCTAGGCCGTTATTATTTTGGCAGAGGTGTCAAGGACAAACAAGTTAATAACAAAGCACAACCATTAATTGTCCCCGTCATGGTGAGGTTCTCTTGATTATTAGAGTCTACTTTAGATGTTTTTCATTTCATATTACTTGCTAGATACATAAGTACCAATTAATTCTCTATGTGTTGGGAATCTATTTCATTATTGTAGTGTCATAAACAATCTGGGGAATATGGAGTGCCACTCCTACATTCTTTAGTACATGAAAAAGATTGTGGCCAAACTCAAAAAGAATGCTAACTCCCAAAGAGGTATATTTGCAATTGCAATTGATTATTATATATTCTTTTTTCAACTTGATTAACACTTGCACTAACCTAATTAATATGTCTTTTATAGCATTGGTTACAATATTTCCTAGGAAAGAAGCCACCCATTCCCTATAATAGATGAAGTGCTCAACAAGTTAAAACAAGGTTGGGCAGAGTTTGTATACAACTTTATAAAGGAATAGGTATATCTATTACAGCTTATTCTTTGTTATTTGATAGGTCACGTTTGTGATTTTAGTATTCATACACAGTTATAGGTATAAATATGTACATAGGAGTGTGGTTTGTATATGTGTTTGTTGTTTTGTATATATATTCTGGTGAAGAGGAAGGCCTATATACAAAATGTGATGAGCATGTTGTTTTGTATATATTTTGGTGAAGAGTGTATTGGATTGTGGTTTGTATATATGTTTGTATATTTTGTTTTTGTACTATACGGAGAGACAAGAAAACACAAGAAAAATTATTTTTAAAAAATCGGACTTATGATGATGGTTCTTAACGTAGAACCATCGTCATAGGCTCATCTATGATGACAGTTCAACCGAAGGAACCATCGTCATAGGTGCTATGTAATAAGTTTGTCCAACTTGAGAGGAAGGCCTATGACGATGGTTAAGATGAAGAAACCATCGGCATTTATTGACCTATGACTACGGTTTTTCATTTGAACCGTCGTCATATATTGACCTATGACTACGGTTTTGAACAGGAGTCAAAGGTGGTACATACAACGAGATCCAAATACACGACGTCCGTTAACTGTCGTTAAATGTTGTTTTTAACCGTAGTTAAAAGTGTTTTCCATAGTAGTGCGGAACCTATCTCTAGGAAGTTTCCGATCGGGTATCTTGATACACCGGAACTCCTAGCTAGAACCCTACCTTGTGGTAAATGATCCTAGCTAAGTCGATTTAAAACAATTTCTTTAACACATTCACTCATCAAGCATGTTTCGATCAATAATCTTAAAACAATCTCAAAATGCTTTTATCGTAATAGAAGGCATACCCTAATTTGCTATCATTCTTACTCGATTTCACTTCTTTGGAACATATTTGCAAGTTTGAAAAGTAGACATCAAGATATCGTTTTTAATACTTTAGTGGTAACAGATGCTACCTAACTAGTACTTTTACGCACATATTCATAATCGTAGGAACCACGACCGACCTAGGGAGCCTCGCTGAGCTTCCCCACTCATGTCGGTCTCTCTTTTAAGGATTGATTTTGAAGACGGTTTTATAAAGTCCATTTTGGAATATGCGGATGAATCTTTTATTAAGATTTCGAGTTTTGTTAAATCCGATTTAAAACAAATTAAGCAAAGTTCAATGGCGGTTTTTTTAACCTTTTTATTTTAAAATTATTTTCAGAATTTTCGGGATCTTATTTTCCAATTAAGGAATAAAATAAAATTAGGGTTTTGGTCGTGTCGTGAAGCTTTACGGCCAAATTGGTTTGAAAACACCAATCTACACCGAAGCTTTACTCGCCGACCGCCTGTACCCGGCGAAGGCAGGCGCCCGCTAGAGGTAGAGGATGATGGAGTCAGCCTCGGCCTCTTCCCTAGTGGGCAGATCCAGATCCTCCTCTTACTTGTTCTTACAACCGTAACACACCGAGATGCCTATTCGAATAGAATCAAACATGAAATAAGGGAGTCGCCGGTAAGTTTTTAAGAAGGAAAAAACTAACAAAAACACAAAAATAAGACTTGCCCCCTCGATCTTAGTATGGGAAAAACTAAGATCGAAAAGACTAAAAAATGACTTCATCGGTCTTAAACCGAGAATTGGATTCGGGGCAAGAATACGAAATGTAGGGATAAATCCCTCCATTCATCCTGTGCGAAGATGACCATTACTAGTTCAATTAGTGTATTAATAAAGATGCAAGAAAACAAGCATACAACATGCGCAACCAAAACATAACAAGGAAAATGGTAAAGAAAAGCGATAAAAGAAAGAAAAAGGAAATAAAAGATTACATCGGTTGGGGAGGAAGTTAAAGCCATTACATCTCTTAAACAATAATACGAAAGCGAATAAAACAAAAATAAGTATAACCATTTGAAGACTGAAATATTGCCCTTAGCTTGTCCCACCTTGCCGATCTGGATCTCCTAGGCGAATCTCTCGATGCAATCGTGACAATCCGTAGAAAAGGGCTAGTTTTGTGAATTGTGTCTAGGGTATGGTAGTGATCAGTTGAATGAGTGCCTAGAGATAAGAACAATCGAATATACTTTAGCTCTTTGCACAGATTCAATGGTGAAAGATGAATGTTTTTAGAAAATTCGAGTAGAGTAATGGTTAGATGACAACATTCAAGTTGGCTTTCAGCAGCATGATGCTAAGGTAGGAAGTCAGTATGGAAATGAGAGCCAAGGCTCTCTATTTATAGGAGAGGACCTAAGTCTTAAACGACCTAGGGTTTGCCTCTTATCAGCCGTCCAAATAGCTGAAATAAAACCATTCCTTAAAAGAAAGAACCAGATTAGAAGATGATAAAGCTGAATAGAACGGAGTTAAAAGGGAGGATGCAGGCGCGGCCAACCGGACCCTCCTAGGGTTTTGTGCCCTAGTTGTGTCTCCCAGGACTCTCCAAATTCAAAACACGAGTGTTGCACCATGCTTCTAGAAGGCGGGCGCTGGCCACGACGTCTATTAGAGGGGAAAGCTTCTAGTTGTACGGGCTGTCTCGTGACGCTAAAAATGCAGCACTTTGATACTCCCGATCACGAAATGCAACACTTTAACGTCATCTTTGGGTCTTTAGTTGCTTGTCCGACTTGCACAAAAGTAGAATGCAGTATTCTATACTTGGAATTTCTCGACATACACTATGGGACTCCATAATCTCTAAAGGCTCATCTCGGCTCTTGCACGGTTCGGAAGAAAAGAGGATTTGCGAGATCGACTCAAGGCAAAAGGCTATTTAAGTGGTGCTTGAAGATGTTTTGTGTTTTGAAGACTCGGACTTTGAAACTAGACCATTTTGTGTACTACCAAAGATAGGTACAAACCTCATCCCTCCTAAGTTTTTATTACAAGTCATTCCGAGTACTATAGAAACTATTGCATATGTTTTCATTCGATTCCGATCGACTCGGAAAATACTTTCTTCTCTATCAACTTGCATTGATGTTTCGAGTCACTCGGACATCACTCAGATTTATCGGATGTTCAAATAATCTCTCGAACGCTTTACATTTGAGTTTCGACTGCATATTTCAAAGCAAAGTGAATTATAGTGTTAATTCCTATTTTTAAGTCGAGCATGTTTGTTTGAGAGTTATTTGTCTAGATCAAGTACTTATACTTTGATATTTTCTAACTCTTATAACTTGATCTTTCTTAAGACTCGACTTTCATGGAATTTGAGTATAATGAATATTAGACTTAGAAAATTTCATTCTTCTAGGCCTCGGATAATTATGCACTTAATTATCTTAATTAAATTATTATCCGTACCAAATCATGGACCAAAGTATTTTATACTTTAAGAACCAAAATTGTTTACTTTTATAGGTTATCTAAACGAGGTTATCTCATTTTTGAAATACAAAAGTAATCGGCTTCAAGTCGTAAATCACGAGTAGACAAGGCTTTTCTACTTCGAACAAGGCCTAGAAGTCGTGTCGGGGTTGTCTGTTTCCAAAATTGGAAAACATCAAAGCCAAGCTTAACGGTGGTTTCCATCTTACTTTTCGGAAAACACCAGTTGATTGGAACACCCTTAGGAGTAAAAAGCTATCGCACAATGTTTACATCTCAACGGATCTTTTACGAGTCACTCAAAAGAACCGTTACAACGGTCACAAAGGACTTCGTTTAGAAACTAATCACAACAACTAATCTGCTTGGTCATCTATAAATAGAAGCCAATTCTCAAGACTTGAAAATTGCGGAAACACATTGCTGAAATTATATCTCTTTGTATAATACTCATTCAATCTTCTTATAAATCCAAGTCTCGTACTTAATACTTTTCCGAGTTGTAAAGTCTTGTAATCAGTTACATACTCATTCTTACTCTCTAAGTAAGGTACCTTTACTGAGTCATGACGGGTTAACTCAGCTCAGTTGTCCCTAGTCTGTAAAGGTGACCTCGGTTAGGAAGTACTAGATCGGATAAGGGAATTTCGAGTCTAGGAAAACTCTTTAAGAAATTGTTTAAGGGAGCAATTCTGGTTGAGTCGAGCCTACTGTATTTTGTGGATTCAAAATAGTGGATTTGACATGGTGCTTGCACTAGCGAGTGCCGTGGTGTTCCGCCCCAGGAGGGTTTCCACGTAAATATGAGTTCATACCTTTCTAAGTCCAATCTAGACTCGGACTGTCTTGACTATTCTTTTCAAGCTTAAATCTTCTAAGTTTGTTAAAGTTTCCTCATCACCCTATTCACCCTTTCTCTAAGGTGACAAAGACAGAGAAAACCTTCAATTGGTATCGAGCCTAGCCTTTCGTAAAGGGTCTAATAGCCTAAACGTCTAAAGATCGGATGGCTCGGAACAATTGAGAGTTCGATGAAGGAAGATCTTCCAGCAGACCACCAAAGTTCAAAGGATCAAATTTCGTGCATTGGAAGAACCTCTCACAACTAAAGCCGGACGAACCGATTAGGAAGCTACTTACCGATGAAATCCATCCGGAAGAAGAGGATGTCGAGGTCAACACTAAAAAGAACATTACGCTGAAGGCCTCATAAAGCCAAGGAGAAAATCCGAGTTCCTCGAATTTAGAAGAAGATCCTATGGAACTTATTGCTCAACGCTTCAAAAGAATGATGAAGCACAAGAAATGGGAAAAAAGGCCAAGAGAAGAGTTCTACAAGAAAGATAAGAAGGATAGAAAAGGTAAACACTCTTCCCCTTCAAAGTTATCTTTAATTAAGAACTCGGTCTGTTTTAAATGTGGCAAAGAAAGATCACATAGTCAAAGACTCGTCAAAGAAGAAAGAGGGACTGAAAGAAGAAGAAGGCTATGATGTCCACATGGAGTGATGAAGATTCATCTAAAGAACATGAAGACTCGGACGAGTCAAAATGTCCGATGGAACTATCGGACTCGAAGCCGAATCCGAGTCGGACTTCGACAACTCGGATAATGAGGAGACAAATCCTCGGGACGTAATAGAGTACTTTCTTAAGTTCTCCAAACTTGATTTAGCTAAATACATTTACACTTTGGAAGAAAAGTCCAATTTTGATTCTTCACAATACAAAAAACAACTCGAGTCTCTTACTTCTAAGAGCATTGGTTTGAAAAATGAATTGAAAAAGCTGAGACTTACTCTAAGAGAACTCAAGAGTAGTACGAAAGCTAATGAGACCGAGTCCGAGAAACTCGGAAGAGAAAACGAGCATCCAAAACAAAAGCTGAATGAGTCTCACAAGGTTGTTTTGAAATTTACTCAAGGTCGGAAAAACCTTAACATGCCCTTAGGCTCTCAATGTGTCTCCTTCGAAAGGAAGGACTTGGTTTTAACAAAGAGAAGGAATCAAATTCCTACTTAGATCTTTTAAAAAGGATTCCAAAACCGTAAAGTTTAGGAAGGCTGAGCATGGTCTTATTCATAAGAATGAAAGGAGGACTCGAGCCCATACTAGCTTACGAAGAAAACCTTTTCCACTAGTTTATAAAAGAAAAAATTTTCAAACGAAAGAGACACGAGACTCACTTTTCTAAAAAGAAGACTCAAAATCGGACAAAACCTAAAGTAATTCAATTTGGCTTCCTAAGAGTCTTCTTCCTAAGAAAAGAACCATAGTAAAGGGAGTTACTTGGGTTCGTTAGAGGAAGTGAGAAGGGTTAGTATGTTTCTAACTTGCAGGTAACTCGAAAAGGACAAAAAGTCATTGGTACCTAGAATGTGGATGCTCACACCACTTGTCAGGAGATTTAAGACTCTTTTCTAAGTTGGAAGATTACAAAAAATGCAAAGTCACTTTTGGAGATGACAGTAAGGGCAAGATAGTTGGAACAGGCAAGATTGGGAAAGGAGATAACTTGGTCAGCCTGGTCTATCTTGTCAAGGGATTAAACTACAATCTAATGTGCATCTCTCAACCGTGTGACAAAGGTCAAGAGGTAAGATTCGCTCGGATCAATTACAATATTTCTAATGCAACTACCAAGGAGACTAAGCTCTCAGGTAAGAGATAAGGTAATACTTATACTATTCCTCTTTCCGATCCAAGTCGAACTTATCTTGCTTAAAAGCATCTCTGCATGATGATTGTTTGACATGGCATCGTAGACTAGGCCATGTTAGCATGCATACTATCAAAAAGCTTGCATCTCAGGTTTAGTCGAGGTTTGCCTAACTGTGCATTCAAGAAAGATAAAATTTGTAAAGCATGCACAAAAGGGAAATAGGTCGGATCTTCTTCGAAATCTCTCAAAATTGTTTCCACATCCAAAGTACTTGAAATGTTGCATATGAGTTTATGTGGTGAAATCCCCGTAAAGAGTCTCGGAGGTAAATCATATGTACCGGTGATTGTTAATGACTACGCACGATTTACCTGCGTTTGTTTTCTTAAGCATAAAAATGAAGCCTTCAAAGAGTTCAGCAAGCTCTGCAGGAAAATTCACGTAGAGTCTTAGACTCGGATCGAAGAATTCAAACCGACCATGGAATTGAATTCGATTGCTCGAATTTGCAGAGTTCTCGCGACAAGAATGATATCTCCCGCAACTTCTCAGCACCCGTAACTCCTCAACAGTAATGGGGTAGTGGAGAGAAAGGACCGAACTCTTGACGAAATAGGAAGGACAATGATCATTGAACACGATCCGCCTTACTATTTCTGGGCCGAGGCAATCAACACAACAAACTATACACTAAATAGATGCCTCATCATACCTATTTTGAAGAAAACTCTATACGACTCTATAAGGGAAAGAAACCTAACATCTCATACTTTAAACCCTTCGAATGTAAGTGCTATGTTCACAATAATGGTAATGATCACCCGACCAAGTTTGATGCTCGGTCGGATGAAGGTATTTTTCTTGGTTATTCATCTCATAGTAAAGCATATCGCATTTTCAATAAAAGAACTAACAAAGTGGAAGAAAGCATAGACGTTATTTTTGATGAGATTGGTCAGGGAAAGCTAAGTGAGTCAACATTCTCAAATTTGAAACTCAGTCGAGATGAAGATGATCTTGTCGAAGATGAGCTCGGACAGTAGTCAAGAAAAAGCAACTCAGATTGAGGTAGCTTAGAATATCATGACTCGGATCGAACCAACTCTAGAGTCATCTCGAATCATCGAAGGTCAAATAAATGAGCAAGCCCAATAAGATCGGATCGGTGAAGATCAACCAGTTCAACCCATAAATCTGGTAAACCAGAGAACAGATAGAGCATTCAAATATGCTTCGAGGCACCCACTCGAAAACATCTTGTCCGACATCAATAGTGGGGCAAGAACTCGCTCTTCTTTGCAAAATCTATGTGCATTCACTGCATTCATATCATTAACTCGAACCTAGAAATGCACTAGAGGCCCTAAATGAACCTGAATAGGTAGAGGCCATGCAAGAGGAACTTAATTAATTTAAAAGCAACCAAGTCTCGGACTTTGACCAAACGACCTTCTAACCACCCAGTCTTAGAAACTAAATGGGTTTTTATGAACAAACTGGATGGGGATGGGTTGGTAGTCGAAATAAGGCTAGACTTGTGGCTTAAGGTTACAATCAAGAAGAAGGAATTAATTATGGGGAAACCTTTGCACCAGCTTGCTAGGATTGAAGCGATTAGAATCCTATTGGCATTTACATCAAGCATGAATATTAAATTATATCAAATGGATGTCAAACGTGCTTTTCTGAATGGTTTCATTCAAGAGGAAGTTTATATTAGCAACCCCTGGATTTGAAAACTCAAAATTTTGCAAATCATGTTTTCAAGTTGCAAAAGGCTCTTTACGGTCTTAAACAAGCTTCGAGAGCTTAGTGTGAAAGACTCGAGCAGTTTCTTGCTTGACAATGATTTCAAAAGAGGTTAGATTGACAAAATTCTTTTCATAAAAACTAGGGGAAAGGCTTTCTTAGTGTTCAAATCTATGTTGATGATATAATTTTTGAGTTACTAATGAAAATCTCTGTCGAGATTTTTCTAAGTTAATTAGACAAGAATTCCAAATGAGCATGATGGGAGAGCTCAATTTTTTCCTTGGTCTACAAATCCAAGCAAGACAAAGATGGCATCTATGTCCATCAATCAAAGTATACCAAGGAGTTGCTGAAGAAGTACAAGCTTCAAGATGCAAAACATGCAAGCAACACCAATAAGTAGCAAAGATAAAACTGGACTCGGATGAAAAAGGTAAAGCAAGTAGATCGAAACTCTATTGAGGTATTATTGGATCTCTGCTATATCTCACATCTAGTAGGCCAGACATAATGTTTAGTGTATGTCTATGTGCGAGATTTCAAGCTAATCCAAAACAATCACATCTCAATATGGTGAAGAGAATCTTCGGATATGTTGCACGGACTTATAATCTAGGTCTGTGGCTCTCAAGAGACTCGTAACTAACCCTCACTGGATACTCGGATACCGACTGTGCTGGATACAAAGTTGATAGAAAGACCACCTCAGGAGCATGCCAGTTTCTTGGTCAATCCCTTATATCATGGCACTCAAAGAAGCGGAACTCGCTTGCTCTATCAATCGCTGAAGCCGAGTACATTGCGACTGGAGCATGTTGTGCTCGGATTCTGCGGATCAAGCAATATTTGAAACACCTTGGACTTTCATTCAAATCAATTCCAATCAAGTGTGACAATCGAGTGTAATCAGCATCGCTAAGAATCCAGCTTTAGCACTCAAGGACAAAGCATATTGGGGTAAGGTATCATTTTCTAAGAGACCATTCTAAGAAAGGTGATATTGAACTTGAATTCATTCCTATAAAATTTCAGTTAGCTGATATGTTTACTAAGCCACTTAGTGAGGATTAGTTTTGCTTTATTAGGAATGAACTTGGCATGATAAATGCATGATTATGTGTTTTTCTAAGTGAAATCATCTGGTATGATTAGGTGTTACAAGGTTCTTTTCTTTGGATTAATAACAACTAGTTCAGTTGACCTAGTGTTATTGAGCTAGGAGTTAATATCTGTTTATGCTTTCCGAGTCGAAACTTTATCGAATCGGACTCAAATTTTTAGAAAAATTGGACTTTAAACTTCGAAATCATCTCTATATTAGTGGAGAATTTCATAAATTTCTTTTAAAATTTCCCTTTCTCTCTCTCTATTGCGCGCAACCGACAAGTGAACTCGCCGTTGGGAGATAGACACTCGGAATTGTAATCGTTGGACAGCAGAATAGACACACCGGTTTGAGGCGACCGTTGGAGAATTGGGTCGAACGGATACTAAAGGACATTTTTTCCGCTATAAATCGCATCTATTTTCCTTCATTTCGCTACTTTACTCTCTGCTAATCTACATTCTCGCAATCTCAAGCTCTCAAGAACTCTCAAGCTCTAAAGCGCTCTCAAGTACTATCGCACTCTCTCTCCTCTCTCTCTCGTTTCTTCGAAGTTAGCTCACTCTCATCTCAAAAATTCTCAACCATGCCTAAAACAGGTTTCGCTTCGATTTTCTAGGTTCCGCCACCAAGAAACCTAGAACCAAAAGTCAAGAGGGTCCTTCTAACCCTCTAAGATCTTTATCACCCAACATCTTACGTTGGATGACAAATTCTTCCCAACCATAAACTTTTCATGGTTGAAACACATCAAAACCATAGGGGTATACAATTTCCTCTCGTTTATGAGAATTCATATACCTCAAACTCATTGCTGAGTTCTATTCGAACCTCTCTAGCTATGAGGGGATCATCACCTCACGAGTTCGTAATATCATCGTTCGCATCAATCTCTCTCTCCTCCATCGACTTTTTAAGGTTTCTTTTATTTTCCTCCATAACAACCCCATCCCCTTCAATGAAGTTGCGGATGAGTTCTTTAAAAAGTACGCCAAGGAAGTCCCTAAGTAACGCAAAAACTTTTCAGTGACTCGGATGAAGACCGAGGCTCGACTCCTCTGTATCTTGCTGATGAGAACCTTCTTTTCTCATCATTCCAAGCAAAGAGAATCCAAATTTAAAGATTCTCAAAGCTCCGTTCGACATTCTTGAGGGCTACGACATAGACCTCTTCCCCACCATAATCGAGCAAATGGCCTCTGTGCCAGCTCGGACAAAGAAATCCACCCCTCTTCCTTTTGGAGCCTTACTCACCCTTGTCTTTAAACAATTCAAGGTTCCTCTCCCTTAGACCAAAAAGAAGCGTCCGAGGCTACCACAGCTTGCTGGCGTAAAAGAGCTTATCGGCTATGGATACTAGGAAACCCAACCAGGTGTCCGGGTCCATAGCTCGAACCGAGGCAACCCTTTCCTCCGCCTCGGACTTAGAATCATCTCTCACTCCCTCCTCCACTCGGTGGTGCTTCCACCTCAGGTCCACCTCTCACCGTCACTCGTCGCCTTATCTACAACTCTAATAGACAAGCTCTCCTCTCGTGTCAACGAAAATCCGACACACTCTTCGTTCCTTCAAGATCGTCCTTCGACCCCATGACCATCAACCAAAAACAGCCCAATCTTAGATTCGAGAGCAAGCAAGATATGGTCCTCGAAATGAAGGCTTTGGTGAAGGAGCAGTAGGAGATGATTATCCTCAAAGAAAGGTGCTCCAAATAGCTCAGGACTCGGACAGACTCGAAACAATTGAAGAGTCCTCGAGCCCCGACAAGTCTCTATCCGGAGAGGCAGTCAAGAAGAAGAAGAGGTTGCGGTTGAAGCAGCTCATTCCGAGGAGAAGGAGGAAGGAGAGAAGGAAGAAGAAGAGAAAGAGGAAGAAGGAGAAGAAAAGGAAGAAGCCGAGGGACAAGGTGCTCCCGCTCCTAACTGGGACCGATAAGCTCGGACAGCGAGCCTCGAGTGAGTCGAAGACCCCGCAGATGCTCTGGACAGTCCGCAGTAGTCAAGCCGGAGGAAGCACCACCCTCCGTGGCATTTCAAGAGGATGAACCTCTGGATGATCTCATTCTGGGTCCGCCACTCGGAGCCGAGCCCTTGCCGGAGATACCGGTGTTGCCACCACCCGGATCTTCAACGTCTTCACAAGCATATCAGCAAAAGCGCACAAAACGTTCATCCGCTTCCACTTAGACCGCACCCACTCCACCGTCTTAACTTTTTTTCTCTTGTTTTTTTTTGTCCAAACATCAATTTTGTATCAACTTGATACATTCTTCCCCTATTTTTGTGTTTTTGCTAAAAGGCATGGGGGAGAATAATTCTAGAAAATTTGTTGTCTTTCGTTGTCTTGTTTAGGGGAGTTTTTTCAACCCCTCTTTTCTTCTATATGTACTTTCTGTGTGTATATGAATGATGTTTTTTTTTTCGAGCATATTGAATTCCGAGTATAACTCTTTCCGAGTTTAAATGTCTCATCTAGTTTCTGTTGTGATATATATATGTTCCCATTTGTTGTCTCTCGCTCGGATGCAAGTATTCATAGTCCTAGGTCAACGAGTTATCCGTATAAATTTTCTAAGTACAAAACACTTCACTCATTACTCTATTCTATGAGATACTCTACTTAATCGAATGAAAACTCATAATTATTTCACTAACAAAGTTTCTATCTAAGTATGGAATGCCTTTCATCAAAAAGGGGAGATTGAAGACTCGGACACTCGAAACTAGACCATTTTGAGTACTACCAAAGATAGGTACAAACCTCATCCCTCCTAGGTTTTGATTACAAGTCATTACGAGTACTATAGAAACAATTGCATATGTTTTCATTCGATTCCGACTGACTCGGACAACACTTTCTTCTCTATCAACTTGCATTGATGTTTCGAGTCACTCGGACATCACTCAGATTTATCGAATGTTCAAATAATCTCTCGAACACTTCACATTTGAGTTTTGACTGCATATTTCAAAGCAAAGTGAATTATAGTGTTAATTCCTATTTTTAAGTTAGCATGTTTGTTTAAGAGTTATTTGTCTAGATCAAGTACTTATACTCGATATTTTCTCACTCTTATAACTTGATCTTTCTTAAGATTGACTCGATGGAATTTGAGTATTATGAATATTAGACTCGGAAAATTCAATTCTTCTAGGCCACATATAATTATGCACTTAATTATCTTAATTAAATTATTATCTCGTGCCAAATCATGAACCAAAGTATTTTATACTTTGAGAACCAAAATTGTTTACTTTTGTAGGTTATCTAAATGAGGTTATCTCATTTTTGAAATACAAAAGTAACCGGCTTCAAGTTGTCAATCACCAGCGAGACAAGGCTTTTCTACTTCGAACAAGGCCTAGACGTGGTGTCATGGTTGTCTGTTTTCAAAACTGGAAAACTTCAACGCTAAGCTCAACGGTGGTTTCCACCCTACTTTTCGAGACAACACCAGTTTATTGGAACACCTTTAGGAGTCAAGAGCCATTACACAACATTCACATCTCAATGGATCTTTTCGAGTCACTCGGAAGAACCGATTACAACGGTCATAAAAGAAATTTTGTTCGAAACTAGTCATAAAGGCTAATCTGCTTGGTCATCTATAAATAGAAGCCAACTCTTAAGACTTGAAGATTGCGGAAACACATTGTTGAAATTATATCTCTTTATATAATACTCATTCAATCTTCTTACAACTCCAAGTTTGTTCTTAATACTTTTCCGAGTTGTAAAGTCTTGTAATCAGTTACATACTCGTTCTTACTCTCTAAGTAAGGTCCCTTGACTGAGCTGTAAGGGTTAACTCAGCTCGGTTGTCCCTAACTCGTAAAGGTTACCTCGGTTAGGAAGTACTAGATCGGATAAGAGAATTTCGGAGTCTAGGAAAACTCGTAAGGAATTGTTTAAGGGAGCAATTCGGTTGAGTAAATCTGCTGTATTTTGTGGATTCAAAATGTTGGATTTAACTTGGTGCTTGGAATAGCACCGGCCGTGGTTTTCCGCCCCAGGAGGGTTTCCACGTAAATTTGAGTTCATACTTTTCGAGTCTAATCTAGACTCGGACTGTCTTGACTATTCTTTTCAAGCTTAAATCTTCCAAGTTTGTTAAAATTTCCTCATTACCCTATTCACCCCCTTTAGAGTGACCAAAAGTCTCCAAGTGCAAACCTTCATGTTTTATCGGCTTATATTGCACCGATCGATCATAGTTCATAATCCAAATCCACAAACAGGACTCGGGATTATCATCATCGGGCCAATAAAACAAAACACGTAAATAACAAGATAAAGGACGACACTTTTTAGGTGTCTGCAGTTAGCCCCCACTTTGACCAAGTCTATGAAGACAAAGGGTAAATGTAGACACTAAAGGGTACTTGCCTCGATTTATGTCATGCATTATGTGATGCTTAGAATTGGTTGTAGTCAAACCCGAACTCAAAAGTGAGACCTGAACTTGATCGTGATGCATGCGTTCTAAAGATCGGTTAATGAATCCTAAGCTTGGCTTGATCATAGCCTAAAGCTTGGCATGTTTTGATGCTGAAACTTCGATTGTCTTTTCATCTGAAGCTTAACTAAATAATCTGCTATGCAAGCATACTTGTTAGTGTATAATTGAATTGACAAAAGATCGGTGTTTTTACCTGGATAATTCAGTCGAAACATACTATAAAACTGTTTTGGAAAGTCTGATTGGTGGGCCCGAAGCTCCCACTTGCATGCATAAGGGACGAAAATCACATGTTCCAAGAGGATAAAGCCACTCGGACTAGAAAAGTGGGCTAGGCTGCAAAAGCTGTCACCAATTGGACTCCTCGGTGCCTCGTGGCCGGTGCTAGCAAGCCTTTGATAGGCGTGGCCGGTGCTAGCAAGCCATTAATTGTTTGACCCTTGTTTTATATGGTTGGATGCCTTGACCAATTTGGGCTATAAAAGGGTGCATGGTGTGTTTCTTTTTGCACACCAATTCTTCATCTTACTCTTGTTATGTTCTTGTATTTCCTTGCTTTGCTCCTTCTTGAAAGCTAGTTGCTTCTTAAGAGTTCTTTTTCTCTAAAATGCCTAGAAGAAAAACTCACCCTGTAGGAAGAACTAGGACCCGGAGTATAACTCAAGACTCTTTCCTCGAGTGCAAATGGCATCCGTAAAATGAATGGGATACAGGTGATCTTCTAGTTGAAGCTGAAAGCCATGTTTCTTCACTTGCCATCTCCTCTTCGGTAAGCTAATTGGCTTAAACCTCTCCATTTTCTCATTTAGAGTAACTCTTTAACCAAAATCTTGTTGGATTTGTCTTATAAAAAGGCTCAATTCGAAGTAGTGGGGCCATACCAAAGTTTATGGAGACCTACGAGAGGATGCACATTCCTCTCGAGAATGTCATGTATAATACAGGATTTGGACCTCTCTACATCGCTTTATGCCATCTAATTCATAGGAGGGAGAGGGATCCTATTAGAGCCATCAGTGAGTGGTTTTGGGATACCACCAACACATTCCACCTTCCCTTCGGTGAGATGACAATAACTCCTTTCGAGTTCGCTGTTTTATCCGGTTTAGGCTTTTGGGGGAACCTTTAGCTTATGACTGAAATTTGTATAAAAACCATGACTACCTCCATCACCTTTTCGGTCCCATAATTGAGATATTTCCACAAAATAATCACTTCAAATATACCATTCTTTTTGAGGCTTTTGAGGATGAAGTTTTATGGCCTCAACACTCTTTTCAAGAACAACTTAAGATTGTACTTGTTCTCCTTTTGAGCACGATCCTCTTCTTTCATCGGGCCGCTACGATTCATGTTCAGTACTTGGTGAACCTAGTGCATCTTCATAGAATAAAGGAGCTCAATTGGGGTGCTCCCTCACATACTTCCCTTATTTGGGGTCTCCGTGTGGGTGTGCGGCATACATAGCTAGAACTGGATTCCACCAACTATCTTCCTTTAAACGGCGTATGAAGATCATTGAGGTATGCTCAAATTTTTCTTTATTCAATATTTACATTTCATCTTGTGTGGATGAAAAAGATTTACTTGACCTATCAAAATGTAGTTGTGGTTGAACGAATACTTTCCACATCTCTCTCTCGGTTCAACAAATCGACTCGCGTTCCCAGCGTCCGTATCATGGTCTATAATAAATCTTAAGCAAACTAAAATACATGAGATAGGCTTTTGAGGTCAGCACTGAACCGCGTTGACTCGGTATGTTACTTCTACTCTCAAAAGTTTCTCCAAAATAGGCCTAAACGAGCTTTTCAACACACTTTCAGCATTCTTGTCATAGCCACATCCTGGACCACTGCCTGCGGGGCCGCCCGTGGTGCAGTCCAACCCCTTATATTCACGATTTTGTCCATTTTCTTGTTGTTTTTCATTCTTGCTTGCCGATTTCTCGATAATTCTTGTATGCAGGCCAACTTCCATCCTTGGCCCTAACTCCAATTTCCCCAAAATGTCCTTGGGGTCTAGGAATTTAGTGAGAGAAGGATCTTGTTTGAAGGTCCTTTTGGATTTTGTTGTTATCTTGGGGAGAGGGTTGCTCCTTAAATTCGAGTTAACACATGGCCTCCATTTGCACCGGTTGATCCTCCTTCGACCATGTTCTATTTTCATTCTCTTTCTCTGGCCGAGCAAGCAACGACTATGGTGGGGTATCCGTTTACCTCACTTTTGAATTTACCTTTTGAATTTACACACCTCCTAAGCCCATCATGCATCTCCTATCATGAACCAACTAGTAACTCGCTCAACTCCTCTCTTATAACCTTGAATTTCTCGTATGGAAATTGATCGTCATCTTTCTTTTGCAGCTTACTCCTACCGACATTCACATCCCGTGTCTCAATGTGGATGTTATTATGCCCGAGGGACGTCCTCGTTTCGTCACAATTCTTGAAATCCTGGCAAAGGAATGTGTTGGACATCCTTCTCCTAGAAATTTGCGAGGGGTAAGAGTTATGTGCTCTTTTCCTTTTAGTTACGTGCTAAATGTATCTTCCTCGTTGATAACCTCAAATAAACTTTGTAGTATGATCGGGAACAATCTAGGACCATATTTATTAGATTGTAGTCGGCCCATCATGGACTCCGGAATTTCTTTACCGGTCGATCTTTCTCTAGTTCTCGAATAAGTCCTCAATTAGTGTAGTGCAAAATTCTTTAAGCTTTTACTGATTTGCTAATAGCTTCCTTGATCTTGTAAAGTCACCGATCGAGAGCCACTCCTTTCGGTAATCTACCTAATGTGCCCAAGACATCATCCTAAACTTATGAACAACAAATGGCTTCTAGTAGTAATACTAGGCAAGGCTCGTCATGACGTGCTTTGCGGCGTACTTATCATAGGGGTGCGTCCGAGGTAGGACCTAGTGCTTCCGGGTGACCTTTGATGCGGGACAAGATTTCTCCGAGGAGAACTGGAACATCTTACCCTTGCAAGCCTTTTATCGACACAGAGACCGTCTTTACTTCCCTCGGTCTTCTTATAGCGGACCATCACATGGTGCTTCTCAATCTTGGGTCCAAGGAGGTAGCTCGTACCAAGGTGATAACGTTGGCCGATTCTCTACGTCTGTCTTGGAGAACTTTGGGAATCACATCTTTAATGATGACTCCTATGGTGATGCGTAGATGAGTCGTTGCTCGCTTCGCTGCTGCTGACTAATGGACATCTTGTAGGGTGTTCGTTTTGTTAATATATTATTTTTTTTTGTAATGAACACTCTTATGCAATGAGATGAAATGCAAGACTCGATTCTAAAAATGTGCTCTTTTGTTTAATAGGATGCATAAAACTTAAGAAAAAATACAAAGCTAAAAAAAAAAGAGGACACTAGCCCTTATTCCCCCTAAATGAAAATAATAAAAAGAAAAAAAGAAAATCTCAAGTGCATAGTCCAAGTAAGGTGCGCTCCACGGGCTATGATGAGAAACAAAAATGACTAAGGACCGCTTGGACTCGCGAGAAAGCACAAAATAGGTTGGGCCCGAGGTGAGGTCGTCGCCGGCCATGTACGAGTCCCACAAGGACTATAATGCCTTGTTGTTCTAATCATAATAGTATTCGAAGAACTCCGAAAACGCCTATAAATACGATTGCTCGGCGCAACAAGAAATATACACATGAAATACTTCACCTAGCCGGAAAATATCCTCCTCTTATATCCATCATATAACGATGGATTTCATGACTAAATTAACCCGAGTGGATGCATGAGATGAGTAATATGGTTAGGTCGGGGTTAACTAATTATGGGTTAAATGTCCTGTTCAGCATTCACCGGGAGAAAATTTATTAGCCATTCTTAAGGGCTGTTCTAGCTTATTGGGATCACCATCACCATGTTTTTAGGTTTGGGGATAAGGAATTGTGTCCCCTGCCTAAAGAATTTGACGCCATACCAGGTAGTTTTAGGCGAACAAAACTAGTTGTTCCCAAATCCTCAAAAATCTCCATGAAAAGTATCAATATCTTCTAAAACCGAGTAAAAAGCATCAAGGGTGGATCCTTATTGGGAATCGGGTTAGGTTAACCAATCGGAGTATAACCAATCGGATGAAGCATTATCGCAACGTGTATGCTTATACTAAGTCCATCATTATCCCAAGACAAGTGAGCTATAAGTACTTGCACGATAGGGGGATTCTTATTAGTGGTGGGTCATGAGGACTTGGCACCGACGTCTTTGCTAAGCCTCGGTAGAATAGATTACTTGTTCCCTAACTCCACTAACAGTTGTTGAAACAATAATTGGCTTAGACCTAATTGAAGCCCACGTCGAACAAAATTTCTGTGGTAGCCCCGTGTTATTGCAGGTAAGCACTAAAACAAACAAGTAAACAACGGTAAACCGGGCGGTGGTGCCGACCATAAGGCGGCGATTGGGCGCCGGCTAGAGGCCGAGGGCCTTCCGCCTATACGAAAAACCTAACTTTCGTCCCTGCTCCTTTTGTAATTATTTTTATTATTTTGATTTTGCTCCTGTTGGGCTCGAAAGGGTATGCTTGGACCATGCAGGACACTAATTTTTGAGTTTGCATCTATGATATGCGAGATCTCATTAATGGAAACATCCGAAACTCATCGAAGCTCCTCCTAAGTTGGACATGTACCTAGCAACTCACTTCTACTAGTTGAAACAAACATCAATCGTAGTCGATCGTCATGTCTCTCGATGGGAGGAATATCTCAAAAATCACAAGCAATAGCCCGTTATGGTATGTTAAGCATTAGAAAGTGTCCCAGTTCAAAACGCATACTGCACGAGCACCCATACATTCATCTATTGGGCCAGGAGGAGAGCAAGAATTAATTTTCGAGTCATGTGTTGCGGCAATGGGTAGAGAACAAGTAATACCGCTACTTGGATTGTATCTTGCCTGCAACATTTGACTTATTCGAGAGGATACGGTAGCTCTAGATGGATTTGGTCATGGCCCGAGTACTTGGAGAGGTTTTTCGAAATTGTTGAGCCTTACAACCTTGCTCACACCTGACGGAGTTGCAAATACTATTCCTTCTCCTTATTATTTAGAGTGCATAATAGAGGTCAAACTCAAACGACAAAAAGCACTAAGATTTAGAGAGCAAAACCACCGAAGAAGTCGTTCCTGCTGCTGCCCATCCGCAAATTCGCGACGTAAACCCTCGGATGGCACGCGCTCTTAAAAAAACTGAAGCTAAAGAAAATGAAAAAAGGATAGCCCGATGAATCCAAGAGCTAAAGGAACACACCCAAGACGAGGAAGCCGAGTCTAGCAATCCTAAAGGAAAGAAAGTGAAAATAGACTAGGACTCGAATTCTTAGGAGTTTGAGATAAAATAAAAGGAGGATTAGTTTTGCCTCTTTAGAAATGTGTTTATTTGGTTTACAAGTAGTATGCTTGCAATTAAATTCCTTTTATTAGTTATGTATTCACGTAAGTAGTAGGCTTACCCTTATTGAATAAAAGTAAGTGTTATGCTTGACTTTTCATATCATTATTGCTCACTTAGAGGTAGAATAATAATAGTAAAGGAAAACCAACATACATATTAGGTCATCTAGTTGGACTGTTCAGCAAATAAACGAAGCAAAGAAAACCAAAAGAAAGAAAAGGAAAACCGTGGCTCGACCAGTCCATCGTTGACCGGGTGGTGGCCGACGCCAGCCTTGGCCAAACCTAATTGGGCTGGGCTTGGCCCACTATCTAGGGGTATGCTAAGCATAGTACTTCTTCAACCGATCTAGATTGGTATACTAAAAAATCTCTTCTCCTTTAAAATAAGTTAATTTTACTACTCCATTTGGGTAAAATATAATTTAGCATAAATGGGCCTTGCCGGTTCGGCTTAAATTTCCCTCGTGGATCCTCAATTGGAGCTCGACCACTCTAAGAACTAAATGCCCAATTCGTAAGTTCCAAGGCTTAACCTTCTTATTGAATGCCCTGGATATACGAGCTTGGTATATTTGGACATTATACGAGCATGTTGAGGCGTCTCTCATCCAGCAACACTAATTCCTCATTATATGCTTTAGCCCACTCAGCTTCTAGAATCGACTCTCAGCAATTACGCTTAATGAAGGAATGGCAATCTCAATGGGAAGGACTGCTTGTATGCCATAGACTAGAGAGTAAGGCGTTGCTCAAGTGGAGGATCTAATGGAGGTTCTATAACCACACAAAGTGAAAGGTAATTTATCCGGCCAATCCCTATAAGTGACTACCATTTTCTCCACTAATCTCTCGGATATTCTTATTGGCGGCTTCAATTGCCCTGTTGGTTTGAGGACGATATGGAGAAGATTTATGGTGCCGAAAGTTATACTTATCCAACAAATCCGCTAATTCCTTCTTGAAATGACTACCATGGTCACTTATAAGCTCGTGGGGCACTCTATAACAATATATAATATTCGGGCTGATGAATTTGGCTACTGTTTCAACGTCAAGGTTGCAAAAGAAACTGCTTCTACCCATTTGGTGAAGTACTCGATTGCTACTAACACAACTTCGTGACCACTTGTTCCTTTAGGAGTCACCTTGCCAATAATGTCTATCCCACAAATTGAAAATGGCCAAGGTGAGGATAATATAGTGAGAAATGACAGCGGTTGGTGTTATAAGTTTGCATACACCTAACATTTATGGCACCTTCTAACAAAGTTGTGACAATCGGCTGCCATAGTTGACCAATAATAACCAAGTCCCTTAACCTTCTTGACCAACATTCTACCTTTCATATGAGGTTCGCATTCTCCTCCATGAATCTCTTCCATGATGCACTCGATTTGGTGAAGTACTCGATTGCTTCATGTTGATTGACACAAAGTAAGCTGATCCCAAAAGTAGTTTTCTTGAACAACTATCCTTGATAGAGGAAGAATTACGCAGCCAACATCCTGATGGCTTGTTGGGCTCTACGTGTGGAGTCCAAAGGATGTTCTTGTTTATCCAAATACTGATAAATGTCATGATACCAACTGGTATGGTCGATATTAGATATTTTTAAGGAGCGAGACTTGTGCAGGCTGACTCCGTTGCTTGATGTGAACATGCATTGAATGGATGCCACTAGGAATATTGATAATGGATGCTAACTTAGCTAGTGCATCCGCAAATTGATTATCGTCCCTAGGAAGGTAAGTGAAGGAAATCTTCTCGAAGTGTTTAGATAATTCTATCAAATATGCTTGGTAGGGTGTCAAGGCTTCACTACTTACTTCTACCTTTGCAAAATTTGGTTGATGATCAAACTGGAATCACCGAAAGCCCCGATGTTCTTGACCTTGATTTGTGTTGCGGTTGCAAGTCTTGTGATATAAGCTTCGTACTCTATAACATTATTAGTGACCTCAAAGTTTAGCTTAACTGAAATGGGAGTATGTGCTCCCTTCGATGAGACTAATAGAATCCCTACTCCAAATCCCTTCTAATTGGAAGCGCCATTAAAGTACATTGTCCAAACGTCCACCTCTACTTATAAATTATCTTCATCCGGGAAGTGAAGGTGTTCCGGTTGCGATTCGGGCACGGGTAGATCTGCCAAGAATTCTTATACTACTCTTCCTTTGTTCGCTTTTGAGGAACAAACTTGAGTTCGAATTCGATAGCATAACAGTCCATCGCGCTATCTTACTACCGATAGTCGGTTGCTCAAGTATGTACTTAATAGGATTCATGGGTGCAACCACATGTACCGTGTGGGTCAACATGTAGTGTGTGAGCTTCTTGGTAGCCTAAACTAAAGCCTAACCCTTCTCTAACGGTGTATATCTAGTCTCATAGTGCAACAACTTCTTACTAAGATAGTAGATTGCTCGTTCTCCTTTTTCATCCTATCGAGCTAACATGGCTCTCATAGCTGTCCCTGTTGTGGTGAGATAGAACAACAAAGGTTTCCCTATTTGGGGTGGAACTAGCACTGGAGGATTAGCCAGGTATTCCTTAACCTTCTCGAATGCTTGTTAGCACTCGGTATCCTAAATGGGCTCGGTTCCTTTCTTTAACTTCCTGAATGTAACAACCCGATCCTAAATCACAATTATTTATTTTAAATTACACTATTTATTTTATTAATTACACTATTTATATAATTGAGTGCGTGCACTTCAATTCGATATCTTATATTTAAACTATTTTTATACGTATGTTATGCGGCTAAGGCGACGAAGTGGCCCCAATAAAAATCTCATAATAAGATTTTAATTTGTGTACATCATTATTAAAAACAAACAAAATTAAAAGTAACAATAAAAGAAAACAAAATAAATAAAATAAACAAATAAAAATAAAACTTTCAGATTTTTTTTTGAAAGAAAAATCCAGAAATGGATTTTTACGGAATTTTGGGGAAAAAAAAAAAAAAAAAAAGAAAGAGGCGGTTAAGATCAAATTAAATGGGCAATGCAATTTCAATTTCCCCTGCTCCTTCCTCCTCTACTCTTCCCGTCTCTGCCCCTTCCTTCCTCCCCTGCTTCCTCTTCCTCGCGGCGGCTTCTCCGGCCCGACACGGCGAGCGACGCCGGCGGGAAGCCGGCGCCGGTCGTCCCCGTCCCCCTCTATCTCGCTTCCTCTCTCTCTCTCTCTCCGTCGCGGCTCGTGCTCTTCTCGCTCTCGCGGGGCCTTGCTCCCCTGCTGCTCGGCTTCCCTTCGCTGCCGCTGCCGCTGTCTTCTCTCGGTCACCAAACGCCACCAACGCCGGCCAGCGGCCGGCGTCGGCATCTTTAGGAGACGCCTGGCGTCTCTCTGTCTCGCTACCTCCCTCTCTCGCTGCCGTGTTACTGCTGCCCTGCACCGCGGTTCCTCTGCCGCGGCCACCTAGCAGCCAACCCCGGCAGCGGCAGCCGCCGGAGCGATCGCCGGCGTTGCCGAGTAGCCGCCGATACGGCCACCGCGCCACCACCCCTGTTCGCCCTTCCTGAATCCTCCTCTCCGAATTTGAAGGTAAAATACTAAACCCTAAATTATCAAGTTCCTTATTTATTTAAGCGATTATAATTGTGAAATTGAGTTATTTGATTTATAAATATGTTTGTGGAGTAAAGTTAAAGATTAAGTTGGGAGAATTCGAATTGGTGTGGAGGATTTAGGATTCGTGTTTTGGTGAATTGATTGTACGAATGTGATTCCTTTGGGGAAATTATGAACTAGTGAATGAGATTGAGGATGCTTTGTTATCGAATTGAACAATTTGGTGGAATTGTTACATTTTGTAAATAGCTAGAATTGAACACAAAGGAAGAGAAAAATAGGCGGGGAGGATGAAGTCGGATAACGAGATGGTGTAAGAGGCATGGGGGACATTTGAACATTTGGTATGCTTAATTGGGATGTGAATACGAGTTTTGTCGAGGAAATAACGCTTAGGCACTTAAATTGGTGTATATGTATGAGTTTTGGGCAATTCGGCAAAATTGTGAAACCTTCAGATGGAAGGGCATTTGATGAGTTAATTAATTATTTAACTATAGGTTACGAGTGTAGAGAAGGGAGAAGTGAAGAAGGAATTAAGAATAAGTGTTGTGTATATATGTACACCATTTTTCAATCCAAGTCATCTAGCAAATCGAATAACCCCAACATCATTGGGTATTTAGTTAGCCTAATCAACTTCTCTAACTAATATGAATTGTATTCAATAAACGCGAGTAAAGCTGAGTAATACAAACATTAATTTAATCGATTTTCATACGAATATAAGAAATGAAGTACATTGTTAAAGCTTATACAAATTCAAGCATTAAAACTCAAGAAAACATTATTAACTTTAGAAATCCATTTTAAACGGAGCTGAGGCCACTTCCGTTGCCGAATAGGCGATAACTCAAATTTACGCAAAAAAAGGGAGAAACAAATACTCTCAATTCGAGTACGTTCATTGCACTGTACCTTTTGAAAACTCACATGTTTCATCAAATCTCAACATTTCTCATATATCTAATTAATAATGAATCAATTGCAAATCAAGTTTTGCCACCTAATCAAGTGGTCCCCGCTCAATCATCAATTATCGGGGCTTATGCCCATCAATTATCAATAATCGGGGCTTATGCCCAACCCGCGCGGCTTCAACTCGGGTTCTCGGTCGGCCGGGAGGTGTGCACCTTACTAAGATCGTATCAATTATCAAGGGGTTCCACTTTCGAGATAATAACCAGCAAGCAAGTTTTACTCATATTCTCTCCCCCGATTTCAAACTAAAATGAATTGAAATGCGCGCGCTCAATCAAAATATTCTTCAAAGTTATTTTACGGTGCGGGAATGTTCGTGCGAGTCTCGACTCACTTTTCAAAATATTTTACTTGTTTTTGTTTTAGGAAGAAGCATTGGCGAACAATCAACCATTTATTAAGTCCGACGAAGGCAAACCCTAGCCAGCCACGTGGCATTCGCAAATCGGAAGGCACATAGACGCTCACGGTGACTTTACCTTCAACCGGGGTTAGGTATGACCTTGGGAATTATTATACGTCGTATATTAGTTTGTGGAATAGACAAAAGTCTAGGTTGTATAAATATGGTGTTACTAAACAAGTAAAGCTGTATTGTGAGATGACTTGGAAATTTGGAGGGTAATTACTTACGTCGGGGTCAAGCATAGATTGTAAGCCCTTTTATTCTAATTACATAGCCTTGTCCTATCTTTAGGACGGCGGTAACGCCTTCGATCGTTGACTTCCGCTGCGACCTTACCTAATATTCTCGAATTAGAGAATTATTAAGTATTAGTAGCTGGGGGCGTTACGGTTATGGTATCGAGCCGAGGTTTAGAAATCACTTGTGAGCAATAGGATTTTAAGGTGTCATGATTTGACCTTTAGAAAATTTCGTGGCTATTATTCCCTCAAGTCTGTCATTTGGGATTTGTGGATATGGTGTAACTAATATTGAACTGAGGTATATACTTTTGGGTGATGCTAAGTATAAACAATGTACGGAATGACTTAAGTTGCCGACATGCATTTCACATGCTTTTAAGTTTTGTAGCTCTGTAATTAAGTTCATGAATTTTGTTTCGAGATGTATTATGAGCCATTTGGGTGGTTTTAAGCTTTAATGTATATTGGTTGTACTCCGGCGTGTGGCCGTTGAGTTGTGTACTCCGAGCGTGTGGCTCATTGAGTGATATTGTGGTTTTATGCAGGGTTTTAAAGCTTTAAATTTATGGGATAGGCCATATTACAAACGGAACTCTGCCGAAATTTTTAGAAAATACCAAACTCTATTAGGGAACCCCATATTACCTTTAAGTTGGCACTAGAAAGCAATAATGTAATTTCGAATATGACTACGAGTTGGCTTATGATTGAGGACTTGTCAAATAGGCATTAGAAAACCCCTCCGAACTCACAACAAATCCTTAGTGAAACTCAATTTATACCTTTAGAGATTTCCATTGGAAACACGGACCCAAATTAGCAGGGGGACTTGGTGATAAAGTTAATAAAAAGGATTCCCCTACACCTACTGAATCTATTTATAAGCCTATGCGAGAATGACTCGTCATAACCCTAAGACCTATGATGAAAAAAAATTGATAGAGGAATGGATTAGGGGAATGGAAGAGATATTTGCACTAGAGGAAAAAGAGGTATAGGGATATATTATAGCAATGGACATATGGTGAAGCATAATGAAAAATGAGGTTGTGAGTTCATTTGGGATAAATCTCTGGATGAGGTTAGAGCTAAATTTTACCCCATCGCAATTCATGAACAAAAAGGAATAAGGGCTCATGGAGCTAGACATGGACTACAACATGACGGTAGCAGAGTATGCCAATAAATTTATGGAGATATCTAGATATGACTCAGACCTTTTCATTATTGACGGGGTGAAAATGTTAAGATTTGAGGATGGCTTGGCCTATCATACTCGACATTAACTTGCTAGTTTATCTATCAAAAATTGTCAAGGATTACATGAAAGAGTAGTAGACATAGGGGTTGGCGAGTAAAGAGCGAACTAAGGGCCTTAAATTCGGGGACTCAAAAAGAACTGAACAACATAAGTGAAAGTATAGTTCAAAAGAAGCATGTTACTAGTTTCAACAAGGCCCATTCATTGATTATTCTTGAACCTTGAGAGAAAATTATGTCAAGCATATGAGTTTATCGCTACAAACTTTGAGAAAACATCAGATGTGTGCCAAATCGCAAAGATGTGAATTATGGCTAGAGGAAGAGACAATTTAGACATGTTATTCCAAAGAAGATATTAAGATCGACCCTTATAAGGTAGACGCAATAACGGGATGATCCGGACCAACTAATGTCACGTAGAGGAGGAATGCTCTTGGGTTAGTAAATTACTACAAAAGGTGCAGTCGAGAATAGGTATCCGCTACTTCGAATTAACTATTTGTTGATCGAGATATAAGGAGTTAGCATATTTTATCAACTTTGAATTAACCGAGAAAGATATTTCCAAAGCTGCCTATAGAATTAAATAGAGACCCTACGAATTTACGGGATGCCTAGAGGATTTACCAAGGTATCCGTTGCATTCGAGGATCTCACGAATAGGATTTTGAGGACGTATCTAGGTAAATGTGTGGTGGTGGTTTTGATGATATTCTTATATACTCTAAACACAAGAGAGATTATGACGAGCGAGTTGTGAATAGTGGCAAATGCGTGGATTACGGAGACAAAACACAAGTCGAATGTAATAATGACAACTTAGCTTGTGGTTATATGAGATCTCCACAACATAAGTATTGAGTTAGCCTTGCATGGACAAATAAATGGGTCCCTAGTTGCGATAGAAGTATAATATATAACCATGAAGGGCATTCGGTTAGGCCAACATGATGAGGTCGGGATGGAAAGGATTAAGAAAGACATAAAAAGGAAAAATCTCATGGTTTCAAGAAATCCGCGGAGTGGAACCTTAAGGTTTCAAAATCAATTTTGTGTATTGAAGAAAGAGGAATTGAAAAGGAAACTCTTGGGAAAGCACATAATACACGATATTGGGTGCATCTAGGAGAAACAAGTTGTATAAAGATTTGAAACAATGTCTTTGGTGAAACAATGTGAAGAGGATATTATAGAATATAAAGATAAGTGTCCCAATTATCAAGCTGGTTAAAACCGAACGTTGGAGAGAACAATATGAAAAGAGGTATCAATGTTACTGTGGTGAATTGAGATCTTTGGAAATTTCTACATGGAGATGAGATTCAATTTCAATGAACGTTGCCATAAAATTACCTATTATTGCTTCAACGAAAAATGGTCGAGCGATTGTTGATCAATTTATGAAATCTGCGGATTTTGTACCAACACATGACATATAGAATGCGGAGATACTGACACACCTATACACTAAAGAAGTCGTTAGGTTACATGGGAATACTCGAGAACATTATATCCGATAGTGACAACGGGCTTCATATGTGTTTACGGTAGCTCTATAGCAACCTTTGCGACCAAACTGTCTAGGAACAGTAAGGCCCACGAAAAGAGATAATTAAATATGAGAAGATATACAAAGAGCACGTACATTCGACTCTTAAGGAAAAAGGAAAACTGATTTACCTTTGGTGGACTTCTCCTATAATACAATTATCAAGTCATCGTTAAAATCACTCCATTTGAGGCATTATATCGGAGGAAATACGGAACCTCATTATGTTGAGGTGAGTCGAACGACGCCTTGACTACGAGCCTGAATGGACCTAAGGAACAAGCGAAAAGATTAGCAAAATTTAAGACCACATCAAGGAGACTTAAAGCGACAATGAGTTATAAGGATAAAAGTGTTTTGAAGTGTCTTCACCGAAAGGGGTCAAAGATTCAAAGTTAAGAAACAAGTCAAGTCCTAAGTATATTGGGCTACATGAGGTTATAAAGAAGTGCAATCCAATAGCTTATATGCATATATATGTATAGTTATTTCATCCGAACCCAAATATGAGAATAACATTTTCATATCTAGCAGCTCAGGCGGCATATACCAATTCCAAACCATGATATCGTGGCAAAGCTACTGGAAATTATTAAAAATTTTGATGTGCGAAAAGTTTCGGTGCAAATATTGGGTTACAAGGTCAAGAAAGTCCGCAATAAAAGCATTTCCTTAGGAGGAAAAGTACTGTGGACTAACCATACAGACCTCGGGAAGCCACATGGGGAAATTGAGGAAAACCTGAGAAACTAATACCCCCACTTATTTTAAGTTAAGTTTTCAAACCTCATTGCAGAAGGCTCAAGTTTCGAGGACGAAACTTATTTTAAGGGGGAAGACTGTAACAACCCGATCCTAAATCACAATTATTTATTTTAAATTACACTATTTATTTTATTAATTACACTATTTATATAATTGAGCGCGTGCACTTCAATTCGATATCTTATATTTAAACTATTTTTATCCGTATGTTATGCGGCTAAGGCGACGAAGTGGCCCCAATAAAAATCTCATAATAAGATTTTAATTTGTGTACATCATTATTAAAAACAAACAAAATTAAAAGTAACAATAAAAGAAAACAAAATAAATAAAATAAACAAATAAAAATAAAACTTTCAGATTTTTTTTGAAAGAAAAATCCAGAAATGGATTTTTACGGAATTTTGGGGAAAAAAAAAAAAAAAAAAGAAAGAGGCGGTTAAGATCAAATTAAATGGGCAATGCAATTTCAATTTCCCCTGCTCCTTCCTCCTCTGCTCTTCCCGTCTCTGCCCCTTCCTTCCTCCCCTGCTTCCTCTTCCTCGCGGCGGCTTCTCCGGCCCAGCACGGCGAGCGACGCCGGCGGGAAACCGGCGCCGGTCGTCCCCGTCCCCCTCTGTCTCGCTTCCTCTCTCTCTCTCTCTCCGTCGCGGCTCGTGCTCTTCTCGCTCTCGCGGGGCCTTGCTCCCCTGCTGCTCGGCTTCCCTTCGCTGCCGCTGCCGCTGTCTTCTCTCGGTCACCAAACGCCACCAACGCCGGCCAGCGGCCGGCGTCGGCATCTTTAGGAGACGCCTGGCGTCTCTCGTCTCGCTACCTCCCTCTCTCGCTGCCGTGTTCTGCTGCCCTGCACCGCGGTTCCTCTGCCGCGGCCACCTAGCAGCCAACCCCAGCAGCGGCAGCCGCCGGAGCTGTCGCCGGCGTTGCCGAGTAGCCGCCGATACAGACCACCGCGCCACCACCCCTGTTCGCCCTTCCTGAATCCTCCTCTCCGAATTTGAAGGTAAAATACTAAACCCTAAATTATCAAGTTCCTTATTTATTTAAGCGAGTTATAATTGTGAAATTGAGTTATTTGATTTATAAATATGTTTGTGGAGTAAAGTTAAAGATTAAGTTGGGAGAATTCGAATTGGTGTGGAGGATTTAGGATTCGTGTTTTGGTGAATTGATTGTACGAATGTGATTCCTTTGGGGAAATTATGAACTAGTGAATGAGATTGAGGATGCTTTGTTATCGAATTGAACAATTTGGTGGAATTGTTACATTTTGTAAATAGCTAGAATTGAACACAAAGGAAGAGAAAAATAGGCGGGGAGGATGAAGTCGGATAACGAGATGGTGTAAGAGGCATGGGGGACATTTGAACATTTGGTATGCTTAATTGGGATGTGAATACAAGTTTTGTCGAGGAAATAACGCTTAGGCACTTAAATTGGTGTATATGTATGAGTTTTGGGCAATTCGGCAAAATTGTGAAACCTTCCGATGGAAGGGCATTTGATGAGTTAATTAATTATTTAACTATAGGTTACGAGTGTAGAGAAGGGAGAAGTGAAGAAGGAATTAAGAATAAGTGTTGTGTATATATGTACACCATTTTTCAATCCAAGTCATCTAGCAAATCGAATAACCCCAACATCATTGGGTATTTAGTTAGCCTAATCAACTTCTCTAACTAATATGAATTGTATTCAATAAACGCGAGTAAAGCTGAGTAATACAAACATTAATTTAATCGATTTTCATACGAATATAAGAAATGAAGTACATTGTTAAAGCTTATACAAATTCAAGCATTAAAACTCAAGAAAACATTATTAACTTTAGAAATCCATTTTAAACGGAGCTGAGGCCACTTCGTTGCCGAATAGGCGATAACTCAAATTTCGCAAAAAAAGGGAGAAACAAATACTCTCAATTTAGGTACGTTCATTGCACTGTACCTTTTGAAAACTCACATGTTTCATCAAATCTCAACATTTCTCATATATCTAATTAATAATGAATCAATTGCAAATCAAGTTTTGCCACCTAATCAAGTGGTCCCCGCTCAATCATCAATTATCGGGGCTTATGCCCATCAATTATCAATAATCGGGGCTTATGCCCAACCCGCGCGGCTTCAACTCGGGTTCTCGGTCGGCCCGGGAGGTGTGCACCTTACTAAGATCGTATCAATTATCAAGGGGTTCCACTTTCGAGATAATAACCGGCAAGCAAGTTTTACTCATATTCTCTCCCCCGATTTCAAACTACAATGAATTGAAATGCGCGCGCTCAATCAAAATATTCTTCAAAGTTATTTTACGAGTGCGGGAATGTTCGTGCTGAGTCTCGACTCACTTTTCAAAATATTTTACTTGTTTTTGTTTTAGGAAGAAGCATTGGCGAACAATCAACCATTTATTAAGTCCGACGAAGGCAAACCCTAGCCAGCCACGTGGCATTCGCAAATCGGAAGGCACATAGACGCTCACGGTGACTTTACCTTCAACCGGGGTTAGGTATGACCTTGGGAATTATTATACGTCGTATATTAGTTTGTGGAATAGACAAAAGTCTAGGTTGTATAAATATGGTGTTACTAAACAAGTAAAGCTGTATTGTGAGATGACTTGGAAATTTGGAGGGTAATTACTTACGTCGGGGTCAAGCATAGATTGTAAGCCCTTTTATTCTAATTACATAGCCTTGTCCTATCTTTAGGACGGCGGTAACGCCTTCGGTCGTTGACTTCCGCTGCGACCTTACCTAATATTCTCGAATTAGAGAATTATTAAGTATTAGTAGCTGGGGCGTTACGGTTATGGTATCGAGCCAGGTTTAGAAATCACTTGTGAGCAATAGGATTTTAAGGTGTCATGATTTGACCTTTAGAAAATTTCGTGGCTATTATTCCCTCAAGCTGTCATTTGGGATTTGTGGATATGGTGTAACTAATATTGAGCTGAGGTATATACTTTTGGGTGATGCTAAGTATAAACAATGTACGGAATGACTTAAGTTGCCGACATGCATTTCACATGCTTTTAAGTTTTGTAGCTTTGTAATTAAGTTCATGAATTTTGTTTCGAGATGTATTATGAGCCATTTGGGTGGTTTTAAGCTTTAATGTATATTGGTTGTACTCCGGCGTGTGGCCGTTGAGTTGTGTACTCCGAGCGTGTGGCTCATTGAGTGATATTGTGGTTTTATGCAGGGTTTTAAAGCTTTAAATTTATGGGATAGGCCATATTACAAACGGAACTCTGCCGAAATTTTTAGAAAATACCAAACTCTATTAGGGAACCCCATATTACCTTTAAGTTGGCACTAGAAAGCAATAATGTAATTTCGAATATGACTACAGAGTTGGCTTATGATTGAGGACTTGTCAAATAGGCATTAGAAAACCCCTCCGAACTCACAACAAATCCTTAGTGAAACTCAATTTATACCTTTAGAGATTTCCATTGGAAACACGGACCCAAATTAGCAGGGGGACTTGGTGATAAAGTTAATAAAAAGGATTCCCCTACACCTACTGAATCTATTTATAAGCCTATGCGAGAATGACTCGTCATAACCCTAAGACCTATGATGAAAAAAAAATTGATAGAGGAATGGATTAGGGGAATGGAAGAGATATTTGCACTAGAGGAAAAAGAGGTATAGGGATATATTATAGCAATGGACATATGGTGAAGCATAATGAAAAATGAGGTTGTGAGTTCATTTGGGATAAATCTCTGGATGAGGTTAGAGCTAAATTTTACCCCATCGCAATTCATGAACAAAAAGGAATAAGGGCTCATGGAGCTAGACATGGACTACAACATGACGGTAGCAGAGTATGCCAATAAATTTATGGAGATATCTAGATATGACTCAGACCTTTTCATTATTGACGAGGGTGAAAATGTTAAGATTTGAGGATGGCTTGGCCTATCATACTCGACATTAACTTGCTAGTTTATCTATCAAAAATTGTCAAGGATTACATGAAAGAGTAGTAGACATAGGGGTTGGCGAGTAAAGAGCGAACTAAGGGCCTTAAATTCTGGGGACTCAAAAAGAAGCTGAACAACATAAGTGAAAGTATAGTTCAAAAGAAGCATGTTACTAGTTTCAACAAGGCCCATTCATTGATTATTCTTGAACCTTGAGAGAAAATTATGTCAAGCATATGAGTTTATCGCTACAAACTTTGAGAAAACATCAGATGTGTGCCAAATCGCAAAGATGTGAATTATGGCTAGAGGAAGAGACAATTTAGACATGTTATTCCAAAGAAGATATTAAGATCGACCCTTATAAGGTAGACGCAATAACGGGATGATCCGGACCAACTAATGTCACGTAGAGGAGGAATGCTCTTGGGTTAGTAAATTACTACAAAAGGTGCAGTCGAGAATAGGTATCCGCTACTTCGAATTAACTATTTGTTGATCGAGATATAAGGAGTTAGCATATTTTATCAACTTTGAATTAACCGAGAAAGATATTTCCAAAGCTGCCTATAGAATTAAATAGAGACCCTACGAATTTACGGGATGCCTAGAGGATTTACCAAGGTATCCGTTGCATTCGAGGATCTCACGAATAGGATTTTGAGGACGTATCTAGGTAAATGTGTGGTGGTGGTTTTGATGATATTCTTATATACTCTAAACACAAGAGAGATTATGACGAGCGAGTTGTGAATAGTGGCAAATGCGTGGATTACGGAGACAAAACACAAGTCGAATGTAATAATGACAACTTAGCTTGTGGTTATATGAGATCTCCACAACATAAGTATTGAGTTAGCCTTGCATGGACAAATAAATGGGTCCCTAGTTGCGATAGAAGTATAATATATAACCATGAAGGGCATTCGGTTAGGCCAACATGATGAGGTCGGGATGGAAAGGATTAAGAAAGACATAAAAAGGAAAAATCTCATGGTTTCAAGAAATCCGCGGAGTGGAACCTTAAGGTTTCAAAATCAATTTTGTGTATTGAAGAAAGAGGAATTGAAAAGGAAACTCTTGGGAAAGCACATAATACACGATATTGGGTGCATCTAGGAGAAACAAGTTGTATAAAGATTTGAAACAATGTCTTTGGTGAAACAATGTGAAGAGGATATTATAGAATATAAAGATAAGTGTCCCAATTATCAAGCTGGTTAAAACCGAACGTTGGAGAGAACAATATGAAAAGAGGTATCAATGTTACGTGGTGAATTGAGATCTTTGGAAATTTCTACATGGAGATGAGATTCAATTTCAATGAACGTTGCCATAAAATTACCTATTATTGCTTCAACGAAAAATGGTCGAGCGATTGTTGATCAATTTATGAAATCTGCGGATTTTGTACCAACACATGACATATAGAATGCAGAGATACTGACACACCTATACACTAAAGAAGTCGTTAGGTTACATGGGAATACCTGAGAACATTATATCCGATAGTGACAACGGGCTTCATATGTGTTTACGGTAGCTCTATAGCAACCTTTGCGACCAAAGCTGTCTAGGAACAGTAAGGCCCACGAAAAGAGATAATTAAATATGAGAAGATATACAAAGAGCACGTACATTCGACTCTTAAGGAAAAAGGAAAACTGATTTACCTTTGGTGGACTTCTCCTATAATACAATTATCAAGTCATCGTTAAAATCACTCCATTTGAGGCATTATATCGGAGGAAATACAGAACCTCATTATGTTGAGGTGAGTCGAACGACGCCTTGACTACGAGCCTGAATGGACCTAAGGAACAAGCTGAAAAGATTAGCAAAATTTAAGACCACATCAAGGAGACTTAAAGCGACAATGAGTTATAAGGATAAAAGTGTTTTGAAGTGTCTTCACTGAAAGGGGGTCAAAGATTCAAAGTTAAGAAACAGTCAAGTCCTAAGTATATTGGGCTACATGAGGTTATAAAGAAGTGCAATCCAATAGCTTATATGCATATATATGTATAGTTATTTCATCCGAACCCAAATATGAGAATAACATTTTCATATCTAGCAGCTCGAGCGGCATATACCAATTCCAAACCATGATATTGTGGCAAAGCTACTGGAAATTATTAAAAATTTTGATGTGCGAAAAGTTTCGAGTGCAAATATTGGGTTACAAGGTCAAGAAAGTCCGCAATAAAAGCATTTCCTTAGGAGGAAAAGTACTGTGGACTAACCATACAGACCTCGGGAAGCCACATGGGGAAATTGAGGAAAACTCGAGAAACTAATACCCCCACTTATTTTAAGTTAAGTTTTCAAACCTCATTGCAGAAGGCTCGAGTTTCGAGGACGAAACTTATTTTAAGGGAGAAGACTGTAACAACCCGATCCTAAATCACAATTATTTATTTTAAATTACACTATTTATTTTATTAATTACACTATTTATATAATTGAGCGCGTGCACTTCAATTCGATATCTTATATTTAAACTATTTTTATACGTATGTTATGCGGCTAAGGCGACGAAGTGGCCCCAATAAAAATCTCATAATAAGATTTTAATTTGTGTACATCATTATTAAAAACAAACAAAATTAAAAGTAACAATAAAAGAAAACAAAATAAATAAAATAAACAAATAAAAATAAAACTTTCAGATTTTTTTTTGAAAGAAAAATCCAGAAATGGATTTTTACGGAATTTTGGGGAAAAAAAAAAAAAAAAAAAGAAAGAGGCGGTTAAGATCAAATTAAATGGGCAATGCAATTTCAATTTCCCCTGCTCCTTCCTCCTCTGCTCTTCCCGTCTCTGCCCCTTCCTTCCTCCCTGCTTCCTCTTCCTCGCGGCGGCTTCTCCGGCCAGGCACGGCGAGCGACGCCGGCGGGAAACCGGCGCCGGTCGTCCCCGTCCCCCTCTGTCTCGCTTCCTCTCTCTCTCTCTCTCCGTCGCGGCTCGTGCTCTTCTCGCTCTCGCGGGGCCTTGCTCCCCTGCTGCTCGGCTTCCCTTCGCTGCCGCTGCCGCTGTCTTCTCTCGGTCACCAAACGCCACCAACGCCGGCCAGCGGCCGGCGTCGGCATCTTTAGGAGACGCTGGCGTCTCTCGTCTCGCTACCTCCCTCTCTCGCTGCCGTGTTACTGCTGCCTGCACCGCGGTTCCTCTGCCGCGGCCACCTAGCAGCCAACCCCAGCAGCGGCAGCCGCCGGAGCTGTCGCCGGCGTTGCCGAGTAGCCGCCGATACAGACCACCGCGCCACCACCCTGTTCGCCCTTCCTGAATCCTCCTCTCCGAATTTGAAGGTAAAATACTAAACCCTAAATTATCAAGTTCCTTATTTATTTAAGCGGTTATAATTGTGAAATTGAGTTATTTGATTTATAAATATGTTTGTGGAGTAAAGTTAAAGATTAAGTTGGGAGAATTCGAATTGGTGTGGAGGATTTAGGATTCGTGTTTTGGTGAATTGATTGTACGAATGTGATTCCTTTGGGGAAATTATGAACTAGTGAATGAGATTGAGGATGCTTTGTTATCGAATTGAACAATTTGGTGGAATTGTTACATTTTGTAAATAGCTAGAATTGAACACAAAGGAAGAGAAAAATAGGCGGGGAGGATGAAGTCGGATAACGAGATGGTGTAAGAGGCATGGGGGACATTTGAACATTTGGTATGCTTAATTGGGATGTGAATACAAGTTTTGTCGAGGAAATAACGCTTAGGCACTTAAATTGGTGTATATGTATGAGTTTTGGGCAATTCGGCAAAATTGTGAAACCTTCCGATGGAAGGGCATTTGATGAGTTAATTAATTATTTAACTATAGGTTACGAGTGTAGAGAAGGGAGAAGTGAAGAAGGAATTAAGAATAAGTGTTGTGTATATATGTACACCATTTTTCAATCCAAGTCATCTAGCAAATCGAATAACCCCAACATCATTGGGTATTTAGTTAGCCTAATCAACTTCTCTAACTAATATGAATTGTATTCAATAAACGCAGTAAAGCTGAGTAATACAAACATTAATTTAATCGATTTTCATACGAATATAAGAAATGAAGTACATTGTTAAAGCTTATACAAATTCAAGCATTAAAACTCAAGAAAACATTATTAACTTTAGAAATCCATTTTAAACAGAGCTGAGGCCACTTCGTTGCCGAATAGGCGATAACTCAAATTTACGCAAAAAAGGGAGAAACAAATACTCTCAATTTAGGTACGTTCATTGCCTGTACCTTTTGAAAACTCACATGTTTCATCAAATCTCAACATTTCTCATATATCTAATTAATAATGAATCAATTGCAAATCAAGTTTTGCCACCTAATCAAGTGGTCCCCGCTCAATCATCAATTATCGGGGCTTATGCCCATCAATTATCAATAATCGGGGCTTATGCCCAACCCGCGCGGCTTCAACTCGGGTTCTCGGTCGGCCCGGGAGGTGTGCACCTTACTAAGATCGTATCAATTATCAAGGGGTTCCACTTTCGAGATAATAACCGGCAAGCAAGTTTTACTCATATTCTCTCCCCCGATTTCAAACTACAATGAATTGAAATGCGCGCGCTCAATCAAAATATTCTTCAAAGTTATTTTACGGTGCGGGAATGTTCGTGCCGAGTCTCGACTCACTTTTCAAAATATTTTACTTGTTTTTGTTTTAGGAAGAAGCATTGGCGAACAATCAACCATTTATTAAGTCGACGAAGGCAAACCCTAGCCAGCCACGTGGCACTCGCAAATCGGAAGGCACATAGACGCTCACAGTGACTTTACCTTCAACCGGGGTTAGGTATGACCTTGGGAATTATTATACGTCGTATATTAGTTTGTGGAATAGACAAAAGTCTAGGTTGTATAAATATGGTGTTACTAAACAAGTAAAGCTGTATTGTGAGATGACTTGGAAATTTGGAGGGTAATTACTTACGTCGGGGTCAAGCATAGATTGTAAGCCCTTTTATTCTAATTACATAGCCTTGTCCTATCTTTAGGACGGCGGTAACGCCTTCGATCGTTGACTTCCGCTGCGACCTTACCTAATATTCTCGAATTAGAGAATTATTAAGTATTAGTAGCTGGGGCGTTACGGTTATGGTATCGAGCCGAGGTTTAGAAATCACTTGTGAGCAATAGGATTTTAAGGTGTCATGATTTGACCTTTAGAAAATTTCGTGGCTATTATTCCCTCAAGTTGTCATTTGGGATTTGTGGATATGGTGTAACTAATATTGAACTGAGGTATATACTTTTGGGTGATGCTAAGTATAAACAATGTACGGAATGACTTAAGTTGCCGACATGCATTTCACATGCTTTTAAGTTTTGTAGCTTTGTAATTAAGTTCATGAATTTTGTTTCGGATGTATTATGAGCCATTTGGGTGGTTTTAAGCTTTAATGTATATTGGTTGTACTCCGGCGTGTGGCCGTTGAGTTGTGTACTCCGAGCGTGTGGCTCATTGAGTGATATTGTGGTTTTATGCAGGGTTTTAAAGCTTTAAATTTATGGGATAGGCCATATTACAAACGGAACTCTGCCGAAATTTTTAGAAAATACCAAACTCTATTAGGGAACCCCATATTACCTTTAAGTTGGCACTAGAAAGCAATAATGTAATTTCGAATATGACTACAGAGTTGGCTTATGATTGAGGACTTGTCAAATAGGCATTAGAAAACCCCTCCGAACTCACAACAAATCCTTAGTGAAACTCAATTTATACCTTTAGAGATTTCCATTGGAAACACGGACCCAAATTAGCAGGGGGACTTGGTGATAAAGTTAATAAAAAGGATTCCCCTACACCTACTGAATCTATTTATAAGCCTATGCGAGAATGACTCGTCATAACCCTAAGACCTATGATGAAAAAAAAATTGATAGAGGAATGGATTAGGGGAATGGAAGAGATATTTGCACTAGAGGAAAAAGAGGTATAGGGATATATTATAGCAATGGACATATGGTGAAGCATAATGAAAAATGAGGTTGTGAGTTCATTTGGGATAAATCTCTGGATGAGGTTAGAGCTAAATTTTACCCCATCGCAATTCATGAACAAAAAGGAATAAGGGCTCATGGAGCTAGACATGGACTACAACATGACGGTAGCGGAGTATGCCAATAAATTTATGGAGATATCTAGATATGACTCAGACCTTTTCATTATTGACGAGGGTGAAAATGTTAAGATTTGAGGATGGCTTGGCCTATCATACTCGACATTAACTTGCTAGTTTATCTATCAAAAATTGTCAAGGATTACATGAAAGAGTAGTAGACATAGGGGTTGGCGAGTAAAGAGCGAACTAAGGGCCTTAAATTCTAGGGACTCAAAAAGAAGCTGAACAACATAAGTGAAAGTATAGTTCAAAAGAAGCATGTTACTAGTTTCAACAAGGCCCATTCATTGATTATTCTTGAACCTTGAGAGAAAATTATGTCAAGCATATGAGTTTATCGCTACAAACTTTGAGAAAACATCAGATGTGTGCCAAATCGCAAAGATGTGAATTATGGCTAGAGGAAGAGACAATTTAGACATGTTATTCCAAAGAAGATATTAAGATCGACCCTTATAAGGTAGACGCAATAACGGGATGATCCGGACCAACTAATGTCACGTAGAGGAGGAATGCTCTTGGGTTAGTAAATTACTACAAAAGGGTGCAGTCGAGAATAGGTATCCGCTACTTCGAATTAACTATTTGTTGATCGAGATATAAGGAGTTAGCATATTTTATCAACTTTGAATTAACCGAGAAAGATATTTCCAAAGCTGCCTATAGAATTAAATAGAGACCCTACGAATTTACGGGATGCCTAGAGGATTTACCAAGGTATCCGTTGCATTCGAGGATCTCACGAATAGGATTTTGAGGACGTATCTAGGTAAATGTGTGGTGGTGGTTTTGATGATATTCTTATATACTCTAAACACAAGAGAGATTATGACGAGCGAGTTGTGAATAGTGGCAAATGCGTGGATTACGGAGACAAAACACAAGTCGAATGTAATAATGACAACTTAGCTTGTGGTTATATGAGATCTCCACAACATAAGTATTGAGTTAGCCTTGCATGGACAAATAAATGGGTCCCTAGTTGCGATAGAAGTATAATATATAACCATGA
This sequence comes from Talinum fruticosum, assembly GCA_021018815.1. Lineage (NCBI taxonomy): Eukaryota > Viridiplantae > Streptophyta > Magnoliopsida > Caryophyllales > Talinaceae > Talinum > Talinum fruticosum. Next base: position 417,277 of record JAITYX010000003.1, on the reverse strand, counting down.
AGGGCATTCGGTTAGGCCAACATGATGAGGTCGGGATGGAAAGGATTAAGAAAGACATAAAAAGGAAAAATCTCATGGTTTCAAGAAATCCGCGGGAGTGGAACCTTAAGGTTTCAAAATCAATTTTGTGTATTGAAGAAAGAGGAATTGAAAAGGAAACTCTTGGGAAAGCACATAATACACGATATTGGGTGCATCTAGGAGAAACAAGTTGTATAAAGATTTGAAACAATGTCTTTGGTGAAACAATGTGAAGAGGATATTATAGAATATAAAGATAAGTGTCCCAATTATCAAGCTGGTTAAAACCGAACGTTGGAGAGAACAATATGAAAAGAGGTATCAATGTTACGTGGTGAATTGAGATCTTTGGAAATTTCTACATGGAGATGAGATTCAATTTCAATGAACGTTGCCATAAAATTACCTATTATTGCTTCAACGAAAAATGGTCGAGCGATTGTTGATCAATTTATGAAATCTGCGGATTTTGTACCAACACATGACATATAGAATGCGAGAGATACTGACACACCTATACACTAAAGAAGTCGTTAGGTTACATGGGAATACTCGAGAACATTATATCCGATAGTGACAACGGGCTTCATATGTGTTTACGGTAGCTCTATAGCAACCTTTTGCGACCAAAGCTGTCTAGGAACAGTAAGGCCCACGAAAAGAGATAATTAAATATGAGAAGATATACAAAGAGCACGTACATTCGACTCTTAAGGAAAAAGGAAAACTGATTTACCTTTGGTGGACTTCTCCTATAATACAATTATCAAGTCATCGTTAAAATCACTCCATTTGAGGCATTATATCGGAGGAAATACGAGAACCTCATTATGTTGAGGTGAGTCGAACGACGCCTTGACTACGAGCCTGAATGGACCTAAGGAACAAGCTGAAAAGATTAGCAAAATTTAAGACCACATCAAGGAGACTTAAAGCGACAATGAGTTATAAGGATAAAAGTGTTTTGAAGTGTCTTCACTGAAAGGGGGTCAAAGATTCAAAGTTAAGAAACAGTCAAGTCCTAAGTATATTGGGCTACATGAGGTTATAAAGAAGTGCAATCCAATAGCTTATATGCATATATATGTATAGTTATTTCATCCGAACCCAAATATGAGAATAACATTTTCATATCTAGCACTCAGGCGGCATATACCAATTCCAAACCATGATATTGTGGCAAAGCTACTGGAAATTATTAAAAATTTTGATGTGCGAAAAGTTTCGGTGCAAATATTGGGTTACAAGGTCAAGAAAGTCCGCAATAAAAGCATTTCCTTAGGAGGAAAAGTACTGTGGACTAACCATACAGACCTCGAGGAAGCCACATGGGGAAATTGAGGAAAACCTGAGAAACTAATACCCCCACTTATTTTAAGTTAAGTTTTCAAACCTCATTGCAGAAGGCTCAAGTTTCGAGGACGAAACTTATTTTAAGGGGAAGACTGTAACAACCCGATCCTAAATCACAATTATTTATTTTAAATTACACTATTTATTTTATTAATTACACTATTTATATAATTGAGCGCGTGCACTTCAATTCGATATCTTATATTTAAACTATTTTTATCCGTATGTTATGCGGCTAAGGCGACGAAGTGGCCCCAATAAAAATCTCATAATAAGATTTTAATTTGTGTACATCATTATTAAAAACAAACAAAATTAAAAGTAACAATAAAAGAAAACAAAATAAATAAAATAAACAAATAAAAATAAAACTTTCAGATTTTTTTGAAAGAAAAATCCAGAAATGGATTTTTACGGAATTTTGGGGAAAAAAAAAAAAAAAAAAAGAAAGAGGCGGTTAAGATCAAATTAAATGGGCAATGCAATTTCAATTTCCCCTGCTCCTTCCTCCTCTGCTCTTCCCGTCTCTCGCCCCTTCCTTCCTCCCCTGCTTCCTCTTCCTCGCGGCGGCTTCTCCGGCCAGGCACGGCGAGCGACGCCGGCGGGAAACCGGCGCCGGTCGTCCCCGTCCCCCTCTGTCTCGCTTCCTCTCTCTCTCTCTCTCCGTCGCGGCTCGTGCTCTTCTCGCTCTCGCGGGGCCTTGCTCCCTCGCTGCTCGGCTTCCCTTCGCTGCCGCTGCCGCTGTCTTCTCTCGGTCACCAACGCCACCAACGCCGGCCAGCGGCCGGCGTCGGCATCTTTAGGAGACGCCTGGCGTCTCTCGTCTCGCTACCTCCCTCTCTCGCTGCCGTGTTCTGCTGCCTCGCACCGCGGTTCCTCTGCCGCGGCCACCTAGCAGCCAACCCCGGCAGCAGCGGCCGCCGGAGCTGTCGCCGGCGTTGCCGAGTAGCCGCCGATACGAGCCACCGCGCCACCACCCCTGTTCGCCCTTCTCGAATCCTCCTCTCCGAATTTGAAGGTAAAATACTAAACCCTAAATTATCAAGTTCCTTATTTATTTAAGCGGTTATAATTGTGAAATTGAGTTATTTGATTTATAAATATGTTTGTGGAGTAAAGTTAAAGATTAAGTTGGGAGAATTCGAATTGGTGTGGAGGATTTAGGATTCGTGTTTTGGTGAATTGATTGTACGAATGTGATTCCTTTGGGGAAATTATGAACTAGTGAATGAGATTGAGGATGCTTTGTTATCGAATTGAACAATTTGGTGGAATTGTTACATTTTGTAAATAGCTAGAATTGAACACAAAGGAAGAGAAAAATAGGCGGGGAGGATGAAGTCGGATAACGAGATGGTGTAAGAGGCATGGGGGACATTTGAACATTTGGTATGCTTAATTGGGATGTGAATACAAGTTTTGTCGAGGAAATAACGCTTAGGCACTTAAATTGGTGTATATGTATGAGTTTTGGGCAATTCGGCAAAATTGTGAAACCTTCCGATGGAAGGGCATTTGATGAGTTAATTAATTATTTAACTATAGGTTCCGAGTGTAGAGAAGGGAGAAGTGAAGAAGGAATTAAGAATAAGTGTTGTGTATATATGTACACCATTTTTCAATCCAAGTCATCTAGCAAATCGAATAACCCCAACATCATTGGGTATTTAGTTAGCCTAATCAACTTCTCTAACTAATATGAATTGTATTCAATAAACGCAGTGAAAGCCGAGTAATACAAACATTAATTTAATCGATTTTCATACGAATATAAGAAATGAAGTACATTGTTAAAGCTTATACAAATTCAAGCATTAAAACTCAAGAAAACATTATTAACTTTAGAAATCCATTTTAAACAGAGCTGAGGCCACTTCGTTGCCGAATAGGCGATAACTCAAATTTCTGCAAAAAAGGGAGAAACAAATACTCTCAATTCGAGTACGTTCATTGCTCGTACCTTTTGAAAACTCACATGTTTCATCAAATCTCAACATTTCTCATATATCTAATTAATAATGAATCAATTGCAAATCAAGTTTTGCCACCTAATCAAGTGGTCCCCGCTCAATCATCAATTATCGGGGCTTATGCCCATCAATTATCAATAATCGGGGCTTATGCCCAACCCGCGCGGCTTCAACTCGGGTTCTCGGTCGGCCCGGGAGGTGTGCACCTTACTAAGATCGTATCAATTATCAAGGGGTTCCACTTTCGAGATAATAACCGGCAAGCAAGTTTTACTCATATTCTCTCCCCCGATTTCAAACTAAAATGAATTGAAATGCGCGCGCTCAATCAAAATATTCTTCAAAGTTATTTTACGAGTGCAAGAATGTTCGTATCGAGTCTCGACTCACTTTTCAAAATATTTTACTTGTTTTTGTTTTAGGAAGAAGCATTGGCGAACAATCAACCATTTATTAAGTCCGACGAAGGCAAACCCTAGCCAGCCACGTGGCATTCGCAAATCGGAAGGCACATAGACGCTCACGAGTGACTTTACCTTCAACCGGGGTTAGGTATGACCTTGGGAATTATTATACGTCGTATATTAGTTTGTGGAATAGACAAAAGTCTAGGTTGTATAAATATGGTGTTACTAAACAAGTAAACTGTATTGTGAGATGACTTGGAAATTTGGAGGGTAATTACTTACGTCGGGGTCAAGCATAGATTGTAAGCCCTTTTATTCTAATTACATAGCCTTGTCCTATCTTTAGGACGGCGGTAACGCCTTCGATCGTTGACTTCCGCTGCGACCTTACCTAATATTCTCGAATTAGAGAATTATTAAGTATTAGTAGCTGGGGCGTTACACCGAAAATAGGTTCACGGACCATAGTCGGCTTTGATATGAAACGACTAATGTACTACAAACATCCCAAGTTCGATCCCTCATGACAACATAGCCTAACAGTTTACCGGAGGTTACCCCAAAGGCATAATTTTGAGGATTAAGGCTCATGTTGTACTTCCGGAGTCTATGGAAGAATTTTCTCAAGCTGGGTAAGTGCCCTACCCTGTCTTTGGATTTTATGGTCATATCATCTACATATACTTCATCTTCTTTATGGATCATATCATGCGAGTAATGTGGTGGTTGTCCTCTAATACGTTGCACCCGCATTTTTTAGCTCAAATGGCATCACCACATAACAATAATTCCCCCATTAAGCGATGCAGGTCGTCTTTTCCATGTCTTCTTCAGCCATCTTCACTTAATTATACCCGCGTAACCATCCATGAAGGAGAGTAAAGCATGACACATTGTATTATCTACCGGAAGATCGATATGAGGCAACGAGAAATCATCTTTAACACTCGGCCTTGTTTAAATCCCCGAAGTCGACGCATATACGAACCCCTGCCATCTTTCTTTGGGACTAGAACTATATTTGCTACCCATTGAGGATAGTGAACTACCTTAACAAACCCAGCCTCCAACCTGTTTCTGAACCTCTTCCTTAATGTTCAAGGCCCAGTCCGGTTTCATCCTCCTCAACTTCGCTTAACCGGCTTAGCATCTTCATAAAACGAAATTTTGTATTCTACTATACATGGATCTATACCCGGCATGTCTTTGTAGGATCATTCAAAGACATCGATGAACTGTGTGGTGAGTGAAGTGAATTGCTTCGCTCTTCTGCATCCAAAGTTTTTCCAATCTTGACCTTTTGGGGTTGATCGATTGACCCCAGATTGATTGTTATTGTTTCCTTTATTATTGGTAAGCGATTTTCATGATCTTCCATAGCTTTTACTAATTCTTTAGGAATTTCTTATTCATCATTAGAGGCAAAACAATTAAAAGCAAAAGGAGGCAAGGAGTAAGTAGAAAAATTCACTTTATTGAATGAGGAAATGAGTACATCGGATTCGAAGAGAAATTGGAAATGGTAGAACTAGAACTAGAAACAACGAAGAAAAAGAAGAAATGCAAGGCCTAACATTAGACTTAGAGGGAGGGTGCGCTCCTAGGCTAATAGAAAATTCTTGGGCCTCCTTAGCATCAATCAAAGTAATATTCTTGGACCCTTCTATGTCAGCATTATTGATGAACTGGACGGATCGAACTACGAGATGCTACAAAGCTCATGATTGTACTCGAGATAGTGTTCCCTTCCGGATTACTCTCTTGACCGAAACAGAAGGCCGAAAAGATTATTTCCGGCGATATTGGTCTAATCTGATGTGGATTGTCCTTTTTGAGAAGGTGACGTGCTTATTTTTCCATAATATAGCAGTCATTGAAGATTTCGAGACCAAGTACTAAGATAGCCTTCTACTTGATGTAATAGGGCTAAGAAAACCATAATAAGGCAAATTATCTCCTTCTCTCGAAATTGTCCATTCGGGGCATAGGGAAAGAGCCTAATAGACCGGACTGTGTGTGGTATGCCCTTTGGCTTGCAACAAGACCAGAAAAATACCGCTTTTTCCTAAGTATCGAATGGACACTAGGGTTCCCATAAGGGTTAAAGGTAAAGGTGCTTCCTCCCTTTCTAAGGCAAGTGATGGTTTCAAATTCGTATAATTCTTCATCATTAGCGTTATGTTCGATCTCCACTACACACTCTTTGGAAGTGATACTAGCACAAAGATTATCCTTGTTAACAATTATGACCCGACCTGTGATGATCATTTTGACCTTCTAAGGTAGTGTAGAGTGCACTACTCGATGATCGTGCAACCAAGGGTGTCTTAGAAGAAGATTGAAAGTAGCTAGGATATCTAAGACTTGGATTTTAATATTCCTCTCCACTAGCCCTATGTTGATTGGTCAAGTCACTATTCCCAAGACTGTTCCTCTAGAATTATCATATGCTCGAAGATGAACAGTTCTTTCTCCCTCACACGTTAACCGTTGATCCGTTGTTTTTAAAGTTAAGGGAACAAACTTGTTAATGCAAGTTGTAGTTAAATAAAGAGTAATGTTATGTGCAACGCCTAACTTACGGGAGATCCTTCTTATCAAAAGTAATGGTTCTATCCCCATTCTTAACCAATCTTACTACTTCCTCGGTGTGGTATCGAGAGAAACTTCAATCTTACTGAGTACATCGATTAAAGCTTGTCTATATTTTTGGGAAGCATATATTAATTACTAGATAGAAATGTTAGTTTTTAATTTTTAGAGTTGCTTAAGAATTGGGTCTTCTTCCTTTGCAGCTTCGGGTTCTTTTGGACCTTCTTAATTCGTTGCGGACCCAAGAGCACGTTGTGCCGTCCCGATTTAGTGTTCCGTTATAGTTGGATCTATACCCGGCATGTCTTTATAGGACCAAGCAAATACATCGATGAACTCTGTGGGGAGTGAAGCGAATTGCTTCGATCTTTTGCATCCAATGTTTTTCCAATCTTGACCTCTTGGGTTTGATCGGTTGACCCCAAATTGATTGTTATTGGTTCCTTTATTATTGGTGAGCGACTTTTACGATCTCCAACAGCTTTTATTAATTCTTTGGGAATTTCATGTTCATCATTAGAGGTAAAACAATTAAGAGCATGAGGAGGTAAGGAGTAAGTAGAAAGATGTACTTTATTGAATGAGGAAACGAGTACATCAAACTCGGAAGCGAAATTAGAAATGGCGGAATTCGAACTAGAAACAACGAAGAAGAAGAAGAAGAAATACAAGCCCTAACATTAGAGTCGGAGGGAGGGTGCGCTCCTAGGCTAACAAGCAAATTCTTGGCCCTCTTTAGCATCAATCCAAGTAATATGCTTGGACCCTTCTATGTCAACATTAGTGTTGAACCTGGACGGATCAAATTGCGGATGCAACATAGCTCATGACAAGTATTGAGATAGAGTTCCCGTCTAGATTACTCTCTTGACCAAACAGAAGGCCGGAAAGATTGTTTCAGGCGAGATTGGTCCAATCTGATGTGGATTGTCCCTTTTAAGAAGGTGAGGTGCCTCCTGTTCTAGAATATAACAATCATTGAAGATTTCAAGACCAGGTACTAGGATACCCTTCTCCTTCATGTACTAGGGCTAAGAAAACCATAATAAGGGAAATTATCTCCTTCTCTCGAAATTGTCCATTTAGGGTATAAGGAAAGAGCCTAATAGACTAGACTCCGTGTGGTGCACTCGTATTTACATAGAATTTCCACTTGGCTTTAGCTATTTCCTTAGTGCTAGGTTGATAGCCTAGCCCAAAGTTGTAGTTGTTAGTTGGTTCAAGGGGTGGAAAAATGGGGTGGTTTGCTCTTTAGCTCTGCAGCAAGACCAGGAAAATACCCTTTCCTCCTAAGCATCGATTGGACACTAGGGTTGGCATAAGGGTTAAATTTAAAAGGTGCTTCCTCCATTTCTAAGCAATGACCGTTTTAAATTTGTATAATTCTTCATCATTAGCATCATGCTCGATCTCCACTACAAACTCTTTGGAAATGATAGTTATCCCCGTTAACGGTTATGACATGACCTTTGATGATGATTTTGACCTTCCGATGCAGTGTAGAGGGCACTCGCTCGATGATTGTGCAACCAAGGGTGTCCTAGAAGCGGATTAAAAGTAGTTGGGATATCTAAGACTTGGAGTTTAATATTCCTCTCCCTTGCCCTGTATCGATTGGTAAAGTCACTATTCCCAAGACTCGTTATTCTAGAATAATCATATGCTCGGAGATGAACAGTTTGCTTAAAGAGTTGTTACTCCCTAATTCCCGACCTCTTTGCGGTTCGCCAAGGACACACGTTAACCGTTGTTCCTTTGTCTACTAAGGTTAAGGGAACAAACTTGTTGATGCAAGTTATAGTTAAATAAAGAGCATTGTTGTGTCCATCACCTTCTTTTAGGAGATCCTTCGATCAAAAGTAATGGTTCCATCTCCACTGTTAACCAATCCTACTACTTCCTCTAGTGTGGTTTCGGGAGAAACTTCAATCTTATTGAGTGCATCGATTAAAGCTTGTCTATATTTTTAGGAAGCATATATGAATTACTAGATAGAAATGTCAGCTTTTAATTTTTGGATTTGCTTAAGGATTGGGCCTTCTTCCTTGGCGGCTTTAGGTACTTTTGGGGTTTCTTGAGTCTTTTATGGACCCAAGGGCGTGTTGTCGTTGTCTTGACTTATTAAGAAACCGAACAAGCAGGGCTCTTAGTGTTTCCTTAAAAATCTTCTTCTAAGGGTGGTGTGCCCCAAAAGTCGTCACTATTGTTGTCATCATCTCTCGTTTCGTAGACATCATCTTCATCATCGACCCATAGCCCCTGGACTTCCGGATCCAATGACGGTAGATTAAGAAGCGCTTCGACTCATTAATGATTCGGATAAAGATAGAAGGACCCTATTGACCTGGTGTGGGTTCGGTAAAGATGGCTAAGGTGTCGCTAAAAAGATTTTTATTGTTACTTGGTTTTTAGGCAGCCTTAGGCGAGGGTGAGTGGCCATTTCGAAACATATCTTGTAGTTTGTTCTTGAATGTCCAACATCGTTCGATGATCGTGTCCTCGTGCATGATGGTATTTGCAAAATTTTCCCGCGTCCCAATTCTCGGACTATTTTTATAGTTTCGATTATACTCTAATAGGTGGCAACTCTACCTTCCCTTTCTCCAAGAGACGCTCAAGGGCTTGATCATAAGTAGTGTCCATAAGAGTGTAGTCGGTATACCTATTGAGGGCTTTGAGATCTGCACCCTGGTAGCATTGCCAAGCATTGGAGGTTTTATTATCTTTGGAATGATAATTAACTCTATATCCGGTTGCGAATTTTGTGGTTGCGATGGACAATTCTTCTTCCGTCGATAAGCCAACATCTCTTAGGGTCAAAAAGTTCATCATGGGTAGGAATTTGAGGTGATGATTATAATTGGTTTGAAGGTTCTTCACAATAATGCGGACTTGATCTTTCTCGGAGGATCGGTCAACCATGTGGGCTACCTTTGCTCTCCACCTGGTCAGGAAATCGGTGAAGCTCTCCTTCCCACCTTGCTTGATTAACTCCAAGTCTCTAACAGTAATAGGTAGATTTGTGTTATAGGAGTATTGATGGGGAACTCCTTGCATAAATCTGTCCAATTGGCAACCTTGTGTGGGTCAACCGCGTTATACACTTCATGACATCGGTATCAAATGTCCAAGGGAAGATGAAGTGGTAAGCGTCTTCGAGAACGTTCTTAAGAGTCATGGCTCCCAAGAAGTTACATACGTGATGATGGGGATTCTCGGAACCTTTGAACTTATTATTAGGCATGGTAAACTTAAGAGATAGTTTACCTTTAGGAATTGAAGTGAATCCCTTATGATCGAAATAATGATTGCTGAACATGGATGACTCCCTTAACATCCGTTATATCCGATCTATATAAGAATCGGACCGAGTTTTGGATTCAGGCTCGGGAGATTCATGTTTAGGATTATCCGGAGAAGATTGGATGGGTGGAGGTGGTATAACCATAGGCATTTCCCTTTACACACGCTCGGCTTCTTCTCCCTCATCCCTTCTCCTATATTCAACTTCCTCATCTCTCTAACTAGCCTCCATAGCCCTTATGATGGTGTTAAGATCTATTGATATAGAGGATATATGTTCCTCCTAATCACTTAACCTGGTTTCCACCTGAGCTATATTCTCATTAAGCATACCGAGGTTAAGATACTGTTCGGGATTACGATCCATTGGAAGGGAAATCTTTTTAGGTATTGTCTTAGAACAAGGAGTGGATTGTGACAGTGTAGTATGCACTTAAGCTTATCGCACCGGTGTAGACTACGAAGTAGAAAGAAATGACGATGTGCCGGACTCCTTGGCTAGAAGTTCTAATCTTTTAGAGCTCGAATTCCGACGATACTCGATTACCGTAGACTTCCCTATTCTGCAACCCAAAGGATGATGTTTAGGACCATGTGAGATAACATCACTTTTAGGAGGAAGGAACTTAAGGATGTTTTTTATTTGGATGCACATAAAGAATGCAATGATGATATGATAAATGATCCGATTGACACATGATCCTCAATGAAAGATGATTCCTATATGATAATGCATTTTCCTTATTTGAGATGAACTTTGGACTAGATGCAAAATGAGAGAGACAAACCTACCTATCATAATATGAAATGATTTTTCTTTCTTCGTTAGTACAAATGGACTCACCTAAAATGAGATAATTTTATTTGGCTTATGCAAATGGATTCACCTAATATGAGATGATTTTATTTTGCTAATGCAAATGGACTCACCTAATGTGAGATGATAGAAGATGAAATGTGATAATGCGTAAGAAAATAAAAGGACTGAACAATAAGAAAAGAGAGCTTCCGGTAAGACCCTTTCACAAATAGCAACTACTTAGGCTATTAGAAAGATAATTTTGGAATGACAAAAAAAAATGCAAACAAAGGACTGACCCTATTAGGGAAAAAGACATTTTGACTTTTGGCTAAATGCACATAATGAGACCGACTCTAGGAAATTGATTAAAGTGTTTTATTTTCACCCATTCAAGGGTTTAATCAAGCACTCCTCACCTATTCCTAAAGGCTCACGAACGAAGGATTAAATCTAAAACAAACACATTCATCCAAGCATGCCAATGAAGTTTGAGGGAAAACCTAGAAGTCCAAAAGTTATATGGCCCAAGAGTTCAAGAGTCTAGATACATGGTGACACGTAGTCCGAAATTTGGGTTGCAAGGATAAGGATACCAACAAGAATTTTGGAGCCTCTTAGTGAACCAAAAGGTTTAGCCCAAGATGGTGTGTCTGTGAGGGAGGAGGTACCGTTTCCTCGAGCAATCAAGCCTAGTTGGGGCCATCTCCAGGAACCAGTGAGAGCCTCTCTCTAGAAAGGGTTAAATAGAGGGTATAATAGAGTTTTCCTAATGGTCCAAAATAATATTTAAACTAATTAAAAGGTTGTTAAAATGCAGGATGTCTAATGCAAGCACATCATTGAAAACACACTACTCAAATTTTTAAGTTTCGCCCTCTTAATAAAAAGTTTTTCCCTAGTGGAGTCAGCATCTGTAAGAACCACGGCCGGCCCGGGGGCCACGCCAACCTTCCACACTCATGTCGGGTCTCTCTTTTTAAGGATTGATTTTGAGGATGGTTTTATGAAGTCAATTTTGCAATATGGGGATGAATCTTTTATTAAGATTTTTGAGTTTCATTAAATCCGATTTAAAACGAATTAAGAAAAGTTGAATGGCATTTTTATTAACCTTTTTATTTAAGAATTATTTTCAGAATTCCTAGGATCTTATTTTCTAATTAAGCAATAAAGTAGAATTAGAGTTTTGGTCTGTCATGAAGCTTTAGGGCCAGATTGGTGTGAAAACACAAATCTTGACCGAAGCTTCACTTGGCGACCACCTTGTACGGGCGGCAGCTGTACCGGCGAAGGCAGGCACCGGCCAGAGGTAGAGGGTGATGGAGTCGGCCTCGGCCTCGCCCTGGTGGGCAGATCCGGATACTCGTCTTACTATTCCTGCAACCGGAAAACACTCGAGATGTGTATTCGAATAGAATCAAACATGAAATAAGGGAGTCGCCAATAAATTTTTAGGAAGGAAAAAAACTAACAAAAACACAAAAAGAAGACTTGCTCCCTCGATCTTAGTATGGTAAAAACTAAGATGGAAAAAGACTAAAAGATGACTCCATCGGTCTTAAACCGAGAATTGGATTCGGGGAAGGGTGCAAAATGTAGGCATAAATCCCTCCATTCCGCCTTCCGAAGACGACGATTACTAGTTCGAGTACTTTATTAATAAAAATGCAAGAAAACAAGCATACAACATGCGAAACAAAATTAAAGCAACCAAAACATATCAAGGAAAATGGTAAAGAAAAGCGACAAAGAAAGCGATAAACGAAAGAAAAACGGGAAATAAAAAATTACATCGGTTGGGGAGGAAATTAAAGCGATTACATCTCTTAAACCACGATACGAAAGCGAATAAACACAAATAAGTATAACCGTTAGAAGGCTGAAATATGGCCCTCGGGTTGTCCTACCTTGCTGATCTGAATCTCCTCACCGGATCTCTTAATGCAATCGTGACAATCCGAAGAAAAGGGCTAATTTTGTGAATTGTGTATAGGGTATGGTAGTGATCAATTGAACGAGTGCCTAGAGATCGGAACAGTCAAATATTCTTTAACTCTTTGCATGGATTCAATGGTGAAAGATGAATGTTTTTAGAAAATTCAGCGAGTGTAATGGTTAAATGAGAGCATTCAAGTTGGCTTTCAACGAGCGTGATGCTTGAGGCAAGAAGCCGTATGGTAATGAGAGCCAAGGCTCTTTATTTATAAGAAATGACCTAGGTCACAAATAACCTAGGGTTTGCCTCTTATCAGTCATCCAAATAGGTGAAATAAAACACGGCCATTCCTTAAGAGATAGAACCGGATCAAAAGATGATAAAAACGGATAAAACCAGGTTAAAAGGGAGGAGGCGGGGGCCGGTCAACTAGACCCTCCTAGGGTTTCGTGCCCTAGTTATGTAGGACTCTCCAAGCTCAAAACGCAGCGTTCCACCATGCTTCTAGAAGCGGGCGCCGGCCACGACGTCGTTTAGAAGGGAAAGCTTCGGCCTCGTGTGGGCTGTCTCGTGAAACTCAAAGCGCAGCACTTTGATGCACCTAATCATGAAATGCAACGCTTTAATGTTGTCTTTGGGTCTTCAGCTCCTTGTCTAACTTGGACAAAAGTATAATGAAGTATTACGTATTTGGAATTTCCCGATACACATCATGGGACTCCACAATCTCTAAAGGCTTGGCTCTGTCTCTTGGAGAGTCCAAAAAAACAGGATTTGTGGACTGACCCAAGGCAAAAGGCTATTTAAATGGTGTTTGAGGTTCTTTATGGTTTACTTGTTTCATATTGCACCGATCCATCATAGTCCGGAATCCAAATCCGAAACAGGACTCGGGATTCTCATCATCGGGCCAACAAACAAACACGAAATAACAAGATAAAGGACGACACTTTTCGGTGTCTACGAGTAACAACTTGCTTGGTTTGGCAATTTATCAATACTTACTCAGCTCGATTACTTTACTCTTCTCACTTTGTGCCTACGCTTTCTAGCCTTCTTAGCCATAATTCACATTATTCACTTCACTAGAGGCATCGCTAGTTATCATTTATCACATTCAATCCTAACTTAACAAAAATAGCCACAAATTAGCATAAATAATCATTCTCAGCTCATTTCGGACTATGCCTCTCCAAATCCGCTAATTTAGTAAACTTAATCCCTTTTTTGAGCCACGATAACCACAATCGCATTAATCAATCTCCAATTATTTCAAATTTTTTCCAAGCTCAATTGCTCATATTACTTCTTCCTAATAACCTCGCCCCTTTGTTGAGTCGATTTCACCTGTCCTAGATCGTATTTAACCCAAGAATCGTTAAACTTCCACTTTTAGACCTCAATTATGCATAAATCAATATGGATTCCTACTCTGCCATCACACTCCAAACCATTGCTTCCTAATATCCATAATACCTCCCAACGCAGGGAATTCAGGAAGTCCATAAAGGTTCAATCGAAGCATTCATTCATAATTTATACCCGGATCACCACTTCTTCATCCCTAATTGCTAACTAAAATTTTAATATTATTCATTAGCCCTAAGCAACCTAACTCCATCAGAATTCTAGGTTCTCAAATCAGCCTTAAATAAGTGTTAAATTCATCCTATAATAAAGATACTCAATATCCATAATAAATTCGATTGAATTTCAAACCACTCGTTAATTTTAAAGTATAAGACCATCCACCTCGAATTCATAAGCATTGAAGTTTGGCGAATTTCGGATTATTCTAGGTTAGTCTCTTCCTTTCCTTCCTCTTCCTCTCGTTGTCGCCCCACTCCTAGCCTTGGTTTCACCGCCTTCCTCTTTGTCTGCCGCCTACTCGGCTCGCCGATGTCTGTCCCTTAGTCCACCTGGCTGCGGCTTTCCGTGCCTAACCCTCTCGCTTGCTTCTCTATTTCGCCCTCCTTCGTGCCCCTATTGTTCTCCCCGCATTTTCCGACCGCCTTTCCTTCGCTTGCCATTCGGTACACCGGCCTCCAGCCTCTTTTTATTCTCTCACACTCGCTTTTTCTCTCTTTCTCTCCCTCTCGTTCTCCCTCTCCTCTCCTCTCTCTCATTTTCCCTTTCTCTCGTTTTAGTTCCTTTTCCTGTTGTTTTTTTACCCGACCCCTTCTTCTTTTCTTTTCCCTTTAATATCCTTTTCTTTCCTTTTGTTGTGGCTTTTCTACAAAATGCTAGCATAACACCAATTACACTAATCCCTTCACCTTGGCTACCTCATTCACACGTAAGTGCTCATCCTATTTTTCTTTTAATTCTTTTTAGTTAGGATGATCTTATGTAGGACAAATATAAATAACTAACATAATTTGTCTCGGCTTTTATTTATTGTGTCCAGGTGGGGAGTCCGAAGGAAGTAGCATAACTTGCTAATTTATTTATAAAAGCCCGTAAGACCAAGAATTCAATCATACTTAAAATCTTGGGTCTCATAATAACCTTCACAAATATGTGTCGGATCCGAACCATGTCGTCAAATATGAACCTTTGAAGGTTAAGGAGAACCTTATGTTTGAGGAAGAATAGATCCGCATCTTACAAAGACAAGAATGGAAGCTTAGGACTAAGACTATTCTATACCTTAAAGTACTTTGGAAACACCATAAGTTAGCTGAAGCGACATGGGAGCCGAACGTGAAATATGGGAGAAATACCATGCTCTATTTACATCGGGTATCCAATTTCAAGGACGTAATTTTTTTGAAGAAAGGGAGAAATGTGAGACCCGAGATTTTGAGTAGATTAATTATATAGTTAAATTAAACTATGTAATTTATACATAATTTATTTTATGCAATTATTATGTGCTTATATAGTTCTAATTAATAAATATAATCGCTTTTTCGTCGATAAAATAATTAAAAACCGAGACAACTTATGATTAAATATTCCCATTTTTTACGTAAGATAATCTTAACAAAAAAAAAGAAATAGAAATGATGAAAGAAAAAGGGCTCGGGGAAAGGAAAAGAATCCCAACAAAAAGGAAAAAAAAGAGGAATATAAATGAGTGCGAGCAAATGAAAGAAAGAAATAGGAGAGGGAGAACAGAGAGAGAAAGAGAGAGAGAGTGCGAGAGCATAGAAGAGGTCGGAGATCGGCATGCCTGAATGGCGAATAGAAGGAAGGCAGTCGGTGAGCAAGGCTAACACCGAACGGAAAAAGACAGGCGGCAAGCGAAGAAGAATAAGCCAGCGAAACAAAGACTAAGATTGGGTTCAGCTGAAAAGCGGAAGCAAGAGGAGGAGACTAATCTAGGCCTACCAATTCAGCAAACCTTTAATCGTTAAGGAATCAAGGTGGGTGGTCTTATACCCTAAAACTAATAGTATTTTTCAAATTCAATTGAATTTGTTGTGAATATTAAGTACGTATATCGAAGAACGAATTTAGTGGTTATTAGTGGTTGTTAAGGTTGAATTGGGAACTCGAATGAATTTAGTAGTTGTTAAGGTGGATTTTAGAACCTAGAAATTCTGATGGAATTAGGTTCTAAGGTCTAAAGGGCGATATGAAAATTGCAATTAGAAATTAAGGATGAACAAATCATGATTTTGGGTGCAAATTATGAGTTAATATTTCAATTAAACCCTATGGATTTCCTAATTTTCCGCTTTGCAGAGTAAATTTTCTGCTTTGTAGAGCTAATTATTGATATTGGGAAGCAACGATTTGGAGCGTGATGAGAAGTAGGAATCCATATAAAATTGTACGCAATTAAGGTCCGAAAGTAGAACATAGGGACTCTTTGATTAATTGTGGTTTGTGACTCGATTACATTAAATGATGACTGGTTGTGACTCGAGAGAAGTGAATAAGGCGAATTTTGACTCGATAAGATAAACCACAAGATTTTGTTTGAGTAAAGGGATTTGTATACACAATTAGGTACCTAATACTTAAATAAAAACATGGATTATTGTTAAGAAGGATAGGAAGCATAGGTATAAAGCGAGGAGAGTAAAGGAATCGAGTTATGTTAATTATTGATGAAAGGTTGCCCAAACCAAGCAAGTTATTACGAATATACGAATAAAAGTACTAGTTGGGTTACATTTGGGACTACTAAATCATTGAATATTTTCTCTTATGTTTGCTTTTTAGTCTAGCGAATATGTTCCAAAAAAGTGAAACGAAGTAGGTGGGATGGGAACTTATGCTATGCCTTCAAATATTTTTGAGATTTTTTATGATTTTTCATTGAAACAAACTTGATGAATGAATATTGTTAAAATTGTTAGGAATCAACTTGGCTAGGATCGTTCAAGCATAGGGAGGAGTTCTAACTAGGGTCCTCGCATGTCGGGACGCTCGACCGGAGACTCCGGAAGGGTTCTAAAAAGGGATCCTTGTGTGGATGCCCGATCGAAAACTTCATAGAGATAGGTGCCGAGAACCTAAGTAGGGGTCGTGCCCCAAAGAAATTGTGGTGCTAGTTTTAGTTTGTAACCTAGAAAGTTGATTCGGTTCCAAAAGAGTTGTTAATGATTGCAAAATCATATTTTAAAATGTTTGAAATGTTATAATCTTTAAACGAGAAGGGATTATAAGGGATTTCATTGAAAAGTATCTAGTTTTGTATTACGTCATTTTACTCTTACCAATTTCATTATTATCCTTAGTATGTGCAAAGAATTTCTGTTTTAAGAGTGTAACTCTCGATTGAGAGGATTGGTGCTCACCCCCACATATTCACTCTCCGGATTCGATTACCCCCGAGATGAATCTTCCATGTTTTTCCTTGATTGAGGTGCTTATATTTGGTGATGGTCATGACTAAAGCTTGGTTTTATGTGTTCTATGGTTTAGCATTTTGTACACATGTGGTTACTTATGTAAATACGCAAGAATGTATAGTATAGTTAGACGTGTGCGTAGAGACCTACAACTGGTACTTCGATACACCGGACATTTCCTATCATTGGCAATTTCTCTCTTACAACTAGTACTTCGATACGCTGGACATTTCCTATTATTGGCAATTTCTCTCTTACTCGGTCCTCTATTAGGTTTAATTTCATTTTTTTCACGGAAGTTGACATGAGCAGATTGTAACTTATTTTGTAACTTAGTTGTAACTTGGCTTGTAAATCAAATTGGAACTTGGTTTATTTGATTGTAAATATACTCCAGCGTGTGGTCTGTTGAGTTGTATACTCTAAGTGTGTGGCTCGTTGAGTTTTATTGTGATTTTTATGCACGTTTTTAAAGCTTTTAGATTAAGGGTTAGGCCATATTTCAAACAAAACTCGTCGAAATTTTTATAAATTTTTCAAACTAAAATAGACAATTACTTCTATCACCTTTACGTTGAGGTCGAAAACCAAATCGGACTCGTTCACTAGCCTTAAAGGTTCCTTTCGGAGAACTTGGCGATGTAATGCTCCTAGGGTGGGATCTCGAGGTGTTACACTTTCAGTCAATATCGATTTCTAACATACCCTTTAAGAACATTCAAAAATCATTGAAACGCTTGTATCCATCGATAGAACTTCGGACCTAAGAAGCAAAGTTCTCTCACCAATTGGACGATTGTGTGCACCATGATGTCGAAAAAGAAGGTGGGAAGTACATCTCAAGTTGGAACATCTGTAACAATAATTCCGCTCTCGAGATCATCCAATTTCTCCAAATTAACAACTTTACTACAAATGGCATTGAAGAAGAAGCAAAGTCTTGTAATATAATGTCTCACATGTTTTGGCATCAGCAATCGTGTAGCCATTTGCAACAATTGTTACATCAAAACATGACAATCATGAGATTTTAACCTAACCAATCTATAATTAGACATCGAAACGAGGCGATTAATGTTTGAAGAATATCTCGGTGGTACTCGAGTTTCTTCAAGGTCTCACAAAAAGGTTTTTTTTTTTTTTTTTTGTTTTTTTTTTTTTTTTTTTTGCTTTTGCTCAATGTCTAGAAAGCCGAAGGCAAAAAGGTTTCCTTCCCCTTTGGTTGTGATGATAATCCCTCAAGTATTCTCATTTCACGTAAGTCAAGCCTTGCTTTCTCTCGATCCTTGGTCTTCCCGGGAAGTTTAAAGAGTGCTTGATAAGACGTACACAAATGTTTTTTTCTACATTTATCATATTAAGGTTATGTCTC
This sequence comes from Talinum fruticosum, assembly GCA_021018815.1. Taxonomy (NCBI): domain Eukaryota; kingdom Viridiplantae; phylum Streptophyta; class Magnoliopsida; order Caryophyllales; family Talinaceae; genus Talinum; species Talinum fruticosum. The sequence goes on along the minus strand of JAITYX010000003.1, from coordinate 398,716 downwards.
ACATTCAACTCTTTCCAATGTGGAAGATAAAAAATATTGATCTCTTTTTCCGCACACTCCATTCTTATTGATGTTAGTATGGCTTTCCGAACTACACATCAATATCCTTCACTTGTTCATAAATTTGTCAACCTGTTAATTGAGTTAGAGCACATTCCATCTCGGCTCAACCATTGAAAGCCTTCTTTTCTTTCGATAATGATGAGACAACGGAAGAAACTTTCGATGTCCAAGATAGGCGATCTTCTTCACGTGCTTAAGCTTGAAAGAAAAAGTACCTCCTCCATAAATGGGGTACGCCTTATGCCTGTTGATGGTGTACCCGGACAAGTTTCTATAAGTAGGGAAGTCATTTATTATTCTGTAGATCATAGCTGGCAACCTAAATTACGCTTGACGGTATGTATGAAAAATTGAAATCCCTTAATCCCACAACAGCCATAGATCTTCAATAAGAGGCGCCAAATACACATCTATATCATTTCCTAGTTGTTTAGGGCCATAAATCAACATTGACATCATATAAGCACAAAATACACAACTAAGCATGTCATTATTCAACTTGACATTTCAAGAATCCCAACCTTTTGAATCACACAAAATCAACGTTCCTATATACCCATTTCATTAATATTTCAAACAAAATCCACTCATCCATGAAATCAATGTTTTGCCTATCAATCTCAAAGTTCAATAACCCAATACATTCATAAACAAATCTAAAGAAGGAATTGAACTAATTTTTCAAATAATTCCAAGGAAAAAAATTCATAGAGATTGAGCTACCAACAAGTTTCGTGTGAGAGAGAGAGGCGAGGAATTGGGAGACAGTGGGCAGCAGTGGAGGACTTGACAACCGAATGACAGGGAGGGAGAGCGTTTATTATAGACAAAGGAGTGAGATGTACTCGGGTTCCTCTAAAAAACCGTAAACATAGAACCATAATATGTAAGAATTTTTTTAAAAAAATACATTCCTGTTTTTCATACCCGTGGCATGGCCGATAACAATGATCTTTAAACAAAACCGCTGTAAAAATCTCCTATTATACCGGTTCGTGAAGAATCGTTGTCCATAAATTTCCTTTCATAAAAGTTTGGAAATGGAGGACCTATGACAACGTTTGTTAATGTTAACCATTGTCTAAAGGACCCTATTACAACGGTTTTTTAAAGGAATTATTGTTAAAAGTCATAATTTTTCTCGTAAATAGATGAGCTCTGCACTCTTTCATCATATCCATTTTCTGTTTTCAACCCTACGCCCACCTAATCGACCACTATCTCTTTTTTTTTTTTCCTTAGTAAAAATCTGTTTCTATACCCCTTTGTTGCGAGAATTCAAAATCTCAATGAATACAATTAGGATTTTCCCTCCCGGCAATGTTCACGTGCCAATCTTATTTTCTTTGAAGATAAGACATTTCCCATCATTAACAAGTTAATGTTGAGGTTGTTAATGTTTGGAAATATCCTGTTGTGAAAGAGAGAAATCTTGGCACATTAAGATTTCCAGGAGTGAAAGTCCTAACCGTATTCAATGAGTTTCCAGATTGTGACAAAATGGCGTAAAAACAAATTACTCTTTTTAACAATGGTTCCTTGACAAGAACTGTTGTCTTATGTAACACCCCGATATTTAAACTAATAATAATTGACTTGCATATAAATATTTAACTTGGATATGTGATTAATCGGTCATATAATATTCAGTTGGCCTTAATACTTTTGAGAACAATTAGAATATGTGTTCATTGGAATAATTACATGCATTGAAATTGTCAACATTATGTTTAATAAGTTAAGTAGTCACATAAAATTAGTCAAGCCAAAGTCAAAGTCATGTTAAGTCAAGCCAAGTCAAATGCAAACTTAGTAATTAAGAAAAATAAAAATAAAAATAAAAAATTATAAGGCAATTGTTTTAGCTTGCACATGGATTTTTCAAACTATGGTTTTGTCTAACCTATAATTTTTTATAGAAATAAAATGCACATGATTTTGGCTCATGGTTTTTTAAAACAATTTGACAAGTATCATAATTTCATTGGTTTGAAATTCCTATATGTAAGACCCCGAAATTTCAGGTGCTTGCCTGGTAATGAATTAAGCTACTAAAAGTTAAGTGAAAGATTCGAAATTATTAAATTAAGTGAATTAGAATTTTTCGATTCGAAGTTGCAACCCGAGAACTTGAACCCGAGCATGGGCCAGCTTAATTGGGCTTATTAAAGTTAAAGTTGGGCCCGATTTTGTCAAAATCCCAAGCAGAAAAATCAAAAGAAAAAGAAAGGAAAATGAGAAATGAAGAAGAATGGCTGGCATTTGAGGAGGAAGTCGGCAAGGAATTAAGTAAAGGGAGAATAGGGTCCAATTGGAATTAGGCAGCAAAGCCATTATGTGTAATTAGGAGAATAAAAGAGAGAGTGGGACTGAGACAATAGAAGGAAAGAAGTAGAAGAAGAGAACGAGAAAAAATTAGAAGCAGAGCAAAACGAAAAGAAGCGAGAGGCAGAGCGAAAGAGGGAGGCGAGAGCCAAGAGGCTCGGGGCCGTAGCCACCTAAACGGCGAGGCGCCGCCGCCGGTGGGCAAGGGAGGGCGAGAGCTCGGGAGGCCGAGCAAAGCAAAGGAAGAGGGGAAAAGTGAGAGAGACCACGAAGGGGAAGCGAAAGCGAGGGCCGAGTAAGGCGATCGGTGAGCACGGAACCGCGGCCGACGGTCGGCGAGCGAGAGGAGGAAGATAGCAAGACCGGTTCCGAGGCCGGGGCAAGGAGAACGAGAGGCAGAGCGAGAGAAACAAAGGAAAACGAGAAAGAGCTCAAGAGAGAGCGATTGTGGGAAGCGAGAGCGAAAGAAGAAGGTTCGAGGGAGCAGGAGCTAGACTAGAAATCGAAAGGCGTAAGAAGAAGCAAACCCCAATATGAAATTCAATCCTCCAAAACTGAAATTGTTAGAACCTCTAAGAATTCAAGCTGAGTAATCTGAATTCATACTCTAAAGTTAAAATGAATTAGGAAGATGAAACCTCGGAATTGATTTATGAAATTGGAAACCCTAGGTTTAAATGAAGAAGTTGAAGACTTAAAATCACTAAATTAGCAACTCACGAATCAAAGAGCATGTTGTGATTATGTGATATCTAGTTATGAATTTATGATGTTTAAGTATTATTGAGCATGATTATTAAGAATTGGATGAGATTAGCTTGAGAAGAATTAGGGGAAAAATCATAAAGTTAAGTTTATGACTTATGTGCAGATTTTCAGTAATTATGCATGCTGTCCGAATTTCTCTGAATTCATGTGTAGCCCAAATTTCTTGAAAATTTTACTACAGCTTTGTGGCAATTTATGGAAATTTCCTGTAAAATTTGGTATGCATTGGATGAGTAGATTGGGAGATATGCAATTTTAAGTGAAAATGTCCTGTTTTGAGCAAAATCGGAACTAAGTGAGTAACTGAATTAAGAACTGAGATTTAAGAAGCTATATGGCTAGATTAAGAGATACTTAATGATTAAGAAAAGTTATAGAACCATAAATTACTTATGCGCGATAATACACGATCATGAAAACGATGAGTTCATTGATTAGGAATCCTAATTGACATATTTATGTGATAATGTGTTTATCCTGAATTACATCGATTATAAATGATATGAGCATGCGTATATGAAATGAATTGATTATACTTGAAGGGGAACTTGCTTATGTGAATTGCTTATTTGAAGAAGTTACACATGAACGTTTTGAGCATGAATTATATGAATTAAGTATATCTTATGTATAAGTAATAAGAAGATATAAGAAGATAAGAAACATAAAGAACTAAAGAAGGGAGAAAGGATTGTGTTATTGATCTAAGACCCCATGAATTAAAGAACCCTCTTAAGCTATGGCCATAGAAGTGTCTCGTCAACCCGAAGCCACAAATTATTTTGCTTCTACGAATTCTTGACGAGTATGCGTCCTTCGAGGAAGGGAGGCCGCCTCGAGGCCACAAATTATTTTGCCTCGAGGCCACGAATTATATGCCTCCGTGAACCGAGCCCATGAATTATTTTGGCTCCAAGAACTTAGTCTTTAGAGCAGAGCATAAATCTTCTTTCCATTCGAAACTAAGAAGACTTAAAAGAATTATGATATGAAGAAACGAATGATCATGCATGACGAACAAGAAAGAACGAATCGATGATTTATGAAATGGATGATTGAACTCAAGAAGAAGAATGAGAAGAAGAATGAATCTTGATTTCATATGAAATGAATACGATAAGAAGCAAGATATGAATTACGTGATGAATGACTTACTTGATGAATGATTTACGTGATGAATGTTTTACATGATGAATGATTCTATGACTTGCGTAGAAAGATGAATGAAGTATGTTTGATTGAATTCATGAGTAAGTGATGTCATTACGTTTCTCGGCAAGTTGGTAAGTTTAGAATCTCGCATGTCTTAAGCATAAATTATCCGAATCGCATGTTATGAATGAATTGTGAACTTACGTGTGTTTGTTAATGAATTAATGTGCAAAGTGAAACCGGGGTTGGGTTTGGATTATTCACTGGGCTAGTGGAGCTCATGACCCCACCAACATTTCAGGTACGAAGTTAAGACTCCCGGAGTAGCTTTTGGCTTTTAGAAGAAGCGAACCATCGGATAGGACTTCTCCGGACTTCTCCGGACTTATTTTGTACTTTATGTTTTTCATGCTTGTAAAGATCGGTGTATGTGAACTTAAGTTTTGATTATGAATGTAAAATCCCTATGTGAATACTCCGAGCGTGTGGCTCGTTGAGTCCGTGTTGCGTTACTCCAAGCGTGTGGCTCGTTGAGTTTAAGATTGCATTTCGTGCGGGGTTAAGGCTTTAAGCCTATTGGATTAGCCATATTACGGAGGAAACTCGCCAAAATTTCCAAAAGAACCTTCGAAAACCTAGAACCGCGCTTCTACTAATCTAAGAAAGGGTTATTAACCCCAGGTTGAGAACTTAAGTCTGCCTTAGGAGTTCTTCCTGGGAATCCTCGGCATGTAATACTCCTAGGGTGGGTCTAGGGGTATTACACTATAACTATGAGTTGATTTTGCTTCCTAAAAGCAACCAAGAAGAAACACAACAAAAGTAGAGAGAATGAAAGGAAGAGTTTGTAGGCTTTTTAGATTAATGAAATGAAGAGTTTGAAGGATTTTGCTTGGTAAATTAAGGAAATGAAGGGTTTGGTGGTTTTGGCTTGGTAGATTAAGGTAGTAAAGAAGATCAAAGAGATCTATTTAGTTAAACTAAACTGAGTAATTCTTATGTTTTCCTTTTAACTAAAAAAAGGTTAGGGAGAGATAATTAAGAAGAAATAATGCATGGATATAATAATCTAGACTTAACAAAGAATTAGAAACTTAATTTCACTAAATTAGGAACTCACCCTAATTTTATGTTATGATTTGTTTGATTATTTGGATACTAAAATTAGCCGGTGATTATTTGGATGCGAAAATTAGCCAGTGACTATTTTGAAGAAGATCAAAGAGATTTGTTTGGGTAAATTAAAGCGAGTAATTCTTATATTTTCTTTTTAACTAAAGAAGATCAACTTCTATCCACTTTTTCAGAATAGGAACAGATGAACTTGACTTACTTTTGAAGTTTAACGAGGTTATGTGACCCATTCTAACTTTGAGCTTTTAGTTTGTGTGCTAATAACTCCTTTGATTTGGGTCTTCTCTTGAGTATTCTTGGAGTTGTATGATCCTTTCGATCATGAGCCCCCACGTTCTTTTTGGGCGTTTGTTTCTATCTCTTCTCGGATGTTGGAGAACTAGTGAGCTTTGATTGGAATCTTCTTTGAATGGAATCTTCTAACAAAAATTATTGTATGTTGCGGATAAAGGCTTCAGTTCTTTGAATTTGTTAAATTAATATACTTCATAGTATTCCTAAGTTATCTTTGTATATATGTGCGTGATTTTGATGTTTTCCTTATTTTTTCAGTGGCTTCACATGATGCATCTCATGGAAATTGTGCATGCAACTCACTCGAAGGGTGCACTATGTTAAATTTTAGGGAGTCTTAATCACTTGTCCAATTTTTTATATTTTTTAAAGTTGTATTAGTTATTAATTAAACTCTTAAATTGACGTTGTTTAATACATGTCTATATATGTTACACTTCGGATGATGCTATACGTGCATACAAAATTATGTCTTAATGTCGATACTATATGTGGAACTTCCATTAAGTTATTGATATTTATATTTCTTCTCATTTTATATAAGCGTATGTATGTGGAAAATGGTGGATGGTTAGTAGACATGTGAACAGTGAAAAATGGAAGTGTACACAATTTCCAGTTTTTTATTTTTTAAAAATAGGAATTTCTCGATGCTTTTTGACGTCATTATAGAATCACACCAATATTTTCATTCATGCCCGCCAATTAAATGAACGCCAAAAGAAGCATTGATATTTATCATAATTGACCCTAGAAAGGGTTGAGATTTTTATAAAATTGACCTCAAAAGGGTCAAGGTTTTTACAAACAGATTGACTAGAAAAAGGGTCGAGATATTCACAAAAATCGACCATAAAAAGGGTCGAGATATGTTGGCCTTGAATATCTCGACCCTTTTCATAAGTGTCAATCGAAAATTAAGCGGCCCTTCTAAGGATAGAAATATGGGCCAAAAAGCGTCGAATATAGCCATGTGTTCTAGCAGTGATGCTTCACATCTTGTAGCTTGTACTTATTCAATAATCCTTTGGTATATTTTGAATGATGACCAATGATGCCATCCTTTTCTTGCTTGATTTGCACTCCAAGGAAGAAATTGAGTTGTCCCATCATACTTATTTGGAACTCCTGTTTCATTAACTTAGAAAACTCCTGGCATAGAGTTCAATTAGTAGCTCCAAATATAACGTCATCAATATAAATCGAATGATAAGAGAATCATTCCCCTTGATTTTTATAAAAATAATTTTGTCAATAAGACCACTTTTGAAGTCATTTGCGACTAAGAAACTACTTAGTCTTTCAAAAATGGAATGTTGCTTGACCGGCGCTAGTCACCTCCATTTTGGGCAAAAACATAATTGTTTCGCTCTTTCAATCAACGTCCTAGCAAGGCACGGAACATGAGATGTTCGTACGACACCATTTGTGACCGGCGCCGTGTGTTCGGTGGTCAATTTGCCAAAACGCTGCAATTTGTTCCCAAAGGTCATCCGAAGCACGGAACCCAAGAAACGCCCATACGATGTCATTAGTGACCGGTGTCGCGCTTCTAGCCTCCCTATTCGGGATTTCCAGTTCAACAGGATTTTGTTCGCTTTGTTCCTTGATCCCCGCTATGGACTAGTTTGATTCAGGTGCATTGGACGCCTCCTTGTTGAATTTTTTTGTCATTTTTGTGACCTAGATTTCCAATATAAATAGAAGGCCCGACCCCTCACTTTGGCAGAGGTCATTAACCTAGCTGCATGCTTGCTCAAATTGGGCTAAGAGTTATTGAATGCAATATTGGTATTCTAATCTCTTGCTTGATTTTCAGCTAATCAATACTCTACCAAGCATGTCATCATTATCCTAAACTACTCTACTACCACAAATTCTACAAAAAGTCTTCTTCGGTTTTGTTCATCCACCGTTACGCTTCCGGATGCATTCGTGATTCAAGATCAGCAGGTGGGACAACCTAAGGGCGCACATTTCATTCTCAATCCCAATTACAATTTATTTAAATTATTGGTTTTTTATCGCTTTTTGTATTATGGAAAAAGATGTAATCACATTTAATTCCTCCTTACCCGTTGTAACTTTTAGTTTCTCGTTTTCTTTTTTATTTCTTTATTGCTTTCTTTATCACTTTCCTAATCTTCCTTGGTTGATTTAATTTTGCTCTTCAAATGTTGTGTGCTTTCCTAAAACACATTTCTTTCACTCACAATTCAAATTAGTAGAGTTCGTCCACGGATGGGCGAAATGGAAGGGTTTATCCCTATATTTCGTAGCTTCGCGCTCCGAACCCTAGATTTTCGGTTTGACCGAGGGAGTCATTTTCTAAACCTCTTTCAAGCTTAGTCTTTCCATACTAAGATTGGAAGAATATTTCTTTATTTTTTTAGTGTTTATTTCTAAAATTGACTGGTGACTCCCTTTCCCTATTTTGTTTCTCCAAATTCCTTCTCGGCATTTCTAATTTAAAAGATGAAAAAATTTAAATTAATTTTTTGCCAGTCGAGGCCAAAGACCGAGACTAATTTCTCAATCTTGGCCTCATGGTCGGCGCCGGTCATCGATCGGCGCCGGCTCTCGCGTGGCGCCTCGTCGTGACTCGGGCTTCACTTTTGGTCCAAACAGGTTTATCATTCCAATGGTTGCTCGAGACAGGTGTGACGTGCCTGTCTCCAACAGTTAGAATTCCAGTGTCTTTCTCCCAACGGCTAGTTCACTTATCGATGCGCGTGGTAGAAAGAGAGAAAAAGAGAAATTTTAATATAAATTTATGAAATTCTCCACTAATCTAGAGATGATTTCAAAAGTTTGAACTCCATTTTTCTCAAATACCGAGTCCGACTCGGTTTGGTTTCTAAGTGACACGGAAAACACAAGCACATAATAACTCCTAACACATAATGATGCATTAATCATGCAAGACAATTTCACTTAGCAAAATGCATAATCAAGCATTAATCATTCCAACCTCTATAATAATAAAACAAAACTAATCCTCACTAAGTGGCTTAGTGAAAATATCACTAACTCGAAATTTCGTAGGAATGAATTCAAGTTCAATATCATCTTTCTCGGAATGGTCTCTCACAAAATGATACATGACCTCAATATCCTTTGTCTTTGAGTGCTTGAACTGGATTCTTAGTGATGCTGATTTCACTCGATTGTCACAATTGATTGGAATTGATTTGAATGATAGTCAAAGGTCTTTCAAGTGTTGTTTGATCCATAGAATATGAGCACGAGCATGCTCCAGCTACAATGTACTCGACTTCGAGCATTTGATAAAGCAATTAAGTTACGCTTCTTTGAGTGCCAAGATATGAGGGATTGACCCGAAACCGCCATGCTCCTGAGGTGCTCTTTCTATCAACCTTATATCCAGCATAGTCAGCATGTACGTATCTAGTGAGGGTTAATTTTGAGTCTCTTGAAAACCATAGACCTAGATTCTAAGTCCCCGCAAGATATCTAAAAATTCTCTTCACCGCAGTGAGATCTTATTCTTTTGGATTAGCTTGGAATCATGCACACGGACATACACTAAACATTATGTTTGGCCTATTGGATATCGAGATATAGCAGAGATCTAATCATACCTCGTTAGAGTTTCGATCTACTACTTTACATTTTTCAGTCCGAGTTCGGTTTTATGATGCTACTCATTGGTGTTGCTGCATGTTTCGCATCTTGAACCTTGTACTTCTTCAACAACTCCTTGGTATACTTGGATTGATGGACATAGATGTCATCCTTGTCTTGTTTGATTTGTAGACCACGGAAAAAATTTAGCTCTCCCATCATGCTCATTTGGAATTCCTGTATCATTAACTCGGAAAATTTCGACAAAGATTTTCATTAGTAGCTCAAAAATTATATCATCAACATAAATCGAACAATGAGAAAGTCTTTCCCCTTGGTTTTTATGAAAAGAGTTTTCTCAATCTGACCTATTTTGAAATCAATTTGAAAACACGATTTGGAAATTCCGAGTTTTCAAATCCAGGGGTTGCTCAACATATACTTCCTCTTGAATGAAACCATTCGAACAACACATTTGTCATCCATTTGATATAATTAAATATTTATGCTTGATGCAAATGCCAATAGGATTCTTATTACTTCAATCCTAGCAACCGGTGCAAAGGTTTCCATACAATCAATCCCTTCTTCTTGATCGTAACCTTGAGCCACAAGTCCAGCCTTATTTCGACTACCAACCCATCCTCATCCAGTTTGTTTTTGAAAACACAATTGGTTCCTATGGTCGGGTGGTCGGAAGGTCGTTTGGTCAAGGTCCGGACTTGGTTTCTTTCAAATTGATTGAGTTCCTCTTGCATAGCCTCTACCCATTTAGGTTCATTTAGGGCCTCTAGTGCATTTCTGGGTTCAGTTAATGATATAAATGTAATGAATGCACATAGATTTTGCAAAGAGGAACAAGTTCTTACCCCACTTGTTGATGTCAAACAATATGTTTTCAAGTGGGTGACTTGAAGCATATTTGAAAGCTTTATCTATTCTCGGGTTCACCAGATTTATTGGTTGAATTGGTTGATCTTCGATGATCCGATCTAATTGAGCTTGCTCATTCGATTGACTTTCGAGCATTCGAGTTGGCTCCAGAACTGGTTCGATCCGAGTCATGGTATTTTGAGCTGCTTTTCCTTGACTCTGTCCGAGCTCTCCTTCGATAAGATCATCTTCATATCGATTGAGTTACGGTTCTTAGAATGTTGACTCACTTGGTTTTCCCCGATCAATCTCATCAAAAACAACGTGGATCCTTTCTTCCACTTTCTTAGTTCTTTTATTAAAAATGCGATATGCTTTACTATGAGATGAATAACCAAGAAAAATACCTTCGTCCGACTGAGCATCAAACTTGGTCGGGTCATCCTTACCATTATTGTGAACATAACACTTACATCCGAAGGGTTTGAAGTATGGGATGTTGGGGTTCCTTCCCTTATAGAGCTCGTATAGAGTTTTCTTCAAAATGGGTCCGATGAGGCATCCGTTCGGTTTGTAGTTTGCGGTGTTTACTACCTCGGCCTAGAAATAGTAAGGCGAGATCATGTTCAATCATCGTTGTCCTTCCTATTTGTTCAAGAGTTCTATTCTTTCTCTCCACTACTCCATTCTTTTCGGGAGTTCGGGTGCTGAGAAGTTGTGGGAGGTGCCATTCTTATCGCAGAACTCTACAAATTTTGAGTAATCGAACTCCCTTCCATGGTCGGTTCAAATTTTTCTGATTTGAGTCCGAGACGCAACTTGAATTTTCCTTCGAGCTTGATGAACTCTTTGAATGCTTTGTTTTTATGCTTAAGAAAACAAACCCGGGTAAATCGTGAGTAGTCATCAACAATTACAAGTACATATGATTTACTTCCGAGACTCTTTACGGGGATTGCACCACATAAATCCATATGAGACAGTTCAAGCACTTTGGATGTGGAAACAGATTTTGAGAGATTTCAAAGATGATATGACCCGTTTTCCTTTTGTGCATGCTTCACAAATTTTATCTTTCTTAAATGCACAATTAAGCAAGCCTCTAACTAAACCATGAGATGCAAGCTTTTTGATAGTATGCATGCTAACATGACGTAGTCTACCATGCCATGTCCAAGAATCATCATGTAGTGATGGTTTTAAATATGACAAGTTCGACTCGGATCGAAAGAGGAATAGTGTAGGTATTACCCGAGAGCTTAGTCTCTTTGGTAGTTACATCGAAATATAGCAATTGGTTTGAGTGAATCTTACCTCTTAACCTTTGTTACACAATTGAGAGATGTTGAGTAGATTGTACTTTAATCCCTTGACAAGATAGACTAGAGCTGACCAAGTTGTCTCTTTTTCGAATCTTGCCTATTTCAACTATCTTGCCCTTACTGTCATCTCCAAAAGTGACCTTGGCTCCTTTGTAATATTCCAACTTAGAAAAGAGTCTTGAATCTCTTGACATATGGCGTGAGCGTCCACTGTCTAGGTACCAATGACTTTTTGTCCTTTTCCAAGTTACCTACAAGTCGAAACACACTAACCCTTCTCACTTTCTCTAATGAACCCAAGTAACTCCCTTTACTATGGTTCTTTTATGAGGAAGAGGACTCTTGGGAACCCAGATTTTAATTACTTTTAGTTTGGTCCGATTCTGAGTCTTCTTTTTAGAAAATTGAGTCCGTGTCTCTTTCTTTTGAAAACCATTTCTTTTATAAACCGGTGGAGAATGTTTTCTCCTGTAAGCGATCTAGGCTCAGTCCTCCTTTCATTCTTAGGACCATGCTCACCCTTCCCGAACTTAACGAGTTCGGAGTTGTTTTTGAAAAGATCCGAGTAGGAATTTCATTCCTCTTCTTTTTAAAACCAAGTCCTTCTTTTCGAAGGAGACAAATTGAGATCCTAAGAGCATGTCAAGGTTTTTCTAACCTTGAGTAAATTTCAAAACAAGCTCTTGAGACTCAATGAGCTTTTGTTTTAGATGCTCGTTTTCTCTCCTGAGTTTCTCGGACTCGGTCTCATTAGCTTGACTACTAGTCTTGAGTTCTCTTAAAGTGAGTCTTAGTTTTTCCAATTTAGTTTTCTAACTATTGCTCTTAGAAGTAAGAGACTCAAGTTGTTCTTTACTTTGTGAAGAATCGAATTGGACTTTTCCTCCAATGTGTAAATATATTTAGCTAAATCAACTTTGGAAAACTTGAGGACCAATTACCTCCCGAGGATTTGTCTCCTAATTGTCCGAGTTGACGAGTCTAACTCATATTCGACTTCCGAGTCCGATAGTGCCATCGGACATTTTCAATTGTCTAAGTCTTCATCTTCTTCAAATGAATCTTCATCACTCCATGTGGCCATCATAGCCTTCTTCTTCTTTCTATCCCTCTTTCTCCTTAGACAGTCTTTGACTATGTGATCTTTCTTGCTACATTCAAAATAGCGAAAGTTCTTAGTTAAGGATAACTTTGAAGGAGATGAGTGTTCATCATTTCTATCCTTCTTATCTTTCTTGTAGAACTCTTCTTTTGGCATTTTCTGCCATTTCTCGAGCTTCATTATTCTTTTGAAGCCCCAAGCAATGAGTGTCATAGGATCTTCTTCTAAATTTGAGTAACTCGGATTTTCTCCTCTCGCTTTCTAAGGCCTTCGAGCGCAATATTCTTTTTAGTACCGACATTGGCATCCTCTTCTTCTAGATGTATTTCATGGGTAAGTAGCTTCCCAATCGGTTCAGTCCGGATTTATTTGAGAGAGGTTCTGAGCTTCCTCGATGGCTGTCACCTTGGGACCCCATCTTCTCTTAGGTAGACTCCTTAGGATTTTCTCGCACATCTCTTCATGGGAAATCTTTCTACCCAGAGATTTGAGATTGTTTGTAATTCGGTGAAGCGTTTAAACATCCGAGTGATGTTTTCTTTTGGCTCCATCTTGAACAGCTCGTATTTGTGAACATATTGACTTATCTTCGCTTGTATTACTTGGCTGGTTCCTTCATATGTGTTGATAAGAGTGTCCCACACATCTTTGGTTGTGTTATAAGTCGACACTCTGTTGTATTCTTCCGAGCTGATCGCACACATCAAAATGTTCATCGCTTTAAAGTTTTTTCGAACTTTTCCGCCTCTTCGATGGTGTATTCGAACTTTGTTTTAGGCACGGGTCTTGTATCTTTCATCTTCTTTGAAATATAATTGCCTTCTTGTATGATGTTCCATACATCTTCATTATGATCCACTAGAAAGCATTCCATGAGCTTCTTTGAGTGCACGAAGTTTAATCCTCTCGAACTTTGGTAGTCCGCTTGAAGATCTTCCTTCATTGAACTCTCTGTTGTTCCGAGCCATTTGATCTTTAGACCTTTGGATTGTTAGATCCTTTCTGAAAGGCTAAGCTCGATACCAATTGAAGGTTTGCACTTGGAGAGTCTTAGTCACCCTAGAGGGGGTGAATAGGGTGATGAGGGAATTTTAACAAACTTGGAAGATTAAAGCTTGAAAGGAATAATCAAGACAATCCGAGTCTAGATTGGACTTGGAAAAGTGTGAACTCAAATATACGTGGAAACCCTTCTAGGGTAGAAAACCATGGCCAGTGGTAATCCAAGCACTAAGTGAAATCCACAAAATACGATGAGATCGACTTAACCAGAATTGCTCCATTAAACAATTCCTTATAGAGTTTTCCTAACCGAGGTAACCTTTACAGTTAGGGACAACTTAGATGAGTTAACCCTTACAGCTCGAGTCAAGGGACCTTACTTAGAAAGTAAGAAAGAGTATGTGACTGATTACAAGACTTTATAACTTAGAAAGTATGAATTACAAGTCGGGAGTTGTAAATAGAAGATTGAATGAGTATTACACAAACACATATAATTTTAGTAATGTGTTCGAGCAATTTTCAAGTCTTTAGAGTTGGCTTCTATTTATAGATGACGAAGCATATTAGCCATTGTGACTATCTTCTGATAGAAGTCCTTTGTGACCGTTGTAACAGTTCTTCTAAGTCGCTCAAAAAGATCCGTTGAGATTTGAACGTTGTGCAACAGACTATTGACTCCAAAAGGTGCTCCAATCAGCTAGTGGTGTCCGAAAAGTAAGGCGGAAACCACCGTTGATCTTAGCATTGATGATTTTTAGTTGTGGAAACAGATAACCCTAACACGGCGTCCGAGCCTTGTTCGGAAGTAGAAAAGCCTTGTCTACTGGTGGTTGATGGCTTTAAGCTAGGTTACTTTTATAATTCAAAAATAGGATAACCACGTTTAGATAACCTACAAAACTAAACAAATTTAATGGTTTCCTTTTTTGTTGTAATTTTGTTGAATACATTATCACAATCTATACATGATTTTGTTTTTAATGTTTACATAATGCATCAGACAATGAATATGTAGAAAATATCGAGGCTACTTATGAATTTGCTTTAACAACCCATGACATAATAGGAACTAGAGTTCGCAAGGCAACAAGGGTCATGGTAACTCCAATTCCTATTATGTCATAGATCAGTAAAGCAAATTCAAGGGTGGCATCCACATTTTCTTCATATTCATTGTCCTTTGAATTACGTAAACTTAAAAAAATATCATGTACTCTAGTTCACGATCATATATAATACAACAAAATAGCAACCAAAAAGGAAAAAGGAAATTTCGATAATTAGATATATGAGTACACCCCAACATCACCTCATTCAAATAAACAAATTTGGAGAAAATTTTATATTTATGATAAGTTTTTGGGGTACACCGAAATAAAAAAAAATCTTTCCCATACATACAATTTCTATTCATAAATTTTCTCCCATTTCATTCCTAAATCCTAAACAATGAATCTTTACATTTTCCAAAACCTTAAACCATAAATCATTCCATTTTTCTAAACCCTTAACCATAAATCTTTTTATTTCCTTAAACCCTAAAACTTATTCCATAATTTTTTTCCTAAACCATAAACCCTAAAATATATATCATTCCATTTCCTTAAATACTCAACCCTTAATCCTAAACCTATATGTCAAAATCTCAAATAATTTCAAAATTCCCAACTTCACAAACTAAACAAATACATTTAACATTCACCCACATTGTCAAACATTTCAAAAATCTCAACATTCAATTAAGTACCAAATACATTCAACATTCAACTAACCAATTTTGTAAATATTTTCTACATTCAACATTACCCACATTCAACATTGAACTATTCGAAAATCTAAAACATTACCCACATTATCAACATTCAACCAAATACCACAAAAACATTCAACATTCAAATCACCAATTTTTCAATTAACTTAAAGAAAAAAATAAGAGAAGGAGAGAGAAGTTCTCTACCAATGTAAACATCGAAAACGTGTCATCCTTATCTCTTTCATTTCCATTGTTTATTTCTGTTGGCCCCGAAGACACAAGTATCACTCTATCTCTCTTTATGGTTTTGAATTAAAGTTATTAACACACTTTAGGAAGCTCATCTTTAAGTTTTCATTTGTGTCTAACTCACTTAGAAACCAATTCTCAAGTGGAAAACTTATCTCTCGGGTTTCGACCCACTTAGGTATAACATATACAGATCACCTCGCCTAAATAATTTCATATGCTTTACTCATCTTAGCATGTAACTCATACAAAAGTTGAAGCATAATTATTGCGTTAATTCTAATCTTATGTCGAATTGTTTTTAATTGAAATTATTTGTTGGCAAATTGATGCATTATGTCTATATATTTTTAACTCTTCTTTCATTAAAATAAATACAAATAGGAATTAAAACATATTAAATGTTAGACTAAGAACATTCCATTTATTCAGAGCTAACGATAATTAAGTACTTAATTATTTGAATTAATTCTTATCCTTGACTAATCTTGGACCAAAGTATTTTTGATACTTTGAGTACTACATTAATTTGTTATTATAGGATGATTAAATTGATTTAATCTCTATTTGAAATGCAAAATCAATTGACTTCGACCATTAAACGCCGGTAGAGAGAAAAGCCCTATTTCCGGGATGGCTAAGACATCATGTCGGGGTTGTGTGTTTCCATTTCCAGTAAACTTCAACTTTGAGTCTAATGGTTGTTTCCACCACTGATTTTAGTCACATTAAGTGGGATGTACTACTTTTTGAGCCAAGAACCGATGCACAACATTCATCTTTGTAATGGTTCTCTTTCTAAGGCACTTAAACTATCCATTACAAGGGATAGTGAAGCTTCCCTGTCCAAGTTGAGTCACCACGGCTATCTACCCTATTGACTATAAATAGAAGCCACTCTACAACACTTAAGAGAATGTTGAAACTGAACTTGATCTCATACTCTCAATCTTTTCCAGCTTTCAACTATGTACTTAGTCTTCGAACTTTTGAGTTGCAATAGAAGAAGTCTTGTAATTAGTCAAACTCTTATTTTCTCTACATTTCTTTAATTTCCCTTGAGTGAGTTGTAAAGTGCAGTTGTAAAGGTTAAGTCATTTAGGAAGTCTAGTGAAGATAAGGAACTTTTATGCCTAGGAAACTTGTATTGAAGTGTGTAAGGGAACAAATCGGAAGAGTCGGACCTTGTATTTTGTGGATTAAAAATAGTGGATTTGACTTAGTGTCTAGATTGACACTGTTTGTGGTTTGCTACCCCGGGAGGGCTTCCACGTATTCCTCTCGTGTTCATACTTTTCTAAGTTCATTCTAGACTAAGAATATCTTTTATTAGTTCCGACTTATGTTGAAAGTCTTTTATTATGTAAAATTTCCTTCTCACCCTATTCATCCCATCTCTAGGGTGACTCGGTCTCTCAAAGAGCAAACCTTCGGGCCCGATAATAAAATCTCGATCTTGTTTGCGAACTCGGATCATTGTTTTAGTTTAATCGATGTGACGGAAGCCACCAAACTCTATTACTCCATTAGTATCATGTAAACGTTTTTGCTTGGGATAGCCTAGAAATCCATTTTCTTTTGCCCGAACCAAGGCCGGTTCGGACTCCCAACCATGAATCCTAAACCGGCGACGCGTTTCATTCAGGAATGTGCATTAAAAATAGCATTTCATTCCCAGTTGTCATGCGTGACGCGGAACTTAATGTCCGTACAATGACTCGAAGGTTTTGTCTTGGAGAGTCTTAGTCACCTTAGAGGGGGTGAATAGGGTGATGAGGAAATTTTATCAAACTTTGAAACTTCAAGCTTGAAAGGAATGAACAAGATAAGCGGAGTCTAGATTGAAGTCAAAAAGTATAACTCGGAGATACATGGAAACCCTTCGAGGCAGAAAACCACGGACAATGCTAGTCCAAGCACCAAGTGAAATCTACTATTTTAAATCAACAAAATACAACAGATCGACTTAACTAGAATTGCTCCTTAGACACTTCCTTACGAGTGTTTTCCTAGACTCAAAAGCTCCCTTATCCGATCTATTACTTCCTAACTAAGATAACCTTTACAGGTAGGGACAACTAAGCGGAGTTAACCCATACAACTCAGTCAAGGGACCTTACTCGGAAAGTAAGACAAGAGTATGTGCCTGATTACAAGACTTTACAACTTAGAAAAGTATTAAATACGGACTTGGAGTTGTAAGAACAAGATTGAATGAGTATTGTACTAAGAGATATAGTTTCAGCAATGTGTTTAGCAATCTTCAAGTCTTGTGAAGTGGCTTCTATTTATAGATGACCAAGCGGATTAGCCTTTGTGACTAATTTCGAAGAGAAATCCTTCTTGACCGTTATAACGGTTCTTCGAGTCGCTCGAAATGATCCGTTGAGATGTGAACGTTATGTAACGGCTCTTGGATCCTAAAGTTTCTCCGATCAGCTGGTCATGTCTCGAAAAGTAAGGTGGAAACCACCGTTGAGCTTAGCGTTGAAGCTTTCTAGTTTTGGAAATAGACAATCCCGACACAGCGTCCGAGCCTTATTCGAAGTAGTTTTGGAAATAGCCAACTCAAATTCATCTTAACTTATGTGAGTCTTTCTTTACGTTTTGCCAAATCAAATTCATTCGAATCTAAGGGACTCCATTAGCACTGTTGCAATTCATTTTGGTCAATTTGCATTCTTTATATATATCCAAATAAAAGACATATTGTTTTGTTTTCTTAGAGGTCCGCTGTCTTCACAAGTCTAGTACCTAAGCCTCGTCTTCCTTAAAAGTTTTACGAACCAATCATGAGCACTTACTCCTTTGGGACATAAGATATGGAATCCTATCAAGTCGAGAATCCTTGCACGAAGCAGCTAGGAAATAAGAAGTCTACTTAAACACTAGAACATTCAATACCGATACATCGCACATCAACACATAAACCGAGTATGGCCCACACCCTTGCTAGTAACATCGGTACATCGCCCACCGACAAAACGTAACCCTCCTCAAAAATGCTCAACGAACCAGAGCAAACTCCCATCATGACTTTTTTCATGGAATCTGCTGCCAAAATAAAAGCTAAGATTGCACCCTAGGATAAAAAAATTGAGTCAATGGCAGAAATCGTTGACCTCACACTCAAACAACTAAAGAAGAAACCAAATTCGAAGGGAAAGAAAAATAAGAATCTCAACCTCAGCTTCAGCCTCAACCTAAGCGCTAGTCTGATCCACGAGTAGATTGAAAAAGAAGTTGTTACGTGAGTGTTCAATGTTTAATAACTATTCTCGGCCCAAGGATTCACTTTAACCCCTAAAGGCAAATTGCCCCCACATTCACTATGCCTCACATCAAGTTCCACTGAACCGAAAACCCCGGCCACCACGTGAGGAACTTTGTAGGGGCAATGATGCTAAAGAATGTACCAAAGGACACACAAGCATGTCATCTTCCCATGAATGTGTAACTAAGATGTCATGAAGTGGTCCGATGTTGTTAACCTACGCAAGATCACAAATTGGTAGGATATGTGCAGGGAGTTCTTACATCAACACTCCTATAATATTGATCCACCAGTCACTTTTCGGGACCTAGAGCTAATCAAGCAGGAGTCAAAGAAAGATTCACTTCCTCACTCTCTCGATAGCAAAGGCTGCCCACATGGCTGATCGATCCTCTAAAACGAGATAAGGCTAGATTAATCATAGAAAACCCGGAACCTCCCTATAAACAAAACTTAATGTTCTTGCCATTCATGGACTTCAAAACACTCTGAGATGTTGGCATGCTTATAAAAGAGGAGTAGGCATCCACAAAAGATCCAACCAGCTAGAAGATCATCCAACGAGGCCATTACTCATCAAGGATGCTAAAAAGTGCGCATTTCTCTTTTCATATCCATCCAAGGCCTACTTCCTTTTCCTGTTTTCCCAAAAAATAACCAAATCGGTATTCCTTTTGAACAACGAAGGTCCGATTTCCGCTTTAGTGGATACCTAGGAAACGCATGAGCTTCGACCCCAATCCTAATCCTATTTCTAATTCCCATTTCTAATTTTCAAATTCAAAGCCACTTAACCATACCTAGAGGAGAAAAAATAAATTGCAAAGCATGATATTCTAATTCGGTACCAAACCGAGTCCGAGATCTCCCTATTTAGCAATAGTACATTTTGGTTCATGGGGCCTATTTGTTATCAAGCTTTACTTTGGTGAGTGGAGCTAAAGTACAATTTTGTTTGTCTTTTTGAAACATTTTGCATCATCTTAATAAAAGAATGTACTTGTTGTTAGAATAGAGTCTTGTATTAATCCTCTTTACATGAGTCAAAGTCCTAATAATACGAAAATTAATAACAAAGCACCCTATAAGAGGTTATTCAAATAATCATAATTTTCTATAAAGTCGATATCGGGAAGGTCACCATGACTGGAATCGCTACCATTAAAGGGAATCTCCCATGCCATCAACCAATCGAAGCTCACCAACTCTCCAACATTGCGGAAGAGCTAGACACAAACACTCAAGAAGAAAGTGGGGGCTCATGATCGAAAGGTTCGTATAACAACACTTAGAATACTCGGAAGCGGCGCAAATCTTCTACCATGCAAACAAAAGAGCTATAAGAACATACAAAAAAACCTCAAAATTAGAATGGCGCACAAAACTTCATTAAACATCAAATTCTCAAGTAAGACAAATATCCGTTTTTATTCCGATGAATGTGGACAGATGTCAAGCTTCGAGCCCAACGAGTGGTTAAGGTTCGGACATCCCCACTTGTGTCTCAAACCTAGGAGCGGTTAAGGTTCAAACATACCAATCGAGCTTCGGGCCCAATAGTGGTTAAGGTTTAGACATCATTTGTCGATCTTCGAGCCTAATAGTCGTCAAGGTCTAGACAACCGATTGAGCATCCGACGCAATAGCGGCCAAGGTTAAGAAACCAGGTCAAGGCTTCATAACCTCCCCATGGCCAAGTCAAGAAAGTACATTTGAAACCATGATCCGATTACATATCATTTTCATGTAACACTTGAGTCCTTGTATTCAATTATCGCCTAACAAAAAGTTACTTGCAGAATGTTTTAGCAATGCTTCAACCTAAGAATGGTAAAGCTTAGGCCCTTCATTAGAGCTTCAGGATGATAACCAAGCCAAGCTCAAGATACTCGCCGAACTTGAGATCCAATAACGGTCAAGTTCGGGCACCCTATTGGATTTCGGACATTATCACCCGAGTCAAGTTCACGCCCGCCAAGCTTCAAACTAAGTATGTGGTCAAGTTTAGGCACATCAATCTCAGCTTTAGGACATTAATTAGCCAAGTTCAGGAATCAATCACCCCCACTTCGGTCTTCGTTAGTCAAATCCAGGCTGGCTCGCTGGAGTTCAAGTCAAGAGACAACTAATTCTAGACGCATTCATTCAATTAACATTCAAAGCAACAAGTACCCTTTAGTGTATACTTTGACCCTTCGTCTTTCGGAAAACATGTCATCATTATCTCTTTTATTTTCGTTATTTATTTCTATTGGACCGTTGCCGAAATCCCAGTCCTATTTGTGAACTCGGATCATGGTCAAAATCTTATTGACGTGACGGACTCCGAGTAAACCACAAAAACATATTAGCACCACAAAAATCATCTTTTTCACTTGGGCCGACCCACAAACCTATTTTCTTCTCGCCGAACCAAGACCGGTTTGGGCTACCAACAAAGAAACCCAAACCAATGATGCGTTTCATTCAAGACTACCCATTAAATGTAGCGTTTCATTCCCACTAGTCAAGCGTGGCAAGGAACTTAACGTCGGTATGACGTCATCAAGACTCACACCGCATTTTCGAGGCTAAACTTGCCAAGACATTGCATTTTGTTCCTAGAACCCACGACGTCCATACAACGTCATATGAGACCGATGTCGGTCTTCTTGGCTCCTCGAGCGGGATTCTTCGGCTCAAAAGATTTTGTCCGCTCCATTTCCCTTATCCATGCCAGTAAATCCGGACCCGGTTCAGCTAATTTCCGATAGCTAAAGCTATTTTGGGTTGGTTTTGTGACCTAAATTTCTTCTATAAATAGAGGGCTTACCCCCACATTTTTGGCTGCTCAATTTTTAGCTAGCCAAACCCCTAAGCTAAAAGCGCTATCTCCCGCTCTCCACTCTTGTCACTTCATCACGACGTCACACATTCTCCGAACTTTCAAAATCCGTAAACAACCTACTCTTGTCCTCTTTTCGAGGTCACTACTCTGCCGTTACTGTTGCCGAATTTCATTCGTGCTCCAAGTTCAGCACGTGGGATTAAGTTAGGGCACAAGATCCATTTTCCACTTCTTTTTGTGGTTTTTTATTTACTTATGCTATTTACTTCTTTTGGTATTGTTGAATAACAAGGTAATCACTTTTAGTTCTTCCTCGCCGACGGTAACTTTTAATTTTGTTTTACTTTACGTTCGCTATCCGTACTACCTTTCTTTATCTCTTTCCTATTTTCTTATTTATCTCTTTCTTAGCATGCCTTCTTCGATTTAGTTTCACGTACTTTGCATGTTGTATGCTTGATTGATGAACACAATTTCTAAACTCCCAATTTTAATTAGTAAATGTCACCTTTTGACGGGAGGAATGGAGAGCATTCCTCTCTATTTCGTACCTTCACCCCGAGCATATGATTGTCGGTTTAAAGATCAATGGAGTCTGTTTTAAAACCTCTTTCAAGCTTAGTTTTTACATACCAAGATTGGATGAGTATTTTATTTGTTAGTTTTTAATTTCTAAAACTTAGTAGCGAGTCCCTATTTTCTATTTTATTTCTCTCTGTAAGCTTCTCAATATTTTAGGTTGAAAATGGCAAAAATTTGGGTTCCATTTTGATAGCCAAAGGTATTGGGACAAGAATGACTTCTCAATCACTACCCTATAGTTGAAACTGTTTATGGTTGCTGCTAGCCGACGCCGACGTCAACTAGTGGCTGGGCTCAGCTCTTCACCAAGCTAGGTTTTTCTGTTTAGCCGAAGAACTTTCCGGAAAAATATGATCGTAATTTTTCTATTTTTCTAACCTCGAAATAACAACCTGAGATTTCTCTAGAAATCAATTTCTACAATAAAATGATTAAGAAAAATTGCTAATCACCCTTTTAACTGTTTTAAAATCATGTTCTAAAAATAAACACTCTTAATAAGAGATGCACCCCACTTTTCAAATAAACTTTCAAAACTTAACTTTCAAAAAGAATCTTATAAAATAAAAATCATAAGAGTCGACATTCATAGGTATCTCGTTCGGGCTGGTTCCTACCATCGATAGCGACGATGGTAAGATCGAGTAAGAGACTCGAGGAAGCAATAGCCACAGCAATAGTGAGAGGTAAGGAGAGCAATGATGATAACGTACTGAAAGATAGAGACGATGGCAAGGAGAACGACAAGCAACAACGATGACATGGAATCCGATAGTATGTGAGATGAGAGCAATAGTGGAGAGTGAGAGTAAGAGCGAGACTAGATAGCGAGACCGAACTGGTGGGCAACAGTTCTTGTGTTATATGTTTTTAAACACTCTTTTTACTATAGTTCAATGAAAGAATCGTAGTACTAGATAACCAATTACTATAGTTATTTCATTGAACCGCACTAAAAAGTTGACATATTAACATATTACTATGTTTCAATAAAAGAACTATAGTAATAGATGAAATTAAAGAACATTTACTTACAAAAATGCCACCACCTCATTTTTAGTACAGTTTTTCTTTTTAATCGTTGTAAAAGGTCCGTAACAAAAAGTTATTTCTATAGTAATGTATAGTTTGCCAATGATCTTCAAGAAGCTCAAAAATGGAGCCAAGCCTATCTAGGATGATGAGTTCCAAGCAGCATTCAAAAGGTTAATATGTGCTTGGCTAATCTACTCATTTTAGTTCCACCACAACCCAGAAAACCATTGCTTTTATATCTCGCCACCACAAACACCGCAATGAGAGCCATGCTAGCTCAACGAGATGGAAAAGAAAAGCATGCAATGTACTACCTAAGTAAGAAATTCTTAGAGTAAAACAACCGATGTACTCCCCTAGAGAAAACGTCCTTCACTTTAGTTTCGGCCAACAAGAAGCTTATACACTACATGCTATCCCATTCGGTACAAGTAGTAGCGCCAATGGACCCCATTAATTATATTCTATGAAAACCAACTATCGGTAGTAAGATAGCTCGATGGACAATTACGTTATTATAGAATTCAAACTGAAATACATCTTACAAAAGGTGATTAAGGGGAGAGTCATGTCACTCGACTACAAGCTGCAATATAGATAGGAGCCAACAATGCTATAGAGTACGAAGCATGCATCACTAGATTACAAGCTACAATAGAGATTGGTACTAGAACTATTAGGGTCTACGGTGACTCGAGTCTAGTCATTAATCGGATCTCACGTAAAAGGAAAGCACGAAGTGAGGCCTTGGCACCCTGCCAAACACACCTAATAGAATTAGAAAACACTTTGCCAACATTTTGTATACTTGCCTTCCTAGGGATGATAATTAGTTTCCTGATGCCTTAGCCAAAATAGCTTGTATAATTAACATTCCTACTCGCATTCATTCAATGCCTAATAATATAGAACGAAGGAGTCCGCCCGCACATGTACACACAATAAAGGTGTTCAACACTCGACCAAACTAGTTAGTACCATTATGTTTACCAATATTAATATAGCCAAGAATACCCACTGCACTCTACAGCTAGAGCCTAGTAAGCAATTCACATATTAGTCGCTCTATAGTTTCGAATTAGGGAGAGTTGTACCTGAAAACCAACTTGGGTATTAGCTTACTTTGTGTTAATCAACGCAAGCAGAGCACATAATGATCAACCTTCATGGTGGAGGACCTCACATGAATGGAAGAATGTTGGTTCAGAAATTTCAGCGAATAAGGTATTATTAGTCAACTATGGCAACAAAATTGTCATGAGTTTGTTAAAAGATGTCACAAGTGTCAAGTGTACGCAAATTCGTAGCACCAACCACCTTCCTTTTTACTACACTTGCATCATCTTGGACGTTCTCAACTTAGGGTATAGACATCATTTGTAAGGTGACCCCTAAAGGAACAGGCGATCACGGAATTCGTCCTAGTAGCAATTGACTACTTTACCAAGTGGGTTGAAGCAGACATTGTATGCAACCCATAACATCGAAGCGAGTGTCCAAGTTTGTAACTAGCAATATCATCTGTTGATATGGGATACCAGGAGTTGATCGAGTAACCATGGTCTGTCACTTTAAGAAAGAGGTAGCAAATTTATTAGATATGTATAAAATAAAGCATCGCCAGTCTTCTTCCTGTTACCCTCATACCAATGGAGCAGTCGAGGCAACCAACCAAAATATCCGTAAGATAGTGGAGAAAATGGTCATCAGCTATAAAGAATAACCCGATAAACTACCTTTTAACTTATGGGGCTATCGGACCTCGATAAGATCATCTATGGGAGCAACACCTTACTCCCTAGTTTATGGAATGGAATCATTCCTTCCAATAAAGATTGTAATCCCCTTATTAAGGATCATAGCTAAAAGCCAAATGTCAAAGCGAGACTTAGTTAAAGCACGAGTATAAAGAGCTAATTTTATTAGATGAACAACGTTTAAGTGCTCTACATAATGTCCAAATAAACCAAGCACGTATGTTAAGGGCATTTTAACTAAAAGGTTAGACCTCATCATTTAAAAGTTAGTGACACGGTCCTTAAGGACATCAAAGCACATATTCGGGACTCGAGAGGACAATTTAGGCCCAAATTGGAAGGACCATACATCCTCGGTCAAATCCTGCCGGGACGAGTAGTTAAACCGACTGATTTAGATGGGGAAGAATTATTTCAATACAAAAATCTGGACCAGTTGAAGAACTACTATGCTTAGCACTAAACTAAAACGACTTCGATGAAGACCGAGCCTAACCCAAACCATACGACGGCTTTAACCGACATCGGTCAACACCCGGTCAATGGGAGGTAGTTGGGCCTAGTTCGGTTTTAGACAGTCTAGTCTTTCATTTAGCATATTTTGTCATTTTCGAGACAACCCATTTCGGGCACTCTGTTACTTACAATTATGTTGTTTTAAGTGAGGGATTAAAAATATTAATGATGCATAAAAGTAAGCATAATATTTTCTTTGTACTTTATTGATAATAGGGATAAGCCTACTACTTATTCGAGTACATAGTTAAAAAGAGAAATAACAAGCATAAAACTTGGAAATAAATAGTTCTAAAGGGGCAAAACAATAATCTACTAAGAATAAACTCTTCCTAGATCCTAAGCCTTACTATATCTTTACTTTCTTCCCTTTTGAGTCATTGGACTTAATTCCATCTCCTTGGGTTCGTTTCGTCACTTCTTTAATGGGCACTCATTTCCTCTTCTTCGTTATCCTCCGCTTCTCTTTTGTGGGCCCACTCATCATCTTACAGGATTCTAACATGGATTTGTAAGGGTGCAGCGATAGGGACCGTCCCTCCTTTGGTCATATTTTCATGCCCTTAGTGTCCTTTGGTTCGGGATATCGGACTCCTTTATCCACTCCAAATAAATTTCGAGAGATATCTTAAGATCACTCCTCTTTGGGCTTCTTCAACCACGACAAGTTCATCCAGTATCGACTCGAAGACTAGACTCGGCCAACGCCGCTTATAACATCGAAGGTAATAGGAGGAATGTCATCTAAATATGGTACATCTTTTACCCGACCTATTTGTCTCATAACATGGTCAAAGAAATAGCATGTACTAGATCTAAATCCCAACAAACGCACATAAGGGTACCTTGTGGTGTGTGTACTGAATTGGGACACATGATAGTGCTTAATGTACGGTATTATAGAACAGATGTCTTTTAACCAAATCCCCAACGAAGATACAGCCCCATCGGTGAACACTATCGGCGCTATCACCGACAAAGCCGGGATGCCAAGTACTTGTCGATCTTCACGAGGTTCTTGCACCGGACCAAAGTGTTCAACAAACTAGATCCGCACATAATAGATGCAAAAGTTAGAAACCTCACGTATCCTCCACAGCCTGGTTCATTAAAGCACGACCTAACATAGGTAAAAAAAAAAAAAAGGATTTGCTTCGCTGGCGCCGTGCCTAACCACCGCTAACCGAGTGTCGCATTCTAGTGCCATTTATTGGTTTCAGATAACCGTTTCCAGTTCTTACCTGGAATAAAGGGGGCTGCCAGCGATGTCTTCATTCGGGTTTGCCTCAACGTGGTCTAGTCCTAGGAAAGTCTCAACAATGATTAGCGGGGTCAAGGAATGGTATTCCCCAAGGTGCTTCGCAACATTTAGTTGCATGGAATGTTCTCTATCTCCATCACCTCCTACTAACAGGAAGGCACCAAGCATGCATGAAATAGCTCGACGCTACAAGTTGTATGCTAGACCTGCCTCGTACATAGAGCGGAAGTGCACCAATAGGTTTACTAGGTTCACCTCGTCCCTAATCGGGATCCACTCCAGATTCCTCCTACTCAAATCTAGTAGTTGCATGCGGAGTTCATGCCATGTTTGTTGATGGCGTATGAATAACAAGCTTAGTTCGATGGTGGTGACTGCAGCCTAGGATAGCGTCAAACCTTTCGGGGAGAGGACACAACTCTCGTCTCCAAATCCGAAGACATGCTTCATGGAATCCCTGAAGGACACCGACGTTGGTTTTCTCAACCGGTCTATTGACCCACCTCGGTTCTAGCGCCTCTAGTTGGTCCATTTTCTCGCTCTTGGCCCGTTTTATTTGTGGTTTACAATCTAATAACTCGGGACCATGCCTCTTTTAACTTATCATTTCTATTTTCCCTTTTAATTATTTTCTTTTGTGGGGAATGGGGCCTATGTGCATTTTTTTGAATTTGTCTTTGAAAATTTTTTGCATCATATAAATAAAGAAAGCATTTTAGATTGAGTTTTGCATTTATCTCATTGCATAAAAGTCTAATTAAAGTACAAAATACACAAATATTAACTAAAAATCATTTTATAAATGGTTATTCAATAATCCTCATCATCATAGTTATCAAGGTCGCTAAAGAGGTAGTTGCCCATATCCTCAACAATCCACATCAAAGCTCACCTAATCGCCGTCATGTGTGAAAAACTAGCTCCGTAGTCTCGAGTTGATTGTGAGGCCTCCTGATAAAGCTCACTATAGGACATCTTATGAAAATCAAACGACATGCTATAAAGATCGAGTGCTTGCAAGGGTATAATGTCAACCCCGATCGTAGATTAGCTAGGTCCAGTTTCATATGACCTAGGCCCAAGTTCGGATGGGCTCGATCCAGCTTCACAAGTACTCCACCCATGAGAGCACCGAGATGCACTTCCTAAGGTGCCAACTTCGGTAGTGCTACCAAACAACATTTTAAGGTTGCCTAGTTGTATGGGCACGAACTCCGGAACCGCAAAGGAAACCCGCCAAAGGGGAGACCTAGAGTGGCGATCCTAAAAAACAAGAGAGTGATTAGCACATGGACTAAGAACACATGAGTTAGCATTTAACTAACTAGGCTTACCCGAAATGATCGAAAAGCACGGTACTGGAAACAAATCCTTGAACACATGAAAGGCAGACTGGAATTTGATAGACATCATCAAAGACTTCTCCTGTTCATATTGAAATCATTTTAGCATACAACTAAAATAAAAGCGAGTCTACTCCTTTTCGAGTTCTTAAGAATAAATACTCTAGACACTTCAACTCTAGGAGCTTCGAATTTTGACAATATGTAGGGGCTCTCTGTTAAGCTTGTCGTACAGACAACAAATTAAACCACTACTTAAACTTATAATAAACAATATAGCAAGGGCAAGTAGGGATCGAATCCACGAGGAAAGATATAATAACATGCAAGTTTTAATCTAATTAAATTTACTACTCTTAAAAACAAAACAGAAAATATAAATTAAAATCAATAACTAAAATTCATAGAAAATTATCTAACAACTAAATAAATAATTTATACAGAATAATAAAACTACAATAACCCAGAAATATTTTTGTATATTTTTTAGAATAATTAAAACAGAAAACTAAAGCAGAAAATAAACAAATTGTAAAACAGAAAATTAAATAAGTAAAATTCTGCACTAAAATAATTACGAAAATAAATATTAAAATTACCCAGAATAATAATACTAATTTTCTAAACCTAACCAGACCCTAAAAATATAGAAACAAAATTTAAAATCGAATTTACGAATTTATTTTATTAAAAACCTGCACTAATTAAATTCAAGAATTAAATCTGAAAAAATATCAAATTAATTCCAAAAATTCTAAAATTTAATCACAGCAAACTAGGACTCTATCTAAACCCTAAAAGAAAATAAAACACGAAAAATAACAAAAGAAACTATTTTTAAACTAATTTCTAACAAACTAACCCAAAAATAATAAAAACTAACAGAAAATTAAATCTGAAAATTAAAATATATAATGACTCAAAGTTAAATTAAAATAAAATTACTAAAACTAACCTAAAATACTGATCTTTAGGGGGTAACGAAATTAATAATAAAAGACTATATATTTATAAATAAAAATTGCCAAACTAAAGAAAATAACTAAAAAGCAAACAAATAATTATCAAAGATAGCAAATTTATAAAAACACTTAGTATAATCTATATCCACCATGCAAATTATTATTTATCATTAACACACAAATTGATCTACCCATGAGCTAAACTGTAGAAGACAACCACTAGCGGATCTTCCCCGTTTTTCCTTAGTTATTAGTTTACTTAGGCCTAGCCCTAATATAAACCCTACTAATATTGATAACCCTAGCACTAGCGCTAGAATTTAATCAAATTAGAGCATTAAGTATTAGAAAAACATCATCTAGCACCTAATAACCAATCTACTAGCAAATTGATTTAAGAAGGATCTATGATAATTTCCTAATTAAAAGAGATGGGTATGAGCCATCCATGATTAACTAGGGTGATACTTATGTCTAAAAGATCAAGCAATTACGTACTTAAACCCTCTAAACTATCACATGAATTTATATAAAACTAAATAGCGTGCACTCTAATTAATTAGACATAAATTCATAAACATTAAACACAAATTATCATAGAATCATGGATCAAATCAATAAGACAATAAAAATCAAAACTTTGTTTCAAAATAAATAATTTAACATGGCTTCAATGAGATTATACTAAGTATAAGAAAAACTACTCAAACATAATGTAACTTGGGACATGTAAACTAAATAAAAATAACATCTTTAATATCAAACTACAATAAAAATAGAGTCTTTAAAATAAAAATTACAATAATAAAATTACTACCATAATCCTTGCCATGATGATCAAGAAGGTGATGAGGAGAGTTGATGATGATTATGATAAAGAGGTTAGATGATGATGAGGATGATTATGATGATGGTAGGTAAAGAAAAGGACAGCAAGAGATGGCGTGAAAGCTAATGGTGATGAGCAGCAAGGGTAGGATTAGCGTGAGGGGAGCAGCGATGAAGTGGGCAAGGGTTGTGTGTGCTTGTCGGCAGCAAGGGGAAGCCAGCAAGAGGAGGGAAGGGGTGTGTGCAAGGGCTGCGTGGCTTTGGGCAGCGGCTGATGTTGTGGGCAAGAGCCCCCTGTCTCCCTCTCCATGATGATAATAAGTAGTATATATAGGGTGAAAGAGTTAGGGTTTATTTCTCTTTCTTCTCTTCTAAGTTTGCTTTTCTATTCCACTTAGGATTTCCTAAAATATAATATCCTAAAATAAATATTTTATTACATATTATATTTATGGACCGACTTCATATATTTTCTTGGATGCTTGTCGGTAGCTAAAAATCCACTTTTAACGACTTTTCTTCTCTTCCTCACTTTATTCGATAATTACCTATAAATAGACAAAATAGAATAAATTAGATAAAATAAACTATATAATATAAACTAAATAACTACTAAAAATACGTATAAAATACGACTTAACAAATCCCCCACACTTAGACTTTGGACGTCCTCATGCAAAGAAATCTAAGACTCGATCTAATATTACGCTTTCTTATAAAGATATACATAAAACATAAAATATATACTAAGTTTGCCTTGCTTTCAAAAATACTTTGATGAAATTTTTGTCTTTCCCAAGCAAGTGAGGAACTAAACATTTTCATTGCCATCGGAGAGTTTATTCATCAGCCTCACAATATCTCTTTTAATTAAGCAACAATCAAAAATTTATCCATATTTTTCAAACATGTACATTCCGGTCAAGAGGTCTAAAACTTTTTAGGATGGGAAAAATTAAGGTGCGGTATGGTTATAGAGACACTGAATCAGCGAGATAACTCACTAAAAATCGATAATAAACTTGTTTTGCAAACCTTTTTTTTTTTTTTCAATTATATATATATATATAACTCCATTCAAGCACATATTCGAGGCCCATATAGGGTCTTAGAAATATAACACTCCCTGTCTCCCACTCACCCAAACAGAGGTGCTTGGAGTTAATACTCTTTTTTTTTTTTCTTTTCGTTAGTATGGTTCGAGCCATTGATCGGCCTAAAAGGGGCATGACTCTCCCAGCATGGGTTACTCCATTCATAAGGCTCAACTTGAGACCTAAACTTAAGGGGAAATGGCGCCGAGCCACCAACTCCGACCCATGTTGGTAAACTAACAATTTTTATTTATTTATTTATTTTATTTTATTTTATTTGTAGGCAAAACAAGAAAAATCAAAATTTTAATGAGTCAATCTGCTAAGTTCGGTAGTCTAGGTGAACGGTTTAAGTCAATTTATTGCCTCTATCACGATTATATAGCATGATCAATTGGACATAAAAATTATGATTGTCACTAATTGAAGAAATATATGAAGATCAACTCAAACAACTCTGAATGACAATTAACATGTTCAAATTTCTCACTTTCAAAGGGAAAGAAAAATTAGAAACAGAAAAATTTAAGCAAGTTAACCTAGCATATATTCATGTTCATGCATTTCTTTACAAGAATATTTTTTTTTTCAAAAAATAAGATAAAGATAAATGCATAAAATTAAAATGTAATAAAGATAAATGCATAAAATTAAAATGCAGGATGCACTCCCCACACTTAATTCATGCATTGTCCCTAATGCATGCTAAATAAAAATAAAAATTAAATTAAAGTAAAAATTATAGAAACTTCCCTGAAAATGTTGGGTTGCCTCCCAACCAGCGCCTTTGTTTACCGTCTTTGGCTCGACACCTTTGTAGCTCAAGGATCATTCAGTTGCATTTCCCACACTAAATTGATCTCGGTCTCCTGCATACTTGCAATTAGTGGGAGATTTCTTTTGGAAAAGAACAGATGTATTCTCCCCCACACTTACCTTTTTGTTCCTTTTCAATTTTAATTTGTTCGTGAATAGATCTTTAAGGAACTTAGCATAACGAGGTT
Source organism: Talinum fruticosum (assembly GCA_021018815.1). Taxonomy (NCBI): domain Eukaryota; kingdom Viridiplantae; phylum Streptophyta; class Magnoliopsida; order Caryophyllales; family Talinaceae; genus Talinum; species Talinum fruticosum. Next base: position 366,608 of record JAITYX010000003.1, on the reverse strand, counting down.
CCCGTTTCATGGTATCTAGAAGAGGAATGTTGATTTCTGCCTTCCTAGATATTTCTATGATATCTTTAATTGCCTCGTCTATCGTAGGAGTTGTGCTTATCAATCTATTAGGAAAAGGTGGGATAGGCTTGTAAATATCTTTCTTATTTTCACCTATTTCCTCAGCATTAGAGGCCTTATCTTTATTTTGGTCAAGTTCGGATACCATGACTTCTAATTTTGGCTCTACCTCTATGTTTTTCGGAGGTTCCTCTAACTCTTTCCCCTATTAAATGTTAAGACACTCACATTTTCTTTTGGATCTTGGAAAGGTTGAGATTGCACTTGGGCTTGCAGGTTACTAAGCATGGTATCATTGGCAATCTGTTTCTCTTGTACCTGCTTAATGGTCATCTCTAAGCTTTGGAACCTAAGGTCGATCTCCTTTTTCTGGTCATCCATTTTCTTAATGATTTGCTCTAAAAGATAATTAGTTTTGTTACGAGCAATGGATTCATCAAATTCTAGGGGTTTTCTTCAAATCCATACCTAAGGTTAGAGTAATCACTCCATTCTTCATAAGTGTTCGAGAATATGTTATAATTCATTCGACCTTGGTTGGAAAAAATAGCATTCACATGCCCTCTTTGTTGTGTAGGGCATGAATTAGCAACATGACCCTCTAAATAGCAAATACTACAAACTACTACTTCTTCTCTCGTGGACCAATTTATTCAACATAACAGTAATTTGGGACAATTGGGTCTCTACGAGATGGACCTAAATTGAACTCATTAACATTCCTAAATTGAGTATCTCCAATTCCAAATTGTTGAGTATTTTGGGCCATAATATTAAACAATTCTCTAGCACTGAGATAGAGTCTTATCAAACAGGGCCCCTCCACTAGCAACATCTATCATATTTCTATCTATCGGCAATAAACCTTCATAAAAATATTGAATCAATAAATGCTCGGGAATTTGATGTTGGGGACAACTAGGACATAATTTATTAAAACGCTCCCAATATTCAGAAAAACTCTCCCCAATCATCTGTTTAATACCACAAATTTCCTTTCTAATGGACCCTATCCTAGATGCAGGAAAAAATTTCTCTAAAAATGCTTTATGAACTTCGGTCCATGTAGTGAATGTTGCAGGTGGTAAGTAATAAAACCAATCTTTAGCCTTATCCTGAAGTGAAAAGGGAAAGGCTCTCAACTTAATTTGGTCTTGGGTGATTCCCTCAAATTGCATAGTGGAACATGTAATAATAAACTCATTGATATGATGATATGGGTCCTCACCAGGCAGTCCATGAAATTTAGGTAACATATTTAAAAATCCGGAGTTCGAGTTTTAGAGGTCGGTCCAATGCAGGATATGAGATAGGTAAAAGTTGTGTATCCAAGTTAGGTGCAGCAAGTTCACGTAAGGTAGTCATCTCAATAATTTTAGAACTTACGAAATAGAATCGAAACACTTACTTGGCTTTCCACTTCGTCAAATGTATACTCCTTTTCAAAATAAAAAAAGCACTAAAAAAACAAAACTATGAAAACAAACTATTAAAGTCACAAAGAAGTAATAAAAGTAGTAAATCTAAATTAAATAAAAACTAACAACTATTATTTTCTTTCCCGACAACGGCGCCAAAATTTGTTAAGCTTGTCGTACAGCAACAAATTAAACCACTACTTAAACTTATAATAAACAATATAGCAAGGGCAAGTAGGGATCGAATCCACGAGGAAAGATACAATAACATGCAAGTTTTAATCTAATTAAATTTACTACTCTTAAAAACAAAACAGAAAATATAAATTAAAATCAATAACTAAAATTCATAGAAAATTATCTAACAACTAAATAAATAATTTATACAGAATAATAAAACTACAATAACCCAGAAATATTTTTGTATATTTTTTAGAATAATTAAAACAGAAAACTAAAGCAGAAAATAAACAAATTGTAAAACAGAAAATTAAATAAGTAAAATTCTGCACTAAAATAATTACGAAAATAAATATTAAAATTACCCAGAATAATAATACTAATTTTCTAAACCTAACCAGACCCTAAAAATATAAAAACAAAATTTAAAATCGAATTTACGAATTTATTTTATTAAAAACCTGCACTAATTAAATTCAAGAATTAAATCTGAAAAAATATCAAATTAATTCCAAAAATTCTAAAATTTAATCACAGAAAACTAGGACTCTATCTAAACCCTAAAAGAAAATAAAACACGAAAATAACAAAAGAAACTATTTTTAAACTAATTTCTAACAAACTAACCCAAAAATAATAAAAACTAACAGAAAATTAAATCTGAAAATTAAAATATATAATGACTCAAAGTTAAATTAAAATAAAATTACTAAAACTAACCTAAAATACTGATCTTTAGGGGGTAACGAAATTAATAATAAAAGACTATATATTTATAAATAAAAATTGCCAAACTAAAGAAAATAACTAAAAAGCAAACAAATAATTATCAAAGATAGCAAATTTATAAAAACACTTAGTATAATCTATATCCACCATGCAAATTATTATTTATCATTAACACACAAATTGATCTACCCATGAGCTAAACTGTAGAAGACAACCACTAGCGGATCTTCCCCGTTTTTCCTTAGTTATTAGTTTACTTAGGCCTAGCCCTAATATAAACCCTACTAATATTGATAACCCTAGCACTAGCGCTAGAATTTAAACAAATTAGAGCATTAAGTATTAGAAAAACATCATCTAGCACCTAATAACCAATCTACTAGCAAATTGATTTAAGAAGGATCTATGATAATTTCCTAATTAAAAGAGATGGGTATGAGCCATCCATGATTAACTAGGGTGATACTTATGTCTAAAAGATCAAGCAATTACGTACTTAAACCCTCTAAACTATCACATGAATTTATATAAAACTAAATAGCGTGCACTCTAATTAATTAGACATAAATTCATAAACATTAAACACAAATTATCATAGAATCATGGATCAAATCAATAAGACAATAAAAATCAAAACTTTGTTTCAAAATAAATAATTTAACATGGCTTCAATGAGATTATACTAAGTATAAGAAAAACTACTCAAACATAAGGTAACTTGGGACATGTAAACTAAATAAAAATAACATCTTTAATATCAAACTACAATAAAAATAGAGTCTTTAAAATAAAAATTACAATAATAAAATTACTACCATAATCCTTGCCATGATGATCAAGAAGGTGATGAGGAGAGTTGATGATGATTATGATAAAGAGGTTAGATGATGATGAGGATGATTATGATGATGGTAGGTAAAGAAAAGGACAGCAAGAGATGGCGTGAAAGCTAATGGTGATGAGCAGCAAGGGTAGGATTAGCGTGAGGGGAGCAGCGATGAAGTGGGCAAGGGTTGTGTGTGCTTGTCGGCAGCAAGGGAAGCCAGCAAGAGGAGGGAAGGGGTGTGTGCAAGGGCTGCGTGGCTTTGGGCAGCGGCTGATGTTGTGGGCAAGAGCCCCCTGTCTCCCTCTCCATGATGATAATAAGTAGTATATATAGGGTGAAAGAGTTAGGGTTTATTTCTCTTTCTTCTCTTCTAAGTTTGCTTTTCTATTCCACTTAGGATTTCCTAAAATATAATATCCTAAAATAAATATTTTATTACATATTATATTTATGGACCGACTTCATATATTTTCTTGGATGCTTGTCGGTAGCTAAAAATCCACTTTTAACGACTTTTCTTCTTTTCCCCACTTTATTCGATAATTACCTATAAATAGACAAAATAGAATAAATTAGATAAAATAAACTATATAATATAAACTAAATAACTACTAAAAATACGTATAAAATACGACTTAACACTCTCCTAGCAACGAGTACATCGACCTCAAGGCTCGTAATATGGATGTCACTTAAAAGTATTTGCATTACCACAAGGTTAATTTCCACACCAAAAATAAAGCCAAATAAATAACCAACTAAAGCTTACCATTCGAGTCATCTCCTCCTCGCTCCTGCTTTTCAGGGGTAGTCCAGCGAAGATAAAACATGGTCTATGGTGGATCTTGAGGAACAAAAAGTGGTCATGTGTTGTGGCGAATCTGGTGCGTAAGTCGCTCATCTAGGTACCAACAGAAATCCAACAGGCCTTCTAGTAAGACTCGCCTCTCACTCAAGTCTCTTGCAATCGGGAACCGTGAAGGAAGTTAACTCTGAAACCAGGGTTAAAAGTTTGTCCGCTCTAACACACGACCCACAAGACAATAAAGCAAAATTATTCGAGTAGAAGTGGCTGAACAAGCCCCATAACCTGCACCGATTTTACCACGGCCTAGGCTATAGTCCACATCGGATCATACATTGGGGCAGATTTAAATGCTAAAAGACAGTGAAATTTTCATACCATTTTAGCCTGAAATTTAGATTGTGGAGTGACATATCGTGACCACATTGTTGAGGGCAGGTCGTACAAATGTCGAGGCCAAGCACCTTTTGTTGCACACGGTGGATCCTCGACCATACTACCATTAATAGGAAAAACAGATGATTCGTTGAGTCGGGTGAAAATTCGGGAAAAGACTCATACAATCACGACTACAAATTTACAACATAAGTGAATTCCTTACTCATTCAAGATAAATATTAAAAGGCTAAGAGGAATAAGAGCTTACCTCGATAATCCTCCATAGGCCGCATAAAGGCATGAAGTTATCCGAATCCTTCTCAAGGGTAGTACGCCTAGCCCTAGCACGTAAGCCCTATATTAAGAAAGTATAGTAGGGCACCCCCTAGTTAAGCTCCTTTATTTGGTCGAAATCCACTAAATTAGCTAAATAGTGGACATATACCTTTGACCCTTGATCCGAAAAGATAGACATATATAGCATAAGGGTAATCACAATGCAAGCTTCTTGTTGCGGGTTATGTTGAACGAACAACTCAAAATTTTTAAAGGCATCAAGAAGAATGGAATATTTGAAGTAGTTGGTATGAAGAAATGAAGAAGGAAAGCAACTGAAAAGTTCACTTAAATAGTCACGATTTTTGTACAAATTTTGGTCATATACTAAAGGTTCACCCGAGAAATTCGGACCAGTAACGACGAAAAATTCTAATGAGTCATGGTCATCTCCCCAAACGAGAGATGAAAAGTGTTGGTGGTATCCTAGAATAATTCATTAATAGGCTGAGTAATACCCTCGTAAGTACGACAACACAATTGACTTAATTTGGTATAGGGTAAACCAAACCCGACGTTACTTAAGGTTTGCTCCGAGTTGATAGTTCGCTCCCGAAGGTGGTAAAGAACGTTTTGATAGCTCTACTTGCTATGGACAGTATCCCCATATGCGACATGAAGATTTCAAATGCTTTAGTTAAAGTGCCACACTAGCACAAAATAGAAGAAGCTTAAGTTAAGACATTTACCGTAGCGGATATTGCGAATGAAAAAACATGACTTTCGGCCTCCACCAAAAGGTCACTTGGGTTCCATTCATAATGAGGGCTCCACTCCCTCTTTAGGAACAAGTCGTGTGTCTAGCTTTCGGGCCTCTTAGGATGAGGACGTCTTCGAGGCAAAAGTTGATGATTTTTAAGGAAACCACACTAGTTTTCTCAAAGAACGAAGGAAACAAGCTTAAGAGCAAGTAAGAAGAAGCGAGAAGAGGGATGGTGAACATGTGCCCTTGTCTTTCTTATTTTTCGGATGCTTGCTTCCCGACCATAGATCGCCAAAGGCATAACGAGATGCTTGGGTTTCAAACCCTGAATGGGTTCAACCGTAGCCATGAAATGGTAGCAAGCATGGCCTCGTACCCGATGCTAGGTTGCGACAAGCTTGGACGATATCTCCCGTAGGTCGTGCAAGCAAGTGGGATGTTGAGGCCCACCATTTCAGCTTTGTCCAGCTCTCGCTTTTTAGTGTTATTTGACTAAATTATGAAGGTTTGCTCTTGGAGAGGCTTAGTCACCCTAGGGAGGGTGAAAAGGGTTATGAGGAAATTTTAACAAACTTAGAAACTTTAAGCTTGAAAGGAATGAACAAGATAATGCGAGTGCTGGATTGAACTCGAGAGATACATAGAAAACCTCCTAGGGCGAGAAAACCACGGACGAGTGCTAGTCCAATCACCAAGTCAAATCCACTATTTTGAATCCACAAAATACAACGAACTGAGTTAACCGAATTGCCCCCATAGACAATTCCTTACGGTGTTTTCCGAGACTCGAAGTTCCCTTATTTGATCTAGACTTCCTAGCGGAGGTAACCTTTACAGCTAGGGACAAGCTGAGCTGAGTTAACCCTTACAGCTCGGTCAAGGAAACTTACTCGGAAAGTAAGAAAAGAGTATGTGACTTATTACAAGACTTTACACCTCGAGAAAATATGTATTACAAGTCGGGAGTTATAAGAAGAAGATTGAATGAGTATTGTACTAAGAGATATAGTTTAAGTAATGTGTTCGAGCAATCTTCAAGTCTTGTGAAGTGCCTTCTATTTATAGATGACCAAGTAGATTAGCCATTAGGACTGATTTACGAACGAAGTCCTTCTTGACCGTTGTAACGGTTCTTCGAGCCACTCAAAGAAGATCCGTTAAGATGTGAACGTTATGCAAAGGCTCTTGGCTCCTAAAGTTGCTCCAGTCAGCTGGTGATGTCCGAAAAGTAAGGTGGAAACCACCATTGAGCTTAACATTGAAGCTTTCTAGTTTTGAAAAAGACAATCCCGACACGGCGTCGGAGCCTTGTTTAGTAGTAGATAACCTTGTCAGCTGGTGATTGACGACTTGAAGCCGGTTACCTTTGTAATTCGAAAATGATATATCCTCATTTGAATAACCTACAAAAGTAAATTATTTTGGTTCTCAAAGTATAAAATACTTTTGTCCAAGATTAGGTACGAGATAATAATTTAATTAAGACAATTAAGTGCATAATTATCTTAGCCCTAGAAGAATGGAATTTTCTAAGTATAATATTCACTATACTCAAATTCTATCAAAGTCGAGTCCTAAGAACGATCAAGTTCTACGAGTGAAAACATCGGAAGCAGGTACTCGATCTTGACAAATAATTCTCAAACATATAAACTAACTTAGAAAGATCAATTAACACGGTAATCCATTTTGCTTTGAAATACACTTTGATAACTCGGATAATTAGTGTTAGAGAGATTATTTGAACATGCGATAAATCTGAGTGATGTCCGAGTAATGCGGAACCATCAATGCAAGAAGATAATAAAAAATGTGTTTTCTAAGTGAGTCATAAACGAATGAAAACGTATACAGGAGTTTCTATAACACTTAGGATGACTTGTAAGCAAAACTTAGTAGAGATGAGGTTTGTACTTGAGTTTTTATATAGTAGTCAAAATGATCTAGATTCGAGCTCGAGTCTTCAATCTCTCCTTTTTGATGAAAGGCATTCCATACTCGGATAGAAACTTTATTAGTGAAAGACGTGACTTTTCATTCTTACTGAGTAGAACATAGCGAGTATGAAGTAGTAAGTGAAGCGATTCATACTTAGAAAAAAATTCTTTCAGATACTATCATGACTTAGAACATTTATGCGGATAGCATATTTACCTAAGAATATGAACAATTATATCGAGAGGAAAAGAAAAAATGTGAACGAGATATATCGGAGCAAAAATAAATGATAAGAAATTCAAAATTAGAAAGAGTGAACTCAGAAATAATTGTGCTAAAAAAACATCATTCATATATTCACAAAACAAAAAAAATTAAAGGAAAGAGAGTGAGAGAACTCCCCTAAACAAGACAACAACAATTTTTCTATTGTTACGCCCTTGCCTTTCAGCAAAAAAACGAAAAACAAAAACAGGGAGGAACACATCAAGTAGATATAGTTGATGTCTGGACAAAATAAAACAAAACAAAAGAAAAGAAATTAAGATGGTGGATGAAGTCAAAACCCTATAAGAGATGAAGTCTTATACCTGATTCCGTGATGGAACTCGAAACGAGTAAGTAAAAGTCCGAGTCTTCAATAGACATCTATCTATTCTCCCCTTTGCCTTTCAGCAAAAACAAAAACGAGGGATCTCTGGTAAAGGCTCAATTCCGAGTGGCTGACCCGGAATGATGGGATCTAGAGGTTCGTCTCGAACAAGCTGGAGAGGTGAGCTCGAGGTTGACTCGCTGCGGATCTGTCCTTATGCAGCAAGGTCTTCGACCCGCTTAGAATGGTGTTTGAGCTGATCACTTCTGGTTGAGCTTTAGGAGCACTTATACCCTCGGTTGTTGCTCCTTGTTCTCCTTGGTCGCCCGGCCTTACGGCTCACCGAGGCTCGGAAAGAGTTGCATCGATCGCGAGGCTCTTACGCTTCTTCTTGATCTTCTCCTCTGTTTGAGGAGGACTTGGCAGGGCTCGAGGGTTCCTCGAAGTGTCCGAGTCTTCTTGATCCTGAGCTGCTTTAGATCGTCTCTCCCGAAGAAGCTCGATCGGCTCCTCTCGCTCCTTCACCGAGCCTTCATCTCAAGGAGCACATCCTGTTGCTCTCGGAGTTGAGATTGGGCGGTTTTCTAGTTAATGGTCATAGACTGGAAGACAGTCTTGAATAACCGGAGGAGGTCCTTGAGTTCCAAGGCAACAGAGGAGATTTTGTCCATGAAAGCAAGTGGACAAAATGGAAAAGAGAGTCTTAGAAGCACCTGAGGTTGAAGCACCACCAGGTGGAGCAGGAAGAGAAAGAGGAGTATCTTTCGAGTCCGAGGTGGAGAAGATGGCCTCGGCTCCGAGCTATGAACCCGGATACCGAGGTTCGGTTTCCTTGTACCGTACCCTAGAAGTTCCTTTTTGCCCACTACAATGGCAGCCTCGAAACTGCGGTCGGATCCGAGGGAAGAGGAACTTTGAATTGGTTGAAGACAAGGGTGAGAAGAGCATCGAAAGGAAGAGGGGTGTTGTTCTTGTTCGAGTCCGAGCTGGCACAACGGCCATTTGCTCAATTATGGTAGGAAAGAGGTCTACTTCATAGCCCTCTAGAATATCAAAGAGTGCTTTGAGGTGCTTGGAGTTGGGGTTCTCCTTGCTAAAGTGTTGTGAGAAGAAGGTTCTCATCAGCAAGAAGCACAGAAGACGAGCTTCCGACTTTAGTTGGGTCACGTAAAAGTTTTGGCGTGACCCGGGGAACTCTTTGGCATACTTTTCAAAGAAGTCGTCGACGACCTCGGTGAAGGGGATTGGATTGCTGTTCAAGAAGAGAGAAGAGACCTTGAACAAATGATGAAGAAGAGAAGTATTTATGCGAACGAACTATTACGTCTCGAACCCCGGAGGTTAGCACACCTTCGAGTTGTTGAGATGAGTATAAAACCTAGATATGAGTTCGGGGTAGATGAACTCGCTGAAACAAAGGAAATTATAAACCCCACTTGATTGGATGTGAGGCAACCACGAAAATTTGGTGGTCGGGAAGAACTTATCATCCAGCGAAGATGCTCTGGGTGACAATAGGTTTAGAATTTGAGGGGCGTTCTTGGCTTTTGGTTCGGGGTTTCTTTGTGGCAGAGCCAAGAAAGTCAGGATGAGAACCTCTTTTCGACATTGTTGATAAGAAAAGAGAGAGGATAAACTTTAGAGAGAGTAGAAGAGAAGAAGACTCGAAGAAAGTAAAAGATAAGATGAAAAAGTAGAAGAGAAAAGAGTTTGAGAGCGACGGAGCTTACTTGAGATGATCTTCATGAAGCTTGAGAACACAGGGTGTCGATTTAATCACAGAGCACTTGATCACGAGGATTTGATTACGAGAGAGAGAGAGAGAGAGTATGTGAGAAGTAAAGTAAAGAAATGAAGGAGAATAAGCGCTATTTATAAGAAATTAAATGACCTTCGCATCCGTTCCGACTCGGCTCTTTCAGCGAGTCACCTCGACCGGTGTGACGGTTCTTTCTTCAACGGTTAGAATTCCAGCGGTTTATCTCTCAACGGCTAGTTGTCCGATCACGACGTGCGAGAGAGAGATGAAAACTAAGGATTTTGAAAATAAATTCGAAATTCTCCACTTGATCTAGAAATGATTTCGAAATTTTAAATCCATTTTTCTCAAAGTCTCGAGTCCGACTCAGCTTGGTTTTTGAGTGACTCGAAACTGGAAACAAATAATAACTATCGGCTCAGTATCGCTAAATCAACTGAACTAATGGTTATTTAAAAAAATTGTAAGCGCACACACAAAATCAAACAATGAAATTTATCACATAAAACATACAATCATGCATTTAACATACCAAGCTCATTCCTAATAAAGCAAAACCGATATGCACTAAGAGGCTTAGTAAAGATAATAGCTAATTGAAGATTAGTAGGAATGAATTGAAGTTCAATATCACGTTTCTCAAAATGGTCTCTTAAGAAATGATACCCGACCTCAATATGTTTCGTCTTTGAGTGCTCGAACTGGATTTTTGGTGATGCCGATTGCACTCGATTATCACACTTGATTGGAACTTATTTGAAAGAGAGTCGTAGATCTTTCAAGTGTTGTTTTATCCATAAGATCCAAGCACAACATGCTCCAGCTGCAATATACTCAGCTTCGGTAGTTGATAGAGCTACCGAATTTTACTTGTTTGAGTGCCAAGATGTTAAGGATTGACCTAGAAATTGGTAGGATCCTGAGGTGCTCTTTCTATCAACTTTGTATCCGAGCGTAATCAGCATATGAGTATCCGAGTGAGAGTCGGTTCCGAGTCTCCGGAGTACCATAGACCTAAATTATGAGTCCCTGCAAGACATCTCGAATATTCTCTTCACCGCAGTGAGATGTGATTCTTTTGGATTAGCTTGAAATCTTGCACATACGCGAGACACTAAACATTATATCTGGTCTACTGGAAGTAAGATATAGCAAAGATCCAATCATACCTCCATAGAGTTTCGATCTATTGCTTTACATTTATCGTGCGAGTACAGTTTCAAGCTACTACTCATAGGGGTTGCTGCATGCTTCGCATCTTGAAGTTTATACTTTTTCAGCAGCTCCTTGGTGTACTTTGATTGATGGACATAGATTCCATTTTTGTCTTGCTTGATTTGTAGACCAAGGAAGAAGTTGAGTTCTCCCATCATGCTCATTTGAAATTCCTGTCTCATTAATTCGAAAAATCTCGACACGGAATTTTATTAGTAGCTCTAAAAATTATATCATCAACATATATCTCGAGCAATAAGGAAATCTTTCCCCTTGGTTTTTATAAAGAGAGTCTTGTCAATCTGACCTCTTCTAAAATCATTTTGAACCAAGAAATTGCTCAGTCTTTCATACCAAGCTCTGGGAGCTTGTTTAAGACCATAAAGAGCTTTTTGAAGTTTGAAAACATGATTTGGAAATTCCGAGTTTTAAAATCCGAGGGCTGCTCGACATAGACTTTCTCTTCGATAAAACCATTGAGAAAAGCACACTTAACATCCATTTGATATAATTTGATATTCATGCTAGATGCAAATGCTAACAGGATTTTAATGGCTTCAATTCGGCAACAGGTGCAAAGGTTTCTCCACAATCAATCCCTTCTTCCCGATTGTAACCTTGAGCCATAAGTCCAGCCTTGTTTCGACTACCAACCCACCTTCATCCAATTTGTTCTTCAAAACCCATTTGGTACCTATGACTGGGTGGTCGGAAGGTCGTTTGGTTAGAGTCCAGACTTGGTTTCTTTCGAATTGATTGAGTTCCTCTTGCATGGCCTCTACCCATTCAGGTTAATTTAGGGCCTCTAATGCAATTTTGGGTTCGAGTTAATGATATGAATGCAGTGAATGCACATAGATTCCGAAGAGAGGAACGAGTTCTTACCCCACTCGTTGATATCGGATAATATGTTTTCTAGTGGGTGACTAGAAGCATACTTGAATGCTCTACCTGTTCTCCGATTCACCGGATCTATAGGTTGAACCGCTTGATCTTCGAAGCTTGTTCCGAGTGCTCTTGTTCATCAGATTGTCCGTTATCATTCCGAGCGAGGCTCTTGAGTTGTCTTATTCCGAGTAACTTCATTCGAGTGACTTCATTCTGAGCTGGTTGGGTTTGATTCCTGATAGGCTCATTTTTGTCGTGGTCATCATCTCTGCTGAGCTTTAGGTCCGAGAATGTTGATTCACTTGGTTTTTCCTGTTCAAGCTCATCAAACACAACGTGGATACTTTCTTCCACTTTGTTAGTTCTTTTATTAAAAATACGATAAGCTTTACTATGAGATGAATAACCCGTAAAAATACCTTCATCTCGACCGAGCATCAAACTTGGTCAGGAGATCCTTACCATTGTTGTGAACAAAACACTTACATCCAAAGGGTTTGAAGTATGAGATATTGGGTTTCTTCCCTTTGTAGAGCTCGTATGGCGTTTTCTTTAGGATGGGCCCGATGGGACAACTTGTTCAATGTGTAGTTTGCGAGTGTTGACTACCTCAGCCCTGAAATAGTAGGGTAGATTGTGCTCAATCATCATTGTCCTAGCTATTTCTTCAAGAGTTATGTTCTTTCTCTCTACTACTCGCATTCTGTTGGGGAGTTCTTGTTGTTGAGAAGTTGTGAGAGATACCATTCTTGTCGCAGAACTCGAGAATTTTGAGTAGTCGAACTCCCTTCCATGGTCGGTTCGAATTCTCCGGATCCGAGTCCGAGACTCAACTTGGATTTTTCTGCAGAGCTCGCTGAACTCCTTGAATGCTTCATTTTTATGCTTGAGAAAACACACTCGGGTAAATCGTGAGTAATCATCAATAATAACAAGTACATATGATTGACCTCCGAGGCTCTTAACAGGATTTCACCACATAAGTCCATATGTAGCAGTTCAAGCACCTTGGACGTGGAAAATGTCTTCGGGATTTGAATGATGATCCGACTTGTTTCCCTTTTGTGCAAGCTTCACAAACTTTGTCTTTCTTGAAAGCACAATTGGGTAAACCTCGACTAAACTATGAGATGCCAATTTCTTAATACTATGCATGCTAACATGGCCTAATCTACGATGCCAAATCCATGAGTCATCATGAAGTGATGCTTTTAAACAAGATAAATTCTAACTCGGGTCAGAAAGAGGGATAATATAAGTGTTACCCGATCTCTTACCTGAGAGTTTGATCTCCTTGGTAGTGTCATCGGAAATGTAGCAGTTGGTTTGAGTGAATCTTACCTCTTAACCTTTATCACACAATTGAGAGATACTAAACAAGTTGTACTTTAATCTTTTGACAAGGTAAAATGGGCCGACCAGATTGCTTCCCTTTCCAATCTTGCCTATCCCAATTATCTTGCCTTTGCTGTCATCTCCAAATGTGACTTTTCCTCCTTTGAACTCTTCTAACTCGGAAAAGAGTCCCGACTCTCCCGACATATGGTGTGAACATCCACCGTCAAGGTACCAATGCCCTTTTGGTCTTTTTCGAGTAGCTCGCAAAACAGAAACAAACTAACCATTCTCACTTCCTCTAACAAACCCAAGTAACACCCTTTACTGTGGCCCTTTTCTAAGGAAGAAGGTTTTTGGAACCCGGATTTGAATGACTTTGGGTCTAGTCCGATTTTGAGTCTTATGTTTTGAGAACTGAGTTTGTGTCTCTTTCTTTTGAAAGGTTTTTCTTTTGGAAAACGATGGAGATGATTTTCTTCTATAAATTGGTCCGGGCTCAATCCTTCTCTCATTTTTATGAGTGGGACTGTGCTTAGCTTTCCTGAACTTTACAGCTCTGGAATCCTTTTGAAAAGCTCTAAGTAGGAATTGGATTCTTCCTCTTTGTTAAAACCAAGACCTTCCTTTCTGAAGGAGACACATTGAGATCCCAAGAGCATGTCAAGGTTTTTCTGACCTTGAGTAAATTTTAAAACAAGATCTTGAGACTCATTGAGCTTTTGCTTTAGTCTGCTCATTTTCTTTTCCGAGTAACTCGGACTCAGCCTCATTGATTTGAGCACTAATCTTGAGTTCTCCGAGTGTGAGTCTCAGCTTTTCCAACTCATTTATTAAAGAAATGCTCAGAGGAAATTGACTCAAGTTGTTTTTTAAAGTGAGAAGAATCGGAATTGGACTTTTCATCCAAAGTGAAAATATACTTCGCTAAGTCAACTTTGGAGAATTTGAGAAAGTACTCAATTACCTCTTGAGGATTAGCTTCCTCATTGTCTAATTGATCCGAGTCCGACTCGCTTCCGCTTCGAGTCGAAAGTGCCATCGGACACTTTGGGTCATCCGAGTCCTCGTCATCTTCCGATGAGTCCTCATCACTCCATGTGGCCATCATAGCCTTTTTCTTCTTTTTGTCCCTTCTTCTCTTTGGACAGTCTTCGACTATATGTTCCTTATCGCCACATTCAAAGCATCCAGAGTTCTTAGTGAAGGATAACTTTGAAGGAGAAGAGTATTTACCTTTTCTATCCTTCTTGTCTTTCTTATATAACTCTTCTTTTGGCTTCTTATCCCATCTCTTGTGCTTCATCATTCTTTTGAAGCCTCTAGCAATAAGTGCCATGGGATCCTCTTCGAGTCCGATGAACTCGGATCCGCTTCTCTAGTTTCGAGGCTTTCAGCGACAATGTTCTTTTTAGTGTTGACCTCTACATCCTCCTCATCCAGGTGGATCTCATGGGTGAGAAGCTTCCCAATAAGTTCGTCCGGCTTCAGTAGAGACAAGTTCCGAGCCTCTTCGATAGCTGTCATCTTGGGACCCCATCTTTTCTTGGGTAAGCTTCGAGTATCTTTCCGTACATCTCCTCGTGGGAAATCTTTTTACCTAGAGATTTGAGATTATTGGTAATCTTTGTAAATCGAATGAACATCCGAGTAATATTTTCTTCCGGCTCCATCTTGAATAGCTCATATTTATGAAGATATTGGCTTATCTTCACTTGTCTTACCTGGCTTGTACCTTCATAAGTGTTGACCAGGGTGTCCCACACTTCTTTGGCTGTATCACAGGCAGACACTCGATTGTATTCTTCCGACTGATGGCGCACATAAGAATGTTCATTGCCTTGAAGTTCTTTCTGAACTTTTCAGCTTCATCAGCTGTGAACTCAGCCTTTGTTTTGGGCATAATTCTTGTTTCTTCTGTCTTCATGGGAAGGTAGTTTCCTTCTTGTATGATGTTCCGGATATCTTCATCATGATCCAGGAGGAAACATTCCATGAGTTTCTTTCGAGTGCACGAAGTTGGATCCTTTGACCTTTGGTAGTCGGCTGGAAGATCTTCCTTTATCGAACTCTCCATTGTTCCGAGCCATTTGATCTTTAGACCTTTGGATGGTTAGATCCTTTTCTGAAAGGCTAGGCTCGATACCAATTGAAGGTTTACTCGGGGAGAGGCTAAGTCACCCTAGAGGGGGTGAATAGGGTTATGATGAAATTTGTTTGAAATTTAATATAGATGTTAATCCGAGGTGAGTAGGAGTCGGTATAAGCTCGAAATGTACTAACTCGAATTCAGTGAAGAATGAAGAAATAGATAAAACAGAAACTTTGAACCTATCTTAGTCTAGAATGCACTCGGAAAAATAATAACACGTAAAGTACGTGGAAACCCTCATGGGGCGAAAAACCACGAACCGTGCTAATCCAAGCACGAAATTAAATCCTTTATTTTGAGTCCACAAAATACAGTAGACTGACTTGATCCAAGTTGCTCACTTAAACAACTTCTTAACGGTTTTTCCTAGACTCGAAATTCCCTTATCCGATCTAGTGTTTCCTAACCGAGATAACCCTTACGAGTTAGGGACAATCGAGCTGAGTTAACCCTTACAGCTCAATCAAGGGACCTTACTTAGAAAGTAAGAAAGAGAGTGTTTGTTACTAAGTACAAGACCTTACAACTCATAAAGTTATGAAATACAGAGTTGGAGTTGTAAGTAGAAGATTGAGAATGAATACAATGACTTTTGATCAAGTATGTATATATTAACAATAGGTTCGGCAATCTTCAAGTCTTGAAAGTTGGCTTCTATTTATAGATGACCAAGAAGCATAGCCGTTGTGTCCATCTTCCGACTGGAAATCCTTTGAGACCGTTGTAGATGATTTTCTAAGTCACTCAGAAAATATCCGTTGAGATATGAACGTTGGGCAATGGTTCTTGACTCCTTTGGAAGTCCCAAAACCACTGGTGGTGTCTTGAAAAATAAGGCGGAAGCCACCGCTGAGCTTAGTGTTGCGGATTTCCGGCTTTGGAAACAAACAACCCCGACACGGTGTCGGGGCTAGGTCGGATGCGGAAAAAGCCTAGTATCTTAGTATGAGGAGTCTACCCCAAGGGATAAATCTCGGATTAAGGATCCCAACCTGTTATTCGGCACCTTGCATCACCCAAAAAGTAGAGCAAGGGGTCGAATAGGATAAGGGCTGGGAAAGCATCTTGCTTGGTGATTTGATGTTTTGGAAGCCGGTTACTTTTGTATTTGAAATTAGGATAGCCTCGTTTGAATAACCTACAAAAGTAAATCAATTTGGTTCTCAAAGTATAAAGTACTTTGGTCCAAGATTAGACACAAATAATATTATAACTAAGATAATTAAGAGATAATTATCCGGGTCGGAAAATAAAAGGAATTTTCTAAGTCTAATATCCATGAAACTCAAAATTCCATCTTAGTCGAGTCTAGTAGGCAATCAAATCGGATAAAGAATATCAAAGTAAACAGACTTGATCTAGACTAAATAGAAATTCAAACTAAAATATGCTGACTTGGAACAATTTATTGTCCGAAACATGAAGTCGGACCTGAATTAGAGTGCGGAAAAGATAGTGTTTGAATCATGCGATATATCCGAGTATTGAGTGACTCGGACTCGAGTGAAAAGTAGCATATAGAAGTATGCTTTCCGAGTCAATTAGAGTCGGCGAAAACAACATAATAGTTTCTATAACACTCAAAAGAAATGTTATATCACTCATAAAAGTTTCTAAGAGGCATGGAATGACTTGAAGTCAAAACCCTATAAGAGATGAAGTCTTATACCTGATTCCGTGATGGAACTCGAAACGAGTAAGTAAAAGTCCGAGTCTTCAATCTCCCCTTTTTATGAAAGGCATTCCATACTTAGATAGAAACTTTGTTAGTGATAAGAGATTAAATTTGTAAACTTGCTCAGGAAAGAAACTTAAGATTTCATAGTTCATAGAGCAAGAGAAGACATGAGTCCGAGATACACGAAATTATTAATGAAATGCATTGATTTTAATGACGAGTGCTAAGCAAGAAAACATATTGGATGGAAACTCGAAATACTTGCATTCGGTTTACGAACGAAATGCATTCTCATTGACTTCACATAAAATATTTACAAAGGGGTGAGAGAAACTCCCCCAAAATAAGACAGACTATCTATTCTCGTTGGGTGGTTTGTGCTTTGGTGGATGAGCTTGCGGTGCTCCTGCACTGGTATGCTTGCAATGATGTTGAGCACTGGGATCTCTGGTAGTGGCTCAACTCCGAGTGGTCGACCCGAACTAAGTCATCCAAAGGCTCATCCTCTTGGAAGACAACGAAGGGGGTACTACTTTTGGCTAGACCACTCGTGGACTGTCCAACATCCGAAGGGTCTTCTTACCCACTCGGACTACATGTCCGAGCTGATCGGCTCCGGTTAAGGAACTTCGATACCTTGTCCCCGAGCTTCTTCCTTCTTCTCTTTTTCTCGCCTTTTTCTCCTCTTCATCTTATTCCTCCTTCTCTTCCTCCTTCTCCTCATAAATAGTTGCTTCAGCCGCAACTTCCTTTTCTTCTGCTGCCTCTTCGGAGGGAGACTTGGCATGGCTCGAGGACTCCTCAAACGTATTTGAGCTGCTGCAGGTCCTGCGGCCTTGGTCCGCCTTTCACGGAGGAGCTCGAGTTGCTCCTGTTGCTCCTTGACCAAGCTCTTTATTTTGAGGAGCACATCCTGTTACTCTTAAATCGACATTGGACCGTTTTCTTGTTGATGGTCATCGTCTAAAGGACGGTTTTGAAGGAGCGAAGTGTGTCTCGAATTTTTGTGAACACAAAGGAGAGCATGTCTATCGTGGCTGTAGTCAAGGCGAGAGTAGCTTGGGGAGGAGGACCTGAGGTGGAAGCACGACCAAGTGGAGGAGGGAGAGATAGATGAGTCCGAGTCCGAGTCCGTGGAGGGGTCAAGGTCGCCTCGGTTCGACCCATGGACCCGGACACCAAGTTTGGTTTCCTAGTACTCGTATCCAACACGCTCCTTCTTGCTAACATTGATGGCAGCCTCGGATATCGAATTTAGGTCCGAGGGGAGGCAAACCTCAAAGTGCTTGAAAACTACAGTTAGAAGGACTCCCAAGGGAAGAGGAAAGTTTCTCTATGACCGAGCCGGCACAGGTGGTCATCCGCTCAATAATAGCTGGGAAGAGGTCTACATTGTAGCCCTCGAGGATATCGAACAAAGCTTTGAGAATCTTTGAGTTAGGATTCTCTTTGCTTGAATGATGAGACAAGAAAGTTCTCATCGAAGGAAACAGAAAAGTCCGGCCTTGGTCTTTATTTGAGTCACTGAGAAATTCTTACGTGACTCGGGGACTTCCTTGGTGTATTTTGCAAAGAACTTATCCGTAATCTCGTTGAAAGGGATGGGATTGTAGTTGAGAAAGAGAGAGGAAACATTAAAAAGACGACGGATGAAGGAAAGGTTTATGCGCACAACTATGTCACAAACTCTTGAGGTGATGACACCCTCGAGTACGAAAGATTAGAATAGAACCGAGTAATGAATTTTGGATAAATAAAATCACCGAAGCAAAGGAAGTTGTAGACTCCAAGTGGTTTTGATGTGATTCAACCACAAGAAGGATGTGGTTGGGAAGAACTTGTCATCCAACGTGAGGTGTTGGGTGACGAAGATTTTGGAGGGGTTAGAAGGACCCTCTTGGGTTTGCTTGGTTCTAGGTTTCTTGGTTGCAGACCACTAGAAAGTCTTGGGTTGAACCTCTTTTATTCATGGTTGAGGATTTTAAAGTAAAAGAGAGTGAGCTTGAAGGAACGAGACACGAGAGAGAGAATGCAAAAGAATACTTACAGCTCTGTGTACAAGAGTGAGTGTGCGAGAGATTAGGTTAATAGAGAGTAAAGTAGCAAAATGAAGGAAAATGGATGCTATTTATAGCGAAAGGAATGTCCTTCGAATTCGTTCGACCTAATCCTCCAACGGTCACTCGAGACAGTCTGTAAGGTTTCGTCTCCAATGGTTAGGATTCCAGTGTGTTTCTCCCAATAGCTAGTTCCCCGATCGATGCGCGCGGTAGAGAGAGAAAAGAGAAATTTTAAAAGAAATTTCTGAAATTCTCCACTAATCTAAAGATGATTTCAGAATTTTGAAGTCCATTTGTCTCAAATACCGAGTCCGACTCGGTTTGGTTTACGAGTGACACGGAAAATACAAGCACATAATAACTCCTAACTCGGTTTTACTAGGTCGAGGGAACCAATTGTTATTAAGACAAAGAAAAAAACATATAACACATAATCATGCAAGATAATTTCACTTAGAAAATCACATAATCATGCATTAATCATTCGAAGTTTATTTCTAATAAAACAAAACTGATCCTTAGTAAGTGGCTTAGTGAAAATATCAGCTAACTGAAATTTCGAAGGAATGAATTCAAGTTCAATATCACCTTTGTCAGAATGATCTCTCGGAAAATGACACCTAACCTCAATATGTTTTGTCTTTGAGTGCTTGAACTAGATTCTTAGTGATGCTGATTGCACTTTGATTATCACACTTGATTGGAATTGATTTGAACGAAAGTCCATGATCTTTCAAGTGTTGTTTGATCCATAGAATCCGAGCACGGCTTGCGCTAGCTGCAATGTACTCAGCTTCAGCAATTGATAGAGCAACTGAATTTTGCTTCTTTAAGTGCCAAGATATAAGGGATTGACCCAGAAACTTGCATGCTTTTGATGTGCCCTTTCTATCAATTTTGTATCCTCCATAGTCATCATCAAAGTATCCAGTGAGGGTCGGTTCGAGTCTTTTGAGAACCATAGACATAAATTTTGAGTCCCTGTAAGATATCTAAAGATTCTCTTCACCGTAGTGAGATGTGATTCTTTTAGATTAGCTTAGAATCTTCCACACGGACATACACTAAACATAATGTCCGGTCTACTTGGATGTGAGATATAGCAGAGATCCAATCATACCTTGATAGAGTTTCGATCTACTTCTTCACCTTTTTCGTCCGAGTCTAGTTTCATGTTGTTACCCATTGGTCTTGCTACATGTTTTGCATCTTGAAGCTTATACTTCTTCAGCAACTCCTTGGTGTACTTAGATTGATGGGCATAGATGCCATCTTTATCTTGTTTGATTTATAGACCAAGAAAGAAATTGAGCTCTCCCATCATGCTTAATTGGAATTCATGTCTCATCAACTCAGAAAAATCTCGACAGAGATTTTCATTAGTACATCAAAAAATTATATCAGCAACATAAAGCTGAGCAATAAGAAAGTCTTTCCCCTTGGTTTTTATGAAAAGAGTTTTGTCAATCGACCTCTTTTGAAATCATTTTCAACAAAGAAACTACTCAGTGTTTCATACCAAGTTACGGGAGCTTGTTTAAGACCATAAAGATCCTTTTGCAACTTGAAAACATGATTTGGAAGTTCTAAGTTTTCAAATCTAGGGGTTGCTCAACATATACTTCCTCTTGAATGAAACCATTCCGAAAACACATTTGACATCCATTTGGTACAACTTAATATTCACGCTTGATGCAAATGCCAAAAGGATTCTAATTACTTCTATCCTAGCAACCAGGGCAAAGGTTTCCCCACAATAAATCTTTTCTTCTTGATTGTAACCTTAAGCCACAAGTCTAGCCTTATTTCTAACTACCAACACATCCCGATCGAGTTTGTTCTTGAAAACCCATTTGGTTCCTATGACTAGGTTGTTAGAAGGTCATTTGGTCAAAAGTCCAGACTTGGTTTCTCTTAAATTCATTAAGTTCTTCTCGTATGGCCTCTAACCATTTAGGTTCCTTTAGGGCCTCTACTATATTTTTGGGTTCGATTAATCATACGAATGTAGTGAATGCACATAGATTTTGCAAAGAAGAGTGAGTTCTTACCCCACTATTGATGTTAGACAGAATATTTTCAAGTGCTTAGCTCGAAGCATATTTGAATGCTCTACCTGTTCTCTAGTTTATGAGATTTGTTGGTTGTGTTGGATGATCTTCGGTGGTATGACCTCGCTGAGTTTGCTCATCTCGTTGACCTTCGAGCATTCTAAGTCGGCTCCTGAGCTGGTTCGATCCGAGTCATGATGTTCCGAGATGCCTTATTCTGAGCTGCTTTCTTTTGACTCTGTCCGAGCTCGGCTTTAGTAAGGTAATCAACATAGCGGCTGAGTTTCAGATTTGAGAATGTTGACTCACATGGTTTTCACCGATCAATCTCATCAAACACAACGTGGATGCTTTCTTCCACTTTTTTAGTTCATTTATTGAAAACATGATAGGCTTAACTATAAGATGAATAACCCGAGAAAGATACCTTTATTTGACCGAGCATCAAACATGGTCAGGTGATCCTTACCATTATTGTGAACGTAGCACTTACAACCAAAGGGTTTGAAGTATGAGATGTTAGGTTTTATTCCCTTGTAGAGCTCGTATGGAGTTTTCTTCAAGATGGGTTTGATGAGGCATATGTTCAATGTGTAGTTTCCTGTGTTCATTGCCTCAGCCCATAAATAGTAAGGTAGATCGTGTTCAATCATCATCATCCTTCCTATTTCTTCAAAAGTTCGATTCTTTCTCTCCACTACCCCATTCTATAGAGGGGTTCGGGTGCTGAGAAGTTGTGACAAATAACATTCTTGTCGCAGAACTCTGCAAATTCCGAGTACTAGAACTCCCTTCCATGGTCGGTTCGAATTCTTCCGATCCGAGTCTAAGACTTGACTTGAATTTTCCTGCAGAGCTTGCTTGAACTCTTTCAAAGCTTCATTTTTGTGCTTAAGAAAACAAACCCAGGTAAATCGTAAGTAGTCGTCAACAATCACAAGTACATATGATTTAACTCTAAGACTCTTTGCAGAGATTTCACCACATAAATCCATATGCAATATTTCAAGCACTTTGTATGTAGAAACAGTTTTGAGAGGTTTGAAGGATGATCTGACTTGTTTCCTCTTTTGTGCATGCTTCACAAATTTTATCTTTCTTAAATGCACAGATTAGGTAAACCTCTGACTAAATCATGAGATGCGAGCTTTTTGATAGTATGCATGCTAACATGACCTAGTCTACGATGCCATGTCCAAGAATCATCATGCAAAGATGCTTTTAAACAAGATAAATTCGACTTGGATCGAAAGAAGAATAATGTAGGTATTACCCGATCTCTTAGCTGAGAGCTTAGTCTCTTTGATAGTTGCATAAAAAATATAGCAATTTGTCTAACTGAACCTTACCTTTGGACCCTTGTCACACAATTAGGAGATGCTTGAGTAGATTGTACTTTAATCCCTTTACAAGATGAGATCGGGCTTACCAGATTGTCTCATTTCCCAATCTTGCCTATTCCAATTATCTTTCATTTGCTATCATCTCCAAAAGCAACTTTTCCTCCTTTGTAATCATCAAACCGAGAAAAAAGTCTTGAATCTCCGGACATGTGGCTTGAGCATCCACTTGTCTATGTACCAATGAGCTTTTGTTCTTTTCCGAGTTACTCGCAAGTCGAAACACACTAACCCTTCTCACTTCCTCTAACGAACCCAGTAACTCCCTTTACTTTGGTCCTTTTCGAGGAAGAAGACTTTTGGGAGCCTAGATTTGGATGATTTTGGGTTTGGTCTATTTCGAGTCTACTTTTTTAGAAAATTGAGTCTCGTGTCTCTTTTTATTAAAACTCTTTTCTTTTATAAACAAGCGGAGAAGGTTTTCTCTCGTAAACTGTTATAGGCTCAGTCCTCCTTTCATTTTTATGAATAGAACCAGGCTCAGCCTTCCCGAACTTCACAGTTTGAACATCTTTCTTGAAAATATTTGAGTAGGAATTAGATTTCTCCTCTTTGTTAAATCTAAGTACTTCTTTCCTGAAGGAGACACAATGAGAGCCTAAAAGCATGTCAAGGTTTTTCCGACCTTGAGTAAATTTCAAAACAAGCTCTTCATGAAGACTCAAACTTTATACTTACACTTTTCTAAGTTCCATCGAGGAATCGGGTATAAGACTTCATCTCTTATAGGGTTTTTATTTCAAGTCATTCCATGTGCCTTAGAAGCCTCTCTCGAGTGATATAACATTTTCTCCGAGTGTTATAGAAACTATTATATATGTTTATGCGTGACTCGACCGACTCGGAAAGCATACCTGTACTTACCACTTCACACTCGGTTCGAGTCACTCAATATTCAGATATATCGCATTTCAAACACTTTATTTCACGCACATAAACTCGGGTCCGACTTCGTGATACGAGAATTATATTGTTAATTTACTATTCCAAGTCAGCATATTTAGTTTGAACTTTGTTTCATCTATATCAAGTTTGTTTACTCCGATCCTCGTGACTTGTTTATCTTCTAAACCGACTAAGATGGAATTTGAGTATCATGGATTTTAGACTCAGAAAATTTTATTCCTTTTCGACTCGGATAATTAGTCACTTAATTATATTAATTATGTTATTTTCTATGTCTAATCTTGGACCAAAGTATTTTATTCTTTGAGAACCAAATTGATTTACTTTTGTAGGTTATCCAAACGAGGCTATCCTAATTTTGAATTACAAAAGTAACCTGGCTTCAAAACGTCAAATCACCAACAGAGAAGGCTTTTTCCACCTCCGACATAGCCCCGGACACTCGTGTCGGGGTTGTCTGTTTCTAAAGCTGGAAATCTACAACACTAAGCTCAACGGTGGTTTCCACCTTATTTTTCAAGACACCACCAGTGGTTTTGGGACTTCCAAAGCGAGTCAAGAGCCGTTGCCCGACGTTCATATCTCAACGGATATTTTCCGAGTGACTCGGAAAATCCATTACAACGGTCACAAGGGACTTTTAGTCAGAAGATGGACACAATGACTAAGTTGCTTGGACATCTATAAATAGAAGTCAACTTCCAAGACTTGAAGATTGCTGAACTAACTGTTAATACACATACTTGAGCAAAAGTCATTGTATTCACTTTCAATCTTCTACTTACAACTTCAATTATGTATTTATTATTTCTTTGAGTTGTAAGGTCTTGTACTCAATTACAAACACTCTCTTTCTTACTCTTTAAGTAAGGTCCCTCGACTCGGGCTATAATGGTTAACTCAGCTCAGCTTGTCCCTAACTCGTAAGGGTGATCTCGGTTAGGAAGTACTAGATCGAGATAAGGTAATTTCGAGTCTAGGAAAAACTTGTACGGAGTTGTCTAAGGGAGCAACACGGGTTGAGTAAGTCTACTGAATTTTGTGGACTCAAAATAGTGGATTTGACTTCGTGCTTGGATTAGCACGGTCCGTGGTTTTCTACCCCAGGAGGCTTTCCACGTACTTTCCGAGTTATTACTTTTCCGAGTGCATTATAGACTCGGATCTGTTTCAAAGTTCCGCTTAATCTGTTTCTTCACTCTTCATTGAATTATGAGTTAGTACTTTTCCGAGCTCATAGTTGACTCTCGCTCACCTCAAATTCATATCTATTTTAAATTTCAAGCAAATTTCATCATCACCCGATTCACCCCCTCTAGGGTGACTTAGGCTCTCCCGAGCAAACCTTCACTTCGGACTCATTGAGCTTTCTTTTCGGATGCTCATTTTCTCTTCTGAGTGACTCGGACTCAGTCTCATTGGCTTGAGTACTAGTCTTGAGTTCTTTATCGGTTAGTCTCGGTTTTTCCAATTCATTTTTCAAAACATGGCTCTCGAAGTAAGTGAATCAAGTTGTTCTTTGAACCGAGAAGAATCGGCTTGGAATTTTCTTCCAAAGTATAAATATATTTTGCTAAATCAACTTTGGAGAACTTAAGAAAGTATTCAATTACCTCCCGAGGATTTTTCTCCTCGATGTCCGAATTGTCATAATCGACTTAGATTCGACTTCTAAGTCTCGTTAGTGCCATCGGACACTTTGAGTCATCGGAATCTTCATCTTCTTCGGATGAGTCTTCATCACTCCATGCTGCCATCATAACCTTCTTCTTCTTTCTGTCCCTCTTTCTCTTTGGACAGTCTTTGACTATATGATCTTTTCCGCCACACTCAAAACACCCAACGTTCTTTATTAAAGATAACTTTGAAGGGGAGGAGTATTTACCTTTTCTGTCCTTCTTGTCTTTCGTCTAGAACTCTTCCTTTGGCATCTTCTCCCATTTCTTGTGCTTCATCATTCTTTTAAAGCCTTGAGCAATGAGTGTCATGGGGTCTTCTTCTAAGTCCGAGGAACTCGGACTTTCTCCTCTATTTTTCGAGGCTTTCTGCGCAATCTTCTTTTTAATGTTGACCATGGAGCCTCTTCTTCCAAATGGATTTATGGGTAAGTAGCTTCCCAATCGGTTTGTCTAGCTGAGAGAGGTTATCGGCTTCTTCGATAGCTGTCACCTTAGGACCTCATCTTGTCTTTGGTAGACTTCTTAGAATTTTTCTGCACATTTCCTCGTGGGAAATCCTCCTACCCAAAGATTTGACATTGTTTCTAATCCCAGTGAAGCGTATAAAAATCTGAGTGATGTTTTCTTCCGGCTTTATTTTGAACACCTCATACTTGTGAAGATATTGACTTATCTTCGCTTGTTTCACTTGGCTTGTTCCTTCATATGTGTTGACAAGAGTGTCCCACACATCTTTAGCCGTGTCACGGTCGACACTCTATTGTACTCTTTTGAGCTGATAACACACATCGAGTGTTCATCGCTTTAAAGTTCTTTCCGAACTTTTTGTAACTCCTCATTGGTGTACTCGAACTTCTCTCTAGGCACAGGTCTTATATCTTCCATCGTCATTGAAATCTAGCTGCCTTCTTGGATGATGTTTTAAATTTCTTCATCATTGTCTAGCAGAAAGCATTCCATTAGCTTCTTGAAGTGCGGGAAGTTTAACCCTTTGAACTTTGGTGGTCTAGTTGAAGATCTTCCTTCATTGAACTCTACGTTGTTCCGAGCCATCCGATCTTTAAACATTTGGACTGTTAGATCCTTTCGAAAGGCTAGGCTCGATACCAATTGATGGTTTGCTCTTGGAGAGGTTTAGTCGCCCTAGAGGGGAGTGAATATGGTGATGAGGAAATTTTAACAAACTTAGAAACTTTAAGCTTGAAAGGAATGAAGAAGGTAATCTAAGTCTAGATTGAACTCAGAAAAGTATAACTCGAGATACATGGACACCATCCTAGGGCTAAAAACCACGAGACGGTGCTAGTCCAAGCACCAAGTCAAATCCACTATTTTGAATCCACAAAATACAACGGATCGACTTAACCGAATTGCTCCCATAGACAATTCCTTACGGTGTTTTCCTATACTCGGACGTTCCCTTATCCGATCTAGTACTTCCTAATTAAGGTAACCTTTATAGCTAAGCATAACAGAGCTGAGTTAACCCTTACACCTCGGTCAAGGGACCTTTATTCAGAAAGTAAGAAGAGTATGTGCTTGATTTCAAGACTTTATAACTTAGAAAATATGTATCACAAGCGGGGAGTTGTAAGAAGAAGATTGAATGAGCATTGTACTAAGAGATATAGTTTCAGCAATGTGTTCAGCAATCTTCAAGTCTTGAGAAGTGCCTTCTATTTATAGATGACCAAGCAAATTAGCCGTTGTGACTGATTTACGAACGAAGTCCTTCTTGACCGTTGTAATGGTTCTTCCGAGTCGGTCGAGAAAAGATCCGTTGGGATGTGAACGTTATGCAATGGCTCCTGGCTCCTAAAGTTGCTCCGATCAACCGGTGATGTCCGAAAATTAAGCTGGAAACCACCGTTGAGCGTAACTTTGAAGTTTTCCAATTTTCGAAACGGACAATCTCGACACATCGTATGATCCTTATTCGAAGTAGATAAGCCTTGTCTGCTAGTAATTGACAACTTGAAGCTGGTTACTTTTGTAATTCAAAAATGAGATATGCTCGTTTGAATAACCTACAAAAGTAAATCATTTTGGTTCTCAAAGTATAAAATACTTTTGTCCAAGATTAGGCATAGAAAAGAATTTAATTAAGACAATTAAGTGCATAATTATCTTAGCCCTAGAATAATGGAATTTTCCGAGTCTAATATTTATTATAGTCAAATTCCATCAAAGTCGAGTCTTAAGAACGATCAAGTTATAAGAGTGAAAACATCATAGTAGGTACTTGATCGGGATAAATAATTCGAAACATATAAACCGACTTGGAAAGATGAATTAACATGATAATTCATTTTGCTTTGAAATACACAGTCAAACTCGGATAAAGAGTGTTAGAGAGATTATTTGAACATGAGATAAATTTGAGTGATGTCCGAGTGACTTAGAAACATCAATCCAAGAAGATAATCAAAAATGTGTTTTCGAGTCGATCGAAATGAATGAAAACTTATACAGGAGTTTCTATAACACTCGGGATAACTCGTAATCAAAACTTAGTAGGGATGAGGTTTGTACACGAGTCTTTATGTAGTACTCGGAACGATCAAGATTCCGAGTTTGAGTCTTCTAATTATTCAGGAAAAACACCAAACTTTCGTACATATAATTATTTACGGACAAAATGTTAGTATACTAGAATTATTTAACTAAGGCTGCAGATTAAGAAATGATCGCGCTTGAGCAAATTACCGAGCTTCAGGACTATAATCAAGCCAAGCTTAGGACTTTTTCTAGCCTAATTTCATAATGCATACAGCGATTAAGTCTAGGCCCCATTTCGTTAGAGTTCGGGTTAAGAAATAGACAATTATGGATCTCTTAAGTCACTCGGGATCCGAGGCAACGCTAGACAAATGAGATAACTACCCTTTAGCGTCTGCTTTGACCCTTTGTCATTTAGACTCGGTCAAAGTGAGGGCTAGCTGTAGACACGGAAAATGTGACGTCCTTATCGTTTTACTTGAGTTATTTATTTTTGTTCACTCGATGATGAAATCTCGATCCTGTTTGCTAACTTGGATCATGATTTGATTGAAAATAGCATGACGGAATCCAATAAACCACAAAAAGAATCGGTTAGCACCACAAAAGAAACCTTTCTTTGCTTGGGCCAGCTTACAACCCATTTCTTTGGGCCGAACCCAGTCAAGATCGGACAACCAACCGGGATTGAAACCAGCACCGGTTAAGATATGTCGACGATAAAACCCGAGCGTTTTACTATTCTTTAGCGGCCAAATGCAGCACGCCTCCTAAACTTTCGTACGATGATGTTTTAACAAGATTCGGTCTACAGGACTCTACGGATGACGTCGTTTTAGCAAGGTGAATATCTAGTTTATTTCTTCATGCATTTCCTATATTCTCTAGCTTGGTTCAAGCCAAACCTAATGGTTGGATGGCTTATAGAGTTTCATTTTAACCTAATTTTTTCCTATAAATAAAGGGCTTCCCCCTCTAATTTGGTGCACTATTTTTCAGCTAGCAACCCCACCCAAAGTCGAAAATCCTTCCTCCCATTCTATGTCACTCTCTATTCTCTCCATTTCTCCAACTAGTTACTCACTTCTTCATTTCTTAAACTCCACAAAAGGCCTTCCTTGCTTCCCGTTGAACTCGCTGCCCGACCATTATGCTCCCGAAATCCGTTCATGAGCCAAGATCAGCAGGTGGGATAACCTCGATGACACCAAATCACCTTGCTTTTTACGGTTCTTTTAATTAAAATTTTTTATTGCTTTCTATATTGTGGTTTTTGAGATGTAATCGTTTTTAATCCCCCTCCCCACGCACTTGTAACTTTTAATTTCCTTCTTACTTTCTTTATTGCTTTCTTTATTGCTCTATTATTTGCCTATTTGTTGCTTTCCTAGCATGTTTTGTTTCCTTTAATTTTTGCCTATCGCATGCTGATTTCTTAACTCTTTAAACATAATTTTTGAACTAACAATTTAGATTATAGTAAGCTCATTTATTGACAGGGCGGAATGGAGAGCATCGATCTTCATTTCCTACCAGTCACTTTTGGGATATAAAATCGAACATTGGATTCTCGGTTTATGATAAATGGAGTCTCTTTCGAAGCCTCATTCAAGCTTAGTTTTCCAATACTAAGATTAGAAGAGTATTTTCTGAATTTTTGTTAGATTTTATTTCCCAAAAGTGACTGGTGACACCTTGTTTTGCTTTTATTTCTTCTTATTTGCTTCTCGGCATTTCGGACTAGTAGCTGGACTCAACTCCTACAAGATTTCTCTTTTTGGTCATAGAGCTTTGAGACAAAATGTAAATTTTATTTTTCTATTTTCTTTATCCTCGAAATAACATCCCGAGACCTTTTCAAAATTTATTTCTAAAATATATTTATTAATAAAAATGGCAAATCATTCGTTTAGCAAATTCTAAAAAGAAATAAGCTTAATAAGACCCCACTTTCGAAATGAACTTTCAAAAATCGACTTTCGAAAGAAACTTAACCAAAAAATAAATGAAGAGAGTCGAGACTTTATAGGGAAAGTCTTATTCATACGTGGCCGCGCCCCCACGAGGCACTCGGGGAGGCCGCCCAATTTCCTATAGTCACGTACATCAAGGGCATTGAAGAAAAAGGTTAGAACTCATCATTTACAAATTGGTGACATGGTCCTTAAGGAAATTGGAGCACATATCCGGGATCCAAGAAGGAAATTCAGACCAAAATGGTAAGGACCCTACACCCTCAATCAAATTTTACAAGGAGGGGTAGTTAAGCTAACAGATTTAGAAAGTGAAGGATTATTTCAATATACAAATCTGGACTAGTTGAAAAAATATTACGTTTATCTAGACCAGTTGAAAAATATTACGTTTAGCATCAAACTAAACAAATTTGGCTGAAATTGAGTCCGTAGTTAGCACTACATGATAAGGCCTCTAACGAATTGGGAAGCCAAGTATATGTCACTCCTTACGAGCACTCAATCAGCTTAATCTACACATAACATATGAAAAAAGTTAGAAAAATTACATATCTTGCATGACCTTGCTAGTCCCCGTTCGCGACCTAATAGGAGTTAAATAAATAAATAAATAATAATGATAATGACAACAACAACAACAATAACAACAACAATAATAATAATAATAATAATAATAACAATAATAATAATAATAATCATAATAATAACAACATATCGGGGTTAGCGGGTATCGTGTGTAGGCTGCTGCCGACCGGCGCACCATTTTTCCGTCACCGATTAGGTTCGGATGACCATTTCGAGTCATTAGTTACCTGCAATAGAAGGGGGCTACCGGTGAAGTTTTCATTTTGATTCCCCTAATCTGGTTTTGCGCCAAGAACATTTCGATAAGAATCAGCGGGGTTAAGGAGTGATAGTCTCTTAACTCCTCCACCACATTCGATGAGTACGACAAGCGCCCTATCCCTATGCCCTCGCACCAATAGGAAGCCACCCACAAAGCACATAATGACGGCCTGACGCTTCTAGATCTATGCCAACCCCACCCCATATATGGGACAAAAGTGCAGTAGTAGGTTAGCCATGTTGACCTCGTCTCTAACAGGATCAACTCTAGATCCCTTTTGCTAAGGCCCAAGAGTTGTCTCGTAGGTTTCTGCCATGTTGCTTGATGATGTGGGAACGACATGCTTTGTTCGACGATGATTACTGTAGCCTAGTATTACATCGAATTCTTCGGGGAGGGGCATCACTCTCTATCCCCAAATTTGAAGACATGCTTCGCGGAATCCCAGTAGGACACTGCAGCCCTCAAAAGCATCCAATGGATCTCCACTTGTCTAATTTTGAATAGTGTCTTCAGTCCATACACAGCTAATCCTATCTTTTCTACAGCCCAAATATCGTGCATCCATCGAGTCAAGTCAAGCATAAAGTTCATCATGGGATGGATGTCGAAATTTCTAGGAATCTATGATATAACCTCCTATTAGACTCTTAATTGTGTTCGTTTCAGAGATCACTCCAACATTATTTATTGAGTTTTCAGGACTCCTAACCATGCTTCGTTATCGCTCCTTGCTTTAAAACCTTCCGGGCCTAGCCCGTTGAGCACCGTTGGTCGCAGTTAACTGGTTCGCTGGTCCGCCTCATGGTCGGCGCCTATAGTTTGGCCACCTTTTTGTCTTGAGCCCGTTTCTTTCTTGTTTCAGTCCCATTACTCAGGACCGTGCCTTTTACTTATGATTTCCATTTCTCTTTTTATTATCTTTTTTAGTGGAATGCGGGCTAATGCATTTTTTTAGTTTCGTCTTTGATATTTTTTCACATCATATAAATTAAGAAAGCACTTTAGATTGAGTTTTGAACTCATCTCCTTGCATAAAGTCTAAACATAATACAAAGTATATAAATAATAACAAAAGCATCCTACAAGTGGTTATTCAATAATCTTCATCATTGACATCATGAGTGCTACCAAAGTGATAGTTGTCCATGTGCTCTGCAATCAACACTCGAAGCTCACCTTTCCGTCACCATGTGGGAAGAACTAACACCACAGTCCCAAGTTGATTGTGAGACCTCATAATAAGGCCTACTATAAGACGCTCATAAAATCGTATGACCTACCATACAGGTCAAG
The DNA here is from genome assembly GCA_021018815.1 of Talinum fruticosum. Taxonomy (NCBI): domain Eukaryota; kingdom Viridiplantae; phylum Streptophyta; class Magnoliopsida; order Caryophyllales; family Talinaceae; genus Talinum; species Talinum fruticosum. Next base: position 334,902 of record JAITYX010000003.1, on the reverse strand, counting down.
CACTTGCAAAGGCATAACATTGATACTGGCTCTAGATGTGCTAGGCTCACCTCCGAATAAACTAGACCCGAGCCCAAATGAGCTTAGTCTAGCTTCGGAAATTCTTTATCTGCGAGAGCACCGAGATGCATGGCATGAAGCGCCGGATGCTCGTAGTGCAACCGGACAACATTTGAGTTTGGCCATATGTCTCTGTATGAACCTCCAAACCACCAAGGAAACCTCCCAAAGAGGGAGACCTAGAACGATGGTCCTAAGAAGAAAAAAGAGTGATTAGCACATAGACTAAGAACTCAAGAGTTAGCATTTCAACTAAATGGACTTACTCAAAATAATAGGAATGCACGATTAGTAAACAAGTCTCTTAAAGCTCGGAGGGCATATTAGAATCCGATAGACATCCTCTAAGATTGTTTGCAGTCGTACTCTAATTTCATCATGTCAAGAAAGGTATTTTAGCATACAACAAAAATAAAGACCACAACACTCTTACTCCTTTTCCAATTTCTTGGGAATTGTTAGCTTGTAGTACAGCTACAAATTAAACCACTACTTAGGCTTATAACAAAATAATATAGCATACGGAAGTAGGGATCGAATCCACGAGGAAAGATATAATAACATGCAAGTTTTAATTAAATTTACTACTCTTAACAACAAAACAGAAAATATAAATTAAAATCAATAACTAAAATTAAAATAAAATTATCTAACAACTAAATAAATAATTTATACAGAATAATAAAACTACAATAATCCAGAAATATTTTTGTATATTTTTTTAGAATTATTAAAACAGAAAACTAGAGCAGAAAATAAACAAATTCTAAAACAGAAAATTAAATAAGTAAAATTCTACACTAAAATAATTACGAAAATAAATACTAAAATTATCCAGAATAATAATACTAATTTTCTAAACCTAATCAAACCATAAAAATATAAAAACAAAATTTAAAATCTAATTTACGAATTTATTTTATTAAAAACCTGCAGTAATTAAATTCAAGAATTAAATCTGAAAACATATCAAATTAATTCCAAAAATTCTAAAATTTAATCACAGCAAATTAGGACTCTATCTAAACCCTAAAAGAAAATGAAAAACAAAAAATAAGAAAAGAAACTATTTTTAAACTAATTGCTAACAAACCGACTCAAAAATAATAAAAGCCGATAGAAAAATAATCTGAAAATTAAAATATATAAAGACTCAAAATAAAATTAAATTAAAATTACTAAAACTAACCTAAAATACTGATCTTTAAGGGGGTTAATGGAATTGATAATAAAAGACTACAACTTTGTAAATAAAAATTGCCAAACTAAAGAAAATAACTAAAAAGCAAGCAAGCAATTATCAAAGATATCAAATTTATAAAAACACTTAGTATAATCTATATCCACCATGAAAATTATTATTTATCATTAACACACAAATTGATCTACCCATAAGCTAAACTGTAGAAGACAACCACTAGCGGATCTTCCCGATTTTCCTTAGTTATTAGTTTACTTAGGCCTAGCCATAATATAAACCCTACTAATATTGATGACCCTAGCACTAGCACTAGAATTTAATCAAATTAGAGCATTAAGTATTAGAAAAACATCATCTAGCACCTAATAACCAATCTACTACCAAATTGATTTAAGAAGGATCTATGATAATTTCCTAATTAAAAGAGATGGGTATGAGTCATCCATGATTAACTAGGGTGATACTTATGTCTAAAAGATTAAGCGGTTACGTACTTAAACCCTTTAAACTATCATATGAATTTGTATAGAATTAACTAGTGTGCACTCTAATTAATTAGACATAAAATCATAAACATTAAACACAACTTATCATATAATCATGGATCGAATCAATAAGACAATAAATATCAAAACTTTGTTTCAAATTAAATAATTTAACATAATTTTGAAGTAGATTATACTAAGTATGAAAAACTACTCAAACATAATGTAATTTAAAACATATAAACGAAATAAAACTAGCATCTTTAATATTAATCTAACAATAAAATAGAGTCTTTAAAATAAAAATTACAATAATAAAATTACTACCATCATATTACTTGCCCTGGTGATGATCAAGATTGTGATGAGGAGAGTTAATGATGAAGATGATGAAGATGATTATGAGATGGTGGGTGATTAAGCAAGTAGGAGGTGGCAGCAAGAGAAGATGGGTAGTGAATAGAAGTAAGGTGATGGCAGCAGCGGAGAACCATTGAAAGGCAACGAGAAGAGGGAAGGCGTGAGATGAGGATTGGCGTTGAAGGGCTGTAGGCAGCAACCATACGTGATGAGCAGCAAGGGGAGTTGTGGACAACAGCCAGCCAAGAGGGGCAGCCAGCAAGAGCTGAGTGGGACTCCTCCCGGGCTTCTCTTTCATGATGATTACAAGTAGTATATATATGGTGAAGGCGCTAGGGTTATTCCTCTTTCTTCTCTTCTAAGTTTCCTTTTCTCTTCCAATTAGGATTTCATAAAATATAATATCATAAAATAAATATTTTATGACATATTATATTTATGGACCAACTTCATATATTTTCTTGGATCATTGTTCGTAACTAAAAATTCACTTTTAACGATTTTTCTTCTCTTCCCCACTTTATTCGATAATTACCTATAAATAGACAAAATAGGATAAATTAGATAAAATAATGTATATAATATAAACTAAATAACTACTAAAAATGTGTATAAAATACGACTTAACAAATCCCCCACACTTAGACTTTGGACGTCCTCGTGCAAAGAAATATAAGACTCGATCTAATAATACGCTTTCTTATAAAGATATACATAAAACATAAAGTATACACTAGGTTTCCCTTGCTTTCAGAAATAGTTTGATGAAAATTTTTCTTTCCCAAATAAGCGAAAAACTAAACATTTTATAATCATCGGAGAGTTTATTCATCTCCCTCACAATATCTCTTTCAATTAAGCAACAATCAAAAAATTATCCATCTTTTTCAAACATGTACATTCCGGTCAAGAGGTCTAAAATGTTTTAGGATGGGAAAAATTAAGTCTGCAGTATGGTTATAAAGACACTCGAATTAGCAGATAACTCAATAAAATTCGATAATAAACTTGTTCTACAAACTTCTTCCTTTTTTTTTATTTATTTATTTTTATTATATAATATAACTCCATTCAAGCACATATTCGAGGCCCATATAGGGTTTTAGAAATATAACACTCCCTGTCTCCCACTCACCCAAACAGAGGTGTTGGAGTTAATACTCTATTATTTTCTTTTTCTTTTCGTTAGTATGGTTCGAGCAATTGATCGGCCAAAAGGAGCATGACTCTCCCAGCATGGGTTACTCCATTCATAAGGCTCAACTTGAGACCTAAACTTAAGGGAAATGGTGCCGAGCCACCAACTCCGACCCATGTTGGTAGACTAACATTTTGTTTTTTTTTGTTTTGTTTTGTTTTTCTTTTTCTTTTCTTTTTTGTTTTTTTGAAAGGCAAAACAAGAAAAATCAAAATTTCAATGAGTCCATCTACTAAGTTCAGTAGTCTAGGTGAGTGGTTTAAGTTAATTTATTGCCTCTATCACGATTATATAACATGATCAATCTGACGAAAAAATTATGATTGTCACAAATTGCGGAAATATATGAGGATCAACTCAAACAACTCTGAATGACAATTAACATGTTCAAATTTCTCACTTCAAAGGGAAAGAAAAACTATGAAGAGAAAAATTTTAAGCAAGTTGACCTAGCATATATTCATGTTCATGCATTTCTTTACAAGAAAGACACTAATTTTTTTTTCAAAAAAATAAGATAAAAATAAATGCATAAAATTAAAATGCAGGATGCACTCCCCACACTTAAATCATACATTGTCCCTAATGCATGCAAAATGAAATAAAACACGAAAATAATAGAGATAATATAAACTTCCCTAAAAAATGTTGGGTTGCCTCCCAACCAGCGCCTTTGTTTACCGTCTTTGGCTCGACAACTTTGCAGCTCATGGATCATTCAGTTGCATTTCCCATACTAAACAAATCTGGTCTCCTGTATACTTGCAATTAGTGGGAAATTTCTTGTGGAGAAGAGCAGATATATTCTTCCCCACACTTACCTTTTTGTTCCTTTTCAATTTTAATTTATTCATGAATAGATCGTTAAGGAACTTAGCATAACGAGGTTCTCGTTTCATGGTATCTAGAAGAGGACTGTTTGTTTTCGCCTTCCTAGATATTTCTATGATATCTTCAATTGCCTCGTCTATCTTAGGAGTCGTGCTTATCAATCTACTAGGATGCTTGTCGGTAGCTAAAAACCCACTTTTAACGTCTTTTCTCTTCTTTCCCACTTTATTCGATTATTACCTATAAATAGACAAAATAGGATAAATTAGATAAAATAAACTATATAATATAAACTAAATAACTACTAAAAATACGTATAAACTTGACAAATCCCCCACACTTAGACTTTGGACGTCCTCGTGCAAAGAAATCTACGACTCGATCTAATAATATGCTTTTTTATAAAGATATACATAGAACATAAAGTATACACTAGGTTTCCCTTGCTTTTCAAAACAGTTTGATGAAAATTTGTCTTTCCCAAGCAAGTAAAAAACTAAACACTTTATTGTCATCGGAGAGTTTATTCATCGGACTCACAATATCTCTTTCAATTAAGCAACAATCAAAAAATTATCCATCTTTTTCAAACATGTACATTCCGGTCAAAAGGTCTAAAATGTTTTAGGATGGGAAAAATTAAGTCTGCAGTATGGTTATAGAGACACCGAATCAGCGAGATAACTCACTAAAATTCGATAATAAACTTGTTCTACAAACTTCTTCCTTTTTTTTTATTTATTTATTTTTATTATATAATATAACTCCATTCAAGCACATATTCGAGGCCCATATAGGGTTTTAGAAATATTACACTCCCTGTCTCCCACTCACCCAAACGAGAGGTGTTGGAGTTAATACTCTATTATTTTCTTTTTCTTTTCGTTAGTATGGTTCGAGCAATTGATCGGCCAAAAGGAGCATGACTCTCCCAGCATGGGTTACTCCATTCATAAGGCTCAACTTGAGACCTAAACTTAAGGGGAAATGGTGCCGACCACCAACTCCGACCCATGTTGGTAGACTAATATTTTTTTTTTTTTTTGTTTTGTTTTTGTTTTTGTTTTTGTTTTTGTCTTTTTTAAAAGGCAAAACAAGAAAAATCAAAATTTCAATGATTCAATCTACTAAGTTCACGTAGTCTAGGTGAGTGGTTTAAGTTCATTTATTGCCTCTATCATGATTATATAACATGATCAATCTGGCGAAAAAATTATGATTGTCACAAATTGGGGAAATATATGAGGATCAACTCAAACAACTCGAATGACAATTAACATGTTCAAATTTCTCACTTTCAAAGGGAAAGAAAAACTATGAATAGAAAAATTTTAAGCAAGTTGACCTAGCATATATTCATGTTCATGCATTTCTTTACAAGAAAGACACTAATTTTTTTTTAAAAAAATAAGATAAAAATAAATGCATAAAATTAAAATGCACGATGTACTCCCCACACTTAAATCATACATTGTCCCTAATGCATGCAAAATGAAATAAAAAGTAAAAATAATAGAGATAATATAAACTTCCCTAAAAAATGTTGGGTTGCCTCCCAACCAGCGCCTTTGTTTACCGTCTTTGGCTCGACAACTTTGCAGCTCATGGATCATTCGGTTGTATTTCCCATACTAAACAAATCTGGTCTCCTGTATACTTGCAATTAGTGGGAAATTTCTTGTGGAAAAGAGCAGATATATTCTTCCCCACACTTACCTTTTTGTTCCTTTTCAATTTTAATTTATTCATGAATAGATCGTTAAGGAACTTAGCATAACGAGGTTCTCGTTTCATGGTATCTAGAAGAGGACTTGTTTGTTTCGCCTTCCTAGATATTTCTATGATATCTTCAATTGCCTCGTCTATCTTAGGAGTCGTGCTTATCAATCTACTAGGATGCTTGTCGGTAGCTAAAAACCCACTTTTAACGTCTTTTCTCTTCTTTTCCACTTTATTCGATTATTACCTATAAATAGACAAAATAGGATAAATTAGATAAAATAAACTATATAATATAAACTAAATAACTACTAAAAATACGTATAAACTTGACAAATCCCCCATACTTAGACTTTGGACGTCCTCGTGCAAAGAAATCTATGACTCGATCTAATAATATGCTTTTTTATAAAGATATACATAGAACATAAAGTATACACTAGGTTTCCCTTGCTTTTCAAAACAGTTTGATGAAAATTTGTCTTTCCCAAGCAAGTAAAAAACTAAACACTTTATTGTCATCGGAGAGTTTATTCATCGGACTCACAATATCTCTTTCAATTAAGCAACAATCAAAAAATTATCCATCTTTTTCAAACATGTACATTCCGGTCAAAAGGTCTAAAATGTTTTTGGATGGGAAAAATTAAGGCTGCAGTATGGTTATAGAGACACTGAATCAGCGAGATAACTCACTAAAATTCGATAATAAACTTGTTCTACAAACTTCTTCCTTTTTTTTTATTGATTTATTTTTATTATATAATATAACTCCATTCAAGCACATATTCGAGGCCCATATAGGGTTTTAGAAATATAACACTCCCTCGTCTCCCACTCACCCAAACGAGAGGTGTTGGAGTTAATACTCTATTATTTTCTTTTTCTTTTCGTTAGTATGGTTCGAGCAATTGATCGGCCAAAAGGAGCATGACTCTCCCAGCATGGGTTACTCCATTCATAAGGCTCAACTTGAGACCTAAACTTAAGGGAAATGGTGCCGAGCCACCAACTCCGACCCATGTTGGTAGACTAAAATTTTTTTTGTTTTGTTTTGTTTTGTTTTTGTTTTTGTTTTTGTTTTTGTCTTTTTTAAAAGGCAAAACAAGAAAAATCAAAATTTCAATGATTCAATCTACTAAGTTCCGTAGTCTAGGTGAGTGGTTTAAGTTAATTTATTGCCTCTATCACGATTATATAACATGATCAATCTGGCGAAAAAATTATGATTGTCACAAATTGGGGAAATATATGAGGATCAACTCAAACAACTCTGAATGACAATTAACATGTTCAAATTTCTCACTTTCAAAGGGAAAGAAAAACTATGAATAGAAAAATTTTAAGCAAGTTGACCTAGCATATATTCATGTTCATGCATTTCTTTACAAGAAAGACACTAATTTTTTTTAAAAAAATAAGATAAAAATAAATGCATAAAATTAAAATGCACGATGTACTCCCCACACTTAAATCATACATTGTCCCTAATGCATGCAAAATGAAATAAAAAGTAAAAATAATAGAGATAATATAAACTTCCCTAAAAAATGTTGGGTTGCCTCCCAACCAGCGCCTTTGTTTACCGTCTTTGGCTCGACAACTTTGCAGCTCATGGATCATTCGGTTGCATTTCCCATACTAAACAAATCTGGTCTCCTGTATACTTGCAATTAGTGGGAAATTTCTTGTGGAGAAGAGCGAGATATATTCTTCCCCACACTTACCTTTTTGTTCCTTTTCAATTTTAATTTATTCATGAATAGATCGTTAAGGAACTTAGCATAACGAGGTTCTCGTTTCATGGTATCTAGAAGAGGAATGTTTGTTTCCGCCTTCCTAGATATTTCTATGATATCTTCAATTGCCTCGTCTATCTTAGGAGTCGTGCTTATCAATCTACTAGGATGCTTGTCGGTAGCTAAAAACCCACTTTTAACGTCTTTTCTCTTCTTTCCCACTTTATTCGATTATTACCTATAAATAGACAAAATAGGATAAATTAGATAAAATAAACTATATAATATAAACTAAATAACTACTAAAAATACGTATAAACTTGACAAATCCCCCACACTTAGACTTTGGACGTCCTCGTGCAAAGAAATCTACGACTCGATCTAATAATATGCTTTTTTATAAAGATATACATAGAACATAAAGTATACACTAGGTTTCCCTTGCTTTTCAAAACAGTTTGATGAAAATTTGTCTTTCCCAAGCAAGTAAAAAACTAAACACTTTATTGTCATCGGAGAGTTTATTCATCGGACTCACAATATCTCTTTCAATTAAGCAACAATCAAAAATTATCCATCTTTTTCAAACATGTACATTCCGGTCAAAAGGTCTAAAATGTTTTAGGATGGGAAAAATTAAGTCTGCAGTATGGTTATAGAGACACCGAATCAGCGAGATAACTCACTAAAATTCGATAATAAACTTGTTCTACAAACTTCTTCCTTTTTTTTTATTTATTTATTTTTATTATATAATATAACTCCATTCAAGCACATATTCGAGGCCCATATAGGGTTTTAGAAATATTACACTCCTGTCTCCCACTCACCCAAACAGAGGTGTTGGAGTTAATACTCTATTATTTTCTTTTTCTTTTCGTTAGTATGGTTCGAGCAATTGATCGGCCAAAAGGAGCATGACTCTCCCAGCATGGGTTACTCCATTCATAAGGCTCAACTTGAGACCTAAACTTAAGGGGAAATGGTGCCGAGCCACCAACTCCGACCCATGTTGGTAGACTAATATTTTTTTTTTTTTTTGTTTTGTTTTTGTTTTTGTTTTTGTTTTTGTCTTTTTTAAAAGGCAAAACAAGAAAAATCAAAATTTCAATGATTCAATCTACTAAGTTCCGTAGTCTAGGTGAGTGGTTTAAGTTCATTTATTGCCTCTATCATGATTATATAACATGATCAATCTGGCGAAAAAATTATGATTGTCACAAATTGGGGAAATATATGAGGATCAACTCAAACAACTCCGAATGACAATTAACATGTTCAAATTTCTCACTTTCAAAGGGAAAGAAAAACTATGAATAGAAAAATTTTAAGCAAGTTGACCTAGCATATATTCATGTTCATGCATTTCTTTACAAGAAAGACACTAATTTTTTTTTAAAAAAATAAGATAAAAATAAATGCATAAAATTAAAATGCACGATGTACTCCCCACACTTAAATCATACATTGTCCCTAATGCATGCAAAATGAAATAAAAAGTAAAAATAATAGAGATAATATAAACTTCCCTAAAAATGTTGGGTTGCCTCCCAACCAGCGCCTTTGTTTACCGTCTTTGGCTCGACAACTTTGCAGCTCATGGATCATTCGGTTGTATTTCCCATACTAAACAAATCCGGTCTCCTGTATACTTGCAATTAGTGGGAAATTTCTTGTGGAAAAGAGCAGATATATTCTTCCCCACACTTACCTTTTTGTTCCTTTTCAATTTTAATTTATTCATGAATAGATCGTTAAGGAACTTAGCATAACGAGGTTCTCGTTTCATGGTATCTAGAAGAGGACTGTTTGTTTCCGCCTTCCTAGATATTTCTATGATATCTTCAATTGCCTCGTCTATCTTAGGAGTCGTGCTTATCAATCTACTAGGATGCTTGTCGGTAGCTAAAAACCCACTTTTAACGTCTTTTCTCTTCTTTTCCACTTTATTCGATTATTACCTATAAATAGACAAAATAGGATAAATTAGATAAAATAAACTATATAATATAAACTAAATAACTACTAAAAATACGTATAAACTTGACAAATCCCCCATACTTAGACTTTGGACGTCCTCGTGCAAAGAAATCTATGACTCGATCTAATAATATGCTTTTTATAAAGATATACATAGAACATAAAGTATACACTAGGTTTCCCTTGCTTTTCAAAACAGTTTGATGAAAATTTGTCTTTCCCAAGCAAGTAAAAAACTAAACACTTTATTGTCATCGGAGAGTTTATTCATCGGACTCACAATATCTCTTTCAATTAAGCAACAATCAAAAAATTATCCATCTTTTTCAAACATGTACATTCCGGTCAAAAGGTCTAAAATGTTTTTGGATGGGAAAAATTAAGTCTGCGAGTATGGTTATAGAGACATCGAATCGCAGATAACTCACTAAAATTCGATAATAAACTTGTTCTACAAACTTCTTCCTTTTTTTTTATTGATTTATTTTTATTATATAATATAACTCCATTCAAGCACATATTCGAGGCCCATATAGGGTTTTAGAAATATAACACTCCCTGTCTCCCTCTCACCCAAACAGAGGTGTTGGAGTTAATACTCTATTATTTTCTTTTTCTTTTCGTTAGTATGGTTCGAGCAATTGATCGGCCAAAAGGAGCATGACTCTCCCAGCATGGGTTACTCCATTCATAAGGCTCAACTTGAGACCTAAACTTAAGGGGAAATGGTGTCGAGCCACCAACTCCGACCCATGTTGGTAGACTAAAATTTTGTTTTTTTTTTTTGTTTTGTTTTGTTTTTGTTTTTGTTTTTGTTTTTGTTTTTTTTTGAAAGGCAAAACAAGAAAAATCAAAATTTCAATGATTCAATCTACTAAGTTCCGTAGTCTAGGTGAGTGGTTTAAGTTAATTTATTGCCTCTATCACGATTATATAACATGATCAATCTGACGTAAAAAATTATGATTGTCACAAATTGGGGAAATATATGAGGATCAACTCAAACAACTCTGAATGACAATTAACATGTTCAAATTTCTCACTTTCAAAGGGAAAGAAAAACTATGAATAGAAAAATTTTAAGCAAGTTGACCTAGCATATATTCATGTTCATGCATTTCTTTACAAGAAAGACACTAATTTTTTTTTAAAAAAATAAGATAAAAATAAATGCATAAAATTAAAATGCAGCATGTACTCCCCACACTTAAATCATACATTGTCCCTAATGCATGCAAAATGAAATAAAAAGCAAAAATAATAGAGATAATATAAACTTCCCTAAAAAATGTTGGGTTGCCTCCCAACCAGCGCCTTTGTTTACCGTCTTTGGCTCGACAACTTTGCAGCTCATGGATCATTCAGTTGCAATTCCCACACTAAACAAATCTGGTCTCCTGCATACTTGCAATTAGTGGGAAATTTCTTGTGGAAAAGAGCAGATATATTCTTCCCCACACTTACCTTTTTGTTCCTTTTCAATTTTAATTTATTCATGAATAGATCTTTAAGGAACTTAGCATAACGAGGTTCTCGTTTCATGGTATCTAGAAGAGGACTATTTGTTTCTGCCTTCCTAGATATTTCTATGATATCTTCAATTGCCTCGTCTATCTTAGGAGTCGTGCTTATCAATCTACTAGGATGCTTGTCGATAGCTAAAAACCCACTTTTAACGTCTTTTCTCTTCTTTTCCACTTTATTCGATTATTACCTATAAATAGACAAAATAGGATAAATTAGATAAAATAAACTATATAATATAAACTAAATAACTACCAAAAATACGTATAAACTTGACAAATCCCCCACACTTAGACTTTGGACGTCCTCATGCAAAGAAATCTACGACTCGATCTAATAATATGCTTTTTTATAAAGATATACATAGAACATAAAGTATACACTAGGTTTCCCTTGCTTTTCAAAACAGTTTGATGAAAATTTGTCTTTCCCAAGCAAGTAAAAAACTAAACACTTTATTGTCATCAGAGAGTTTATTCATCGGACTCACAATATCTCTTTCAATTAAGCAACAATCAAAAAATTATCCATCTTTTTCAAGCATGTCCATTCCGGTCAAGAGGTCTAAAATGTTTTAGGATGGGAAAAATTAAGCTGCGAGTATGGTTATAGAGACATCGAATCGACGAGATAACTCACTAAAATTCGATAATAAACTTGTTATGCAAACTTCTTCCTTTTTTTTTATTTTTTTATTTTTATTATATAATATAACTCCATTCAAGCACATATTCGAGGCCCATATAGGGTTTAAGAAATATAACACTCCCTGTCTCCCACTCACCCAAACAGAGGTGTTGGAGTTAATACTCTATTATTTTCTTTTTCTTTTCGTTAGTATGGTTCGAGATATTGATCGGCCAAAAGCGAGCATGACTCTCCTAGCATGGGTTACTCCATTCATAAGGCTCAACTTGAGACCTAAACTTAAGGGGAAATGGTGCCGAGCCACCAACTCCGACCCATGTTGGTAGACTAACATTTTGTTTTTTTTTTGTTTTGTTTTGTTTTTGTTTTTGTTTTTGTTTTTCTTTTTTTTTGAAAGGCAAAACAAGAAAATTCAAAATTTCAATGATTCAATCTACTAAGTTCCGTAGTCTAGGTGAGTGGTTTAAGTTAATTTATTGCCTCTATCACGATTATATAACATGATCAATCTGGCGAAAAAATTATGATTGTCACAAATTGGGGAAATATATGAGGATCAACTCAAACAACTCGAATGACAATTAACATGTTCATATTTCTCACTTTCAAAGGGAAAGAAAAACTATGAACAGAAAAATTTTAAGCAAGTTGACCCAGCATATATTCATGTTCATGCATTTCTTTACAAGAAAGAACTAATTTTCTTTTTTGAAAAAAATAAGATAAAAATAAATGCATAAAATTAAAATGCAGGATGCACTCCCCACACTTAAATCATACATTGTCCTTAATGCATGCAAAATGAAATAAAAAGCAAAAATAATAGAGATAATATAAACTTCCCTAAAAATGTTGGGTTGCCTCCCAACCAGCGCCTTTGTTTACCGTCTTTGGCTCGACACCTTTGCAGCTCATGGATCATTCAGTTGCATTTCCCACACTAAACAAATCTGGTCTCCTGCATACTTGCAATTAGTGGGAAATTTCTTGTGGAAAAGAGCAGATATATTCTTCCCCACACTTACCTTTTTGTTCCTTTTCAATTTTAATTTGTTCATGAATAGATCTTTAAGGAACTTAGCATAACGAGGTTCTCGTTTCATGGTATCTAGAAGAGGAATGTTTGTTTCCGCCTTCCTAGATATTTCTATGATATCTTTAATTGCCTCGTCTATCTTAGGAGTTGTGCTTATCAATCTACTAGGATGCTTGTCGGTAGCTAAAAACCCACTTTTAACGTCTTTTCTCTTCTTTTCCACTTTATTCGATTATTACCTATAAATAGACAAAATAGGATAAATTAGATAAAATAAATTATATAATATAAACTAAATAACTACTAAAAATACGTATAAACTTGACAAATCCCCCACACTTAGACTTTGGACGTCCTCGTGCAAAGAAATCTACGACTCGATCTAATAATATGCTTTCTTATAAAGATATACATAGAACATAAACTATACACTAGGTTTCCCTTGCTTTTCAAAACAGTTTGATGAAAATTTTTCTTTCCCAAGCAAGTAAAAAACTAAAGACTTTATTGTCATCGGAGAGTTTATTCATCGGACTCACAATATCTCTTTCAATTAAGCAACAATCAAAAAATTATCCATCTTTTTCAAACATGTACATTCCGGTCAAGAGGTCTAAAATGTTTTAGGATGGGAAAAATTAAGTCTGCAGTATGGTTATAGAGACATCGAATCAGCAGATAACTCAATAAAATTCGATAATAAACTTGTTCTCGCAAACTTCTTCTTCTTTTTTTTTCATTATATAATATAACTCCATTCAAGAACATAGTCGAGGCCCATATAGGGTTTTAGAAATATAACACTCCCTGTCTCCCACTCACCCAAACAGAGGTGTTGGAGTTAATACTCTCTTATTTTCTTTTTCTTTTCGTTAGTATGGTTCGAGCAATTGATCGGCCAAAAGGAGCATGACTCTCCCAGCATGGGTTACTCCATTCATAAGGCTCAACTTGAGACCTAAACTTAAGGGGAAATGGTGTCGAGCCACCAACTCCGACCCATGTTGGTAGACTAAAATTTTGTTTTTTTTTTTTTGTTTTGTTTTGTTTTTGTTTTTGTTTTTGTTTTTGTTTTTTTTTGAAAGGCAAAACAAGAAAAATCAAAATTTCAATGATTCAATCTACTAAATTCTCGTAGTCTAGGTGAGTGGTTTAAGTCAATTTATTGCCTCTATCACGATTATATAACATGATCAATCTGACGAAAAAATTATGATTGTCACAAATTCGGGAAATATATGAGGATCAACTCAAACAAATCTGAATGAAAATTAACATGTTCAAATTTCTCACTTTCAAAGGGAAAGAAAAACTATGAACAGAAAAATTTTAAGCAAGTTGACCTAGCATATATTCATGTTCATGCATTTCTTTACAAGAAAGACACTAATTTTTTTTTATAAAAAATAAGATAAAAATAAATGCATAAAATTAAAATGCAGGATACACTCCCCACAATTAATTCATGCATTGTCCCTAATGCATGCAAAATGAAATGAAAAGCAAAAATAATAGAGATAATATAAACTTCCCTGAAAAATGTTGGGTTGCCTCCCAACCAAGCACCTTTGTTTACCGTCTTTGGCTCGACACCTTTGCAGCTCATGGATCATTCAGTTGCATTTCCCACACTAAACAAATCTGGTCTCCTTCATACTTGCAATGAGTGGGAAATTTCTTCCGGAAAAGAGCAGATATATTCTTCCCCACACTTATCTTTTTGTTCCTTTTCAATTTTAATTTGTTCATGAATGGATCTTTAAGGAACTTAGCATAACGAGGTTCCCGTTTCATGGTATCTAGAAGAGGAATGTTTGTTTCTGCCTTCCTAGATATTTCTATGATATCTTCAATTGCCTCGTCTATCTTAGGAGTTGTGCTTATCAATCTACCATTAAAAGGTGGGATAGGCTTGTAAAGATCTTTCTTATTTTGACTTGTTTCCTTAGCACCAGAGGCGTCATCTTTGTTTAGGTCAAGTTAAGATTCCTTAACCTCTAATTCTGGTTCTACCTCTATGTTTTTCCTATGTTCCTCTAACTCTTTCCCACTATTAAGTGTTATGACACTCACATTTTCTTTCGGATCTTGGAAAGGTTGGGATTGAATTTGGGCTTGCAGATTACTAAGCATGGTATCATTGGCAATCTATCTCTCTTGAACCCGCTTAATGGTCATCTCTAAGCTTTGGAACCTAAGGTCAGTCTCCTTTTCTCGGTAATCCATCTTCCTAATGATTTGCTCTAAAAGATAATTAGTTTTGTCCTAAGCAATGGATTGATCAATTTATAGGGGTTTTCATCAAATCCATACCTAAAGTTGGAGTAGTCACTCCATTCTTCATAAGTGTTGGAGAATGTGTTATAATTCATTCGACCTTGGTTGGAAAAAATAGCATTCACTTGCCCTCTTTGTTGAGTACTACAAACTATCTGCTTCTTCTCTATGGACCAATTTGTTCAACATAACAGTAATTTGGGACACTCGGGTCTCTACAAATGGACCTAAATTAAACTCATTAACATTCCTAAATTGGGTATCTCTAATTCCAAATTGTTGAGTATTTTGGGCCATAATATTAAACAATTCTCTAGCCCGAGCTGGAGTCTTATCAAACAAGGTCCCTCCACTAGCAACATCTACCATATTTCTATCTATTGGCAATAAACCTTCATAAAAATATTGAATCAATAAATGCTCGGAATTTGATGTTGGGGACAACTAGCACATAATTTATTAAAATGCTCCCAATATTCAGAACAAGTCTCCCCAATCATTTGTTTAATGCCACAAATTTCCTTTCTAATGGACCCTATTCTAGATGCAGGAAAAAATTTCTCTAAAAATGTTGTATGAACTTGGGTCCATGTAGTGAATGTTGCAGGGGTAGGTAATAAAACCAATCTTTAGCCTTATCTTGAAGTGAAAAGGGAAAGGCTCTCAACTTGATTTGGTCTTGGGTGATTCCCTCAAGTTGCATGGTGGAACATGTAATAATAAACTCATTGATATGACGATATGGGTCCTCACCAGTGCATTCCATGAAATTTAGGTAACATATTTAAAAATCCTGAGTTTAGTTTTAGTGGTCGGTCTAATGCAGGATATAAGATAAGTAGAAGTTGTGTATCCAAGTTAGGTGCGGTAAGTTCACGTAAAGTAGTCATCTCAATAATTTCGAACTTACGAAACGTAATTAGAAATACTTACTTGGCTTTCAACTTCGTCACATGTATGGTCCTTATCAAAATAAAACAAAACGCTAAAAAAACTACAAAAATAAACTATTAAAGTCACAAAGAAGTAATAAAAGTAGTAAATCTAAATTAAAAAAAGAAACTAACAACTATTATTTTCTTTCCCTGACAACGGCGCCAAAATTTGTTAGCTTGTCGTACAGCTACAAATTAAACCACTACTTAGGCTTATAATAAATAATATAGCATACGGAAGTAGGGATCGAATCCACGAGGAAAGATATAATAACATGCAAGTTTTAATTAAATTTACTACTCTTAACGACAAAACAGAAAATATAAATTAAAATCAATAACTAAAATTAATAGAAAATTATCTAACAACTAAATAAATAATTTATACAGAATAATAAAACTATAATAACCCAGAAATATTTCTGTATATTTTTTTAGAATTATTAAAACAGAAAACTAGAGCAGAAAATAAACAAATTCTAAAACAGAAAATTAAATAAGTAAAATTCTGCACTAAAATAATTACGAAAATAAATACTAAAATTATCCAGAATAATAATATAATTTTCTAAACCTAACAAGACCATAAAAATATAAAAACAAAATTTAAAATCTAATTTACAAATTTAATTTATTAAAAACCTGTAGTAATTAAATTCAAGAATTAAATCTGAAAAAATATCAAATTAATTCCAAAAATTCTAAAATTTAATCACAGCAAACTAGGACTCTATCTAAACCCTAAAATAAAATGAAACACGAAAAATAAGAAAATAAACTATTTTTAAACTAATTGCTAACAAACCGACTCAAAAATAATAAAAACCGACAGAAAAATAATCTGAAAATTAAAATATATAAAAACTCAAAATAAAATTAAATTAAAATTACTAAAACTAACCTAAAATACTGATCTTTAGGGAGGGTTAGTGGAATTGATAATAAAAGGCTATAACTTTGTAAATAAAAATTGACAAACTAAAGAAAATAACTAAAAAGCAAGCAAGCAATTATCAAAGATATCAAATTTATAAAAACACTTAGTATAATCTATATCCATCATGCAAATTATTATTTATCGTTAACATACAAATTGATCTACCCATGAGCTAAACTGTAGAAGACAACCACTAGTGGATCTTCCCCGTTTTTCCTTAGTTATTAGTTTACTTAGGCCTAGCCCTAATATAAACCCTACTAATATTGATGACCCTAGCACTGGTACTAGAATTTAATCAAATTAGAGCATTAAGTATTAGAAAAACATCATCTAGCACCTAATAACCAATCTACTAGCAAATTGATTTAAGAAGGATCTATGATAATTTCCTAATTAAAAGAGATGGGTATGAGCCATCCATGATTAACTAGGGTGATACTTATGTCTAAAAGATCAAGCGATTACGTACTTAAACCCTTTAAACTATCATATGAATTTATATAGAACTAACTAGTGTGCACTCTAATTAATTAGACATAAAATCATAAACATTAAACACAAATTATCATATAATCATGGATCGAATCAATAAGACAATAAATATCGAAACTTTGTTTCAAAATAAATAATTTAACATAATTTCAAGTAGATTATACTAAGTATGAAAAACTACTCAAACATAATGTAATTTAAAACATGTAAACTAAATAAAACTAGCATCTTTAATATTAATCTAACAATAAAAATAGAGTCTTTAAAATAAAAATTACAATAATAAAATTACTACCATCATATTACTTGCCCCGGTGATGATCAAGATGATTATGAGATGGTGGGTGATTAGGCAAGTAGGAGGTGACAACAAGAGAAGATGGGCAGCGAATAGAAGTAAGGTTAACCCGAAGCAAATACGAGGCACGACCCAAAGCTAGTGACGGGTTTAGCATGGCCCGGACCACGGTCCACGCCTGCATCGTGGGCTGGGACAAAACTAAGAATCCAGTAAAAGCTAAAATTTTGGACCATACTAGAGTGAAATTTGGAATTTTGAAGAAGCATACTATGACTACTTTGTTGAGAATAGGACATAAAAATAAAAGCCTAATTACCTTTGGTTGTGCAAGGTGGATTTTTCACCCTTGCCACCGGTATCGAAAAGGATGAGTGAATCGTCGAACCAGGTGAAAATTGAGGAAAGTATTCGTACATCCACGATCGTAAATTTACAATACAAGTAAATTTTCAATTCATACAAAATAAATCACAAAAGTTGATAGGAATATAGCATACCTCGATGATCCTCCACATGCCTATCGAGGGCATGAAGTTATCCGAATCCTTCTCGAGAGAAGTACACCAAGCCCTAGCACGTAAGCCCTATATCAAGCAAGTATACGCGAGCACACCCCAATTGAGGTCCTTCATTTAGCCTAATTATACCAAATTGGCTAAATAGTGAACATGGACCTTAGACCCTTGGTCGAAAAGATAGACATGCACAACAATGACACTAGGAGTTTGTTGATGTGGGTTGTGTCGAGCCCACAACTCGGCATCGGTGAAAGCATCAAGAAGTATAGAGTACTTAAAATAGTTGGCTTGGGAGAATCAAAGAGTGATCGGACTGGAAAGTTGACGTAAATAGTCACAATTTTTGTACAAAATTTTGTCATATACTAAAGGTTAACCCGAGAAATTCACACTTGTAAGGACGGCAAAGTCTAAAGGAGTGATGGTCATTTCCCACAATGGGAGATGAAAAGTTTTGGTGGTATTCCACAATTGCTCATTAATAGCCCAAGTGATACCGTGGTTAGTGCGTTACACATACGATTTAAAGTGGTATATAGTAAACTAAACCCGACATTAGTTAATGTTTGCTCCGATTGATTGTTTTGCTCATTGAAGGTGTCAAAGAACTTGTAAATAGCCCTACTACTCTGGATAGTGTTCCCCTACAAAGACAAGCACTTAAAGCATGTTAATTAAAGTGCCACACCAGCATGAAATAGAAAAGTTTTAGCCCAAGATATTTACCATACTAGATAATGCCAATGAAAAAATTGGCTTTCAGTCTCCACTAAGAGGTCACTCGTGTTTCATTCATGTTGTGCGCACCATTCCTTCTCCAGGAACAAATCTTGGGTCATGCTCTCAGCCCTTATCCTTCTCTCAGGATGAGGACATCTTCGAGACATATTTGGAGGATTTTTAAGGAAAGTACACTAGTTTTCTCAACAAGTAATAAAACAAGCTACAGAGCAAGCAAAAGGAAGCATGAAGAGGACTTGTAAACATGTGCAAAATGAGCTTCCAAGTAGCCTTGTTTTATAGGCATACTAGTTGGCATTTAAAAAATCAAGCAAAAATCAAGCCTTTTCCTTATCGGTCGGATAAATGCTCCCCGAGCATGCACTCGCCTAAGGCATAGTCGACACTCGGGTTTTAAGGCCTGACCTAGTTCAGCCATAAGCATCAAGTGGCAGCAGGCATGGCGTACAATCAGCGCCGATTACGAGCACCGAACCCGACATCTCCTACAGTATGTGCAAGCAAGTGGGCTTAAGTGACCCACCATTTTAGCTTTTTCAGCTTTTGTTTTTCTCGTCTTTTTCACTAAATTATTGCTGTAAAATACCGAACATTCATAAATCTGATTATTTACAGATGGAATATTAGTACAATAGAATTCTTTAGCCAAGCTTCAGATCAAGACTCGGTCAAGTTTATGTACATTACCGAGCATCGGGACTTGGATCAAGCTAAGCTCATGAATTTTGTAGCCGGATTTCAAAACGCATGCCGTGTCTGAAGTCCGGGCCTTATCGAAGTTTACGTAAACAAATGGCGAATTGTAGATCTCTTAAATCACTTGGCATCCAAGGCAACACCAAAATAATGAGATAAGTACTATTTTGGGTCTATTTGGACCTAGAAAAATAGCTTGGAAAGAAAAAAATGGAAAACTATTTTTTTTCCTCTATTTGAATTAAAGAAAAAGAGATGGAAAATTTTTTTAAGGAAAGTATGGGAAAAGGTTAAGGAAAGTTAGTGTAAAAAATTTTCTTTACTAAAACCAAAGGAAAACGGTTGGAAAATAAACTCGAGCCTTCGTCGAGGCCCCCTTTCTCTTCACTCGTGTCTCTTCTCGGGCTCTCTCGCGTCCCGCTCCACCGGCGTCCTTCTTCACCGGCCTTAAGGAGGACCTCCCCGACCCCTTTGCCTCCCACGACTCTTCTCTCATCGAGTTTTCCTCTCCTCGCTCTCCTCGCGCTATTCTCTGTCGGCGTTCTTCTTTGCCATCAATCTCTATCCTTCAACAACAGCTTTCTCTCCTCGGTAAATATATATATATATATATATATATCTCTCTCTCTCTCCTCTCGGTAACCCATCCCTTTCTCATATCTCGCACACTAGGGTTTTAGGGTTCAATATGGATTCAAGTGTTTTTGGGTTCATTAGGACAAATTATGTGAATTTGTGAGAATTTGATGTTGTGTATTTGTGATTGAGTGGATTTATCCATCTCGGTTGGTTCAATTTTTGTAGATACAAGGAGAAATTTAATTGAAAAATTCTTGTGTTACATTCATGCTAGCAAGTGATATATGCGACAACAGTGGCTGCCTCGTACATTGCTTTCCTTTCTTTCCTTGCTCTTTTGTAGGCCATGAGTAAAATTCTTGCCATATATTAAATTTAAGTTCCACTCGAAGTTGGTAAATGTCTTTGTTCAGTCATGGATTATATTCCGTGTGTGGAATTGTGTTTCATATTTTAGTTGAGAGATGGGTCTCTATATCTCCGAGGTTTAGCACCTCTACACCCTCTCCCCAGCTCGCAAAAAGTCTTGTTTAGAACCCTTGAGACTTGACAGCTTAAATCCTAGAGTTGTCGATACAGTAGAAAGGACTGATTAGTAACTCTCTGGAAGCAAGAAGGCATGATTTGCAACTTTGGATTAAGATTAGCACATCCGGAAAATTCTTTTAGGGTGGAGTTGATGATGCCTGATCGATTAGTGGCCCAATTAAAGAAAAGAAGGCATGGTTTATCTCTTTCAGAAACTTTTATCCGAACATTAGACAAGACAATAGTAGCCTAGTGTGGTTCCCTGTGGTATAAGAGATCCGGATATGGTAGCATTGGCAGTATATGTGGAGAGTTTGTTCTAATGTTATTCACTTCTTCTATCATATAAGCATACATAATTGGGATGTTTGTACTTCACCCTCTCTCTTGGTAAGAGGGACACAGAGACTTCATGGTGCTGCACAGGACGACTCGGGTTGTGCTCGGGATGCCAACTTCTCTTGTGAGGGAAACATGAGCTCAAAATGGTGCTTGTGAGGACTTGATGTTTTTGGTTGCAGTCTATGATAGCTGAGACATTGCTTGTTATTTATTTCACTGTTTGGAAGATTTTAATCGAGAATCTATTAAAATTTGAGCGCAAAAATTTCGAGCCGACAAAATGATGGCATACCCATATATTTCATCCTTTAGAAAATTTTGCCTTTCTAACATCTCGTATAACTCGCTCTATTCCATCGTGCACAATGTAGTTGCATGTTAGTCTCTTTGTCGATCGACTATTTTGTCGTCTTGTTTTGCGAGTTAAGATGATCGGGATACCCAAAAGACGGAGTTGTTACTTGTACAAGGGAGACAACAGTTGAATATGCGGTCTTGGATGCCAGCTTATAAATCAACAGCGAGTATAATGCATCGACAGTCATTCTCCATGGGATAGGTTACGCTTTTCGATCCAAGGTCACTATGAATAACGTTCAAATCGGTTGTGATTGCGCATATGATTTTGGACATGTCATTATAGGCATATCAAATTGGTGGTTAGATTGTTTATTGACTAAAATCCTTTGTTGAATGAACTGTATGTATGATAAATAGTTGTTGTGTCAAACCAATAAAAGGGAAAGAAATGTTATTATCAGTGGGAAGTGATGTAATTTTGACATGATATTTAATAATTGTGATTATTTCTTGGTGGCCTTCTACGGAATTATTCATGTGAAATTTGAACTTTTATTTTTCTAAATTGTTACTTCGAGCACATGTACAAAATATTACAACAGTAAGGGAAAAATTTTCCTATTCATGCTTTCAAATCGAGTAGGTGAGAAAATGAATCGTATTGTTCGGGATTGATTATAGGAATAAGTTTTATTTCTCCACTTTGATCCATTTTTACTGATCATAAAAATAAATTTTACATCATATGTTTTTATGCTGGTTTTAAATATATCAAACTTTATGCTACGTGAATTTAACACTTATTAAATATAGTGTATCAATTGCTTTTGAAAATATAATTTCTTATTGATTATTATATGTTGTAAGTGATTAGTTTAATCATGGTTAACTTACATAACTGGTATGGGAGCTTTCATACAATAGTTTAATGAAGTTAAAAGTGCACTAGGTTAGTTTTTATAATTTTTCCAATCAATTTTCCTACTTCAAAACAATGGAAAAAATGTTAGTTGGAAAATCAATTTTTTTCCTTCTGTTTCTTCTCTAATCCAAACAAGGGGGAAAAAAAGTTTCTCTCAACTTTTCTTCCTTCTCTTTTTTTTTTTTCCTTTGAATTTTCTTTCCAACCTACTTTCCTAGGTCCAAATAGAGTCTTAGTGTCTATTTTGATCCTTCGTCTTTATATTCGGTTAAAGTGGGGGATAACTGTAGACATTGAAAACATGTCATCCTTATCTTTTTATTTGAATTATTTACTTTTGTTAGCCCAGTGATGAAATCCCAGTCCCTTTTGTAAACTCGGGTCATGATCGATTGAAACTGCGTGACAAAACCAAATAAACCACCATTAATGTCACAAAAACAAAACATGTTAGCTTGGACCGGCCCATAACCCTGTTCTTTCGGTCAACCAAGTCGGGTTTGAGCTCATGACAAGGATCCCATCTAGCATTGGTTAAGATATGCCTGCATAAAACACAACATTTCAGTATTCTTCAGTGGCCAAATGGGAATGCAATACAAAAGTCCATACGACGACATTTTCATCGATGTCGGTTTGCCGGAAATGAAAGCGACGTTGTTTTGGGCTAGGCGAATAGATCGATAATAACAAAAATTGTGTTCTATTGGTATTGTCATTGAAATAGCAACATTTACATTATTTGCTGGTAATGGCCGAATATTAGCTGACGTAAAAAATTAAATTGTTGGTATTGTCATTTAAATAGCAACAGTTACATTATTTGATGGTATTACGATTTCCTTATCAATAGTATATTTAAATTGAATATGTGTGTTGGTAATGCTCATGATTTGGCTTCATATATTACATTATAATTTTGGGTTTCGCTTAAATTTTGAATTTCTGCTATAATTTTTATATGTTGGTAAATCTAATTAAAAAATTGATAAATCCGTCTACTCCTCACTTTTTAATTCATTGAAACCATTGAAGTCTCACGCATCGATTCTCCCCTAATGACATCCTTCCCACACTAGGGCTTCCACCTCACCGTCCCTAAAAGTTAAGTTAATTTTATAATTATTTAATTATATGCTTGTTGGTTTGAATTATAATTTTCTCGATCAAACATTAAATCGAATATGATGTAATTAATGTGGACCTTATCGGATTACGATGATCGAATTTCCTTAATAATATTCCCAAAAAAGGAAAAAAATGAAGAAAAAAAGAGAGACAGAGTGCACATGAGAGGCAATCAGGGAAAAACAAAGACAGTAAAAGAGCGAGAGACCGAGGGAAAGAATGAAAACGACGAGAGAGAGAGAGATGTAAGAACAATGGAGAGCGAGTGATACATCGGGAGAACCGAAGCGAGAGAACCAAAGAGTGAGTGAGAGATTGAGAGACTAAGAGAGAGCAGCGACTCCAAGAGAAAAGAGCGAGACCGAGAGCGCAAGGGAGGGAGCAGATGATAGAGATAGAGAGGTAAGAGAGCGTGAGAGTGGGACTCGGAATGGAAGCCGGAGAAGCTAGGAGCAAGACTAAAAGAACAAGAGAAAGAAGCAAGTCCAAAGAGGAGAAAAAGGGGACCGAGAGGAAGAAGAAAGTGGAAGCAAACATCCAATTCACCCCTTTAAACCGTAATCGTTCAAACCGTAGCAACTCAAGGTGAGTAATTTCATTCTTCATCTAAACTTGAAACAAATTAAGAGGATTAATTAGAAATTGAGTCTTGAATTTTGAAACCCTAGGTTTAACTCGAATAAAATAGAGGCCTAAATCCAACAAATTAGTAACTCGTAATTAATAATTGATATTGTGTTTATTCGATATGTGATTCTTGTTTGGTGAATTTAATGAAGTATTTAATGTTGGATCGTAATTCAACGATGAGCTTATATGTGATTAAATATGTATCGTAAGAACTATCGGAATTATAGCCTAAACTAAAAGTGATCTATTGAGGATACAATTAATTGGTTTTTAATATATTTAGTAGGGTGTGGGCCTTACATATGCAGAGACCGGTCGCCCACTACTATTCTATGCCTGGTCGAACAGTAGTGTCTCAAAACCCTAGAAGGATACAACTATAAATAAAGATTATGGTCCCAGTGTCGCACGGACTAATTGATTCTCCCCGACATCCCATTATCAAGGAGATTGTAAGACTAAAGAAAATCTAAAGGTTCTTTTAATAGTACATGTAGATGTGGAAGACCTAACCACGTCATTCAAGGAGAATTAATGTCAACTATGGATTTAGTTACGTTTTATTAACTATTCCTTCGATTCGACATATTGGATTCTGGATTCATAATAATAGACTTTATTATAATTTTCCCTAACAAGTCGTATCCGACCATCCCTTATGTTGAATCTTTAGGAACAATTCATATTAAATTTGTTGTTTATTCAAATTGTGAATTTTGCCTCATTTCGTTCGTTTCCACTGTAACCACCAACTTTGATTGCTTTAATTTGCAATTATTTTATTCCGTTTGACGAAATTCGTTTAGGGTTTATTCTTAATGCATTATTTAGGTTAATTATGAAAGTTTAATTGATTATTTATGGTTCTATGCATGAGGTTATTTACGGTTTCTTTTCCGTGCTAGAACCCTAAAAATTTCGGTACTTTACATTCAAAATTTGGTTAATTTCGACCTTCTCTCGGCTAAATTAACTAAAGGATATTGTTTACTACATCTTATAGCATGATTACATACCTTCAATTATGGATTTTAGTACTAATCATAGGTTTAACTAGTATTGTGCTTCCGCGGGCTTCAAACCCTACTTTTAGATTGAGATTTGCTTAAATCGGGTCTTAGTTCTACTCCTTCCCTGAAATTTATTGAGGGGTTTTGGGACAATCATGCTTTTAGTAATTTAGATATTTTTATTATAATTTATCTTGTCATATAGCATGATTTTTGTAGCTATTGCAAATTGGGCGAAGAACGTTAATTTTCGGTACTTAAACCGAACAATTGGGGCTTAATTGATTTTGCTTAATACAAATTAAGTTAGGGCTTTTGTTTCTGGAATGTTTAATCATGATTTGATGCTTTCAATTTCTATTTTCATTGATTAAAATTTCTGGGCAATTTTGGTTGCAAGAACCCTAACTTTCGGACATAAAATTGCAAAATTGGGACTCAATTCGGTTGCGTTGATGGAAATTAACTTGGGGCTTTTGATTCTTTCATGGTTAATTATATTTTGGAGCCTTCAATTTTAATTTTCATTGATTTATTTTTCTGCACAATTTCGCAAGCACGAACCTTAATATTTCGGGTCTTAGATTGTGAAATTGTGGCTGATTTCATTTTCTTTTGGTGAAATTGATTTAGGGGTTTTTCTTGCTATATTTATGGACCTATTTTGGTGTATTCAATTTTGAGTTCTATGAAATATTTTATTTTTGGGAAATTTTTGATTGAATTTTTGCAATTTTATGTGGTTTTCTTGAAGTATTTAAGAAATTTGAAAAAAAAATCATGTTTAATTACATGAAAATTATTATTGAAAGTTATTTTAAAATAATTTTAAGTTCAAATATTACGGGTATGCTTGTTTATGTTTTCGATTAATTAATTAAGAGAACATGTCAACAAAATGACCTTTCTTGTTAAGATTAATTATTTGAAAATATAAATCATATATTCATGCAATTTATGTTAATATTGTTCGATCCAAAGGAAGTTCAGTATTGATTTAAATTGTATGAATTTTATGGTGATAAACACATGATAATTATTTGGTTTTGCAAGTGATTATTGAATCGGCCTAAAGTAAGATTCTTTAATTGATATGCTTTTATTATCGGTGTTTGATTACTACGCCAATCTATTTCTAAGTTAGTATTTTCATCCAAAGATGGAATATTAATGGAAAATTATTATTATTATTATTATTATTATTATTATTATTATTATTTTAACTAAGTTTTAAAGTTTAACAACCTTTTGTAACTATCTTCTTTTCCTTTGATACAACCGTGTCTAATTCTCGCTAATATCACTGCCAACATTAACTCTATTCATATGTTGAATGACTCTAACTTTAAGTCATGGCAAGAGAACCTCTTAATTGTTCTCGAAGTCATGGATCTTGACCTTGCATTAAGGGTGGACTCTCCCGTTAAACCTACTACTTAGAGTACCTCCGATCAAAAGAGGGAATATGAAAAGTGGGAGAGATCAAATTGCATGTGTCTTATGATCATAAAGAAAGTCATTGCTGAAGCATTCGAGGGCACTATATCCGAAGGTAAAAATACGGATAAGGATTTCCTTACTAAAATTGAAAATAGGTTTACCAAGATCGAAAAGGGTGAAATTGGTACGCCCTTGACAAACCTAATTTCAATGAGGTATAAAGGTAATGGAAACATCATGGAGATGTCTCATCTAGCTTCGAAACTAAAAGCATTTAAACTTGACCTCTCTCGGGCCTTGTTAGTGTATTTAGTTTTAATATCTCTTCCAGCAGAAGGAGACTTGGTCTCTAAATGAGCTCATTTCACACTCGTGTTCGGGAAGAGGAAAGGTTGAAGTTAGATAAGACCGAAAGTGCTTATCTATCCTTAACCTCCGAGTTGAAGAGGAAAAGGGTCAACGGTAAGGAAGCTGCAGATAAGGCACCTCATAAGAAACAACAGAAGGAGAAATCGACTACTAGAGCTGATAAGGGTTGTTTCTTTTACGATGGTGCACATCATAAGAAGAAGCAATGCACCAAATATCATGCTTGGCGTACTAAGAAAGGCATGCTTCTTGGTTTGGTTTGTTCAGAGGTTAATTTAGCCTCGGTGCCTAGACATACATGGTGGACGGATTCTAGTGCAACTACTCACATTAGTATGTCTATGCAGGGTTGCCTGAGTTACCGAAAACCCGGTGATGGTGAAAGATACATCTACGTGGGAGACAGTCATAAAGTTACTATGGAGGCAATTGGAAAGTTTAGATTATTGCTAAAGACTAGATTTGATTTGGATCTTAATGAAAGTTTTGTTATACCGTCGTTCGGACGAAATTTGATTTATGTTCCCATTTTGGACAAATCTGGTTATCATTGTTCATTTGGAAATGGAATACTCAATTTGTTTCATGATTCAAAATTGGTTCGATCCGGTTGTTTATTGCATGGTGATAGTCTATATTCACTTAAAACAATTGCCTTATATTCTGAATCCATGCATTTAAGTACACGAGACATAAGAGAGAAAATTAACCGATGAGAATTTTGTTGCATTGTGGCATAAAAGACTGGGTCACATCTGCAAAAGGTGGTTAGAAAGACTCGTGTCGAACAGAATTCTTGAACCTTTAACTTTCACGGACATGGACGTATGTGTTGATTGTATAAAGGGCAAACAAACCAATAAAAGGAGATTTGATGCCAATATATCGTCGGACGTCTTAGAACTTATTTATACGGACATTTGTGGGCATTTTCTAAATCCTTCTTAGAATGGTCAACAATATTTTATAACATTTATAGACGACTATTCTAGATATGGTTGTACACATCTCATTCATGAAAAATATCAGTCATTTGACGTGTTCAAAAATTTTAAGGTCGAAGTTGAAAACCAACTTGGCAAAAGGATAAAAAGTGTCAAATCCGACCGTGGCGGTGAATACTATTGTAGATAAGACGGTTTAAGTGAACAACGTCCATGACCATTTTGAAAATTCCTAGAGGAATGTGGTATCATCCCACAGTACACCATGCCGGGTTCACCCACAATGAATGGTGTTACTGAAAGGTGAAACCGAACTGTTAAGGACATGGTGAGTAGTATGACTAGGCACTCTACCTTACCAGAGTGACTGCGGGGTGATGCACTTAAGATTGCAACTTACATTCTTAACGAGTTCCACCTAAAGCGACTACTAAAACCCCTTATGGACTTTGGACAGGGAAGAAGCCAAGTCTAAATCATCTTGACATTTGGGGATGTCCAGTGAGGCACGACCTTATAGGTCAAATGAGAGAAAACTGGTCTCTAGGACAATTAGTTGTTATTTTGTTGGATACTGCTGGAAGGTCAAGGGGTTTAAGTTTTTTTATCCCAAATCTATGTTATTTTTTGAGACGATAAATGCTCAATTTCTTAAGGATATCGAGTTTGAGTGGGGAGATTCGAGTTAGACACATTACCTTTGAAGAGGAATATGTTCATATCCCTATAGGTGTCATTACCATTAATCGGGACTCTACACCGACATTGTTTCGACACACCACAAGACAATGTTAATGAACCTGAACCTCTTGTACATGTAGTTGTTCCTTAAGAACAAACTCTTACTCCTCAAGACTATGCCATTAAAGAGATTCACTAGAATAAGGAGAAATGACGTGCGGGATGATTATATCATATTTCGTCATGAACATGAGGTAAACATTGGTTTGATAGAACCTAATTCTCATCAAACGAGTGAATGTTCTAACTCTCAAGAGTGGATAGATGCCATGAACAATGAGATTAAGTTTTTACTGATGGAAGATGATCCGCTTAACTTTCGTTACGACATGGAAAGTGAAAATTCTCAAAAGTGGCTAAATGCCATGAATGAGGAAATGCAATCAATGAAGTACAATGATGTATGGGATCTCGTCCCTTTGCCGGAAGTCTGTGAAACCCATTGGTAATAAATGGATATTTAAAACGAAGAGGGATTCAAATGGCAATGTGGAGAGATTTAAGGCACGCCTTGTTGTGCAAGGTTTTACACAAAAGGAAGACATTGATTATACAGAGACTTTCTGTCCCGTTTCTTCGAATGACTCTGTAAGGACTATAATGTGTCGGGTCCTTTTTTAAAGATTGATTTTGAAGATGGTTTTAGAATGTCGATTTTGGAATGTGAGGATGAACCTTTTATTAAGATTTTCGAGTTTTATTAAATCTTTTTAAAGCGAATTAAGCAAAGCTGAATGACGGTTTCATTAACCATTTTATTTTAGTAATTATTTTCGAAGTCCCGGGATATTCTTTGGTAATGAAAAGAAAACTAAAATTAGGGTTATAAATCTATCGCGAGACTTTAGGGCTAGATCGGTGTGAAAACACCAATCCGGTCCGAAGCCTCGCCTATCGACCACTTGGTGCGGTGGCGACCGCACCTAGTGGTGGTCGGCGCCGGCCAAAGGCCGTTGCTGAGGAGATCATCCTCGGCCTCTACCACGGCTTGGCGGATCCAGATCCTGTTTTCTTATCCTACAATCAAAAAATAACAAAGATGCAAATTTTGAAGAAATAAATAAAAGGGAGTCGCCAATAAGTTTTTAGGAAATAAAAACTAACAAGAACAAAATAAATGCTCTCTTAATCTTAGTATGGGAAAACTAAGACTGAAAGATTCTAAAAATTACTCCATCGGTCTTTGAATCGAGAATCAAATTTGGGGGTGAGGGTACAAAACGTAGGGATAAACCCGTTCCGTTGCACCCTTCCGAAGATGATCATTACTTGTTAAAGTAGTGAATCAAAATAATATGAAAAACACAAGCATAGAACAACATGCGATAATGAAATAAAGCAACCAAAACATAATTAAGGAAAGCGATAAAGGCAGAAATAGAAAAGCGATAAAGAAAACGGTACGAAAGTAAAAGCGGAAAGAAAAGAAAAGCGAGAAATTAAAGAGATTACATCGGGCGGGGAGGAATTAAAAGCAATACATCTTGAATCCACAATACGGAAAGCGATAAAAGAAAGCATATAAATAAAATAAAGCTGTTGTGCAAGCCGCATCCGTGCCCTCGAGTTATCCCACTCGCTGATCTAGATCTCGGATCCGGACCTCTTGACGCGATGGTGACGAATGAAAGGGGCTTTTTGTGTGTTTTTGTGTAGGTATATGTGTGACTGATGGAGTTTAGGGATAAGATGTAGGGAGTATAATGGAAATATACTGAAAAGAGACGAGGAGATTAGAATACAAAATAGAGTATTCAATAGCTCTTAGGCGGATTTTAGCGAAGCATGGTATTAAGGCAGGAAGCCATGCGGAAATGAGAGCCAAGACTCTTTATTTATCGGGAGAGGTTAGGTCAAGGAAGTGACCTAGGGTTAGCTCAACCAGCCGTAAAAAGCAGCAGACAAAACCGAGTAGGATATTGTGAAGATTGAACCGGATAACAAAGTGATAAGACCATATAAAAGCGGGTTTAAGGCACCGGCCACAAGTGGCTTTCTAGGGTTTCGTGCTCTACCGTTCTTCCAAGGGAGTTTCCGGGCAAAACCCAACGTTCCACTTATTATTTTAGGGTGGCGGGCGCCAGCCACAACATCTTTCCAAAAGTGGAAAGTTTTCATTTTTGGCGATTACCATTTTTGGTAGGTTTTTATTTTTGGCAGGTTTCATTTTTGATGTGGGATGCATGCTCCTAGTCTCGAGGGGGCTGTCTTGGAGAAAAATGCAGCACTTTGTCTTAAGGTCTTCAACTCCTTGTTTGATTGGAGTGAAGTGAAATACAGATGTCTTAAGCCTAGAATTTCCCGATACGCGTAACTGGACTCTATTGTCTCTGGAGGCTTGGCCCGGTTTTGGATTGTTTGAAAGAAAAAGGGATTTTTGGATCGACTTAAGGCAAAAGGCTATTTATGTGATGTTGGGGGTTATTTGTGGTTTACCGGCTTCCAACGCACCAATCAAACACAGTTCAAGATCCAAATCCTCAAATAGGACTTGGGATTTTATCATCGGGCCAACAAATAAAAAATAGAGAAAAGGACGACACTTTTTGGTGTCTACAATGTGATAGAGAGAAAAAGAAATTTTCTAAAACATTTCCAAGATTCTCCATTGACTTAGAGATGATCTCCTAATTTTGATATCCATTTTTCTCATAACCGAGTTTGACTCGTAATGTGTCTCGATTACTCGGAACACGCCCGTAAACTCAATAACTCATAGCTCGGTTTCATTATGTTTCACTTGATCCATTTGTTATTCAATCAAAACATACAATAAATAATCAAACTCATAAATTTTCACATAATCACTTAAATAATCATGCAATAAATTAAATAATCATGTAATTATCATACCATGTTCATTCCTAATAAAGCAAAACCGATCTTCACTCGAGGTTTTGTGAAAATATCAGCTAATTGAAATTTGGTAAGAATAAAGTCAAGTTCAATATCACCGTTTTTAGAGTGGTCTCTTAGAAAATGATACCTAACCTCGGTATTGTTTGTTTTTGAATGCTTGAAATGGATTCTTGGTGATGCTGATCGCACTTTGATTATAACACTTGATTAGGATATATGTGAACCATAGTCTAAGATCCTTAAAGTATTGCTTGATGCATAGAATCCGAGCAACTAAATTTTATTTCTTCGAATGCCGGAGATGAGTGATTGACTCGAAATTGACATGCTCTTGTGGTGCTCTTTCTATCAACTTTGTATCCAGCGTAGTAGCATCTATGTATCCAGTAAGAGTCAGATTTGAGTCCTTAGAATACCAAAGACCGAGTGTCCGAGTCCCTGCAAGATATCTAAAAATTCTCTTCACCGGAGTTCTCTAAATTAGTGTGGTAATTCTTATTTCTATGTCGGTTTATTCAAAGAAATTATTTACATCATCAATTTGATGACACATATTCTTAATGTCTTAATCATTTAATAGATAGACACAAGATGAAATTTGAACCTATTGAATATTAGACTCAAAAAATTCCATTCTTGCGGGTTAAGGATAATTAAGCACTTAATTATGATGAATTAATTTTTTTCCTTCCCTAATCTTTGACCAAAGTATTTTATACTTTGAGTGCCACATTGATTTGCATTTGTAGGATGATTAAAGTATTTTAATCTTGATTTGAAAAGCAAATGCAACCGACTTCTAATTGTTAAACACCAACAAACCGAAAATCCCTGTTTCAGGACAAGGCTCTAACACCGTGTCATGGTTGTTTGTAACCAAATCCGGTAAAGTTCACCTTTGAGTCTAACGGTTGTTTCCACCCCAGAATTCTGTCACAACCACTCGGATGGACTGCTTTTTAGCCAAGGACCTAAGCACAACGTTAACATTTCAAACGACTCCTTTTCTAAGCGATAGAGACTATTCGTTACAACGGCCAATGAAGCTTCCAAGTTTAGAACTAGTCACAACGGCTAATCTTCCTTTCGTGTATAAATAGAAGCCGTCCTACAAGACTGGAAGATTGTTGAACATTGCTAAAACTAAACAAAATCTACTCTCTCTCAATCTTCTAACTTTGACAACTCTATTCTTAAGTTTATAATTTATGAGTTGTAAAGAGAAAAGTCTTGTAATTACTCTTACATATTTTAATTCTCTGTAAAGTCCCTTGACCGAGCTGTAAGGGTTAACTCAGCTCGGTTGTCCCTAACTGTAAGGGTTATCTCAGTTAGGAAGTACTAGAATAGATAAGAGAACTTCTATGCCTAGGAAAATCTGATATTGAATTATCTAAGGGAACAATTCGTAAGAGTCAATCCTTGTATTTTGTGGATTCAAAATAGTGGATTTGACTTGGTGAGTGGATCGGTACTGTCTATTGTTTTCTGCCCCAAGAGGGTTTCCACGTACTTTCTATGTTCAACACTTCAGAGTCTAATCTAGACTCAAAATAGTTTTCTAAGTCTATCCTTTACAGAAAACTTTGTATTTCTACAAAATTTCCTTCACACCCTATTTACCGCCCCTCTAGGGTAATTCAAACTCTCAAGAGCAAATGTCCAATTCATATTAAAGTCTAGCCTTCTCAAAGGACCTAACAAATCAAAAGTTTAAAGATAAAATGGATCTTAACTATGGAGGGTTCAATGACGGAAGATCTTTCACCGAGACCACCCAAGTTGAAGGGATCAAACTTCACACATTAGAAGAAGATCATGGAGTGCTTCATCCAAGATTATAATGAGGAAGTCCGGAGCATTGTTTGCAATGGCAACTATATTCCCATGAAGACGGAAGGAATAAAATCTATACCTAATGTGAAGTCGGAGTTCACACCTGAAGAAAATGAGAAGTACGAAAGAACTTTAAGGCAATATACACACTGATGTGTGCAATTGATTCAGCAGAATACAACATAGTATCTACCTATGACACAACCTAAGAAGTTTGGGATACATCGATCACTAGATATGAAGGTACCAGCCAAGTGAAGTAGGTTATGATAAGTTAGTATCTCCACAAGTATGAGTTGTTCAAGATGGAGTCTAATGAGAACATAACTCAAATGTACATCCACTTCACTCAATGTTCGAATATTCTGAATTCAAAGAAAAGCTATAATCTCTTAATGCTAAGAACATCATTTTGAAAAATTATTTAGAACACTTAAAACAAAATCTAAAAGTGCTTGAGACCAATACTCAAGGTAATGAGAGTGAGTTTGAGTGCCTTAAAATAGAGAATGAGCAATTGAAGCAAAAGCTCAATGAGTCTTAAGAGTTGGTTTTAAAACTCACTCAATGTTAAAAAAACCTGGATCTATTACTTGATTTTTGTATGTCTCATTTCGAAAAGAAGGTATTGGATACAATGCTAAAGAGGAAGATAATTTCTACAAAACACCTTTTTAAGACTGGTTCCATAACTATTAAATTTAGGAAGGTTGAGCATGGTCTTATTCATTGAAAAAGAAAAGGGATCGAGTTTAAACTAATTTTCATAAAAAAGCCTTCTCAACCTGTTTGCAAAAAGAAATGTTTTCAAAGGAAAGAGACACAGAATTAGTTCTTAAGAAAGAAGACTCAAAATCAGACCAAACCCAAAATCATTCAAATATGGGTTCCCAAAAGTACTCTTCCTCATAAAAGGACCACAGTAAAGCAGTAACTCGATTTGTAAGAGGAAGTGAGAAGGGTTAGTTTGTTTCTATTTTTACGAGGTTACTTAGAAACAAAAGGGTCGGTGGGACTCGAGACAGTGGGTGCTCATGCCACATGTTTGGAGACTAAAGACTCTTCTCAAAATTAGAATAGATGAAAGGACAAAAAGTCACATTTGGAGACAATAGCAAAGGCAAGGTCGTTAGAATTAGTAGAATTGGTCAAGGAGACAACTCGGCCAAGTCCAGTCTACCTTGTCAAAGGGCTCAAATATAATCTTCTAAGCATATGTCGGTTATGTGACAAAGGACATAAGGTTCACTAAGACCAACTGCTTCATTTCGATGCGAGTCACCAAAGAGACAAAGCTCTTAGGTCTTAAGTGAGGGAACATATACACTATTCCTCTTTCCGGTTCTAGTCAAGAATTACCATGTTTAAAAGCTTATTTGAATGATGATTCATGGACATGGCATCGTAGACTATGTCATATCAGCATGCTTATTATGAAAAAACTTACATCTCATGGATTACTTAGAGGTTTACCTAATTGTTCATTTAAGAAAAATAAAAATCTGTTATGGATACACAAAAGGAAAACAAGTCAAATCATCTTTTGAGCCACTCAAGACGAGTATCTACATAAAAGTGCTTGAATTGATTTATATGGATTTATATGGTGAAATTCTGTCAAAAGCTTAGGAGGTAAATTATATGTGCTAGTTATTATTGATGATTACTCACAATTTACCTGAATGTGTTTACTTGAAGAACAAAAATCAAGCTTTCACAGAGTTCACTAAGATTTGCGAGGAAAATATAAGTGGAGCCTAAGAGTCAAATTAGGAGAATTCGAACGGACCATGGAAGGGAGTTCGATTACTTACTATTTGCAGACTTCTATGATAAGAATGACATCTCCAACAACTTCTCAACACCAAAAACCCCTTAAAAGAATGGAGTAGTGAAGAGAAAGAATAGAGCACTAGAAGAAATAGGAAGAACAATGGTGATTGAAAATGATCTACCTTACTATTTACGGGCATGTGCCGATCAACATAGCAAACTACACTCTCAACGGATGCCTCATTCGACCTATTCTGAAGAAGACACCCTATAAGCTGTACAAAGGAAAGAAGCCTAATATTTCCTACTTCAAAGCATTCCGATGTAAGTGCCTTGTGCATAACAATGGTAAGGAACATCCGACCAAATTTGATGCTAGGTCAAATGATGGTATTTTCCTTTGCTATTCTTCACATAACAAAGCTAGTAGAATCTTTAACTACAGAACTAACAAAGTGGAAGAAAGTATCCACATTATCTTTGATGAAATTGATCATAGAGGATAAGTGAATCCACTTTCTCCGATCTCAAGCTCAACCAAGATAAAGATGACATAGTAGAGGTTGAGCTCAAAAAGAACAAAACAAAGGAAGCTGAGCTAACTTACCTAATAGAGAAGATCAACAAGCTGAACCACATGAAGATCAAAATATTAAACCAACAAACCAGGTAAATCGGAGGATAGGTCAAGCTTTCAAGTATGCATCCGAGTTACCCACCTAAGAACATCATTTCGACATCAACAATGGGGTAAGAACTCGTTCTTC
The DNA here is from genome assembly GCA_021018815.1 of Talinum fruticosum. Taxonomy (NCBI): domain Eukaryota; kingdom Viridiplantae; phylum Streptophyta; class Magnoliopsida; order Caryophyllales; family Talinaceae; genus Talinum; species Talinum fruticosum. The sequence goes on along the minus strand of JAITYX010000003.1, from coordinate 299,053 downwards.
TTTGCAAAACCTATGTACATTTTCAGCATTCATTTCATTAATTGAACCTAAAAATGTACTAGAAGCCCTACATGAACATAAATGGGTAAAGGCCATGTAAGAAGAATTAATTCAATTTAAAAGAAACTAACTCTGTTCTCTAACAAAGCGATCATCCGACCACCTAGTTATAGGAACCAAATATGTTTTCAAGAACAAAGTAGATGAGGGAGGGTTCGTAGTTAGAAACAAAGCCAGATTAGTTGCTTAAGGATATAACCAAGAAGAGGGAATCGATTGTGGTGAAACCTTTACACTAGTTGCTAGGATTAAGGCAACAAGAATTCTCTTAGCATTTGCATATAACATGAACGTTAAGGAAGAACGACTTCTAAAATCAATGTACGTGACAAAGTCTCCTGTAAGAAGGAAATAAATTATCATTGGGAAATTCATATATTAAAACTTATAATTTCACTAAATAAACAAAAAAATTGTAAAAAAACTCATAAGTTGCTGCACAATAGATTGCATCTTTGTTATAGTGAAGGTGGCATCTTTTTCTTTCTTCCTTCGATTAACAACTCATCACTTTTGTTACTAAGGTACGAAGGATCTATGATGGTATCTTCATCGAATCCACTTTGAAGTTGTTCAATCTTTTCCTTGTACAACTTCTCCTCGACCTTCACGTATCCTCCATGGGACATCGTATGGGGATACGCATTGCTCTTAATACTATTTACGTTGGCTTCACCTCATGCATGTGTAAGTAATTAAAACAACAAAATATATGTAAATAAGACTACAAATATAAAGAAATTCTGAAGAAATTAACTCTAAAAAATATCGAGTAAATAAGACTTACAAAAAAAAAGAACAAATGTTAAATTACCTTGTATTCTTGAGAGGAGACATATGCTTCAAATTTCATCTAGTCCTCCTCGGTTATGAACTTGTACACCTCCTAGAGTCTACCTTCTACCAAGGTCTCCCTTATCTTGTAGATCGAAACAGCGACAATGTGAAACTTGAAGTTTCTAAATTTCTCTGCCCTTGACATGAGGGTCTTGTGTTACGAATAGGAGATCCGATCGATGCGTTAACGTCCAACTTGAAAGTTTTCTAGAACACAAGAACGACATGCATTAGTATTAATCATTTACGATAAGTTGCAATTCTAAGTTGAGATGTAGTGCATTTAACTATATAAAAGGTTTTCCTTAACCAAATATGCTACTATGCTCCAATTTCTATAGTTGATGTTTACGTGTGCGCGGGTTGCAGCACCAACGTAGCTCATAAAGTGAGCTAAGGGCTCACATACTAGGTTATGGTTCCTGTTAAATTAAACCTAGGTAAGGAGAGTTGGATCATCTTTGCTACGTGCCAACTTCTCCTTGTTCATCGTTGTCCATCCCCTCATCGTCTTGGTAACTTTGGAAGGATCATTTTATAATTACTGGAACGATATACGGGTAGAAAGCCAAATACAACTGAATAAAATGATAATAAAAATTTAGCTTAAAAAGACAAAGAAAATCAGGTGACATGACACACAAGTCTTCCATAGTTTGACACACGGGAAACGTAATACTAATACACAATAGTTTTAAGCGATACACAAATCAGAATAATTAAACTCATGAACAAATAGTACACAACAAGTTCAACATCATATGGGGATACACAAATGATGCACAATAGGTTCAACAAATACTAAGACACTAATGTAATCTCAAATCAAGCAACGGGGCATACACAAACGAAAATCAAAGCAAGATGCAAGTTCAACTATTACCCAGCAACATTCCTCCATTAGCAATTTAACATCATCGGCGTTCTATGAGAAGAACTGAAGTAAATGGGTTGTCTATGAAGACTCGGGTATAACTCTCTATTTCTCTATAGTTTTGATTCTATGTCATTCTAAGCTTTTAAGAATCACATATTTAAGTTTTCATTCTTTTTTGACCCACTCGAAACCATGTGTTAAGTATAACACTTTTAACTGGGTTTCGACTCCCTTAGAAACAACTAAGAACAATGTCATGAGTAAATAATTTCAAAAACACTTTGAATTTTGAGTGCGATTTGATGTTCAAATTGAAAATGAATAACAACCTTAATTCTACTTTGTAAGTCAGCATACTTAATGAAATTGTTTACTTGATCAAGTTTGTGTATTCCGATTCGTTATTCTTACTAACTTGATCATTTTAAGGATTGACTCAAGATGGAATTTGAACATAATGAATATTCGACTCGGAAAATTCCATTCTTTTAAAGCGAAGATAAATAAGTGTTTAATTACTTTGAATTAATTATTGTGCTTGCCTAATCTTAGACCAATGTATTTTTATACTTTGAGTACTACTTTGATTTGCTTTTATAGGTACATTAAACAAGCCTAATCTATTTTTGAAAAGCAAAAGAAGTCGGTTCTTAGCCGTTAAATAGCGACGAGACGAAATCGGCCATCTTTGGACATGCCTCGGACACCATGTCAAGGTTGTTTGTTTCGAAATTCGATAAACTTCAAGTTTGTGTCCAACGGTTGTTTCCTCCCAGAATTCGAGTCACAACTAGAGGCATGGACCATTTTTTGAGCCAAGGACCACCACTCAATGTTTATATTACAATGGATCCTTTTACGAGTGACTTAGTCTAGCCGTTACAACGGCTATTGAAGCTCTCCGGTCCGAACAAGTCTCGGTGGCTATTTTGCCTCGCTATATATAAATAGAAGCCACTCCACAAGACTTGAAGATTGCTGAACACATTGCTTTACACTTACTTAGTGCATTCTTACTCAATCTTCGACTTATAACTCCAATTCCGTAGTTCATACTTTACGAGTTGTAAAGGAAAGTCTCGTAATCACTTCTATTCTTTCTACTTTCTTTTAAGTACCTTAAGCTGAGCTGTAAGGGCTAAGCTGAACTCGGTTGTCCCTAAGTATAAAGGGTATCTCAGTTAGGAAGTACTATATCAAATAAGGGAATTTCTTAGTCTAGGAAAATCTGTAATTGAATTGTCTCGGGCTCGGAACAATGGACGAGTTTAATGAAGGAAGATCATCCACCGGGCCACCCAACTTCAAGGGGTCATACCTTGCACAATGGAAGAAGATGATGAAATGCTTCCTCCAGGATTGTGATGAGGATGTATGGAACATCATCAAGAATGAAAACTACACCACTACGAAGATGGAAGGAACAAGAGCTATGCAAGTCAAGTAGACTATCGAAGAGAATGAAAAGTTCAGGAGGAACTTCAAAACCATGAGCATTTTGATGTGGGCTATTAGTTTAGAAGAATACAATAGAGTGTCAGCTTGTGACACAACTAAAGAGATGTGGAATACATTGGTCAACTCCTATGAATGAACTAGCCAAGTAAAGCGAGGAAAAGATAAGCCAATATCTTCACAAGTATGAGCTATTCAGAATAGAGCCTGAGGAGAACATCACTAAGATCTACGAGGAAAATTCAAATAGAGTCTTAGACTCGGATAAGAAGAATTCGGATCGACCATGGAAGGGAGTTCAATTACTCGGAATTGGCAAACTTCTATGACAAGAATGGTATCTCCAACAAATTCTCAATAGCAAGAAATCCTTAACAAAATGAAGTAGTGGGGAGAAAAAATAGACTCTTGAAGAAATAGGAAAGACAATGATGATTAAAAATGATTTACCTTACTATTTCCGGGCTCAGGCATTCAATACAGACAAAATATACACTCAACGGATGCTCGATCGGACCCGTTCGAAGAAGACACCCTATGAGCTTTACAAGGGAAAGAAGCCCAACATCTCCTACTTCAAACCATTTGGATAAAAAGGCATTGTCCATAACAATGGTAAGGAACATCCGATAGTAAAACTTAAAGAAATTTCAAGAGCTAACAAAGTGGAAGAAAGTATCCACGTTTCGATGAGATTAACCATGGGATGACAAGTGAATCCACCTTATCAGATCTCAAGCTCAACAGAGATGAAGATGATATTGCTTAAGCTGAGCTTAGAATGAGTAAAAACAAAAAAACAAAAGCTGCGCTCATATTGGGCCAACTCCGAATGAAAAGAATTTTTTAGTAAAACTTATAGAATTTGGAGCCACTTTAAATTCACAAACATTTTAAATTCCGAGTACTAATTTGATGTTCAAACTAAAAATGAATTACAACGTTAATTCTACTTTCTATGTCAACATACTTATTGAAATTGTTTACTTGATTAAGTTTGTGCATTATGATTCTTTATTCTTACTAACTTAATCATTTTAAGGATTGAATCAAGATAGAATTTGAACCTAATGAATATTAGACTAATAAAATTTCATTCTTTTAGAGTTGAAGATAATTAAGTGTTTAATTACTTTGAATTAATTATTATCTTTGCCTAATTTGGGACCAAAGTATTTTTATACTTTGAGTACCACTTTGATTTGCTTTTGCAGGTTGATTAAACAAGCCTAATGTATTTTTGAAAAGTAAAAGCAATCGGTTTCTAACCGTTAAACAACGACGTAGACGTAAATCGATCATCTCTGGACATGACTCGGACACCGTATCACGGTTGTTTGTTTCGAAATCCGATAAACTTCAACTTTGTTTCCAACGGTTGTTTCCACCCCAGAATTTAGTCATAACTAGAGGGATATACCACTTTTTAGCCAAGGCTCACCACTCAACGTTCATATTACAACGGATCGCTTTCTATGTAATTTAGACTAGCCGTTTCAACGACTATGGACGCTCACTAGTCCGGAACGAATCTCAAGGGCTCTTCGGCCCTACTGTGTACAAAAAGAAACCACTCCACAAGACATGAAGATTGCTAAACAGATTACTTAACACTTACTTAGTGCATTCTTACTCAATCTTCAACTTACAACTCCAATTATGATATTCATACTTTCGGAGTTATAAAGGAAAGTCTTGGAATCACTTATACTCTCTATACTTTCTTCTAAGTCCCTTGATTGAGCTGTAAGGGCTAACCGAGCTCGGTTGTGCCTAACTCGTAAAGGGTATCTCGGTCAGGAAGTACTAGATCAAATAAGGGAATTTCGAGTCTAAGAAAATCCGTAATTGAATTATCTAATGGAGCAATTTTGTAAAGAGTTAGTCCTTGTATTTTGTGGATTCAAAATAGTAGATTTGACTTGGTGCTTGGACTAACATTGTCCGTGTTTTCTGCCCTAGGAGGGTTTTCACGTATTTCTCTATGCATTACACTTTCACGAGTTCATTCTAAACTCATAATTATTTTCTAAGTTTAGTTTGTGCAAAACAGTTTGCATTTTATGAAAAATCTTCCATCACCGTATTCATACCCCATCTAGGGTGACTTAATCTAGAGTAAGAGTGAGAGTAGAGAGCATAGAATAATGAAGGTGGAAAGTAGACTGCTCATGGTTTTTCTTTGAAAGACCTTTTACTACTTGTTTAGTGAAAGAAGCGTAATAACGAGAGAACCTATTACTACGGTTCCCTCACGGAACCATCGTAAAATGCTCGTAATAAAAAGTCATATATGTAGTCGTGTTAGTCTTATATTTAATGAATATTATGACCATCTTGACTCATGTTAAGACATAATGAATGTTAATTTAATTAAACTATTAATGCATATATATTTAAACTATTAATGCATATATATTTTGATATATAAAAAATGACTACAACTACCAAGAAAACAATGAAGTTATAGGTACTTGTAAATTATATGTAAATTAAAAACACTATTAAAAAATTTTCTTAATTTTAAATGTATGTATATAATTTATTTTATTGGTAGGGTTAACAAATTATTGGGTTGAATGATCTATCAAATAATAGGATGTTTATGAATATAATAACAAATTATACTAGTATTCGATGGATCTTCTAACCCATTAATTAATAATTAATAATTAAATCAAATATTTGATTTCTCACCTGTTTCTATTGTCATCGTTGTTCGGCTTGCAAGCTGAACTGTTCCCCCATAAGGGAACCAGATTGGAAACGATTTTCCCCATGAATGTCAACGCTATTTGGGTTTGGAAGATTAATTTTGAAAGTTGAGTTTTGAAACCGCATTTGGAAAGTGGGGTTATTTTTCTTATTGAGATTACCGATTTTTGTAATTTGATTTAAAATAGTTTAACTTAAGCAACGAATGGCGATTTTATTAATCCTTTTATTTTAGAAATTAATTTTAGAAGGTCTCGGGATATTATTTCACAACTTATGAAAATAAACCAAATATAATTTACATTCTCGCAAGTAAGGCTTTTGGGCCAAAAAGGTGTACTACCACCGATTTGGACCAAGAGCCAAGCCCAACCATTGGCTGGCATCGGCCATACACCAATATTGAGGAGTCGGTCTCGGTCCATGGCCTTGGTTGTCGGAAAGTAGATCAAATTTTTTTAATTTTAAATGAGAAATGTCGAGATGTGATTTAAGAGAAATAAAATAGCAAAAGAGGAGTCGCCAGTCACTTTTAGGAAGAAAAACTAACAAAAATAAAAAAGAATACTCTTCTAATATTAGTATATGAAAGCTAAGCTTGAAATAGGTTTAAAAAATGACTCCATTGGTCCATGACCGAGGATCCAATGTTCGGGGATGAAGGTACGAAATGTAGGGATAAGTCATCCATTCCACCCGTCAACATACGACCTTTACTAATTTGATTTGTGAGTCAAAAATAATGTACTTAAACAGATCAACCACACAACATGTGAAGTGAGAAAACAAAATCAAACAAGACATGCAAAGAAAGTAATAAAAAGCATATAAGAAAGCGATAACAGAAAGCTTAAAGGAAAGTGAGAAAAATAAAATTACAACGGGCGTGGAGGAATTAAAAGCGATTACATTTTTATCCACAATATAGAAAGAAAAAAAGGCATACATTAAATAAACCGTTAGGGGATTGAAGATAGGTTAGGTGCCCTAAGATTGTCTCATCTCGCTGATCTTGGATCACAAATCGGATCCGGAAGCGTAATTGTGGATGAACAAGATTGAAGTAGGCTATTTTGTTGAATATTTTGATGTAGCGGAACGTAGGGGAATGATTAAGGTGCTTGGTAGAGTAATCGTTAGCTAAAAATGAGCTAAGAAATCATAATAGCTGTTTAGCATTCAATAACTCTTCATTTAAATTCAATAGTGTAGCTTTGTATAGATTTAACGACCTTTAAGGTCAAGAGGTAGCAGTTTTCAAGCAACCTCAAAGGTCAAAATGAAGAAGTAAAAGCCGAGGAATAAACTCCTCTATTTATAGGAGAAAGTTAGGTCACAAAAATGAACTAAAAGTATGTACGTAGCCGTCCAAACAGTTGAATTAGATTGGCTAGAATCTTAAAAAAAAAAAGGGTAAAATCAACCCGACCGGAAATCCCATGAGAATTGCCAAGAAGCATGCCGCCAACCTCAAAACGGCATCACTTGGAAGATTAACCTTTCGTGTTTCGGTTGAACACTAGAGCAAAACGCAGCAGTTTGGCGATGTGAACCATAAAGCGCAACACCAGCCTCAAACGAAGTCATTTGGAGAACTTGATTTTCGTGCCTTAGTTGGGTGTTTGGAACAAATGCAACCCTTTGGCGATATAAACCATGAAGTGTGGCGTCGGCCTTAAACGACATCTTTTGGACACTAAAGCTTCGTGTTGCACTCGGGACACTATGGAGGAAATGTTGCGTTTAGTGAGCAGCAAAAGCTAAAGCATGACGCCGGCCTCCTACTCATTAGGAGCCTTGACTCGAGCTTGGTCCGGTTGAAACAAAAACGGTTTGTGGGGCGGCCAAAAACAAAAAGACTTATTTTGGTGGAGCTAATGGGTATTTTGTGGTTTACTCGGCTTTTATCATGCCAGCTATACTCCGACCGTGATCCGATTTAGCAAACAGGACTGGGGGTTCATTATCGGGCTAACAAAAATAAAAGAGAAAAAGGATGATACTTTTTAGGTGTCTACGGTTAACTCCCACTTTGATCGAGTTTGAAAGACAAATGTCAAAGTAGACACTAAAGGGTACTTACCTTTGCTCCGGATGCCAATTTGAATCATAGGGTCTTGAATTAGTTGTCTCTTGACTTGGACTCTAATAAGGGAGCTTGGACATGACAAATGAAGCCCGAAGTCCGGATGACCGATTCGTGAACATGGCTAATTAAAATCCCGAAACTCGAATTGTTGTGCCCAAACTTGAACACATACTAAGTCTAGAGCTTGGCGGGGGCTTGAACTTGCTCGATTAGTAAAGTTTAAAGTCGAACGAGGTGCTTGAGCTTGACTATGTCTTAGACTTAAAATTCAGTCGCGTATGCTAGACTTGGCCGGATCAATGTCCCGAAGCTCGATAAGGGGCCTAAAGTTGACCTTTCTTGGTTTGAGGCTCAGCTGACACTTTACGTATTAACAATTTTATTAGCTGATGACCAAATGTAAATAGTTTCAAGTGCTACCTGAAATAATATGTAGTGAGACATTTTTCAAATGAGCTTCCTTGACATGGGCATGGGGAGATGCTTGGTGTCCGAACCTTGACCGTTGTTGGGCCTGAAGTTTGATGGAGGGATGCCTGAACCTTGACCACTGAAGACTCACATATAACTCTCTATCTCTCTATGGTTTTGATTTCAAGTCATTCCAAGAATTCAAGAAGCTCATCTTTAAGTTTTGAATTGTCATTTAATAGTGTTTCGACCCACTCAAACACAACTCATCGCAATGGCATAAGTAAATAATTTCATAAATGAAGGTTTGCCCTTAGGGAGGCTAAGTCACCCTAGAGGGGGTGAATAGGGTGATGAGGAAATTCGCTCAAGTAATTCAAGAAAGAAGACTAGACAGGACTCGAGGAGAGTGTGAGTAAAAAATGAACTTAGAAAATCACGGACTCGGATATAGTAATGAAGGGGTTAAAGTTTACACTAAACTTTAAGTCCGTTTGAGTCTAGATTGGACTTGGAAAAAGTATCAACTCGGATATAACGTGGAAACCCTCCTAGGGCAGAAAACCACGTATAATGCTAGTCCAAGTACCAAGTCAAATCCACTATTTTGAATCCACAAAATACAGTAGAATGACTCAACCAGAATTGTTCCCTTAGACAATTCCTTACAAGATTTTCCTAGACTCAAAAATTCCCTTATCCGATCTAGTACTTCCTAACCGAGGTAACCTTTATAGCTAGGGACAATTGAGCTGAGTTAACCCTTACAGCTTAGTCAAGGGACCTTACTCAGAAAATAAGAATGAGTGTTTGTAATCGAATACGAGACCTTACACCTTAGAAAGATGTTAAATACAAAGTTGGAGTTGTAAGTAGAAGATTGAGTATGAATACAATGACTCGTTGCTTAAGTACGTGTATTGACGAGTTGGTTTAACCCTCTTCAAGTCTTGAGAGTTGGCTTCTATTTATAGATAACCAAGCAGATTAGCCATTGTGACCATCTTCTTACTTGAACTCCTTTGTGACAAATGCAATGGATTTTCTAAGTCACTCGGAAAACATCCGTTGATATGTGAAAGTTGGGCAACGGCTCTTGACTCCTTTGGAAGTCCCAATGCACTTGTGGTGTCCGACAAGTAGGGTGGAAACCACCGTTGAGCTTAGCATTGCAGATTTCTAGTTTTGGAAACAGACAACCCCGACACGATGTATCGGGCCTTGGTCGAGGTGGAAAAAGCCTTCTCTGCTGGTGATTTGACGTTTTGAAGTCGGTTACTTTTGTAATTCAAAAATATGATAGCCTCGTTTGAATAACCTACAAAAGTAAATCAATTTGGTTCTCAAAGTATAAAAATACTTCGGTCCATGATTAGACACAGATAATAATTTTAATTAAGATAATTAAGTGCATAATTATCTCGATTCGAAAGAAATGGAATTTTTGAGTCTAATATCCATGATACTCAAATTCCATCTTAGTCGGTCCTAAAGTGAATCAAGTCGGATAAAGAATATCGAGTGGAAAGACTTGATCTAGACTCGCTAATGTTCAAACCAAGCATGCTGACTTAGAAAGATGAATTAACACATTAATTCAATCAAAATTAGATCATGAAGTCGGACTCGAGTTTATGCACGATAGAACACGTGTTTGAACATCCAATACATCCGAGTGTTGTCCGAGTCACTCGAACCGTGTGTGAAATGATAAACAAGAATATGCTTTCGAGTCGGTCGGAATCAAAAGAGAACATATGCGATAGTTTCGTAACACTCGAAAAGATGTTATATCACTCGAAAAGATGAAGTCTTATATCCGATTCCTTGATTGAACTCGGAATGATGTATTTGTAAAGTCCGAGTCTTCATAAACACTTCATATTCCGAGTGCTTGACTTCATCGTTTAAATTGAAAATGAATTAGAACGTTAATTCTTTTTTTCAAGTTAGTTTATTAAATGAAATTATTTACTTGGTCAAGTTTGTACATTCCGATTATTGATTGTTATTAACTTGATCATTTAAAGGATTGACCCAAGATGGAATTTGACCCAAAGTGCTTAATTACTTCAATTTAATTATTATCTTTACCTAATCTTGGACCAAAGTATTTTTATACTTTGAGTACCACTTTGATTTGCTTTTGTAAGTTGATTAAAGTATTTTAATCTTATTTATAAAAATCCAAAGCAACCAGTTTCTAACTCGTTAAACACCAGCGAGACAAAAAGCAACATTTCGGACAAGGCTTAAACACCGTCTCGGGGTTGTTTGTTTCCAAATCCGGTGAACGTCAACTTTGGGTCTAACGGTTGTGTCCACCCAGATTTCAGTCACAACCAGTGGGATGGACTACTTTTCGAGCGAAGGACCATCGCACAACGTTCACATTGCGACGAATCCTATTCTCGGTGAGTTAGACTAGCCTTTACAACGGCTACTAAAGCTCACGAGTCCGGAACAAGTGTCAACGACTACTCGCCTCTGCTGTGTATAAATAGAAGCCTCTCTACAAGACTTGAAGTTATCTAAGCACATTGCAAAACACTTACTTAGTGCATTCTTACTCAATCTTCAACTTACAACTCCAATTCTTATGTTTCTACTTTATGAGTTGTAAAGAGAAAGTCTTGTAATAACATCTACATTTTCAATTCTCTGTTCAGTCCCTTGACTAAGTCTGTAAGGTTTAACTTAGCTTATTTGTACCTAGCAGTAAAGGTTACCTCGGTTAGGAAGTACTAGATTAGACAAAAGAAATTTCGAGTATAGAAAAAACATGTAAGTGAATTGTCTAAGGGAGTAATTATGTAAAGAGTTAGTCCTTATATTTTGTGGATTCAAAATAGTGGATTTGACTTGGTGCTTGGATTAGCACTATACGTGGTTTTCTGTCCTAGAAGGTTTTCCACTTTTTTATGTCTTTTACTTGTTTTTGAGTTCATTTTAGACTCGGAATTATTTTTTATGTGTTTGATGGGAAAATTTTTTCTCAACTCACAAAAATTATCAATCACACTATTCACCCCCTCTAGGGTGGCTTAACCTCTCCAAGAGCAAGCCTTCAATTGGTATGAGAGGCTAGCCTTTCAAAAGGATCTCACAATCTAAAGGTGTAAAGATCATGAATAGGGTGATAGAAGATTTTTGGAAATTACGAACAGCTTTGCACAAAATAGACTTTGAAAGTAATTCGAGCCTAAAATGAATTCGAAACAAGTTAAACACGAAATACGTGGAAACCCTCGTGGGACAAAAAGCACGAATAGTGCTAATCCAAGCACCAAGTCAAATCCACAAAATAGAAGGATCGACTCTTTAAAGAATTGCTCCCTTAGACAATTCGATTACAACTTTTCCTAAACTTATTAGAAATTCCCTTATCTTATCTAGGACTTCCTAACAGAGATACCCTTTACACTTAGGGACAACCGAGCTAAGTTAACTCTTATAACTCAGTCAAGGGACTTAGAAGAAAGTAGAAATAGTAGAAGTGATAACAAGAATATATGTTTACAACTCGGAAAGTAAGAATTACAAAATTGGAGCTGTAAGTTGAAGATTAAGTATGCACTAAGTAAGTGTTAAGCAATGTGTTCAGCAATCTTCAAGTCTTGTACATCGGCTTCTATTTAAACATAGTAGCGCAGATTAGCCATTGAGACTTGTTCCGGACTCGTGAGCTTCAATAGCTGTTGCAATGGCTAATCCGAGTGACTCGAGAGAAGGATTCATTGTAGTATGAACGTTGTGTGATGGTCCTTGACTCCAAAAGTTATCCATTCCTCTAGTTGTGATTGAATTCTTGGGTAGAAACAACCGTTGGACTCAAAGTTGAAGTTTACCGGAGTTGGAAACAAACGCTTACAAGGTGTTTCGGACATATCAAGAAATGGTCGATTTCGTCTGTTGGTGTTTAATGGCTAGAAAACAGTTGCTTTTGCTTTTCAAAAATAGATTAAACTACTTTAATCAACATGCAAGAGCAAATAAAAGTGGTACTCAAAGTATAAAAATACTTTAGTCCAAGATTAGATAAAGATAATAACTAATTCAAAGTAATTAAGCACTAAGTTATCTTCGACCTAAGAGAATGAAATTTTCCGAGTCTAATATTCATTAGATTCAAATTCCATGTTGAGGCAATCCTTTAAATGATCAAGTCAATAATAATAAAGCATCAGAATACATAAAATTGATCAAGTAAATAATTTCATTAAATATGCTCGACTTAAAAATAGAATTAAGTTGTAATTCATTTTCTGTTTGAACACCTAGTCGATACTTATGAATATAATGTGTTTGTGAAATTATTTACTCATGTTATTATTCTGAGTTATTTCTAAGTGTGAGAGAGATTAAGTGCGAGAGCAAAGGGAAAAGCCCCTACCTTAGATGATTCAAAAGTCTTGGTCTTTCAACACTTCTTTATTGACGATAAATTATTCTCCAAGACATCTTTTTCTTGGATCGGACCTACTCTCAAAATATGTATTTTCAATTACCCGGGCTTCGTGATTACATCTTCCCAAAACTCGTTATCGAGTTCTATTCCCACATGATAACAAGAGATAACGTGATATCATCTATTGTCCACAGACAAGGTGGTTCGTATCGACCTTGCTCTACTTCACAAACTCTTTGATGTGAAGTCTATTTTTCTCAATTCTAATCATATTCCTTTCACTCGAAGTTGTTGATAACTTCTATGGCAAGTACTCCAAAGAAATTCCTCACTCCAAAAAGAACTTTTTGTGACTCCGATGACTTCCGAAGCCGATTTCTATGCTTCATTCCGATGAGAACGTTCTTCTCTTACTATCCATAAAAAAACCGCAATAGAAAAGTTCTTAAGGTTCTCTTTGACATTCTAGAAGGGTATGATGTTGATCTCTTCCCTTTTATTCTCGTAACAGATTGCTTCTATTCCATCCGACCGGAAGAAGATTCCTTATCTCTTTCGAGCTCTTCTTTTAGCTATTTTTACTCGGATTGAGGTTGAATTTCCTTCTAACCCAAACAAGTGCCTATAGCATGCTGTCTATTTTGGCGAGAGATGAAATCATTGGCCTTCGATATTAGGACATCCAGCCTGGTGTGTTTGTTCATTCTTTAAAACTAGCTCCTCTTCTACCTCGGACTCAAATTTGTCTCAAGGTTCCACTTCTTACTGCTAGACCTTCGAGTTCTTTGCATGCCCCTTCTATTGAACTTCTTGAGAAGGTCAATTTGTTGCCATAGCAAAAGAGCTACAAGTAGTTGTGGTACTATTCCGGGCTTTTATGCCCACATCGACTCAATTCTAAGGCTTAAACTCAAATTGATCGAGTCAAGCCCTAGTTGTTGAGCTAAAGGAGGTGATCAACAACTACAATGATAAGATCCACCACCTCCAAGAAAGAAGGTCTAAGGCAATAGAGGACTCGGAATCTAAAGAAGCACAATCTTCGAGTCCTCCAATTCTTCCGAGTTTGAGTAAGAAGAAACCAAAGAATAAGAAGAAGGACAGGGGAGAAGATGAGGGAGAAGGAGAAAAGGGGACTAAAGTAGTTTAATTTGAGGGTAAGCCCGACAAAGAACCTGTGGTGATCTCCTCATATCACACTCGATCCGCTCAAAAGAGGCTGGTGATGCGAGCAAGTCTAAGGCCCCAAACTCGGAATCGAGCTCGCAGCTGCAAGCTTCGGAAGAAGAAGAAGAAGGAGTAGGGGAAACTCTTCATTTGTCTCGAAGGTGTATAATTCTAGTACCCGATCTACCTCTATTGTTGCCTCGTCGGAAAGTCTGTCTCTACTCAAGGCTACGAGGCATAGGCGTAATCATCGCTCTTCTACTTCTCAATAAACTGCTCCTCCTCCATCTTCACTTCAAACTTTGTTTTGTTTTGTCTAACATCTTTGTAATGAATTATGCTTCCCTCCCTATTTTCTTATTTTTTGCTGACATGCATAGGGGAGAGAAAAGATAGAAAATAGAGATGTTTGGTTTAGAGGGAGTTCCTCTTAGTTTGTTTTTTTCTTTCTATAAATTTCTACATAAATGCTTGAACTGTTTAATGAAATTTATTTATTTACGAGCATATTTTCGTACTTACTTTGATATATTTTTCACTATTCTGTGACGAGTATGCTTTGTTTACTTCAAGAAGCATGTTACGAGTTGTATATGATCCGAGTTGAGCGACTCAATATTCATAATTTTTTTTAAATTTTTGCTCGATCAACATACAATGAAAGCTTAACTCTCTTAACCGATTAGTTTCTATCTATTGTATGGAATGCCTTTCATCAAAAAGGATAACTCCCTATCTCTCTACAGTCATTCTAAGCTTTTAAGAAACTCATATATAAGCTTTCATTATTTTCTTACCCACTCGAAACCATCTATAAAGCATATCACTCTTAACGGGTTTCGATCTACTTAGAAATATCTAAGAACAATGACATGAGTAAATAATTTTACAAACACTTTATATTTTAAGTACTGACTTGGTGTTCAAACCGAAAATGAATTACAGCGTTAATTTTATTTTCTAAGTAATCATATTTAATTAAATTATTTACTTGACCTTATTGTTTATTCTTATTGACTTGATCATTTAAAGGATTGACTCAAGATGGAATTTGAACCTAATAAATATTAGAATAAGAAAATTCCATTCTCTTAGGCTGAAAATAATTAAGTGAAGACTCAAACTCTAAATCTAAACCATTATGAGTACTACTAAAGGCTTAGGTACAAACCTCATCCCTCTTAAGTTTTTATTACAAGTCATTCCGAGTGATATAGAAACTCCTGTATAATTTTCATTTGTTTCCGACGGACTCGGAAAACACATTCTTGTATATCTTCCGCATTGGTGTTTGTGACTCATTCGGACAGCGATCGGATCTATCACATGTTTAAATAATTTCTCCAACGCTGTTATTCCGAGTTACGACTGCATACTTCAATGCAAAGTGAATTACAATGTTAATTCCTCTTTCTAAGTCAGTTTGATTATTTGAGAATTATTTGTCCGGATCAAGTCATGATACTCGATAATTTTACTCCTTCCAACTTGATCTCTTTTAGGACTCGACTACGATGGAATATGAGTATATTGAATATTAGACACGAAAAATTCCATTCTTCTAGGCCTAAGAGAATTATGCACTTAATTGTCTTAATTAAATTATTTTATGTGCCTAATCTTGGACCAAAGTATTTTATACTTTGAGAACAAAAGTGATAGGTTATCACAACGAGGTTGTCTCATTTTTGAATTACAAAATTAGCCGGCTTCAAGTCGTCAATCACCAGCAGACAAGTTTTATCTACTTTTGAATAGAGCTCAAACACCTTGTCGGGGTTGTCCGTTTCCAAAGCTGGAAAACTCCAATGCTAAGTTCAACGGTGGTTTCCACCTTACTTTTCGAGCATCACCGGCGCCAAGAGCCATTGCACATGTTCATATCCCAATGGATCTTTTATAAGTGACTCAAAAAGCCATTACAACGGCTAGTAAAGACTTCTATTTAGAACCAAGACACAACGGTCACTCGCTTGGTCTTCTATAAATAGAAGCCACATCATAAGACTTGAAGATTGTTGAATCCATTACTGAAACTATCTCTCTTAGTACATTACTCATTCAATCTTCTTCTCACAAATTCAAGTCTCGTACTTAATATTTTTCCGAGTTGTAAAGTCTTGTAATCGGTTACATACTTTTCGTACTTTCGAGTAAGGTCCCTTGACCGAGCTTAAGGGTTAACTAAGCTCGGTTGTCGCTAGTTGTAAAGGTTATCTTAGTTAGAAAGTACTAGATCGGATAAGGGAATTTACGAGTCTAAGAAAACATTGTAAGGAATTGTCTAAGGGAGCAATTCTGGTTGAGTCGATTCGTTGCATTTTGAGGATTCAAAATAGTAGATTTTCCTTGGTGCTTGGATTAGTACTCGTCCGTGGTTTTCCGGCCCATAAGGGTTTCCACGTAGTTACGAGTGTATACTTTTCCGAGTCCAATCTAGACTCGGATTTAGTTGTTTATCCTTTTCAAGCTCAAAGTTTCTAAGTTTGTTAAATTTTCCTCATCACCCTATTCACCCCCATTCTAGGGTGACATAGACTCTACAAGAGCTAACCTTCATTAATCGCTTAATTACTTTGAATTAATTATTATATTTAGCTAATCTTGGACCACAGTATTTTTATACTTTAAGTACCCCTTTTGAAGACTCGACTTGGCATGTGTATCATTCTATGTAATATAAAGAATCAGGTACAAACCTAATCGCATTAAGTTTTGATTACAAGTCATTTTAAGTGTTTTAGAAACATTTACGAGTGTTATAGAAATGATTGCATATGTTTTTGTTCGTTTTTTACCGACACGGAAAGCATACTCTTCCTCGTCATTTTACACTTATGGTTCCGAGTCACTCGGACAACACTAAGACTTATCGCATGTTCAAACATTCACTCTAACACTTTTTAACTCAGCTCTTACTTCATATACTAAGTACAAGTGAATTACGGCGTTACTTCATCTTTAATGGTCGGCATGCTTTGTTTGAACTATATATGTCTAAATCAAGTATTTTTGCTCTAACATTCTCTCTTCAACTTGATCTTTTTCTAAGACTAACTCAGATGGAATTTGAGTATACTAAATATTAGACTCAAAAAATTCCATTGTTCCAAGACTCGGATAATTATACACTTAATTATCTTAATTAAATTATTAGTCTGTGTCTAATCTTTGACGAATGTATTTTATACTTTGAGGACCAAAATTGGTTTACTTTTATAGGTTATCTAAATGAGGTTATCTTACTTTTAAATTACAAAAGTCAACGGCTTCAAGATATCAAATCGTCGGTAGGCAAGGCCTTTTCTACTTCGATCAAGGCCTAGACCCTATGTCGGGGTTGTCTGTTTCCAAAACTGGAAAACTCTAATGCTAAGCTCAATGGTGGTTTCCATCTTGCTTTTAAGATATCACCAGCTGATTGGAGCACCTTTAGGAGCCAAGAGCCGTTGCACAATGTTCATATCCCAATGGACTTTTTCGAGTGACTTAGAAAAGCCATTACAACGGCTAGTAAAGACTTCCCTTCGTAACCGAGACACAACAGTCACTCTGCTTGGTGATCCGTAAATAGAAGCTACATGATAAGACTTGAAGATTGTTGAATCCATTACTGAAACTATCTCTCTTAAGTACATTACTCATTCAATCTTCTTCTCACAACTCCAAGTCTCGACTTAATACTTTTCGAGTTGTAAAGTCTTGTAATCGATTGCATACTTCTCGTACTTTCGAGTAAGGTCCCTTGACCGAGCTGTCGGTGTTAACTCGGCTCGGTTGTCGCTAGCTGATAAAGGTTATCTCGGTTAGGAAGTATTAGATCGGATAAGGGAATTTCTTATTTTAAGAAAACATTGTAAGGAATTGTCTAAGGGAGCAATTATGGCTGAGTCAATTTGTTGCATTTTGAGGAAAATAGTGGATTTTACTTGGTGCTTGGATTAGCACCGTCCGCGGTTTTCTAGCCCATAAGGGTCTCCACGTAGTTACTGCGTGTGTACTTTTCTAAGTCCAATCTAGACTCATATTTAGTTGTTTATCCTTTTCAAGCTCAAAGATTCTAAGTTCGTTAAATTTTCCTAATCACCCTATTCACCCCCTTCTAGGGTGACATAGACTCTCCAAGAGCAAATCTTCATTAAGTGCTTAATTACTTTGAATTAATTATTATCTTTAGGTAATCTTGGACCAAAGTATTTTTATACTTTAAGTACCCCTTTTGAAGACTCGACTTGGCATGTGTATCATTTTGTGTAATATAAAGAATCAGGTACAAACCTCATCTCGCATTAAGATTTGATTACAAGTCATTCTAAGTGTTTTAGAAACATTTACGAGTGTTATAGAAATGATTGCATATGTTTTTGTTCATTTTTAATCGACGCAGAAAGCATACTATTGCTCATCATTTTACACTTATGGTTATGAGTCACAAAGACAACACTAAGACTTATCGCATGTTCAAACATTCACTCTAACACTTTTTAACTCAGCTCTTACTTCATATTCTAAGTTCAAGTGAATTACGGCTCTAATTCATCTTTCTAAGTCAGCATGCTTTGTTTGAACTATATATGTCTAAATCAAGTATTCTTACTCTAACATTCTCTCTTCAACTTGATCTTTTCTAAGACTAACTCCGATGGAAATTGACTATAATGACTATTAGACTCGGAAAATTCCATTCTTCCAAGACTCGGATAATTTACGCACTTAATTATCTTAATTAAATTATTATCTCGTGTCCAATCTTTGACCAATGTAGGTTATCTAAATGAGGTTATTTTACTTTTAAATTACAAAACTAAACGGCTTCAAGATGTCAAATTGCCAGCCTTTTCTACTTCGATCAAGGCCCGGAAGCGTGTCGTGGCATGTCTAGTTCCAAAACAAGAAACCTCCAATGCTAAGCTCAATGGTGGTTTCCACCTTGCTTTTCGGACATCACCAACTGATTGGAGTACCTTTAGGAGCCAAGAGCCGTTGCATAATGTTCATATCCCAATGGATCTTTTCCGAGTGACTCGGAAAAGCCATTACAATGGCTAGTAAAGACTTCTATTAAGAACCAAGACACAACGGTCACTCTGCTTGGTCATTTTAAATAGAAGCCAAATCGTAAGACTTGAAGATTGTTGAATCCATTACTGAAACTATCTCTCTTAGTACATTACTCATTCAATCTTCTTTTCACAATTCCAAGTCTATACTTAATACGTTTCTAAGTTGTAAAGTCTTGTAATCGGTTACATACTTCTCGTACTTTCGGAGTAAGGTCCCTTGACTGAGCTGTAAGGGTTAACTAAGCTTAGTTGTTTCTAGTCTGTAAAGGTTATCTTAGTTAGGAAGTACTAGATCGGATAAGGGAATTTACGAGTCTAAGAAAACGTTGTAAGGAATTGTCTTAGGGAGCAATTATGGCTGAGTCAGTTCATTGCATTTTGAGGATTCAAAATAGTGGATTTTACTTGGTGCTTGGATTAGCACTCGTCCGCGGTTTTCTTGCCCATAAGGGTTTCCACGTAGTTACGAGTGTATACTTTTCCGAGTCCAATCTAGACTCGGATTTAGTTGTTTATCCTTTTCAAGCTCAAAGTTTCTAAGTTTGTTAAATTTTCCTCATCACCCTATTCACCCCCTCTAGGGTGACATAGACTCTACAAGAGCAAACCTTCATTAAGTGCTTAACTACTTTGAATTAATTATTATCTTTAGCTAATCTTGGACCAAATTATTTTTATACTTTAAGTACCCCTTTTGAAGACTCGACTTGGCATGTGTATCATTCGTGTAATATAAACAATCAGGTACAAACCTCATCTACATTAAGTTTTGATTACAAGTCATTCTAAGTGTTTTGGAAATATTTCGAGTGTTATAGAAACGATTGCATATGTTTTTGTTCGTTTTTACTCGACTTAGAAAGCATACTCTTGCTCGTCATTTTACACTTATGGTTTTGAGTCACTCGGACAACACTAAGACTTATCGCATGTTCAAACATTCACTCTAACACTTTTTAACTCAGCTCTTACTTCATATTCCAAGTTCAAGTGAATTATGGCGTTAATTCATCTTTCTAAGTCAGCATGCTTTGTTTGAACTGTATATGTCTAAATCAAGTATTCTTACTCGACATTCTCTCTTCAACTTGATCTTTCTCTAAGACTAACTCGGATGGAATTTGAGTATATTGAATATTAGACTCGGAAAATTCCATTCTTCCAAGACTCGGATAATTATGCACTTAATTATATTAATTAAATTATTATACTGTGTCGAATCTTTGACGAATGTATTTTATACTTTGAGGATCAAAATAGGTTTACTTTTGTAGGTTATCTAAATGAGGTTATTCTACTTTTAAATAACAAAAGTAAACGGCTGCAAGATGTCAAATCGCCGATAGGCAAGGCCTTTTCTACTTTTGATCAAGGCCCGGACAACGTGTCACGGTTGTCTGTTTCCAAAGCTGGAAAACTCCAATGCTAAGCTCAACGGTGGTTTCCACCTTGCTTTTCGGATATCACCAGCTGATTAGAGGACCTTTAGGAGCCAAGAGCCGTTGCATAATGTTCATATCCCAATGGATCTTTTCTGAATGACTCGGAAAAAGCCATTACAATGGCTAGTAAAGACTTCTATTCGGAACCAAGACACAACGGTCACTCCGGTTGGTCATCTATAAATAGAAGCCACATCGTAAGACTTGAAGATTGTTGAATCCATTATCGAAACTATCTCTCTTAGTACATTGCGCATTCAATCTTCTTCTCACAACTCCAAGTCTCGTAGTTAATACTTTTCCGAGTTGTAAAGTCTTGTAATCGGTTACGAGACTTCTCTTACATTCAGAGTAAGGTCCCTTGACCGAGCTGTAAGGGTTAACTCAGCTCGGTTGTCGCTAGTCTGTAAAGGTTATCTCGGTTCGGAAATATTAGATTAGATAATTCAATTTCGAGTCCGAGAAAACATTGTAAGGAATTGTCTTACGGAGAAATTCCGGTTGAGTTAATTAGTTCCATTTTGAGGATTCAAAATAGTGGATTTTACTTGGTACTTGGATTAGCACTCGTCCGTGGTTTTCGGGCTTATAAGAGTTTCCAGGTAGTTACGAGTGTATACTTTTCTAAGTCCAATCTAGACTCGGATTTCGTTGTTTATCGGTTTCAAGCTCAAAGTTTCTAAGTTTGTTAAATTTTCCTTATCACCCAATTCACCCCCTTCTAAGGTGACATAGACTCTCCAAGAGCAAATCTTCATTAACTACTTAATTACCTTGAATTAATTATTATCTTTAGCTTACCTTGGACCAAAGTATTTTTATACTTTAAGTAGCCCTTTTGAAGACTCGACTTGGCATGTGCATCATTCTGTGTAATATAAAGAATCAAGTACAAACCTCATCTACATTAAGTTTTCATTACAAGTCATTCTAAGTGTTTTAGAAACATTTCGAGTGTTATAGAAATGATTGCATATGTTTTTGTTCATTTTTTATCGACGCAGAAAGCATACTATTGCTCATCATTTTACACTTATGGTTCCGAGTCACAAAGACAACACTAAGACTCATCGCATGTTCAAAAATTCACTCTAACACTTTTTAACTCAGCTCTTACTTCATATTCCAAGTTTAAGTGAATTATGGCGTTAATTCATCTTTCTAAGTCGACATGCTTTGTTTGAACTGTATATGTCTAAATCAAGTATTTTTACTCTAACATTCTCTCTTCAACTTGATCTTTTTCTAAGACTAACTCGGACGGAATTTGACTATGATGAATATTAGACTCAGAAAATTTCATTCTTCCAAGACTCGGATAATTTCGCACTTAATTATCTTAATTAAATTATTATCTCGTGTCTAATCTTTGACCAATGTATTTTATACTTTGAGGACAAAAATTGGTTTAATTTGTAGGTTATCTAAATGAGGTTATCTTACTTTTAACTTACAAAAGTAAACAGCTTTAAGATGTTAAATCGCCAGCTTGCAAGGCCATTTTTACTATCGATCAAGGCCTGGACAATGTGTCGGGGTTGTCCGTTTCCAAAACTAGAAAACTCCAATGCTAAGCTCAACGGTGGTTTCCACCTTGCTTTTCGGACATCACAAACCGATTGGAGCACCTTTAGGAGCCAAGACCCGTTGCATAATGTTCATATCCCAATGGATCTTTTCTGAGTGAGTCGAAATGCCATTACAACGGCTAGTGAAGGCATCTATTCGGAACCAAGACACAACGGTCACTCGCTTGGTCATCTATAAATAGAAGCCACATCATAAGACTTGAAGATTATTGAATCCATTATCGAAACTATCTCTCTTAGTACATTACTCATTCAATCTTCTTCTCACAACTCCAAGTCTGTACTTAATACTTTTCTGAGTTGTAAAGTCTTACAATCGGTTACATACTTCTCTTACTTTCGAGTAAGGTCCCTTGACGGAGCTGTAAGGGTTAACTCAGCTCGGTTGTCGCTAGCTGTAAAGGTTATCTCGGTTAGGAAGTATTAGATTAGATAATGCAATTTCGTGTCTAAGAAAATATTGTAAGGAATTGTCTAAGGGAGCAATTTTGGCTGAGTCAATTCGTTCCATTTTGAGGATTCAAAATAGTGGATTTTACTTGGTACTTGGATTAGCACTGTCCGCGGTTTTCGGGCCTATAAGGGTTTCCATGTAATTCGAGTGTATACTTTTCTAAGTCCAATCTAGACTTAGATTTCATTGTTTATCCGTTTCAAGCTCAAAGTTTCTAAGTTTGTTAAATTTTCCTTATCACCCAATTCACCCCCTTTTAGGGTGACATAGACTCTCCAAGAGCAAATCTTCATTAACCGCTTAACTACTTTGAATTAATTATTATCTTTAGCTTACCTTGGACCAAAGTATTTTTATACTTTAAGTAGCCCTTTTGAAGACTCCGACTTGGCTTGTGCATCATTCGTGTAATATAAAGAATCAAGTACAAACCTCATCTACATTAAGTTTTCATTACAAGTCATTCTAAGTGTTTTAGAAACATTTCGAGTGTTATAGAAATGATTGCATATGTTTTTGTTCATTTTTTATCGACGCAGAAAGCATACTATTGCTCATCATTTTACACTTATGGTTCCGAGTCACAAAGACAACACTAAGACTCATCGCATGTTCAAAAATTCACTCTAACACTTTTTAACTCAGCTCTTACTTCATTTTCCAAGTTCAAGTGAATTATGGCGTTAATTCATCTTTCTAAGTCAGCATGCTTTGTTTGAACTGTATATGTCTAAATCAAGTATTCTTACTCTAACATTCTCTCTTCAACTTGATCTTTTTCTAAGACTAACTTAGACGGAATTTGACTATGATGAATATTAGACTCGGAAAATTCCATTCTTCCAAGACTCGGATAATTTCGCACTTAATTATCTTAATTAAATTATTATCTCGTGTCTAATCTTTGACCAATGTATTTTATACTTTGAGGACCAAAATTGGTTTAATTTGTAGGTTATCTAAATAAGGTTATCTTACTTTTAACTTACAAAAGTAAACAGACTTTAAGATGTTAAATCGCCAGTTGGCAAGGCCATTTTTACTATCGATCAAGGCCCGGACAATGTGTCGGGGTTGTCCGTTTCCAAAACTAGAAAACTCCAATGCTAAGCTCAACGGTGGTTTCCACCTTGCTTTTCGGACATCACAAACCGATTGGAGCACCTTTAGGAGCCAAGACCCGTTGCATGGTCCCATTCACGAGAAATGAAAGGAGGACTAAACCCGGACCTATTTACAAAAAGAAACCATTTTCTCCTCGTTTCAAAAGGAAAGGTTTTTAAAAGGAAAGAGACACGGACTCGGTTCTCGAGAAGAAGACTCAGAATCAAACTAAACCTAAAGTCATTCAAATATGGGTTCGAAGCACCTTCTTCCTCGAAAAGGACCACAGTAAGAAATGTTATTGGGTTCGTTAGAGGAAGTGAGAAGGGTTAGATTCTCTCTGTTTTGCAGGTCACTCGGAAAAGATCAAAAGGACATTGGTACCGGACAGCGGATGTTCTCGACATATGTCGGGTGACCAAGGACTCTTTTCCGAGCTGGAGTCATATAAAGGGGGAAAGGTGACTTTTGGAGATGACAGACAAAGGTAAGATAGTGGGCATTGGGAAGATTGGAAATGGAAGCAATCTGGTGAGCCCAGTCTACTTTGTCAAAGGGCTAAAGTACAACCTACTTAGCATCTCCCAACTATGTGACAAAGGTCAAGAGGTAAAATTCACTCAATCCAAGTGCTACATCACGGATGAGATCACCAAAGAGGTAAAACTTTCGGGTAAGAGATCGGGTAATACCTACATCATCCCTCTTTCTAACCCAAGTCGAATTTATCCTGTTTGAAAGCATCTCTTCAAGATGATTCTTGGACTTGGCATCGTAGATTAGGTCATATTAGCATGCATACTATCAAAAACTTGCATCTCATCATCTCGGTTAGAGGATTACCTAACTGTGCGTTTGAGAAGGATAAAGTATGTGAAGCATGCACCGAGGGAAACAAGTCGGATCTTCATTCAAAACTCGAAGACAGTTTCCACATCCAACGTTCTTGAATTACTACATATGGACCTATGTGGCGAAATTCTCGTGAAGAGTCTCGGAGGTAAATCTTACATACTTGTTATCATTGATGATTTTTTAAGATTTACCTGGGTGTGTTTTCTCAAGCATAAGAATGAAGCCTTCAAGGAATTCAGTAAGCTCTGTAGAAAGATTCAAGTGGAGTCCCGGACTCGGATTTAAAAGATTCGAACCGACCATGGAAGGGAGTTCGATTACTCGGAATTCTCGAGTTTTGTGACAAGAATGGAATTTCTCACAACTTCTCAAGCACCCGGAACTCCTCAACAGAATGGAGTAGTTGAGAGAAAGAACAGAACCCTTGAAGAAATAGCAAGGACGATGATGATTGAACACAACTTGCCTTACTATTTTCGGGCGGAGGCAGTAAACACGACCAACTACACTCTCAATCGATGCCTCATCGGACCCATTCTGAAGAAAACACCTTATGAGCTCTACAAAGGGAGGAAGCCAAACATTTCCTATTTCGGATCTTTCGGATGTAAGTGCTTTGTCCACAACAATGGTAAGGATCATCCGACCAAGTTTGATGCTCGGTCGGACGAAGGAATTTTTCTAGGTTACTCTTCTCATAGCAAAGCTTACCGTATCTTCAACAAGAGAACTAACAAAGTGGAAGAAAGTATGCACGTAGTGTTTGATGAGCTTGAACAGGAAAAACCAAGTGAATCTTCATACTCGAACCGAAGCTCGAAAGGATGATGACGAAGATGAGTTCACACAGCACTCGAAGGAGACTACTCGTAACGAGGAGGCTCGGAATGAGACAGCTCAAGAGCTTGCTCGTAACGAGCAAGTCAATGAAGACGATCACTCGTAACAAGCTTCGAAGATCAAGCTATTCAGCCCACGGACACTGGTGAATCAAAGAACTGGTAAAGCATTCAAATTTACTTCCAGTCATCCCCAACAAAACATAATTTCGATATCAACAGTGGGGTAAGAACTCGTTCCTCTCTTCATAATCTATGTGCATTCACTCGCATTCATTTCACTAATCGAACCCAAAATGCACTAGAAGCCCTTAATGAACCCTAATGGGTAGAGGCCATACAAGAAGAGCTGAATCAATTCGAAAGAAACCAAGTCCGGACTCGACCAACCAACCTTCGACCACCCAGTTATAGGAACCAGATGGGTTTTCAAAAACAAACTAGATGAGGGTGGAATAGTAGTCGGAAACAAGGCTAGACTTGTAGCTCAAGGTTACAATCAAGAAGAAGGAATTGATTGTGGGGAAACCTTTGCACCAAGTAGCTAGAATTGAAGCCATTAGAATATCTGTTGGCATTTGCATCCTGCATGCATATTAAATTATATCAAATGGATGTTAAGTGTGCCTTTCTCAATGGTTTTATTGAAGAAGAGGTCTATGTCGAGCAGACCTCCTGGTTTTGAAAACTCGGAATTTCCAAATCATGTTTTCAAACTTCAAAAGGCTCTCTATGGGCTTAAGCAAGCCCCTAGAGCTTGGTATGAAAGACTCGAGTAGTTTCCTGGTTCAAAATGATTTTAAAAGAGGTCGGATCGACAAGACCCTATTCATAAAGACCAAAGGGAAAGATTTTCTCATTGTTCAAATATATGTTGATGATATTATTTTCGGTGCTACTAATGAATTTACGTGCCGAGAATTTTCCGAGTTGATGAGTCAAGAGTTCCAAATGAGTATGATGGGAGAAGTCAATTTCTTCCTTGGGCTGCAAATCAAACAGGACAAAGATGGAATCTTTGTTCATCAATCGAAATACACCAAGGAACTGCTGAAGAAATATAAACTTCAAGATGCAAAGCACGCATCGACCCCTATGAGCAAGCAGTATAAAGCTTGACTCGGATGAGACAGGTAAAGCAGTAGATTAGAAACTCTATCGAGGTATGATTGGATCATCTGTTATATCTTACTTCAAGCGGACCGGATATAATGTTCGGTGTTTGCTTATGTGCACGATTTCAAGATAATCCAAAAGAATCACATCTCACTACGGTGAAGAGAGTATTCATATATCTTGCGAGCACTCGGAATCTAGGACTATGGTACTCCGGAGACTCGGAACCGACTCGACTCGGGTACTCGGACGCGGACTATGCAGGATACAAAGTTGATCGAAAGAGCACATCCGGAGCTTGCCAATTTCGCAGGTCAATCCCTAATATCCCGGCACTCAAAGAAGCAAAACTCAGTAGCTCTATCAACTGCAGAAGCTGAATATATTGCTGCTTGGAGCTTGTTGCGCTCGTAGTCTCTAGATAAAACAACACTTGAAGGATCTTGGACTATCTCTCAACTCGGTTCCAATCAAGTGTGACAATCAAAGCGCAATCAGTATCACTAAGAATCCTGTCCGAGCACTAAAAAACAAAGCATATTGAAGTCAGGTATCACTTCTTACGCGATCACTCGGAAAAGGGTGATATTAGACTTGAGTTCATTCCTACTAATCTTCAATTAGCTGATATCTTTACTAAGCCTCTTGGTGAAGATCAATTCCGTTTTATTCGGAATGAGCTTGGTATGTTAAATGCTTAGTTTTGTGTTATGATTCTTGAATATTTACGTGCCATGTGCTTTCATTGTTAATAACCATTAGTTCGATTGATCACGTGATACTTGGGCTGATAGTTATTTCTGTGTTTCGAGTCACTCGAAACTTTTCGAGTCAAACTCGGACGTAAGAGAAATTTGGACATCAAATTCTCTCGAAGCTATCTCTAGAACAGTGGAGAGTTTCGGATTATATTTTCAAAATCTTTTTCTCTCTCTTTCTAGAGCGCTGCGATCGGATCATAACCGCAGATTTTAAACCGCTGATATCTCAACCGTTGAAGAAGAACCGTCACACCGGGCATTAATGATCGATGGACGGGCTGAGTCGGAATGGAGTTACTTAACGGATAGTGAACGGGCGCGCGTATTCTCTATATATATCGACTATCCCTCTTCATCTTGATATTCTAAAACTCCTTCCCTCTCAAACGAAAATCTTCTCGCGGAAGTTTGCTACGTGAACAGTGACCCTTGATCGTCTGCAAGTGTTGAAGAAGCTCTCTCTCTCTCTTCTCTCTCTCTCTCTCTCGTAAGTTTTTCGACTGCTCTCTTCTCATTTTTCTTCTACCATTTTCGTTTTCTTCTCTTCTACACCTCCTTCTCTCTTTTCTTTCGAAAAGTTTCATTTTTCATCTCTCACAATGCCTAAAAGAGGAAACCATCCCGACTTTCAGTGTTTCTTCATCCTCTAAAAAGCCTCGCACCAATAAGCCAGAAAGCTCCACCCCTTCTAAGCCCATTGTCACCCAAAGCATCTTGCGTCTGGACGACAAATTCTTCCCAACAACCAAATTCTCCTGGTTGTCCAATATCCAAACCACCGGAGTCTACCCTTTCTTATGTTTCAGCGAGTTCATCTATCCCGAACTCGTTTCGAGTTTTATACTCATCTCACCCACTCCGAAAATGTTCTAACCTCTCGGGTTTAGAACATTACTGTTCGATATCAACACCTCTCTTCTTCACGGACTCGTTCAAAGTTTCTTCTCTCTTCTTGAACAAGTAACCCTATCCCTTTCACTTGAAGTCGCCGATGACTTCTTTGAAAAGTATGCTAAAGAATTCCCCGGGTCCGGAAAGAACTTTTACGTGACTCGATTGAAGTCGAAGCCAGGCTTCAGTGTTTCCCGCTGATGAGAACCTTCTTCTCACGAGCATTCTAGCAAGGAGAACCCCAACTCCAAGCACCTCAAAGCCCTCTTCGATATCCCGGAGGGATACGAAGTCGACCTCTTCCCCTCCATCATTGAGCAAATGGCCGCTGTGCCGGGTCAACTCCAAACCAAGAAGAACACCTCCCTTCCTTTCGGTGCTCTTCTCACCCTTGTTTTCAAACAATTCTAAGTTCCTCTTCCCTCCGACCCTAACGCGGTGTCCGAGGCGGCCATTGTGGTCGGCAAGAAGGAACTCCAGGGGTACGGATACCAGGAAACTAACCCCGGTGTCCGGGTTCACAACTCGGAGCTGAGGCCTCCTTCTCCACCTCGGACTCGAAATCAACCCCTCTTCCTCTTTCCTCTTCACCTGGTGGTGCCTCCACCTCCGGTGCTTCCAAAACTCTCTCCGCCTTCTTGTCCCCTGTCTTCATGGACAAGATCACCTCTGTGTCTTCGAATTCGGAGACATGCTCGGGGTTTCAAGTCTGTTCTTCGTGGTCCGACCATCAACCCAAAGACCGGTCGAGTCCCAAATCCGAGAGCAAGCAGTCTCTCGTTCTTGAGATGAGGGAGCTGGTTAAGGAGCAGAAGGAGCTGGTTGAGCTCCTCGGAGAAAGACGGTCCAAGGCGGCTCGGGACTCGGATGACTCGGACACATCCGAGGCGTCTTCAAGCCCGAGCCCGACCTCCTCGGACAGCGAGGAAGCCGAGGAAGCGAGAGGAAGAAGCTGCAGATGCAGCGGAGGATGCTTGAGGAACCTGCTGGCTGAAGCAGGCCCTTCCGGCAAAGGGAAGAAGAGGCCGTGGCGACTGCTCCCCAAGCTCAAATTGCTGTACTCGGCTCGGATAGCGATCCGAGTGGGTCGGAAGATCTCGCTCCTCCAGCGAGTCGGCCGGAGCAGCCCCTCCAGCCTCCGAGGTCCCAAGGGAAGAACCCCTCGATCCACTCTCTCCGGGTCAGCCACTCGGAGCCGAGCCCCTGCGAACTATTCCGGTTCTCCCTTCGCCGCGCTCAAGCACATCGTCAAGATCTTATCAGCGCCGGCGCACCTCCGCCTCCACTCGAAATCCCTCCTTCCTAGTTGGAGCCATGCACTCGAGTCACAATTCCTCGGTGTCTCCGAATTTCGCTTCAAAATTTTCTTTTGTCCGGACAACTTATGTGTTTTACTTGTACTTTTCTCCCTTCTTTTTGTCTCTTGTTTTTCTTTGAAAGGCAAGGGGGAGAAAATGTAGTCGAAACTGGTTGTCTTGTTTAGGAGGAGTTTATTCCCTTGTAACTTTTTGTAATGAATTGATGCATTTCATTATTAATTTCGAGTTCTTTATTTTTTGAGTTAATGAGTTAAAGCATACTTTATATTGCTCG
Source organism: Talinum fruticosum (assembly GCA_021018815.1). NCBI lineage: Eukaryota > Viridiplantae > Streptophyta > Magnoliopsida > Caryophyllales > Talinaceae > Talinum > Talinum fruticosum. Next base: position 269,327 of record JAITYX010000003.1, on the reverse strand, counting down.
ATATATTGTATATTGCTCCGATCTAATCAGCACGCCTTACTCTTGAACAAACTACTCGGAATTAATCTATTTTTTTCTCTAACAAAGTTTCGTTTAAGTATGGAATGCCTTTCATCAAAAAGGGGAGATTGAAGACTCGAGACATCTGCTCAATATCTTTACGAGTCATGCAAAAGCAATCGGGTATAACGATGTCATTTTTATAGAGTTTTGATTCCAAGGCATTCTCTCGTATCTTAGAAACTTGACTAAAATAGTATCTTCTCTAAGTGATTCGGCCCTCACTCATCTCTGTTATCGCTTTTCGGTTAGCGACTCGTAAAACTGGTTCTTTATTCCGAGTCCACTCTCACTCGGATTAATCGCATTTCGAATATACCAAGTATTCCGCCGTTCCTCACTCGAATCTGACTTGTGGTTATTTACTCTATTGTTTGCATAGTCGGCATTCGTAGTTCTTTTCATGCTTAGTCTATATCAAGTTCTTTCCCACTCGATAATCGCTATAGAACGTGTTTCCTTACTTAAGACTAAGTCATATGGAATTCCGAGTATCATGGTTATTAGACTCGGAAAATTCCATTTCCTCTCGACTCGGATAATCAATTGCGTAATTTTTCAAAATTATTTTGTTATCCGTGTCTAACCTTGGACCAAAGTATTTTATACTTTGAGAACCGAAGGTGTTTTACTTTTGTAGGTTATTAAATCGAGGATATCTTTTCAAACTACAAAAGTAGCCGGCTCGAACGTCAAATCACCAGCGAGATATGGCTTTTCACCTTCCCTCGCTTTAGTCTCGGAAGATTGTGTCGAAGCCGTCTACTTCCATATCCGGAAAACTGGAACGCCAAGCTTAACGGTGGATCTCACCACATTTATCAAGACACAACCGATGGTTTTGGGACTTCGAAGAGAGTGAAACCGTTGTCCAACGTCCATATTTCAACGGATACTTTCCGAGTGACTCGAAAGCTTTTCACAACGGTCACGAGAGGACTCTCGGTTAGCGAGATCTCGCTTGGTTATCTATAAATAGAAGCCACTTCACAAGACTTGAAGGTTGCCGAACATATTGTCTATACACTTACTTGATCAAAGTTATTGTATTTACTCTCAATCTTCAACTTACAACTCCCACTCTGTAATTCATTACTTTCGAGTTGTAAGGTCTTGTACTTAGTTACAAACTCTTCTTACATTCTTTGTAAGGTCCCTTGACTAAGTCTGTAAAGGTTAACTCAGCTTAGTTGTCCCTAGTCGTAAGGGTTATCCGAGCTAGGAAGTACTAGATCGGATAAGGTAACTTCGAGTCTAGGAAAACTTGTATAGAGTTGTCCAAGGGAGCAACTCGGGTTCGATCGGTTCACGGTATTTTGTGGACTCAAAATAGTGGATTTGACTTCGTGTCCGGATTGACACGGGCCGTGGTTTTCTGCCCCGGGAGGGTTTCCACGTAAAATCTCTCGTGTTCTCTTTCCGAGTTCATTCTAGACTCAGCATGACCCTTCAGTACTTGTTTACTCGATTCATTGCATTCCGAGTCCAATATTTTCCGACCCCGTGCTTAGACTCGGAATCTGTCTTTGCCTCTTTTCGTCCAAAAGTGTGTGTTCTCCCAAAGAATTTTCCATCACCCTATTCACCACCCTCTAAGGTGACTCGGACTCTCCCCGACCAAACCTTCAAGGTTATCTTACTTTTACCTTACAAAAGTAAACGAGCTTTATGATGTTAAATTACTAGCGAGCAAGGCCTTTTCTACTTCGATCAAGGCCCACACACTCGTGTCGGGGTTGTCTGTCTCCAAAATGGGAAAACTCCAATGCTAAGCTCAACGGTGGTTTCCACCTTGCTTTTCATACATCATCAGCTGATTGGAGCACCTTCGGGAGCTAAGAGCCATTGCATAATGTTCAAATCCCAATGGATCTTTTCTATGTGACTCGGAAAAGCCATTACAACGGTTAGTAAAGACTTCGTTCGTAACCAAGTCACAACGGTCACTCGCTTGGTCATCTATAAATAGAAGCCACGTCGTAAGACTTGAAGATTGTTGAATCCATTACTGAAACTATCTCTCTTAGTACATTACTCGTTCAATCTTCTTCTCACAATTCCAAGTCTATACTTAATACTTTTCTAAGTTGTAAAGTCTTGTAATCGGTTACATACTTCTCGTACTTTCGAGTCGGGTCCCTTAACCGAGATGTAAGGGTTAACTAAGCTTAATTGTTGCTAGTCTGTAAAGGTTATCTTAGTTAGTAAGTACTAGATCGGATAAGGTTATTTCGAGTCTAAGAAAACATTGTAAGGAATTGTCTTAGGGTTCAAAATTGTGGATTTTACTTGGTGCTTGGATTAGCACTCGTCCGCAGCTTTTGCCCATAAGGGTTTCCACGTAGTTCCGAGTGTATACTTTTCCGAGTCCAATCGAGACTCGGATTTAGTTGTTTATCCTTTTCAAGCTCAAAGTTTCTAAGTTTGTTAAATTTTCCTCATCACCCTATTCACCCCACTTCTAGGGTGACATAGACTCTCGAGCAAACCTTCATTAAGTGCTTAGTTACTTTGAATTAATTATTATCTTTAGCTAATCTTGGACCAAAGTATTTTCGGACTTTAAGTACCCCTTTTGAAGACTCGACTTGGCATGTGTATCATTATGTGTAATATAAAGAATCAGGTGCAAACCTCATCTCCATTAAGTTTTGATTACAAGTGATTCTAAGTGTTTTAGAAACATTTCTAAGTGTTATAGGAACGATTGCATATTTTTTTGTTCGTATTTTACTCGACTCGAAAGCATACTCTTGCTTATCATTTTGCACTTATGGTTCCGAGTCACTCCGACAATACTAAGACTTATCGCATGTTCAAACATTCACTTTAACACTTTTTAACTCAGGTCTTACTTCATACTCCAAGTTCAAGTGAATTACGGTGATAATTCATATTTCTAAGTCAGCATGCTTTGTCCGAACTATATATGTCTTAATCAAGTGTTCTTACCCCGAAATTCTCTCTTCGACTTGATCTTTCTGTAAGACTAACTTAGATGGAATTTAAGTATATTAAATATTCGACTCGGACAATTCCATTCTTCGAAGACTCGGATAATTATGTACTTAATTATCTTAATTAAATTATTATTTGTGTCTAATCTTTGACCAATTTATTTTATACTTTGAGGACTAAAATTGGTTTACTTTTGTAGGTTATCTAAATGAGGTTATCCTACTTTTAAATTACAAATATAAAAGGCTTCAAGACGTCCAATCACCAGCAGGGAAGGCTTTTTCTACTTCGATTAAGGCGCAGACACTATGTCGTGGTTCTCTGTTTCCAAATGTGGAAAACTCCAATGCTAAGCTCAACGGTGGTTTCCACCTTACTTTTCGGACATCACCAACTGATTGGAGCACCTTTAGGAGCCGGGAGTCGTTGCACAATGTTCATATCCCAATGGATCTTTTATGAGTGACTCGGAAAATCCATTACAACGGCTAGTAAAGACTTCTATTCGGAACCAAGACACAACAGTCACTCGCTTGGTCATCTATAAATATAAGCCACATCATAAGACTTGAAGATTGTTGAATCCATTACTGAAACTAGCTCTCTTAGTACATTACTCATTCAATCTTCTTCTCACAACTCCAAGTCTCGTACCTAATACTTTTCTCGAGTTGTAAAGTCTTATAATCGGTTACATACTTCTCGTACTTTTAGAGTAAGGTCCCTTGACCGAGCTGTAAGGGTTAACTCAGCTCGCTTGTCGCTAGCCGTGAAGATTATCTCGGTTAGGAAGTACTAGATTAGATAATGCAATATTCGAGTCTAAGAAAACATTGTCGGGAATTGTTTAAAGGAGTAATTCGGTTGAGTCAATTCGTTGCATTTTAAGGATTCAAAATAGTGGATTTTACTTGGTGCTTGGATTAGCACTGTCCGCGGATTTCTTGCCCATAAGGGTTTCCACGTAGTTTTGAGTGTATACGTTTTTAGTCTAATCTAGACTCGGATTTGGTTGTTTATCCTTTTTAAGCTCAAAGTTTCTAAGTTTGTAAAATTTTCCTCATCACCCTATTCACTCCCATTCTTGGGTGACATACACTCTCCAAGAGCAAACCCTCTTTAGCTCGCTTAATTACTTTGAATTAATTATTATCTTTAGCTAATCTTGGACCAAAGTATTTTTATACTTTAAGTACCTCTTTTGAAGACTCGACTTGGCATGTGTATCATTCCGTGTAATATAAAGAATCGGGTACAAACCTCTTCTCTATTACGTTTTGATTACAAGTCATTCTAAGTGTTTTAGAAACATTTCTAACTCGTTATAGAAACGATTGCATATGTTTTGTTCGTTTTTTACCGACTCGTAAAGCATACTCTTTCTCGTCATTTTACACTTATGGTTCCGAGTCACTCGGACAACACTAAGACTTATCGCATGTTCAAACATTCACTCTAACACTTTTTAACTAAGCTCTTACTTTATATTCCAAGTTCAAGTGAATTACGGTGTTAATTTATCTTTCTAACTCAGCATGCTTTGTTTAAACTATATATGTCTTAATCAAGTATTCTTACTCGACATTCTCTCCTCAACTTGATCTTTTTCTAAGACTAACTCAGATGGAATTTGAGTATAATGAATATTACACTCAGAAAATTCCATTCTTCCAAGACTTAGATAATTATGCACTTAATTATCTTAATTAAATTATTATCTCGTGTCGAATTTTTGACGAATGTATTTTATACTTTGAGGATCAAAATTGGTTTACTTTTGTAGGTTATCTAAATGAGGTTATCCTACTTTTAAATAACAAAAGTGAACAGCTGCAAGATGTCAAATCGCCAGTAGGCAAGGCCTTTTCTACTTCGATTATGGCCCGGACAATCGTGTCGGGACTGTCTTTTCCAAAACTGGAAAACTCCAATGCTAAGCTCAACGGTGGTTTCCACCTTGCTTTTCGGACATCACCAGCTGATTGGAGCACCTTTAGGAGCCAAGAGCCGTTGGACAAAGTTCATATCCCAATGGATCTTTTCGAGTGAGTCGAAAAGCCATTACAACGGCTAGTAAAGACTTCTATTTAGAACCAAGACACAACGGTCACTCTACTTGGTCATATATAAATAGAAGCCACATCATAAGACTTGAAGATTGTTGAATCCATTATCGAAACTATCTCGCTTAGTACATTACTCATTCAATCTTCTTCTCACAACTCCAAGTCTGTACTTAATACTTTTCTAAGTTGTAAGGTCTTGTAATCGGTTACATACTTCTCGTACTTTCGGAGTAAGGTCCCTTGACCGAGCGGTAAGGATTAACTTAGCTCGGTTGTCGCTAGTCGTAAAGGCTATCTCGGTTAGGAAGTACTAGATTAGATAATTGAATTTCCGAGTCTAAGAAACATTGTAAGGAATTGCCTAAGGGGGCAATTCGGCTGAGTCAATTCGTTGCATTTTCGGGATTTAGAATAGTGGATTTTACTTGGTGCTTGGATTACCACTGCCTGCAGCTTTTCGGCCCATAAGGGTTTCCGTGTAGTTCCGAGTGTATACTTTTCTCGAGTCCAATCTAGACTTAGATTTTAGTTGTCTATCCTTTTCAAGCTCAAAGTTTCTAAGTTTGTTAAATTTTCATCATCATCCTATTCACCCCTCTAGGGTGACATAGACTCTCCAAGTGCAAACCTTTATTAAGTGCTTAACTACTTTGAATTAATTATTATCTTTAGCTAATCTTGGACCAAAGTATTTTTATACTTTAAGTACCCCATTTGAAGACTCCGACTTGGCATGTGTATCATTCTGTGTAATATAAAGAATCGGATACAAACCTCATCTCCATTAAGTTTTGATTACAAGTCATTCTAAGTGTTTTAGAAACATTTCGAGTGTTATAGAAACGATTGCATATGTTTTTGTTCGTTTTTACTAACTTAGAAAGCATATTCTTGCTCATAATTTTACACTTATGGTTTTGAGTCACTCAGACAACACTAAGACTTACCGCATGTTCAAACATTCACTCTAACACTTTTTAACTCAAGCACTTACTTTATATTCCGAGTTCAAGTGAACTACGACGTTAATTTATCTTTCTAACTCGGCATGCTTTGTTTGAACTATATATGTCTAAATCAAGTATTCTTACTCTGACATTCTCTCTTCAACTTGATCTTTTCTAAGACTAACTCGGATGGAATTTGAGTATAATGAATATTAGACTCAGAAAATTCCATTTTTCCAAGACTCGGATAATTATGCGCTTAATTATCTTAATTAAATTATTATCTCGTGTCGAATCTTTGACGAATGTATTTTATACTTTGAGGATTGGTTTACTTTTGTAGGTTATCTAAATCAGGTTATCCTACTTTTAATTAACAAAAGTAAACGGCCGCAAGATGTCAAATCGCCGTAGGTAAGGCCTTTTCTACTTCCGATCAAAACCCGTACAATCGTGTCATGGTTGTCTATTTCCCAAACTAGAAAACTCCAATGCTAAGCTCAACGGTGGTTTCCACCTTGCTTTTCCGACATCACCAGCTGATTGGAGCACCTTTAGGAGCCAAGAGCCGTTGCACAATGTTCATATCCCTATGGATCTTTTCCGAGTGACTCGTAAAAGCCATTATAACGGCTAGTAAAGACTTTTATTCGGAACCAAGATACAACGGTCACTCTGCATGGTTATATATAAATAGAAGCCACATCATAAGACATGAAGATTGTTCAATCCATTACTGAAACTATCTCTCTTAGTACATTACTCATTCAATCTTCTTCTTACAACTCCAAGTCTCGTACTTAATACTTTTCTAAGTTGTAAAGTCTTGTAATCGGTTACATACTTCTCGTACTTTCGGAGTAAGGTCCCTGGACTGAGCTGTAAGGATTAACTCAGCTCGCTTGTCGCTAGCCGCAAATGTTCTCTCGGTTAGGAAGTACTAGATTAGATAATTGAATTTCCGAGTCGAAGAAAACATTGTAAGGAATTGGCTAAGGGGGCAATTCGGCTGAGTCAATTCGTTGCATTTTGAGGATTCAAAATAGTGGATTTTACTTGGTGCTTGGATTAGCACTCGTCCGCGGTTTTCGGCCCATAAGGGTTTCCACGTAGTTCGAGTGTATACTTTTCCGAGTCCAATCTAGACTCGGATTTAGTTGTTTATCCTTTTGAAGCTCAAAGTTTCTAAGTTTGTTAAAATTTCCTCATCACCCTATTCACCCCCCTTCTAGGGTGCCATAGACTCTCCAAGAGCAAGCCTTCATTAAGTGCTTAATTACTTTGAATTAATTATTATCTTTAGCTAATCTTGGACCAAAGTATTTTTATATTTTAAGTACCCCTTTTGAAGAGTCTGACTTGGCATGTTTATCATTCCGTGTAATATAAAGAATCAGGTACGAACCTCATCTCCATTAAGCTTTGATTACAAGTCATTCTAAGTGTTTTAGAAACATTTCGAGTGTTATAGAAACGATTGCATATGTTTTTGTTCGTTTTTTACTGACTCGGAAAGCATACTCTTGCTCATCATTTTACACTTATGGTTCCGTGTCACTCGGACAACACTAAGACTCATCGCATGTTCAAACATTCACTCTAACACTTTTTAAATCAGCTCTTACTTCATATTCCAAGTTCAACTGAATTACGGCGTTAATTCATCTTTCTAAGTCGACTTGCTTTAATTGAACTATATATGTCTAAATCAAGTATTCTTACTCGACATTCTCTCTTCAACTAGATCTTTCTTTAAGACTAACTCGGATGGAATTTGAGTATAATGAATATTAGACTCGGAAAATTCCATTTTTCCAAGACTCGGATAATTATGCACTTTATTATCTTAATTAAATTATTATCTCGTGTCGAATCTTTGACTGAATGTATTTTATACTTTCAGGATCAAAATTAGTTTACTTTTGCAGGTTATCTAAATCAGGTTATCCTACTTTTAAATAACAAAAGTAAACGGCTACAAGATGTCACATTGCCACTAGGCAAGGCCTTTTCTACTTCCGATCAAGGCCCACACACTCGTGTCGGGGTTGTCTGTTTCCAAAATTGGAAAACTCTAATGCTAAGCTCAACGGTGGTTTCCACCTTGCCTTTCGGACATCACCAGCTGATTGGAGCACCTTTAGGAGCCAAGAGCCGTTGCACAATGTTCATATCCCAATAGATCTTTTCCGAGTGACTTAGAAAAGCCATTACAACGGCTAGTAAAGACTTCTATTTAGAACCAAGACACAACGGTCACTCTGCTTGGTCATATATAAATAGAAGCCACATCATAAGACTTGAAGATTGTTGAATTCATTATTGAAACTATCTCTCTTAGTACATTACTCATTCAATCTTTTCTCACAACTCCAAGTCTCGTACTTAATACTTTTCTAGGTTGTAAAGTCTTGTAATCGGTTACATACTTCTCGTACTTTTAGAGTAAGGTCCCTTGACTGAGTTGTAAGGATTAACTCAGCTCGGTTGTCGCTAGCTGCAAAGGTTATCTCAGTTAGGAAGTACTCGATTAGATAATTGAATTTCTGAGTCTAAGAAACATTGTAAGGAATTGTCTAAGGGGGCAATTCTGGCTAAGTCAATTCGTTGCATTTTGAGGATTCAAAATAGTGGATTTTACTTCGTGCTTGGATTAGCACTGTCCGCGGTTTTCTGGCCCATAAGGGTTTCCACGTAGTTCGAGTGTATACTTTTCCGAGTCCAATCTAGACTCGGATTTAGCTGTTTATCCTTTTCAAGCTCAAAGTTTCTAAGTTTGTTAAATTTTCATCATCACTCTATTCACCCCCATCTAGGGTGACATAGACTCTCCAAGAGCAAACCTTCATTAAGTGCTTAAGTACTTCGAATTAATTATTATCTTTAGCTAATCTTGGACCAAAGTATTTTTATACTTTAAGTACCCCTTTTGAAGACTCGACTTGGCATGTGTATCATTCGTGTAATACAAACAATCAGGTACAAACCTCATCTCCATTAAGTTTTGATTACAAGTCATTCTAAGTGTTTTTAAATCATTCCCGAGTGTTATACAAACGATTACATATGTTTTTGTTCGTTTTTTACTGAATCGAAAGCATACTCTTGCTTATCATTTTACACTTATGGTTTTGAGTCACTCGGACAACACTAAGACTTATTGCATGTTCAAACATTCACTATGACACTTTTTAACTCAGCTCTTACTTCATATTCCAAGTCAAGTGAATTACGGCGTTAATTTATCTTTTTAAGTTAGCATGCTTTTTTGAACTATATATGTCTAAATCAAGTATTCTTACTCTGATATTCTCTCTTTAACTTGATCTTTTCTAAGACTAACTCGGATGGAATTTGAGTATAATGAATATTAGACTCGTAAAATTCCATTTTTCCAAGACTCGTATAATTATGCACTTAATTATCTTAATTAAATTATTATATGTGTCTAATATTTGGCTAATGTATTTTACACTTTAAGGACCAAAATTGGTTTCCTTTTGTAGGTTATCTAAATGAGGTTATCTTACTTTTAAATTACAAAAGTAAACAGACTTCAAGAAGTTAAATCGTCAGCAGTGCAAGGCCTTTTCTACTTCCGATCAAAGCCCACACACCGTGTCGGGGTTGTCTGTTTCCAAACTCGGAAAACTCTAATGCTCAGCTAAACGGTGGTTTCCACCTTACTTTTCATACATCATCACCTAATTAGAGCAGCTTTAGGAGCCAAGAGCCGCTGCACAATGTTCATATCCGAATGGATCTTTTCCGAGTGACTCGTAAAAGCCATTACAAAAGACTTCTATTCGAACCAAGACACAACGGTCAATCTGCTTGGTCATCTATAAATATAAGCCACATCATAAGACTTGAAGATTGTTGAATCCATTACTGAAATTATTTCTCTTAGTACATTACGCATTCAATCTTCTTCTCACAACTCCAAGTTTGTACTTAATGCTTTTCCGAGTTGTAAAGTCTTGTAATCGGTTAGATACTTCTCGTACTCTCGCAGTAAGGTCGCTTGACTAAGATGTAAGGGTTAACTAAGCTCAGCTTGTCGCTAGTCGTAAAGCTTATCTCAGTTAGGAAGTACTAGATCGGATAAGGGAATTTCGGAGTCTAAGAAAACATTGTAAGGAATTTTCTAAGGGAGCAATTCTGGTCGAGCTAGTTCGTTGCATTTTGAGGATTCAAAATAGTGGATTTTACTTGGTGCTTAGATTACCACCGTCCGCGGTTTTCTTGCCTATAAGGGTTTCCACGTAGTTCTCAGTGTATACTTTTCTAAGTCCAATCTAGACTCAGATTTAGTTGTTTATCCTTTTCAAGCTCAAAGTTTCTAAGTTTGCTAAATTTTCCTCATCACCCTATTCAGTCCCATTCTAGGGTGACATGGACTCTCCAAGAGCAAACTTTCATTAAGTGCTTAGTTACTTTGAATTAATTATTATCTTTAGGTAATGTTGGACCAAAGTTTTTATACTTTAAGTACCCCTTTTGAAGACTCGACTTGGCATGTGTATCATTCTGTGTTATATAAACAATCAGGTACAAACCTCATCTCCATTATGTTTTGATTACAAGTCATTCTATGTGTTTTAAAAACATTTCGAGTGTTATAGAAACGATTACATATGTTTTTATTCGTTTTTTACCGACTCGAAAGCATACTCTTGCTTATCATTTTACACTTATGGTTTTGAGTCACTCGGACAACACTAAGACTTATTGCATGCTCAAACATTCAATCTAACACTTTTTAACTCAGCTCTTACTTCATATTCCAAGTTCAAGTGAATTACGGCGTTAATTCATCTTTCCAAGTCAGACATGCTTTGTTTCAACTACATATGTCTAAATCAAGTATTCTTACTCGACATTCTCTCTTCAACTTGATCTTTTTCTAAGACTAACTCAGATTGAATTTGAGTATAATAAATATTAGACTCAAAAATTCCATTTTTCTAAGACTCAAATAATTATGTACTTAATTATCTTAATTAAATTATTATATGTGTCTAATCTTTGACCACTGTATTTTATACTTTGAGGACCAAAATTGGTTTCCTTTTGTTGGTTATCTAAATGAGGTTATCCTACTTTTAAATTACTAAAGTAAACGGCTTCAAGATGTCAAATCTCTAGCAAGGAAGGCCTTTTCTACTTCGATCAAGGCCCGGACAATCGTGTCGGGGTTGTCTCGTTTCCAAAACTAGAAAACTCCAATGCTAAGCTTAACGGTGGTTTCCACCTTGTTTTTCATACATCACCAGCTGATTGGAGCACCTTTAGGAGCCAATAACCGTTGCACAATGTTTATATCCCAATGGATCTTTTTAAGTGACATAGACAAGTCATTACAACGCCTTGTAAAGACTTCTATTCGAACCAAGACACAACGGTCACTCGCTTGGTTATCTATAAATAGAAGCCACAAGCATAAGACTTGAAGATTGTTGAATCCATTACTGAATCTATCTCTCTTACTACATTACTCATTCAATCTTCTTCTCACAATTCCAAGTCTCGTACTTAAAACTTTTCCGAGTTGTAAAGTCTTGTAATCGGTTACATACTTCTCGTACTTTTAAAGTAAGGTCCCTTAACCGAGTTGTAAGGGTTAACTCAGCTCGGTTGTCGCTAGCTGTAAAGGTTATCTCGGTTAGGAAGTACGAGAACAGATAATGGAATTTCGGAGTCTAAGAAAACATTGTAAGGAATTGTCTAAGGGAGCAATTTTGGCTGACTCGAGTTCATCGCATTTTGAGGATTCAAAATACTTGGATTTTACTTGGTGCTTGGATTTACACTATCTGCGGTTTTCGGCCCATAAGGGTTTCCACGTAGTTTTAAGTGTATACTTTTCCGAGTCTAATCTAGACTTAGATTTAGTTATTTATCCTTTTCAAGCTCAAAGTTTCTAAGTTTATTAAATTTTCCTCATCATCTTATTCACCCCCTTCTAGGGTGACATAGACTATCCAAGAGCAAACCTTCATTAAGTGCTTAGTTACTTTGAATTAATTATTATCTTTAGGTAATCTTGAACCAAAGTATTTTTATACTTTAAGTACCCCTTTTGAAGACTCGACTTGGCATGTGTATCATTACGTGTAATATAAACAATCAGGTAAAAACCTCATCTCCATTAAGTTTTGATTACGAGTCATTCTAAGTGTTTTAAAAACATTTCGATCGTTCTAGAAACGATTGCATATGTTTTTGTTCGTTTCTTACCGACTCGGAAAGCATACTCTTGCTTATCATTTTATACTTATGGTTGAGTCACTCGGACAACACTAAGACTTATCGCATGTTCAAGCATTCACTCTAACACTTTTTAACTCAGCTCTTACTTCATATTCCAAGTTCAAGTGAATTATGGCGTTAATTCATCTTTCTAAGTCGGGATGCTTTGTTTGAACTATATATGTCTAAATCAAGTATTCTTACTCCGACGTTCTCTCTTCAACTTGATCTTTTCTAAGACTAACTTAGATGGAATTTGAGTATAATGAATATTAGACTCGGAAAATTCCATTCTTCTAAGACTCGGATAATTATGCACTTAATTATCTTAATTAAATTATTATCTCGTGTCTAATCTTTGATCGATGTATTTTATACTTTGAGGACAAAAGTTGGTTTACTTTTGTAGGTTATCTGAATGAGGTTGTTCTACTTTTAAATTACAAAAGTAAACAGTTTCAAGATGTCAAATTGCCAGCGAGGCGAGGCCTTTTCTACTTCGATCAAGGCCCGGACACTTTGTAAGGGTTGTCTGTTTCCAAAACTTGAAATCTTCAACGGTAAGGTCAACGGTGGTTTCCCCTTACTTTTCAGACATCACTAGAGGATTGGGACATCCTAAGGAGTCATGAGCCGTTGCACAACGTTCACATGTGAACCGATCTTTTCGAGTGACTTAGAAGAACCATTACAACGGTCACAAAGGACTTCGATTCGGAAGATAGTCACAGCGCCTAATCTGCTTGGTCATCTATAAATAGAAGCCAATTCTCAAAATTTGAAGATTGTTGGAATTATTGTCAATACACATTACTTAAGCGAAAGTCTTTGTATTCATACTTAATCTTCTACTTACAACTCCAAGTCCGTACTTAACATCTTTCCGAGTTGTAAGGTCTTTTAATCGATTACAAATTATTTTTCGAAACTTTTGAGTAACATCCCTTGACCGAGCTGTAAGGGTTATCTTAACTCAATTGTCCCTAACTCGTAAAGGTTACCTTAGTTAGGAAGTAGAAGATCGGATAAGGGAACTTCGAGTCTAGGAAAACTTTGTAAGGAATTGTCTAAGGGAGCATTTCGGTTGAGTCTGTCTATTGTCTTTTGTGGATTCAAAATATTGGATTTGACTTGGTGCTTGGATTAGCACTGGCCGTGTTTTTCTGCCCTAGGCGGGTTTTCACGTAATTTTAAGTTCACACTTTTCCGAGTGCAATCTAGACTCGAGATAGATTCGAAGTTTTTTGTAAACTTTAGTCCTCCTTTCTCTCGTTAAATTTCCTTATCACCCTATTCACCTTCCCTCTAGGGTGACTAAGACTCTCCAGGAGCAAACCTTCAATTGGTGTCAGCTTTCTACTAGAAGGATCTAACCATTCAAAAGTTTAAAGATAAAATGGCTCGTAACAATGGAGAGTTCGATGAAGGAAGATCTTCCAACGGACCACAAAAGTTTAAAGGATCAAACTTCGTACAATGGAAGAAGCTCATGGAATGCTTTCTACTGCATCACGATGAAGATATATGGAAGATCATACGAGAAGGCAACTACATTCCAATGAGGATGGAGCAAACAAGACTCGTGCCTAAAGCAAAGATCAAGTACACCATCGAAGAAGTCGAAAAGTTCGAAAAAACTTTAAAGCAATGAACATTCCGATGTGCGCCATCGGCTCGGAAGAATACAATAGAGTGTCGACTTGTGACACAGCAAAAGAAGTGTGGGACACTCTTGTTAACACTTATGAAGGCACTAGCCAAGTCGGACAAGCGAAGATAAGCCAATATCTTCACAAACACAAGTTGTTCAAGATGGACCCGAAGAAAATCCGAGTTCACCGGATCGAGAAGAAGATCCCATGGCACTTATTGCTAGAGGCTTCAAAAGAATGATGAAGCATAAGAGATGGAATAAACAGCCAAGACAAGAGTTCTACAAGAAAGACAAGAAGGATAGAAAAGGTAAACATTCTTCCCCATCAAAATTATCTTTAACTAAGAACTTTGGCTGTTTTGAATGTGGCAACAAAGATCACATAGTCAAAGATTGTCCAAGGCCAAAGAGGGACAGAAAAAGAAGAAATCCATGATGGCCACATGGAGTGATGAAGATTCATCCGAAGAAGATGAAGCCTCGGATGACTCAAAGTGTCTAATGGCACTATTAGACTCGAAGCTGAATCCGAGTCGGACTCGGATCACTCGGACAATGAGGAAACGAATCCTCGGGAGGTAATTGAATATTTCCTCAAGTTTTCCAAAGTTGATTTTGCTAAATATATTTAAACTTTAGAACGAAGTCCAATTCGATTCTTCTCAATTTAAAGAACAACTTGAGTCTATCACTTCGATAGTATTTCTTTGAAAAATGAATTAGAAAAACTCGAGACTTACTCTAAGAGAACTCAAGACTAGTGCTCAAGCTAATGAGACTGGGTCTAAGTCACTTAGAAGAGAAAATGAGCATATGAAGGAAAAGCTCAATGAGTCTCAAGAACTTGTTTTGAAGTTTACCGAAGGTCGGAAAACCTTGACATGCTCCTAGGGTCTCAATGTGTCTCCTGTAGAAAAGAAGGACTTGGTTTTAATAAGGAGGACGAATCTAAGTCCTACTCGGAGCTTTTAAAAAATGACTCTGAACCGTGAAGTTCGAGAATACGAGCACGATCCCATTCATAAAAATGAAAAGAGGACTAACTCCGGACCAGCTTACAGGACAAACCTTCTCCACCATTTTATAAAAGGAAAGATTTTCAAAAGAAAGAGACACAAACTCAATTCTCTAAAAGGAAGACTCGGAGTCGGACCAAACCCTAAGTTATTCAAATCTAGGTTCCCAAGAGTCTTCTTCCTCGGAAAAGGACCACAAGTAAAGGAAGTTACTAGGTTCATTAGAGGAAGTGAGAAGGGTTAGTTTGTTTCTAACTTGCAGGTAGCTCAGAAAAGGAAAAAAGGGCATTGGTATCCGGACGGTGGATGCTTACGCCACATGTTAGGGGATTCAAGACTCTTTTACGAGTTAGAAAAGCACAAGGGAGGCAAAGTCACATTTGGAGGCGATAGCAAGTGTAAGATAATTGGGATAGGCAAGATTGGAAAAGGAGACAATCTGGTCAGCCCGATCTACCTTGTCAAGGGATTGAAGTACAATCTACTTAGCATCTCTCAATTGTGTGACAAAGATCAAGAGGTAAGATTGACTCGGACCAACTACCATATTTCGATGAAACTACCAAGCGGACTAAGCTCTCGGGTAAGAGTTCAGGTAATACCTACACCATTCCTCTTTCGACCCTAGTCGAATTTATCTTAAAGCATCTCTACATGATGATTCTTAGACATGGCATCGTAAACTAAGTCACTTTAGTATGCACACCATTAAAAAGCTTGTATCTCATGGTTTACTCAAAGGATTGCCTAACTGTGCATTTAAGAAAGATAAAATTTGTGAAGCAAGTCAAATCTCCACATCCAAGGTGCTTGAAATGTTGCATATGGACTTGTGTGGTGAAATCCCTATGA
This sequence comes from Talinum fruticosum, assembly GCA_021018815.1. Taxonomy (NCBI): domain Eukaryota; kingdom Viridiplantae; phylum Streptophyta; class Magnoliopsida; order Caryophyllales; family Talinaceae; genus Talinum; species Talinum fruticosum. The sequence goes on along the minus strand of JAITYX010000003.1, from coordinate 253,522 downwards.
AAAGTCTCGGAGGTAAATCATATGTGCTTGTGATTATTGATGACTACTCACGATTTACACGGGTTTGTTTTCTTAAGCACAAAAATGAAGCTTTCAAAGACTTCGACAAGCTCTGCAGGAAAATTCAAGTTGAGTCACGGACTTAGATCAAAAGAATCCGAACCGACCATGGAAGGGAGTTCGATCATCGAGAATTTGCAGAGTTCCGTGATAAGAATGACATCTCCCATAACTTCTCAGCACCAAGAACTCCTCAACAAAATGGAGTGCTTGAGAGAAAGAACTGAACTCTTGAAGAAATAGGAAGGACAATGATGATTAAACATGATCTACCTTACTATTTCTGGGCCGAGGCGATCAACACGATGAACTACACACCGAATAGATGCCTCATCGGACCCATCCTGAAGAAAACTCCATACGAGCTCTACAAAGGGAAGAAACGCAACATTTCATACTTCAAACCCTTTGGATGTAAGTGTTATGTTCATAATAATGGTAAGGATCACCTGACCAAGTTTGATGCTCGATCAGACGAAGGTATTTTTCTTGGTTATTCATTTCATAATAAAGCATATCGCACTTTTCAATAAAAGAACTAACAAAGTGGAACAAAGTATCCACGTTGTTTTTGATGAGATTGATTAGGAAAAACCAAGTGAGTCAACATTCTCGGATCTGAAGCTCAATCGAGATGATGATCTTACTGAAGATGAGGTCAGAAAGGGTCAAGGAAAAGTCACTCAAAATGAAAGTAACTCGGAACACCCCGACTCGGAATGAAATAACTCAAGGGCCAGCTCGGAATGCTCGAAGGTTGATCAGCTGAACAAGCTCAATTAGAACAGACTTCGAAGATCAATCAATTCAACCTTCAAATCTTGTGAGCCAATGAACAGGTAAAGCATTCAAATATGCTTCGAGTCACCCACTCGAAAACATCCTGTCTAATATCAATAGTGCGGTAAGAACTCGTTACACTCTATAAAGTCTATGTGCATTCACTGCATTCATATCATTAACTCGAACCTAGAAATGCACTAGAAGCCATAAATGAACCCAAATGGGTAGAGGCCATGCAAGAGGAACTCAATCGATTTGAAAGAAACTAGGTCCAGACTTTAACCAAATGACTTTCTCACAACCCAGTTATAGGAATCAAATGGGTTTTCAAGAACAAACTGAATCAAGGTGGGTTGGTAGTCGAAACAAAGCTAGACTTGTGGCTCAAGGTTACAATCAAGAAGAAGGAATTGATCATGGGGAAACCTTTGCACCCGCGGCTAGGATTGAAGCCATTAGAATCCTATTGGCATTTGCATCAAGGATGAATATCAAATTGTATCAAATGGATGTTAAATGTGCTTTTCTGAACGGCTTCATTCAAGAGGAAGTCTATGTTGAGCAACCCCTTGGATTTGAAAACTCAGAATTTCCAAATCATGTTTTCAAGTTGCAAAAAGCTCTTTATGGTCTTAAGCAAGCTCCCAGAGCTTGGTATGAAAGACTAAGCAATTTCTTGGTTGAAAATGATTTTAGAAGAGGTCAAATTGACAAGACTTTTTTATAAAAACAAAGGGGAAAGACTTTCTTATTACTGAGATCTATGTTGATGATATAATATTTGGAGCTACTAATGAAAATCTCTGTCGAGATTTTTCTGAGTTAATGAGATAGGATTTCTAAATGAACATGATGGGACAACTCAATTTCTTCCTTGGTCTACAAATCAAGCAAGACAAAGATGGCATCTATATCTATCAATCAAAGTACATCAAGAAAACTCGAAGAAGTACAAACATCAAGATGCAAAACGTGCAGCACCACCTATGAGCAGACATCATAAAACTAAACTTAAATGAAAAAGGTAAAGCAAGTAGATCGAAACTGTATCGAGGTATGATTGAATCTCCGATATATCTTACTTCCAGTAGACCAGACATAATGTTTAGTGTATGTCTCGTGTGCAAGATTTCAAGCTAATCCAAAAGAGTCACATCTAATTGTGGTGAAGAGAAATTTTTAGATATCCTACAGGGACTCGGAATCTAGGTCTATGGTACTAAAGAGACTCGGAACCGACTCTCGGTAGATACTCGGATGCTGACTATGCTCGGATACAAAGTTTATCGAAAGAGCACTTGAGAAGCCTCGCTAATTCTCGGGTCAATTCCTTATATCTTGGCACTCAAAGAAGTAGAACTCACTAGCTCTATCAATAGCTGAAGCTGAGTATATTGCAGCTGGAGCATGCTCGTGCTCAAATTCTATGAATCAAGAAACACTTGAGAGATCTTCGACTAACATTCAAATCAATTCCAATCAAGTGTGACAATCAAAGTGCAATCAGCATCACTAAGAATGTAGTTCAAGCACTCAAAGACAAAGCATATTCAGTTTAGGTATCATTTTCTAAGAGACCAGTATGAGAAAGGTGATATTGAACTTGAATTCATTCATACCAAACTTCAATTAGCTGATCTCTTTACTATGCCACTTAGTGTGGATCGGTTTTGCTTTATTAGAAATGAACTTGGCATGATTAATACATGATTCCGTGCTTGTTTGAGTGAGATTACTTTGCATGATTATGTGTTAAATATCTCTTTTCTGTTCTTTCATAACAATTAGTTCAGTTGATCCAGTGATACTGAGCTATGAGTTATAGCTTGCTTGCAATTTCGAGTCACTCGTAAACTCCACCGAGTCGACTCGGTTTCGAGAAAAATGGACATCAAACTTCCGAAATCATCTCTAGATTAGTGGAGAATTCCAGAAATTTATTTTAAAATCTCTATCTCTCTCTCTCGATCGAGCGAATCGATAAGAGAACTAGCCGTTAGCGGACAAACACTGGAATTCTAACCGTTGGAGAGCAGTAACAGTCACACCGGTCCGAGGCGACCGCTGGAGAGTTGGGTTAGAACGTTTACTAATGGATAATTCTTTCACTATAAATAGAAGCCACTCTACAAGACTTGAAGATCGTTGAACAAATGTCTTAACACTTACATAGTGGAAACTTACTCAATCTTCACCTTACAACTCCAATTATGTAATTCTTTCTTGCTGAGTTGCAAAAAGATAGTCTTGTAATCACTTATACTCTTTCTACTTTCTTCTATGTCCCTTGACCGAGTTTTAAGGGTCAACTTAGCTCGGTTTTCCCTAATTGTAAAGGGTATCTCAGTTAGGAAGTAGTAGATCGGATAAGGGAATTTATGAGTGTAGGAAAACTTGTAATTAAATTGTCTAAGGGAGCAATTCAAGTAAAGAGTATGTCCATTTATTTTGAGGATTCTAAATAGTGAATTTAATTTGGTGTTTCGATTAGCACTATCTCGTGGTTTTCTGCGCCATGAGGGTTTTCACGTATTTCTATGTTTGACTTGTTTCGAGTTCATTTTAGAGTTAGTCGAAACCCTAGGTTAAGAGTGATATGCTTGATAGAGTATTTTTGAGTGGGTCAAAAATAATGAAAAGTTAGATATGAGTTTCTTAAAAGCTTAGAATGACTTATAATCAAAACTATAGAGAGATAGAGAGTTATACCCGAGTCTTTATATCGGATGGCTTAGAACAATGGAGAGTTCAATGAAGGAAGATCTTTCACCGGACCACCCAAGTTCAAAGGTTCAAACTTTGCACACTAGAAGAAGAAAATGGAATGCTTCCTCCAAAGACCGCAATGAAGATGTTTGGAATATCATCAAACGTGAAAACTACACTCCTATGAAGATGTAAGGAACAAAAGTTGTACCCAAGGAGATGTTAGAGTACACAATCGAAGAAAACGAAAAATATAGGAAGAATTACAAAGCCATGAACACTCGATGTGCGTAATCAATCGAGAAGAAAACAACAGAGTGTCTACATATGACACAACTAAAGATGTGTTGGATACCTTGGTCAATACCTATGAAGGAACCGGCCAGGTGAAATAGGCAAATATAAGTTAATTCCTTCAAAGATATGAAATTTTGAGGATGGAGCCTAAGGAGAACATCATTCAGATGTACATTCGGTTCACTAAGATTGTCAACAATCTCAAGTGTTTTGGTAGGAAGATGTCTCATGAAGAAATTGTTACAAAAATCCTAAGGAGTCTATCTAAGAGAAGATAGCGTCCCAAGATGACAAGCAATTGAAGAAGTCGAAGACCTATCTAAGCTGAAATAAGATGAGCTTATTGGAAAGCTACTCGATCATGAGCTGCACCTAGAAGTAAAGGAAGTTGAGGACAACACCAAAAGGAAAATTGCACTTAAGGCCTTAGAAGATAGATGAGAAAGTCTGAGCTCCTCCGATTCGGAAGAAGATCCCATGGCTCTCATTGCCCGAGGCTTCAAGAAGATGACAAAGTACAAAAAGTGGCAAAAGAACCCAAAATAGGAGCTCTACAAGAAAAGTAAATAGTCATCCTCTTTCAATTTGTGTTTAACTAAGAACTATGGCTATTTTGAGTGTGGCAGCAAGGAGCACATAATCAAACACTATCCAAAGAGAAAGAAGGACAGAAAGAAGAAAAAGGTTATGGTGGCTACCTGGAGTGATGATGACTTAGAGGAAGACAATGACTGTGATCAAACTATCTAATGGCACAGGCATGCACTCAAAAGCTGGATCCGAGTCACACAATGATGATTTACATGCTGAGGAAACAAATCCTCGGAGGTAATTAACAACTTCCTCAAGTGTTACAAACTTGATCTTACTCGGATATATCTTTACTTTGGAAGAAAAGTCCATTTCTGATTCTTTTGAATTCAAAGAGCAATAAGAGTCTCTTACTATTGAGAGCATCACTTTGAAAAAGGAATTAGAAAATTTCAGACAAAATCCGAAAGTGCTTGAGACCAGTTCTCAAGATAATGAGAGTGAGTCCGAGTGTCTCGGAACAGTATAATGAGCAACCGAAACAGAGGCTCAATGAGTCTCAGGAGTTGGTTTTAAAACTCACTGAAGATTAGAAAAACCATGATCTTTTACTTGGCTCTCAATGTGTCGTATTAAAAAAGAAGGCCTTGGTTACAATGTTGATAAGAAAGATAATTCTTATAATAATCTTTTCAAAATTGATTCAAGAACTGTTAAGTTCAGGAAGGCTGAGCATGATCCCATTCATTCACAGAGAAAAGAGACTGAGTCGAGAACAGCTTTTATGAAAAAGCCTTCTCATCCTGTTTACAAAAAGAATGGTTTTCAAAGAAAATAGACATAAACTCGGTTCTCTAGAAAGAAGACTCAGAATAAGATCAAACCTGAAATTATTCAAATTTGGGTTCCCAAAAGTGCTTTTCCTCGAAAAGAACCATAGTACGAACAATTACTAGGTTTGAAAAAGGAAGTGAGAAGGGTTAGTTTGTATCTATTTTGCAGATCACTCGAAACGAAAGGGTCACCGGTACTTAGGAAGTGCGTGCTCATGCTATATGTCCGGGGACTCAAGACTCTTCTCAAAATTAGAAGAAATTATATGAGGAAAGGTCACATTTGGAGAAAATAGCAAAGGCAAGATAGTTGGGATTGAAAGGATTAGTCTAGGAGAGAATTCAGTCGATCCAGTCTACCTTGTCAAAGGGCTCAAATACAATCTTTTAAACATTTCTCGCTTATGTGACAAAGATCAAGAGGTAAGATTCACTCGGACCAACTAATTCATTTCGATGCAGTCACCAAAGAGACAGAGCTCTCAGTGTCCGAGGTCGGTAATACTTATACCTTTCCTCTTTCGCATTCTAGTCAAGATTTATCATGTTTAAAAGCATCCTTGAATGATGATTCATGGACATGGCATCATAGACAAGGTTGTATCAATATACATAGCATCAAGAAGCTTGCCTTATGGATTAGTTAGGGGTTTACTTAACTGTGAATTTAAGAAAAATAAAAAATCTATGAGGCATGTACAAAACGAAAGCAAGTAAGTTCACCTTTCAAACCACTCAAGACTATATCTATATCCAAAGTGCTTGAATTAATTCATATGGATTTGTATGGTGAAATTCCTATGAAGAGCTTAGGAGGTAAATCATATGTGCTAGTTATTGTTGATGATTACTCACAAATTACCTGGGTGTGTTTTTTGAAGAATAAGAATGAAGCCTTTAAAGACTTCACTAAGATCTGCAGGAAAATTCAAGTAGAGTCCGAGACTCGGATCAAGAGAATTTTAACCGACAATGAAAGAGAGTTCGATTACTCAAAATTTACAGACTTCTATGACAAGAATCGAATCTCCCACAACTTCTCAACAACAAGAACTCCTCAACAAAATAGAGTAGTCGAGAGAAAGAACAGAACTCGTGAAGAAATAGGAAGGACAATGATGATTGAAAATTATCTACCTTCCTATTTCTGGGCTGAGCTAGTCAACACAGACAAATCACACTCTGAAGATATGCCTCATTAGACCCATTTTGAAGAAGACAACAAATGAGTTATACAAAGGAAAGAAGCCCAAAATTTCGTACTTCAAACCATTCGGATGTAAATGCTATGTGCATAACAATGGTGAGGAACATCCGACTAAGTATGATGCATGATTAGATGAAGGTATATTTTTGGGTTACTGATCTCATAATAAAGCTTATAGAATTTTTAACAAGAGAACTAATAAAGAGGAAGAAAGTATCCACGTTGTCTTTGATGAGATTGATCATAGCAAGACAAGTGAATCAACTTTCTTAGATCTCAAGCTCAGCTCGAGATGAATATGATATAACCGAACCTGAGCTTAGAATGAATCAAAACAAAGGAACTGAGGCAACTCAGAATGAGGTGACTCAGATTGAGCTAGCTCAGACTGCTGAAGGACAAGCTAATACGAAGCTCAGCGAAGAGCAACCAAGTAAAGAGCGGACCATTGAACCAAAAACTTGGTAAATCAAAGGACATGTAGAGCTTTTAAATATGCATCAAGTCACCCACCTGAGAACATTCTTTTTGATATCAATATTGGGATAAGAACTCATTCTTCTTTGCAAAATCTATATGCATTTTCAACATTTATTTCATTAATTGAACCTAAAATTGTACTTGAATGGGTAGAGGCCATGTAAGAATAATTAACTCAATTTGAAATAAACCAAGTCCGGACTCCGACCAAACAACCTTCTCATGACCCACTAATAGAAACCAAATGGGTTTTCAAGAACAAACTAGATGAGGGAGGGTTGGTAGTCAGAAATAAGGCCATATTAGTTGCTTAGGAATATAACCAAGAAGAGGGAATTAATTCTGGGAAAGCCTTGCACCTGTTGTTAGGATGAAGGCAATCAGAATTCACTTAGCATTTGCATCTAGCATGAACATTAAGATTTATCAAATGGATGTTAAGTGTGCATTTCTTAATGGTTATATTCAAGAAGATGTTTATGTTGAGAAACCCCTAGATTTGAAAACTCTTAATTTCCAAATTATGCTTTCAAATTGCAAAAAGCTTTGTATCTGTCTCGAAACAAGCTCCCAGAGCTTGGTATGAAAGACTAAGCAGTTTCTTAGTTGAAAATGACTTCAAAAGAGGTCTTATTGACAAAAATATTTTTACAATAACAAAAGGGAATGATTTTCTTATCATTCGGATTGATGTTGATGACATTATATTTGGAGCTACTAGTGAAACTCTATGCCAAGAGGTTTCTGAGTTAATGAGATAGGAGTTCCAAATGAGCATGATGAGAGAACTAAATTTCTTCCATAACTTGCAAATTTGTGAAGAAGTACAACTTACAAGACGTGAAGCATGCAGCAACAACTATGAGTAGTAGTATAAAAAGTGGACTCGGATGAGAAAGGTAAAGTTGTAGAATAGAAACTCTACAGAGGTATGATTGGATCAATGCTTTATCTCACATCTAGTAGGCTAGATATCATGTTTAACGTTGTTCTTTGTGCAAGATTTCAGTGCAAATCCAAAGGAATCTCTTCTTCACTGCGGTGAAGAGAATTTTTAGATATCTTGTAGGGACTTAGACACTTGGACTCTAATATTCGAGAGACTTAGATCTGACCCTCAATAGATACTCATATGGTGAGTATACTGGCTATAAAGTTGATAGAAAGCGCACATCAGGAGCATGCCAATTTGTGGGTCAATCACTTATCTCCTAGCATTCAAAGAAGCAAAACTCGGTTGCTCTATCAACTATTAAATACATAGCAGGTGGAGCTTGCTGTGCTCGCATTCTTTCGATCAAGCAACACATAAAAGATCTTCGATCGTTATTGACATAAATCCCAATCAAGTGTGACAATCAAAGTGCAATCAGCGTCACCAAGAATCCAGTTCAACACTCAATAACGAAACACATTGAGGTCAAGTATCATTTTATGAGAAAACATTCTGAGAAAGGTGATATTGAAATTGAGTTTATTGTTACAAAATTTCAATTACCTAATATCTTCACCAAACCTCTAAGTGAAGATCATTTATGCTTTATTACGAATGAAATTGGCATGTTAACTACATGATTATCTTATTTACTCGCATGAATGAGATTGATTGTAATATGCTTTAAGTGAATAACAAATGGATCAATTGAACTAGAATTAGATTGAGGTATGAGTCATTAATTTCTGAGTGTGCTCCGAGTCACTCAAATAGCTTACTTAGTCAATCTTAGCTTATTAGAAAAATAGATATCAAAATTCGGGATCATCCCTAGATCAATGAAGAATCTCATAAATGCTTTAGAAAATTTGTTTTCTCTCTCGACACGTGAACAATATGGAAAACTAGCCATTAGAGGGAAGCAGTTTCCTAGCTAGCCGTTACACCGTAGGAGACTCAACAGTCTACTAACCGTTGCTTGAAGGGTTAAGTCGGAAAAGTTCTCGTTTAATGAAAGCATTTGTTCTATTAATAGCACCACTTTATTTTCTTTCGTTCACTTTATTATTTATTTCTCTCACTCTGCTCTCTTTGCTCTAATACACAAACACTCTCACACTCAACTCTCTCTCTCTCGTCTCTGTCTCTGTCTCTGTCTCTCTCTCTCTCTATTTCTCGTTCATCCGCTCTATTCTCTCTACTCTTCACTCTCTTACTCTTAACCTATCTTAGTATCTCTTTCAGTATGCCTAAAAGAGGTTCAAGCAATGGAAGCAGGTTCGACCACAAAGAAGGCCATGACCAAAACAACTTGCTCTAAGAATCCCCAAGGCAAGGGAAAAGCCCATGTCTTAGATGATCCGAAACTCATGGTGGCTCAAGTACTTTTTCATTGGCAAGTTTTTCCCGAAAATTCCTTTTCTTGGATCAAATCCACCATCAAAATAGGTTCTTTCAAGTACTTGTGTTTCTATGAGTACATCTACCCGAACTCGTTATTGAGTTCTAATCTCATTTGACAGACAAGAGATAACGTGATCTCTTCGTTATCCAAGGCAAAGTTATTCGTATCAATCTTTCTCTACTTTACAAGCTCTTCGATGTGAAGTATCTTTTTCTCAATTCCAATCCTATTCCCTTCAATGATGTCGCTCGTGACTTCTTTGGTAATATACAAAAGAGATCCCTTAGTCTACAAAGAATTTTTCTATGACTCGGATGACATCCGAAGCAAGACTTCTCTCCTTCTTTCGATGCGAACTTTCTTCTCCTACTTTCCATCTAAAGAGAACCCTAACAACAAAGTGGTTAAAGTTCTCTATGATATTCTTGAAAGGTTTGAGGTTAACTTCTTCCCTTACATTCTGGAACAAATTGCTTCGTTCCTTCCGACCCGAAGAAGCTTCCATACCACTTTGGAGCTCTTCTTTCGCTATCTTTGCTCAATTCAAGGTAGCTTTGTCTTTTGCTTCTAACAAATTTTGGAGCTCGCCATCTGTTTTGGCAAATGAGAACTCATTGGCACTGGGATTGCAGGAAATACAAGCAGTGTCTAGGCTCACTCTTCCGAACTTGCTCCTCCTCCTCCACCTCAAACTCACAAAGATTCTAAGGTTCCTCTTCTCATTGCTGGACCTTCGTCTTCTCAGCCTACCCCTTCTATTGAACTCCTTCATAAAGTGACATCTCAATTTGTCTGCCCTAGCAAAAGAGCTGCAAGCAGCTTATGACAACGTTTCAAGCTTTCATGCCTATTCGGACTCGAGTCTCAAAGCAAGGCTTAGACTCGGATTGATCAAAGTCAAGCCTTAGTTTCTAAACCCAAAAAGGTGATCAAGCGCCAAGAAAATCAAATCCACCACCTCCACAAGAGATGATCCGAGGCTGCTGAGGACTCGGAACTGCTCGAAGAAGTACAAACTTCGGAGTCCTCAAGTTTTTCCGAGTCTAATTCGAAGAAGAAGAAGAAGAAGAAGAAGAAGAAGAAGAAGAAGAAGAAGGAGAAGAAGGACAAGGATAAGGACAAGTAGAAGGAGAAGGAGAAAAAGAAATCGAGAGCAGCCCCACCCGAGGGACACACCAACAAAGAACTTAAGGTGATCTCCTCATATCACACTTTGTCTCGCCTCATAAGAGGCTGGCGATGCAGCTAGTCTAAGGCCTCCTCATCGGTTCAACAACCTCCAACCGAAGTGGCTGAGGCTCGAAGAAGAGGAACTAGAGCAAGAAGTACATCTGTCTCGCTGTGTCATTCCACTTCCCGATCCGCCTCCGCTCTTGCCTCCTCGCCCACTCGCATCAACTTAGGGCTTAATGGCATAGGCGTGGTCCTAGTTCTTCGCCTCTACTCGAACTGTCCCTCCTTGATTTCAATTTTTTTTTGTCCAACATCTTTGTACTTTATTGTTCATCCCTCCCTATTTTTGGTTTGATAAAATACGAGGGGGAGAGAAAAAGATAGAGATGTTTGGTTCGGGGGAGTTTCTTAGTTCTTTGATTGTTTGAGTTTTCTTTTCTCTATGTAATGTTCCTCTAACCTTTAGTGAAATTTTCTTATTTATTCTCACTGTTCATAATTTTGTGACAAGTATGCTCTGTTAACCTCAAGATGCCCGCTCCGAGTTGTGTATGATCTAACCTAAGCTATTTAATATTTAATATTTTCTTTTGCTCTAATCAATATACAATGAAAACTTAACCTTATGAACTGATTAGCTTCTATCTTAAGTGTGGAATTCCTTTCATCAAAAAGGGGACATCGAAAACTCGGGTATAACTCTCTATCTCTATATGGTTTTAATTTCAAGTCATTCTAAGCATTTAAGAAGCTCATATTTAAGTTTTCAATTCTGTCCGACTCACTCGGAAACCTCATATTGAGTATAATGTATTTAACTCGTTTTCGACCTACTCGGACACAACTCGGAACAACGACATAAGTAAATAATTTCACAAACACTTCATATTCCGAGTACTAACTTAGTGTTTAAACCGAAAATGAATTACAATGTTAATTCTCTTTTCCAAGTCAATTTATTAAATGAAATTATAAACTTGATCAAGTTTATGCATTCTGATTATTCATTCTTATTAACTTGATCATTTAAAGGATTCACTCTAGATAGAATTTGAATCTAATGACTATTAAACTCAAAAAATTCCATTTATTTAGGCTGAAGATAATTAAGTGCTTAATTACTTCAATTTAATTATTATCTTTACCTAATCTTGGAGCAATGTATTTTTATACTTTGAAAACCACTTTGATTTGCTTCGTAAGTTGTTTAAATTATTTTCATCTTATTTTTTCAAAGCAAAACTAGCCGGTTTCTAGTCGTTAAATACCGGGAGACAGAAAAGCAAAATTTCGCAGAAGGCTTAGACACCGTGTCAAGGTTGTTTATTGTCAATCCCGTAAACGTCAAATTTAGGTCTAACGGTTGTTCCCACCCCGATTTCAGTCACAGCCAGTGGGATGGACAACTTTTCAAGACAACGACCACCTCACAACGTTCACATTGCAACGACTCCTTTTTGAGTGACTTAGACTAGCCATTATAATTACTACCGAAGCTCACTGTCCAAAACAAGCCTCGACGGCTACTCTACCCTACTGTGTATAAATAAAAGGCTCTCTACAAGACTTGAAGTTAGCTTAACATAGTGTGACTGGTAGATCAATATTGTAGGAGTGTTGATATAAGAACTCCCGGAAAAATCCTGCCGGCTTGTGACCTTGTGTGGGTTGACAGACATTATACCATTTCATGACGTCTTTCTCAAACGTCCATGAAAAGAGAACATGGTAGGTGTCCTCTAGTACATTTTTCATAGCCATTGGCCCTATTAAGTTCCTTACATGGTGCTGAGGGTTTTTAGTCCCGTGGAACTTGATGTCGGGCATACTAAATTTTGGAGGCAACTTGCCTTTATAAATTGAAGTGAATCCTTGGGCCAAATAGTAGTCATTAAACATTGATGACTCTCATAACATCTTCTCTATCTGATATATTCATGGATCGGACTGAGGCTTAGACTCGATGTTCAAGGCGGGATTCCCCTTCTTTTGATTTCTTCTCTAATTCTTCGACTATGAGGTTAAGGGTTTCAAATATTCACTTAATCATTTTATCTTAGACCTCAATCTTAGTTTCTATCTTTGCAGTACACTCCTTGAATAAGGTAATGATGGGAGTTTGTTCTAGCTAGTTGGCCATTTTTGGAGGAGAGTTATGGTTTGTCTGCAGGGGACGCACTAGTGTTGCTAGTAATGGTGCAAGGCATACTTGTGTGGTACGTCCCGATGTGGGACGTATCGGTGTTGACCGTACGAGATGTTGAAGCGGACTTCTTGTTTCATAGTCGCTACATGCTAGGATTCCCGATTGGAGTAGGATTTCCTATCCCGTGTCCGAAAAAGTAGGTGCTCGGGATTGGCTCATGAAAAGTTTCCCCATCGAGGAATAAGAAACGCAATGTTTTGGCATGAAAATGCCGAAAATGCAGCATTGGTGAAGACGATGTCATACAGTCACTACGGCTTTCGTGCCTTACTTGGCCACCGAGTGAAAGACTGGAACGATGCATTTTTACCCAAAATAGAGAAGACGACTTTCCATTTTCGGAAACATTCTATTTTTGGAAAGTTTCTATTTTTGGCGAGTTTATATTTTTGGAAGGTTTCATTTTTGGTTTGGATTTGGGTTTCCTGGTTGGGAGCCCGACCCGGGCATGGTTCGGCCAAAAGAAAATGGAATTGTGGCCCGACCTAAAGCAAAGAAAGCTACTTTTTGTGTGATAAGGGGTTCTATGTGGTTTACTTGGTTTCCGTCACGCCAATCGGAATCCGATCGTGATCCGAATCCGTAAACGGGATTGAGATTTCATCACCGGGCTAGCAAATAAATAAATAGAAAAGGGATTACATTTTTTAGATGTCTACATCTAGGCATTCACCATTAGATCAAACTTGTGGTTCTCATGCCTTTTACCAATATATTTGAGACATAGAGACATCTTTTGAAGCTAAAATATAGGAGTCTAAGTTGGATTCTAATCGGGGACTAAGTACATCTAATGAAACATATGTCGCACTACCGCTCGATTTATCCTTCAAGACATAAACATATTTAAAAGCGTCGGGCTATAATTACGTGCTTGATAGGTGGCGTCCTATTAGTGGGAGGCCATAAGGATATCGCGCTTGCTGCGCTTTTGGACTTCACTAAGAAGTTGCAAGATCACCACTCCCTTACTCACTTAATCATCGCATAGACTATCCTAGGGCTAGATCGGGTTGAAGCAAATCAAAACGAGGGCTCCGTCGGCAGCCCTCCGTTATTGCAGGTAAGCATAAAGAATATTCTGGAATCGGTTAGTAAAGCTAGATGCGGGCGCCAAGAAAGAGTTGGTAGTCCGGCGCCGCAAGGCTAAAAGTCCTCGCTTTTCCCCTTTTCTTTTGAATGATACAAAACCAGGTCAACCCTTCGGAGACAACAGAGTCCAGGCTAGCGTGCATCGGGGAACTCCGTGCTCGGAATAGTGCGTTTCACTTCAGTCCAACTAGATAGGGAGTCGAAGACCTCAAGACTAACGTTAGACGCTAGATTTCATGATCACGAGCATCAAAGTGTTGCGTTTTGGCTCCAAGACAGTCCACCCGAGACCAGGAGCGAGCATCCCGCATCAAAATTTAAACCCGCCAAAAATGGAAACCTACCAAAATAAAAACATTCCATTTTTGGAAAGCTTCTATGGCCGACGCCGCAACCCCAAAATAGTAAGTAGAACGCTGTGTTTTGCCCCGGAGACTCCCTTGGAAGCACGCTAGGGCATGAAACCCTTGGCGACCTCTTGTGATCGGTGTATGCTATCTCGGTTCTATCAAGTCTTATCTCTTCTATCTGGTTTAATCTTCATAATATCCTCGCCCAGCTTGTTGCTCGTTGCTTTTGTACTATTGGTCGAGCTAACCCTAGGTCACTTCATTAACCTAATCTCTCCCTATAGATATAGAGACATGGCTCTCATTCCCACACGACTTCTTACCTCAATACCACACTCGTCGAAATCCGACTAAGAGCTACTAAATACTCTCTTTAGTATTTTGATCTCTTGGTCTCTTTTCAACCGACATCTATCGTACTTCCTACATCCGATCCCTAAACTCTATCAGTCACACATCCGCCTACCTACCTACACCAAAACTCACAAAATCCCCTCTCATTCACCACCGTCACGTCAGGTGGTCCAAATCCGACATCTAGATGAGCAGGTGGGACAACCTGAGGGCACAGATCTAGTTTATTTACTCGAACAATAAAAATAGAATCTTGATCCGCCAAACCGGGGCAAAGGCCAAGGCCGATCGAGTGGTCGGTAGGCGGGCTCGGGTCCAAACCGGTGTTTTCACACCGGCTTGGCCCTAGAGCCTCCGAGCCGAAACAAACATCCTTGTTTATTTATTTTTTAGTTAAAAAAAATATCCCGGACTTCTTAAAATAATTTCGAAAAGGTTAATAAACTCGCCATTCAACTTTGCTTAATTCGCTTTAAATCGATTGAATAAAACTAAGAAATATTAATAAAAGTTTCATCCCCACATTCCAAAGTCGACTTTCTAAAACCATTTTCAAAATAAATCTTTGAAAAAGAGACTCGATAAAAGTGGGGAAGCTCTGCAGACCCGACCGGCCATGGTTTTCTTTAATGGCTACTTCACTAGGGATAAATCATTTATTAAGAGGGTGAAACTTGAAAATTTGAGTATTGTGCTTTAATTATGTGCTTAAATGAGAGATCCTGCATGATTGCCCAAGGAAACGATACGTCCTCCTCGTAACACACACTCTTGGGCTAAACCCTTTGGTTCACCGAGAGGCACTAAGAATTCTGGTTAGTATTCTTATCCGTATAACCCATGGGGACCAAGTTCTCGGACTACATTTCACCGTGTATTCAAGCTCTTGAACTCTTTGACCATAGAACTTTTTGACTATTAGGTGACACCCTCTTCATTTGCTTGCTTGGATAAGTGTGTTTGTTTTTTTAGATTTAATCTTCTACTTATGAGCCTTTAGGGATAGCTGTGGAGCGCTGAATAATCCTTGCTTGGGTGCTAAAATAAAATCAAAATAAAATTTTCGATCGGTCCAATTATGTGCATTTTAGCTAAAAAGTCCAAAATTACATTCCCCTTTTAGGCCAGTCCATTCATTTCATTTTTGCATTAGCCAAAATAAATTTGATCTCAATTAAGATGAGTCCGTATTTCATTTTTGCATTAGCCAAAATAAATTTTAACTCAATTAAGGTGAGTCCGCATTTCATTTTTGTATTAGCGCAATTCAAATTTCATCTCCGAATAGGTGAGTCTAACATTTGCATTTCTTTTTATATTTAACCAAAATCAAAATCATGTCAAAGTAGGTGAGTCTAATCTTGCATTTCATTTGCGTTAGCCCAAATTAACTTCTTTGCCATTAAGGTGAGTCCATATTTGCATTTAGCCAAAGTCAAAATCATCTCAAAGTAGGTGCGTCCAATCTTGCTTTTCATTTGCATGAGCCCAAATTAAACTTCTGAAGACTCGGACTTTAACTGTAAATATTTTATGAAAGATTCAGGTATATACTTCTATCTCTCTTAAGTTTTGATTACAAGTCATTCCGAGCCTTATAGTAACTCATGTCTAAGTTTTCATCCTTGTTCCGAGTGACTCGGATATCGCTTTGTTCTATATCTTCTCTACTTAGGTATTATGACCTACTCGGAATATACTTGAAGCATTGCATGATCAAATAATTATTTTAACGCATGTTTTCTAAGTACCGACTATGTTTGCTAACTCATAACCGAGTCATTCTCTACAGAGTTCGTCTAAGTCAGCTTTATTCCTTAAATGATTATTTGATAGATCAAGTTCACATTCTCTATTTGAATATTCTTTTACTTGATCTTTCTAGGAATTATTCTGAGTTGAGTTTAAACCTATTTGATATTAGACTCAAAATATTCCACTCTTTCTAGGCCAAAGATAATTAAGCATTTAATTATCCTAATTTAATTATTATTTGTACCTAACGTTAGAACAAAGTATTTTATACTTTGAGAACCAATGCTGTTTGCTTCTGTAGGTTATTCAAACAAAGCTAATCTATCTTTTTGAATTTCAAAAGCAACCGACTTCTAGCTATTAAACATCAGCAGACAATTTTAGCCAGCTTTGGACATGACTCGGACACCGTGTCGTGGCCGTCTGTTTCCACAACCGAAAAATCCAATGCTAGGCTCAACGGTGGGTTCCACCTTACTTTTCGGATAACACCAATTGATTAGAACACCTTTTGGAGCTAATAGTCGTTGCCAATTGATTGCACTTCAACAGATCTTTTCGAGTGACTTATTGATCAATACGCTGCCTAATTCTCTTAGTGCATTACTCACTCAATCTTCTACTTACAACTCCAAGTATGTACTTAATCTTTTTCCATGTTGTAAAGTCTTGTAATCAATTACATACTTCTCTTACTTTCTGAGTAAGGTCCCTTAACCGAGCTGTAAGGGTTAACTTAGCTTAGTTGTCCCTAACTCGTTAAGGTTACCTCGCTTAGGAAGTACTAGACCAGTATAAGGGAACTTCTAAGTATAGGAAAACATTGTAAGGAATTATCTAAGGGAGCAATTCTGGTAGAGTCGAGTCCTTTTTATTTGGAGGATTCAAATTAGTGCATTTGACTTGGTGCTTGGATTAGCACCGTCTCGTGGTTTTCCGCCCCAGGAGGGTTTTCACGTATTTATGAGTGCACACATTTCGAGTCCAATCTAGACTCACAATCAGCCGCTTATCTTCTTCCATGCAAAAGGTTTCTAAGTTTGTTCAAATTTCCTCATTACCCTATTCACCCCCAGGGTGACTTAGACTCTGCAACGATGAAACCTTCAACTTCATCTCAATTAAGGTGAGTCCATATTTGCATTTTCTTTTTGCATTTAGCCAAAGCAAAATCATCTCAATTAAGGTGAGTCCACCCATTTTATTTTTTTCATTAGCCAAATTAAAATAATCTCAAGTAAGATGAGTCCATTCATTTCATTTTTGCATTAGCCAAAATTAAATTCATCTTTAAATAGACGAGTCTTTCATTTGAATTAGCAAAAAAAAAAATCATCTCAAAGTAGGTAATTCTGCTTTGTATTTTCATTTCTTATTTAGCTAAATCACATTCATCTTCCATTACAAGTAATCATCTATGCATTTCAATTCCGCACTAGCCAAATCATAGAATCATCCCGGATTAAGTCGTGAGCATCATTGCATACATTCCATTTCATTTGATTAGCATCCCTTTATGTGCATCCAAATAAAAGAGCATATAATTTTCTTTTCTCCTAGGATTAGTCTTCCTTGGGTCAAGCACTTAAGCCCCATCTCCCTGAAAATTCTTCCACAAGTCAATCTTGAGCATACTTTTTGAGATACGGGATAGGAAATCCTACGCAAATCGGGAACCCTAGCACGAAGCGTCTAGAAAGTAAGAAGTCAACTTCAACACCGTGCACGGTCAACACCGATCTGTCCCACATTAGCACGTACTACATCGTACGTCCATTACATTTACTAGTAACACCAATACATCGCCCAAGGTCAAAACAAAAACCTCCTTAAAAATGGCCAACTAGTTAGAGCAAACTCCCATCATGACCCTCGTTCAAAGAGTTTGTTGCAAAACTAGTGGCTAAGCTTACTCGCCCAGGATAAACAGATCGAGTCTATATCTAAATCCCTTAGTCTCATACAAAGAATTAGAAAGGAAATCAAAGTCTAAAGGGAAAGAAAAAGAAGGAGAATCGAAAACCTAAACCTAATCTTAATCCCAATTTCCATTTCTAATTTTCCAAATCAAAGCCACTTTGTCCTATCCGGAAGAGCAGTAACCCATCGGGAAAATTCATCGAATCATAAAAAAGCATGCCAGTCTTATTCAGCACCAAGCCATCAACAGACAATACAATTTATATTGAGCAAACTACCCTTCTTTAGCTTTACTTTAGGGAGTTGGGGCTAAGTGTAATTTTGTCTTTGTCTTTTTAAACTTTTTGCATCATCTTAATAAAAGAATGCATTTGTTTTTAGAATAAAGTCTTGCATCCATCTCCTTTGCATGAGTCAAATTCCTAAAAATACAAAAATTAAATAACAAAGAACCCTACAAGGAATTATTCAATCAAGTAGCATTAAGCATCGGATCAGGATCGGGAAGGTCACCAAGACTCGTCACCTTGAAAGAGGGTCTTTCATGTGATCAACTAATCAAAGCGACTCTCCAACATTCAAGAAGAGCTAGACATAAGCACCCAAGAACAACGTGGGGGCTCAAGATTGAAAGGGTCATACAACCAAAACAACTCCAAGAATATTGAGGAGACGCAAATCGTCTACCTCACAAAGGAGCTATTAGCATACAAACTAAGAGCTCAAATTTCAAATGAGGCACATTACCTCATGGCATATCATATTTTTAAGCAAGCGGACTTCGACCATCGAAACGACCAAGTCTAGGAAAGAATTTCTACATAGAGATAACCCTCCATCCTTATTCCGACAAAGGTGGATACAAATCAAGGTTTAGGCCCCATAACATCAAGGTTCGGACACAACTTAATCGAGCTTTAGGCCCAAGCAGCGGTCAAGGTTCGGATACATCCTAGTCAAGCTTCAGGCCCATCAACGGTAAATGAAGACTCGGACTTTATACTTACACTTTTTGAGTTCCATCAAGGAATCAGGTATAAGACTTCTTCTCCTATAGAGTTTTGATTCCAAGCCGTTCCATGTGCCTTAGAAACTTTTTGAGTGATATAGCATTTTCTCTAAGAGTTATGGAATTTAATATATATGTTTCCCATTGATTCTGATCGACTGACCGACTCGTAAAGCTTACCCCTACATGCCACTTCACACTCATATCCGAGTCATTCAACACTCGGATATATCGCATGTTCAAACACTTTTGTTCACACACATAAACTCGGGTCCGACTTCATGTTACAGGAATTATAATGTTAATTTTCTATTCCAAGTCGGCTTATTTTGTTTGAACTTTGTTCGGTCTAGATCAAGTTTGTTTCCTCCGATTTTCTACTTGACTTGATTATCTTCTAGATCGACCCGGATGGAATTTTGAGTATCATGGATATTAAACTCGGAATTTTATATCTCTTTTCCGACTTAGATAATTAGTCATTTAATTATCTTAATTATATTATTATCTCGTGTCTAATCTTGGACAAAAGTATTTTATACTTTGAGAACCAAATTGATTTACTTTTGTAGGTTATTCAAATGAGGCTATCCTAATTTTGAACTGCCAAAGTAACCGACTTCGAACGTCAAATCACCAAGTGGACAAGGCTTTTTCCACCTCCGACCTAGCCCTAGACACTATGTCGAATTGTCTATTTCTAAAATTGGAAATCTGCAACACCAAGCTCAATGGTGGTTTCCACCTTATTTTTAAAGACATTATCGGTGGTTTTGGGACTTCCGGAGGAGTCAAGAACCGTTGCTCAACGTTCATATCTCAACGGATATTTTCCGAGTGACTCAAAAATCTCTTACAACGGTCACAAAGGACCTCTAGTCGGAAGATGGACACAGTGGGCAGGCTGCGTGATCATCTATAAATAGAAGTCAACTTTCAAGACTTGAAGATTGCCGAATCTATTGTTAATACACATACTTGAGCAAAAAGTCATTGTATTCATTCTCAATCTTCTACTTACAACTCCAATTGTGTATTTAATAACATTATGAGTTGTAAGGTCTTGTACTCAATTACAAAAATTTCTTTCTTACTCTCTAAGTAAGGTCCCTTGACCGAGTTGTAAGGGTTAACTCAACTCGGTTGTCCCTAACTCGTAAGGGTGATCTTTGTTAGGAAGTACCGGATCGGATAAAGTAATTTTTGAGTCTAGGAAAACCTTGTAAGGAGTTGTCTAAGGGAGTAACTCAGGTTGAGTCGGTCTACTGTATTTTCAGGACTCAAAATAGTGGATTTGACTTCGTGCTTCGATTAGCATGGTCTGTGGTTTTCCGCCCCGGGAGGGTTTCCACGTACTTTCCGAGTTAGTACTTTTCCGAGTACATTCTAGACTCGGATTGTTTCGAATTCTGTTTAATCTGTTTCGTCACTACTTACCGATTTTTGAATTTATGTTTTTCTTAGTGTATCCTTACCTCTCACTCACCTCGGATCCTTATTTGCTTTATTTTTCATGCAAGTTTCCTCATCACCCTATTCACGCCCTCTAGGGTGATTTATACTCTCCAAGAGCAAACCTTCGAGTCAAGGTTCAAACGCAACGCAATCATGCTTTAGGCCCACTAGTAGTTAAGATTCGGACGGACCTCGGTCGAGTCTCAAGCTCAACAACGAGTCAAGGTTCCGACACACTTCAGCCGGGCTTCAAGCCCAGCAGCGACCACGGTTCGGACACTACACCAAGACTTCGGAACCACTCCATGGCCAAGTCAAGGAACTATATTTGAAACGTGATATGATTATAAATCATCTTCATGTAACACATAAAAATATTTACATTCGATTATTAGCTAACAAAACTCTTAGTGGAGAAAATTTCAGCCAAGCTTCGGACCAAGAAAGGTCAAGTTTAGGCACATCCAGCCGAACTTCGGATCTAAGAAGTGGTCAATTTGAAGCACCCTGACTAAACTTCACACTTTTATACCCGAGTCAAGTTCAAGCTCCCGCCAAGCTTCATACTAAGCACATGATTCAAGTTTAAGCACAACAATTTGAACTTTAGGTATCAAAGCAACCAAGTCCAGAAATCAACAACCCGGGCTTCGGACTCCATTAGTCAAGTCAAGGCCCATCAAAAGCTACTTAATTTTAGATGCATCAATCCAATCGGATTCTAAAGCAACGCCAATACCAGGTAAGTACCCTTTAGTGTCTACTTTGACCATCATCTTTAAGACTTGGTCAAAGAAAGGGCTAACTCGTGGACACAAAAAGTTTTGTCCTTTTCTCTGTTTTTTATTGCCCCATGATGAAATCTCGAGTCTTATTTGAGGATCTCGGATATCGGACTATGATTAATGGGAGCAACATAAGCCGATAAACCAAAAAGAACCCCAAGCACCACATAAATAGCCTTTTGCCTTGGGAAATCCCCTTTTCTTTTGGACAATCCAAAATAGGGTCAAGCTTTTAGAGACAACGAAGTCCGAGTGCCGCATACCGGGAATTCCGGGCTCAAAATAGTTCGTTTCACTTCGATCCAAGCTTTTTGTTGCTACTTTTGGACGGTTGGCCGAGCTAACCCTAGATCATATCCTTGACCTAAGCTCTCCTTATAAATAGTGAGCCTTGTCTCTCATTCCCACACGGCTTCCTACGTTAATACCACACTGCTGAAATCCGCCAAAGAGCTACTTAATAATCTCTTTGGTATTCCGATCTCTTGGTCCTTTTTCAGCCTACTTCCATTATACTCCCTACATATGATCCCTAAACTCCATCGGTCAAACATCTCGCCTACCTACCTACACCAAAAACTCAAAAAAGCCCCTTTCATTCGCCACCGTTGCATCAAGAGGTCTAAATCCGAGATCCGGATCAACAGGTGGGACAAGTTCAGGGCATAGATCTAGTTTTCACAACAGTTTATTTTATTTTTATGTTATCTTTTATTGCTTTCTGTATTATGGACAAACGATGTATCGATTTTAATTCATCCCCACCGGATGTAATCTTTTAGATTTCTCGCTTTCTTTTCCTTTTTCGCTTTTCTTTTTCTTTCGCTTTTATCGCTTTCTTTCATTATGTTTCGGTTCCTTTAATTCTTTATCGCATGTTGTTGCTTGCTTGCTTGCTTGTTTTACATTGTTCAGATTCACTACTCATATTAGTAATGGCCGTCTTTGGACGGGCAAAACAGAGAAGGTTTATCCCTACGTTTCGTACCCTCGCCCTCGAATTGTATTCCGAGTTCAAAGATCGATAGAGTCAATTTTAAGCCTCTTCTTGTCTTAGTTTTTCCATACTAAGATTGGAAGAGTAAATTTTACTTTTGTTTTTATTAGTTTTTCATTCCCAAAACCGATCGGCGACTCCTCTTTTGCTTTATTTCTAATAAATCTACTTCCCGGCTATTTTTTGATTAAATAGTGAAAAACAGGATCCGGATGTGCCAAGCCGGAGCAGAGGTTGAGGCTAATCTTATCGCCTATGGCCTCCGGCGGGCATCGGGCAACACTAGCCGTAAGGTACAGCTCGCACTAAGTTGTCGGTAGGCGAGGCTCGAGTCCAAACCGGTGTTTTCACATCAATTTGGCCCTAGAGCCTCTCGGCAGAAACAAACACCCTAGTTTATTTATTTTTCGGATTGGAAATAATATCCCGTGGCTTCTCAAAATAATTTCTAAAAAGGTTAATAAAACCGCCATTCAACTTTGGTTTATTCGCTTTAAATAATATTTAATAAAACTCGAAAATCTTAATAAAAGGTTCATTCCGACATTCCAAAATTAACTTTCTAAAACCATCCCGAAAATCAATCTTTAAAAAAGAGACCCGACGGAAATGGGGAAGCTCGGTGGGCCCCGGTTGGTCGTGGTTCCTACAGTTGGCAAATCATGCTCGCTTCCTTGGGGAAGCTTGGTTTAGAGTCGGGTATCTTATTTATTGGTACATCGAACATTGGAGGGTGTCGCAATTTAGGACACATACTTGAAAAGTGGACCGAGTGTCGGCTAGCAAATAATTAATTTAAATTTTTTAATTTTTAAATCGAAATGCCGAGTAGCAATTAGGAAAAATAAAATAGGAAAATGGATTCGCCAATCAGGTTTCTAAATAAAAATTAACAAAAATAAAAGTAATACTCTTCCTATCTTACTATGGAAATACTATGGTTGAAAGAGGTTTAGAAAATTACTCCATCATTCTAAAACCGAGAATCCAAGGTGTTCGGGGCAAAGGAATAAAATGTAGGGATAAGCCCTTCTATTCCGCCCGTCCGTAAACGGCCTCTACTAATTCGAATTGTGAGTTAAAAAAATGTGTTTTAGGCAAGCACACTACATATTAACTGTGAAATTAAATCAACCAAGGCATATTAGGAAAGCGATAAAGAAAGCGATAAAGAAAGCAATAAAGAAAACGAAAAGAAAACAAGAAATTAAAATTTACAACGAGAGGGGAGGAATTAAATGCGATTACATCTTTGTCCACAATACGTAAAGTGATAAAAACAATAATTTAAATAAATCGTAATCGGGATTGACAATGAACTTTGCACCTTTTGGTTGTCCCACCTGCTAATCTTGAATCACGAACGAATGTGGAAGTGTAACGGTGGACAAACAAACTCGAATAAGGCTTTTTGTGGAATTTGTGGTAGTAGAGTAGTTTAGGAGAATGATGAGATGCTTGGTGGAGTAATGATTAGCTGAAAATGAACCAAGAGATCGGAATAGCGATATAGCATTCAATAGCATTTAGCCTAATTTCAATAGCATGTCGCTAGGTTAATGACCTCTACCAAAGTGAGGAGTTAGGCCCTCTATTTATAGAGGAAAGCTAGGTCACAAAAATGACCAATAAATTCAACAACCAGCCATCCAATACAGACTGAATCGGGGTCGTCCATAGCGGGGATAAAGAAGCAAACCGAACAAAATTAATCAGCGATCTCACGTGGAGAGGCGAGAAGCATAATGTAACACCCCAAAACACCCCTTGGGAGTATTACATCGCCGGAGTTCCTTAAAGGAACTCCCAAGGCTCTATCAGTGCCGGTCCGGCTCTCTAATCCCAACTTAGAGGTAACAAAGGTGGTTTCCCAAAGGAACTTGGGATATCCTAAAAATTTTGGCAGAGTTCGGTTTGTAATATGGACTAACCCATAGGCTTAAAGCCGTACAACCCTGCATGAAAAGCATAATAAAACTCGACGAGCCGCACGCTCGGAGTATACAACTCAACGGCCACACGCCGGAGTTCAACCAATCATGCAATAAAACTTAAAATAATCTAAGCTGGGTTACTATACATTTGGTACAACTATATGCACTAAATTACAAGTACAATCATTTAAAAACAGTGAAATTACAAGTGTGCTAGGTGTAGATTATGCTTCGAAAGTGTACCCGCAACATTGGGAGGGAACGGGGCAATTTGTTGGGGTAAGCAATAATCCACGGGCTCACCGGAGTCTTATACCCTTAAAATGGAAATTCTTTACACATAATACTCATAATAATGAAATTTGTGAAAGCATAATAATATAATACAAATCTATATACTTTCAATGAAATCTCTTGCAACGGAAAGCTCAAGACTCTTTTAATCATTCAAAAGCACAGTTTCACATTCATAAACGATTCTTTTCGGGTTAAATCAACTTTTCCGGGCCTTCGAGGATTCGAACTAGCACTTCTTTCATCTCGGGCGCGACCCCGACAAAAGGCTCCGGGACCTAACTTCTAGGAAGTCTTAGAGCGGGCATCCTACCTCTGCAGGACCCCTGTTAGAACCCTTCCCTCGAAGTTTCTAGTCGGGCGTCCCCGATTCGAACCCTTCGAGTATACTAAACGATCCGTAGCTCGTTGATTCAAAACTCTTTACACATACTCATTCATCACATTCACTTCACAACTTTCTCAATTGATTTTGTATTAGGGAAGGCATGACACCACGTGTCACCCTTATAAATTCACTTTCTCAAATCTGATTCATTTTCTCAAGCAAGTCTCACTTCTTTAAAACATAATCACGTTCGAAAGGTAGTTCTCAAGAAATTGCATTCAAGAATCATTCACGTAAAATACAAAACTCCTTTCGAAACCATTTTTGAGTATCACGTAAAGCAATCACATAGCACGAATAATCACCAGTGAACACAAGCAGTCATTCTCCACTCTTTCCAACTATTCCTTTCTCAATCTACCATTCTAGTACAATTAATTTCCATTTTCCGAGCCACAATAACCATAAGTAGGTATTACCTAATTCAACGTTCTCACTCTTCACATTTTATTGTCTTCACCTCAATTCTTCTTTTATGCATTTACTTAATAACTTAACTCTTCCCAATTACCATCTTTGTTTCAATACTTTTCGATTATGCTTCCACATTACTCATCAATCTCTTCTTAATCATACTTAGTCGGGTAGTTCACATTCTTACTTTACTACTAATTCTCTTCATTACCAAGTATAATTTACCCTCATCTTAGGTTTCTATCCCAATAATCGTTCTTTCTTGACCAACTCAATCATACACTTCTTAATCTCTTTTTCATTGTTCCACTTTCGCTAGCTCCGCTTATCTTCGCGCTTAGTTCAACCTCAAGGATTTAATTATCTTTTGAACTTAATTGTCCCAATACTCACCCACTTCTCATTCCCATGTCTCAATTGTGCACCACTCATTACAATTTCATATTCCTCTTTACACCTCCCTCGTTGTTTCCTGATGTTAGTAATCGTTTCTTAGTGCCACAAATTTAGTAAATCTCTCGGACTCAATCTGAATATCAATTCATAACTTATGCCCAAACCATACGTACTTATCCCCAATCGACCCGACTCTCAATACTACTCATTATACTCAAGCAACTCAACTTCGTCTAAATTTCTTGGTTTTAACTTCAGGCCTTAACAACTACCATTTCCCCTCACAACTCCTAATTCAACTTCCAAGCAACTACTAACTCATTCAATAGCATACAAGTTCGGTTTTCACAATCACATTCAACAATCACAATAAACTCATTTGGATTCGAAATTACTAATAGTTTAGATTATAAGACTACCCACCTCGAATTCGGGGTTTGGAATCGATTGCACTTGGTTGAATTGCTTGCTATCTCCGTTCTGCGTTCGGTTGCATTCGGTTTCAGGGACTCTCACTCCCTCTTGCTTCCGGTTCGGCGTCTCCGGTTTCCTACCGCCCCTCGGTCCGGCCGTCGCGCGTTCGCCGCTGGCCTTTCCCCCTTGTCGTCGTTGCTTTTCCTCGGGTCTCGGCCTCTCGGATTCTCGCTCGCGTCTGTTACTATTTTGGGTTTCTCCTCCGCCCCTCATTCTGTCCCTTCGCTCGCCGCCCACTTGCGTCCTTGGCTGTCGCCGCCGGGTCCGCGGTGGTCGCCGG
Organism: Talinum fruticosum; assembly: GCA_021018815.1. Classification (NCBI taxonomy): domain Eukaryota; kingdom Viridiplantae; phylum Streptophyta; class Magnoliopsida; order Caryophyllales; family Talinaceae; genus Talinum; species Talinum fruticosum. The sequence continues at coordinate 227,010 of JAITYX010000003.1, read as the reverse complement.
CCACCCCTTGGTCTCCTCGACCCTTATACCGCTCGCCTTCTATCTCTCTCTCTCGCGCTCGGTCTTCCCTCTTCACTTCTTCCTTCGCTCTGTTTCTCTTCTCTTTCGCCTTCCCGACCCCTCGCTTTCCCTTCGCCCACCGGCCGCTCGTTGTTCAGGCGGCCACCGACCTCTGCTCCGGCTCCCGCGCATTTTCTCTCTCCCTCCCTCTCTGTTTCTTGCTCGCTCTTCTGCTGCTCGGGCTCCACCGAGCCTTCTTTGCTTCCCTCTCTTCCACCGCCTAATTTGGTTGGTTAATGATCCTTATTGGACCCCTAATTTAGTTTCTATCCCATCTCTTCATAATTCAACTAAGTAATCATCGGCCTATATAAGACAAGTCTATATCTCCTCCCTTCCGTCCTCTTTATGGTGCTGCATCCTAACTCATTTCAATAAGCCGGCCACGACAGCTTCCTAACCGTGCAAAGGTTCAGACTTACAAAAAGGGAGGCAATTTCCTTGATTTAATCTATTCAACACCAGCCTCCAAAGGATACTAACATAATATGTCCGGCCGTAAATAAAATCGAGTCACTCAACCCCCTAGTTGCGGGAATAATACTCAATAATTCTATGCTTTCCGGGTGCTTTTCTTTAAAATTCCGGGTATTACACATAACGCCGGTCACAACCGACGTCGTACGAGCATTTCTTGGGTTCCGTGCTTCGGATGACCTCTGTGAACAAAACACACCGTTTTGGCAAGTTGAGCTCGAAAATGCGGCTGCTGGTCACACAAAGTGTTGTACTGGTGTCTCGTGTTCCGTGCCTTGCTTGGTCGTTGATTGAAAGAGCAAAATGATGCGTTTTTCCCTAAATTGAGGTGAGTGGCGCTGGTCATGAAGTTTTCCATTTAGGGAACTTTCTATTTTTAGAAAGTTACTATTTTTGGCAAGTATCTATTTTTGGCAGATTTTATGGTTTGGTTTCCTTATCGGGAGCCCGACTCGAGCTTGGTCCGAGCAAAAGAAAATGGGTTTATGGGCCGACCCAAAGCAAAGACGGTTGTTTTTTATGGTGCTAAGGGGTGCTTTGTGGTTAGCCTTCTATGCTCTATTTGATTTTAAGAAAATTATAAGGAAAGAAAAAAATGTGTAAAATGAATTTCTTTCCCTTATTTGAATTGAAGAAAAAGGAGAGAAAAAAGTTTGATAGAAAAACTCATGGAAAATTTTGTCAATTTAGTCAATGACATTTTCCTTCCAAAATTAAGAGGAAAATGGAAGAAAAAATTTACAAACAGACAGAAATGGAGAAAAAGAGAGAATTCTATTAAGAAATGTCATTAAGAATTTTCTCTCTCCCTTCAATTAATCAATGTTATTGAGTATTTTCTTTCTCCTCTCCATGACAATGTGGTGGATGGGTAAGAGGTTGGAAAATGATTATAATTTTTTCCCTCTATTTTTCTTTGAACCAAACACAAGAAAAGAAAATTAATTTTCCCTTAACTTTTTTGCTCATCACTTTTTTCCATTTAAATTTTCTTTCCAACCTATTTTCTTAGAATAAAATAGAGCCCTAGGAATTTTAAAGAATGATTTAGGGTTTTAAAGATGGTTTTAAAATATGGGGATGAACATTTTATTAAGATTTTTAAATTTTATTAAATTGAGTTAAAGATGAATTAAATCAAATTGATTGGCGGTTTTATTAATTATTTTATTTTTAGAAATTATTTTGAGAAGTTCCAGGATATTATTTCTTAACTGAAAAATTAAGAAAGTTAGGTTTTCTGTTTCTGCGGTGAGCCTTTAGGGCCAAACGGTGTGAAAACACTAGTTTGGACCCGAGCCCTAACCGCCGACCGCTTGGAGCAAGCGGCAACCAGCACCCAGTGGTGGCTGGTGCCGACAAAAGAGCAAGGCTGAGACAGTCAGCTTCGGCCTTTGACTCGCTTAGCAAATCCGTAACCTTTTTTTTTATTGTTCAATCGAAATAGCCGAGAAGTAGATCGAGAAGAAATAAAGTAAAAGAGAGTCGTCTGTTAGTTTTTAGGAAAGAAAAACTAACAAAAACAAAACTAAAAATTACGCTTCCAATCTTAGCATGGGAAAAACTAACAAAAACAAAAGTAAAAATGACTCCATCGATCTTGGAAACGAGAATCGAATTCGGGGTGAGGGTACGAAATGTAGGGATAAGCCCTTCCTTTCCACCCGTCAAACGACGACTATTACTAGTTCGAGTAATGAATTAAAATAATATACCAAAACACAAGCACACAACATGAGATATAAAAGTTAAAGCAATCGGAGCATAATAATGAAAGCGGTAAAGGTAGAAACGAAAAGTGATAAACAAAGTAGAAGCAAAAAGAAATGAAAAGCGGAAATTAAAAGGATTACATCCCCAAGGAGAAATTAAATCGCGATTACATCTCGAAACCACCATGCAGAAAGCAATAAATAAAATAAATAAGTAAACTGTGATGCGACGGTGGCGAATAATGATTTGCTGCCCTCGGCGCTTCGATGCAAGACCTAGCTAATCCGAGGAAAGCTTAAACATCCTACCCTTGCAGGGCTTCAACCATCATGGCAACCCTCTTTATTTCCTCGGTCTTCTTATAGTGCTCGACCCATGAGGCCTACCAATCTTAGGACCAAGGAGGTAGTTCTTATCAAGGCGATGAAGGTGGTCGGTTCTCTATATCTGTCTTGGATGACTTTGAGAATTACATATTCGATGACGACTTCGATGATGATGCATAGAAGACTTCCCGCCGCTTTTGTCACTGATGATTAATGAGTCCCTTGTAGGGTGTTTGTTTATTAATGTATTATTTACTTTGTAATAAAGACTCTTATGCAATGTGATGAGATGTAGGACTTGATTCTAAAAATGCGTTCTTTTATTTAATATGATGCACAAAACTTAAGAAAATTACAAAGACAAATTAAAAAAAAAAAGTTGCACTAGCCCCCATTCTTCCTAAAAGAAAATAATAAAAAGAAAAACAGAAAATCTCAAGTGCATGGTCCAAAGGGAAAATAAAAATAGTAAGCGCCATTGGTAGAGTAGGAGATGAAATGGTCCGAGGATTGCTCGAGTCGAAGAAAACCACAAAATGATCTCGAACCGGAGGGGTTTGTGCTTGCTCGATGATTGAGTTGTACTGAGGCTCTAAAAACTCTGGGAAAAACTCCTATACATAGGATCAACGTGTGGTGCAAAAGGAGATACAAACACGGAAAAGTCTTCAGCGAACCAAGCTAAGAGCATACCATATACCTTTCGTCCACTCAAAATAAAGCGATGAACTTCATGACCGAGTTAACACGGGGATGTATGAGATGTGTAACATGGATAGATTCGGGCTAACCAATCATTGGTTGAATGTCCTATTTAGCATTCGCCAGGTGAAGGTCTATTGGACCTTCTTAAGGGTTGTTGTGGCATATTGGGATCCTCACCACAATGTCTATAGGTTTAGGGATAAGGAATTGTGCCCCTTACCCGAAGAATTCGATGCCATATTAGGCAATTTTAGGTGGACAAAACCAGTTATACCAAAATCGGTAGAAAACCTTCATGAGAAATATGAATACCTTTTGAAACTATGCAACAACAATCTAGGCTGGATTATTGCTCCCTAACCGCTCTCATAATAGCTAAAACAATCATCGGTTTATATCAGGTTGAAGCAAATGTTGAGCAAAAATTGCATGGGATCCCCTGTTATTGCGAGTAGGCACAAAATCAATGAACGTAAGCAAACGATGGGCACGACAAGCGAGGTTGAGATGCGTTTGGTTCGTGCCTAAAAATTCAAACTTCGATTCTCGTCCATCTGTCACTATTTTTTATATTTTCGATTTTGCTCTTGTTGTGCCTAAAAGATTGGACCTTCACCGTGCAGGACACTAATATTTGATTTTGCATCCGTGATGTCCAGATCTGGTTAATGGAGCATCTAAAACTTATTCCGGCTCCTCCGAAAGTGGATACCTATTTAGTGACTCACTTCGCCAGTGAAAGCGGAAAGCGGTAGTAGTTGATCACCCGACCTCATGGTGGGAGGAATACCTTAAAACCACAAGTAACTATCTTCTTTGGTACGTTAAACACTTGAAGGTGTCCCAGTTCAAAACACATAATCTCAGCTCCCGTTCATTCATTTACTTGTCTTAGAAAGCAGCACATATGACTTTCGTAGCCTCGTGTTGCGGCAGATGGGGAGGGAACAAGTAATACCTTTATTGGATTATATCCGGCTTACTACCTTTGACTTGTTCGAGGGGCATGGTAACTCTAAGCGCACTAGGTCATGGGCTAAATATTAGGCAGGTTTGCTCGAAGCTCTTAATACCTGTAGACTTGTTGACACCTGAAGGTATACCAATCATTGTTATACCTTCCTATTATCTAGAGTAGATAATAGAGGTAGATCTTGCATAGCGGAAGGCACTCGAGACTTAGAAAGATGAATCCTAAAAAGTAGTCCCTATTGTTGCTCCACTTCAAATCCGAGAAATAAACCCTCGGAGGGGTAAACGCACTTATCAAAGAGAAACTAAAGCCAAAGAAGCTGAAGAAAGGAGGGCCCGCCGAATTCAAGAGCTAAAGGAAAGCACCCGAGATGAAGAAGATGAGTCTAACGATCCTAAGGGAAAGAAAGTTAAGATAAACAAGGACTCATACTCTTAGGATAAAGGTTAGGATAGAATTTTGTGCACGTATCACGATTTTATCTTTCTTAAATGCAGAGTTAGGTAAACCTCTAACCAATCCATGAGATGCAAGCTTCTTGATGGTATGCATGTTAATATGACCTAGTCTACGATGCCATGTCCATGAATCATCATTCAATGATGCTTTTAAGCATAATAAATTCTAACTAGAATCCGAAAGAAGGATAGTATAAGTGTTACTCGACCTCATACCCGAGAGCTTTGTCTCTTTGGTGATCTGCATAAGAAATGTAGCATTTGGTCCGAGTGAACCTTACCTCTTGGCCTTTGTCACATAGCTATCTTGCCAGCCACAACTATCTTGCCTTTGTCGTTATCCGTAAATGTCGGTTTTCCTCCTTTCAAATCTTCTAACTCGAGAAGAGCTTTGAATCTCTAGACATATGACGTGACTAGCCACCTGTCTAAGTAGTAGTGACCCCTTCGTTTCTACATCACATGCAAAATGAAAACAAACTAACCCTTCTCACTTCCTCTTACAAACCCAAGAATCGCTTTTACTCTGGTCTTTTCTCGAGAAAGAGAACTTTTGGGAACCCATATTTGAATAATTTTGGGTTTGGTAGGATTCTTAGTCTTCCTTCTATAAAATTGAGTCCAGTGTCTCTTTTCTTTTATAAATAGGTGGAGAAGGCTTTTTATTGTAAACCGGTCTCGTACTTAGTCGTCTTTTCATTAGATTGAATGAGACCATGCTCAACCTTCCAGAACTTTACAGCTTCGGAATTAGCTTTGAAAATACTTGAATAGGAATTAGATTCCTCTTTAGCATTATAACCAAGACCTTCTTTTCTAAATGAGACACACAGAGAGCCAAGTAAAAGTTCAAGGTTTTTCCGACCTTGAGTGACTTTTAAAACGAACTCTTGGGACTCATTGAGCTTTTATTTCAGCTTGCTCATTCTTTTTCTGAACACTCGGACTCAATCTCGTTATCTAGAGCACTCGGTCTCAAGCACTTTCATATTTTATCTCAAATTTTCTAATTCATTTTTCAAAGTGATGCTCTCAGTAGTAAGACACTCTACATGCTCTTTGAATTTAAAAGAATCAGAATTGGACTTTTCTTCCAAAGTAATGATATATCTAGCAAGATCAAGTTTGGAAAACTTAAGGAAATAGTTAATTACCTCCCGAGGATTTGTTTCCTCAACATCTAAATCACCACCGCCGACTCGGATCCAACTTTCGAGTTTATCGGTGCCATTAGACACTTTGAGTCATTAGAGTCATCTTCTTTAGAAGAATTATCATCGCTCCAGTCGCCATCATAACCTTTTTCTTCTTTTTGTCCTTCTTTCTCTTTGGACAGTCCTTGACTATATGTTCTTTGCTGCCACATTCAAAGCAACTAGAGTTCTTAGTTAAAGACAACTTAGAAGGAGATGAGTATTTACTTTTCTTGTCCTTCTTGCCTTTCTTGTAGAACTCTTCCTTTGGCCTCTTTTGCCACTTTTTCTACTTCATCATCTTTTTGAAGCCTCGGGCAATGAGTGCCATGGGATCCTCTTCGAGTATAAGGAGCTTGAACTTTGTCGTATACTTTCCGAGGCTTTCAGTGCAATGTTCTTTTGGGTTCCGACGTCCACATCTTCTTTTTTAGGTGCAACTCATGAGTAAGTAGTTTGCCAATGAGCTCATCAGGCTTCAATTGAGAGAGATTCGAACCCCTTCAATGGCTGTCACCTTGGGACCCCATCATCTCTTTGGTAGACTTCTCATAATTTTTCCGACCATTTCCTTATGAGAGATCTTTCTACACGGAGACTTGAGATAGTTGGTAATCTCGATGAACCGAGCATGCATCCGAGAGATGTTATCTTTGGGCTCCATTTTGAACAGCTCATACTTCTTAAGATATTGACTTATCTTCACTTGCTTTACTTGATTGGTTCCTTCATAGGTGTTGAGAAATGTATCCCACACCTCTTTGGTTGTGTCACAAGTCGACACTCGTTGTACTCTTCCGAGCTGATGGCATACATTAGTGTGTTCATGACTTTGATGTTCTTTCCGAACTTCTCATTCTCTTCGAAGTGTACACTTGTCTTTTGTTTCGGCATAGATCTTACACCTTCCATCTTAATTAGAATGAAGTTTCCATTCTTGATGTTGTTCTAAACTTCTTCATCATTATCCAAGTAGAAAGCACTCCATCATCTTTTTCTAATGTGCAAAGTTTGACCCCTTGAACTTGGATGGTCTAGTGGATGATCGTCCTTCATCTAACTCTCCATTGTTGTGAGCCATTTGATCTTTAGACCTTTGCATTGTGAGATACTCGTGTAAGGCTAGGCTCTAATACCAATTGAAGGTTTTCTCTTGAAGAGGTTAAGTCACCCTAGAGGGGGTGAATAGGGTGATGGAATATTTTTGAGAAAAATCAAACGTTTTTACATCGAAGAGGAGAACAAACAGATTCTCGTGTCTAGATTGGACTCATAAAGTTAAACACTCGAAGTATGTGGAAACCCTCGGGGTAGAAAACCACAAACAGTGCTAATCCAAGCACCAAGTCAAATTCACTAATTGAATCCTCAATTACAAAGGACTAACTCTAACCAAAATATCTACCTTACACAATTCTTTTACAAGTTTTTCCTATACTCAGAATTTCCCTTATTTTGTACTAAAAAACATGCAAATGAATAGTGGACCGACTAAAAAGGTTTAGTTTGATTTTTATTTTTACACCCATGTAAGGATTATTTAGCACTCCTCACCTATTCCTAAAGGCTCACAAGTATTGGATTAAATCTAAAAAATAATGACACTCGTCAAAGCATGAAAATGAAGAGAGGAGGACAACCTATCAGTCAAGGGTCTATGGTCAAAAGAGGGTTAAGAATAGGAAGGATACATGGTGACTTAGGGCATGTTTTGTTAAATGTTATCAAATTGGTAACGGTCGAGTACATTACCATTTTTGGTTACAGACTTTGTAATGCAATCAAAATTTCATTGTAATCACATTAACCCCTATCTTTGCAATTACAAGTACTTAGACATTCACTAAACAATCATGATTATATCCATCCATCCACCCTTGTGATCAAATTTTAACACACATCCAATAATTTATTGTCTCTTCTTGGCAAGTAAAAAATTCATCCATTTGAGAAGGAACTTGATCTGTTTTCTTCTATATCATAATATATGATATGATCGAGTTGGTCATTAAGAGAACAATTCAACTTCAATATTTTGGATTCAAAATTTAACTATTCAATTGAAAAGATAAAAGAAACTTAGATTAAATTTTTGAGATCAAATTTTTTTTTTTACTTGTTAACATATGTCTTTAATTTAATAAATATTTATTATAAATAAAATAATTTTAGTTTGTACTTTCTATCAATGAAAATTATTTTAAAAGTTAATTATATGATATAAGAGAATAAAAAAGCTCAAATATAAATTTAGAGTTTAAAATTTTGTTATTTAGATAGCATTTATCTTCACTACGATAAACATTTATTGGCACTAGAACAATCTAGTTGATCTTTTTGCCACCATAAAAAAAAACTAAAATTAGGAAATATGATATAAAAAATTAAAAAAATCTCAAATATGATTTCGAATTTAAAATGTTTTCGTGTAGATAAAATTTATCTCTATTACGATATTTATTGCCATGAGAGTAATATAGTTAATATTTCTTAAAAGATAAATATAACTTGATTATTTGATAGAAAATATTTTAAAAAGCTCAAATCTAAATAGGTAACTTAATTTTTGTTTAGATAACATTTATCTTCACTACAGTAGTTTAAAATTACAATTTTTTATCATTGAAATAATTCATTACCTTTGTATTATATTATACTTTTCATATAACCAAACATGGTAACGTAATTGTTGTCTCATTATATTACATACCTAATTACATTATATCTCTATTGCATTACATCCAACCAAACGCCATAATAGTCCGAGGATTTAATCTTCCATGTGGTGCACGACAAGAAAAAAAATGTTAGAATCCTTGGTGCCTATGAGGGAAGAGGTACCACCTCGGTTGGCAATCACGCCTAATTGGGCTTGCTTGGGAGGCGAGTAGGAGTGTTTAACAAGGGGTGAAAGTGTAACGGTCCACCAATAGTAATAAATTATGTTCAAAGGTTCCTAAATGTAGGATGCCTACTGCACATACATTATTTAAACTCACAATTAAAATTTTCTATCTTCGACCTCTTAATAAGTGATTTATCCTCAGTGGAGTCGCCACTATATGAACCACGGCCGGTGGCCGACCCAACTTCCCCACGGTTTGGCGTTTTATGAATTTTAAAGAACGATTTAGGGTTTTGAAGATGGTTTTGAAATGTGGGGATTAACCTTCTATTAAGATTTCCGAATTTTATTAAATTGAGTTAAAGATAAATTAAATCAAATTCATTAACATTTTTATTAATTATTTTAATGTTAAAAATTATTTTAAGAAGTAACGGGATATTATTTCTTAACTTCTAACACCCCGAAACTTAATCGTAATTAATTATTTTCAATTTGTATTTTATCGTCTTAATATTATTTAAGAGGAATGAGCCGCGCACAATACGAAATCAAAATAAAAGATGCGAACAAGTTTGATAATCGTAAATAATAATGGGTAATTCGTACAAATTTACAATTGTACAATGGAATGTATATATGTTTGGATAATGCAAAATTTTATTCTCAACCCGAACAAATTAAAATAAGAAGCAAAAATAAAATAAAATAAAATAATATATATATAGTATTTTAATTATAATAGCAAATGTAATTTAGCCAAATGTATAGTTATAGATTTAACCATGTCGTAATAGAAACAATAAAAATATAAGAAATATTAAGATATACAAGACAAAAAAAAAAAAAAGACAAAAAAAGAAAAAGGGAAGACGAGTGCTAGAATTATCGGGGATAATAAGTCGGTGAAGGAGAAGCTTGACACATTCCTGTTCCTTCTTTCTCTCACCTCTCCTTCCTCACTTTCCCCTCCCCGCCATTGCTGCCACCCCAGACAGGCCTCGCCGGCCGCTCACGCCACCACCCCAACCGGACGCCGATGCTGCTGCCGTCCCCCTCTCTGCCGCCAACACCTTCTTCTCTCCCTTCTTTCCTCCGTTTCGCGTCAAGCGTGGCAGGACAGCCCTGCCGTTGCCACGCTTGGTCGGGACAAGCGCCGCCCCACTGGCCGCCCTCCGGCTGCCGACGGACTCCTCCGCCAACACCTAACGCCGCCAACCAACCTCTCACGTGGCCGGATATGCACCACTAAGCCACCACCATCCGATTTCACATCTAACCCAATTTGAGGTATATCTCCAATCCTTAATTTCTAAGCAAATTTTATCACAAAATTTTTGTTATTATTGAATAATTAGACAAGTACTTGTGAATTTATTATGGTGGAGTAAAAGAATCTTGGGAGAAAATGAAATTGGATATAGGGTTTAATATGTGTGGATATGGAATTAAAAATTGATTTGGGTTTATATATAATTGTGAATGTATTTGTTTAACTCCCATATGAATATGAATGAATTGTTTGGTTGTGGAAGAATTAGAAGAAATATATTGATTATGATTGGAATATGAACATGTATGTTGTTGTGAGTTGCTTTCAAGGATGTTTAATTGGAGATTGATGGAAGATTGAATTTATTTGTGTACGTGTGCTAAACTTGGGTAAACTAATGTAATTGAATCTTGGTTTAGTTAAGCAAGAGTGAATCAATTTGAAAAGGGAAAATTTGATGAGAGTATAGAGGTATATTAATGTGTGTGAATTAAATGGAAATTGGGTATGCTAAGTTTTGGATTGAAAATATGAAATAAATGTAAATTAGCCGATGAAGTTGAGGGTTTTATTGGAATTAATGGAGAACTGGTTGAAGTAAGTTGGGATGAGGTGGAAAATAAGGCCATAACTGTTTAGATTATAATGAAACATGAATGACTAAGTGAGGAATGATCTTAGAGAAGGTTTTGGATATTATTAAAAGAGAGATTGGGATTGAAAAATTCAGAATGTTGAATCGAGTTGAGAAGGGAGGAAGAATAGGTCTTTCTAAATTTGTGAGAGTTTTAAGCCCAAATGAACTTTGAGCAACAAGTGAGAAATTAAAAGAAACCGAACATAAGAGTTTACAAAAGAAAGAAAAGAAAAGTAGTATGACAATCTGAATAGAGACCTAACTTATCGAATCAAATTACTTTCTGAAAATAGAAAAACGACGGAAACGACATGTTCGAAGAAAAGAACAAAAACGATATTTAAAGGAAAACGAACAACTACCTCAGGTACGTAACTATTTGTACTTTTCAAAATATTTAAATGTTAACATGTTATTAATGAGTTTCACTATTTTGTCTATGACACACTAAGTCATTAATCGATTATTGGTAGTACTCATAAATGAATTAATCGTACGGAGCCATCTCTCGATAATCGGGATTTCTATGATTAAATTGCTTAATCGAAGCCTTAGCCATAAATACATATGTATAAAGGTTCTTGTCGTGATAAAAAGCTGAAAAGTTCATGAGCACAAGAAAATGAGAATATTGACGAGATTGTAACTTGGTTTATATACTCGGTTTGAAACTTAGTTTTTGTGGTTGTAAATATACTCCGGCGTGTGACCATTGAGTTATGTACTCCGAGCGTGTGGTTCTTTGAGTTTTTTGTGGATTTTATGCAGGGTTTTAAGGTTTTTAGCCTAATGGTAGGTCATGTTTCAAACGAAACTCGCCAAAATTTTTAGAAAATTGGAAAACCAAACCGACACCTTCGAGTAGGAAGTATATTTGGTTTACGAGATAAGAGGACATCCGGGCATACTAGATGAAACGAGTGGTACAATTAAGGTTAGGCTACATTAAGCACGGACTAGAGGTGTTAGAAGCAAAAGATCAAACTTGAATTTTATTACAAGAATGGGGAATTAAACTCATCAATTGTTATATGCAAATTCAAACTAGATCATCAATAGCTTATTTCCAGGAAATGTACGAATATCGAGATCATAAGGAAATAATATGGATAGGTACGCGAAAAGTAAAAGTTTGGTGATCGTAAATGTATATAAATATTGTTAAAAGACTAGTAATCTACAAAAGTAGATTCGTTTTGGAAAGAGAAATCGAATTGAAATTCGGTACATAAACAATCGGCAATTGAAGTGTTCGGCACGCCGAGGTACATTATTGCTTGTACCTTTTCCAAAGTGTTCAGCTTTATTATTGAGTTTACTATTTTAATAATACAAATAATTTGGACCCACTTCACAGTCACAATTCACAATTTACAGTAGATTTATCACGCTTATAGTTCACGATTACGACTTACGAACACGATTACGCTTCAAAGTTACAGCTTACACACACAATTACAGTTCACGATTACAGCTTACGGACACGATTCATAGTTCACGAGGGCCCTCCCCGATCGATCGAGATAAATGAATGAATTGTTTATACAGATCACGATTACATATATGATGATCTCACGTAATCGTTAATTGTTCAATTGTTCAGAAAATCGTAAATCGTTCAATTATTCACAGTAATCGTTAATTGTTCAATTGTTCACGATCGATCGCCTCGGGGTTCGATGAACCTAGGAGTCGAATTCCATGATTGATTGTTTCACAGTATGGGTCATAAGCTTGGCTAAATCGGAAAAACAAATCGGCAATTGACAAGTTGCAAACTGTTTATTCAAGAAAAATGATTTAAGATATGTATGATTTAAGAGCACTTAAATTATAATTTTATTTTATAACGGTAACGTATTGAGCTTCTAGTTCACACGTGTATTGTTTTATGTTTTAAAACTTTTAGGAAGTCGAGCACATGGCACACTATTCACAATCACGCCCAAAGTTTAAAGAGGAAGAAAAGATAATGCTTGGTAAGGAGAAGTGATGTATGGTTGTTCGTCTTGACCCCACACATGCTAGTCCCTCCCTTGGTCTCTTGGCTCATGATTCCTATGCAACTCGATCCTCGGCATTTTAAAAATTTCATTTTCTCGTGAAAAAATTTGGATTGGATTGTTACATAAATTGTTTGAATAGTTAATTTGCTCAAATGAATTTGCCTTGTTTTCATTCCGAAAACGGCGGTAATGTCTCCCAATTTACAAGTCTTGCATGCTGTTAGTTACTTATTTATGTGGTTATGTATTGGGGCATTACATAACTGAAAAATAAAGAAAGCTAGGGTTTCTTAAGGTTTGCCTTGGAGAATCTTAGTCACCCTGGAGGGGGTGAATCGGGTGATGAGAAAATTTTAACAAACTTGGAATATTAAAGCTTGAAAAGAATACTCACGACAATCCGAGTCTAGATTGGACTCGGAAAAGTGTGAACTCGGATATACGTGGACACCCTCATGGGGCGAGAAAACCACGGCCAGTGCTAATCCAAGCACCAAGTCAAATACACTATTTTGAATCCACAAAATACAACAGATCGACTCAACCGGAATTGTTCCCTTAAACAATTCCTTATAAAGTTTTCCTAGACTCGAAGTTCCTTTTCGATGTAGTACTTCATAACCGAGGTAACAATTACAACTAGGGACAAGGGAGCTGAGTTAACCCTTACAGGTCGAGTCAAGGGACCTTATTCAAAAAATAAGAAAGAGTATGTGACTGATTACAAGACTTTACAACTCAAAAAGTAAGAATTACAAGTTGCGAGTTGTAAATACAAGATTGAGTATGAATACAAAGACTTTGGCTTAAGTAATGTGTCTTGACAATAATTCTAGCAAGTCTCAGCAATCTTCAAGTCTTAAGTGTTGGCTTCTATTTATAGATGACTAAGCAGATTAGCCATTGTGACTATCTTCTAAATAGAAGTCGTTTGTGATCATTGTAACGATTCTTCCGAATCACCTACAAAAGATCCGTTTAGATGTGAACGTTGTGCAACGGCTCTTGATCGCTAAAGGTGCTCCAATCAGCTGGTGGTGTCCGAACAAGAAGGTGAAAACCACCGTTGAGCCTGTTCGGAATAGAAAAGCCTTCTCTGCTGGTGATTGATAGCTTGAAGCCGGTTATTTTTGTAACTAAAAAATAGGATAACCTCGTTTAAATAACCTACAAATGTAACAATTTTGGTTCTGAATGTATAAAATACTTTGGTCCAAGATTAGGCACGAGATAATAATTTAATTAAGATAATTAAGTGTGAAATTATCATAGGCCTAGAGGAGTGGAAGTTTTAGAGTCTAATATTCATTACACTCAAAATCCATCGAGTCGAGTCTTAGGAAAGATCAAGTTATAAAGAAAATATCGAGTATAAGTACTTGATCTAGACAAATAATTCTCGAACAAACAAGCCGACTTAGAAAGATGAATTAACGATGTAATTTACTTTACCTCAAAATATGAAGTCGGAACTTAGATTAAAAGTGTTAGAGATTGTTTGAATCATGCGATAAAACTAAGTAGTGTCGAGTGACTTAGACACGACTTAGTTTTATCGCATGATTCAAACAATCTTTCTAACACTTTTAATCTAAGTTCCGACTTCATATTATGAGGTAAAGTGAATTACATCGTTACATCGGTGTGAGTTGATGAAAAGAATGTGTTTTCCGAGCCGATCGGAATCAAATGAAAACATATGCAATAGTTTCTACTCGAATGACTTGTAATCAAAACTTAGGAAGGATGAGGTTTGTACCGAGTCCTTAATAGTACTCGGAATGATATAAATTCGAGTTTAAGTCTTCAATCTCCCCTTTTTGATGAAAGGCGTTCCATATTCATATAGAAACTTTGTTAGTGAAATAAACAAGAGTTTTCATTCTTACTCATTTGGCAAAGAATATATCGAGCTTAGAATAAAATATCGCAGAAAAATAGAATAATAAATGACATGATTCGATCTTAGAATATTGCTGCGGATAGCTCATTTGATGAAAGATTGTGAGTATTTCTATCGAGAGAAAATAGAGAAATGAACCGATATATCGGAGCAAAACAAAATAAGACATTTAAACTTAGAAATAAGTTATACTCATAAATCAACATGCTCGAAATCCGAAACTTCATTCGTATATAAACATAAATACGTAAAAATACATATAAAAGAGAGGGTGAGAAAAACTCCCTCTAAACAAGACAATAGATTTTCTAAGTATTGTCCCCCTTGCCTTTCAGAAAAAAAAATAAATAAATAAAAATGGGGAAGAATGTATCAAGTCGATACAATTTGTTTGTCTAGACAAAAATAAAAAAATAAAACTAACGAAAACAAAAACAAGAATAAAGAAATCAAGATGGTGGGTGGGAGCGGTCCGAGTTGAGGCGGATGAGTGTGTTGTGGGCCACCGTTGATATGCTTGTGAAGACGTTGAAGACCTTGGCGGTGGCGAGCACGAGGATCTATAGAATGGGCTCAGCTCCGATTGGCCGACCTGCAACAAGGTCATCCGGAGGCTCATCCTCTTGGAACGTTGTAGAAGGAGGTGCTTCCTCCGGCTTGAGTGCTGCTGATTGTCCAACATTAGCAGGGTCTTCTAACTCATTCGGACTCGCTGTCCGAGCTTATCGGTTACGGTTGAGGAGTGGGAGCACCTCGTCCCTTGGTTTTGTCCTCGCTTTTCTCCTTCTTCCTCTTTCTCTTCTTCCTTCTCTTCATCCTCCTTCTCCTCGAAGGAGTTACTTCAGCTACGAGGTTCCTCTTCTTCTTCAGTTGCCACTCTAGATGAAGACTTGGTAGGGCTCGAGGACTCCTTAGACGTGTCTCGAGCTGTCTGCAGGTCCTCGGTAGCTTGGATCGCCTCTCTCGGAGGAGCTCGATCATCTCCTGTTGCTCCTTAACCAAATTCTTCATTTTGAGAATCACATGCTGTTGCTCTCAAATTTGAGATTGGGCCATTTTTGGTTGATGGACATGTTCGAAGAACAAGTTTGAAGGAGCGGAGAGAGTCCCGGAGATCAGCAGACACGAGAGGAGAGCTTGTCTATCGGGAATGTAGACAACGCAATAGTGGCTTGAAGAGGGGGACCTGAGGTGGATGCACCGCCAGGTGGAGGAGGGAGTGAGAGAGGAGTTTGAGTCGGAGGCAGAGGAGAGGGTTGCCTCGGTTCTAAGCTGTGGACCCGGACACCTGGTTGGGTTTCCTGGTATCCATAGCAAAGAAGCTCTTTTTGCCAACTACTATGGCAGCCTCGGACACTTCATTAAGGGCTGAGGGAGCGGGACCTTAAATTGTTTAAAGATAGGGGTGAGAACAGCTCCGAAAGGGAGAGGAGTGGATTTCTTTGTCGGAGCCGGCACGGAGGCTATCTACTCGATAATGAGCTGGGAAGAGGTCTACGTTGTAGCCCTCGAGAATGTCAAATAAAACCTTGAGAATCTTTGAATTAGGATTCTCTTTGCTGGTATGATGAGAAAAGAACGTTCTCGTCAACAAGAAATAGAGAAGATGAGCCTCGAGTCTTCATCCGAGTCACAAAAAGTTTTTGCGTGACTCGGGGACTTCCTTGGCATAATTTTCAAAGAACTCATTGGCAACCTCATTGAAGGGGATGGGGTTCTTGTTGAGGAAAAGAAATGAAACTTTGAATAGACGATGGAGGAGAGAGAGGTTAATATGAACTTTTGTATTGCGAACTCCGGAGGTGATGATCCCTCGGAGCTGGAAAGGTTTGAGTAGAACTCAACAATGAGTTCGGGTATATGAATTCGCTGAAATAGAGGAAGTTGTACACCCCAGTGGTCTTGATGTGTTTCAACCACGAGAAAGTTGTGGTTGGGAAGAATTTGTCATCCAACGTAAGATGTTCGAGGGGTTAGAAGGGCCCTCTTGGCTTTTGGTCCTAGGTTTCTTGGTGGCGGAACCTAGAAAGTCTTGAGCGGATCCTCGTTTAGGCATGTTTGGGAAGCTTTGAGAAGACAAGTGAGTTAGCTCGAAGAAAACAGAGAGAGAGAGAGAGAGAGAGAGAGAGTAGTGATAGCGCTTGCGAGAACAGAGATTGCTTGAGAGCTAAGATTGCGAGAGTGTAGGTTATCGAGAGTAAAGTAGCGAAATGAAGCAGTAATAGATGCTATTTATAGCGAAAGGAATGTCCTTAAGTATCCGCTCCGACCCAACTCCCCAACGATCACCTTAGACCGCTGTGTCCGTTCCGCTCTCCAACGATTATAATTCTAGTGTCTGTCTCCCAATGGCTAGTTCACCGATCAATACGCGAGAGAGAGAGACGAGAGAGAGAGAGAGAAAGAGAGATTTTAAAAGAAATTTCTGAAAATTCTCCACTAATTTAGAGATAATTTCGGAAGTTTGAAGTCCAATTTTCTCAAAAACTAAGTCCGACTCGATAAAGTTTCGAGTGACTAAGAAAGCGTAAACAAATAATAACTCCTTGCTCGGTATCACTGGGTCAACTAAACTAATTATTATTAAGACATACGGAAGAACCATGTAACATATAAACATACAAGATAATTTCACTTAGAAAAACACATAATCATGTATTTATCATGCCAAGTTCATTCCTAATAAAGCAAAACTAATCCTCACTAAGTGGCTTAGTAAAGATATCAGCAAGTTAAAGTTCGTAGGAATGAATTCAAGTTCAATATCACCTTTCTCTTAATGGTCGATCACAAAATGATACTTGACCTCAATATGCTTTGTCTTTGAGTGCTGAACTGGATTCTTAGTGATGCTGATTGCACTCGATTGTCACACTTGATTGGAATTGATTTGAATGAAAGTCCAAGGTCTTTCAAGTGTTGCGTGATCCATAGAATCCGAGCACAACATGCTCCGGCTGCAATGTTCTCAACTTCAGCAGTTGATAGAGCAACCGAGTTCCGCTTCTTTGAGTGCAAAGATATAAGGGATTGACCTAGAAACTAGCATGCTCCTGAGGTGCTCTTTTTATGAACCTTGTATCTAGCATAGTCGGCATCCGAGTATCTAGTAAGGGTTAGTTACGAGTCTCTTGAAAACCATAGACCTAGATTCTAAGTCCTTGCAAGATATCTAAAAATTCTCTTCATCGCAGTGAGATGTGATTCTTTTGGATTAGCTTGGAATCTTGCACGCAGACATACACTAAACATTATGTCTGGCCTATTAGATGTGAGATATAGCAGAGATCCAATCATACCTCGATAGAGTTTTTGTTTTATCGGCTTTACCTTTTCTACTGAGTCTAGTTTTATGTTGCTACTCATTGGTGTTGTTGCATGGTTTGCTTCTTGAAGCTTGTACTTCTTCAGCAACTCCTTGGTACATTTAGATTGATGGACATAGATGCCATCTTTTTCTTATTTGATTTGTAAGCCAAGGAAGAAATTGAGCTCTCCCATCATGCTCATTTGGAATTCCTATCTCATTAACTCGGAAAAATCTCGATAAAGATTTTCATTAGTAGCTCAAAAATTATATGATCAACATAAATCTGAACAATAAGTAAGTCTATCCCCTTGGTTTTTATAAAAAGAGTTTTATAAATCTGACCTCTTTTGAAATCATTTTCAACCAAGAAACTGCTTAGTCTTCCATACAAAGCTCTCGGAGCTTATTAAAGACCATAAAAAGCTTTTTGCAATTTGAAAACATGATTTGGAAATTTTGAGTTTTCAAATCCAGGGGTTGCTCATCATAGACTTTCTTTTGAATGAAACCATTCAGAAAAGCACATTTGACATCCATTTGATATAATTTAATATTCATGCTTAATGCAAATGCCAATAGGATTCTAATTGCTTCAATCTTAGCAACTCGGTGCAAAGGTTTCCCAACAATCAATCCCTTCTTCTTGATTGTAACCTTAAGCCACAAGTCTAGCCTTATGTCCGACTATCAACCCATCCTCGTCCAGTTTGTTTTTGAAAACCCATTTGGTTCCTATGATCGGGTGGTCGGAAGGTCGTTTGGTCGAGTCTAGACTTGGTTTCGTTCAAATTGATTAAGTTCCTCTTGCATGGCCTCTACCCATTCAGGTTCATTTTGGGCCTCTAGTGCATTTTGGGTTCGGTTAATGATATGAATGCAGATAATGCACATAGATTTTGCAAAGAAGAACAAATTCTTACCCCCTTATTGATGTAAGACAAGATGTTTTCGAGAGGGTGACTCGAAGCATATTTGAATAATCTACATGTTCTCTAGTTCACCAGATTGGTAGGTTGAATTGGTTGATCTTCAATGATCCGATCTAATTGAGCTTGCTCATCTTATTGACTCTCGGTATTCGAGCTTGGTCCAGAGCTACTTCGATCCGAGTCATGGTTTTCTAAGCTATCTCATTCCGAGTTGCTTTTCCTTGACTCTATCCGAGCTCGGCTTTAGTAAGATCATCTTCATCTCGACCGAGTTTAAGTTCTAAGAATGTTGAGTCACTTGGTTTTCCCTGGTCAATCTCATCAAAAACAACGTGAATGCTTTCTTCCACTTTGTAAGTTCTTTTATTGAAAATGCGATACGGTTTCATTGTGAGATGAATAACCAAGAAAAATACCTTCATCCGACCACGCATCAAACTTGGCTAGGTGATCCTTACCGTTATTGTAAACATAGCACTTGCACCTGAAGGGTTTGCAGTATGAGATGTTGGGTTTCTTTCCCTTGTACAGCTCGTATGGAATTTTCTTTAAGATGGGTCCGATGAGGCATACTGTTCGGTGTGTAGTTTGCTATGTTGATCGCCTTCAAACTAGAAATAGTAAGGTAGATCATGTTCAATCATCATTGTCCTTCCTATTTCTTCAAGAGTTATATTCTTTCTCTCCACTATTCCATTCTGTTGAGGAGTTCTAGGTGCTGAGAAGTTGTGGGAGATACCATTCTTATCGTAGAACTCTGCAAATTCCGACTAATCAAACTCCCTTCCATAGTCGGCTCAAATTCTTCGATCTAAGTCCGAGACTCAACTTGAATTTTTCCTGCAGAGCTTGCTGAACTCATTGAAAGCTTCATTTTTATGCTTAAGAAAACACACCCTTGTAAATCGTGAGTAGTCATCAACAATTACAAGTACATATGGTTTACCTCCGAGACTCTTTATAGGGATTTCACCACATAAATCCATATGCAACATTTCAAGCACTTTGGATGTGAAAACAGACTTTGAGAGATTTGAAAGATAATCGACTCGTTTCCCTTTTGTGCATGCTTAACAATTTTTATCTTTCTTAAATGTACACTTAGGTAATCCTCGGAGTAAACTATGAGATGCAAGCTTTTTGATAGTGTGCATGCTAACATGACCTAGTCTACGATGCCATGTCCAAGAATCATCATGCAGAGATGCTTTTAAACAAGATAAATTCTAATTAGGATCGAAAGAGGAATAGTGTAGGTGTTACCTGATCTCTTATCCGAGAGCTTCGTCTCCTTGGTAGTTGTATCGAAAATAAAGCAATTGGTAAGAGTGAATCTTACCTCTTGACCTTTGTCACACAGTTGAGAGATGCTTGAGTAGGTTGTACTTTAATCCCTTGACAAGATAGACTGGGCTGACAGGTTGTCTCCTTTTCCAATCTTGCCTATTCCAACTATCTTGCCCTTACTATCATCTACAAAAGTGACTTTACCTCCGTTGTGATCTTCTAACTCGGAGAAGAGTCTTGAATCTCCCGACATGTGTCGTGAGCATCCACTATCTAGGTACCGAGTGACCTTTAGTCTTTTTCGAGTTACCCGCAAGTTAGAAATGCACTAACCCTTCTCACTTCCTCTAACGAACCTAGTAACTCCCTTGACTATGGTCCTTTTCGAGGAAGAAGACTCTTGGGAGCCCAGATTTGAACTACTTTGGGTTGGGTCCGATTCCGAGTCTTCCTTTTAGAAACCGAGTCCGTGTCTCTTTCTTTGAAAATATTTTCTTTTATAAACGAGTGGAGATTGCTTTCTCCTGTAGACTGGTCTTGGCTCATTCCTCCTTTCATTCTTATGAATAGGACCGTGCTCAGCCTTCCTAAACTTCACGGTTCCGGAATCCTTTCTAAAAGATTTGAGAAGGAATTAGATTCCTCCTCTTTTTAAAACCAAGTCCTTCTTTTCTGAAGGAGACACATTGAGAGCCTAAAAGCATGTCAAGGTTTTTTGACCTTGAGTAAATTTTAAAACGAGCTTATGACTCAATGAGCTTTTGCTTCCACTGCTCATTTTCTCTTCCGAGGGTCTCAAACTTAGGCTAATTAGCTAGAGTACTAGTCTTGAGTTCTCTTAGAGTAAGTCTAGGTTTTTCCAATTCATTTTTAAAGTAAGTGCTCTCTGAAGTGAGAGACTCAAGTTGTTCTTTGAATTGAGAAGAATCAAAATTAGATTTTTCTTCCAAAATGTAAATATATTTGGCAAAACCAACTTTGGAAAACTTGAGGAAATATTCAATTACCCCCGAGGATTTGTCTCCTCATTGTCCGAGTTGTCGAGTCCGACTCGGATTCAGCTTCGAGTCTAATAGTGTCATCGGACACTTTGAGTCATATGAGTCTTCATCTTCTTCAACTGAATCTTCATCACTCCATGTGGCCATCATAGCCTTCTTCTCCTTTCTATTCGTCTTTCTCATTGGACAGTCTTTGACTATGTGATCTTTGCTGCCACATTCAAAATAGCCAAAGTTCTTAATTAAAGATAACTTTGAAGGAGACGAGTGTTTACCTTTTCTATCCTTCTTATCTTTCTTGTAGAACTCTTCTCTTAGCCTTTTCTCCCATTTCTTGTGCTTCATCATTCTTTTGAAGCCTCAAGCAATGAGTTCCATGGGATTTTCTTCTAAATCCGAGGAACTTAGACTTTCTCCTCTACTTTCCGAGGCCTTCAGTGAATATTCTTTTTAGTGCCGACCTCGGCATCCTTTTCTTCGAGATGGATTTCATGGGTAAGTAGCTTCCCAATCGGTTGGTCCGGCTTGAGTTGAGAGCGGTTCTAAGCTTCCTCGATGCTTGTGACCTTGGGATCCCACCTTCTCTTGGGTAGACTTCTTAGAATTTTTCTGCACATTTCTTCATGGGAAATCTTTCTACCAAGAGATCTAAGATTGTTGGTAATCTCAGTGAAGCGTATAAACGTCTCGAGTGATGTTTTCTTCCGGCTCCATCTTGAACAGCTCATATTTGTGATGATATTGACTTATCCTCTCTTGTCTTACTTGGCTTGTTCCTTCATATGTGTTGACAAGAGTGTCCCACACATCTTTAGCTGTGTCACACGCCGACACTCTATTGTATTCTATCGAGCTGATGGCGCACATTAGAATGTTCATTGCTTTAATGTTCTTTCCGAACTTTTCTTCCTCTTCAATGGTGTACTCGAACTTTGCTTTAGGCACAGTGTCTTGTATCTTCCATCTTCATTGGAATGTAATTGCCTTCTTGTATGATGTTCCATACATCTTCATCGTGGTCCAGCAGAAGGCATTCCATTAGCTTCTTCCAATGCACAAAATTTGATCCTTTGAACTTAGGTGGTCTGCTGAAAAATCTTCTTTCATCGAACTCTCCGTTTTTCTAACCCATTTGATCTTTAGACCATTCGATTGTTAGATCATTTCGAAAGGCTAGGCTCTAATCCCAATTGCGGGTTTGCTCTTGGAGAGTCTTAGTGCCCCTAGAGGGGGTTGAATAAGGTGATGAGGAAATTTTAACAAACATGGAAGATTAAAGCTTGAAAAGAATACTTAAGACAATCCGAGTCTAGATTGGACTCGGAAAAATGTGAACTCGGATATACATAGAAACCCTCCCGGGGCGTAAAACCACGGCCGGTGCTAATCCAAGCACCAAGTCAAATCCAAGTATTTTGAATCCACAAAATACGGACGGACTCAACCATAATTGCTCCCTTAAACAATTCCTTACGGTGTTGTCCTAGACTCGGGCATTCCCTTATCTAATCTAGTACTTCTAAATTGAGGTAACCTTTACAGATAGGGACAACCGAGCTGAGTTAACCCTTACAGCTCAATCAAGGGACCTTACTCGGAAAGTAAGAAAGAGTATGTGACTAATTACCGAAGACTCGGACTTTATACTTACACTTTTCTAAGTTCGATCGAGGAATCGGGTCTAAGACTTCTTCTCCTACGAGTTTTGATTCCAAGCTATTCCATGTGCCTTAGAAACTTTTCTGAGTGATATAACATTTCCTCCGAGTGTTATAGTATCTACTATATATGTTTCCAATTGCTTGTGATCGATCGACTGAGAAAGCTTACATCTACATGCCCCTTCACACTTAGTTATGAGTCATTCAACACTCAAATATATCGCATGTTAAAACACTTTTGTTCACGCACATAAACTCGGGTTTGACTTTATGTTACAGGAATTAAAATGTTAATTTTCTATTCCAAGTCGGCTTATTTTGTTTGAACCTTGTTCAATCTAGATCAAGTTTGTTTACTCCGATTTTCTACTTGACTTTATTATCTTCTAGATCGACCCGGATGGAATTTTGAGTATCATGGTTATTAGACTCATAATTTTCCATTCCTTTTCCGACTCGAGATAATAAGTCATTTAATTATCTTAATTATATTATTATCTCGTGTCTAATCTTAGACCAAAGTATTTTATACTTTGAGAACCAAATTGATTTACATTTGTAGGTTATTCAAACGAGGCTATCCTAACTTTGAACTGCAAAAGTAACCGGCTTCAAAACGTCAAATCACCACCGGACAAGGCTTTTTCCTCCTCCGACCTAGCCCCGATACATCGTGTCGGGATTGTCCGTTTCTAAAATTGGAAATCTGCAACACCAAGCTTAATGATGGTTTCCACCTTATTTTTAAAGACACTACCAAGTGGTTTTGGGACTTCCAAAGGAGTCAAGAACCGTTGCTCAACGTTCATATCTCAACGGATATTTTCCGAGTGACTCGAAAATCCCTTACAACGGTCACAAAGGACCTCCAGTCGGAAGATGGACGAACAGACTAAGCCGCTTAGTCATCTATATATGAAGCCAACTTTCAAGACTTGAAGGATTGCCGAATCTATTGTTAATACACATACTTGAGCAAAAGGTCATTATATTCATTCTCAATCTTCTACTTACAACTCCCGAAGACTCGGACTTTACTCCGCACATTTATGAGTTCTATCAAGGGAATCGGGTATAAGACTTTCTCACTTATAGAGTTTTGATTTCAAGTCATTCCCTATGCCTTAGAAGCTTTTCTAAGTGATATAGTATTTCCTCTAAGGGATATAGCAATTATCTCATGTATTTTTGCATAACTCGTGTGACTCGAAATCATCTCTGCATGGTTCACTCGGTTCCGAGTCACTTAACACTCGGACATATCGCATGATTCAAACACTATCTTTTATGCGCTCTATCTCTCGGTATCTTAGTTTGAATTGTGTTTAGTCTAGATCAAGTCTGTCTACTCCGATATTTCATATTTAACTTGATTTACTTTTAGATCGACTCGGATGGAGTTTTGAGTATCATGAATATTAGACTCGAAGACTCGGACACTACTTAATATTCTTCGAGTCATGCAAAAGGAATCGGTATAACGATTCTATACATATAGAGTTTTGATTCCAAGGCATTCTCTCGTGCCTTAGAAACTTACTTGAGTAAAATAGTATTTTCTCTAAGTGTTTCGGCCCTCACTTATCTCTTTTATCGCTTTTCGGTTAGCGACTCGGAAAACTAGTTCTTTATTCCGAGTCCACTCCCACTCGGATTAATCGCATTTTGAATATACCAATATTCCGTTGTTTCTCATTTAGAATCTGACTTCTAGTTATCCGCTCTATTGTTTGCATAGTCGGTATTCGTAGTTCATTTCATGCTTAGTCTATATCAAGCTTTTCTCACTCGATATTCGTTATAGAACTTGCTCTATCGCTTAGACTAAGTCGGATGGAATTTTGAGTATCATGGATATTAGACTCGGAAAATTCCACTTCGTTTTGACTCGGATAATCAATTGCGTAATTATCATAATTATTTTATTATGCTGTGTCTAACTTCGGACCAAAGTATTTTATACTTTGAGGACCGGAATTTATTTACTTGTAGGTTATTCATTCGAGGATACACCTTTTTCAAACTACAAAAGTAGCCGGCTTCGAACGTCAAATCACCAGCGAGATATGGCTTTTCACCTTCCCCTGCTTTAGTCCCGGAAGATTGTGTCGGAAGTCATGCGCTTCCATATCCGGAAAGCTGCAACGCCAAGCGTAACGGTGGTTTCCACCTCATTTTTCAAGACACAACCGATGGTTTTGGGACTTCCAAGAGAATTAAACCGTTGTCCAACGACCATATTTCAACGGATACTTTCGAGTGACTCGGAAAGCCCTTATCAACGGTCACGAGAGGACTCTCGGTCGCGAGATAAAGATAACGGCTACTCTGCTTGGTTATCTATAAATAGAAGCCACCTCACAAGACTTGAAGATTGCCGAATCTATTGTTAATACTCATACTTGAGAAAAGTCATTGTATTTACTTTCAATCTTCTACTTACAACTCCCATTCTGTAATTCTTTACTCTCGAGTTGTAAGGTCTTGTACTTAGTTACAAACTCTTCTTACATTCTTTGTAAGGTCCCTTGACTAAGCTGTAAAGGTTAACTCAGCTTAGTTGTCCCTAATCTGTAAAGGTTATCTCAGCTAGGATGTACTAGATCGGATAAGGTAAGTTCCGAGTCTAGGAAAACTTGTATGGAGTTGTCTAAGGGAGCAACTCGGGTTCGATCAGTTCACGGTATTTTGTGGACTCAAAATAGTGGATTTGACTTCGTGTCCGGATTGACACGGGCCGTGGTTTTCTGCCCCGGGAGGGTTTCCACGTAAAATCTCTCGTGTTCTCTTTCCGAGTTCATTCTAGACTCGGACAGTCTTACTCGCACTTGTTTATTCCGATTCATTGCTTTCTCAGTCCAATCTTTTCGATCCCGTGTTTAGACTCGAAGCTGTCTTTGCATCTTTTCGTCGAAAAGAGTGTGTTTTCGCAAAGAATTTTCTATCACCCTATTCACCCCCTCTAGGGTGACTCGAGACTCTCCCCGAGCAAACCTTCGGACTCGGAAAATTCCATTCCTTTTCGACCCGGATAATTAGCCACTTAATTAACTTAATCATATTATTATCTCGTGTCTAATCTTGGACCAAAGTATTTTATACTTTGAGAACCAAATTGATTTACTTTTGTAGGTTATTCAAACGAGGTCACTATATTTAAAATACAAAAGTAACCAGACTTCAAAACGTCAAATCACCAGACAGACAAGGCTTTTTCCACCTCTCGACCTAGCCTCGGACATCGTGTCGGGGTTGTCTGTTTCTAGAAATGGAAATCCGCAACGCTAAGCTCAATGGTGGTTTCCACCTTACTTTTGAAGACACCGCTAGTGGTTTTAGGCACTTCCAAGGAAGTCAAGAGCCGTTGTTTAACGTTCACATATCAACGGATATTTTCTCGAGAAACTCGGAAAATCCTACACAACGGTCATAAAGAAACTTCCAGTCAGAAGATTGACACAACGGCTACGCTGCTTGGTCATCTATAAAAGGAGGCCAACTCACAAGACTTAAAGATTGCCGAACCTATTGTTAATACACATACTTGATCAAAAGTCTTTGTATTCATTCTCAATCTTCTACTTACAACTCCCACTCGCAATTTATTATATTTTGAGTTGTAAGGTCTTGTACTTAGTAACAAACACTCTCTTTCTTACTTTCTAAGTAAGGTCCCTTAACCGAGCTGTAAGGGTTAACTCAGCTTAGTTGTCCCTAGCTGTAAGGGTTATCTTAGCTAGGAAGTACTAGATCGAGATAAGGGAATTTCGAGTCTAGGAGAAACTTGTAAGGAGTTGTTTAAGGGAGCAACTCGGGGTTCGATCAGTCTACTATATTTTGTGGACTCAAAATAGCAGTGTGACTTCTTGCTTAGATTAGTACGGTCCATGGTTTTCCGCCTCAGGAGGGTTTCCACGTATTTTCTGTGGTATCATTTTCCGAGTACATTATAGACTCGACATGATTTAAAGTTTTATTTTTATCTCGAGTCTTTACTTTTCACTACATTCCGAGTTCATACTTTTCTAACCCCAATATAGACTCGGAATCTACTTCTATTTGTACAGTATTGAAAAGAGTTCATTTTTCACGAAAAACTTCCATCACCCTATTCACCCCCTCTAGGGTGACTTAGTCTCTCCCCGAGCAAACCTTCAACTCCAATTTTGTATTTAATAACTTTCATAGTTGTAAGGTGTTATACTCGATTACAAACACTTTCTTTCTTACTCTCTAAGTAAGGTCCCTTGATTGAGCTGTAAGGGTTAACTCAGCTCGCTTGTCCCTAATTGTAAGGGTGATCTCGGTTAGGAAGTACTAGATCGGATAAGGTAATTTCGAGTCTAGGAAAAACTTGTAAGGAGTTGTTTAAGGGAGCCACTCGGATCAAGTCAATCTACTGTATTTTGTCGACTCAAAATAGTAGATTCGACTTCGTGCTTGGATTAGCGCGATCCGTGGTTTTCTCGCCCAGGAGGGTTTCCACGTACATTCTGAGTTATTACTTTTCCGAGTACATTCTAGCCTCGGACAGCTTTGAATTTCGTTTAATCTGTTTCTTCACTACTTACTGAATTCCGAGTTTATGCTTTCCGAGTGTATCCTTGCCTCTCACTCACATCAGATCCTTATTTGTTTTAATTTTCAAACAAGTTTCCTCATCACCCTATTCACCCCCTCTACGGTGATTTATACTCTCCAAGAGCAAACCTTCAATTACAAGACTTTACAACTCAGAAAAAAATTACAAGTCGGGAGTTGTAAATACAAGATTGAGTATGAATACAAAGACTTTGGCTTAAGTAACGTGTATTGAAAATAATTCTAGCAAGTTTGAGCAATCTTCAAGTCTTAAGAGTTGGCTTCTATTTATAGATGACCAAGCGGATTAGTCGTTGTGACTATCTTCTTAAGTAACGGTTCTTCCGAGTCGCGTAGAAAAGATCCATTGAGATGTGAATGTTGTTCAATGGCTCTTGACTCCTAAAGGTGCTCCAATCAGCTGGTGGTATCTCGAAAAGTATGGTGGAAACTACCGTTGAGCTTAGCATTGAAGATTTAATGTTTTGGAAACAGACAACCCCGACACGGCGTCCGAGACTTGTTCGAAGTAGAAAAGCCTTGTCTACCGGTGATTGACAGTTTGAAGCCGATTAGTTTTGTAATTTAAAAATAGGATAACCTCATTTAGATAACCTACAAAAGTAAACAATTTTGGTTCTCAAAGTATAAAATACTTTTGTCCAAGATTAGGCACATATAACAATCTAATTAAGATAATCAAGTGCGAAATTATTTTAGGCATAGAGGAGTGGAGTTTTCCGAGTCTAATATTCATTACATTCAGAATCCATCGAGTTAGTCTTAGGAAAGATCAAGTTATAAAGAAAATATCGAGTATAAGTACTTGACCTAGACAAATAATTTTCGAACAAACATGTCGACTTAGAAAGATGAATTAACGCTGTAATTCACTTTACCTCAGAATATGAAGTTAGAACTTAGATTAAAAGTGTTAGAGAGATTGTTTGAATCATGCGATAAAACTAAGTAGTGTCCGAGTGACTCGAAACATCAGTGTGAGTTGATGAACAAGAATGTGTTTTCTAAGTTAGTCGAATCGAATGAAAACATGTGTAATAGTTTCTATATTACTCGGAATGACTTGTAATCAAAACTTAGGAAGGACGAGGTTTGTACCTAAGTCCTTGATAGTACTCAAAATGATATAAATTCGAGTTAGAGTTTTCGGCTCGGCTTTTGCCGTTTGGCTTTAGGGACCCCACCTACTCACCGCTCGGTGTAGGCTGCAGGCTGCACCCGGTGGTGGCGGCATCGGCCGAGACCAAGGCCGAGACAGTCAACCTCGCCTCCGGCCTCGACTTAGTAGATCTAGAACCTTTTTGTTCTTATTATTCGATCGAAATAGCCGAGAAGTAGATCAAAAAGAAATAAAGCAAAAGTGAGTCGCGAGTCGGTTTTTAGGAAAGAAAAACTAACAAAAACAAAAGTAAAAATTACTCTTCACTCTTACTACGGGAAAAACTAAGACCGAAAAAGATAAAAAAGACTCCATTGGTCTTGGAACCGAGAATTGGATTCGGGGTGAGGGTACGAAACGTAAGGATAATCCTAACCTCTCTATTTATAGGGAGAGTTCTAGATCACAAATGACCTAGGGTTTGCCCTCGATCACCCATCCAAAGCTGAAAAGAAATGGCAACAAAAATCAGGCCAAAACAAAGATATAAAACTAGATAGGATCCCGGTAGAAGGTGCCGACCACCCGAGGATACCTTGGGTTTTGTGCCCTTTTATGCTACAAAGGGAATCTCCTGGCCAAAATGCGGCATTTCACTTAAGAAATCTAGGTAAGGGGCACTAGCCACACGACGTCGTCTTGAGGGAGAAAGCTCCTAGTCTCCGGTGGACTGTCTTGGAGTTCAAATGCATCACTTTGATACTTGTGATCATGAAATGCAATGAATAATGTCATCTTGAAGTCCTCGGCTACGTGTCCGATTGGACAAACGAAAAATGCAAAATTCCGAGCCTAAAATTTCTGGTACATGGCACTCGGACTCCATTGTCGCTTGAGCTTGACCCGAACTTGGATCGTCCAAAAGAAAAGGGGATTTTTGACACATCGAAGGTAAAACGCTACTTATGTGATGTTAGGGGTTCTTTGTGGTTTACAGGCTTCCGTCGCACCGATCAAATTCAATCTATGATCCAAATCCTCAAACGTAACTTGGGATTTGATCATTAGACCAACAAATAAATAAAATAGAAAAAGGCATCACACTTTTTAGGTGTCTATAGGCTAAGAAATAAATAAAAGAGGAAAGTGATGACACCTTTTAGGTGGCTACGATTAGCCCCCACTTTGACGAGTCTTAAAGACGAAGGTGAACGTAGACACTAAAGGGTACTTATCTCGTTGCTTTGGATTGTTGATTTTTGGAATTAATTGTCCCTTGACTTGACATCTAATAGGGGGCATGGACTTAACTAACAAAGTCCGAAGTCTAGATTGTTGATTTCGAACTTGGGTAATTAGTGACTTGAAGCTAGGATTAGTGTGTCTAAACTTGACAATGTGCTCGGTCTCAAGCTTGGTAGCGAGCTTGAACTTGACGCATCTAGTAAAGTCCGAAGTCCAATGAGGGTGCCTAAACTTGACTGCCTTTTGGATCCGAAATTCGGTGGGGCATCCCGAGCTTGACTCGGTCAATGTCCTCATGCTCGGATGAGAGGCCTAAACTTGACCCCGTACTTTGTCTAAAACTCGGGTAAAAATTTTCGCACTAACAGTTGTGTTAGTTAATAATTGAATGTAAATAGATTCAAGTGTTACTTGAAAATGATATGTAGCTAGATCACGTTTCAAATGTGCTCCATTGACTTGGCCATAGGGAGGTCGTAAAGTCCGGGTGTGGTGTCGAACCTTGATCGTGTTGGGCTTGAAGTTAGATGGAGGGATATCTAAACCTTGACCATAATTAGGCTCGAAGCTCGATGATGGTTGTCTAAACCTTGACCACTCGTTGGGTGCGAGACTCAACCGGTGTGTGTTTGAACCTTGATCGTTGTTGGGTCGGAACGCAACAAGGTTGTCCGAACCTTGACCGTTGTTGTGCCTCAAGCTTAATGCGATGTCCGAACCTTGACCGTTGTTGCGCCTCAAGCTTAACGGGATGTCCGAATCTTGACCGCTGTTGAGTCTAAGACTCGACTCGAGTTGTGTGTGTCCGAAGCTTGACCGATCCCGGGTCTCGGACTCGACTAAGGTGTCTAAACCTTGACTCGCTTTGGGCCCGAAGCTCAATTGGGGTTATTTGAACCTTGACCGCTGTTAGGCCTAAAGCTTGATAGGTTTGTTTGAACATAGACCTCTTTTCGGTCCGAAGTTCGATTGGAGTGTCCGAACTTGACCGCTGTTAGGTCCGAAGCTCGACTTCTATCCACTTTCGTCGGAATAGGGACGAGATGACTTACTTTTGAAGTTTAATGAGGTTATGTGCCCTATTCTAACTTTTAGCTTTTAGTTTGTGTGCTAATAGCTCCTTTGATTTTGAAGGTTTGCTCGGGAGAGTCTCGAATCACCCTATTCACCCCCTCTAGGGTGACTCGGACTCTCCCCGAGCAAACCTTCAATTTGGAGCGGGGCTTTTGGAGGATGAAGAAACCTGAAAGTCGGGGTGGTTTCCTCTTTTAGGCATTGTGAGAGATGAAAAGATGAAACTTTTCGAAGGAGAAAGAGAAAGAGATGGAGGTGTAGAAGAGAAGAAAACGAAAATGAGAAGAGAGCGATCGAAAACTTACGAGAGAGAGAGAAGCTTCTTCAACGCTTGCGGACGATCAAGGGAACACTGTTCACGTAGAAAAGTTCCGCGAGAGGGTTTTCGTTTGAGAGGGAAGGAGTTTGAGAATACCGAGAGGAAGATGAATAGACGTTATTTATAAAGAATACGCGCGCCCGTTCACTATCCGTTAAGTAACTCCGTTCCGTCTTACCCGTCCATCGATCATTAATGCCGGTGTGACAGTTCTTCTTCAACGGTTGAGATATCGGTGGTTTGAAATCTGCGGCTAAGATCCGATCGCAACGCTCGAGAAAGAGAGAGAAAAAGAGTTTGAAAATATAATCCGAAGCTCTCCACTGTTTCTAGAGATAGCTTCGAAAATTTGATGTCCAATTTTCTCTTCATCCGAGTTTGACTCGGAAAAGTTTCGAGTGACTCGAAACACGAAATAACTATCAGCCCGAGTATCACATGATCAATCGAACCAATGGTTATTGACAACTAAAGCACATAGCACAGAAAAATGCAAGAATCATAACGCGAAACTAAGCATTTAACATACCAAGCTCATTCCGAATAAAACGAATTGATCTTCACCAAGTGGCTTAGTAAAGATATCAGCTAATTGAAGATTAGTAGGAATGAACTCAAGTGTAATGTCACCCTTTTCGAGTGGTCGCGTAAGAAATGATACCGACTTCAATATGCTTTGTTTTTAGTGCTTTGGACAGGATTCTTAGTGATACCGATTGCGCTTTGATTGTCACACTTGATTGGGACAGAGTTGAGAGTTAGTCCAAGATCCTTCAAGTGTTGTTTTATCCGAGAGAATCCGAGCGCAACAAGCTCCAGCGGCAATATATTCAGCTTACGCAGTTGATAGAGCTACTGAGTTTTGCTTCTTTGAGTGCCAGGATATTAGGGATTGACCCGAAATTGACAAGCTCCGGATGTGCTCTTTCGATCAACTTTGTATCCTGCGTAGTCCGCATCCGAGTACCCGGTCGGACTCGGTTCGAGTCTCCGGAGTACCATAGTCCTAGATTCCGAGTGCCTGCAAGATATCCGAATATTCTCTTCACCGCAGTGAGATGTGATTCTTTTGGATTAGCTTGAAATCGTGCGCATAAGCAAACACTCGAACATTATATACGGTGCTGCTTGAAGTAAGATATAGCGGTGATCCAATCATACCTCGATAGAGTTTCGATCTCTTGCTTTACCTGTTTCATCCGAGTCGAGTTTTATACTGCTCGCTCATAGGAGTAGATGCGTGCTTTGCATCTTGAAGTTTGTATTTCTTCGGCGGTTCCTTGGTATACTTTGATTGATGAACAAAGATTCCATCTTTGTCTTGTTTGATTTGCAGCCCAAGGAAGAAATTGAGTTCTC
Source organism: Talinum fruticosum (assembly GCA_021018815.1). NCBI lineage: Eukaryota > Viridiplantae > Streptophyta > Magnoliopsida > Caryophyllales > Talinaceae > Talinum > Talinum fruticosum. Next base: position 194,555 of record JAITYX010000003.1, on the reverse strand, counting down.
CCATCATGCTCATTTGGAACTCTTGACTCATCAACTCGAGAAAATTCTCGGCACGAAATTCATTAGTAGCACCGAAAATAATATCATCAACATATATTTGAACAATAAGAAAATCTTTCCCTTTGGTCTTTATGAATAGGGTCTTGTCGATCCGACCTCTTTTGAAATCATTTTGAACCAGGAAGGCTGCTCGAGTCTTTCATACCAAGCTCTAGGGGCTTGCTTAAGACCATAGAGAGCCTTTTGAAGTTTGAAAACATGAATTGGAAATTCCGAGTTTTCAAAACCAGGAGGCTGCTCGACATAGACCTCTTCTTCAATAAAACCATTGAGAAAGGCACACTTAACATCCATTTGATATAATTTAATATGCATGCGGGATGCAAATGCCAACGATATTCTAATGGCTTCAATTCTAGCTACTGGTGCAAAGGTTTCCCCACAATCAATTCCTTCCTCTTGATTGTAACCACTGAGCTACAAGTCTAGCCTTGTTTCGACTACTACTCCACCCTCATCCGGTTTGTTTTTGAAAACCCATTTGGTTCCTATAGCTGGGTGGTCGGAAGGTCGGTTGGTCGAGTCCGGACTTGGTTTCTCTCGAATTGATTCAGCTCTTCTTGCATGGCCTCTACCCATTCGGGTTCATTAAGGGCTTCTAGTGCATTTTTGGGTTCGGTTAGTGAAATGAATGCGGTGAATGCACATAGATTATGAAGAGAAGAACGAGTTCTTACCCCACTTATTGATATCGAAATAATGTTTTCTTGGGGATGATTGGAAGTAAATTTGAATGCTTTACCGAGTCCTTTGATTCACCAAGTTTGTGGGTTGAATTGCTTGATCTTCGAAGCTTGTTCCGAGTGATCCTCTTCATTGACTTGCTCGTTACGAGCGACCTCTTGAGTTGTCTCATTACGAGCTTCCTCGTTACGAGTGGTCTCCTTACGAGTCTTTATAGACTCATCTTCGTCATCATCCTTTCGAGCTTCGGTTCGAGTATGAAGATTCACTTGGTTTTCCCTGTTCAAGCTCATCAAACACTACGTGGATACTTTCTTCCACTTTGTTAGTTCTCTTGTTGAATATACGATAAGCTTTGCTATGAGAAGAATAACCTAGAAAAATTCCTTCGTCGACCAGAGCATCAAACTTGGTCGGATGATCCTTACCGTTGTTGTGGACAAAGCACTTACATCCGAAAGATCCGAAATAGGAAATATTTGGCTTCCTTCCTTTGTAGAGCTCATAAGGTGTTTTCTTGAGAATGGGTCCGATGAGGCATCGATTGAGAGTGTAGTTGGGCTGTGTTTCTTGCCTCGCCGAGAAATAGTAAGGCAAGTTGTGTTCAATCATCATCGTCCTTGCTATTTCTTCAAGGGTTCTGTTCTTTCTCTCAACTACTCCATTACGCTGAGGAGTTACGGGTGCTGAGAAGTTGTGAGAAATTCCGTTCTTGTCACAAAACTACGAGAATTACGAGTAGTCGAACTCCCTTCCATGGTCGGTTCGAATCTTTTGAATCCGAGTACGAGACTCAACTTGAATCTTTCTACGAGCTTGCTGAACTCCTTGAAGGCCTCATTCTTATGCTTCGAAAACACACCCGGGTAAATCTTGAAAAATCATCAATAATAACAAGTATGTAAGATTTACCTCCGAGACTCTTCACGGGGATTTCACCACATAAGTCCATGTGTAGTAATTCAAGCACGTTGGATGTGGAAGCTGTCTTGAGAGATTTGAATGAAGATCGACTTGTTTCCCTTTGGTGCATGCTCCACATACTTTATCCTTCTCAAACGCACGGTTAGGTAATCCTCTAACCGAGACCAAGAGATGCAAGCTTTTTGATAGTATGCATGCTAATATGACCTAATCTACGATGCCAAATCCAAGAATCATCTTGAAGATATGCTTTTAAACATGATAAGTTCGACTTGGGTCGAGAAGAGGGATGATGTAGGTATTACCTGATCTCTTACACGAGAGCTTTACCTCTTTGGTGGTCTCATACGTGATGTAGCACTTGGATTGAGTGAATTTTACCTCTTGACCTTTGTCACAAAGCTGGGAGATGCTAAGTAGGTTGTACTTTAGTCCTTTGACCAGGTAGACTGGGCTCACCAGATTGTTTCCATTACCAATCTTCCCAATGCCCACTATCTTGCCCTTCTCTGTCATCACCAAAGGTCACCTTTCCTCCTTTATATGACTCCGGCTCGGAAAAGAGTCCTTGGTCACTGACATATGTCGAGAACATCCGCTGTCCAGGTACCGGTGTCCTTTTGATCTTTTACGAGTGACCTGCAAAACAGAGAGAATCTAACCCTTCTCACTTCCTCTAACGAACCCGGTAACATTCCTTACTTGTGGTCCTTTTACGAGGAAGAAGGTGCTTCGGAACCCGATTTGAATGACTTTGGTTTTAGTCGATTACGAGTCTCCTTCTTTTCGAAGGGCCGAGTCTGTGTCTCTTTCCTTTTAAAAACCTTTCCTTTTGAAACAGAGGAAAATGGTTTCTTTTTGTAAATAGGTCCGGGTTTAGTCCTCCTTTCATTTTCGTGAATGGGACCATGCTCGGCCTTTTTGAACTTAACGGTTACGGAATCCTTTTGAACAATTCGAGTAAGAATTAGATTCTTCCTCTTTGTTGAAACCAAGACCTTCTTTTCGAAATGAGACACATTGTGATCCTAAGAGCATATCAAGGTTCTTACTGTCCTTGAGAAAACTTCAAAACCAGATCTTGAGACTCAATGAGCTTACGTTTCGGTTGCTCATTTTCTTTTACGAGTAACTCGGACTCGGTCTCATTAGTTTGAGCACTTGTCTTGAGTTCTCCGAGTGTGAGTCTCGGTTTTCCAATTCATTTTTAAAAAGGTGCTCTCGGTAGTGATTGACTCCAGTTGTTCCTTGAAATGAGAAGAATCGAATTGGACTTTTCTTCCAAAGTGAAGATGTACTTAGCTAAATCAACTTTGGAAAATTTGAGGAAATAGTTTATTACCTCTTGAGGATCGGTTTCCTCGTTGTGCGAGTACGAGTCGACTCTCTTTCGGCTTACGAGTCGGAAATTGCCATCAGACACTTCGAGTCATCCGAGTCTTCGTCGTCTTCGAGATGAGTCCTCGTCACTCCATGTTGCCATCATGGCCTTTTTCTTCTTCTGTCCCTTCTTCGTTTTGGACAGTCCTTGACTATGTGGTCTTTGCTTTGCCACATTCAAAACATCCAGGCATTCTTAGACAAAGATAACTTTGAAGGTGAAGAAAACTTACCTTTTCTATCTCTCTTGTCCTTTTTGTAGAATTCTTCTTTTGGCCTTTTATCCCATCTTTTGTGCTTCATCATTCTCTTGAAGCCTCTTGCAATAAGTGCCATGGGATCATCTTCGAGTCGAGAGGAGCTTGGACTTGCTTCTTTGGATTACGAGGCTTTAAGCGCGATGTTCCTTTTGGAAGTACCCTCGGCATCTTCTTCTTCGAGATGTATCTCATGGGTCGAAGCTTTCCGATGAGCTCGTCGGCTTCAAGAGTGAGAGGTTACGAGCCTCTTCTATGGCGGTTACCTTAGGACCCCATCGTTTCTTGGGTAGGCTTCGAGAATTTTTCGGCACATTTCTTCATGGGAGATTTTCTTTCCCAGAGATTTGAGATTGTTGGTGATCTCGGTGAAGCGTATGAACATCCGAGTAATGTTCTCTTCGGCTCCATTTTGAAAAGCTCATATTTGTGAAGATGCTGGCTGATCTTCGCTTGTCTCACCTGGCTTGTACCTTCGTAGGTGTTGACCGAGTGTCCCACACCTCTTTAGCGAGTCACAGGCAGAGACTCGATTATATTCTTACGAGCTTATGGCGCACATGAGGATGTTCATGGCTTTGAAGTTCTTTACGAACTTCTGCGCCTGCTGGCGTGAACTCGGCCTTTGTCTTTGGAAGGATTACGAATTCATCTGTCTTCGTTGGGATGTAGTTTCCTTGTTGTATGATTTCCCATACTTCTTCGTCGTGATCCATAAGGAAACATTCCATCGGCTTCTTCCGAGTGACCGAAATTTGAACCTTTGAATTTTGGTGGCACTGTTGGAAGATCTACCTTCGTCGAACTCTCCAGGTGTTACGAGCCATCCGATCTTTAAACCTTTGGACTGTTAGATCCTTTACGAAAGGCTAGGCTCGATACCAATTGAAGGTTTGCTCGGGGAGAGTCCGAGTCACCCTAGAGGGGGTGAATAGGGTGATTCAAAATTCTTTGCAAAGCGCACACCTTTTGACGAGAGAAGAGACAAAGACAGATTACGAGTCTAAGCAAGGAGTCGGAAAATAATGGACTCGGAATGTAATGAATCGAGTAAACACGTTCAGCGGGGATGTCCGAGTCTAGAATGAACTCGAAATAGAACACGAGAGAATTTACGTGGAAACCCTCCTGGGGCGAGAAAACCACGGCCCGTGTCAATCCAGACACGAAGTCAAATCCACTATTTTGAGTCCACAAAATACCGTGAACTTGATCGAACCCGAGTTGCTCCCTTAGACAACTCTATACAAGTTTTCCTAGACTCGAAATTCCCTTATCCGATCTAGTACTTCCTAGCTGAGATAACCCTTACAGCTAGGGACAACTAAGCTGAGTTAACCCTTACGGCTTAGTCAAGGGACCTTACAAAGAATGTAAGAAGTGTTTGTAGCGAGTACAAGACCTTACAACTCGAAAGTAATGAATTACGAGTAGGAGTTATAAGTTGAAGATTGAAAGTAAATACAATAACTTTGTTCAAGTTGGAGTATTGACAATATGTTCGGCTATCTTCAAGTCTTGTGAAGTGGCTTCTATTTATAGAAGACCGGGCATAGTAGCCGTTATCTTCATCTGCTGACCGAGAGTCCTCTCGTGACCGTTGTGGAAGGCTTTACGAGTCCCTCGAAAGTATCCGTTGAAATATGGACGTTGGACAACGGTTTAACTCTCTTGGAAGTCCCAAAACCATCGGTTGTGTCTTGAAAAGTGTGGTGAAAACCATCGTTAAGCTTGACCTTCCAGTTTTCGGATATGGAAGCGGACGGCTTCGACACAATCTTACGGGACTAGAGCGAGGGAGGTTGAAAAGCTATATCTGCTGGTGATTTGACGTTACGAAGCCGGCTACTTTTGTAGTTTGAAAAGATATCCTCGATTGAATAACCTACAAAAGTAAAACACCTTCGGTTCTCAAAGTATAAAATACTTTGGTCCAAGGTTAGACACGAGATAATAATATAATCATGATAATTAACCAACAGATTATCCGAGTCGGAGAAGAAATGGAATTTTACGAGTCTAATATCCATGATACTCGGAATTCCATATGACTTAGTCTCGAAGCAAAGAATCAAGTTCCATAACGAATATCGAGTGGGAAATACTTGATGTAGACTAAGCATGAAATGAACTACGAATGCTGACTTTGCAAACAATAGAGTAAATAATCACAAGTCGGATTCGAGTGAGAGTGGACTCGGAATAAAGAACAAGTTTTACGAGTCGCTAGCCGAAAGCGATTAAAGAGATAAGTGAAGACCAAATCGCATAGAAAAGATACTATTTCACTCAAGTAAGTTTCTAAGACACGAGAGAATGCCTTGGAATCAAAACACTATATGAATGACATCGTTATACCCGATTCCTTCTGCATGACTCGGAAAGATATAGAGCAGTGTCCGAGTCTTCGATTTGAGTCTTCTCTTGAGTATTCCGGGAGTTGTATGATCCTTTAGATCATGAGCCCCTACATTCTTCTTAGGTGCTTCTTTCTAGCTCTTCTTACATGTTGTAGAGCTAGTGAGCTTTGATTGGAATCTTCATTAAAGGTGGCGGTGCTGGTGACCTTCTAATGCTAACTTCATGGATGATGCTTGAATAATTCATTGTAAGGTGCTTTGTTATTAATTTTTGTATTTTTAGAATGTTGACTCACTCGAAGGAGATGAATGCAAGACTCTATTCTAAGAACAAATCCATTCTTTTATTAAGATGATGCGAAAAGTTCAAAAAGACAAATACAAAATTGCACTTTTAGCCTACACTCCCCAAAGTAAAGCATAAAGTGTAAATCGCTTGAATTACGATACACTATTGCTAAATGGTGAACAATGTACCGACGGTTAGGTGTTGAATCAGCATGGCATACTTCTTGATTGATTTTTGCTCATTTGGATATGACAAAGTGGATTTCAATTTGGAAATGGGAAATAAGAACAAGATTAGGTTTGGGGTCGGACCTTGTGGGCTTCGTATGTATCTACTATAGCAGAAATTTGGCCTTCGTAGTTCGAAAATAAAGTATTGATTTGGGTTTTTCTAGAAATAAGAAAAGGAAAGAAACATAGAACGGATATAAAATAGGAAAATGTGCACTCGTATTGACATCCTTGATGAATGATGGGCTTATTAGATGATCTTCTAGCTGGTTAAAGTTTTTGTGGATGCCTACTCCTCTTCTATAAGCAAGCCGGCATCTCCGGGTGTTTTGAAATCCATGAAAGGCAAGAACTTAAAGTGGTGTTGATAGGCGGGCTTCAGATTTTTATGATGATTCTAACTCGATCCTTTTCAAAGGGTCAATTAGCCATGTGGGTAGCTTTATCCATCCAACGAGTGAGGAGGTCGGTGAAGCTCTCTTTGTCTCCTTGCTTGATCGGCTCTTTGTGTCAAAGAGTGACTGGTACATTAGTATTGTAGGAGTATTGATGTAAGAACTCCCTATAGAGATCGAGGCTAATTCGTGACTTTATATGGGTCAAGGTCGTTGTACCATTTCATGACGTAGTATCAAAACATGCATGGAAAGATGACATGGTAGGTGTCTTCCAGGTACATTCTTTAGAGTCATTGCCCGTAAAAAGTTCCTCACGTGGTGGTGAGGGTTTTTAGTCCCATGGACCTTACGGTAAGGCACGGTAAATTTTGGGGGCAATTTGCCTATTGGAATTGAAGTGAATCCTTGACCTAGGTAGAAGTAATTAAACATTGATGACTCACGCAACAACTTCTCTATTCAATCTAGTCCTGGATCAAATTGAGGCTTACGCCGAGGTTTAAGTTGGGGTTTTTCTTCTTTTGATTTCTTCCGTAGTTCTTTGAGTATGAGGTCAACGGTTTTTGATATTGACTCGATCATTTTATCCTAGACCTCAATCTTATCTTCTATTTTGGTAACGAGACTCTTTGAACAAGGTCATCATAAGGGTTTGTTCTAGCTTGTTTGCCATTTTTAGAGGAAGGTTGTGCTTTGACCTTGTGCGGCGTACTGGTGTTACTAGTAAAGATGTTGGACGTACCAGTGTAGTACGTGTCGATGTGGGACGTATAGGTGTTGAAGTAGAGTTCTTATTCCCTAAGCTGTTTCGTGCTAGGATTCCCGATTTGAGTAGGATTCACTATCCTACGTCCTAAAAGTTGCTGCTTAAGACTAGCTTCTAGAAAATTTTTAGGGAGATGGGGCTTAACTGCTTGACCCAAGGAACGACTTATGCAAAGAGAAAATAAAATAATATGCTCTTTTATTTGGATGCACATAAACAATGGAAATTGGACCAAAATGAAATGCAACGTTGCACATGGAGTCTCTTAAATTGGGATGAATTTGATGCAAACAAAGACTCTTCTAATTTGAGATGAGTTTAATTTGGCTAATGCAAACAAAGACTTGCCTAATTTGAGAGAAATTAAATTTTGGATAATGAAAAAAGAAAATTTATGGGCTCACCTTAATAGAGATGGATTTTAATTTGGTTAGATGCAAACAAAGGACTCTCTTAATTAAAGATGAATTTAAAATTTCGCTAATGCAAAAATGTACTCATCTATTTGAGATTAATTTGAAATTTGGCTAATGTGAAAATGGACTCACCTATTTGAGATAAATTTATTTTTGGCTAATGCAAAATGAAATGCAAAATTTAACTCACCTAATTTGAGATGAATTATATTTTTGCTAAATGCAAGAAAGGACTCACCAAATTTAGGACGAAATTTTTTGGCTAATGCAAAATTGGACTCATCTAATTTGAGATGAATTTTATTTTTTGGTTAAAGTGCAAAATGGACTCACCTAATTTGAGCTGAAATTCATTTGGGCTAAAATGAAAAAACGAAATACAAAAATGGACACACCTAATTTAAGATGAATTTATTTTGGCTAAAATGAAAAAATGGACTCACCTAACAAGAGAAAGGCAATTTGGATTTTTGCTAAAAATTCACACATTGGACAGACTCAAAAAGATTTTTTATTTTATTTTATTTTTTCACCCATTCAAGGATTATTTAGTAGACCTAGCTAAACTGCTGAGGACTCACAAAAAGAGGGTTAAATACAAAAAACAACCACACTCATTTCAAGCATGCAAATGAAGAAAAAGGAACCACATAAAGAACCAAGGATTTATGGTCAAAAGAGGGATAAATTTAAGTAGTGAAGACTCAAACCTCGTCATATACATCATTCCGAGTTCCATCAAGGAATCGGGTATAGGAGTTCATCTCTTATAAGGTTTTCATTAAAAGTCATTCTATCTGTTTTATAAGCTTTTCCGAGTGATATAGCATCCTTTACGAGTGTTACGAAACTATCGCATATTTTCTCGTTTGATTCGACTAACTCGGAAAGTATATTCTTGTTTATCATTTCACACACGGTTCTAAGTCACTCGGACAACAATCGGATACATTGCATGTTCAAACACTTGTTCTAGTATGCATAAACTCGGTTCCGACTTCATGATCTAAGTTTGATTCAATTACTTGTGAAGACTCGAGACACTCGCTCAACACATTTCGAGTTGTATCGAAAGAATTAAGTATTAGAATCTCTCAAGTATAGAGTTTTGATTCCAAGGCATTCTCAACATTATTAGAAACTTTTCCGAGTGATATACTATATTTTTCTAAGTGATATAGCATTTACTTCACGTTTCCTTGCTTGTCTCGTGTAACTCGGAAAACGAGATATACGTATCTTACTCGGTTACGAGTCCCTCATCACTTAGATATATCACATGCTTGAATTGACTAGCATTTCGCTTTAATCGCACTCGAGTCCGACTTCATGTTTTAAGTTCTACTTTGTTGGAGTCGGTGATTCTAGTCCGAATCGTGCTTAGTCTATATCAAGTTATTTCACTCGATGGAATTTTGAGTTTCATGGATATTAGACTCGGAAAACTCCACTCACTTTCCGACTCGAGATAATTAGTTGCTTAGTTATCTTAATTATTTTATTATCTATGTCTAATCATGGACCAAAGTATTTTGTCCTTTGAGAACCAAAATTTGATTTACTTTTGTACGTTATTCAAACGAGGATACACTTTTGAAATACAAAAGTAACCGGCTTCAAAACGTCAAATCACCAGCGAGACATGGCTTTTCCTCTTCTCTGTCCCGAGTCCCGGAAGATTGTGTGAGGGCTGTCTGTTTCCAAATCTGAAAAGCCGAAACGCCAAGCTTAACGGTGGTTTCCACCTTATCCTTCAAGACACCGCCGAGTGGTTTTAGGACTTCCAAGAGAGTTAAACCGTTGTCCAACGTTCATATCACAATGAATACTTTCCGAGTGACTCGAAAGCTCTCATTCAACGGTCACCAAGGACTCTCGGTCGGCGAAGGAGATAACAGCTACTCTGCCTGGTTATCTATAAATAGAAGCCAACTTTCAAGACTTGAAGATTGCCGAACCTATTGTTAATACACGGAGTTGAAAAAGTCATTGTATTCATTCTCAATCTTCTACTTACAACTCCCACTCTGTAATTCATTACTTTCCGAGTTATAAGGTCTTGTACTTAGTTACAAACACTTTCTTACTTTACGAGTAAGGTCCCTTGACTAAGTCTGTAAAGGTTAACTCAGCTTAGTTGTCCCTAGCTGTAAGGGTTATCTCAGGTAGGAAGTACTAGATCGGATAAAGGAATTTCCGAGTCTAGGAAAACTTGTGAAGAGTTGTTTAAGGGAGTAACTTGGGTTCGGTCGGTCTACTGTATTTTGTGGAATCAAAATAGTGGATTTGACTTCATGCTTGGACGAGCATGGTCCGTGGTTTTACGCCCGGGAGGGTTTCCACGTAATTCTGTATCTTTACTTTCGAGTTCATTCTAGACTCGGACTGTCTCAAAGCTTCGCTTAATCTGGTTCATTACTTTTTACCGCAATTCGAATTCATACTTTTCGACTCTTCTTTTGACTCGGAATTCACTTGCGGTTTTACTTTGGCAAAAGAATTTGATTTTTAACGAAAATCCTCCATCACCCTATTCACCCCCATCTAGGGTGACTCGGACTCTCCTCGGGCAAACCTTCAATTGGTATCGAGCCTAGCCTTTCGGAAAGGATCTAACCATCCAAAGGTCTAAAGATCAAATGGCTCGAGCAACGGAGAGTTCGTTGAAGGAAGATCTTCCAGCAGACCACCAAAATTCAAAGGATCAAACTTCGGGCACTTGGAAAAAACTTATTAAATGTTTCCTCATGGATTATGATGAAGATGTCCGGGACATCATATAAAATGGAAACTACATTCTAATGAAGACAGAAGAATTCAGAATCATTCCCAAAACAAACACCGAGTTTACTCAAGGCGAAGCGAACAAGTTCGAAAGAACTTCGAGGCAATGAACATTCCGATGTGCACCATTAGCCCGGAAGAATACAATCAAGTGTCTGCCTATGACTCAGCAAAAGAAGTGTGGGACACCCTTGTCAACACTTACGAAGGCACTAGCCGGATCGGACAAGCGAAAATCGGCTAGTATCTCCATAAATATGAGCTATTCAAGATGGAGCCGAAGAAAACATCACTCGAGATGTTCATTCGATTTACTGAGATTACCAACAATCTCAAATCACTGGGTAAGAAGATTCCACACGAGGAAATATGCAGAAAGATACTCGAAGTCTACCCAGAGAAGATGGGGTCCCAAGGTGACCGCCATAGAGGAAGCTCAGAATCTTTCACTCCTAAAGCCGGACGAGCTTATGTAAAAGCTTCTCACTCATGAAATCCACTTGGAAGAAGAGGATGCTGAGGGCAGCACCAAAAAGAACATAGCGCTGAAAGCCTCGGAAACCAGAGAAGCAAATCCGAGCTCCTCCGACTCAAAAGAGGATCCCATGGCGCTCATTGCAAGAGGCTTCAAGAGAATTATGAAGCATAGAAGATGGGATAAACGGCGAAAAGAAGAATTCTACAAGAAAGATAAGAAGGACAGAACGAGTAAGTACTCTTCGCCTTCAAAGTTATCTTTAACTAAGAATTCTCTATGTTTTGAGTGTGGCGAGCAAAGACCACATAGTTAGAGACTCGTCCAAAGAGAAAAAGGGAAAGAAATAAGAAAAAGGATATGATGGCAACATGGAGCGATGAGGACTCATCGGAAGATGACGAGGACTCGGACGACTCGAAATGTCCGATGGCAATCTCGACTCGGATGCTGAAGTAGAGTCGGACTCATACTCGAGACAATGAGGAAATAAATCCTCAAGAGGTAATTGAATACTTCCTAAAATTCTCCAAAGTTGATTTAGCTAAGTATATCTTTACTTTGGAAGAAAAGTCCAATTCGACTCTTCTTATTTCAAAGAACAACTTGAGTCAATTTCTTCGAGAGCACTTCTTTGAAAAATGAATTGGAAAAGCCGAGACTTACACTCGGAGAGCTCAAGACCAGTACTCAATCCAATGAGACCGAGTCCGAGTTACTCGAAAAGAGAATGAGCAACTAAAGCGAAGCTCATTGAGTCTCAATATCCGATCTTAATTACTCAAGGTCGAAAAACCTTGACATGCTCTTAGGATCTCAATGCGTCTCTTTCGGAAAAGAAGGTCTTGGTTTCAACAAAGAGGAGGAATCCAATTCCTACTCGGAACTATTCAAAAGGATTCCAGAACTGTAAAGTTCGGGAAAGCTGAGCATGGTCCCATTCAAAAAATGAAGGGAGGACTAAGCCCGAACAGTTTACAAAAGGAAACCATTCTCTTCGGTTTACAAAAGGAAACCATTCTCTTCGGTTTCCAAAGGAAACCATTCTCTTCGGTTTCCAAAGGAAAGGTTTTCAAAAGAAAGAGACACGGACTCGGTTCTCTAAAGAGAAGACTCGGAATCGGACTAAACCCAAAGTCATTCAAATCTGTGTTCAGAAAAACCTTCTTCCTCGAAAAGGACCACGAGTAAAGAATGTTACTTGGGTTCGTTAGAGGAAGTGAGAAGGGTTAGATTCTCTCTGTTTTGCAGGTCACTTAGAAGAGATCAAAAGGACACTGGGACCTTGACAGTGGATGTTCACGTCATATGTCGGGAGACGCAAGACTCTTTTCCGAGTTAGAAAAACATAAAGGAGGAAAGGTCACTTTTGGAGATGACAGCAAAGGCAAGATAGTTGGGATAGGCAAGATTGGAAAAGGATGCAATCTGGTCAGTCCAGTCTACCTTGTCAAAGGATTAAAGTACAATCTACTCAGCATCTCTCAATTGTGCGATAAAGGTCAAGAGGTAAGATTCACTCGGACCAACTGTTACATTTCGATGTTACCACCAAAGTGATCAAGCTTTCGGGTAAAAGATTAGGTAACACTTACATTATTCCTCTTTCGACCCTAGTCGGAATTTGTCTTGTTTAAAAGCATCTCTTCATGATGACTCATGGACATGGCATCGTAGATTAATCCATATTAGCATGCATACTATCAAGAAATTGGCATCTCATGGTCCGGTTAGGGGTTTACCTAACTGTGCTTTTAAGAAAGATAAAGTTTGTGAAGCATGCACTAGAGGGAAACAAGTCGGATCATCATTCAAATCTCTGAAGACAGTTTCCACATCCAAAGTACTTGAGCTACTGCATATGGACTTATGTGGTGAAATCCCGTTAAGAGCCTCGGAGGTAAATCATATATATTTGTTATTATTGATGATTATTCACGATTCACCTGGGTGTGTTTTCTTAAGCACAAAAATGAAGCATTCAATGAGTTCAGCAAGCTCTGTAGAAAAATCCAAGTTGAGTCTCACACTCGGATCCGGAGAATTCGAGCCGACCATGGGAGGGAGTTCGACTACTCGGAATTCTCGGAGTTTTCTGATAAAAATGTCATCTCTCATAACTTCTCAGCACCAAGAACTCCTCAACAAAATGGAGCAGTGGAGAGAAAGAACAGAAACCTTGAACAAATAGCAAGGACGATGATGGTTGAGCACAACTTACCTTACTATTTACTGGGCTGAGGTAGTCAACATAGCCGACTATACTCGAATAGATGCCTCATCGGACCCATTCTGAAGAAAACACCTTATGAGCTCTACAAAGGAAAAAACCAAATATTTCCTATTTCGAGACCATTTGGATGTAAATGTTTCGTTCACAACAATGGTAAGGATCTCCGACCAAGTTTGATGCTCGGTCGAGATGAAGGTATTTTTACGGGTTATTCTTCTCACAAGCAAAGCTTATCGTATTTTCAATAAGAAAACTATCAAAGTGGAAGAAAGCATCCACGTTATTTTTATAAGCTTAAACAGGAAAAACCAAGTGAGTCTTTATACTCGGACTTGAAGCTCGCAGAGAAGATGATGAAGCCGAGTCTACAAAGATTCAAGCTCGAACCGAGCTCGGAATGAAGTCACTCGGAACGAATTGACTCGGAATGAGACAACTCAAGAGCCCGCTCAGAATGAACAAGTCAATGAAGAATCTCACTCAGAACAAGCCTCGAAGATCAGGTGGCTCAGCCCACAAATCTTGTGAATCGAGAGAACAGGTAAAGCATTTAAGTTCTCTTCTAGTCATCCACTAGAAAACATAATATCTAATATCAACGAGTGGGGTAAGAACTCGTTCCTCTCTTCAAAATCTATGTGCATTCACTGCATTCATTTCATTAACTGAACCCAAAATGCACTAGAGGCCCTAAATGAACCTGAATGGGTAGAGGCCATGCAAGAGGAACTCAATCAATTTGAAAGAAACCAAGTCCGGACTCCGACCAACCGACCTTCGACCACCCAGTCATAGGAACCAAATGGGTTTTCAAGAACAAACTGGATGAAGGAGGGGTGGTAGTCAAAAACAAGGCTAGACTTGTGGCTCAAGGTTACAATCAAGAAGAAGGAATTGATTGTGGGGAAACCTTTGCACTCGTTGCCAGAATCGAAGCTATTAGAATATTGTAGGCATTTGCATCCACCATGCATATTAAATTATATTAAATGGATGTTAAGTGTGTATTTCTCAATGGTTTTATTGAAGAGGAAGTCTATATCGAGCAACCTCCTAGTTTTGAAAACTCAGAATTTCCAGATCATGTTTTCAAACTTCAAAAGGTTCTCTATGGTCTTAAACAAGGTCCCCGAGCTTGGTATGAAAGACTCGAGTAGTTTCTTGGTTCAAAATGATTTTAAAAGAGGTCAGATCGACAAGACTCTCTACATAAAAACCAAGGGGAAAGATTTCCTTATTGTTCAAATCTATGTTGATGATATTATCTTTGGAGCTACTAATGAATATCTCGTGCCAAGAATTTTCCGAGTTGATGAGTCAAGAATTCCAAATGAGTATGATCGTAGAACTCAATTTCTTCCTTGGTCTACAAATCAAACAAGACAAAGAGGGGATCTACGTCCATCAATCTAAGTATACCAAGGAGCTGCTGAAGAAATACAAACTTCAAGATGCAAAGCACACATCTACACCCATGAGCGACGAGTATAAAACTTGACTCGGACGAAAAGGTAAAGCAATAGATAAGAAACTCTATCGAGGTATGATTGGATCTCTGCTATATCTTACTTCCAGCCGGCCAGATATAATGTTCATTGTTTATTTATGTGCAAGATTCCAAGCTAATCCAAAAGAATCACATCTCACTCCGGTGAAGAGAATATTGAGATATCTTGCGGGAACTCGGAACTTAGGCCTCTGGTACTCAAGAGACTCGGAACCGACCCTCATTGGATACTTAGATGCGGACTACGCTGGATACAAAGTTGATCGAAAGAGCACTTCGGAGCTTGTCAATTTCTGGGTCAATCCCTAATATCTTGGTACTCAAAGAAACAGAACTCGGTGGCTCTATCAACTGCTGAAGCTGAGTATATTGCAGCTGGAGCGTGTTGCGCTCAGATTTTATGGATAAAGCAACACTTGAGGGATCTCGGACTATCTTTCAAATCGGTTCTAATCAAGTGTGACAATCGAGTGCAATAAGCATCACAAAGAATCCGAGTCCGAGCACTCAAAGAGAAAACACATTGAGGTTAGATACCATTTCTTACGAGACCATTCCGAGAAAGGTGATATTGAACTTGAATTCATTCCTACTAATATTCAATTAGCTGATATCTTTACTAAGCCTCTTGGTGAAGATCGGTTTTGCTTTATTCGGAATGAGCTTAGTATGTTAAATGCATAATTATGTGCTATCTTTGTGATAATCTCATTGCATGATTATGTGTTATGTATTTTCAATCTCTTAATAACAATTAGCTCGGTTGATCCAGGTGATACTTGGGTTAGTAGTTGTTAATTATTTCTAGTTTCTAAGTCACTCGAAACCAATGCGAGTCGGACTCGGATGTCGAGAAAAATTGGACTTCAAATTTTCTGAATACATCTCTAGATCGGTGGAGAAGTTCGGAATATATTTTTCAAAATCTTTTCTCTCTCTCTCTTGGGCGTTGTGATCAAACGCTAGCCGTGGATCTCAAACTGCTAGAATCTTAACCGTTCGGAAGAGAACCGCCACACCGGTCCGAGGTGAATTTTGAAAGCGCGGGAGCCGAACGGAGTTACAATTAACGCTACGGTGAAGGACGATTCTTATTCTTTAAATAGAGACTATTCTCCTTCTCCTCGCTACTCTACATTTCATCTCACTCTCATACACAAAACTTCTCGCGAAAGATTTCTACGTCTACGGTGCTCTCTGGTCTTCTTCAAGCGACGTAAAGATCATCTCAAGTAAGTTCGTCTCGCTCTCAATCTCTTTCTTCTACTCCTTTTCTTCCATTCTCGTCGACTCACTCTCTTCTTCTCTTCCTCAAAAGTTTCATCTTTCTTTCCTCTTTCTCAAAATGTCTAAGAGAGGTAATCATCTCGACTTTCGGGGCTCTTCCTCCAAAAAGCCTCGCACCAAAAACCCGAAAGCTCAACCCCCTCTAAGCCCATTGTCTCCCGAGCATCTCGCGGCTGGACGACAAGTTCTTCCCAACCACCAAATTTTCTTGGTTGGCCCACATCCAAACAATCGGAGTGTATAACTTTCTTTGTTTCAGCGAGTTTATTTACCCCGAACTCGTTTATGAGTTCTACACTCACCTCACTCACTCGAAGGTGTTCTAACCTCCGGGGTTCATAACATTACTTGTTCGAATAAACACCTCTCTCCTCCACCGCTTGTTCAAGGTCTCCTGTCTCTTCTTGAACAACAACCCCATTCCTTTCACTGAAGTCGCCGATGAATTCTTTGAAAAGTACGCTAAAGAGTTTCCTAAGTCATGGAAAAAATTTTCGAGTGACTCGGTTGAAGTCGAAGCACGCCTTCGTGCTTTTGCTCGATGAGAACCTTTTTCTCTCAGCATTCCAGCAAGGAGAGCCCCAACTCCAAGCATCTCAAATCCCTTTTAACATTCTTGAGGGCTACAAAGTAGACCTCTTCCCTTCTATAATTGAGCGGATGGCAGCTGTGCCGGCTTAACTCCATAATAAGAAGAACACCCCTCTTCCCTTCGGTGCTCTTCTCACCCTTGTTTTCAAACAATTCAAGGTTCCTCTCCCCTCGGACCCCAATGCTGTGTCCGAGGCTGCCGTTGTTGTCGACAAGAAGGAACTCCGTGGGTACGAATACTAGGAAACACAACCTGGTGCTCGGGTGCACAACCGAGAGCCGAGGCCTCCTTCTCCGCCTCGGACTCGAAATCAACCTCTCTCTCTCTCCTGCCCCACCTATTGGTTCTTCCACCTCGGGTGCCTCAAAATCTCTCTCTGCTATTTTGTCCCCCATTTCAATGGACAAAATCAGCTCCGTGTCCTCTCGATTTCAAGGACTCCGCTCGGCTCTTTCAAATCTGTTTATCACTCTTTGTTCCTCCACCAAAAACCGCCCAATCCGAAATTCGAGAGCAGCAAACTATGGTTCTTGAGATGAGGGAGTTGGTAAAGGAGCGAGAGGAGCTGGTCAAGCTCCTCGAGAGAGACGGTCCAAGGCGGGTCAAGACCGTGGCGACTCGGACGCATCCGAAGCGTCTTCGAGCCCAAGTCTGTCCTCCTCGGACAGCGAGGAGGAAGAAGAAGCTGCAGACAACGAAGCAACGAAGCCGAGGAGCTGCAGGTGAGGCAGCTCCATCCGAGCAAGGGTGGAACACACGAAGAAGCGGCGGGAACTGCCGAGGGTCGGACTCGCTCCTCAAGCTCAAATAGCAGTACTCGGCTCGGACAGTGAGTCCGAGTGGGTCGAAGACCTCACTGCACCGGCAGGTCGGATCGAGCGGACCCTCCAGCCTACCGAGGTCCATAGGGAGGAACCGCTAGATCCTCTCGTTCGGGTCGGCCAGCTCGGAGCCGAGCCCTTAACTGCGGTCCCTGTCCTCCCTCTGTCGCGCTCAAGCACATCGTCAAAATCCTACCAACGCCGGCGTACCTCTCATCCCTCCGCTTCCACTCGGGCATCCCCTCTCCCTCGTAGGCACCATGCACTCGAATCACAATTCCTCGGTCTGCCAAATTCTTCTTCTTTCTAAGAGATTTTTACTTATCTATTTTGTCCAAACATCAAATTTGTACTAACTCGTTGTATTCTTCTCTTTTTATTGTTGTTTTTGCCGAAAGGCAAGGGGGAGAATATAGATAGAAAACTTTTGCCTTGTTTAGGGGAGTTTCTCCATCTGTGTAATTTTCTTGAACTTTAATGAACTAATGCATTCTCTTTCATTTTCCTGAGTTCATTGTCTTAAGCATGCCTTTCGAGTCTATTATTGTGTATCTATTACTCGTTCTATTATCTGCGCATCGTTTATAAAAACAGATCGATTTCACTAACAAAGTTTCTATCTAAGTATGGAATGTCTTTCATCAAAAGGGCGAGATTGAAGACTCGGACACTTGCTCAACACATTTCGACTTGTATCGAAGGAATCGGGTATAAGAATCTCTTAAGTATAGAGTTTTGATTCCAAGGCATTCTCAACATTATTAGAAACTTTTCGAGTGATGTACTATATTTTTATAAGTGATATAGCATTTACTTCACGTTTCCTTGCTTGTCTCGTGTGACTCGGAAAACGGATATACGTATCTTACTCGGTTCCGAGTCCCTCATCACTTAGATATATCGCATGCTGAATTGACTAGCATTTCACTTTAATCGCACTCGAGTCCGACTTCATGTTTTAAGTTCTACTTTGTTGGAGTCGGTGATTCTAGTCCGAATCGTGCTTAGTCTATATCATGTTATTTCACTCGATGGAATTTTGAGTTTCATGGATATTAGACTCGGAAAATTCCACTCATTTTCCGACTCGGATAATTAGTTGCTTAATTATCTTAATTATTTTATTATCTCGTGTCTAATCGTGGACTAAAGTATTTTATACTTTGAGAACCAAAATTTGATTTACTTTTGTAGGTTATTCAAACGAGGATACACTTTTTGAAATACAAAAGTAACCAGCTTGAAAACGTCAAATCACCAGCGAGACATGGCTTTTCCTCTTCTCTGTCCCAGATCCACGAAGATTGTGTCGAGTCTTGTCTGTTTCCAAATCTGGAAAACGAAACACCAAGCTTAACGGTGGTTTCCACCTTATCCTTCAAGACACCGCCGGTGGTTTTGGGACTTCCAAGAGAGTTAAACCGTTGCCCAACGTTCATATCACAATGGATACTTTCTCGGTGACTCGAAAGCTCTCATTCTATGGTCACAAAGGACTCTCGGTCAGCAAAAGGAGATAACGGCTACTCGCCTGGTTATCTATAAATAGAAGCCAACTTTCAAGACTTAAAGATTGCTTGAACCTATTATTAATACACGTACTTGAAAAAAGTCATTGTATTCATTCTCAATCTTCTATATACAACTCCCACTCTGTAATTCATTACTTTCGAGTTGTAAGGTCTTGTACTTAGTTACAAACACTTTCTTACATTCCGAGTAAGGTCCCTTGACTAAGCTGTAAAGGTTAACTCAGCTTAGTTGTCCCTAGCTGTAAGGGTTATCTCAACTAGGAAATACTAAATCGGATAAGGAAATTTCGAGTCTAGGAAAACTTGTGAAGAGTTGTTTAAGTGAGCAACTTGGGTTCGGTCAGTCTATCGTATTTTGTGGAATCAAAATAGTGGATTTGATTTCGTGCTTGGACGAGCACGGTCCGTGGTTTTCCGCCCAAGGAGGGTTTCCACGTAATTCTTGTGTCTTTACTTTCCGAGTTCATTCTAGACTCGAGCTGTCTCAAAACTTCGCTTAATCTGCTTCATTACTTTTTACTGCAATTCGAGTTCATACTTTTCGACTCTGCTTTTGACTCGGAATTCACTTGCGGGTTTACTTTGGCAAAAGAGTTTGATTTTTAACGAAAATCCTCCATCACCCTATTCACCCCCTCTAGAGTGACTCGGACTCTCCCGAGTAAACCTTCATACTATGTTAATTCATCTTTCTAAGTCAGCATGCTTGTTTAAACATTAGCGAGTCTAGATCAAGTCTTTCCACTCGATGTTATTATGCATCTTTCTAGATTGCCTTAGACGGAATTTGAGTATAATGGATATTAGACTCGGAAAATTCCATTTCTTTCTAACTCGGATAATTACGCACTTAATTATCTTAATTAAAATTATTATCTGTGTCTAATCATGGACCAAAGTATTTTTATACTTTGAGAACCAAATTGATTTACTTTTGTAGGTTATTCAAACAAGGCTATTAAATTTTTGAATTACAAAAGTAACCTGGATTCAAAACGTCAAATCACCAGCGAGACAAGGCTTTTTCCACCTCGACCAAGGCCCGGACTACGTGGTCGGGGTTGTCTGTTTCCAAAAATGAAAATCTACAATGCGAAGCTCAACGGTGGTTTCCACCCTACTTTTCAAACACCACCAAGTGGATTGGGACTTCTAAAGGAAGCAAGAGCTTTTGCCTAACGTTCACATCTCAACGGATATTTTCCGAGTGACTCAGAAAATCCATTGTAATCGGTCACAAAGGACTTCTAGTCGAAGACGGTTACAACAGCTAATCTGCGTGGTCATCAGTAAATCGAAGCCAACTCTCAAGATTTGAAGATTACTAAACCAACCGTCAATACACGCACTTAAGCAAAAGTCATTGTATTCATACTCAATCTTCTACTTACAACTCCAACTCTATACTTAAAATCTTTCCAAGTTGGAAGGTCTTGTAATTAGTTCACAAACACTCATTCTTACTTTCGAGTGAGGTCCCTTGACCGAGCTATAAGGGTTAACTCAGCTCGGTTGTCCCTAACTCGTAAAGGTTACCTCGGTTAGGAAGTACTAGATCGAGATAAGGTAATTTATGAGTCTAGGAAAATCTTGTAATGAATTGTCTAAGGGAGCAATTCTGGTTGAGCCATTCTACCTGTATTTTGTGGATTCAAAATAGTGGATTTGACTTGGTGCTTGGACTAGCATTGTCCGTGGTTTTCTCGCCCCGGGAGGGTTTCCACGTAATTTCGAGTTGACACTTTTTCCGAGTCTAATCTGGACTCGGACAAACTTAAAGTTAGGTTTGAACTTTAACCCCTTCATTTACTATATTCCGAGTCGGTGCTTTTCCGAGTTCATTCTTAACTCACACTCGCACGTAGTCATCTCTAGTTTTATTCTTCCATTACTTGTTTAAGTTTCCCCATCACCCTATTCAACCCCCTCTTGGGTGACTTAGTCTCTCCAAGACCAAACCTTCAGGTAGGATACATGGTGTCTCATAGTGCAAGCATTTAGTCCTCCGTGAGGTGCACGACAGAAAAGCATGAATCCTTGATGCTTCATAGTAAACCAAAGAGAATGTGCTATGAGGGAAGAGGTACCACCTGCCCGACAATCAAGCCTAATTGGGCCTATCTCGGTTTAGCGGTTCTAACATCCTCTAAAATATGTTCGTAGAGGTAAAGCCTAATGGTCAAAATTTAAAGCAACTATGTTCCAGCTGCCTAAATGCAACATACCTAATGCAAAACACATTAAAAAAAACTCACAACTCAAACTTTCAAGTCTCACCCTCTTAATAAGTGACACATCCCCAGTGGAGTCGCCGATGTAGGAATGCAACGCTTTGGCAAAATAAGTCTTCAAGCGTGGCGCCAGCCTTGTACAGATGTTGTTTGGACTTGTCGGGTTATGTGCCTCGCTTTGTCACCGAGTGAAAGACTGAAATGATGTGTTTTGGCCTCGCTTGGCCATAGCAGCTGTCCTTTTTGGAAAATTTTAATTTTGGCAGGGTTTTTTTCTAGGTTTTATGTTTGCTGCGGGTTTAAGTTTCCTGGTTAGGAGTCCAACCTAGGCTTGGTCCAGTTAAAAGAAAATGGGTTTGTGGGTCGGCCCAAACCAAAGAAAGCTGAGGGGTTCTTTGTGGTTTACTAGCTTCCGTCATGCTAATCACACATCGATCGTGATCCGAATCTACAAATAGGACTAGGATTTCATTAGCGGGCGAACAAATAAATAAAAGTGGAAAGGGATGACACTTTGTAGGTGTCTACACTAAGGGACAAATCTTATTTTCACAAAACAACGTCGTTTATGGCGGACGCCGCGTACCGGGACACGATTCTCTCGGATCCGTTCATGCTTGATTTGGTCCGGGTTTTGTGATTTTTATGTCGAGCTTTCTGTTCATTTCAATCACTGCTTAAGCTAAAACCCTAGGTCATTTGTGACCTAATCATTTCCTATAAATAGAGAGTTTGGGCTCACATTTGGGAGATGGATGCTTCATATGCATTGTGTTATTAAAGTCTAATTAAGAGTTACTTGAATATTTGCTTATTATGATATTTTAGTCTCCTTTAAACTAATCCTCTCTACGTTACAAAAAGCTTGAACCCTAATACTCCATTAGTCACACACATCTTCTTACTTACCTTCATAAAAATTCACAAAAGCCTCTTCCTGTTGCCACCTTTACACTTTTAGATCCAGTTTGAGATCCGGATCGGTAGGTGGGACAACTTGAGGGCCCCAACTCGGCCTTCAAACCACGGTTTATTTAATTTCGTTATTTATCGTTTTCAATATTGTGGAGAAAAGATGTAATTACATTTAATTTCTCCCCCTGGATGCAAACTTTTTATTTTCATTTTCGTTTTCGTTTGATTTTCTTTCCATTTCGTTATCGCTTTCATTTATTGTTTTTATAACTCGCTTTTATCGCTTTCATTAGCATGCCTTGATTGTTTAAATTTTGCATCTTATTACGTTGTATGCCTGTCTTTAATGCATTATCTAAACTCACCTCTCAAATTAGTATAGTCTGTCTTTTAAGAAGTGGAATGGAAGGGCTTATGCCTACGTTTCATACCCTTGCCCCGAGTCCGGATTCTCAATTCTAGACCGATGGAGTCAATTTTTAAAACTCTTTCAAGCTTAGTTTTCTCATACTAAGTTTGGAACAGTATTTCTTTATTTTATTTTTGTTAATTTTTGTTCGAAAGCCGAGTAGCGACTCCGTTTTCTTATTTATTTCTCGTAATTAGCTCCTCGGAATTTCTAACTACAAAAATAACAAAAGGGGATTTTAGATATGACAGTCAGGCCATGGATGGAGGTTGATAACCTCAATCCGGGCCCATGGTCGGCATCGTGAATCGTACGACACCGACTCTCACCGCGCCGGACGATGAACGGGTAGGACTTTAATCCAAACCGGTGTTTTCATATCGGTTTGGCCCGAAAGCCCTATGACGGAACTAAAATTAATTCCGATTTGTTTATTTTTAGTTTTAAAATAATATCTCAAGTCCTCTAAAATAATTTCGAAAATAAAATGATTAATAAAACCACCGTTCACTTGTACTTAATTTATTTTTAATCAGATTATTAAAAAATCAGAAATCTAAATAAAAGATTCATCCGCACTTTCAAAAAATCAAATCATTTGCAAAAAGAGAAAATTCGCGAATTCGTGGGGAAGCTCGGGCCCGGTTTTCGGACGGGGACCGTGGTTCCTATAGGGCGACTCCACTTGGGATAGTTTTCACTTATTAACATAGTGAAACTTGAAAATTTGAGTTGTGAGTTTTCCTAATGTATTTGCTTTAGGCATCCTGCATTTAGGCAACCTCGAACATAGTTGTTTTTAATATTGATCATCAAGCTAACAAATAAAAAACGAGAGGATAGGACGACACATTTTAGATGTCTACAGTTATACACCACTTTGATCGAGTCCGAAAGACAAAAGTCAAAGTAGACACTAAAAGGTACTGACTCGGTGTTGTGTCGGATGCTTGATTTGAATTTATGTGTCCGAAATTTAGCATCTTTTATCTTAAAGTTTAATAGGAGGGGCCTTGACTCGAGTGATGGAGTCCGAAGTCCGGGTTGTTGATACATGAACTTGGCTGCTAACCTAAAGCTCATATTGGTTTGCCTAAACTTGAGCATGTGCTTAGTCTTAAGCTTGTCGAGGGACCTTGAATTTGACTCGGGTAGTAAGTCCGAAGTCCAGCTGGGGTGCCCGAACTTGACCGCTTCTTGGATCCGAAGTTCGGCTGGGTATCCCGAGCTTGGCTCGTTTAGTGTCCCGATGCTTAGATAAGGTGCCTAAACTTCACCACGTCTTTGGTCCGAAGCTTGGCTAAACTTTTCTTCACTAATAGTTTTGTTAACTAAAAATTGAATGTAAATAGTTTCAAGTGTTACTCGAAGATGATTTATAACCAAATCACGTTTCAAATGTGGTTCCTTGACTTAGGCATAGGAAGGTCCCGAAGTCTCGGCGTGGTGTGTGAACCTTACCGTTATTGGGCTTAAAGCTTGATGAGGGATTGATGTCTAAACCTTGACCGCTGTTGTGTCTCGAGCTTTGACCATTGCTAGGCCTAAAGCTCGATTGAGGTGTGTTTGAACCTTGACCGCTATTGGGCTTGAAGCTTAACAAGGGATTGATGTCCGAGCCTTGACCGCTACGACGCTTGAAGCTCGACAGAACTATGACTAAATCTTGACCACTCTTATGCCCGAGGCTTGACTAAGTTGTGTCCGAACCTTGACCGCTGCCGAGTCTTAAGCTCGACTTCGTCCACTTTCGTTCGGATAGGGACGGATGCTTATCCTTATGTAAAAATTCTTGGCTAGACTTGGTCGTTAGATGACCTGAAGTCCGCTTGCTTGAAAATATGATGTTCCATGCGGTGATGTGCCTCATTCTAAATTTGAGCTTTTAGTTTGTGTGTTAATAGCTCCTTTATAAGGTAGACAATTTGTGTCTTGCCACGAGTATTCTTGAAGTTGTTGTGGTTGTATGACCCTTTCGATCTTGAGCCCCCACGCTCTTCTTGGGTACTTGTGTCTAGCTCTTCTCCAATGTTGGAGAGATGGTGAGCTTCAATTAGTTGATGGTATAGAAGATCCTCTTTTAAGGTTGCAATGTTGCTCGACCTCCTTGGTGTTGACTTGATACGTGATGATGTTTGATTGAATAATTCCTTGTAGGGTGCTTTGCTATTAAATTTTGTATTTTTTCAAGTTTGACTTATGCAAAAGAGATGTATGCAAGGCTCCATTCTAAGAACAAATGCATTCTTTTATTAAGATGATGTAAAAAGTTTAAACAAAGAGAAAATTGAACTTTAGCCCCCACTTCCCAAAGTAAAGCTTAAAGAAGGGTATGTCGCTCGAATTGTGGTGTATTGCTCGTTGATGTTGAACCATGGATCTGTGAACTTTACGATTTGGTGTTGAATCAGATTGACATCCTTCTTGATTGACTTTTGCTCCTTTGAGTATAGAAAAATGGCTTTGAATTAGAGAAAATTGGAGATGGAAAATAGGAACTAGATTAACTTAGGGGCTGGACCTCATCCTACATATCCGCAATAATGGAAATCGAGCCCGAGTAGTTCAAAAGGAAGTTAATTTGGGTTTGGTTTTTTTTATTGGATGATAGGAAAAGGAAATAAACATTACACTTGATACGAAATGAGAAATGGACAAAGAACAAATATGAAATGAAATGCACTCTTTATTGGTATCCTTGATGAGTAGTGGGCTCATTGGATGACCTCTAGTCGGATGTATGCTCTTGTTCTATGAGCATGCCAGTATCTCCGAGTGTTTTGAAGTCCAAGATTGGCAAGAGCTTCGAGTGCTCGTTGATAGGCAGGTTGGAGGTTCTTGATGCTGATTCTAACTTGATCCTTTTCAAATGGTGGATCGATCATGTGGATTACTCGTTGCCCTCCAGCGAGTGAGGAAGTCGGTGAAGCTCTCCTCGTCTCCTTGCTTGATCAATTCTATGTCTCGAAGAGTGACTGGTAGATCGGTATTGTAGGAGTATTAATGTAAGAACTCCCGACAAAGATCTTTCTAGTTTGTGACCTTGTATGGGTCAACAACATTATACCATTTCGTGACGTCTATGTCAAACATCCATGGGAGGATCACATGGTATGTGTCCTCCGGTACATTCATCAAAGTCATTGCTCCAACAAAGTTTCTCAAATGATGGTGAGGGTTCTCGGTTCCATGAAACTTTATGTTAGGCATGGTAAACTTAGGGGGTAGCTTGCCTTTAGTGATTGAAGTTAATCCCCGAGCCTAGTAATAGTGATTAAACATTGATAACTCCAACGAACAACTTCTCTATTCGATCTACCCATGGATTAAACCGAGTTTGGGGCTGAGATTCCGGGCAGGATCCTACTACTTTGATTTTTCTCTAGTTCTATGCGTATGAGACTTAGTGTTTCATATATTGACTTGATCTTTTTATCCTAAGCATCAATCTTAGCTTCTACATTAGCAATAGACACTTTGATCAAGGTCACGATGGGGGTTTGTTATGGCTAGTTGGCCATTTCCGGAGGATGATTGTGTTTAGACCTTGGGCAGCGCACTTGGTGTTACTAGCTAAGGTGTGGGACATACCGATGTGGTACGTGCTAATGTGGGATGTATCGGGGTTGACCGTGTCGGTGTTGAAGTAGATTTCTTACTTCCTAGACGCTTTGTGCCAGGATTCCTAACTTGCATAGGATTTTCTATCCTGTATCCCAAAAAAGTACGCTCGGGATTGGCTCGTGGAAGAATTTTTATAGGAGATGGGGCTCAAGTGCTTGACCCAAGGAAGACTGATCTTAGGAGAAAAGAAAATGATATGCTCTTCTATTTGGATGCATATAAAGTATGCAACTTGGACTTGTTGAGTATTTCGGGCCATAATATTAAACAGTTCTCTAGCATGAGCCGAGTCTTATTAAACGAGGTCCCTCTACTAGCAACATCTGTCATATTTCTATCTATTGGTAATAAATCTTCATAAAAATATTGAATCAATAAATGCTCATAAATTCGATATTGTGGGCAACTAGCACATAGTTTATTAAAACGTTCTCAATATTCATAAAAAGTCTCCCCATTCATCTATTTAATACCACAAATTTCCTTTCTATTGGACCCGATCCTAGATGTAGGAAAACATTTCTCTAAAAAATGCTTTACGAACTTGGGTACATGTATTGAATGTTGCGGGGATAGGTAATGGAACTAATCTTTAGCCTTATCCTGAAGTGAAAATGGAAAGACTCTTAACTTAATTTGGTCTTGGGTGATTCACTCAGGCTGCATGGTGGAACATATAGTAATAAATTCATTGATATAATGATATGGGTCCTCATCAGGCAGTCCATGGAATTTAGGTATCAAATTTTAAAAACCAGAGTTTAATTTCAGTGGTCGCTCCAATGTAGGATATGAGACGGGTAAAAGTTATGTATCCAAGTTAGTTGCAGCAAATTCACGTAAAGTAGTCAACTCAATAATTTCAGAACTTACGAAAATAGAATTAGAATCACTTACTTGGCTTTAAACCTCATCAAATATATGCTCCTTGTTAAAAAAATAAAACTAAAACAAACTATAAAAATCAAATAGAAAAGTAAAAAAAAAATAGTAAAAGTAGTAAATCTAAATTAGATAAAAATTAACAACTATTGTTTTCTTTCCCCGACATTGGCGCCAAAATTTATTAGCTTGTCATACAACTACAAATTAAACCACTACTTAGACTTATAATTAAAAATATAGTATAGGGATGTATGGATCAAATCTAGGAGGAAAGATATAATAATATGCAAGCTTTAATCTAATTAAATTCACTACTCTTAAAATTGAAATATAAAATATAACTCGGAAAATTAATATATATAAATCACATAAAATTATTTACTACTAAATAACTAATTTAGATAGAATATAAAATTTATAATAACCTAGAAATATTTTTGTATATTTTTAGAATAATTAAAATAAAAAACTAAAGTAGTGAAATAAAATAGATTCTAAAACACAAAATTAAATAAGTAAAGTTCTGAACTAAAATGAATATGAAAACAAATACTAAAATTACCCATAATATTAAGAATAATTTTCTAGACTTAAACAAACCCTAAAAACATAAAAATAAAATTAAAAACCAAAATTACAAATTTATTTCACTAAAACCTATAGTAATTAAATTTGAGAATTAAATCTAAACAATTATCTAATCACTTCTAAAGATTCTAAAATTTAATCATAGAAAAATAGGACAATATCTAAACCCTAAAAATAGATAAAAAATGAAAAAAATAAAAGAAACTATTTTAAACCTAATTTCTAACAAGTTGTAGACACCTAAAAAGTGTCATTTCTTATCTCTTTATTTACGTGTTGTTTTGTTGGTCCAATGATGAAATCGCGAGTTCTGTTTGAGGATTTGGATCTCGAGCTATGATCAATTTGGTGCAACATAAGGAAGTAAACCATAAAAAGAAAACCCCAGCACCAAATAAATAGCCTTTTGCCTTAGGTGGTCCACAAATCCTCTTTTCTTTCGGACCGTCCAAGAACCGGGCCGAGCCTTTAGAGATTGTGGAGTCCCAATGTTGTGTGCTGAAAAATGCCATGTTCGAGTACCGCATTCTACTTTTGTCCAAATCGGATAAGGAGCTGAAGACCCGAAGACGGTATTAAAGCGTTGCATTTCATGATCGGGAGCATCAAAGTGTCTGCGTTTAAGCTTCACAAGACAGCCCACACTAGGCTAGAAGCTTGTCCCCTCAAAACGACGTCGAGGTCGGCGCCTACCTTCTAGAAGCATGAATTGGAACGTTGCGTTTTGGCTTGGAGAGTCCTTTGGAAACACAACAAGGGCACGAAACCCTATGGTGCCCGGTTAGCCGGCGCTCGCCTTCTCGGTTCGTCCGGTTTTATCTCTTTTTGAACCGATTCTATCTCTTAGGATTTGGGTCGGTTTATTTTCAGCTCCTTGGACGACTCGGATAGAGGCAAACCCTAGGTCATTTGTGACCTAGGTCCTCTCCTATCAATAGAGAGTCTTGGCTCTCATTCCCATATGGCTTCGACCTTAGCATCAAGTTGCGAAAGCTAACTCAAACCCTTTAATCTAAGTGTTACTCTGCTGAAATTTCTATAATACATTCACCTTTTTACTTGCTACCGTTGAATCCGTGCAAAGAGCTAAAGAATATTCAATTATTTTGAACTCCGGGCACTCATTCAACTGATCATTACTATACCGTATACACAATTCACAAAACAAGCCCTTTTCTTTTGGATTGTCGTTATTGCATCGAGAGATCCACTGTGGAGATCCGGATCAGCACAGTGAGACAACCCTGAGGGAAACTATTCGGCCTTCAAACAGCTTTATTTCTTTTCAAGCTTTTTACTGCTTTCGTATTGTGGTTTAAGAGATGTAATTGCTCTTTTTAATTTGTCCCCGACCGATGTAATCCTTTTATTTCTCGCTTTTATTTTATATATCACTTTCTTTACCTCGTTGTTTATCACTTTCTTTATTATGTTTGTTTGCTTTAATTTCTCTTAGCATTGTGCCATTTTCTTGTTTGTCTTACATCATTTTAACACACTACTCGAATTAGTAATGTTCTTCTTTGGACGGGTGGAACGGAAGGGTTTTTCCTATGTTTCGTACTCTCGCCTCGATTGTGATTCTCGGTTCAAAGATCGACGGAGTCATTTTAGTCTTAGTTTTCTTATACAAAGATTGGCGAGCAAATTTTGTTTTTGTTAGTTTTTCTTTCTTAAAACCGACTCGTCAAGTCCTTTATTTTATGTTTTGTTCTATTCAAATTTGCATCTCGGTGTTTTTGGCTGCAGGAATTGTAATATTAGGTTTTGGATCTGCCCACTGGGCGAGACCGAGGCTGGTTTCACCAGCCACGGCCTTTGGCCAACACCGACCACCTCTAGGTGCGAGCCATTGGCAACACCGTGGGGTCGACCGATAAAGCTTCGGTCCGGATTGGTGTTTTCAAACCAATCTGGCCCCAAAGCATCACGACAATACTAGAATCTTTATATTATTTATTCATTAATTAAATAATAAGATCGCGAGAATTCTGAAAATAATTTGTAAAATAAAATAATTAATAAAACCGCCATTTAAACTTTGACTAATCGGATTTAATAAAACTCGTAAAATCTTAACAAAAGGTTCATCCCCACTTTCTAAAATGCATCTTCAAAAACCCTAAAATCATTCTCTCCAACTTTCTAAAAATTCCAACGCCAAAAGGGCAATCGTGGGGAAGCTCGGCCCGATTCCGGTGTGGGCTCGCTGTCAAGGTTCTTAAAGTGGTGACTCCATTTGGGATAAAGTTTTTATTAAGAGGGCAAAACTTTAAAATTTGAGTAGTGTGTTCTTAATGATGTTCTTGCATTAGACATCATGCATTTAGTAACCTTTAAGCTAGTTTAAATACTATTTTTGACCACTAGGAAAACTTTATTCTACCCCTTGTTTACCCTTCCGGAGAGAGGCCACCACTACTTCCCTTGGGCGGGCCCAACTAGGCTTGATTGCCCGAGGAAACAATACCTCCTCCCTCGTAGTACACCATCTTGGGCTAAACCTTTTGCTTCACTTAGAAGCACTAAGAATTCTAGTTGGTATCCTTATCCGTGCAACCCATGGGGGACCAAATTCTAAGACTATGTATCACCATGTATCCAAACTCTTGAACTCTTTGACCATAGAACTTTTGGACTTTTAGGTTCACCCAGGCTTCATGTGCATGCCTGAATGAATGTATGTGTTTTTAGATTTAATCTCCTGTCAATGAGCCTTTAGGAATAGGAGAAGAGAGCCGATTAGACCGTTGCATGGATAAAAATAAAACACTTCAATGAATTTCGTAGAGTCGGTCGAGTTATGTGCATTTAGCCAAAAGTTAAAATACCTTTTTCCTATTAGGGTTAGTCCATTGTTTGCACTTTCCATGTCATCCCAAAATTATCCTCTTAATAGCCTAAGTTGTTGCTATTTGCGACATAGTCTTACTAAAAGTCCCTTTCTCTTATTGTGTATCTTTTTTATTGCATTTTCACCTTCCATTTGGATTAGCCAAATAAAATCATGTCATATTAGGTAAGTTCATTTTCATTAGCCAAATAAAATCATCTCATATTAGGTGCGTCCATTTGTATTAGCCAATTAAAATCATCTCATATTACGTGAGTCCATTTGCATTAACCAAATAAAATCATCTCATATTAGGTGAGTGCATTTGCATTCGCCAAATAAAATCATCTTATATTAAGATAGATGAGTCTGTCCTTTTCATTTTGCATTTTGTCCGAAATTCATCTCAAATAGAGAAATGCATTGTCATATATAAAGCATTTTTTCTCTAAGGATCATGCATCTCAATCGAGTCATTCATCATATTATCATCACATTCTTATGTCGAATTAAAACATCTTTAGTCTCTTCGGGTCTTGCGCTTAAGTCCCTTCCTCCTAAAAGTGATTTTCTCTCACATGGTCCTCAACCTCATCCTTTGGGCTGCAGAATAGGGAAGTCTACGAGAACCGAGCATCGTCGGAATCCGAGCTCTAAGAGATTAGAACATCTCACCAAGGAGTCCAGGCACATCGTCTTTTCTTTCTACTCTTTGGTCTACATCGGTGCAACAAGCTTCGTGCATACTAAACCGTCACTACCCACACCTTGTTCTAAGACAAGTACCTAAAAGAGTTCCCTTCCAATGGATCCCAACTCGGAACAATATCTTAATCTTAGTCTACTAAATGAGAATAAGCTAAGGTGGAAACCAGGTTGAATGATCAAGAAGAATAGATATCATGTATATCAAGGGATCTTAAGACTATCATAAGGGCTATTGATGCTAGTAAGAGAGATGAGGAAGCTGAACGTTTAAAAAGGGAAGAAGCTGAAAAAGTTGAACGTTTAAGAAGGGAAACAACTTTGATTCCGCCACCTCCAACTATCCAGTCTCCTCCGGGCACTCACAAACGTGAATTCCCTAAGCCTCGAATATAAATCTCAATCTAATTCCTGTATAGATTAGATAGAACGGATGTTGAGCGAGTCATTCATGTTCGGTAATCATTACTTCGATCATAAAGGATTCATTTAAATCCCTAAGGGTAAACTACCTCCTAAGTTTACCATGCTTGATATTAAGTTCAAAGGTTCCGAGAATCCCCATCATCATGTACGCAACTTCTTGGGAGCAATGACTCTTAAGACAGATCCTGAAGATACTTACCACATCATCTTCCCTTGGACATTTGATACTGATGTAATGAAGTGGTATAATGCGGTTGACCCACGCAAGGATGCCAATTAGACAAATTTGTGCAAGGAGTTCCTCCATCAATACTCCTATAACACTAATCTAGATGTCACTCTTAGCGACTTAGAATTAATCAACCAAGGCGAGAAGGAGAGCTTCATAGATTTCCTTACCGGATTGAGAGCAAAGGCAGCCCATATGATTGATCGACCCTCCGAGAAGGATCAAGTTCGAATAATTGTAAAGAACCTTCAACCCAATTATAATCAGCACCTCAAGTTCTTACCCATGATGAACTTTTCAATCCTCAAAGATACTAGTTTGCTGATAGAAGAAGAGTTGTCCATCTGTGACCACAAAAGTCGTGACCGACTATAGAGGTAATTTTCATTCCAAGGATAAGAAAACCTCCAATACCGGCAATGCTACCAAGGGTGCAGATGCCAATGCCTCAACACGTATACCGACTACACTCCTATTGATACTACTTACACCAAAGCCCTTGATCGTCTCTTGAAAAAGGGAAGATAGAATTGCCACCTAGTAGAGCATAATCGAAACCGCGAAACAGTCCAAAAATTGGGACACAGGAAAATTTTGCAAATACCATCGTGCACGAGACATGATACCGAATAGTGTTGGACATAAAGAACAAGCTAGAAAGCATGTTTCGAAATGCCCAATTACCCTAGCCTAAGGCTGCCCAGAAACCAAGCAACAATAAAAACCCTTTTAGCATCACCCTAGCCATCTTCACTGAATCAACACCAGGTAAGTGGGATCGGTCTATTTTTATTTGAGATATTGACAAGTCAAAACCACTTCTTAACCTACCTCTGTTAGATCCAGCGAGTTCAGGGGTGGTGGTTAAGTGATGAAGAAGATGTTTTTGAAACAAAAAGTGATAGTGATAATAATAGTAACGACTTTTAGGGCACACCACCCTTAGAAGAAGAAGACTTTTGAGGAGACACTAAGAGCCCCGCAATTAAGTTTGTTACTAGATCGGGACGGCACAATGCACCCTTAGGTCCACAACAGATTCGGGAAGCCCCAAAAGAGCTCGAAGCAATAATTAAAGAACATCCAATCCTTAAGCAACTCCAAAAATTAAAAGCCGACATTTCAATCTAGCAATTAATATTTGCTTCTCAAAAACATAGGCAAGCCTTGATCGATGCGATCAGCAAGATCAAAGTTTCTCCTTACACAACGCTAGAGGAAGTAGTACGATGGGTTAACAATGGGGACGGAACCGTTATCTTTGATCGAAGGATCTCCCAGAAGAAGGCATTCCACACAACAATGCCCTTTATTTTACAAGATCAGCGATAAACGTATGTCTTTGGAGAACTCGCTAAAAGGTTAGGAATTAGGGAGCAACAACTCTCTAGCGGCATCGCTCATGTTCGAGCTTATGATAATTCTAGAAGAACAGTCTTGGGAACAGTGGACCTTGCCAATTAATATAGGGCCAGTGGGGAGGAATATCGAATTCTAAGTCCTAGCCCTAACTACTTTCAATTTATTTCTAGGTCGCCCTTAGCTGCACGATCATCGTGTAGTGCCTTCTACATTACATCAAAAAGTCAAGATGATAATTAAAGGTCAAGTCATAACTCGTCAACGAGGATAATCTTTGTGCTACTATCGTTACCAAAGAGTCCATAGTGGAGATCGAGCATGATATTAATGATAAAGAACTTTATGGATTTGAAACCGTTGTTGCCTTAGAAAGGGATGAAGCACCTTTTACCTTTAACCCTTGTGGCAACCCTAGTATCTATTCGATGCTTAGGAAGAAGAGGTATTTTCCTAATCTTGCTGCAGGCCGAAGGGCATACCACCCTATTTTTCCACCCCTTCTACCCACTAATAATTACAACTTTGGACTAGGCTATCAACTTACTACTAAGGAAATAACTCAGGCCTAGTGGGAAATCCAAGTAAAGAGGACTGCACCATGCACATTCCGTTCTATTAAGCCCATTCCCTATACTCTAAATGGGCAGTTTCGAGAGAAGGAGAGAATTTCCCTTATTATGGTTTTCCTAAGCCTTACTAAATCTAAGAGACGGGTATCTCACTACCTGGTCTAGAGATTTTTAATGACTCGCTATATTATGGAAAAGAGGCACCTTACTTCCTCGAAGAGGGACAATCCATAACAAATTGGATCGATCTCACGCGAAACAACATTTACGGTCTTTTGTTCGAACAAGAGGGTAATCTAGAAGGGAACTCGGTCTCAAAACTATCGCGAGCTATATCACGGCCACGGTTCGATCCGTCCAAGTTCATCACGGACACCGATATAGAAGGGTCCAAGCATGTCACTTGGATTGATGCTAAGAAAGGTCGGGAATTTCCTGTCGCCCTAAGAGTGCATCCTCTCTCTAAATCCAGTGCTAGGGCTTGTACTTCTTCTTCGTTGTTTCTAGTTCTTTTCCAAATTATGTCATTTTTAATTCTGTTTCGAGTCCGATGTACTTGTTGCTTCATTCAATAAATTGAACCTTTCTACTTACCCATTGCCTCCTCTTGCTTTTAATTGTTTTTCCTCTAATAATGAACAAGAAATTCCTCAAGAACTAATAAAAGCTTTGGAAGATCATGAAAGTCACTCACCAATAATAGAGGAAACAATAACAATTAATCTGGGTTGCTTGATTAACCCCAAGAAGTTAAGATTGGGAAAATTTTGCATCTAGAATAGCAGAAGCAATCCACTTCGCTCCTTACGGAATTTATCGATGTCTTTGCATGGTCTTAGAAAGACATGCCACGTATAGATCCGAGTATAGTAGAACACAAAATTCCGCTTTGTGAGGATGCTAAGCTAGTTAAGAACAAGTTGAGGAGGATGAAACCAAAATAGCCCTTAAAGATTAAGAAAGAGATTCGGAAGCGGTTGGAGGCTGAGTTCGTTAAGGTAGTTCACTATCCTCTCGTGGACAGACAAATATATTTCCGATCCTAAAGAAAGATGGCACGGTTCGTATGTGTGTTGACTTTAAGGATTTAAATAAGGCCAGTCCTAAGGATGATTTCCCATTGCCCCATATCGATCTTTAGGTAGACAATACAACACGTCATGCTCTACTCTCGTTCATGGATGGTTATGTGGGATATAATCAGGTAAAGATGGGTGAAGAAGACATGGAGAAGATGACCTTCATCACTCAATGGGGGACTTGCTATTACGTGGTGATGCTATTTGAGCTCAAGAATACTGGTGCATGGTATCAAAGGACAACAACGACACTAGTGCATGATAGATATGATCCGTAAAGAAGTTGAAGTGTACGTAGATGATATGGTCATAAAATCCAAAGATAGGATACGGCACTTACCCAGACTTAAGAAAATTCTTCCATACACTCGGGAAGTATAACATGCGCCTGAATCCTCAAAAGTGTGCCTTTGGAGTAACCTCTCGGTAAACTGTTAGGCTATGTTGTTAGTCTTAGAGGGATTAAAGTTGATCCATCTAAGATCAAGGCCATTCAGAAATCCCTCCACCAAGCACAAAGAAAGAGGTAAAAGCTTAGGATGTTTGCGAGTACATTAGTTGTTTCATATAAAAGCCGACTATGGTCTCGTGAACCCATTTTCGAGGATGTTAAAGAAAGGATTAGACCCTATTCGCAATACCGAGTGCCAACAAGCATTTGAGAAGGTTAAGGAATACCTAGCTAATCCTCCGAGTGTTACTTCCACCCCAATCAAGAAAACCTTTACTTCTATATCTCACCACAACGAAAATAGATATGGGAGCCATGCTAGCTCAAAGAAACGGGAAAGAAGAACGCTCGATCTACTATCTAAGCAAGAAGTTCCTCGATTACGAGACTAGATATACATCACTGAAGAAGACATCTTTAGCTTTAGTGTTGGCTACCAAGAAACTCGGACACTACATGTTAGCCCACACGGTACATGTGGTTGCACGTCTGGATCCTATTAAGCACATACTTGAGTAACCGAAGTACATAATTAGAACTCAAGTTCGTCCCTAAAAAGCGATCGAGAGGAAGGGTAGTATGAGAATTCTTAGCTGATTTACCCGTGCCTAAATCACAACCCGAACACCTTAACTTTCTAGATGAAGACATTTTACAAGTAGAGGTCGACATTTGTACAATGCACTTGAATGGCGCTTCCAACCGTAACGGTTTTGAAGTAAGGATTCTTTTGGTCTCGCCGGAGGGAGCACATACTCCCATTTCAGTCAAACTAAACTTCGAGGTCACCAATAACGCTGCGAGTATGAAGCGTGTATCACAAGACTTGAAGTCGCAATAGAGATTGGTGTCAAGAATATCGAGTTTTCGGTTATTCTAGTTTGATCACCAACCAAATTTCGCTAACGTAGTGAAGCCTTGGCACCCTACCAAGCATACTTGGCAAAATTATCTTTCATTTACCTTCCTAGGGATGATAATCAATTTGCGAATGCATTAGCTAAGTTAGCATCCATGATCAATATCCATACCGGCATTTATTCAATGCCCATTCACATTGAGCGACGGAGTCATCCCGTGCACGTCCGCACCTTAGAAATGTCTAATATTGACCATACCAGTTGGTATCATGATATTTATTAGTATTTGGATAAGTAAGAATATCCTTTGGACTCAACACCTAGAGCCTAGGGAGCCATCACGATGTTGGCTGCCCAATTCTTCATCAATCGGGGGTAATTATTTAAGAAAACTAACTCCGGGATTAACTTACTTTGTGTCAATCAACATGAAGCAAAGTACATTATGGAGGAGATTCATGGTGGGGAGTGCGGACCTCATATGAATGGTAGGATGTTAGTCCGGAAGGTTCGGAGGCTTGGTTATTACTAGTGTACCATGGCATGGGACTGTCATAACCTTGTTAGGAGATACCATAAATGTCAAGTATATGCAAATCTACAACACCAAGCCCCTTTATTTCTTACTACGCTATCTTCATTTCACATTGGGGAATAGATATTACCGCCAAGGTGACTCCTAAAGGAACAGGTGGTCATGAATTTGTGTTAGTAGTGAAGACTCGGACTCGAATCTAGATCATTCCGAGTACTACATAAGGACTCAAGTACAAACCTCATCCTTACTATGTTTTGATTACAAGTGATTCCGAGTGTTATAGAAACTCTTGTATAAGTTTTCATTCATTTCGACTGACTCGGAAAACACATTCTTGATTATCTTCTCACGATGATGTTTCGAGTCACTCGGACATTACTCGAATTTATCGCATGTTCAAATAATCTCTCTAACACGCTTTATTTGAGTTATGACTGTGTATTTAAAAGCAATGAACTATCGTGTTAATTCATCTTTCTAAGTCAGTTTATATGTTTGAGAATTATTTGTCCAGATCAAGTACCTACTCTAATGTTTTCACTCTTATAACTTGATCGTTTGTAGGATCGACTCTAATGGAATTTGAGTATAATGAATATTAGACTCGAAAATTCCATTCCTCTAGGAGCTAAGATAATTATGCAGTTAATATTATCCGTGCATAATCTTAGACCAAAGTATTTTATACTTTAAGAACCAAAATGATTTACTTTTGTAGGTTATTCAAACGAGGTTATCTCATTTTTGAATTTCAAAAGTAACCGGCTTCAAGTTGTCAATCACTAGTAGACAAGGTTTATCTATTTCGAACAAGGCTCGGACGCCGTGTCGGGGTTGTCTATTTCCAAATATGGAAAACTTCATTACTAAGCTCAACGGTGGTTTCCACCTTACTTTTCGGACATCACCAGCTGACTGGAGCAACTTGAGGAGCCAAGAGCCATTGCATAACGTTCACATCTCAACGGATCTTTTCTTAGCAACTCGGAAGAACCGTTACAACGGTCAAGAAGGACTTCGTTCGGAATTCAGTCACAATGGTTAATCTCCTTGGTTATCTATAAATAGAAGCCATTTCACACGAATCGAAGATTGTTGAACATATTGCTAAAACTATATCTCTTAGTACAATACTCATTCAATCTTCTTCTTACAACTCCAAGTCTCGTATTTAATACTTTTCCGAGTTGTAAAGTCTTTTAAGCAGATCACATACTCTTTTCTTACTTTCGAGTAAGGTCCCTTGACCGAGCCGTAAGGGTTAACTCAACTCGCTTGTCCCTAACCGTAAAGGTTACCTTAGTTAGGAAGTATTAGATCGAGATAAGGGAACTTCGAGTCTAGGAAAACACCGTAAGGAATTATCTAAGGCGATAATTCCGGTCAAGTCGGTTCGTTGTATTTTGTGGATTCAAAATAGTAGATTTAACTTGGTGCTTGGACTAGCACTATCTCGTGGTTTTCTACCCCGGGAGGGTTTCCACGTATGTCCGAGTTATACTTTTCCGAGTTCAATCTAGACTCATATTATCTTATTCATTCCTTTCAAGCTTAAAGTTTTTAAGTTAGTTAAAATTTCCTCATCACCCTATTCACCCCCATCTAGGGTGACTAAGACTCTCCAAGAGCAAACCTTTAATTGGTATTAGAGTCTAGCCTTTCGGAAAAGATCTAACAATCCAAAGGCTTAAAGATCAAATGGCTCGGAACAACAGAGAGTTCGATGAAGGAAGATCTTCCACTGGACCACTAAAGTTCAAAGGATCAAACTTTGTGCATTGGAAGAAGCTAATGGAATGCTTTCACGGGACAACGATGAAGATGTTTGGAACATCATCCAAGAAGGCAATTACATTCCAATGAAAATGGAAGATACAGGACCTGTGCCTAAAGAGAAGTTCGAGTACACCAATGAGGAATAAGAAAAGTTCGGAAAGAACTTCAAAGCGATGAATACTTTGATGTGTGCTATTAGCTTAGAAGAGTACAACAGAGTGTCGGCTTGTGACACGGCTACGGATGTGTGGGACACTCTTGTCAACACATATAAAGGAACAAGCCAAGTGAAACATGCGAAGATAACTCAATATCTTCACAAATAAGAGTTGTTCAAAATGGAGCCGAAGAAAACATCACTCGGATGTTTATACGCTTCACCGAGATTACAAACAATCTCAAATCTCTTGGTAGAAGGATTTCCCATGAGGAAATGTGCGAAAAATTCTAAGAAGTCTACCAAAGAGAAGATGGGGTCCCAAGGTGACAGCTATCGAGGAAGCTTAGAACTTCTCTCAACCAAAGCGATACGAACTGATTGAGAAGCTACTTACCCATGAAATCCTTCTGGAAGAAGAGGATGCCAAGGTCAGCACTAAAAAGAACATTGCGCTAAAAGCCTCGGAAAGCAAAGGAGAAAGTTTGAGTTCCTCAGATTTAGAAGAAGACCCCATGGAACTCATTGCTCGAGGCTTTAAAAGAATGATGAAGCACAAGAAATGGGAAAAGAGGCCAAAGGAAGAGTTCTACAAGAAAGATAAGAAGGACGAGAAAAGGTAAATACTCATCCCCTTCAAAGTTATTGTTAACTAAGAACTCGGCTGTTTTAAGTGTGGAAGCAAAGATCATATAGTCAAAGACTATCCAAAGAGAAAAAGGGACAGAAAAAGAAGAAGGCTATGATGGACACGTGGAGTGATGAAGACTCCTCTGAAGAAGAAGATGATTCCGATGACTCAAAGTGACTTATGACACTAACGAGACTTAGAAGCTGAATCCGAGTCGATTTTGATAATTCGGACACTAAGGAAACAAATCCTTAGGAGGTAATTGAATATTTTCTTAAGTTCTCCAATGTTGATTTAGCGAAATATATTGATACTTTGGAAGAAAATTCCAATTCCGATTCTTCATTGTTATGTAATTTCCTTCTTATATCATGTTCCGGACATCTTCATCGTTGTCCGAGCATAAAGCATTCCATTAGCTTCTTCCGAGTGTACGAATTTGATCCTTTGAACTTAGGTGGTCTGCTGGAAGATCTTCCTTCATCGAACTCTTCGTTGTTCCGAGCCATCCGATCTTTAAACCTTTAGATTGTTAGATCCTTTACGAAAGGCTAGGCTCGATACCAATTGAAGGTTTGCTCTTGGAGAGTTTTAGTAACCACTGGAGGGGGTGAATAGGGTGATGAGGAAATTTTAGCAAATTTGGAAGATTTAAGCTTGAAAAGAGTAATCAAGACAATCCGAGTCTAGATTGACTCATAAAAGTGTAAAGTCACATATACGTGGAAAACCTCCCGGGGCAAAAAACCACGAGACAGCGCTAGTGCAAGTACCAAGTCAAATGCACTAGTTTGAATCCACAAAATATAGCAGATCGACTCAACCAGAATTGCTACCTTAAACAATTCCTTACGAGTTTTCCTTGACTTAGAAATTCCCTTATCCGATCCGAAGGTTTAGACTTAGAAATTCCCTTATCCGATCCGAAGGTTTGCTCGGGAGAGGCTAAGTCACCCTAGAGGGGGTTAATAGGGTGATGATGAAATTTACTTGAAATTTAAAATAGATATGAATCCGAGGTGAGCGAGAGTCAAGGATGAGCTCGGAAAAGTACTAACTCGGAATTCGAGTAAAGAGTGAAGAAAGCAGATTAAGCGAGAACTTTGAAACAGATCCGAGTCTATAATGGACTCGGAAAAGTAATAACTCGAAAGTACGTGGAAACCCTCCTGGGGCAAAAATCACGGACCGTGCTAATCTAAGGACGAAGTCAAATCCACTATTTTGAGTCCACGGAATTCGGTAGGTCGACTTAACCCGAGTTGCTCCCTTAGACAACTCCGTACAAGTTTTTCCTAAACTCGAAATTACCTTATCCGATCTAGTACTTCCTAATTGAGATCACCCTTACAATTGGGGACAAGCGAGCTGAGTTAACCCTTACAGCTCAATCAAGGGACCTTACTTAGAGAGTAAGAAAGAGAGTGTTTGTAGCGAGTACAAGACCTTACAACTCGGAGAAATAATAAATACGGAATTGGACTTGTAAATAGAAGATTGAGAATGAATACAATGACTTTTGTTCAAGTATGTGTATTAACAGTTGGTTCAGCAATCTTCAAGTCTTGGAAGTTGGCTTCTATTTATAGATGACCAAGCATCTTAGCCGTTGTGTCCATCTTCGACTAGAAGTCCCTTGTAACCGTTGTAATGGATTTTCTAAGTCACTCGGAAAATATACGTTGAGATATGAACGTTGGGCAACGGCTCTTAACTCCTTTGGAAGTCCCAAAACC
This sequence comes from Talinum fruticosum, assembly GCA_021018815.1. Taxonomy (NCBI): domain Eukaryota; kingdom Viridiplantae; phylum Streptophyta; class Magnoliopsida; order Caryophyllales; family Talinaceae; genus Talinum; species Talinum fruticosum. Next base: position 153,556 of record JAITYX010000003.1, on the reverse strand, counting down.
ACTTGGTGGTGTCTTGAAAAATAAGGTGTAAACCACCGTTGAGCTTAGTGTTGCGGATTTCCAATTTTGGAAACGGACAACCCCGACACGATGTCCGGGACTAGGTCGAGGTGGAAAAAGCCTTGTCTCGCTAGTGATTTAACGTTTTGAAGCCGTTTACTTTTGTAATTCCAAATTAGAATAGCCTCGTTTGAATAACCTACAAAAGTAAATCAATTTGGTTCTCAAAGTATAAAATACTTTGGTCCAAGATTAGACACGGATAATAACGTAATTAATATAATTAAGTGACTAATTATCCGAGTCGAAAAGGAATGGAATTTTCTGAGTCTAATATCCATGATACTTAAATTCCATCTTAGTCGGTCTAGAAGATAAACAAGTCAAAGGATCGGAGTAAACAAACTTGATCTAGACTAAAAAAGTTCAAACTGAATATGCTCGACTTGGAATAGTAAATTAACAATGTAATTCCTGTAACATGAAATCGGACACTGAGTTTATGTGCATGAAATAAAGTGTTTGAACATGCGATATTTACGAGTGATGAGTGACTCGGAACCGAGTGTGAAGTGGTAAGTACAGGTATGCTTTCGAGTCGGTTAGAATCACGCATAAAAATATATAATAGTTTCTATAACACTTGGAGAAAATGTTATATCACTCAGAAAGGCTTCTAAGGCACATGGAATGACTTGAAATCAAAACCTATAAGAGATGAAGTCTTATACCTAATTCCTTGATGGAACTCGGAAAAGTGTAAGTATAAAGTCTAAGTCTTCATGATCTAGTACTTCCTAATTGAGGTAACCTTTATAGTTAGAGACAACCGAGCTGAGTTAACCCTTACAATTTTGTCAAGGGACCTCACTTAGAAAGTAAGAAAGAGTATGTAACTGATTACAAGACTTCACAACTCGAAAGTATGAATTACAAGTTGGGAATTGTAAATAAAAGATTAAGTATGACTATAATGACTTTTGCTTAAGTAATGTGTATTGACAATATGTTCAGCAATCTTCAAATCTTGAGAGTTGGCTTTATAGATGACCAAGCAGATTAGCCGTTGTGACTACTTTCTTAACGAAGTCCTTTATGATCGTTGTAACGATTCTTCTAAGTGACTAAGAAAAGATCCGTTGAGATGTGAACGTTGTGCAACGGCTCTTGACTCCTAAGGGTGCTCCAATCAACTGGTATTGTCTAAAAGTAAGGTGGAAACCACCGTTGAGCTTAGTGTTGAAGTTTTCCAGTTTTAGAAATAGACAACCCTAACATAGCGTCTAGGCTTTGTTCACAAGTAGAAAAGCCTTGTCTATCGGTGATTGACGACTTGAAGCCGGTTACTTTTGTAATTCAAAAATGAGATAACCTCGTTTGGATAACCTACAAAAGTAAATAATTTTGGTTCTCAAAGTATAAAATACTTTGGTCCCAGATTAGGCATCGATAATAATTCGGTTAAGATAATTAAGTGTATAATTATCTCGAGGCCTAGAAGAGTGGAATTTTCTCGACCTAATATTCATTATACTGAAATTCCATCGAGTTAGTCTTAAGAAAGATCAAAATATAAGAGTGAAAACATCATAGTATATGTACTTGATCCGGACAAATAATTCTCAATCAAACATGCTGACTTAGAAAGTTGAATTAACATTGTAATTTACTTTACTTCGAATATGCGGTCAAAACTCGGATAAAAAGTGGTAGAGGGATTATTTGAACATGCAATACATCCGAGTAGTGTCCGAGTCACTCGGAAACATCGGTGTGAGATCATAGATAGAAATGTGTTTTCCGAGTCAGTCGGAATCGAATGAAAACATATGAAGTACTTTCTATAACACTCGGAATGACTTGTAATCAAAACTTATGAGGGATGAGGTTTGTACCGAGTCTTTGGTAGTATTAAGAATGGTGTAGATTCGAGTCCGAGTCTTCGGAGAAGTTTTTACGTGACTCAAGGACCTCCTAGGCATATTTCTCGAAGAACTCATCCGCAATCTCATTGAAAGGAATTGGATTGCGGTTCAAAACAGAGAGGAGACTTTAAAAAGTCGGTGAAGGAGGGAGTGGTTGATACGAACAATCGTGTCTTGAACTCGTGAGGTAATGACTCCCTCGAGTAAGACATGTGAGAGTAGAACTCGGCAATGAGTTCCGGGTAGATGAACTCACTAAAGCATAGAAAATTGTAAACTCCAAGTGGTTTTGATGTGCTCGTAACCACGAAAACGATGTGGTTGGGAAAAATTTGTCATCAAACTTGAGGTGTTCGGTGATGAACACTTTTGAGGGGTTAGAGGTACCCTCTTGAGTTTGTTTGGTGCAAGGTTTCTTGGTCACAGACCCTATAAAATCTTAGGTTGAACCTCTTTTAGGAATGGCTGAAGATTTGAGAGAGAAGAGAGAGAGTGAACTCGAAAGAGAGAGAGAGAAATGAGAGTGAACACTAAGAATTTTGAAAGCGATAGCGAGTAAGCGTAGAGAGTAAGTAAGCAAAGAGTAAAATAGCAAAATGAAGGTAAAGGGATGCTATTTATAGCGAAAAGGAATGTCCTTCAATATTCGATCCGACTCGAACCTCCAATGCTCGCCTCGGACAGGTGTGACGTTTACGCTTTCCAACGGTTAGAATTCCAGATGACTTTCTCCCAACGACTAGTTCTCTAATCGATGTGCACGGTGAGAGAGAGAGAAATTTTAAAAGAGATTTCTAAAATTATCCACTTGTCTAGAGATGATTTTAAAAGATTGATGTCCATTTTGCTCAAAAGCCGAGTCCGACTTAGTATGTTTTTCGAGTGACTCGGAAAATTCAAACACGAGAATAACTCTTAGCTCGGTTTCACTCGGTCAACTGAACCAATTGTTATTTAATGCAAAGAAAACCATATAACACAGTATGTTTTCCGAGTGACTCAGAAAATTCAAACACGGAATAACTCTTAGCTCGGTTTCACTCGGTCAATCGAACCAATTGTTATTTAATGCAAAGAAAACCATATAACACACAATCATGCAAGATAATTTCACAAAAATCACATAATCATGCATTAATATTCCAAGCTCATTCCTAATAAAGCAAAACTGATCCTCACTAACTAGCTTAGTGAAAATATTAGCTAACTGAAATTTTGTAGGAATTAATTTAAATTCAATATCACCTTTCTCATAATGGTCTCTTATAAAATGATGTCCGACCTCAATATGCTTTGTCTTTGCGTGCTTGAACTCGGATTTTTAGTGATGCTGATAGAACTCCGATTACCACACTTGATTCGATAGATTTGAATAAAATTCCAAGATCTTTCAAGTGTTGATTGATCCATAGAATCCGAGCACAGCATGCTCTAGCTGCAATGTACTCGGCTTCAGCGGTTCATAGAGCAACCGAGTTCCGCTTCTTTAAGCGCCCGGATATAAGGGATTAACCTAGAAACTAGCATGCTCCTGATGTGCTCTTTCTATCAGCCTTGTACCCAACATAGTCAGCATATGAGTATCAAGTAAGTGTCGGTTCCGAGTCTCTTGAAAACCATAGACTAAGATTCCGAGTCCCTACAAGATATCCGAAAATTCTCTCCACCATAGTGAGATGTGATTCTTTAGGATTAGCTTGAAATCTTGCACAAAGAGATACTCTAAACATAATGTCCGGCCTACTTGGATGTGAGATATAGCAGAGAGCCTATCATACCTCGATAGAGTTTCGATTCTATGCTTTACCTACTTGCTTTACCTTTCTCATCCGAGTCCAATTTCATCTCTGCTACTCATGGGTGTTGCTGCATGTTTTGCATCTTGAAGCTTGTACTTCTTCAGTAATACCTTGGTATACTTAGATTGATGGACATGGATGCCATCTTTATCTTGTCCGATTTGTAAACCAAGAAAGAAATTGAGCTCTCCTATCAGATTTTCATTAGTAGCACCAAAAATAATATGATCAACATAAATCTAAGCGATAAGGAAATCTCTCCCCTTTGTTTTTATGAAAAGAGTTTTGTCAATCTGACCTCTATTGAAATCATTCTCAACCAAAAAAGTGCTCGAGTCTTTCATACGAAGCTCCGGGAGCTTGTTTAAGACCATATAGAGCCTTTTGCAATTTGAAAACATGATTTTGAAATTTTGAGTTATTCAAATCTAAGGGGTTGCTCGGCATAGACTTCTTCCTGAATGAAACCATTCGGAAAACACATTTCACATCCATTTGATACAATTTAATATTCATGCTTGATGCAAATTCCAATAGGATTCTAATTGCTTCAATCCTAGCAACTGGTGCAAAGGTTTCCTCACAATCAATCCCTTCTTCTTGATTGTAGCCTTGATCCATAAGTCTAGCCTTATTTCGACTACCAACCCATCCTCATCCAGTTTATTCTTGAAAACCCATTTGGTTCCTATAAGTGGGTGGTTAAAAGGTCGTTTGGTCAAAGTCCGAGACTTGGTTTCTCTCAAATTGATTAAGTTCCTCTTGCATGGCCTCTACCCATTCAGGTTCATTTAGGGCCTCTAGTGCATTTCTGGGTTCGAGTTAATGATATGAATGTAGTGAATACCCATAGATTTTGCAAAGAAGAATGAGTTCTTACCCCACTTGTTGATGTCAAACAAAATGTTCTTGAGTGGGTGAGTCGAAGCATATTTGAATGCTCTACCTGTCCTCTGGTTTACCAAATTTGTTGGTTGAACTGGCTGATATTAAGTAGTTTGATCTTGCTGAGTTTCTTCATTTGCTTGTCCTTTAGCTTTCGAGCTCGCTCTGGAGCTGGTTCGATCCGAGTCATTGTTAAGTCGTATTTTGTACGTAATTTTACTAGTTATTTAGTTTATATTATATAGTTTATTTTATCTTATTTATCCTATTTTGTCTATTTATAGGTAATTATCAAATAAGAGCGGAAGAAAAGAAAAGATGTTAAAAGCGGATTTTTAGCCACCGACAAGCGTTCAATAAAAGATATGAAGTCAGTCCATAAAAATAATGTGTCGTAAAATATTTATTTTATGACATGTTATTTTTGGAGTGTTAATTTGAATAGGAGGGGAAGATAATCATACTTCTAAACCAACTAGGACTCTTCCTTAGAGTTAAATGAGAAGAAAGAGGAACCAAACCTAGAACCTCACTAGCTATTTAATAGCTAAAAAAGCCTTACGGGAGACCTCTCATGAGGGCTGGCCGCCCATCACCTCTTGGCTGCCCATTCCTTGTTCACACGCAACCCTTGCTGTTGCCCCCTCTTGCTGGCCGCCCACAGCCCTTCCCTTCCTTGGCTGCCCACATCACAGCTCACACACGCCTATCCCTGGCTGCTCATCAACTCTTCTCTACTCATCAAAATCCCGAGCACGCCACCTCTTGCTCGTCTTTAATCTCTACTGCCAACCCTTTTCTTACCCACCATCATCATAATATCTCATCACCATCTTACTTTCTTCTCCTTTCATCATCATCATCAACTCTCCATCATCATCTTCTTGATCATCACTATGGCAAGCATTATTATAGTATTATTATTATTGTTGTAATTTTTATTTTAAAGACTCTATTTTTATTATTAGTTTAATATTAAAGATGATATTTTTATTTAGTTTATGTATCCCAAATTACATTATGTTTGAGTAGTTTTTTTATACTTAGTATATCTACTTGAAACCATGTTAAATTATTTATTTTGTAACAAAGTTTCGATATTTATTGTCTTATTGATTAGACCCATGATTCTATGATAATTTGTGTTTAATGTTTATGTTTTTATGTCTAAGTAATTAGAGTGCACACTAATTAGTTTTATATAAATTTATATGATAGTTTAAAGGGTTTAAGTACGTAATCGCTTGATCTTTTAGACATAAGTATTACCCTAGTTAATCATGGATGGCTCATACCGATCTCTTTTAATTAGGAAATTATCATAGATCCTTCTTAAATGAATTTGCTAGTAGATTGGTTATTAGGTGTTAGATGATATTTTTCTAATACTTAATGCTCTAATTTGATTAAATTCTAGTGCTAGTGCTAGGGTTATCAATATTAGTAGGGTTTATATTAGGGTTAGGCCTAAGTAAACTAATAACTAAGGAAAAACGGGAAGATCCGCTAGTGGTTGTCTTTTACAGTTTAACTCATGGGTAGATCAATTTGTGTGTTAATGATAATAATAATTTGCATGGTGGATATAGATTATACTAAGTGTTTTTATAAGTTTGATATATTTGATAATTACTTGTTTACTTTTTAGTTATTTTCTTTAGTTTGTCAATTTTTATTTATAAATTTATAGACTTTTATTATCAATTTCATTATCCCCCTAAAGATCAGTATATTAGGTTAGTTTTAGTAATTTTATTTTAATTTAATTTTGACTCTTTATATATTTTAATTTTCGATTATTTTTCATCGGTTTTTATTATTTTTGAGTCGAGTTTGTTAGAAATTAGTTTAAAAATAGTTTCTTTTGTTATTTTTGTGTTTTATCTTCTTTTATGATTTAGATAGAGTTTTACTTTGATGTGATTAAATTTTAGAATTTTTGGAATTAATTTGACAACTTTTCAGATTTAATTCTTGAATTTAATTACTATAGGTTTTTAGTTAATTAATTTCGTAAATTAAGTTTTAAATTTTATTTTTATATTTTTAGGGTTTAGATAGGTCTAGAAAATTAGTGTTAATATTCTAGGTAATTTTAGTATTTATTTTCGTAATTAATTTAGTGCAAAATTTTACTTATTTAATTTTCTGTTTTAGAATTTATTTATTTTCTGCTTTAGTTTTGTGTTTTAATTATTCTAAAAATATATAAAATCATTTCTGGGTCATTATAGTATTTTGTCATTATGTATAAATTATTTATTTAGTTGTTAGATAATTTTCTACAATTTTTAGTTATTGATTTTAATTTATATTTTCTATTTTGTTTTTAAGAGTAGTAAATTGAATTAGATTTAAGCTTACATATTTATTATATCTTTCCTCATGAATTCGATCCCTACTTCCCTATGCTATATTATTTATTATAAGCCTTAAGTAGTGGTTTAATTTGTAGCGATACGACAAGCTAACAGATCATAATGTTCCGAGTCGCCTCAATCTGAGTTGCTTTCTTTTGACTTTGTCCGAGCTCGGCTTCAAGCAAGATCATCTTCATCTCGACCGAGTTTCGATCCGAGAAGGTTTACTCACTTGTTTTTCCTCGATCAATCTCATCAAACACAATATGCTATACTTGTGAGATGAGTAACCCGGAAAGATACCTTCATGTGATCGAGTATCAAACTTGGTCGAGTGATCCTTACCATTATTGTGAACAAAGAACTTACATCCGAAGGGCTTGAAGTATGAGATGTTAGGTTTCTTTCCCTTGTAGAGCTCGTATGAATTTTTCTTCAAGATGGGTCCGATGAGGCATCCGTTCGGTGTGTAGTGTCGTTGTGTTGACTACCTCAGCCCATAAATAGTAAGGCGAATCATGTTCAATCATCATCGTCCTTCGTATTTCTTGAAGAGTTCGGTTCTTTCTCTCCACTACCCCGTTCTATTGAGGAATTATGGGTGCTAAAAAGTTATGAGAGATACCATTCTTGTCGCAGAACTCTGCAAATTCCGAGTAGTCGAACTCCCTTCTATGGTCGGTTCGAATTCTTCTAATATGAGTCCGAGACTCTACTTGAATTTTCTCGCAGAGCTTGCTCGAACTCTTTAAAGGCTTCATTTTTGTTCTTGAGAAAACAAACCCAGGTACATCGTGAATAATCATCAACAATTACAAGTACATATGATTTACCTCCGAGGCTCTTCACATAGATTTCACCACATACATCCATATGCAGCAACTCAAGCACTTTGGATGTGGAAACTCTTTTGAGAGGTTTGAAAGATGATCCGAACTGTTTCCCTTTTGTGCATGCTTCATAAATTTTATCTTTCTTAAATGCACAGTTAGGTAAACCCCTAACTAAACCATGAGATGCAAGCTTTTTGATAGTGTGCATGCTAACATGACCTAGTGGGCAATGCCATGTCCAAGAATCATCATGCAACGATGCTTTTAACCAAGATAAATTCGACTTGGATCGAAAGAGGAATAGTATAGGTATTACCCGAGAGCTTAGTCTCTTTGGTAGTTGCCTCGAAATATAGAAGTTGGTATGAGTGAATCTTACCTCTTCACCTTTGTCACACAACCGACGGATGTTGAGTAGATTATACTTTAGTCCCTTGACAAGACAGATCAGGCTAACCGGGTTGTCTCCTTTCCCAATCTTGCGAATACCAACTATCTTTCCCTTACTCGTCATCTCCAAAAGTGACTTTGGCTCCTTTAAAATCTTCAAACTCAGAAAAAAAAAAAGTCTTGAATCTCCCGACATATGGCGGAGCATCCACTGTCTAAGTACCAATGACCTTTCGTCCTTTTCGAGTTATTATTATTGTAATTGTTATTATTTTTATGAAATGGGCCACTAAAATGATCATATGTGAAGTGTTAAGATTGTGGATATTATAAACGTACACAAAACTTACTAATATAATATTAAAAGTTACAACTGTACAAGCCACAAGGGAACATCCCCTACTACACTATTAATCTTATACGTTATTTCATCCCTAAAGACATTTATTGTTTGTGCTGTTACAAGGATCGTGCAACGCTTCTATCGATAGTCCTTCATACACGATATTAGACCTAGGAGAAATTGATATCCCATTGTTATGCATCCGGTTGAAATTATGTAATTGGAGTTTTTTATGTTTTTTGGATAGTATTTTAATTTTTTTCTCAAACTATAAAATATTATTTTTCTTATATTTGAGAAAAATGATAATAAAAGTTTTTCAGTATTTGAGAAACATTATATGAAAAGGTATTTTTTTATAAAATAAATACAATATTTTAAAATATTATAAATAATAATTTTTGAAATATTCATTATTCATGAAATATTATATATTGTGAAATAATCTATTTAACAACTCATTTCTGTTCGTTTTTGTATTGTTTACGTTGGTTTATGTTCATTTTTGTACATTTCTATTCGTTTCTACTATTTTATATTTGTTTTTGTTCATTTTTATTTGTTTCTATTTCTATTTCTATTTATGTGTATTTTGTATATAAATTCGAGTAGGCTCGTTGTCACATACATCAAAATAAAGAGGACTTTTCAAACCAATTAACTAAATAGTGCTTAATTAATTTAAGATTGCAATATTGGTCGACCACATTTTATACGGCTTCGTAGAAAATGGCAAATGCTTTAGCGAAATTCACTAATTAGTGTTGTTTAAATTTATGTTAACTTGAGTAGATTTCTTTTAAAAAATGGTGTTGCTTTATGGATGAAAGTATCTCGCCATTACTTTTGACATGGCAAAATAGGGGCAAAGTGAGTGAAGAGAAATGACAAAATTATCCTTTTTTGAATTCCTCCTTCTAAAACAAGTGAAGTCCTTCACTTCTCATTTGTCTGAAACGAAGAGAGAGAAAGAGAGAGAGAGAGAGAGAGAGAAAGATGAGAAAAGAGCATGAAGAAAAAGAAGAAGAAGAAGAACAACAACAACAACAACAATAACAAGCAACAACAACGATAAATAAGATCACCTCGAAGAATATGAGGTAGAAGAAGAATCAAACCACAATTTTAACCGGGTAAGTTATGTACATGTTTAATTTTTGTGTTTGAACTGTTTGGGTTATTGGGGAGGATGATTTTTGACAAGATGAGTTGAATTTTATTTAAATTGAAATAATTTTGTTGGGAATCTGATAGTGGTGAATGGGTTAGTGAAGTGTTAAGATGTTAACTTAGGTTGCAATGGGGTTATAACTTTGAATTTCTATGTGTTTAAGGCTTAGGTCTTTTGTTTTTGGATTATAATTTTGATGAGTTATATCCTAAGCGGGTTGATTTTTACTTACCAAAGTTGGGGTTTATAATGAATATTATCCATTGGAGGTTGATTGTGTTGGATTATGGTGAATTGTGAGGTAAAATTTAAATGTTGTTTATTGGACATTATCGGACTTGTAATTATTGTTATTAACTACGAAAAACAAAAAACTTAAGCCTTAAAGAAATACAAATTCAAAGCTCTAACACATACAAATTCAAAGCTCAAAGATATACAAATTCAAAGCCTCAAACACATACCTTATCGGACTTGTAGTTATTGTTATTAACTCGTGAAAATAAGTTCATTAGTATATGTGTGTGTTCGATTAACATTATAGACATAAGATTGTGTATAAATTTATGTAAATTTTGCATGTGTTGGATATATTTTTGTTGAACTATATTTGAGTGGTTGGTATATCTCGTTGAGAGTGCTTGAAATTGACCGAGAATAATCACTTGGGAAATGTTATGCATTGTAAATGATATTGTAGACACCCAAAACGTGTCATGCCTTTTCTCTTGTTATTTATTTGTGGGCCCGATGTTGAAATCCCGAGTCCTGCTTGAGGATTTGGATCATGGACTGATTTAATTAGTGTGACGGAAGACAATAAACCACAAAAAAACCCCAGCAGCAAATAAATGGCCATTTGCTTTGAATTGATCCAAAAATCGCCTTTTCATTAGGATGGTCCAAGCCCGAGCCAAGCCTCTAGAGACAACGGAGTCCAGTGCTGCATGCTCGGGGAATCCAAGGCTTAGAACACTGCGTTTCACTTCAATCCAACCAAACAAGGAGCTAAAGACCTCAAGATGAAGTTCGACGCTGCATTTCATGATCACAAGCATCAAAGTGTTGCGCTTTGACTCCAAGATAGTCCACCCGAGAATAGGAGCACAAATCCCTAAAAAATGCTTGATGGTCGGCGCCCCTACCTCAAAACGTTCTGTTTTGGCTAAGGAGTCCCGGGCAGCGTGCTAGGCCACGAAATACTAGAAAACCCACCCATGGCCATCGCCCCTACCTATGGTTGCATCTAAAAATGTTGCGTTCCAACCTGAGGAATCCTTGGGCAGCATGAAACGGAACAAAAACCTAGAAAGCCTCTTATGGTCGGTGCCCCTTACACATTTTATCCGATTTTTATCCCTATTCTATCCAGTTCAATCTTCACTTTATCTTGGCCCGATTTTACAGCTAAATCTGGACGATTGGCTAAGCTAACCCTAAGTCATTTCCTTGACCTAACGTCTCCCTATAAAAAGAGAGCTTAGGGTCTTATTTCAAGCAATGGCTCATCCTTCAACATGACGATGCTAAAACCGGATAAAGAGTCGCTGAATACTCCCATTTGTATTCCGATTACTTGGTCTCTTTTCAGCCTATTCTCATTCTACTCTTCAATCTTACCACATCCGAACCTATAAACTCCATTATTCATTCATATGCCTACTCATGTCCATAAAAATCTACAAAAATCCCCTTGAATTCATCACCGTCGCATCACCATATCCGTATCCAAGATCCGGATCAGCGAGTGGGATAACCTCGAGGGCACAAAGTCATTCTTTGAAATGGTTTACTTGTTTATTTATGCTTTCTTTATTGCTTTTCGTATTGTGGACAAACGATGTATCGCTTTTAATTCCTCCCTGCACAATGTAATCTTTTAGATTTCTCACTTTCTTTTCCTTTTTCGCTCTTCTTTTGCTTTCAATTTTTGTTTCTGTCTTTATCGATTTCTTTACTTTTGTTTTATTGCTTTCTACTATGTTTGGTTGCTTTTAACTTTGCATGTTGTGTGCTTGTGTTTAGACATTATGTAAATTCACTACTCAAACTAGTAATGGCCGTCTTCGGACGGGCGGAACGAAGGGCATATCCTCACGTTTCGTACCTTCGCCTCCGAATTCAATTCTCGATTCAAAGACCAATGGAGTCATTTTTAGCCTCTGTTAGTCTTAGTTTTTCAATACTAAGATTAGAAGAGCAAACTTTTTATGTGTTGTTAGTTTTTCATTACTAAAAACCGACTGGCGACTCCTCTTTTTGCTTTATTTCTATTTAAATTGCATCTCGACTATTTTTTAACCGTAGGATAAAAATGTGATTCTGGATTTTCCAAGCTAGGCTAGAGGCCGAGGTTTACTTTCACAACCTTAGTCCCTGGCCGGCGCCAGCCATGACTAGGGGCAAGCGTGTCAGCGAGGCGAGGCTTCGGTCCAACGAGTGTTTTCACACCATTTTGGCCCTAAAGCCTCGTGGCGAGATTCAATAAACCCTAAATCTTTTTTTTTGTTATGAAATAATATCCCGAGATTTCTTCAAATAATTTTTTAAAATAAATTAATTAATAAAACAGTCATTCAAACTTTGCATAATTCACTTTTAATCGGATTTAATAAAACTCAAAAATCTTAATAAAAGGTTCATCCCCACTTTCAAAACCATCTTCAAAAACCCTAAAATCATCTTGTCTCCTCGAAAATCAAAAGCTTTCTAAAACCCGCCAAGCAATTCGTGGGGAAGCTCGGTTTCGACCGCGGTTCTCGCAAATATTATGTTGTTATAATAATTTTCGTTATTGAAGACTCGGGTATGAACTTATATCTCCTAATAATTTTGAATTCAATTCATTCTCACACCTTAGAAACATTATCTTTTAAGTTTCCATCTCTGTCTAATCCACTCAAAAAGCCTTTCCTAAGTGAACAATTAGTTTTAGGCTTCGGTCGACTCGGATAAACTCGGATGGAAATCTTGCCTAAATAATTTCATGAGCTTAACTTGTTAATTTAACTGGCTTGTTCTAAATATCAAATTAGAATTACGAGTGTTAGTTCTAAATTAAGCCATATTTATTTAATCAAAATTATTTTGAATAGGTAATAATGAGTTGTGTCTATATATTTTTCTAACTCATTTATCATAGAAAGATAGACACAAATGGAATTAAAATTTATTGAATGTTAGACTTCAAAAATTCCATTTAATTAGATTAAGGATATTCTGTATTTATTTATTTTGAATTAATTAATATCCTTAACTAATCTTGGACTACAGTATTTCTATACTTTGAGTACCACTTTGGTTTGTTTTTTGCAGGTTGACAAAAATTGATTTATCTCAATTTAAAAAGCAAAAACAATCGACTTCTCACCGTTAAACACCAACGAGACGTAAAAGTCATATTTTCATATAGGCCCGATACATCGTATCGGGGTTGTTTGTTACCATTTCCGAGTAAACTTCAACTTTTAGCATAACAGTTGTTTCCACCATAGATTTCAATCACAACAAGTGGAATGAATCACTTTTTGAGCCAAGGACCGATGCACAACGACTATATTCACAACAGTTTGTTTTCTTAGGGATTCGGAATATCCGTTACAACGGCTAGTGACTCTCTTTAGTCAAGCCTAAGGCACAACGACTATTTGCGTTACAGATTATAAGTATAAGTCACTTCACAAGACTTAAAAGATTGTTGGAACACAACTCTCAACTTATATACTCAATCTTTCTAGCTTTTCAACATTGTACTTAGTTTTCTCAACTTGTGAGTTGAAACAAGAAGTCTTGTAATCGGTTACATTCTTACTTACTCAATTTTTCTGTAATTTCCCTTGATTGAGTTGTAAAGGGTAACTCAATTCAGTTGTACCTAGCTGTAAAGGGTATCTCGGTTAGGAAGTACTCGGGCAAATAAAGGATCTTATGTGCCTAAGAAAAACTTGTATTGAATTGTCTAAGGGAACAATTCGGAGAGTCGATCCTTGTATTTTGTGGATTCAAAATAGTGGATTTGACTTAGTATACCAGTCGTGATTTTCTTCCGCGGAGAGTTTCTACATAAAATCTCTTGTGCTTATTCTTTATGAGTCCAATCTAGACTCGGTTCATCCTTTCCGAGTTCGACTTGAGTATTAAGTTTTAATATTTTCGCAAAATGTCCTTCTCACCCTATTCACCCCCTCTAGGGTGATACGAGACTCTCGGAGTTTAAACCTTTAGTTATCCTTGACAATTGTTATTGATATATGGGGATTGTGTACTTGTGAGTTGTTGTATTACCTTAAATTGTTACCTTAGGTTTTTTAAGGATTGAATTGACTTACATAAGTGTTTGTAGGGGAATGTTATCCATTAGTGATGACTTATTTGTCGTGGTAGTGTTTGTGTTATTATAGGTTGTTCCCCATGAAGACATTGGGTTTCATTAGAGACGGGACAGTGTTGTAGGATACATCCAAAGTATATATCCTTCATGTGATCGGTGAGGACAAACATGTGTCTTTTATTGTCAAGGTAAGTCGTAGTATTTATTCAAAAATGCATTCAACGTGTATGTCGTATTCAACATTTCCCTACAATTTTAATGGACATTCTTCTTTTACTAATGATAGAAAAATTCAATTATTGTGGTTTTGCCAAGAGATTTTGAGCAAAAGAAGAACCTAATCTCTAACAAATGCATTATATATATATTTTTTTTTGTACGTTTAAAGTCGTTCATAGGTCCAATGTGTAGTCGTCAAATTCATAAAATTTGGTATACATTTTAGTAGTTGAAGGACATGTCTCATTTCTCCCTTATGAATTACTCATGAATAAACCAATGACAAGTTTTTTTTTTTTTTTTCCAATACAACAGTCAAAGTTGGACTTTCAATATGTAATATATATGTAACATAACGAAATGTTCTTACACTCACTAAGAAAACCAACAAATAATATCATTTCGAAAAAACATATACTTGCAGGTTAAACAATGTGATTACCAATGTAAAATATCCATGGGAGTGGATGTGGTTATCTTGGGATAACTAACTTACGTAGTGTGGATAATGGACATGCTTGAATGAAATGCGTACAAATGTAGTACATACATGGGAATAATCACTACTTAAGAATCTCATAAATATTTATATAAAGATTTAAGGATTAAATATGTGGCATCCGATCTGTTTCAGGAGGATTAAATAGTTTTAAGATATTTAAAATATGATTCCTAATGAGCTTATGTTAAATGAGATCATCTCACTTAAAAAATTCTAACAAGTGAAATATACTCGAGACATGCAATGACGTATTCGGAAAGAATTGGGTTATACAATTTTAAACGATTCTATCTTTTCATGATCCACAAGATTGTACAAGTTTAATAAACATAATTGCTTTTTGGGGAATGTGGTTATCCATGGATAACTAATTTATGTAGTGCGAGAAGACAAATAGGCTTTAATGAATTTTGTACCAATGTAGAACTTCTATGCGAATAATTACTACTTATATAAGATGTTTTACAATGTAGCTAGATGTATCTATGTCAAGTCTTTTTTATTATTTGACGATGTTTTTTGTTATATCGTATAGGCTTCTTTTAGGATTGAAAATCTAATGAGTATTTATATAGAGATTTGAGGATTAAATATGTGATATCTTATCCATTTAAGGAGGATTAAATAGGTTTAAGATGTGTTAGCATATGATTGCTAATGAGCTGTTGCATGTATGCTCGAATGTTTTTCCTTGCGTTAACATATGCTACTATCGTACTAAGAAGGCTAAAAATTCTTAATCAAAACCTTCCATTGATAACCCACAAAAAAATGCAAATGGTAAGGAAAAAAAGAGCCTTAGAGATGGTTTCCTTAACCACGGACACCCCACGGGTAGTGGGGAAAACCGTGATGAGCAACGAGTGGATGGAAACAAGTGAAAACCACTCATCCCGGGTGCTCCCACATGCTGTGGCAAAACCCGTGGTGGCCACCAGAACCCCACCCCTCTCCGCACTGGCCATGTGTCTCTATTGGATGCACAACATTCATGTATATTGTTCTCGTGAGGAGGTTCACGTATGAAGGATTAACATAGTCGTAAATCCATAATTTATGTCTCTCAATCATAGCCATAACATGGAACCAAGGAAGGCCCTAAAGTTGCCACCACTAGCAACTGCAAGTCATGCTTGCTAGGTTCACAATTAACGCCCGATTGTTGGTCAAGTACACACCGAAGACTTGGGTATAACTCTCTATCTGTCTATGGTTTTGATTTCAAGTCATTCTAAGCATTTAAGAAGCTCATCTTTACGTTTTCAACTCTGTCCGACCCCCTCAAAAACCATCTATTCAATATAATACATTTAACTGGATTTCTAACCTACTCGGACAATACTCGGACGGATGACAAGAGTAAATAATTTCACAAACACTTTATATTCTTAGCATTAACTTACTTGTTCTAGTTGAAAATGAATTACTGTGTTAATTCCTCTTTCTAAGTCGGTTTATTGAATGAAATTATTTACTTGATCGAATTTATGCATTCTGATTATTCAATCTTAATAACTTGATCATTTAAGGGATTGACTCAAGATCGAATTTGAACCTAATGAATATTACACTTAGAAAATTCCATTCTTTCAGTCGAAGATAATTTAGTACTTAATTATTTTGAATTAATTATTATCTTTGCCTAATCTAGGACCAAAGTATTTTTATATTTTGAATACCACTTTGATTTGCTTTTAAGATGTTGATTAAAATATTTTAATCTTATTTTGAAAAGTAAAAGCAACCGAGCTTCCTACCGTTAAACACTAGCGAGCAGTAAAAACACCTTTTCCGGACAAGCCTCAAACACTCGTGTCAAGGTTGTTTGTTATCAAATCTAGTAAACTTCAAATTTGAGTCTAATAGTTGTTTCCACCTTAGATTTTAGTCACAACTGATGGAATGGACTATTTTTCGAGCCAAGGACCAAAGTACAATATTAACATTCGAACAACTCATTTTCTGAGTTACTAAAACTAGCCATTATAACGGCTAATGTAACTCACAAGTCCGTAACAAGTTTTAATGGCTACTCTGCCCTCCTAAATATAAATAGAAACCTTCCTACAAGACCTGAAGATTGACGAACACATTGCTACTCACTTACTCAACTCACTCAATCTTTAGCTTACAACTCTAGTTCTTAAGTTCTTACTTTTTGAGTTGTAAAGAGAAAGTCTTTCACTTCTACTCTTTCTAGTCTCTGTTAACTCCCTTCACCGAGCTGTAAGGGTTAACTCAGCTCATTTGTACCTAGCTGTGAAGGTTACCTCGGTTAGGAAGTACTAGATTAGATAAGAGAATTTTTGAGTCTAGGAAAAACTTGTAAGTGAATTATCTAAAGGAGCTGAAGGTTTGTTGTTAGAGAAGTTAAGTCACCTTAGAGGGGGTGAATAGGGTGATGGAAGATTTGTGAGAAATTCAAACTCTTTTGCATAGAATAGAGTTAGAAACAAATTCTGAGTCTAGATTGGACTCAAAAAGTGCAAAACACAAAGAAATACGTGGAAACCCTCATGGGGTAGAAAACCACGGACAAGTGTCAATCTAGACACCAAGTCAAATCCAGTAATTGAATCCTCAATTAAAATGAATATGACTACCCAGATTTGTTCCCAAACAAATCTATTATAATTTTCCCAGCCTCGGAATTTACCTTATCCGATTGACCTAGTACTTCCAAGTTGAAGTTACCTTATCAACTTGGGATCCTCCAATTTTTCCAAAGGTTAGAAGTTCCCTTATCTAACCTGGTACTTCCAAACCGAGGTAACCTTTACAGTTTGGGACAACTGAGTTAAAGTAACCTTTATGACTCATTCAGAGAGAAAGAGTAGAAGAGTAGTAAGAATTACAATACAACCGACTCGAGACGAATACAACTCAAAATATTAGAATTACAGTTTGGGAGTTCTATGCTAGAGAAGATGTTCAATATGGTCTCTCTTTTTCTTCCATTTGTGAGTTGAAATCTTGTGCTAAGGCTTCTATAAATAATCTTCCTTGGAGAGATAGCCTTTGAACCTCCAAAGTCTTTCTGTTGAAGCCGTCCGATTCAACTAGCCTTTGTAACGGATATTCCGAGTTACTCGGATTTCGAACCACCTTGAAATAGCCATTGTGCCTTGGTCCTAACTTCCAACAACTCTTTTTCCAGCTTGTATAAACTCGAAAAATAGAAAGAAAAGACCGTTAGACTCGGAAATAAAATATTACCTAAAACAATAACGAGACAAACAAGGTCATCAGTAAATTATGAGTTTTTCAAGAAATTCCAACTTTTTGTCTAGCGAGTGCTTTAACGGTCGAAGCCTTTCGTTTTTCCTTTTTCTTCGGATAATTGACATTAGACAAACTTGTAAAAACATTAAGCACAATGGTTCTCAAAGTATAAATATACTTTGGTCCATAATTAGATAAGGATTAGTCTAAATAAAGTATTTAATGACTAATTAGCTTAATCTATTAATGTGGAATATTTCAAGGTCTACTATTCAATGTACTCGATTCCGAGTGTGCCAAAACTCATAAATAAATCATTCAATCATAATGGGCACATGAGTAATTTAGACATTTTACGATTAAGCATGATTAAACAAATAATAGCGTAGGCAAAATAAATGTATGAGTTTGACCGAGTAGGTTAGAACCCGATATCCGAGTGGGTCGGTCATACTCGATCTGTCATAACTAACTCGGATTCTACTTTCTAAGTCTCGGACTTAGTCAAATAGTCTTAATATACTTGAGTCCGAGTTCGATCAAGAATAAGTCATATTGAAATGATGAATTATAAAGAATATGACTTATTTAAATGAATTTCTTTTATGATGCTTCTTGTTTTATCCTAAATTTAGATGAATGCATGAAATCAAAACACATTCAAGGGGTTAGTCATACCTAAGTCTTCGAAGCAATTCCGTAAAGTGTCCATCCTCGTATTTTATGGATTCAAAATAGTGGATTTGACATGGTGCTTGGTTCAGCATTGTCCGCGGTTTTCTGCCCCAGGAGGGTTTCCACGTTGAAAGTTTGCTCGTGGAGAGTCTAAGTCACCCTAGAGGGGGTGAATAGGGTGATGAGGAAATTTTACATAGAAAGGAGGATTAAAGTTTAAAACAAACTTTGAATTTGTCCGAGTCTAGATTGCACTTTGAAAAGCGTCAACACGAATTACGTGGAAACCCTCATAGGGCGAGAAAACCACGGCCGGTGCTAATCCAAGCACCAAGTCAAATCCACTATTTTGAATCCACAAAATATAGTAGACAGAACTCAACCAAAATTGCTCCCTTAGACAATTCCTTACAAAGTTTTCCTATACTCAAAAGTTCCCTTATCCGATCTAGTACTTCCTAACTAAGGTAACCTTTATAGCTAGGGACAACCGAGCTGAGTTAACTCGTACGGCTCGGTCAACGGACATTACTCGAAAGTAAGAAAGAGAATTTGTAATCGATCACAAGACCTTACAACTTAGAAAGATGTTAAGTACGAGTTGGAGTTGTAAGTAGAAGATTGAATACAAATACAAAGACTTTTCCTGAAGTATGTGTATTGACAATGATTCTAGTAAAAATTCAAGTCTTGAGAGTTGGCTTCTATTTATAGATGACCAAGCGATTAGCTGTTGTAACTATCTTCCGACTAGAAGTCCTCTATGACCATTGTAACGGTTCTTATGAGTCGCTCGAAAAGATCCCTTAAGATGTGAACGTTATACAACGGCTCTTGACTCCTTTGGATGTCCCAATTCACTGGTGGTGTCCGAAAAGTAAGGTGGAAACCACCGTTGAGCTCAATGTTGAAGATTTCCAGCTTTGAAAACCGACAACCCCGACACGGTGTTCGAGCCTTGATTAGAAGTAGAAAAGGCCTTGTCTCGCTAGCGATTTGACATCTTTAAGCTAGGTTACTTTTGTAATTCAAAAGTAGGATAACCTTGTTTAGATAACCTACAAAAGTAAACCAATTTTGGTTCTCAAATTATAAAATACTTTGGTCTAAGATTAGACACATATAATAATTTAATTAAGATAATTAAGTGCATAATTATCTCGAGTCTCGGAAGAATGGAATTTTCTGAGTCTAATATTCATTATACTCAAATTCCATCCGAGTTAGTCTAGAAGAAGATCAAGTTAGATAAAGAATATCGAGTAAGAGTACTTGATCTAGACATATATAGTTCAAACAAAACAAGCCGACTTAGAGAGTTGAATCAACGTAGTAATTCACTTGAACTTAGAATATGAAGTCGGACTCGAGTTTAAATGTGTTAGAGCGAATGTTTGAACATGCGATAAGTCCGAGTGATGTTTGAGTGACTCAAAATCATTAGTGTGAGTTGATGAACAATAGTGTGCGTTACGAGTTAGTCGAATCGAGTGAGAACACATGCAATAGTTTTTGTAACGAGCATAAAAGTTTCTAAACTACTCGGAATAGTTTCTATAGTACTCGGAATGACTTGTAATCAAAACTTATAAGAGATGAAGTTTGTATCTGAATTCTTGATGGTATCTGAATTCTTGATGGTACTCGAATGATATCCATGCAAGGTCCGAGTCTTCATACGTATTTTCTATGTCTTGCACTTTCGAGTCCAATCTAGACTCGGAATTGTTTTCTAAGTCTTTACTCGTGCGGAATTGTTTGTTAATTCACAAAAATCTTTCATTACCCTATTCACCCTTCTAGGGTGACTTAACCTCTCCAAGACCTAACCTTCAATTGGTATCAAAGCCTAGCCTTTCAAAAGGATCTCACAATCCAAAGGTCTAAAGATCATATGGCTGGGAACAATTGAGAGTTCGATGAAGGAAGATCTTTCACTAGACCACCTAAGTTTAAAGGTTCAAATTTCGAACACTAGAAGAAGATGATAGAGTGCTTCATCTAGGATTGTGATGAGGAGGTTTGGAACATCATCCAAAATGGAAGCTTCATTCCCATGATGATGGAAGAAACAAGAGTTGTACCCAAGGTGAAGTCCGAGTTCATCATTGAAGAGAAAGAAGGATAGAAAGAAGAAAAAGGCTATGATTGTTAGTTGGAGTGATGATGATTCAGAAGAAGATGATGATTATGATGATTCAAAGTATCTAATGGCACTATCGGACTCGAAGCTAGATCCGAGCCGGACAGTGATGGTTCGGATGCTCGAGGAGATAGATCCTCATGAGGTAGTTAACTATTTACTCAAGTTTTCCAAACTTAATCTTGCTAGATACATCTTTACTTTGGAAGAAAAGTCTAATTCTGATTCTTATGAATTCAAAGAGCAACTAGAGTCTCTTACTACCGAGAGCATTACTTTGAAAAAGGAATTAGAAAGTTTAAGACAAAATCTGAAAGTGCTTGAGACCGAGTACTCAAGATAATGAGACCGAGTTTGAGTGCCTTAGAACAGAGAATGAGCAACTAAAACAGAAGCTCAATGAGTCTTAAGAGTTGGTTTTAAAACTCACTCAAGGTAAGGAAAACCTTGATTTATTTCTTGGCTCTCGGTGTGTCTCATTTCGAAAAGAAAGTCTTGGTTACAATGTTGAAGAGAAAGATAACTCTTATAACAATCTTTTCAAAATTGATTCTAGAACTATTAAGTTCAGGAAGGCTAAGCATGGTCTCATTCATTCACAAAATAAAAGGGACTAAGCCTGCACCAGTTTTCTAATTATTCACATAAACATAGAAAAATATATACAAAAAGGTGAGAGAAAACTCCCCTAAACAAGACAACAAATTTTCTAATTATTCTCCCCTTGCCTTTCAGCAAAAAACAAAAAAGGAAGAATGTATCAAGAAGATACAATTTGTTTGTCTGGACAAAAAGAAAACAGAAATAGAAAAAAATTTAGGATGGTGGAGAGGGAGCGATCCGAGTCGAGGTGGACAAACGTGCAGTGCGCCTTCGCTGGTAGGAGCGAAAAGATGTGGATGATCTAGGCGGGGCAGCACTGGGATCTCCGGGATTGGCTCGGTTCCGAGTGGTTGACCCAGAACGAGGTCATCCAAAGGTTCATCCTCTTAGAACTCGACGGAGGGAGGTGCTTGCTCGAGCTCAACGGCTGCCGACCGACCTTTGTCCGCAGGGTCTTCTAACTCATGCAGACTACTGTTTGAGCTTATCGGTTCCGGTTGGAGGGCGGGAGCACCTTGTCCCTCGGCTACTTCCTTTTCTCGCTCCTTCCGCCTCGTTCTCATTTTCTTCCTTCTCCCTTCTCCCTTCTCCCCTTCCTCCTTCTCCTCGAAGGAGCCGCCTCAGCCTGCAGTCTCCTCTTCTTCTTCTTCTACCTCTCCGAAGGAGATTTGGCGAGGCTCGAGGACTCCTCGGATGTATTTGAGTTGCCGGGTCTTGAGCTGCTTTGGAGCGCCTTTCTTGGAGGAGCTCAATCAACTCCTTTCTGCTCCTTGACGAGTTCCTTCATCTCAAGAACCACGTCTTGCTACTCTTGAATTTGGGACTGAGCAAGTGTTTTGGTTGATGGTCATTGATCGAAGAACAATCTTGAATGACCGGAGGGTGTCCTTAAACTCGGTGGACACAGAGGAGATCTTGTCCATTATTGTAGTGGACAAGGCAAAAGAAAGAACATGGGAAATAGGCTGAAGTGGAGGCACCGCCGGTGGAGGAGGTAGAGAGAGAGGAGTTTGAGTCTAAGTCCGAGGCGAGAGAAGGTTGCCTCGATCGAGCTATAGACCCGGACACCCGGTTGGGTCTCGCTGGTATCCATACCCAAGAAGTTCTTTTCGCCAACGACTATGGCAGCTTCGAAGCTGCGTTAGGATCCGAGGTGAGGGAACTTTGAATTGGTTAAAAATAAAGGTAAAAAGAGCCCCAAAAGGAAGAGGGGTGGATTTCTTAGTCTAAGCTGGCACAGCGGCTATCTCGCTCGATAATAGTTGGAAAGAGGTCTACTTTGTAGCCCCGAGGATGTCAAAGAGAGCTTTGAGATGCTTAGAGTTTGGGTTCTCTTTACTCGAATGCTTGAGAGAAGAAGGTTCTCATCGACAGAAAACATAGAAGACGAGCTTCGACTTCATCCGAGTCATCGAGAAATTTTGCGTGACTCGGGATTTCTTTGCGTACTTCTTAAAGAATTCATCAGCAACCTCATTGAAAGGTATAGGGTTGCTCTTGAAGAAAAGAGAAGAGACTTTGAATAAACGGTGGAGGAGAGAGACGTTAATGCGAACAACGACATCTTGAACTCTGGAGGTAAGGATACCCTCAAAGCTGGAAAGGTTTAAGTAGAACTCACAAACGAGTTCTGCGTAGATGAACTCGTTGAAACAGAGGAAATTGTAAACCCCTGTTTTTGATGTTATTCAACCACGAAAACTTGGTGGTTGGGAAGAATTTTTCATCCAACGTTAGGTGTTGGGTGACAACGATTTTAGAGGGGTTGGAAGGACCCTCTTGGCTTTTAGTACGAGGTTTCTTAGTTGCATAACAAGGAAAGTCTAGGTGGGAACCTCTTTTCAACATATTTGGATGTGGAAAGGAGAGGAGATGAACTTTGAGAGAGAGAAAGAAGATCGCTTTGAAGAGAGAGAGAGAGAGAGAGAGAGCGAGAGAGCTTTCGGTGCTTACTTGAGATAATTCTTGTGCTACTTGAGAGAGAAAGTTTGCTCTTCGAAAACAAGTGAACTTGCTCGAGAGGTTGTATGCGAGAGTGAGAGTGAGTAGAGAGTAAAGTAGCAAAATGAAGGAAAAAGGATGCTATTTATAGAGAAAGAATTGTCCTTCAGTATTGTTCTAACCCAACTCTCCAATGGTCGCCTTAGACCGGTGTGACTGTTCCGCTCTCCAATGGTTAGATTCCAGTGTTTGTCTTTCAACGGCTAGTTCTCCGATCGATACGAGTGAGAGCGAGAGAGAAAAAGAAAATTTTTAAAGATTGTTTTGAAATTCTCCACTAATCTAGAGATGATTTCGAAATTTGATGTCCAATTTTCTTAAAAGCTGAGTCCGACTTAATAAAGTTTCTGAGTGACTCGAAACTTCAAGCAAGCAATAACTCATAGTTCGAGTATCACTGGGTCAACTGAACTATTTATTAAAGCACGAAAAGAAAACATTTAGCACTTAATCATGCAAAGTAATCTTCACTTAGAAAAGCACATAATCATCCATTAATCATGCCAAGTTCATTCCTAATAAAGCAAAACTTATCCTCACTAAGTGGCTTAGTAAAGATATCAGCTAATTCAAGTTTGGTAGGAATGAATTCAAGTTTAATGTCACCTTTCTCAAAATGGTCTCTTAGAAAATGATACCCGACCTCAATATGCTTTGTCTTTGAGTGTTGAACTAGATTCTTAGTGATGCTGATTGCACTTTGATTGTCACACTTGATTGGAATTGATTTGAATGTAAGTCCAAGATCTCTCAAGTGTTGTTTGATCCATAGAATCTGAGTACAACATGCTCAAGGTGCAATGTATTCAGCTTCAGCGAGTTCATAGAGCTACTGAGTTTTGTTTCTTTGAGTGCCAAGATATAAGGGATTGACGCAGAACCGGCAAGCTCCTGAAGTGCTCCTTCTATCAACTTTGTATCCAGCATAGTCGGCATCCGAGTATCTAGTGAGAGTCACTTCGAGTCTCTTGAGTACCTTAGACCTAGATTCCGAGTCCCTGCAAGATATCCGAAAATTCTCTTCACCGCAATGACATGTGATTCCTTTGGATTAGCTTGGAATCTTGCACATAGACATACACTAAATGTTATGTCCGACCTACTAGAAGTAAGATACAACAGAGATCCAATCATACCTCGATAGAGTTTCGATCTACTGCTTTACCTTTTCCGTGTGAGTCCAGTTTTATGATACTTGCTCATAGGTGTTGCTTGAATGTTTTGCATCTTAAAGTTTGTACTTCTTCGATAGCTCCTCGGTATACTTTGATGTATGAAAATAGATGCGATCTTTGTCTTGCTTGATTTGTACCACAAGGAAGAAATTGAGTTCTCCCATCATGCTCATATGGAAATCCTGTCTCATTAACTCGGAAAAATCTCGACATAGAATTTCATTAGTAGCTCCAAATATTATATCTTCAACATAGATCTAAGCAATAAGAAAGTCTTGCCCCTTGGTTTTTATAAAAAGAGTCTTGTCAATCTGACCTCTTCTAAAATCATTTTCGACCAAGAAATTGCTCGGTCTTTCATACCAAGCTCCGGGAGCCTGTTTAAGACCATAAAGAGCTTTTTGCAACTTGAAAATATGATTTGGAAATTCTGAGTTTTCAAAGCTAGGGTTTGCTCAACATAGAGTTCCTCTTCAATGGAACCATTAAGGAAAGCACATTTAACATCCATTTGATACAATTTGATATTCATGCTTGATGCCAATGCCAATAGGATTCTAATAACTTCAATCCTAGCAAGCTGGTACAAAGGTTTCCCCACAATCAATTCCTTCTTCTTGATTGTATCCTTGAGCCACAAATCTAGCCTTATTTCGACTACCAACCCACCTTCGACCGGTTTGTTCATGAAAACCCATTTGGTTCCTATGGCTGGGTGGTTAGAAGGTCATTTGGTCGAGTCCGGATTTGGTTTGTTTCAAATTAATTGAGTTCCTCTTGCATGGCCTCTACCCATTCGGGTTCATTTAGGGCCTCTAGTGCATTTTGGGGTTCGAGTTAATGATATGAATGCAATGAATGCACACAGATTTTGTAGAAAGGAACGAGTTCTTACCCCACTTGTTGATATCGAGACAAGATGTTTTTGAGCGGGTGGCTCAAAGCATATTTAAATGCTCTACCTGTTTGTTGATTCACCAGATTTGTAGGTTGAATTGGTTGATCTTCGAAGTCCGTTACTGATTGAGCTTGCTCATCTTATTAGCCTTCAACATTCTAAGTTGGCTTTTGAGTTGTCTCATTCCGAGTCGTGGTGTTACGAGTTACCTCATTCCGAGTGACTTTTCCTTGAGTCTTTCCGAGCTCATCTTCAATAAGATCATCACCTCGACCGAGCTTCATATCCGAGAATGTTCACTTACTTGGTTTTCCCTGATTAATCTCATCAAAAACAACATGGATGCTTTCTTCCACTTTGCTAGTTCTTTTATTGAAAATGCGATATGCTTTGCTATGAGATGAATAACCAAGAAAAATACCTTCATCGACCGAGCATCAAACTTGGTCGGGTGATCCTTACCATTGTTGTGAACCTAACACTTATATCAAAAGGGTTTGAAGTATGAAATGTTGGGTCTCTTCCCTTTGTAGAGCTCGTATGGAGTTTTCTTCGGGATGGGTCCGATAAGGCCTCTATTCGGTGTGTATTTTCTTTGTGTTAGTCTGCCGTAACCTAGAAATAGTAAGGTAGATCATGTTCAATCATCATTGTTCTTCCTATTTCTTCAAGAGTTCGGTTCTTTCTCTCCACTACTCCATTTTATTGAGGAGTTCTTGATGCTTGAGAAGTTCTTATCACGGAATTCAGTAAATTTTGAGTAGTCGAACTCCCTTACGTGGTTAGTTCGAATTCTTTTGATCCGAGTCCGAGACTCAACTTGAATTTTTCTGCAGAGCTTGCTGAACTCTTTGAAAGCTTCATTTTTGTGCTTAAGAAAACAAACTCAGGTAAATCTTGAGTAGGCATCAACAGTTGGAGGGGATCTAGAGGTTCTTCCTCTTGTATCTCGGCCGCTGGAGGGACTGCTCGAGCTAATCCATTGTTGATTGTCCTTGTGCGGCAAGGTCTTCGAACCACTTAGGCTCGCTGTCTAAGTCGAGCACTTCCAGTTGAGCTTTAGGAGCACTTGTACCCTCAGCTGTTGCTCCTTGTTCTTCCTTTTGTTCCTCCCCTTGGCCGAGAGGAGCTGCCTCGGCCGCAGGCTCCTCGGCTTCGCTTGTTCTTGATCTTCTTCTTCCTCCTCGCCTCTATCTAAGGAGGTCTTGGCCGGAGCTCGAGGACTGTTCATATGTGTCTAAGTCGCCTTGGTCTCGAGCTGCCTTGGACCGTCTCGTCTGCGAAGCTCTATCGGCTCCCTCTGCTCCTTCACCGGGGCCTTCATCTCAATGAGCGGGTTACTGCTACTCTCGGATTTGAGGCTGGCGGTTTTACGGTTTATGGTCATAGAGCGATAGACGAGTCTTCAATGACCGGAGTATGTCCTTGAATTCCAAGGACATAGAGCTGATTTTATCCATGAAGCCGGAGGACAAAATGGAAGTAAGAGACTTAGAAGCACC
Source organism: Talinum fruticosum (assembly GCA_021018815.1). Lineage (NCBI taxonomy): Eukaryota > Viridiplantae > Streptophyta > Magnoliopsida > Caryophyllales > Talinaceae > Talinum > Talinum fruticosum. Next base: position 126,580 of record JAITYX010000003.1, on the reverse strand, counting down.
TGAGGTGGAAGCACCACCGAGTGGGGCGGAAGAGAAACAGGGGCATCTTTCCGAGTCCGAGAGGGCCTCGGCTCCGAGCTATGTACCCGGATACCGGGTTCGGTTTCCTGGTACCGTACCCCGAAGCTCCTTTTGCCGACAACAACGGCGGCCTCGAAACGGCGTTTGGATCCGAGGGAAGAGGAACTTTGAATTGTTTGAAAATAAGGATAAGAAGAGCACCGAAAGGAAGAGGGGTGTTCTTCTTGTTTGGAGTTGAGCTGGCATAGCTGCCATTTGCTCAATGATGGAGGGAAAGAGGTCTACTTCGTATCCCTCGAGAATGTTAAAGAGAGCTTTGAGGTGTTTAGAGTTGGGATTCTCTTTCTTTGGAGTGCTTGAGAGAAGAAGGTTTTCATCGGCAGAAGCACGAAGACGTGCTTCGACCTTAGGCGAGTCACGGAAAAATTTTTGCGTGACCCATGGAATTCTTTGGCATACTTTTCAAAGAAGTCGTCGGCGACCTTAGTGAATGGAATTGGATTCGTTGTTCAAGAAGAGAGAAGAGACCTTGAGCAGGACGATGGAGAAGAGAGGTGTTTATGCGAGCTGTGATGTTCTAAACCACGGAGGTTAGAACACCTTCGTAGCTGGTGAGATGAGTGTAAAACTCGGATACGAGTTCGGGGTATATGAACTCGCTGAAATAAAGAAAATTATACACCCCTGTTGATTGGATGTGAGGCAACCACGAAAATTTTGTGGATGGGAAAAACTTATCATCCAGCAGCAAGATGTTGGGTGATAATAGGTTTAGAATTGGAAGGTCCTTCTTGGCTTTTGTGCGGGGCTTCTTTGTAGCAGAGCCAAGAAAGTCGGGTGAGAACCTCTTTTTGTCATTTTTGGAGAAAAAAGAGAGAGTAGGAAGGCTTGAGAAGGATGAGGGAAGAAGAACTCGAAGAGAGTAAGAGAGAAAAAGTAAAAGAGTAGAAGAAAGAGTTAAGAGCAGTCGAGCTTACTTGAGATGATCTTCACAAAGCTTGAAATAACCGAGAAATCGCTGTAGACGCAAAGAGCTTTATGCGCGAAGTTTGATTTCGGGAGAGAAAGTAAGTGAAAAGTAAAATAACGAAATGAAGGAGAATAGTCGCTATTTATAGGAAAATAATCGTCTTCAATATCCGTTCGACGCAGCTCTTTCAACAGTCACCTCATATCGATGTGACGGTTCTCTCCTTCAACGGTTAGAATTCTAGCGGTTGCCTTCCAACGGCTAGTTGTCCGATCACGGCGCATGAGAAGAGAAAAAGATTTTCAAAATAAATTCTGAAATTCTCCACTTTTCTAGAGATGATTTCAAAAGATTGATGTCCATTTTTCTTAACATCCGAGTCCGACTCAACTCGGTTTCGAGTGACTCGAAACTGGAAGCAAATAATAACTATCGGCTCGAGTATCACTAAGTCAATCGAACTGATGGTTACTAAAGGATTCTAAACACATAACACATAATCATGCAAAGAAGTTTTCACATAGAAAGCACATAATTATGCATTTAACATACCAAGCTCATTCCTAATAAAACAAAACCGATCCTCACCAAGAGGCTTAGTAAAGATATCAGCTAATTGAAGATTAGTAGGAATGAAATTTAGTTCAATATCACCTTTCTCGGAATGGTCTCTTAAGAAATGATATCCGACCTCAATATGCTTTGTCTTTGAATGCTTGAACTGGATTTTTGGTGATGTTAATTGCACTCTAATTGTCACACTTGATTGGAACCGATTTGAAAGAAAGTCCAAGATCTCTTAAGTGTTGTTTTATCCATAAAATCTGAGCACAGTATGCCCCAGCTGCAATATACTCAGCCTCGGCGATTGATAGAGCTACCGAGTTTTGCTTCTTTGAGTGCCAAGATATTAAGGATTGACCTAGAAATTGGCATGCTCCTGAAGTGCTCTTTCTATCAACTTTGTATCCAGCGTAATCGATATCTCGAGTCGGCTTTGAGTCTCTTGAGTACCACGAGACCTAGATTCCGAGTCCCCGCAACATATCTCAATATTCTCTTCACCGCAGTGAGATGTGATTCTTTGGGATTAGCTTGAAATCTTACACATAGACAGACACTAAACATTATGTCCGGTCGACTTGAAGTAAGATATAGCAAAGATCCAATCATACCTCGATATAGTTTCGATCTATTGCTTTACCTTTCTCGTCCGAGTCAAGTTTTAAGCTGCTCGCTCATAGGTGTAGCTGCGTGCTTTGCATCTTGGAGTTTATATTTTTCAGCAGCTCCTTGGTGAACTTTGATTGATGGACATAGATTCCATCTTTGTCTTGCTTGATTTGTAGACCAAGGAAGAAATTGAGTTCTCCCATCATACTCATTTGAAATTCTCGACTCATTAACTCGGAAAAGTCTCGACACATATTTTCATTAGTAGCTCCAAAAATTATACCATCAACATAAATCCGAGCGATAAGGAATTCTTTCCCCTTGGTTTTTATAAAGAGAGTCTTGTCGATCCGACCTCTTCTAAAATCATTTTGAACCAAGAAATTGCTCAGTCTTTTGTACCAAGCTCCGGGAGCTTGTTTAAGACCATAAAGAGCTTTTTGAAGTTTGAAAACATGATTTGGAAATTCCGAGTTTTCAAAACTAGGAGGTTGCTCAACATAGACTTCTTCTTTAATAAAACCATGGAGAAAGGCACACATAACATCCATTTGATATAACTTGATATTCATGCTAGATGCAAATGCCAATATGATTCTAATGGCTTCAATTCGGCAACACGTGCAAAGGTTTCCCCACAATCAATCCTTTCTTCCTTATTGTAACCTTGAGCCACAAGTCTAGCCTTGTTTCTGACTACCAACCCACCTTCATCTAGTTTGTTCTTGAAAACCCATTTGGTTCCTATGATTGGGTGGTCGGAAGGTCGTTTGGTCAAAGTCCGGACTTGGTTTCTTTCGAATTGATTGAGTTCCTCTTGCATGACCTCTACCCATTCAGGTTCATTTAGGGCCTCTAGTGCATTTTTGGGTTCAATTAATGAAATGAATGCAGTGAATGCACATAGATTCTGAAGAGAGGAACGAGTTCTTACCCCACTGTTGATATCGGATAATATGTTTTCTAGTGGATGACTAGAAGCATATTTGAATACTCTACCTGTTCTCCGATTCATCGGATCCGTAGGCTGAACTGTTTGATCTTCGAAGCTTGTTCCGAGTGATCTTGTTCATCGATTGTTCTTCAACATTCGAGCAGCCTCTTGAGTTGTCTCATTCTAAGTCACTTCGTTCCGAGTGACTTCATTCCGAGCTGATTGGGTTTGATTCCTGATAGGGTCACTCTCGTCAAGGTCATCATCTCTGCTGAGCTTCAGATCCGAGAATGATGATTCGCTAGGTTTTTCCTATTCAATCTCATCAAACACAATGTGGATACTTTCTTCAACTTTGTTAGTTCTCTTATTGAAAATGCGGTAAGCTTTACTATAAGATGAGTAACCCAGAAAAATACCTTCATCTGACCGAGCATCAAACTTGGTTAGGTGATCCTTACCATTGTTATGAACAAAGCATTTGCATCCGAAAGGTTTGAAACAGGAAATATTGGGTTTCTTCCTTTTATAGAGCTCGTAAGGTGTTTTCTTTAGTATGGATCCGATAAGGCATCTATTCAAAGTATAGTTGGCTGTGTTGACCGCCTCAACCCGTAAATAGTAGGGTAGGTTGTGCTCGATCATCATTGTCCTAGCTATTTCTTCGAGAGTTCTGTTCTTTCTCTCTACTACTCCATTTTGTTGAGGAGTTCTTGGTGCTGAGAAGTTGTGAGAGATACCATTCTTGTCACAAAACTTTGAGAATTCCGAGTAGTCGAACTCCCTTCCATGGTCGGTTTGAATTCTCTAGATCCGAGTCCGAGACTCAACTTGAATTTTTCTGCAGAGCTTGCTCGAACTCCTTGAATGCTTCATTTTTGTGCTTAAGAAAACACACCCAGGTAAATCGTGAATAATCATCAATAATAACAAGTACATATGATTTACCTCCGAGGCTCTTCACAGGAATTTCACCACATAAGTCCATATGTAGCAATTCAAGCACCTTTGATGTGGAAACTGTCTTCGATAATTTGAATGATGATCCGACTTGTTTCCCTCTTATGCAAGCTTCATAAACTTTGTCTTTCTTGAAAGCACAGTTAGGAAAACCTCTAACTAAACCATGAGATGTCAATTTCTTAATAGTATGCATGCTAACATGGCCTAATCTACAATTCCATTTCTATGAGTCATCATGAAGTGATGCTTTTAAACATGATAGATTTTGACTAGGATCGGAGAGAGGAATAATGTAATCGTTACCTGCTCTCTTACCCGAGAGTTTGATCTCATTGGTAGTGTCATAAAAAATGTAACATTTGGTTTGAGTGAATCTTACCTCTTGACTTTTATCACATAATTGAGAGATGCTGAGCAGATTGTACTTTAATCCTTTGACAAGGTAAACCGAGCCGACCAGATTGCTTCCCTTTCCAAACTTGCCTATCCCAATCATCTTGCCTTTGCTTGTCATCTCCAAATGTGACCTTTCCTCCTTTGTACTCTTCTAACTCGGAAAAGAGTCCCGAGTCTCCCGACATGTGACGTGAGCATCCACTGTCAAGGAACCAATGTCCTTTTGATCTTTTCCGAGTAACATGCAAAACAAAGAAAAACTAACCCTTCTCACTTCCTCTAATGAACCCAGTAACACTCTTTACTATGGTCCTTTTCGAGGAAGAAGGTTTTTCGAAACCAGATTTGAATGACTTTAGGATTAGTCCGATTACGAGTCTTCCGTTTAGAAAACTGAGTCCGTGCCTCTTTTTCTTGAAAATCTTTCCTTTTAAAAGCTGGGGAAATGGTTTTCTCTTGTAAACCGATCCGGGCTCGAGTCCTTTTTCTTTCTTATGAATAGGATCTGTCCTCGGCTTTCCTGAACTTTACGGTTCCGGAATCCTTTTGAAAATTTCCGAGTAGGAATTGGATTCCTCATCTTTGTTAAAACCAAGACCCTCTTTTTGAAGGAGACACATTGAGACCCCAAGAGCATGTCAAGGTTTTTCGACCTTGAGTAAACTTTAAAACAAGATCTTGAGACTCATTGAGCTTTTGTTCTAGCTGCTCATTCTCTCTTCTAAGTAACCCGGACTCAGTCTCATTGATTTGAGCATCGGTCTTGAGTTCTCCGAGTGTGAGTCTCAATTTTTCCAACTCATTTTTTAAAAAATGCTCTCGGAGGAAATTGACTCAAGTTGTTCTTTAAAGTGAGAAGAATCAAAATTGGACTTTTCTTCCAAAGTGAAAATATACTTAGCCAAATCAGCTTTGCGGAATTTTAGAAAGTACTCAATTACCTCTTGAGGATTAGCTTCCTCATTGTTTGATTGATCCGAGTCTAACTCGCTTACGCTTCGAGTCGAAAGTGCCATCGGACACTTTGAGTCATCCGAGTCCTCTTCATCTTCCGATGAGTCCTCGTCACTCCATGTGGCCATCATAGCCTTTTTCTTCCTTACGTCCCATTATCTCTTTGGACGAGTCTTTGACTATGTGCTCCTTGCTGCCATATTCAAAGCATCCAGAGTTCTTAGTAAAGATAACTTTGAAGTAGAAGAGTATTTACCTTTTCTATCCTTCTTATCTTTCTTATAGAACTCTTCTTTTGACTTCTTTTCCCATCTCTTGTGCTTCATCATTCTCTTGAAGCCTCTAGCAATAAGTGCCATGGGATCCTCTTCGAGTGAGAGGAACTCGGACCTTCTTCTCTCGGTTTCGAGGCCTTCGAGCACAATGTTCTCTTTGGTGCTGACCTCTGCATCCTCCTCTTCTAGGTGGATCTCATGGGTGAGAAGCTTCCCAATGAGTTCGTCCGGCTTTAGTAGAGTTAAGTTCCGAGCCTCTTCGATAGCTATCACCTTGGGAGCCCATCTTTTCTTGGGTAGGCTTCGAGTATCTTTCTGCACATTTCCTCATGGGAGATCTTTTTACCCGGAGATTTGAGATTATTGGTAATCTCTGTAAATCGAATAAACATCTTAGTGATATTTTCTTCGGCTTCATCTTGAATAGCTCATATTTGTGAAGATATTGGCTTATCTTCGCTTGTCCGACCTGGCTTGTACCTTCATAAGTGTTGACCGAGTGTCCCACACTTCTTTGCCCGTGTCACGAGCGGACACTCGGTTGTATTCTTCCGAGCTAATGGCGTACATAAGAATGTTCATAGCCTTGAAGTTCTTTCTAAACTTTTCAGCTTCATCACTGTGAACTCACTCATTGTTTTGGGCACGGTTCTTGTTTCTTTTGTCTTCATGGGAATGTAGTTTCCTTGTTGTATAATGTTCCGGACATCTTCATCATGGTCCAGGAGGAAACATTCCATGAGTTTCTTCCAAGTGCACGAAGTTGGATCCTTTGAACTTTGGTGGTCTGCTGGAAGATCTTCCTTCATCGAACTCTCCGTTGTTCCGAGCCATTTGTTCTTTATACCTTTGGATTGTTAGAATCTTTCCGAAAGGCTAGGCTCGATACCAATTGAAGGTTTGCTCAGGGAGAGGCTAAGTCACCCTAGAGGGGGTGAATAGGGTGATGATGAAACTTGCTTGAGATTTGAAATAGATATGACTCTAAGGAGAGTGAGAGTCAAATATGAACTCGGAAAATGAGCCAACTCGGAATTCAGAGATGATTGAAGAAACAAATTAAATAGAATTCGAAACCTGTCTCGAATCCGGAATGTACTCGAAAAGTAATAACTCGAAAGTACATGAAAACCCTCCTGGGCGAGAAAACCACAAACCGTGCTAATCCAAGCACGAAGTCAAATCCACTATTTTGAGTCCACAAAATACCGTAGACCGACTCAACCCCGAGTTTCTCCCTTAGAACAACTCCTTACAAGTTTTCCTAGACTCGAAATTCCCTTATCCGATCTAGTACTTCCTAGCCGAGATAACCCTTACAGCTGGGGACAACCGAGTTGAGTTAACCCTTACGACTCGGTCAAGTGACCTTACTTAGAGAGTAAGAAAAAGAGTGTTTCTAACTAAGCACAAGACCTTACAACTCATAATATAATGAATTACAGAATTGGAGTTGTAAGTGGAAGATTGAGAATGAATACAATGACTTTTGATCAAGTATGTGTATTAACAATAGATTCGGCAATCTTCAAGTCTTGAGAGTTGGTTTCTATTTATAGATGACCAAGCAGCTTAGCCGTTGTGTCCATCTTCCGACTGGAAGTCCTTTGTGACCGTTGTGTAGGATTTTCTAAGTCACTCGGAAAATATCTCGTTGAAATATGAGCGTCGGACAATGGCCGTTGACCCCTTAGAAGTGCCTAAAACCACCGGCGGTGTCTTCAAAAGTAAGTGGAAACCACCGTTGAGCTTAGTGTTGCAGATTTCCATTTACGGAAACAGACAATCCCGACACGGTGTCCGAGGCTAGGTCAGAGGTGGAAAAAGCCATGTCTCGCTGTTGATTTGACATTTTGAAGCCGGTTACTTTTGTATTTTAAATTTGGAATAGCCTCGTTTGAATCACCTACAAAAGTAAATCATTTTGGTTCTCAAAGTATAAAATACTTTGGTCCAAGATTAGACACGAGATAATGATGTAAATAAGATAATTAAGTTACTAATTATCCGGGTTAGAAAACGAATGGAATTTTACGAGTCTAATATTCATGATACTCAAAATTCCATCTAAGTCGATCTAAAAGAGAATCAAGTTAACTAAAGAATATCGAGAGGAAATAAACTTGATCTAGGCCGAGCATAAATTAAAACTAAAAGTATCGAGTTAGAGCACGTAAAGGATAGTGTTTGAATCATGCGATATTTCGAGTGTTGAGTGACTCGAACCGAGTGAGACATGGTAAGTGCGAGATATGCTTTCGATTCATACGGAGACATGTATAAATGCACGAGATAATTTCTATAACACCGAGAGAAAATACCATATCACTCGAAAAGTTTCTAAGACATAGGGAATGACTTGGAATCAAAACTATATAAGTGAGAAAGTCTTATACCCGATTCCCTTGATAGAATTCAGAAAGGTGAGATGTAAAGTCCGAGTCTTCACTTACCTATCCTAATTATCTTGCCCTTGCTATCGTCTCCAAATGTGACTTTGCCTCCCTTGAACTTTTCGAACTCGAAAAGAGTCTTAAGTCTCCTAACATGTGGCGTGAGCATCCACCGTCCAAGTACCAAAGCCCTTTTGTTCTTTTCCGAGCTACTTGCAAGACAGAAACAAACTAACCTTTCTCACTTCCTCTAACGAACCTAGTAACTCCCTTTACTCGTGGTCCTTTTCGAGGAAGAAGATTCTTAGGAACCCATATTTGAATAACTTTGGGTTTGGTCCGAAGCTCGTAGTCTGTGTCTCTTTCTTTTGAAAATCTTTTCTCTTATAAACTAGAGGAGAAGATTTTCTCCTATAAGCTGGTTGGGCTCGAGTCCTCTTTTCATTCTTATGAATGGGACCGTGCTCGAACTTCCTGAACTTCATAGTTCTAGAATCATTTTTAAAAGATCTAAGTAGGAGTTAGATTCCTCCTCCTTGTTAAAACCAAGTCCTTCTCTTCCGAAGGAGACACATTGAGGCCCTAAGAGCATGTCAAGGTTTTTCTAACCTTGAGTAAACTTCAAAACAAGTCGTTGAGACTCATTGAGCTTTTGCTTCGGATGCTCATTTTCTCTTCGAGTGACTCGGACTTAGTCTCATTAGTTTGAGCACTAGTCTTGAGTTCTCTTAGAGAAAGTCTCTGTTTTTCTAATTCATTTTTCAATGAAATGCTCTCAAAAGTGATAGATTCAAGTTGTTTTTAAACTGAGAAGAATCGGAATTGGAACTTTGGAAAACTTGAGGAAATATTCAATTACCTCATTAGGATTCGTTTCCTCATTGTCCGAGTGATCGAATTCGACTCGATTCGACTTCGAGTCCGATAGTGTCATCGGACACTTTGAGTCGTTTGAGTCTTCATCTTCTTCATATGAATCTTCATCACTCCATGTGGCCATCATAGCCTTCTTCTTCTTTTTGTCCCTCTTTCTTCTTGGACAATCTTTGACTATATCATCTTTCGTTGTCACATTCAAAACAGCTAGAGCTTTTAGTTAAAGATAACTTTGAAAGAGAAGAATGTTTAGCTTTTCTATCCTTCTTATCTTTCCTGTAGAACTCTTCTCTTGGCCTTTTATCTCATTTCTTGTGCTTCATCATTCTTTTGAAGCCTCCGGCGATAAGTGCCATGGGATCTTCTTCTGAATCTAATGAACTCGGATTTTCTTCTTTACTTTCTAATGCCTTCAGCGCAATATTCCTTTTAGTGCTAACCTCGACGTCCTTCTCTTCCGGATGGATCTCATGGGTGAGTAGCTTCCCAATAAGTTCGTTTGGATTTAATAGAGAGAGGCTCCGAGCTTCCTCAATGGCTATCACCTTGGGACCCCATCTTCTCTTGGGTAGGCTTCTTTGTATCTTTCTGCACATTTCCTCATGGGAAATCTTTCTACCCAGAGATTTGAGATTGTTAGTAATCTAAGTGAAGTGGATGAACATCCGAGTGATGTTTTCTTCCGGCTCCATCTTGAATAGCTTTTATTTGTGAAGATATTGGCTTATCTTCGCTTATCCGACTTAGCTAGTGCCTTCATAAGTATTGACAAGAGTGTCCCACACTTCTTTTGTTGTGTCACAAGTCGACACTTTGTTGTATTCTTCCGAGCTGATGGCGCACATGAGAATGTTCATTGCTTTAAAGTTCTTTCCGAACTTTTCTACCTCTTTAGTGGTGTATTCGATCTTTGCTTTAGGCACGAGTCTTGTTTCCTCCATCCTCATTGGAATTTAATTACCTTCTCGTATGATGTTCCATACATCTTCATCGTGATCCAAGTAGAAAGCATTCTATGAGCTTCTTCCGAGTGTACGAAGTTTGATCCTTTAAACTTTGGTGGTCTGCTAGAAGATCTTCCTTCATCGAACTCTCCATTATTCCGAGCCATTTGATCTTTAAACCTTTGGATGGTTAGATCCTTTCCGAAAGGCTAGGCTCGATACCAATTGAAGGTTTGCTCCTGCAGTGTCTAAGTCACCCTAAAGGGAGGGTGAATAGGGTGATGAGGAAATTTTACATATAAAGGAGGATTAAAGTTTAATACAAACTTTGAATCGCCCGAGTCTAGATTACACTCAAAAAGTGTGAACTCAAAATTACGCGGAAACCCTCCTAGGGCGGAAAACCACGGCCAGTACTAATCCAAGCACCAAGTCAAATCCACTATTTTGAATTCACAAAATACGAGTAAACATACTCAACCAGAATTGCTCCCTTACACAATTCCTTACAAAGTTTTCCTAGACTTAGAAGTTCCCTTATCTCGATCTAGTACTTCCTAACCGAGGTAACCTTTACAGCTAGGGACAACCGAGCTAAGTTAACCCTTATAACTTAATCAAGGTACCTTACTCGGAAAGTAAGAAAGAGAATTTGTAACTTATTACAAGACCTTACAACTCGGAAAGATGTTAAGTACAGAGTTAGAGTTGTAAGTAAAAGATTGAATACGAATACAAAGACTTTTGCTTAAGTATGTGTATTGACAAGTGATTCCAGCAAAAATTCAAGTCTTGAGAGTTGGCTTCTATTTATAGATGACCAAGCAGATTAGCCGTTGTTACTATCTTCTAACTAGAAGTCCTTTGTGACCGTTGTAATGGTTCTTCCGAGTCGCTTAGAAAAGATCCGTTGAGATGTGAATGTTGTGCAATAGCTCTTTACTCCTTAGGATGTCCCAATTCACTGGTGGTGTCCGAAAAGTAAGGTGGAAACAACCATTGACCTTAGCATTAAAGATTTCCAGCTTTGGAAACAGACAACCCTAACATAGTGTCCGGGCCTTGATCGAAGTAGAAAAGGCCTTGTCTACTAGCGATTTGACATCTTCAGCTTCGGTTACTTTTGTAATTCAAAAGTAAGATAACCTCGTTTAGATAACTCTGCAAAAGTAAACCAATTTTGGTTCTCAAATTATAAAATACTTTGGTCCAAGATTAGACGCGAGATAATAATTTAATTAAGATAATTAAGTGCATAATTATATGAGTCCTGGAAGAATGGAATTTCCTTAGTCTAATATTCATTATACTCAAATTCCGTCCGAGTTAGTTTAGAAGAAGATCAAGTTAGATAAAGAATATCGGAGTAAGAGTACTTGATTTATACATATATAGTTCAAACAAAACAAGTCGACTTAGAAAGTTGAATCAACGTAGTAATTCACTTCAACTTAGAATATGAAGTCGGACTCGAGTTTAAAAGTGTTAGAGCGAATGTTTGAACATGTGATAAGTTTGAGTGATATCCGAGTGACTCGGAATAATTAGTGTGAGTTGATGAACAATAGTGTGCTTTCTAAGTCGAGTCGAATCGAGTGAGAACACATGCAATAGTTTCGTAACACTCGTAAAAGTTTCCAAACCACTCGGAATAGTTTCTATAATACTCATAATGACTTGTAATCAAAACTTATAAGAGATAATGTTTGTACCTGAATTCTTAATGGTACTCAGAATGATATCCATGCATGGTCTAGTACTTCCTAACTTAGATCACCCTTACAGTTAGGGACAACCGAGCTGAGTTAACCCCTATAGCGCGAGTCAAGGAACCTTACTTAGAGAGTGAGAAAGAAAGTGTTTGCAACTAAGCACAAGACCTTACAACTCAGAAAGTTATGAAATACGAATTGGAGTTGTAAGTAGAAGATTGAGAATGAATACAATGACTTTTGATTAAGTATGTGTATTAACAATAGATTCGGCAATCCTTCAAGTCTTGGAAGTTGGCTTCTATATATAGATGACCAAGCAGACTTAGCCGTTGTGTCCATCTTCCGACTAGAGGTCCTTTGTGACCGTTGTATAGGATTTTCCGAGTCACTCGGAAAATATCCGTTGAGATATGAACATTGAGCAACGGTTCTTGACTCCTTTGGAAGTCCCAAAACCACTGGTGGTGTCTTGAAAAATAAGGTGGAAACCACCGTTGAGCTTGGTGTTGCAGATTTCCAGCTTTGGAAATAGACAATCCTGACACGATATCCGGGGATAGGTCGGAGGTGGAAAAAGCCTTGTCTACTGGTGATTTGACGTTTTGAAGCCGGTTACTTTTGTGATTCAAATTTAAGATAGCCTCGTTTAAATAACCTATAAAAGTAAATTAATTTGGTTCTCAAAGTATAAAATACTTTGGTCCAAGATTAGGCACGAGATAATAATATAATTAAATAATAAAGTGACTAATTATCCGAGTCGGAAAAGAAATGGAATTTTCTGAGTCTAATATCCATGAAACTCAAATTCCATCTTAGTCGGTCTAAAGGACAATCAAGTCGGATAAAGAATATCGAGTAAACAGACTTGATCTAGACTAAACACAATTCAAACTAAATATACTCGACTTGGAACAATGTAATTCCTAAACCATGAAGTCGGACTCGAGTTTAAGCACGGAAAAGATAGTGTTTGAATATGCGATATATCTTAGTGTTGGGTGACTCGGAACCGAGTGTGAAGAGGCATGTAGAAGTATGCTTTTGAGTCAATCGAGTCGGCGAAAGCAGCATAATAGATTCTATAACACTCGGAGAAAATGTTATATCAATCGAAAAGTTTATAAGATACATAGAATGACCTAAAATCAAAACCTTATGAGAGAAGAGTTCTTATAATCGATTCCTGGATGGAACTCGAAACATGTAAGTATAAAGTCCGAGTCTTCAACACGTATTTTCCGTGTCTTGCACTTTCTAAGTCCAATCTAGACTCGGAATTGTTTTCTAAGTCTTTGCTGTGCGTGAATTATTTGTTAATTCACAAAAATCTTCTATTACACTATTCACCCCCTAGGTTGACTTAACCTCTCCAAGACCTAACCTTTAATTGGTATCAAACCCTAGCCTTTCAAAAGGATCTCACAATCTAAAGGTCTAAAGATGAAATTGCTGAGAACAATTGAGAGTTTGATGAAGGAAGATCTTTCACTAGACCACCTAAGTTCAAAGGTTCAAATTTCCAACACTAGAAGAAGATGATAGAGTGCTTCATCCAGGATCGTGATGAGGAGGTTTGGAACATCATTCAGAATGGAAGCTTTATTCCCATGATGATGGAAGGAACAAGAGTTGTACCCAAGGTGAAGTCCGAGTTCATCATTGAAGAGAAAGAAGGACAGAAAGAAGAAAAAGGCTATTATGGCTACTTGGAGTTATGATGATTCAGAAGAAGATGATGATTATGATGATTCAAAGTATCTAGTGGCACTATCGGACTCGAAGCTAGATCCGAGCCGGACAGTGATGGTTCGGATGCTCGAGGACATAGATCCTCGGGAGGTGATTAACTATTTACTCAAGTTTTCCAAACTTAATCTTGCTAGATACATCTTTACTTTGGAAGAAAAGTCTAATTCTGATTCTTATGAATTCAAAGAGCAACTAGAGTCTCTTACTACTGAGAGCATCACTTTGAAAAAGGAATTAGAAAATTTAAGACAAAATCCGAAAGTGCTTGAGACCGATATCGAAGATAATGAGACTAAGTCTTAGTGCCTTAGAACAGAGAATGAGCAACTGAAACGAAGCTCAATGAGTCTTAAGAGTTGGTTTTAAAACTCACTCAAGGTAAGAAAACCCTTGATTTATTTCTCGGCTCTCGGTGTGTCTCATTTCGAAAAGAAGGTCTTGGTTACAATGTTAAAGATAAAGATAACTCTTACAAAAATCTTTTCAAAATTGATTCCATAACTATTAAGTTCAGGAAGGCTAAGCATGGTCCTATTCATTCACAAAAGAAAAGGGACTAAGCCCAAACTAGTTTTCATGAAAAAGCCTTCTCAATCTGTTTACATAAGGAAAGGCTTTTAAAGAAAAGAGACATAGACTCAGCTTCTCTAGAAGGAAGACTCGGAATCGAGACCAAACCAAAAATTATTCAAATCTAGGTTCCTAAAAGTGCCCTTCCTCGAAAAAGACCGCACTAACAGCGATGCTATCGTTTTTGTAAGAAGAAGTGAGAAGGGTTAGTTTGTTTCTGTTTTGCGAGTCACTAAAAAATGAAAGGGTCACTGGTACTTAGTGGATTCTCATGCCATATGTCTAGGGACTTAAGACTCTTCTCAGAGTTAGCAGAAATGAAAGGAGGAAAGATCACATTTGGAGACAATAGTAAAGGTAAGATAGTTAGGATTAGAAGGATTGGTCGGGAGACAATTCGATCAGCCCAATCTACCTTGTCAAGGGGCTCAAGTATAATCTTTTGAGCATTTCTCACTTATGTGACAAAGATCAAGACGTAAGATTCACTCAAACCAACCGCTTTATTTCCGATGCAGTCACCAAGGAAATAAAACTCTTAGGTCTAAGGTCAGGTAACACTTACACCATTCCTCTTTCACATTATATTCAAGGTTTATCATGCTTAAAAGCATCTCTAAATGATTATTCATGGACATGGCATTGTAGACTAGCTCATATTAGCATGCATACCATTAAGAAGCTTTCATCAAATGGATTAGTTAGGGGTTTACCTAACCGTGCATTTAGGACAGATAAAATTTGTGAGGCATGCACAAAAAGAAAGCAAGTAAGATCATCATTTAAGCCATCGAAGACAGTATCTACACCCAAAGTGCTTGAATTAATTCATATGGATTTGTGTGGTGAAATTCATGTGAAAAGCTGAGGAGGTAAATCATATGTGCTGGTTATTGTTGATGCTTACTCACGATTTTACCTGGGTGTATTTTCCGATGAACAAGAATGAAGCATTCAAAGAATTCACTAAGATCTGCAGGAAAATTCAAGTGGATTCGGATTAGGAGAATTCGAACCGACCATGGAAGGGAATTTGATTACTCAAAATTTGTCATCTCTCATAATTTCTCAACACCAAGAACTCCTCAACAGAATGGAGTAATGGAGAGAAAAATAGAACACTTGAAGAAATAGGAAGGACAATTATGATTGAAAATGATCTACCTTACTATTTGTGGGCTGAGGCAGTCAATACAGACAAATTACACTCTCAATAGATGCCTTATCGGACCAATTATGAAGAAGACAACCCATGAGCTATATAAGGGAAAGAAGCCCAAAATTTCCTACTTCAAACCATTTGAAAGTAAATGTTATGTGCATTGTAAGGAAAACCGACTAAGTTTGATGCATAGTCGGATGAAGGTATATTTCTAGATTATTCATCTCATAGTAAGGCTTATAGAGTTTTTAACAAGAGAACTAACAAAGTGGAAGAAACTATCCACGTTATCTTTGATGACATTGATCATAGGAGGACAAGTGAATCAACTTTCTCGGACTTCACCTAAATCAAGATGAAGATGATATAGTTGAAGCCGAGCTCAAAATGAGCCAAAACAAAGGAACCGAGGCAACTCAAAATGAACCAACTCGGAATGAGCCAGCTCGAGACTACTAAAGAACAAGCTGAAAATGTTCAACAAATTGAAGAACAAATTATTCAACCAACAAACTGGTAAATCGGAGGACAGGTAAAGCTTTCAAATATGCATCCAAGTCACCCACCCGAGAATATTCTTTCGATATCAACAAGTGGGGTAAGCACTCGTTCTTCTTTGTAAAATCTATGTGCATTCTCACCATTCATGTCATTAATTTAACCTAAAAATGTACTAGAAGCCCTACTTCAACCTGAATGGATAGAGGCCATGCAAAAAGAATTAACTCAATTTGAAACAAACCAAGTCTAGACTTTGACCAAACGACCGTCCGACCACCCAAGTAATGGGAACCAAATGAGTTTTCAAGAACAAACTATAAAGGTTACCTCGGTTAAAAAGTACTAGATTAGATAAGGGAATTTCTAAGTCTAGGAAAAACTTGTAAGTGAATTGTCTAAGGGAGCAATTCCATAAAGAGTCGATCCTCGTATTTTGTGGATTAAAAAAAATAGATTTGACTTGGTGCTTAGATTAGCACTGTCCGTGGTTTTCTATCCCAGGAGGGTTTCCATGTATTTTCTCGTGTCTTGCACTTTCTAAGTCCAATCTAGACTCGGAATTGTTTTCTAAGTCTTTACTATGCGGAATTGTTTGTTAATTCTCAAAATCTCCTCCACTCTTTTACCCACACCGTTATTCCATTTAACTAACTCGGCCTTCCTTTTGTCTATATTCATTCCCAACTTCTAAAGATGTCCATTCACTAGCCGGGGATTGACATACATTGGATCTTACGCATCTAGTTGTTCCAACTTTTAATAGTGATGTTATTAAGTCTTCCCCATCTATCCTTTGTGAACTTAGATTGGGCCAACGTTCGAGTTCATTTGCCTCTACCCAAGCAGCTAAGTCTCTTTTGAACCTCCGCAGCTTATGAAGCATTGTTGTGTACTTCTCCATAGTACATGAATAGGACACCTTATTGAACATTTTCTTTAACAAGTCCTTTGATGCCTCACGTCGAATGCCAAGCTTCCCAGCTTGTTGTTATAAAGTTCTCCCTTATATAGCTCAAACAATAGGTATGATTCTCTAGACCAAAAACCTTGGGCACCGCATGCAAAAGAGATTGGTGCCCGTCGGACATTATGACTGGTTTCGTTCCACCTAAAGGCTCATGCAAGATAGTCAAGGACCACAACCAATCCTCATTATTCTTCCCGGACACTATTGTATATACAACATCAAATAGGTTATTATTTGCATTGAACGCCATGACAACCAGCAAGATCCCTTCATAAGGACAACTTAGATGAGTCCCATCAACTAATACCATCTTCGAGCAACCTATAATAAAAGCATTAACAGATCCTCCATAAGCAACAAACATGTGCTTGAACCTCGGTCCATCCATCTCAACAAATGCTCTTGAGTCGGGATTTTCCTGGACAATCGTAGCACACATCCAAGGTAAATAACTTGTAATGATCTTTTGGATATCCCATTACTAAAACACGCACATACTCCCGAGCCCTCTAAGCTTGTAAGTACGACAATTGTAAGCCCAATTCGAGCTCCAAGTCCTTGATTACCTCAGCCGGTGAGTAATTAGCAAAAGTTACACCTTCTCGTCAATCACCCGAGTTAGAAGCTTTGCCCTCATCCTTCTCTTGCCCCACTCGTCCAATCCGACATTGGTCGCCCACACTGTGAGTATGCTCCCCTTTAAAGATCTTTGCAAACATTCCCTCTATGTTCTTGTATCCTCGTACACAAATATAAAAATGACACTCAACAATTGTGCATTTTATCACGATATGTTTTCGACAGCTTCCCCAATATTTATAATCAAATCGATTTGCAATTGCATACTTCCATATGCTTACCCTAAATTGATCGATCGAAGAGAATAATTGCCTCATACCTTTAATTTCATTCATCTATATTAACATCTTTTACGATAAGCCTCGGAATGCACCCCGATCGATGCTAAACAAGTCCTCCTGTGTCAAGGTCCGATTCAAAGTTAGAACTTGAATCATCATATTCATTTACATGTATGCCAAATGATGTTTTTCTCATTGATGGACCGTCACCCGCTACATCACCTCTCGCCATCATTCTCAACCTCGTTTTTACCCTTGAGCATCCGACATTATCAACATTAAGTTCACTTAAATTTAAATTAATTTACATCATTAATTAAGAATCTTACATGAAGAGACCACATTTAATACAAAAATATCACATACTACTACATTTACCTTGTTATATTTTCATTGCTTGCATATTAAGCACCATTTGCTCGCTATCGGTTTTATGTTATGTTGAGATGAAACTAGCTCATTTATCCCACATGCAAAACAACTGTTAAGCTTGTCGTACAAAGCAACAAATTAAACCACTACTTAGGCTTATAATAAACAATATAGTAAGGGCAAGTAGGGATCGAATCCACGAGGAAAGATACTGTAAAAAAATCAAACTTCCAATCTAATTAAACTAACTATTCTAGTTATTTACCTTATAAAATTCAAACAAACCAACTTAACTACTAAATTTCTAATTTTAATTCTAAGAAAAACTTCTGAGATTATGCACTATAATTCTAATAATCTAAATTTAACAAAACTATCCTAATTAATTCTGGAAAAATCAAAACAGAAAATCAAATAAAAACTTAAACAGAAAATTAAAACGTAGAATAATTCAGAATTAAATAACTAAAAATAACAGAAAATTATCTAATAATAAAAATAAATATTCCAGACAGAATATAAAGCTTGGAATAACCCAGGAATGTTTTTTTTTTATAATTTTCAGAAAAGAAAACTAAAGCAGAAATTAAATAAATTCTAAAACAGAAAATTAAATAAATAATATTCTGCACTAAAATAATTACGAAAATAAATACTAAAATTATCCAAAATAATAATACTAATTTTCTAAACCTAACCAGACCCTAAAAATATAAAAACAAAATTTAAAATCTAATTTACGAATTTATTTTATTAAAAACCTGCAGTAATTAAATTCAAGAATTAAATCTGAAAAAATATCAAATTAATTCCAAAAATTCTAAAATTTAATCACAGCAAACTAGGACTCTATCTAAACCCTAAAAGAAAATAAAACACGAAAAATAACAAAAGAAACTATTTTTAAACTAATTTCTAACAAACTGACTCAAAAATAATAAAAACTAACAGAAAATTAAATCTGAAAATTAAAATATATAATGACTCCAAATTAAATTAAAATAAAATTACTAAAACTAACCTAAAATACTTATCTTTAGGGGGTAACGAAATTAATAATAAAAGACTATATATTTATAAATAAAAATTGCCAAACTAAAGAAAATAACTAAAAAGCAAACAAATAATTATCAAAGATAGCAAATTTATAAAAACACTTAGTATAATCTATATCCACCATGCAAATTATTATTTATCATTAACACACAAATTGATCTACCCATGAGCTAAACTGTAGAAGACAACCACTAGCGGATCTTCCCGTTTTTCCTTAGTTATTAGTTTACTTAGGCCTAGCCCTAATATAAACCCTACTAATATTGATAACCCTAGCACTAGCACTAGAATTTAATCAAATTAGAGCATTAAGTATTAGAAAAACATCATCTAGCACCTAATAACCAATCTACTAGCAAATTGATTTAAGAAGGATCTATGATAATTTCCTAATTAAAAGAGATGGGTATGAGCCATCCATGATTAACTAGGGTGATACTTATGTCTAAAAGATCAAACAATTACGTACTTAAACCCTCTAAACTATCATATGAATTTATATAAAACTAAATAGCGTGCACTCTAATTAATTAGACATAAATTCATAAACATTAAACACAAATTATCATAGAATCATGGATCAAATCAATAAGACAATAAAAATCAAAACTTTGTTTCAAAATAAATAATTTAACATGGCTTCAATGAGATTATACTAAGTATAAGAAAAACTACTCACACATCATGCAATTTAAAACATGTAAACTAAATAAAAATAGCATCTTTAGTATTAACCTATCAATAAAAACTCAATCTTTTCTAATAAAAATTACAAAACTAAATTATACT
The DNA here is from genome assembly GCA_021018815.1 of Talinum fruticosum. Lineage (NCBI taxonomy): Eukaryota > Viridiplantae > Streptophyta > Magnoliopsida > Caryophyllales > Talinaceae > Talinum > Talinum fruticosum. The sequence continues at coordinate 106,937 of JAITYX010000003.1, read as the reverse complement.
ACCGATATTAGTTTCTTTGACCCGGGAAGATGAAGAAGATGATGATGGATGGTGGTGTTGGTGTGGGCTGGCAGCAGACAGCAGACAGCAAGCAGGCGGCAGCAAGGTGCGGCTAGGAACAAGCAGCGCGGCAGCAGCCAGGAGGTGGCAGCGAGTGGTGGTTGGGCGGTCGTACCGGTGGTCGGCAGCAAGGTGCGAGGCGGCGAGTCACGAAGGGGTGTGGGCAGCAAGGGAAAGAGGTGGTGAGTGTGTGTGGGTCTTCCTAGGTCTCCCTCCATGATGATAATAAGTAGTATATATAGGGTGAAAGAGTTAGGGTTTATTTCTCTTTCTTCTCTTCTAAGTTTCCCTTTTCTATTCCACTTAGGATTTCCTAAAATATAATATCCTAAAATAAATATTTTTTACATATTATATTTATGGACCGACTTCATATATTTTCTTGGATGCTTGTCGGTAGCTAAAAATCCACTTTTAACGACTATTCTTCTCTTCCCCACTTTATTCGATAATTACCTATAAATAGACAAAATAGAATAAATTAGATAAAATAAACTATATAATATAAACTAAATAACTACTAAAAATACGTATAAAATACGACTTAACAACAACCTTGCAATTGTCTCTCACGAACATCCCCACAAATCTCCGAAAACCTTTGACATGGATCATCCTTCCCTGCTACATACAAATATGCATGGTTAGCATTACCCTTCATCAAGTTCTCCGACTCACTATTTATTCCAAACCTAATAAACAAACTCCTATCATATTTCAAACTGTACCACAACATACGCTCACCAAATACCTCTCTAATGGCATCCTCAACTTTTTCCATACCTCTTCTACATCCATTGTCTCACTAACCGAAACACATTCCACTCTACCCCCTACATAGGCTTACTCTTACTTCCTCCATCCTCTACATATCCGCCCATACACACGTATAGAACAACCTCTCTTCTAGCCATATATATATTTGTAGTTGTACACTACAACCGGACAATGAATGCAACAACCATATAACACTTTTAATTTTCTTTAATACTACTAACAATCACTTACAATATATACACACTTATGTCACATCAACAACCTCCAATATATTTTCTAATAGTATGACCACAAAATAATTTATTAACCTTATTTTAATTAAAAGGCAAGATATCTAATTTACACCTCATGAAGTCAACTATATTATTTAATGAGTATATTAATAAACACTTGCTCCGATTAGTTACAAATATCACACATGCTCCGATTCTCAAATGATCAAAACGACAACATTTAATCTCTTAAACACAATCCAACCATCATCATACATATGCCTAAATAATACATAAACAAATTCAAATTTTCTATCGAGTTATCAAATAATGTTAGGTTCATAAAAAGCCTTCATTTAGCGATTACATACACAACTTTTAAGCTTCCTCAAACAGATCACGTAAACCACATAAAATGTATGACCAATACTATCAACTTCCACCTTTACACAATAGTAACCCTATATAACCTCATTTCAAAAATTACAATATAACTAAACCATAAGCCATGAACTCGTATTCGGGATATCGGTTTACTTTTAAAAGTTTATATTTACAATCATGTATGACATGCACATGATAGTTGGACTATCCAATACCATATACACACAATCACAATAATAATGACTCAATATTGGTCAATTTAAAGAAAATAAACTATTTTCATGCAAAAACACCCTAATTTTCAATTGAAGAAAGAACTCTACCTCAATAAATTGAACAACTCATGCTCCATTATATACCAACAAAGCTAAATCATTTTCATTAAAACTACAATCAATAACATGCATCTTTACACCATAAAAACTATACAAATAAATTACATTAACACTAATGACCTAAATTTGACTCACATACCTTATTTACTTTTACTTGATAATGACACATATGAATTTCTCTCCGATTGGACGACTCAACTACACAACCACTCCAAACATATCATGAATGACAAACACAACCTCCTCCCGAAGAACCTCAATAGTCACAACCTAATTCATTAACTCAATTCATCATTTTGCAAAGACCCAAATTCCACAAATTCATCTGTCTCCCTGAAGAACTTCAAGCTTCGAATTTTCTTAACCTTTCTTACCTTCCTTTTCTTCACCGAGCGTGAGTGAATGAGAGAAAGAGAGAGAAAGAGAGAGAGAGTCGAGAGAGAGAAACTATGTTCATTGTATTAAGCCACCGAGGCAAGCTTCCCTGCCTTTTTTATTTTTATTTTTCAATTTCATTAAGGACAAACTAGTTATTTATCTTAAAATATTTATGAGATACTTATTTAATTTAAGAACACTAATATATAAAAAAACTCATGCCAAATGAAGCATAAATGTAGAAAACTACCATTTACTAAATTTTCCAATGCTTTATTAGGGCGGGAAAAGTTCGGATTCGGGTCAAAATCAAGTCGATCATCGGAAGAAATTTTTTGTCCGATACTCGCTTTTTCGAGTCGTACAATTCGAACAATCGTAAATTTGAATTAAAATCATATTTAAATAATAAAAATATGAAAATTTTACATCCAAATTTATAATTTGGATAAAAATCACATACTCAAACTCGATTTTTACAAATTAGATAAATTCCACTAATAATGTGCAACGAAATTGTGCGAGCGCGCTTTATTCCTAGGGAAATTTACAGATAAGTCATGCTTTGGCTTTATAATTATGCTTTTGGTTATTATTTTTACACTTCAGTCATTAAAAGACTACTATACTCTTCATCTCTCTCCTCACCCACTCTCTGTCGACCCTCTCTCTCTCTCCTCACCCCCTCTCTCGGCGCTCTCTCTCTCTCCTCACCCCCTCTCGTGTGTCTCTCTCTCCTCCCCTACTTTACTCTCTCTTACACTTCTTTTTATTTTTTAATGAAAATAAAAAATTAATTATTATTATTATAGATAAAAAATTTATTATTTGTATTATAGTTAATTTTTTAAAAAGTTTTTTAAATAAAAAATTATTTTATATTTTATATTTTATTTTTGTTATTAAAATTTTTTTAGTATTATTATGAATTTCTCTTATTATAATTAAATTAATTTATTTTTCATACAAAAAATAATATATTCATTTTTTGATCTAATTTTAAATCAAATTTAAAATTTAAGTTTATTATTATAAAATTTAAAATTTTTAATTATTTCAAGTAAAATTATTTTAATTTAATATTTTAAGTTGAGTAATTAAGATCTAGGGATTAATTATAATTTTTTTATTTCAACTAAAATTATTTTAGTTTAATATTTTAATTTGGGTAATGAAGATTTAAAACTTAAATAATATTTTCATATTTTTTAGTTAAAATAATTTTAATGGAAATAAGAAAAATTAAACTAAAAATTTTAATTTTTATAATAATGAACTTAAAATTCAAATTATATTTAAAATTATATTAAAAAATAAATGTATTATTTTTGTATGAAAAATAAGTTCATTTATTTATAATAAGAGAAACACATAATAATATTAAAAAAATATTATAATGAAAATAAAATTTAAAATATAAAATTATTTTTTATTAAAAATTTTCAAAAAATTATAATACAAATAATTAATTTTCTATCTATAATAATGATAATCATTAATTTTATTAAAAAATAAAAAAAAGTGTGAGAGAGAGGAGGGGAGGGAGGGGAGAGAGAGACAGATAGAGGGGGTGAGGAGACAGAGAGAGAGGAAGGGGAGGAGACAGAGAGAGAGAAGCTGACAGAGAGAGAGAAGGGGGATGACAGAGAAAGAGGAAGGGGGAGGAGAGAGAGAGAGAAACTAACAGAGAGAGAGAGAAGGGGGATGACAGAGAGAGAGGGCTGTAAATAAGAGATAAAAGAAGGGGTGCAATTGTCTTTTATATGACTTTAAGTGTAAAAATTGCCACTGAAAGTATAATTGTGAATTAAAATGGTATTCAACTGTAAATCTTAGGGGTGTAGAGAAAAATCAAAACCGAAAAGCCGAAAAATCGATACAAAAAGCGGTTAATCGATTAATTTTTTAGAAAAATCGGTTCGGTTAACCGAACCGAAATTTTTTTCGGTTCACGGTTCGATTACGGTTCGCAATATCAAAATTTTCGGTTAATCGAACCGATTTTTATTAAAAATATAAAATACTTTAAAATTGAAACCCTCATTCGTTCTCCCTCATCTCATGCGCCGCTCCTCTCTCTCCCTCTCTTTCTGCTGCGGTTCTCTTCTCTCGCTCGGTGGCCACCCCCTCTTCCCTCTCTCCCTCTGCAACCGGCGACCTACAGGCTACCTACCGACTACCACCGGCCCGGCGACGCTCCTCCCACTCTCTTGTTGCGGTTCTATTGCTCGGTTGTCATCGCTCCCCTCCTCTCTCTCTCTCTCCCTCCTCCCCCTCGCCCTCCTTACTGCGGCAACCGTCGACCTACCGGCGACAGGCCGACAATTACCGGCTCGGCGACGCTCCTCCCACTCTCTTGTTGCGGTTCTATTGCTCGGTTGTCCTCGCTCCCCTCCTCTCTCTCTCTCTCCCTCTCCCTCTCGCCCTCGTTACTGCGGCAACCGTCGACCTACCGGCGACGAGACCGACGATCACGGCCCAGCGACGCTCGGTTCGACTTAGGTTCCCCCCTCTCTCTCTTTTTTGGGCAGAATTCGTGCTTGGGGCGAGAGATTAATGTTGGTTAAGTATGAATTGTCGGCGGTGTTTGAGTGTCTCCATGAAGTCTTGGCAAAAATAGCGAGATAATAAATGTATACTCACATACCAATATTCGGACGGGACATTGTCTATGGATTTAATTTTGTAGAATTGTAAATTTATTTTTTCAAATAACGGTTAACCGTAAGCCGATCCGATTTTTCGGTTAACCGAGACTTTTCGGTTCGGTTACGGATCGGGAATTTTTCGATCCGAAAAATCGGTTAACCGAAATGTCGGTTAATCGAAAAAATCGAATCGGTTACGCTTTGAATTTTTCACTATCCAAAATTCCGATTAACTAATTTTCAGTTAACCGAAAACATAGTTAACCTATTTTGCACACCACTAGTAAATCTCCGTTATTCCTTTAGCCCGAAAAAACGTCAATACAAAACAACAGTGTGGTATCTCTCTGTTTTATTAGCAAGTCACATCAACACAGCTGCTGTCCCACTTTACCATAGTCTCTCTCTCTCTCTCTTTCTTCCCCAAAACCCCGCCCCAGTTTCACCTTCAGCTTCCATATCATCTCTCTCTCTCCTCAGGCTAGGCCTCAATATTGGCATGCAAATTCAGGCCGAAGTAGAACCCGGAAATTTGATCAACAGACGAAATTGTAGACAAAGAAAGAGAGAGAAATGTCTGACAATAACAAACGAGCATTTCTGAACGACGAGCTGTCAAAAAGGACTTCAATTTTCGGCTTGAGGTTGTGGGTGGTGCTGGGAATAAGCGTCGGAGCCGCAATTGTGCTCATTCTCTTCCTTCTTTCTCTTCTTTGTTTCACCTTCAGACGCAACCTCAGAAGAATAAAAACGCCCAAAAGCCTAACCCCGTTGTTACCAACAAACCCACAATCCCGAACGTCTCCAAAGAAATCACAGAAATCCGCCTCGAAAACCTGGGCTCTGACCAAAAGGCAGCCGTACCCGACCCGGTTCCGGATTTGGGTTCCGTAAATGGGTCGGAGCGGCATTTAGTTCTGCGGCCGCAAAACGACGATACATGTGGGCAGCAGCAGAGAATTCACATCGAGATTGGAAAAGACCATCGGATATCGTATCCGGAGCGGGTAACTGGGACGTCGTCACACGGGTCAGGGGAGCAAATGGGCATGGCATTGGCGGCACCGGAAGTTTCGCATTTGGGTTGGGGACATTGGTATACTCTGAGGGAGCTTGAGGAGGCCACTAATGGCTTTGCTGATGAGAATGTCATTGGTGAGGGTGGCTATGGCATTGTTTACCGTGGGGTTTTGGGTGATGACTCTCAAGTGGCTGTCAAAAATCTTCTTAACAACAGGTTGATTCCCTCATCTTAATATGAATTACTTAGTTTATTGTCTTTTGTTGCGTTGTCAGTTGCAGCAAATTATTAATTCTGAATTTGTTTATAATTGGGGTACATGTGGTTATGTTGCATGTGTTGAAACTCAGTATTATTTGTATATATGTTGATGTCTTGTAACTTGTATTTGTGGCTGGTAGTTAGTTTGTCTTGGTGCTCTTACCGAATTATTTTTGTCTTCATGGTGGGTTTTGCTTAAGAGGTCAAGCAGAAAAAGAGTTCAAAGTGGAGGTGGAAGCTATTGGTCGTGTTCGCCACAAGAATTTAGTCAGATTGCTGGGTTATTGTGCTGAAGGAGCTCATAGGTACATGAAGATAATGGCACATGATTGCTTCTTACTAGGCAAATTGCGTTGTTTTGAGCATTTGTTGAGTTTTGTCATGAGATTCTTAATGCACTGATCTCAATATACTAATAGATGTTTTACGTGGCTGCCATTCAATTAGGATACTTGTTTATGAATATGTGGACAATGGGAACTTAGAACAGTGGCTTCATGGAGATGTAGGACCTTCCAGCCCTCTCACATGGGAAATTCGTATGAATATTATGATTGGCACTGCAAAAGGGTATATATGCTGTTGCATTCTGTTGTCAAACCTGTATTAAGTGCTTGCCTTTTCCTCATTATAAGTTAATTGATGATTATAGATTGACATACCTGCATGAAGGGCTTGAGCCAAAAGTTGTTCACCGGGACGTTAAATCAAGCAACATATTGCTTGATAGACAATGGAATCCAAAAGTATCCGATTTTGGCCTTGCAAAGTTGTTGGGCTCTGAGAGGAATTACATAACCACTCGTGTAATGGGAACCTTTGGGTTAGTAAGATTCATCTAGTGTAATTATACATGATCCTGTGCATATATAACAAATAACAGAGTTTTAATTGTTCCTGCAGTTACGTTGCCCCAGAATATGCGAGTACTGGTATGTTGAATGAAAGAAGTGATGTTTATAGTTTTGGTATTCTTCTGATGGAGATAATTTCTGGGAGGTGTCCTGTGGATTATAGTCGCCTACCCGCTGAGGTTAGCATATATTTAGGCCTTAGAATTAGTATGCTTTTGAGAGTTCTTTTCTTTTTGTAAAAACTGTTTCAAATCAGCATAATTCTGAAACCAAGTGTGGGTTCTATGGATCAAAATGACTGGACATAGAGTATCTCCACCCCCCTCCTTCCATTTGTGCTATTGTTCATTTTAGTTGCCTTCAACCTTCATGCTTTTCACTGCAAAACTTTCAGGTGAACCTAGTTGACTGGCTCAAACAAATGGTTTCAAACCGGAATGCAGAGGGCGTGCTGGATCCTAAATTACCTGAGAAACCTTCCTCAAGGGCTTTGAAGCGTGTGCTACTAGTAGCGTTACGCTGCGTAGACCCAAATTCCCAAAAACGTCCAAAGATGGGTCATGTAGTACATATGCTGGAGGCAGACGAGCTCCCATTGCGAGAAGTAAGCCCTCATCTTGTCCTTTTCATCTAATTTCTGAATAGGATCGATTCAGGAATGTTTGTTGATTCACTTACCATGTAGCTTAGAGATAAGCCCTTGTCCAGATGTGTAGTATTTTCACCTCCCTGCGGTGAAGGTGAAGAGTCTACCATGTGAATTTTGTACCCTGCTGAGAACTCCATAATGTTCTCAACCTGAGGGCTAAGTATACTTTCTTGAAAATCTAAGTTTTTCTCCATTGTCAGTTAACAGACTCAGATCACAGGGTAAACATCATTTGGTTACCCCTTGTTTACATGTTAATTCATTCATATATGTGAATATGTCTTGTTCTTTTTGATTCAGGACCGCAGAATTGGACGAGAGCACATACGTTCTCCATATAGCGGTGTAAAGGAAAGGTTGATGGACAAGGGAACAATTGAATCAGGAGACAGTAGCGAGTACGAAAGTGGCTCAAATATCCCTAGGTTGGCGTGGCGAAAACCAGAAACGGTAGAAGAGAACTAATGTGCAGAGGTTTGTACAGATGACATTAAATCGGCATGGCAGCTAGTTTTTTATGTTGCATTTGCATTACCCAGTTCATTTTTTTGTGTGTGGAATGCAATCATTAGGCAACACGTACATTTGTGGAAACATTGTTCATCTAGTATTTTGCAGACATATCTCAGACCATGTAACCTCGTCTTCTGCAGATTCATATGGAACTAGTGATGAATTTTCTTGGTCTATTTCCTTCATCCTCTTCTCTTCGTCTTGAAAATCCTTGTGTTGCTAAAAGATTAGGTGCAAATATGGAAGACATTTGGCACCTTCTTGCATATGTCAGGAGACGGATAAAAGGCAACTTTTCATTCTATACTGGCCGAACATTCTATGCTCAATGGAAAAAGGTGCAACATGACGGATGTCAACTAGCATAACTAACACATTGACATGTAAAGAGTATATACTATCCAATTTACCTAAACTTATTGAAATTAAACTGAATGTACGATCTATTCTGTGGGGTATATGCCACATGTGAATTTACAATCTATTCTGTGGGGTATATGCCACATGTGATTTCTTTTAAGGACAGAAACAAGAGGAGACATTAACTGGGATCTGTATATGTCATCTGTTTAATCAAGGGGAATGCTTGCTGGTGATCACTGTTGCCGACACATTGGGACGAAATAAATGCCAACTAACGAAAAAACATGCATATGATGTTGAAATGTAGAAAAGCAGCTACATGTGGCCTCAGGGCTCAGGGCAGGTGAGAGGCCGTTGAGGTTCACAAGGACGTCACTTTCTCTCTCTTCATTGAGGAGGTTTTTGAAAGGATGGAAGGTGAGGGGCCATGGCATTGTTGATTAATAAAATCGGACAAAAAGGTTAGGCGTTGGAAAAAATCTATTCATCAAACTGCACTCAGATTTTAACTCGCTTGTCTGAATACCTTTCAATGTTGTATTTCTTACCGTGCCAAAGTCAAAGGAAGTAGGAGGTCCTGGTTCCCTTGATCCTTCCTCATTCATTAAAGCCCGAAAATAGGTTGAATCAAATAATTGAAATTAGGAATAAAAATCATTCCTTCAATGACAACTAGGGATGAAAACTTCACCCGAATCCAAAAGACCCAACCCAAACGCGACCCGTGTATAATGAGTTTGGTTATGAAAAATTTGAAAAAGCAGGTATTGGGCGGGTGTGGAAATAACAAGTTTGGGTATGACTATGGGTAGGGTTTGGGGTTCACCCGCCCTACACCCGCATCCGACCCGTACCCGATTTATTTTAATGTGATAATTTTCTTCATACAAATGACGGACATGTCAATTATCATATGAAGATGTATACAACAATACCTAGATACTCTATGACTAAATTGTAATTTTTCTACTACAAGTTAAAATGGCTTCATTCTCATAGGACAAAAATATCGGGATGATTCTCATATGTCGATGTGGTTATTTTTTCTCTTCATATTCAAACCCGAATAAAACCCGCAAACCCGAAAAAATTACATGGGTGCGGGTATGGTATAAGTTTTCGAAACCCAACGAGTGTAGGTATAGGTATGGGTATAATTTTTGAAAATGAATATGGAGTACAGGTATAGCTCCATCCTACCCGAACCCACCGCATTTCCATCTCTAATGACAACATATATATATATATATATGGGGAGGGTTTAAGTGAGCCCTCCCTTTAGGTGTGCTCAAAATATTAGGTGAACTCAATAAAGAATATATATATATATATATATACACACATATACATATACATATACGCGTTATTACTAATGGAAACAAATTGATTATTCCCCTATTTCTCATTTCATGTATGGTTCTGTCCAAGTTAAGAAGTCGTACATTAGATGAAGAATTATCAATGCATTGAATTATTATGGTATGATTTTATTTGACCACGTACAATGATGTCCTTCTCTTTCAATAAACTGTTGATCTCATTTATGAATCTAAAGCCCAACAACTAGAAGCCAAATGTGTATCCAACTAAAGTAAGAACTTATTAGTCTAAGTTGTAACATCGATTGTGCTAACTGGTTGGACTTATTAAGTCTTGCCTTACATTACTTGGTAACTCTTTGTACCTTAGCTTTTACTAGGATGTAATTACTCTACCCATTGCCCCTCCTTGCCTGCTCTAGGCTACCTCTTGATGGATATGTACTGGCTGATCATGAGTTAATTGTGTTCTCTCTGCTTCCATTTGGTTATATACGACTTATTAGCTTCAATTTCCTGGAGGTTGTTACCTGTCTTCGTCGGCCATCACAAGGACCTACTTTTGGAATAAAAGGTAGTGCGGGTTGTGGTGGATATAGTCAAGTCATTCCAATGGATGAGTTCAATCTCCACCTAGCTGGGGATATACATGTCATAACAGTTGCAAACAACTTACTTGCTTTTGTGATTGACAATAGAATTTTCATGAGGTCGATCAATCGGATAAGGCTCGTTAAACGAGGTTGTGCCCACCTAACAAAGAAGGTAAAAGAAGCTTCGATAAGATAATGTGACTCTAAATTCTTGAGTGCTCAAATGTTTTCTTGATTTAATCTAGATTGGAGCAAGTGATCCATTTCTTAGTCAAACAAATAGCTTCTTTTCTTGTTTACAAGTGATTTTTATGTAGCCTATTAGCTCAATGGAAAAGCATTTGTGTAAAATGCACAAAAGATGTAGGTTCAATTCCTACATAAGTTTTGTTTGCATTCAATTTAGTTTAGAGGAGCAAACATAGTTTTAAACATTAAAGTTTCAAGTACTTGGGCTAGGCCAACCAGTTGGCGGGGTTTTGCTATCCGAATCTTTTGGAATATAAAAATTCAGGCCCTCATTATAGTTACGTTTACTATTTGATTTGGCAGGAGCGTATAAGTCTTGAAAGAGCGGAAACAAACCGTAGAAGTAGACTACATAAACTGCACAAATAGCCTACATAGGATTCGAACCTATATCTTCATGCAATCACACGTTGCTCTACATTTGAGCTAATAGGCTTGAAAATGGAGGCTAGTAAATTAATGTAATAGAAACTCATACACAAATAAGCCCCAAGGGTGCACAATATTCTGCAAGAGATCAATGTAGCCATCTTTCAATGTAGCCAAATGCACTCAAAAGATTAAAACCAGAATGAGAAACCCCTATCTCTTTCAATTCAGCCAAATGCAAGGATGTCTTCTAAGTTCCGATAGAAAAATGGTCTAAATGAAACCTTCTCATGAGAACTTTCGCAAGGACCCCAAGCAATGTAATTACAATTCAGCTTACTCATGACCGAGTGCAAAATGACTCTCCTACATGAACACACAACAAAGTCCAAAAAATTGTCAACATTGCTCATAAGAAAACTATCCTAAGTTCTTCCTTCGAACAGAAGAAAACAAACAACTATCACATTAACTCGGTTATCCATGAATTCAATAGATTACATAACCGATTAACCACATTCAAAGCAGCAAAAAACCCAATCTAGAAATCAAAAACAAACCTTGTTTCATCTATTCATCCCATAAAATTTAACAAATATACAACAAACATATCCAATCCAAATCATTATCTCTCAACCCAATGGGCAAAAAAACAAAGGGGAAAAAAAAAGAACAAGCGACCCAATAAAAGTATCGTTGATCTTGATGGGGGCTTCGAGTTCTAAAAGATTAGGTTGTTGAAGGAAAATATCCTCCCCAAAACGTTAAAATAATCAAAGCCACAATATAAAATCAAAAATCAAATTCCTAGATACCCAATGAGAGAGAAACAATATCTCGGGTTTCAAATTGGTCGCTTAAAGTAGCACTTTTGATTATAAAATATGTAATTTTTACCCCCTATGAAGTTTCAATTGTGTTTTTACCAAGGTGGATGAGGTTTCGATTTGTGAGTGGTGGGAGTAGGTTTTTGCGTGGAGAAGGGGTCCGCCTGGGCCACCAGTGGGTACATTGTGGCTAGAGAGAGAGAGAGAGAGAGAATTCGGGTTAGAGTGCAACGGATGAGGAAGGCATGATGCTCTTCTACGTAGAGTTGGATTCGGGTTAAGGGAGGGGTTTGCTACCCAAACCTTTTGTCATGGTTGCCGGCACAATTGTTCCAACGAAGGAAGGAGTGTGTATGTGTGTGTGTGTGTGAGAGAGAGAGAGAGAGAGTGGGATGGAGAGAGCCGGAGGAGAAGGGGAAGGTTAATTTCTAGACCCCTAGCCCTTCTCCGAAAAAAAAAAAAATTAATATTTTTATATTTTTTAAAACAAAACTACCCTTTTTAATTTGGACCATTGCCTTGTGATTAAACGGTCGAGATTTGGTTTGTTCACCTAGCGAGTGAGCATACCTATATATATATATATATATATATATATATATATATATATATATATATATATATATATATTGGCTAAACCTTTTAGGATATGATTCCTTGTTTGAAAAAGTCTAACCAAATAGAAAATATGGATATGAATGATTTCATTCCCATATTTAAATTCAAAATTTGTTGAATTAAACATCACCTTAAAAGGTTGTTGTCGAGATATTTTTGTTTGTAGTCATTAGTTAATTGTCAAAATATTTGATGAATTTGAGATCCGAATGGCTATCGATGGGAACATTTGCCAAACTTGCTTCACTCATATGCGCTCTTCGTTTTAGAGGTACCCTTGACAGCTAATACAAAATTGTAAAAGGTTGTAAGTGTAAATACCTTATCATATACTCTTTTTGTTTTGTAATACTTATCTTTTTGAATTGTGGAAAATATTAAGGAAACACATAATTTATGACAAATTTTATAGGAAAATTCCATTTAATGAACTTGAATTATGACACATTCTATTTTATCTTAACTTTTCAAACCTTTTCCACAAGGTCACATCTTAATTTTATCTATATATATCATGTGAACAATATGATGAAGTTGTATGTTAAATTTAACTTGTTTTTATGACAGAGGTTAAAATAGAATATTAAATTTATATATTGCCTTTACATTTGATTTCTTTGTTTTTGGCGCAATAAATACTCCAACCCAAAAGCTACTAACACTTAAATAATCCAAATTTTTCTCTCTCTCCTCCGCTACTTTTCCCCTTTCTTGTTCTCCATTCATATGTTGTGGTTTTCTCTCTTTTTTTCTTTGTTTGTTTGCCTTCCTCAATGCACCTTCTTTCTCTCTTTACTTCTCCACCCCTTACCTTCCTCGAATGGCATATGAAAGTTCACTTGGAGAGACTAATTGCCCTAGACGGGGGTGAATAGAATGATGAAAGAAACTTGCAGAAAATTGAAGTTCTAAAAATTGAGATAAGAATTGAGAAATAGAAACCGAGTCTAGAGTGACTCAAAAATAAAGAATTGAAGAAAACAAGTGTTTTATGTGAAAATCCTCATGGGGCAGAAAACCATGGGCATTGCTAATCCAAGCACAACGTCAAAACACAACTATTTGAATCCACAAATACAGAGTAGCCGACTACTAGAAGTGCTCCCTTAGACAATTCCTTTACGAAGTTTTCCTTGGCTTAGAAGATCCTTTATCTACCCTATTACTTCCAAACTGAGGTACCCTTGACAACTTGAGACAATTGACTAGAAGTAGCCTTCTCAACTCAATCAAGAGATAACTAAGAAAAGTGTTTGAATAAAGAAGATATTACAAGACTTTTACTTACAAGATTTACAACTCGGAACATTATAAGAGAATGAGTAAAAGTTATAAGATAGAAGAGAGAATGAGTATATTAAGATCTTTGTTCCATCCATCTTGCAAGTCTTGAATCAAAGCTTCAATTTATAGGTTGCATAGAAGAGAGATGTGTCTTAGCACTGAACGCATTGGCTTAGCTAGCCGTTACTAACAAATAGTTTGAGAACTCAAATTTGGGACCATTATTGATTTAATCGTTGTGCTTAGGTCCTAACTTCCAAAAGCAGTTCTACTAACTCCATGTATCTGAAAGATAGGGTAGAACTAGTCGTTAGAATTAGAAAGGAAGAGTTACCTAAAACAGGAACAAACCGGCTTGTCAACCTAGTTTGAGTCTACTCGTGAAATTTGACTTTTTGTCCATAGTTAGTGAAATGGCACGTAAAGAAGCCTTTGTTTTTTCTTTAATCAGTGATTATTCTGCTTTAATAATCCTACAAAAACAAATTAGAAAATGGTACTCAAAGTATAAGTATACTTTGGTCTAAGATTAGATAAGGATTAGTTTAAATATAATATTTAATGACTGAAATTCCTTAATCTATTAATTTAGAATTTTTCAAGTCCAATATTCAATATGATCAAATTCCATATATGTCTTAACTTAAGGAATAGACTTAGTATAAATAGGTTTAAAGAGTTAATTAGACGTATTTCAATGTTTGCCAAAAGCATTTAAGTTGAGCTTAATAAATATGGCCAAAATAAAATTAACACAAATAATTCGATTAATTTATGAAGTGAGCTGTTTTAAAAGATGAGTTATAATTGTGAAATTATTTAGGAAAACTTATTGTCTAAGCCATACTGAGTTTGTCGGTTTCCTAGAACCGAGTGGCTCGATCAAGCTCGATTTTAGTGGTTAGGCCAGTTTATACTTTTCAAGTAGAACCGAGTCGCGTGACTTTGAGGAGATAATCTTTTAGATATAAAGTCATAGGCCAATCATCTTTTCGTCATCATATTGTGAATTTCTTTTTAAAATGCATATTTATTAGTCGTAAGTTAGATGAATGACTTTAATTGAAAATTAATTAAGGAGTTAGTTCATACCGAGTCTTCAATCTCGCCCTTTTTGATGAAAAACATTTAAAAATTAGAGAAATTCATCAAGTAGAAGATATTAAAAGTAATCTTGAATGTCAAAGTAGAATTAATGTTGTTCTGAGTATTTTTTCAATTTTAAGTATCGGAGCGTAAACACCTAAAAACTGTCATCCCTTTTCTCTTTTATTTATTTTGTTAGCCCGGTGATGAAATTCCGATCCTGTTTGCGGATTCGAGATCACGGTCGGAATCCGATTGGCGCAAACCCCTAGCACCAAAAATCAGCTTTCTTTACTTTGGGCTGGCCCAAAACCCATTTTCTTATGGCCGGTCCAAGCTCGAGTCAACGCTCCAGGTCAACGTCGAGCCGACGCCGCGCATAAGGCATTGCTTTGCTCGCTAAACGCAATGTTTCGTGTTCGAGTATATCCTAGCGTAACATGGAGCTTAACACGTCCGTACGACGTCGTGTAGGCCAGATGTCGTGCTTAAGGGCTTTCTCCACCAAAGCGTTGTGTTTTGCTCTAAGTGTCCAACCGAGACACGAAGCCAACAACATAAAACGACACCGTACAAGGCCGGCGCCAGTGCTTGAGGGGTTTTCTCATCAAAGCATTGCGTTTTTCTCTGGAGACCAGCTGAAGCACGGAAGGTCTGTTTTCCCAGGACGACGCCATTTTGAGGCCAGCATCTGCGATCCTCGGCCCTTCCTAAGGAGTTTCCGGTTCAAGACAATTTTATCCGATTTTTTCGATTCTAGCTGGTTTCGTTTTACAAGTTTGGACGGCTGATTGCATTGTTTCTTAGGTCATTTTGTGACTTAGCATTTTCTCTATAAATAGAGAGCTTTGGTCCTCATTTAGAAGATGACCATTCCTATGAATTATGCTTCGCTGCATTTTAACCTCAAAAGTCTGTAAAGTCAATACCCTCACTACACACTCGCTAAATTTAGACTAAGAGCTAGTGAATGTCATTCGGTATTCCGATCTCTTGGCTCATTTTCAGCTAATCATTACCCCACCAAGCATCCTCATAATTTCCTTACACTAATCTATCTCCATAAATTCCACAAAAAGCCTTCTTCGGTCTTGTTCATCCACTCGTCACGCTTCCGGATGCGGTTCGTAATCAAGATCAACAGGTGGGACAACTCGAGGGCGTTCAATCGATCTCAATCCACGACACTTTATTTAATTTATTCCTTTTACCGCTTTACGTATTATGGATCTAAAATGTTATCATTTTTTAATTCCTCCCCGCCCATTGTAATTTTATTTTTATCGCTTTCCTTTATCGCCTTCTTTTACTACTTTCCTATTTTCTTTTATTGCTTAATTAACATGTCTTATTTGATTTAATTATCGCACTTAGCATGTTGTGTGCTTGATTGTTTAAACACATTTCTTTAACTCATAATTCAAATTAGTAGAGGTCGTCTATGAATGGGCGGAATAGAAGGGTTTATCCCTACATTTTGTACCTTCATCCCTAAATTATGGATTCTCGATTTTAGACCGATGGAGTCAATATTAAATCTCTTTCAAGCTTAGTTTTTCCATACTAAGATTGGAAGAGTATTTCTTTATTTTTGTTAGTTTTTATTTTTAAAACTGATTGGTGACTTTCTTTTCTTTATTTTTATTTCTCTTGAAGTGCACCTCAACATTTTTAATTTAAAGTGGTCAAAAATAGATTTAATTTCGACATCCTGGGCCATGGACTGTGATTTCATGGCTCATGGCCGGCGCGAGTGACTATACGGTGCTGGCTCTTATTGGCGTCGACCAATCACAGCGTAAGGCTCTCGGTCTAAATCGATGTTTTACACCTTTTTGGCCAAAAGCCTTACGGCAGAATTTAATTTATGTTTTTGCTATTTTTCTAAATTATAGAATAACATCCCGAGGCCTCTAAATTAATTTCTAAAATAAGGTTAATAAAATTGCCAATCACTATTCTACTTAAATTGTTTTAAATTGAATTACGGAACCGAAAATCTAAGTAACGAGACACACCCCCATTTTCAAAAATCAACTTTCAAAAAGAATCTTCAAAAACCAAAATGAGAGCGAGACATTTGCGGGGAACCTTGGTCTCAATCTAGTTGGTCCGATGGGGATGTGTAGACACCTAAAAAGTAGCGTCTCTTATCTCTTTAATTTTGTATTTTATTTTGTTGGTCCTATGATAAAATTTCGATCGCTATTTGAGAATTTGGATCTCGGATCGTGATTCAATTGGTGAGACATAAGCCAATAAACCACAAAGAACCCCGAGCACCAAATAAACGGCCTTTGACCTTGGGTCGGTCCACAAATCCCCTTTCTTTCGGGTGATCCAAGAATCGGGCCAAGCGTTCGGAGACAACGGAGTCCAAAGCTGTACACCAAGAAATTCCAAGTTCAGAATACTGCATTTTACTTTTGCCCAATCGGACAAGGAACCGAAGACTTAAAACGATGTTAAAGCATTGCATTTCGTGATCACGAGTATCAAAGTGTTGCATTATAGCTCTACAAAACAGTCCACACGAGACTAGGAGATTTTCCTCTTAAAACAATGTCGTGGCCGGCGCCTTCAACCCCGAAGTTTAAGTGAAATGCTTGCGTTTTGGCTTGGAGAATCCTTTAGAAACATGGTTAGGCACGAAACCCTAGGAGAGCACTGGGTGGTCGGCGCCCGCGAGTCGGGTTCTATCCGGTTTTTCCTTTTTATCCGGTTCAATCTCTTGATTTATTGGCCCGATTTTTTTCTGTTGTTTTGGACGGTAGGTTACATGCAAACCCTAGGTCATCTATGACCTATGTCTCTCCCTACAAATAGAAAGCCTTGACTCTCATTCCTCTATGGCTTTCTCCTATGCGTAATCTTTGCAGAAAGCTAACCTGAGCACTCATACTTAAACGTTACTCCACCGAAATTACTATCAACCATTCCTCTTTTCTCTACTTACCGCCGTTGAATCTGCACAAAGAGTTAAAGAATATTCAGTTATTCTAATCTTTGCGCACTTATTCAACCGATCTTTCTTATTCCCTACATACATAGTTCACAAAAATAAGCCATTTTCTTTGATTTATCGTCGCCGCATCGGGAGATCCAGATTAGCAAGGTAGGACAACCTCGAGGGCAATCGTTTAGCCTTCAAATGGTTTATGTTTTTTTATGCTTCATTTACCGCTTTCTATATTGTGGATTAAAGAGATGTAATCGCTTTTCAAATTCCTCCCGACCCGATGTAATCTTTCGGTTTTTCGCTTTTTTTTCTTTTTTGCTTTCTTTATCGCTTTCTTTATTGCTTTTCCTTTGGTTATGTTTGGTTGCTTTTATTTATTGTTTTAGCATGTTGTATGTTTGTGTGTAGCATGTTATTTTAATATACTACTTAAACTAGTAATGGCCATCTTTGGACGGGCGTGATGGAAGGGTTTTTCCTACATTTCATACCCTTGCCTTTGGATTTGATTCTCGGTTCAAAGACCGATGGAGTCAATTTTAGCCTTTTCCAGTCTTAGTCTTTCCATACTAAGATCGAAAGAGCAATTTTTATGTTTTGTTAGTTTTCTTCTTAAAGCCGATAGGCGACTCCCTTTTTGTTTTATTTCTCGTTACAAATTACATCTCGGTTACTTTTTGGTTGTGGCGTAAAAAAAAAAAAGGAACCTAGGTCTACCTATTAGGGCAGTGGTCGAGGCTGATTGCATCGGCCTAGGCCTATGGCCGGCGCCCGTGACTCGCGAGTGTAGGCTGCCGCGTGCACTGGGTGGTCAACAGCGAGGCTTCGGTCCGGATCGGTGTTTTCACACCGGTTTGTCCTAGAAGCCTCATGCTACCCTAGTTTCTAATTTTATTTGTCCTTTAATTAGGAATAATATCTCCAGAATTCTAAAAATAATTTATAAAATTGAAATAATCAATAAAACGGCACTCAATTCAACCCAATTTAACGTGTTAGTTCGACTTAATAAAATTCGGGATGAAGACTCGGACACTCGCTCTATATCTTTCCGAGTCATGCAAAAGGAATCGGGTATAACGATGTCATTCATATAGAGTTTTGATTCCAAGGCATTCTCTCGTGTCTTAGAAACTTACTTGAGTTAAATAAGTATCTTCTCTATGCGATTCGGACTTCACATATCTCTTTAATCGTTTTTCGATAGCGCCTCGTAAAACCGGTTCTTTATTCCGAGTCCACTCTCACTCGGATTAATCGCTTTTGAATATACCAAGTATTCCGCTGTTTCTCACTCGGAATCCGACTTGTGGCTATTTACTCTATTGTTTATATAGTCGGCATTCATAGTTCATTTCATGCTTAGTCTATATCAAGTTCTTTCTCACTCTAATATTCGCTATAGAACGTGTTTCTTTACTTAAGACTAAGTCATATGGAATTCCGAGTATCATGGATATTAGACTCGTAAAATTCCATTTCTTTTCCGACTCGGATAATCAATTGCGTAATTTTTCAAAATTATTTTGTTATCTCGTGTCTAACCTTGGACCAAAGTATGTTATACTTTGAGAACCAAAGTTGTTTTACTTTTGTAGGTTATTCAATCGAGGATATCTTTTCAAACTACAAAAGTAGTCGGCTCGTAACGTCAAATCACCAAGCAGATATGGCTTTTCACCTTCCCTCGCTTTAGTCTCGTAAGATTGTGTCGAAGCCGTCCGCTTCCATATCCGGAAAACTGGAACGCTAAGCCTAACGGTGGTTTCTACCTCATTTTTCAAGACACAACCGATGGCTTTGGGACTTCCAAGAGAGTTAAACCGTTGTTTAACTTTCATATTTCAACGGATACTTTCTGAGTGACTCGTAAAGCTTCTACCAACGGTCACAGAAGACTCTCGGTCAGCGAGATGAAGATAACGGCTACTCGCTTGGTTATCTATAAAAAGAAGCCACTTCACAAGACTTGAAGGTTGCCGAACATATTGTCTATACACTTACTTGATCAAAGTTAATGTATTTACTCTCAATCTTCAACTTACAACTCCCACTCGTAATTCATTACTTTCGAGTTGTAAGGTCTTGTACTTCGTTACAAACACTTCTTACATTCTTTGTAAGGTCCCTTGACTAAGCCGTAAAGGTTAACTCAGCTTAGTTGTCCCTAGCTGTAAGGGTTATCTCAGCTAGGAAGTACTAGATCGGATAAGGTAACTTCGAGTCTAGGAAAATCTGTATAGAGTTGTCTAAGGGAGCAACTTGGGTTCTGTCAAGTTCACGGTATTTTGTGGACTCAAAATAGTGGATTTGACTTCGTGTCTGGATTGACACGGGCCGTGGTTTTCTCGCCTCGGGAGGGTTTCCACATAAAATCTCTCGTGTTCCTTTTCCGAGTTCATTCTAGACTTAGACATGACCTTAGTGCTCTTGCTTCTTCCGATTGATTGCTTTCGAGTCCAATCTTTTCGACTCTATTATTAGACTCGGATTCTGTCTTTGCCTCTTTTCGCGCAAAAGTGTGTATTTTCGTAAAGAATTTTCTATCACCCTATTCACCCCCTCTAGGGTGACTCGGACTCTCCTTGAGCAAACCTTCAATTGGTATCGAGCCTAGCCTTTCGTGAAGGATCTAACAGTCCAAAGGTTTAAAGATCGGATGGCTCGTAACACCTGGAGAGTTCGACGAAGGTAGATCTTCCAACAGGCCACCAAAATTCAAAGGTTCAAATTTCGGTCACTCGGAAGAAGCTTATGGAATGTTTCCTTATGGATCACGATGAAGAAGTATGGGAAATTATACAACAAGGAAACTACATTCCAACAAAGACAGATGAATTCGTAATCCTTCCAAAGACAAAGGCCGAGTTCACGCCAACGAAGCGGAGAAGTTCGTAAAGAACTTCAAAGCCATGAACATCCTCATGTGTGCCATAAGCTCGAAGAATATAATCGAGTCTCTGCTCGTGACTCGCTAAAGAGGTGTGGGACACTCGGTCAACACCTACGAAGGTACAAGTCAGTGAGACAAGCAAAGATCAGCCAGTATCTTCACAAATATGAGCTTTTCAGAATGGAGCCGAAGAGAACATTACTCGGATGTTCATACGCTTCACCGAGATCACCAACAATCTCAAATCTCTGGGAAAGAAGATCTCCCATGAAGAAATGTGTCGAAAGATTCTCGAAGCCTACCCAAGAGACGATGGGGTCCTAAGGTGATCGCCATAGAAGAGGCTCAAAACCTCTCACTCTTGAAGCCGGACGAGCTCATCGGAAAGCTTCGACTCATGAGATACACCTGGAAGAAGAAGATGCCGAGGGTACTTCCAAAAGGAACATTGCGCTTAAAGCCTCGTAATCCAAAGAAGCAATTCCGAGCTCCTCCGAATCGGAGGATGATCCCATGGCACTCATTGCAAGAGGCTTCAAGAAAATGATGAAGCACAAAAGATGGGACAAAAGACCAAAAGAAGAATTCTACAAGAAAGACAAAAGAGATAGAAAAGGTAAGTTTTCTTCTTCTTCAAAGTTATCTCTGTCTAAGAATTCCGGATGTTTTGAATGTGGCAAGCAAAGACCACATAGTCAAGGACTGTCCAAAACGAAGACGGGACAGGAAGAAGAAAAAGGCCATGATGGCAACATGGAGCGATGAGGAATCATCTCGAAGACGACGAGGATTCGGATGACTCAAAGTGTCCGATGGCAGTCACCGACTCGGAAGCCGAAAAGAGTCGACTCGAACACGTACTCGGATAATGAGGAAACCGATCCTCAAGAGGTAATAAACTACTTCCTCAAATTCTCCAAAGTTGATTTAGCTAAAAACATCTTTACTTTGGAAGAAAAGTCCAATTCGATTCTTCTCATTTCAAGGAACAACTTGAGTCAATCACTTCGAGAGCACTTCTTTAAAAATGAATTGGAAAAACCGAGACTCACACTCGGAGAACTCAAGACAAGTGCTCAAACTAATGAGACCGAGTCCGAGTTACTCGAAAAGAAAATGAGCAACCGAAACGTAAGCTCACCGAGTCTCAAGATCCGGTTTTAAAATTTACTCAAGGACGGAAGAACCTTGATATGCTCTTAGGTTCACAATGTGTCTCTTTTAGAAAAGAAGGTCTTGGTTTCAACAAGGAGGAAGAATCTAATTCTTACTCGGAATTGTTCAAAAGGATTCCGTAACCGTTAAGTTCAAAAAGGTCGAGCATGGTCCCATTCACAAAAATGAAAGGAGGACTAAACCCGGACCTATTTACAAAAGGAAACCATTTTCCTCTCGTTGCAAAAGGAAAGGTTTTTAAAAGGAAAGAGACACGGACTCAGTTCTCTAAGAAGAAGAAGACTCGGAATCGGACTAAACCCAAAGTCATTCAAATCGGGTTTCGAAGCACCTTCTTCCTCGTAAAAGGACCACGAGTAAGGAATGTTACTTGGGTTCGTTAGAGGAAGTGAGAAGGGCTAGATTCTCTCTCGTTTTGCAGGTCTCTCGTAAAAGATCAAAAGGACACCGGTACCTGGACAGCGGATGTTCTCGACATATGTCGGGTGACCAAGGACTCTTTTACGAGCTGGAGTCATATAAAGGAGGAAAGGTGACCTTTGGTGATGACAACGAAAGGCAAGATAGTGGGCATTGGGAAGATTGGTAATGAAAACAATCCGGTGAGCCTAGTCTACCTTGTCAAAGGACTAAAGTACAACTTACTTAGCATCTCCCAACTTTGTGACAAAGGACAAGAGGTAAAATTCACTCAATCCAAGTGCTACATCACGGATGAGATCACCAAAGAGGTAAAACTTTCGGGTAAGAGATCGGGTAATACCTACATCATCCCTCTTTCGACCCAAGTCGAATTTATCCTGTTTGAAAGCATCTCTTCAAGATGATTCTTGGACTTGGCATCGTAGATTAAGTCATATTAGCATGCATACTATCGAAAAGCTTGCATCTCATCATCTAGTTAGAGGATTACCTAACCGTGCGTTTGAGAAGGATAAAGTATGTGAAGCATGCACCGAGGGAAACAAGTCAGATCTTCATTCAAATCTCTCGAAGACAGTTTCCACATCCAACGTGCTGGAATTACCGCATATGGACCTATGTGGCGAAATTCTCGTAAAAAGTCTCGGAGGTAAATCTTACATACTTGTTATCATTGATGATTTTTCAAGATTTACCCGGGTGTGTTTTCTCAAGCATAAGAATGAAGCCTTCAAGGAATTCGAGTAAGCTCGTAGAAAGATTCAAGTGGAGTCCTGCACTCGCATTCAAAAGATTCGAACCGACCATGGAAGGGAGTCCGATTACTCGTAATTCTCGAGTTTTGTGACAAGAATGGAATTTCTCACAACTTCTCAAGCACCCGTAACTCCTCAACGGAATGGAGTAGTTGAGAGAAAGAACAGAACCCTTGAAGAAATAGCAAGGACGATGATGGTTGAATACAACTTGCCTTACTATTTCCGGGCGGAGGCAGTAAACACGACCAACTACACTCTCAATCGATGCCTCATCGGACCCATTCTCAAGAAAACACCTTATGAGCTCTACAAAG
Organism: Talinum fruticosum; assembly: GCA_021018815.1. Classification (NCBI taxonomy): domain Eukaryota; kingdom Viridiplantae; phylum Streptophyta; class Magnoliopsida; order Caryophyllales; family Talinaceae; genus Talinum; species Talinum fruticosum. The sequence goes on along the minus strand of JAITYX010000003.1, from coordinate 83,614 downwards.
GGAGGAAGCCAAACATTTCCTATTTCGGACCTTTCGGATTATCCACGTAGTGTTTGATGAGCTTGAACAGGAAAAACCAAGTGAATCTTCATACTCGAACCGAAGCTCGTAAAGGATGATGACGAAGATGAGCTTACAAAGACTCGAAGGAGATCACTCGAACGAGGAAGTTCAGAATGAAATAGCTCAAGAAGTCGCTCGGAGCGAGCAAGTCAATGGAGCCGATCACTCGTAACAAGCTTCGAAGATCAAGTTATTCAGCCCACAAACCTCGGTGAATCAAAGAACTGGTAAAGCATTCAAATTTACTTCCAGTCATCCCCAAGAAAACATAATTTCGATATCAACAAGTGGGGTAAGAACTCGTTCTTCTCTTCATAATCTATGTGCATTCACCGCATTCATTTCACTAACTCGAACCCAAAAATGCACTAGAAGCCCTTAATGAACCCGAATGGGTAGAGGCCATGCAAGAAGAGCTGAATCAATTCGAAAGAAACCAAGTCCGGACTCGACCAACCGACCTTCCGACCACCCAGTTATAGGAACCAAATGGGTTTTCAAAAACAAACTGGATGAGGGTGGAATAGTAGTCGAAACAAAGCTAGACTTGTAGCTCAAGGTTACAATCAAGAAGAAGGAATTGATTGTGGGGAAACCTTTGCACCAGATAGCTAGAATTGAAGCCATTAGAATATCGTTGGCATTTGCATCCTGGATGCATATTAAATTATATCAAATGGATGTTAAGTGTGCCTTTCTCAATGGTTTTATTGAAGAAGAGGTCTATGTCGAGCAGACCTCCTGGTTTTGAAAACTCAGAATTTCCAAATCATGTTTTCAAACTTCAAAAGGCTCTCTATGGTCTTAAGTAAGCCCCTAGAGCTTGGTATGAAAGATTGAGCGACTTCCTGGTTCAAAATGATTTTAAAAGAGGTCGATCGATAAGACTTTATTCATAAAGACCAAAGGGAAAGATTTTCTCATTGTTCAAATATATGTTGATGATATTATTTTCGGTGCTACTAATGAATTTCGTGCCAAGAATTTTCCGAGTTGATGAGTCAAGAGTTCCAAATGAGTATGATGGGAGAACTCAACTTCTTCCTTGGGTTGCAAATCAAACAAGACAAAGATGGAATCTTCGTTCATCAATCAAAATACACCAAGGAACTGCTGAAGAAATATAAACTTCAAGATGCAAAGCACGCATCTACTCCTATGAGCAGCAAGATAAAGCTCGACTCGGATGAGACAGTAAAGCAAGAGATCGAAACTCTATCGGGGTATGATTGGATCACCGCTATATCTTACTTCAAGCGCACCGGATATAATGTTCGGTGTTTGCTTATGTGCACGATTTCAAGCTAATCCAAAAGAATCACATCTCATTGCGGTGAAGAGAATATTCGGATATCTTGCAGGCACTCGTAATCTAGGACTATGGTACTCCGGAGACTCGTAACCGACTCGACTGGGTACTCGGACGTAGACTATGCAGGATACAAAGTTGATCGAAAGAGCACATCCGGAGCTTGCCAATTTCGGGTCAATCCCTAATATCCTGGCACTCAAAGAAGCAAAACTCGGTAGCTCTATCAACTGCAGTAAGCTGAATATATTGCCGCCGGAGCTTGTTGCACTCGCATTCTCTCGGATACAACAACACTTGAAGGATCTTGGACTATCTCTCAACTCGGTTCCAATCAAGTGTGACAATCAAAGCGCAATCAGTATCACTAAGAATCCTGTCCAAGCACTAAAAACAAAGCATATTAAAGTCGGTATCACTTCTTACGCGATCACTCGTAAAAGGGTGATATTACACTTGAGTTCATTCCTACTAATCTTCAATTAGTCGATATCTTTACTAAGCCACTTGGTGAAGATCAATTCTGTTTTATTCGGAATGAGCTTGGTATGTTAAATGCTTAGTTTTGTGTTATGATTCTTGAATATTTCGTGCCATGTGCTTTCATTGTTAATAACCATTAGTTCGATTGATCACGTGATGCTCGGGCTAATAGTTATTTTGTGTTTCGAGTCACTCGAAACTTTTCCGAGTCAAACTCGGACGTAAGAGAAATTTGGACATCAAATTTTCCGAAGCTATCTCTAGAACAGTGGAGAGTTTCGGATTATAATTTCAAACCCTTTTTCTCTCTCTTTCTCGAGCGCCGCGATCGGATCATAACCGCAGATTTTAAACCACCGATATCTCAACCGTTGAAGAAGAACCGTCACACCGGGCATTAATGATCGATGGACGGGCCGAGTCGAACGGAGTTACTTAACGGATAGTGAACGGGCGCGCGTACTCACTATAAATAACGACTATCCATCTTCATCTCGATATTCTAAAACTCCTTCCCTCTCAAACGAAACTCTTCTCGCGGAAGTTTGCTACGTGAATAGTGTTTCTCGATCGTCCGCGGACGTCGAAGAAGCTCTCTCTCTCTCTCGTAAGTTTTCGATCGCTCATCTCTCTTTCTTCTACCATTTTTCGTTATCTTCTCTTCTACACCTCATTCTCTTTCTCTTTCGAAAAGCTTCATCTTTTCTTCTCTCACCATGCCTAAAAGAGGAAACCATCCCGACTTTCGGGTTTCTTCATCCTCTAAGAAGCCTCGCACCAACAAGCCGAAAGCTCAACCCCTTCTAAACCCGTTGTCACCCAAAGATCTTGCGTCTGGACGACAAGTTCTTCCCAACAACCAAATTCTCCTGGTTGTCCAATATCCAAACCACCGGAGTCTACCCTTTCTTGTGCTTCAGCGAGTTCATCTATCCCGAACTCGTTTCGAGTTTTATACTCATCTCACCCACTCCGAAAATGTTCTAACCTCTCGGGTTCGTAACATTACTGTTCAGTATCAACACCTCTCTTCTTCACGCATCTGTTCAAAGTTTCTTCTCTTTTCTTGAACAAGTAACCCTATCCCTTTCACTCGAAGTCGCCGATGACTTCTTTGAAAAGTATGCTAAAGAATTCCCCGGGTCCAGAAAGAACTTTTCGTGACTCGCTTGAAGTCGAAGCCAGGCTTCAGTGTTTCCTGCTGATGAGAACCTTCTTCTCACAGCATTCTAGCAAGGAGAACCCCAACTCCAAGCACCTCAAAGCCCTCTTCGATATCCCGGAGGGATACGAAGTCGACCTCTTCCCCTCCATCATTGAGCGAGTTGGCCGCTGTGCCAGCTCAACTCCAGAGCAAGAAGAACACCTCCCTTCCTTTCGGTGCTCTTCTCACCCTTGTCTTCAAACAATTCCAAGTTCCTCTTCCCTCCGACCCTAACGCGGTGTCCGAGGCGGCCATTGTGGTCGGCAAGAAGGAACTCCAGGGTACGGATACCAGAAACTAACCCCGGTGTCCGGGTTCACAACTCGGAGCCGAGGCCTCCTTCTCCACCTCGGACTCGAAATCAACCCCTCTTCCTCTTCCCTCTTCACCTGGTGGTGCCTCCACCTCCGGTGCTTCCAAAACTCTCTCTCGCCCTCTTGTCCCTCGTCTTCATGGACAAGATCACCTCTGTGTCTTCCGAATTCGGAGACATGCTCGGGGTTTCAAGTCCGTTCTTCGTGGTCCGACCATCAACCAAAAGACCGGTCGAGCCCCAAATCCGAGAGCAAGCAGTCTCTCGTTCTTGAGATGAGAGAGCTGGTTAAGGAGCAGAAGGAGCTGGCCGAGCTCCTCGAGAGAGAGCGGTCCAAGGCGGCTCAAGACCCGGATGACTCGGACACATCCGAGGCGTCTTCGAGCCCGAGCCCGACCTCCTTGGACAGCGAGGAAGCCGAGGAAGCGAGAGGAAGAAGCTACGGATGCAGCGGAGGACGCCGAGGAACCTGCGGTCGAAGCAGGCCCTTCCGGCAAAGGGAAGAAGAGGCCGTGGCGACTCGCTCCCCAAGCTCAAATTGTTGTACTCGGCTTAGACAGCGAGTCCGAGTGGGTCGAAGATCTCGCTCCTCCGGCGAGTCGCCCGGAGCAGCCCCTCCAGCCCTCGAGGTCCCAAGGGAAGAACCCCTCGATCCCCTCTCTCCGGGTCAGCCCCTCGGCGCCGAGCCGTTGAGAACTATTCCGGTTCTCCCTTCGCCGCGCTCAAGCACATCGTCAAGATCGTATCAGCGCCGGCGCACCTCCGCCTCCACTCGAAATCCACTCCTTCCTAGTTGGAGCCATGCACCGAGTCACAATTCCTCGGTGTCTCCGAATTTCGCTTCAAAATTTTCTTTTTGTCCGGACAACTTATGTGTTTTACTTGTACTTTTCTCCCTTCTTTTTGTTTCTTGTTTTTGCTGAAAGGTAAGGGGGAGAAAATGTAGTCAAAACTGGTTGTCTTGTCTAGGGGAGTTCTTTCAGCCCTTGTAATTTCTTTTAATGAATCGATGCATTTCCTTATTCATTTCTGAGTTCTTTCTTTTCGAGTTAATGAGTTAAAGCATACTTTAATTTGCTCGATATAGTGTATATTGCTCGATCTATTCAATATGCCTTACCTTCTATCAAACTACTCGTAATCAATCTGTTTTCCTCTAACAAAGTTTCGTTTAAGTATGGAATGCCTTTCATCAAAAAGGGGAGATTGAAGACTCGAGACATCGCTCTATATCTTTCGAGTCATGCAAAAGGAATCGGGTATAACGATGTCATTCATATAGAGTTTTGATTCCAAGGCATTCTCTCGTGTCTTAGAAACTTACTTGAGTTAAATAAGTATCTTCTCTATGCGATTCGGACTTCACATATCTCTTTAATCGTTTTTCGATAGCGCCTCGAAAACCGGTTCTTTATTCCGAGTCCACTCTCACTCGCATTAATCGCTTTTGAATATACCAAGTATTCCGCTGTTTCTCACTCGAATCCGACTTGTGGCTATTTACTCTATTGTTTGCATAGTCGAGCATTCATAGTTCATTTCATGCTTAGTCTATATCAAGTTCTTTCTCACTCTAATATTCGCTATAGAACGTGTTTCTTTACTTAAGACTAAGTCATATGGAATTCCGAGTATCATGGATATTAGACTCGAAAATTCCATTTCTTTTCCGACTCGGATAATCAATTGCGTAATTTTTCAAAATTATTTTGTTATCTCGTGTCTAACCTTGGACCAAAGTATGTTATACTTTGAGAACCAAAGTTGTTTTACTTTTGTAGGTTATTCAATCGAGGATATCTTTTCAAACTACAAAAGTAGCCGGCTTTAGAACGTCAAATCACCAGCAGATATGGCTTTTCACCTTCCTCGCTACAGTCTCGGAAGATTGTGTCGAAGCCGTCTGCTTCCATATCCGGAAAACTGAACGCTAAGCCTAACGGTGGTTTCCACCTCATTTTTCAAGACACAACCGATGGCTTTGGGACTTCCAAGAGAGTTAAACCGTTGTTCAACGTTCATATTTCAACGGATACTTTCGAGTGACTCGTAAAGCTTCTACCAACGGTCGCAGAAGACTCTCGGTCGCAGATGAAGATAACGGCTACTCTGCTTGGTTATCTATAAAAAGAAGCCACTTCACAAGACTTGAAGGTTGCCGAACATATTGTCTATGCACTTACTTGATCAAAGTTATTGCATTTACTCTCAATCTTCAACTTACAACTCCCACTCGTAATTCATTACTTTACGAGTTGTAAGGTCTTGTACTTCGTTACAAACACTTCTTACATTCTTTGTAAGGTCCCTTGACTAAGCTGTAAAGGTTAACTTAGCTTAGTTGTCCCTAGTCTGTAAGGGTTATCTCAGCTAGGAAGTACTAGATCGGATAAGGTAACTTCGAGTCTAGGAAAATCAGTATAGAGTTGTCTAAGGGAGCAACTTGGGTTCCGTCAAGTTCACGGTATTTTGTGGACTCAAAATAGTGGATTTGACTTCGTGTCCGGATTGACACGGGCCGTGGTTTTCTGCCCCGGGAGGGTTTCCACGTAAAATCTCTCGTGTTCCTTTTACGAGTTCATTCTAGACTCGGACGACCTTAGTGCTCTTGCTTCTTCCGATTCATTGCTTTCGAGTCCAATCTTTTCGACTCTATTATTAGACTCGGATTCTGTCTTTGCCTCTTTTCGCGCAAAAGTGTGTATTTTCGTAAAGAATTTTCTATCACCCTATTCACCCCCTCTAGGGTGACTCGGACTCTCCTTGAGCAAACCTTCACGGGACTCTTAGTAAAAGGTTCATTCCCACTTTCTAAAATCTATCTTCAAAACCTTAAATCATTCTTTCCATTTTCAAAAACCCATACACCAAAAGAGGCACGTGGGGAAGCCTGGCCAGGTCCCGGTTTAGGGCCCGCAGCTGTGGGTTCCTATAGTGGTCACTCCATTGGGGATAAATCATTTATTAAGAGGGCAAAACTTGAAAATTTGAGTAGCGTATTTTAATGATGTGCCTGCATTAGGCATCCCGCATTTAGCAACCTTCGAACTAGTTTAAATATTATTTTGGACCCTTAGAAAAAGTTTATTCCACCCCTGTTTACCTTTTCTAGAATGAGGGTCCTACTGGATCCTAGGCGGGCCCAACTAGGCTTGATTGCCTAAGGAAACGATACCTCTTCCCTCTTATCACGTGCTTGTGGATCAAACCTTTTGGTTCACCAAGAGGCACAAAGGATTACTGGCTGATTCCTACCATGCCCTACATAAAAGACCAAATTCTTGAACTATGAGTCACCATGTATCCTAGCTTATAAAACTCTTTGACTATAGAACTTTTGGACTATTAGGTGGTCCCTCCGACTTCATGTGCATGCTTGAATGAGTGTGTGTCTTTTAGATTTAATCCTTTACTTGTGAGCCTTGAGGAATAGGTGAGGAGTGCTGATTAAGGCCTTGCATGGGTGAAAATAAAACACTTTAATTTCCTAGAGTCAGTCCATTATGTGCATTTAGCCAAAAGTCAAAATTCCTTTTTTTTTATTTATTTTTTTTACTAAGGTTAGTCCATTATTTGCACTTCGAGTCATACTGAAATTTTCTTTAAGCGATCTATGTAGTCACTACTGTTACTCCAAAAGGGGTTTTGCCAAAGATTCCCTTTTTCTTTGGTTAGTTTTTTTCTTTGACTTCTTTTTTCCCTCTTTCACATTCCCATATTTCATTTACATTACCCAAATAAAATTCATCTCATAATAGGTGAGTTCATTTGCATTAGCCAAACAAAATTTATCTTAGAATAGGTGCGTCAATTTGTATTAACCAAATAAAATTCATCTCATAATAAGTGAGTTCATTTTGCATTAGCCAAATAAAATTCATCTTATATTAGGAGAGTCCATTAACCAAATCAAATTCATCTCATATTAGGTTAGTCCATTTTTCACTTACGTTAGCCATTTCTAATTTATCTCATATAAGGTAAGTTCGTTTTACATTTGCATTTAGCCCAAAACAAATTCATCTCAAATATAAGGAAAGGCATCATCACTTAGTTAGAACAGAAAGCATCTTTTCTTTAAGGATCGAGTCATTCATTAGTTAGATCATCATCTCAAATAAGCCATGCATCATTTCATTATCGCATTCTTTATGCACATCCAAATAAAAGCATCTTTAGTTTCTTCGGATCTTGCGCTTAAGTCCTTTCCTCCCAAAAGTGATATTTTCTTACATGGTCCTAAACCTCATCCTTTCGGCTACAGAATAGGGAAGACTACGACAATTGAGTATCATCGGAATCCAAGCTCTAAAAGCTTAGAACGCCTCACCAAGGTCTCCGAGCACATCTTCGTTTCTTTTCACTCCGCGGTCTACATTAGTGTGACAAGGTTCGGTGCACACTACACCATCTCGGTCTATTCCTTGCCATAAGACGAGTACCCGAAAGAGTTCCCTTCTAATGGATCTAAAACCAGAGTAGTCTCTTAATCTTAGTTTCCTTAATGAGAACATAGCCGAGGTGGAAACTAGATTGAATGATCAAGAGGAGAAAATGTCATCTATATCGAGGGATATTAAGACTATCATAAGGGCTATTGAGGACAGTAGGAGAGATAAGGAAGCCGAATGTTTGAGAAGAAGATAAGGATCAATTCCGCCACCTCCACCTATCTTATCTCCTCCGGAGAGTCCCAAACATGAATCCCCTAAACATGAATCAAAATCTTAGCTCTGATCCACGTGTACATAAGATAGAATAGATGTTAAGGGAGTCATCCATGTTCGATAATCATTACTTTCATTATAAGGAATTCACTTCAATCTCTAAGGGTAAACTACCTCCAAAGTTTACCATGCACGATACCAAGTTCAAAGGATCCCCATCATCACGTACTCAACTTCTTAGGAGCAATGACTCTTAAGAACATTACCGAATACACTTACCACATTATCTTCCCGTGGATGTTTGACACTAATGTAATGAAGTTATACAATACGGTCGACCAATGCAAGGTTGCCAACTCCATCAATACTCCTATAACACTTACCACATTATCTTCCCGTGGATGTTTGACACTAATGTAATGAAGTTAAAAATTCAAAGCCCTAGTCTATCTTTACATTCTTTCCTTTGGGGTCATTAGACTCAACCTCATCATCCTGGGTGCATTTCTTCGATTCCTCGATTCTTCACGACGTCCTCTCTTCAGCTCCTATGGCTTCAGTCTCTCTTCGACAGACGTGTTAAGCCACCCGAGGGTTTATTTCATGAATTTAGAGAGGGGCAGCAACGGGGACAACTTTTTAGGATCCATCTCTCTCGGCTCTCGGTGCCTTACGCCATTGGGTATCCACTTCTATTATCCACTCTAAATAATAGGTAGACATACAAGTATTGGGTTTGCTTGGAGGTGTTAACAACTTTGGTAGGTTCGTCCAAGTACTCGAGGCCACGATTTTGTTTGGTTAGAGTTACCAAACCCCTTGAATAATTCAAAGGTAGCGAGGCTAGATGTAGTCCAACAAAGGAATTATTTGATCTCTTCCCATCTCCCACAATACACGGTCCGGGAAATAGTAGGTACTACTTTCTAGGAACAGACAGGCGTACAAAGGGATGCTTCGCAAAGTATGTGTCCTGAATCGGGACAACTTCCGAGTGCTCAACATAAAATGCTATATTGTTACTTGTGATTCCTGAGGTACTCCTCCCACCAAGAAGCTGGGTGATTAGTTACCACCTCTTCTTGTTTTCGATGATAGAAGTGTACCGCTAAGTACGCATCGGTTTTGCAGGAGCCCGAAGTAGCTTTAGGTGCTCCATTAACCAGATCTGCAGATCACAAATGCAAAATAAAAATAATAATAAGTGTCCTGCACCGTCAAAATTCAATCTTTTTAGGCCCAACAAGAGCAAAATAAAAAAAAAAACCAGAGGCGAAAAAAATGAGACTTTCGACGTAAACTAGAGGTGAATGAGCCTCGACGGCACCGGATCTGCCGCCCTATGGCCGGCGCCAGCAATCGACTTATGCCGTTTGGTATCATCGGCGGTTGTTTGCTTACCTGCAATAATAGGAGGCTCCTAGAGAAGTCTTCTTAAAAATTTTCTTCGACTCGATCTAAGCGTATGATTGTCTCGAGCAACTATCGGTGGTTTTAGAGAATAATAATTCTCTAGTTGTTCAACCAAGCCGAGTAGTGCCGCCGGTGCCATATCCCCGTGACCTCCTACCAGCGAGAATCCACCTATCGGACAGGTGATAATGGCTTGTCGCCTCGAGATTATGATTGCTTACGAGTAAGCATACATTTGCTCGATTCCCGAGTAAGAATCCACCCTAAATTCTTATTGCTCGGTTTCAGCAGGTACTTATAAGTTTTGCGAGAGATTTTCCAAAGATTTAGGTAGAAGCTGGTTTCGTACGCTTGTGACTACTTAGTATGACATCAAATTCTTTAGGTAGGGGCACGGTTCCTTATCCCCAAACCTGAAGGCGTAATGGTGAGGGTCCCAAAAGGCCATAACGACCCTTAAGAACGTCCAATAGACCTTCACTTGCCGAATGCTTGAATAGGATATTCAACCTATAATTTGATAACCCAAATCTGTTTGTATTGCTCATCTCATGCATCCACCGAGTTAGCTCACTCATGAAATTCATATCTTTTGCATTGGAAGTCACATAATGTTTTTAGTTTGATTCACGAAGGTTTTCTTGCATTAGGCACATTTTTTAAGCACTAGCATCGATCCTATTTATAGGAGATTTCTAGAGCTTTTAGAGTCCTATTGCACCTCCATCACTGTTAATTCGTCGGCACCCTGGACTTCACGGGTGGAGGGCACCGGACACCACCGTGGTCGGACTCGTTAGGTGGTTTTCTTCGGCTTGAGCATTCCTTAGGCCATATTCTTTTACGCTCTAGCCCATTGCGTGCATGTCGTATTTCTCTTCGGACCATGCACTTAGGATTTTTCATTTATTATTTTTATTATTTTCTTTTGGGGGAATGGGGGCTAGTGCAATTATTTTTTATTCGTCTTTGTAATTTTCCCTAATTTTTTACATCATATTAAATAAAAGAACGCATTTCTTAGTAAAGGTTTGCTCGGGAGAGTCCGAGTCACCCTAGAGGGGGTGAATAGGGTGATGAAAAATTCTTTGCGAAAGCACACACCTTTTGACGAGAGAAGAATCAAAGACAGATTCCGAGTCTAAGCAAGGGGTCGAAAAAGATTGAACTCGGAATGTAATGAATCGGAGTAAACACGTTCAGCAGGGCGATCCGAGTCTAGAATGAACTCGAAATAGAACACGAGAGAATTTACGTGGAAACCCTCCTGGGGCAGAAAACCACGGCCCGTGTCAATCCGGACACGAAGTCAAATCCACTATTTTGAGTCCACAAAATACCGTGAACTTGATCGAACCCGAGTTGCTCCCTTGGACAACTCTATACAAGTTTTCCTAGACTCGAAATTCCCTTATCCGATCTAGTACTTCCTAACTGAGATAACCCTTACAGCTAGGGACAACTAAGCTGAGTTAACCCTTACAACTTAGTCAAGGGACCTTACAAAGAATGTAAGAAGTGTTTGTAACGAAGTACAAGACCTTACAACTCGAAAGTAATGAATTACGAGTGGGAGTTGTAAGTTGAAGATTGAAAGTAAATACAATAACTTTGTTCAAGTTGGAGTATTGACAATATGTTCGGTTATCTTCAAGTCTTGTGAAGTGGCTTCTATTTAAAGATAACCCAGCAGAGTAGCCGTTATCTTCATCTGCGACCGAGAGTCCTCTCGTGACCGTTGATAAGGGCTTTCGAGTCACTCGAAAGTATCCGTTGAAATATGGACGTTGGACAACGGTTTAACTCTCTTGGAAGTCCCGAAACCATCGGTTGTGTCTTGAAGAATGAGGTGGAAACCACCGTTAGGCTTAGCGTTCCAGTTTTCCGGATATGGAGGCGGACGGCTTCCGACACAATCTTACGGGACTAAAGCGAGGAAGATGAAAACCCATATCTGCTTGGTGATTTGACGTTCGAGCCGGCTACTTTTGTAGTTTGAAAAGATATCCTCGATTGAATAACCTACAAAAGTAAAACACCTTCGGTTCTCAAAGTATAAAATACTTTGGTCCAAGGTTAGACACGAGATAATAGAATAATTATGAAAATTACGTAATTGATTATCCGAGTCGGAAGAGAAATGGAATTTTCTGAGTCTAATATCCATGATACTCGGAATTCCATAAGACTTAGTCTTTAAGCAAAGAATCAAGTTCTATTAACAAATATCGAGTGGGAAACACTTGATGTAGACTAAGCATGAAATGAACTACGAATGCCGACTTTGCAAACAATAGAGTAAATAACCACAAGTCGATTCTGAGTGAGAGTGGACTCGGAATAAAGAACAAGTTTTCCGAGTCGCTAACTGAAAAGCGATTAAAGAGATAAGTGAAGGCCAAATCGCATAGAAAAGATACTATTTCACTCAAGTAAGTTTCTAAGACACGAGAGAATGCCTTGGAATCAAAACTCTATAAGAATGACATCGTTATACCGATTCCCTTTGCATGACTCGGAAAGATATAGGGCGAGTGTCCGAGTCTTCACTTAGAATTGAGTCACTTTGCATTTCATCCCATCGCATAAGAGTACAATTACAAAGAAAATATTAAACAAACAATAAACACCCTACAAGGGACTCCCTAATCATCAACATCGAAGCAACAAGGAATTCTTAAATCATCGCCATCGAAGCGTTGTCAAAGATATAGTTCCCCAAGTCCTCCAAGACGGATGTGGAGAACCGACCACCTTCATCGGCTTAATAAGAGCTACATCCGTGGTCCCAAGATTGAGAAGCTTCATGGGATGGCCCATTGTACTGGCTCGAGGGAAATAAAGAGGATTTCCATAACGATTGAAAGCCTACAGAGGCAATATATCCAAGCTCTCCTCTGTAAAGCTAGGCCCCGCATCGAAAGTGCTAGGTCCCGCCACGAAAGCACTACGATGATGTGCGCGCCATGAAGAGCGTCGTGAAGAACCTTGTCTAGTAGTACTACTAGAAGGTCTTTGTTGGTCGAATGGCTCTGTGTATGCCCTGGGTCCACTGAGAAGACTCCTGGAGGGAGGTTCTCTAGATCCACACCTCTACAAGAATTAAATGAAAATTAGCACATTCACTAATAGCTGAATGAAATTAGCACTCTACTAATTAGGAACTTACCGGAAGGTTGGGAAAGATCGCCCGATAAGGAAATTTTGGATTCCCGGAGAGCATATTGAAGATTAATGGACATGGTTCGGGACTGTTCTCGGTCATACTACAAATTTTATCCTATGTTGTTAGCCAAAAATACTTTTAGCATACAACTAAAAGTGAAGAACATGAAAGTCTTACCCCTCGCCAATTCCTAGGGAAAGGATGCCCAATACATTCTTCCTCTAGGATTTCGGGAATTCTTACATAACGAGGAGATCCCTCGGGTAGAGTAACATCCACATCAAGGCTTGGAATATGGATGTTTGCTGGTGTGAGATGCCTGAAAGATGAAGTTAATTTCCACGCAAAAATTCAACTATGATAAGAAAGGAGGTGAGCACTCACCGGTTGAGTCGTAATCCGCGTCACATGGTGAGCATAGGATGTTTATAAGTTCAAGAATGAGGTATAAGGATACCCCACAACAGCAGCAGACTTTCTTATTTGGAGGAAGGGAGCAAAGGTAGAACATGGTCTAGGGTGGATCAGTAGGAACAAGAGGAGGCCACGTGTTGACCCGGATTTGTGGTGTGACCCTCTCCCCAAGATACCAAAAAACCCAAAGGGACCTTCAAACAAGATCCTCATTAGAGTTGGGCCTAAGGATAAAAATTAGCCTACATTTAAGATTTATCAAGGAACAAGCAAGTAAGAACCAAAGGAAGCAAGAAAATGGACAAAAAATCGTGCATAATTAGGGCTAGAGTCCAGCACAGGCGAGTCCCACGGGTAGGGCTACAGTGCGTGGGCGAGGGCGATCAACTAAACAATGTAATAAAAAAGTGCTCTAAGCATACTTTCAAAGTGAATTTTGAGATTAAAGAGGCATACCGAGGTTTCATAGTTAAGAGCTGATCTTAAGAAATCTATCCCATGGATCTTAGGACGTTGAAGATAGACTTTAGCCCATGATATGGAGGTGGGAAACTTAGGATGATTCGTTGAACACGGAGAAAGATGCGGGAAATATTCGTATAGCCACGGTAGCACGATTACAATTGAGTAAATTTTTTATCCACATAAGATGAAAATTAATTTGGAGAAAAAGAGAATTTGAGCATACCTTAACAATCTTCCACAAACCATGCAATCTGTAGATAGTTAGTCGAATCCGACTTAGGTTTTGCATGCTTGCACACCGGCACGGAGGGCCCTAATGAGGCAAGTATACGCAGGAGCAACCCAGTTGAGCTCCTTAATTTTATCAAGGTCCACTAAGTTCACCAAATAGTGAACATGAACCTTAGCAGCTTGATTGGAGAAAAGAAGAGTGCTCAACGGAAGAGCAAGCATGATTCGGACTGTTGTTGTGGAGAATGCTAAGACCAAAACCTAACATCCTCAAATGCCTAAAAAAGGCGGTATACTTAAAGAAGTTTTCTCGAGGAAACCTATAAGCTATAGGGCCAAAAAGATGACGAAGATAGTCACATTTTTGTATTAATTCCGTTCATAGGCTAGAGGCTCTCTTGAAAAGCGCAAACCGGATAAAACAGCAAAATCAAAAGGAGTGGTCATTTCCCGAAGGAAGGTGGAAAGTTGTTAGTGGTGTCCCAAAACGCTTACTAATGGCCCTAATAGGATCCCTCTCCCTTTTGTCATAGAGGTGGTTCAAGGCAAAGAAAAGAGGACCAAACCCGACATTATGCATGAAATCCTTAAGAGGAAAGTTTGAAGACTCGGACACTCTGCTCAATACTTTTCCGAGTTATGCAAAAGGAATCGGGTATAACGATATCATACATATAGAGTTTTGATTCCAAGGCATTCTCCGTGTCTTAGAAACTCCTTTGAGTAAAATAGTATTTTCTCTAAGTGATTCGGTCTTCACTTATCTCATTTATCGCTTTTCGATAGCGACTTAGAAAACTGGTTCTTCATTCCGAGTCCATCCTTACTCGGATTAATCGCATTTTGAATATACCGAGTATTCCGCTTTTTCTTACTCGAATCTGACTTGTGGTTATCTCGTTCTATTGTTTGCATAGTCGGCATTCGTAGTTCATTTCATACTTAGTCTATATCAAGCTAATCCCCTCCGATATTCCTTATCGCACTTGATTCTTCGCTTAGACTAAGTCGGATGGAATTCCGAGTATCATGGATATTAGACTCGGAAAATTCCATTTCTTTTCCGACTCGGATAATCTGTTGGTTAATTATCATAATTATTTTATTATCTCGTGTCTAACTTTGGACCAAAGTATTTTATACTTTGAGAACCAGAATTGATTTACTTTTGTAGGTTATTCATTCGAGGATACACCTTTTCAAACTACAAAAGTAGCCAGGCTCGAACGTCAAATCACCAGCAGATATGGCTTTTCACCTTCCCTGCTTTAGTCCCGAAGATTGTGTCGGAAGCTGTCTGCTTCCATATCCGGAAAAGCTGGAACGCCAAGCTTAACGGTGGTTTTCACCTCATATTTCAAGACACAACCGATGGTTTTGGGACTTCCAAGAGAGTTAAACCGTTGTCCAACATCCATATTTCAACGGATACTTTCGAGTGACTCGAAAGCTCTTATCAACGGTCACGAGAGGACTCTCGGTCAGCGAGATGAAGATAACGACTACTCTGCCTGGTCATCTATAAATAGAAGCCACTTCTCAAGAGTTGAAGATTACCGAATCTATTGTTAATACACATACTTGAGAAAAGTCGTTGTATTTACTTTCAATCTTCTACTTACAACTCCCATTACGTAACTCATTACTTTACGAGTTGTAAGGTCTTGTACTTAGTTAAAAACACTTCTTACATTCTTTGTAAGGTCCCTTGACTAAGCTGCAAAGGTTAACCGAGCTTAGTTGTCCCTAGCTGTAAGGGTTATCTCAGCTAGGAAGTACTAGATTAGATAAGGTAACTTCGAGTCTAGGAAAACTTGTATAGAGTTGTCCAAGGGAGCAACTCGGGTTCGATCGATTCACGGTATTTTGTGAACTCAAAATAGTGGATTTGACTTCGTGTCCGGATTGACATGGGCCGTGGTTTTCTGCCCCGGGAGGGTTTCCACGTAAAATCTAAAGTGTTATCCTTCGAGTTCATTCTAGACTCGGATCGCTTTCTTGCTCTTGTTTCTTCGATTCACCTGCTTTCTAAGTCCAATCTTTTCGACCTCGTTGTTAGACTCGTAAGCTGTCTCTGTCTCTTTTTTGAGAAAAAGAGTGTGTTTTCACGAAGAATTTTTTATCACCCTATTCACCCCCTCTAGGGTGACTCGGACTCTCCCCGAGCAAACCTTCAAAGTTCATCCTCCTACATGTCTCCATGAACTTCGAGGATAGCCCCGCTACTTCGAATAGAGCCCTTCTAAAAAGTAAAATCTAACAAGATTTAGTAGAAGCACTACTCTAAATGAGCAAAGGGAAACTTAAGCCAATTAGCTTACTGAAGGAGTGATAGCGAGCGAAGAAAGTTGACTCTTAACCTTCACTAAGAGGTTACTTGGGTTCTACTCATTCTGCGGACGCTATTCCCGTTCAAGGAAGTTGTCTTGAACAAGTTTTTGAATCTAAACCTCCGTATAAGATGGGCTCTTCTTCTAGAAATTTTGGAAGACATTCAAAAGCAATTAGTTTTCAAGAAGAAGCAAAGTAAGAAAGCACAAGAGTAAGGCAAGAGTGGAAGAAGAGAAGCAAGTGTGTGAAATGAATTCATCAAGCACGCTTTTTATAGACCCATTCGGTCAAGCCAGCTAACCATACAACACAAGAGTGAAACAAGTAGTAGGAGATCAAGGGAATCCAGTAGAAGCACGTCGGGGACAAGGCTCGCCAAAGGCTGGCTGGCATTGGCCACGAGGCACCATGATGTCCCATCGCCGACAACTTTGCAGCCTTAGCTTGTTACCTAGCTTGTGGTGTCCCATCAACCATGGCATATAACTTCTTGGCACCTTATTCATGCAAGTGGGAGCTCTTGCACCCACCAATCAACTTTTTCGATTAAAATTTTCAGGTTGTTTTCGATCGAAATATTGAGGTAAAACACTAGACTTAAGTTAATTTGATTATACATTAACAAGTATGCTAGTACGACAGATTATTTAGCCAAGCTTCGGATCAAAGATCGACTGGAGTTTCAGCATCAAAATATACCAAGCTTCGAGCCGTGATTAAGCCAAGCTTAGGACTCTCTTACTAGAGTTCGGAACGCAGAAACGCAATCAAGTCCAGGCCCTATTTTGGAGTTCAAGTTCGACTACATCCAATTCCAAGCATTACATAATAACTAAGTACCCTTTAGTGTCTACTTTGACCCTTCATCTTTATAGACGTGGTCAAAGTGGGGGCTAACTACGGACACCTAAAAAGTGTCGTCTCTTATGTCTTTAGTTTTATGAAGGTTTGCTCGGGGAGAGTCCGAGTCACCCTAGACGGGGGTGAATAGGGTGATGGAAGATTTTCTTTCAAAATCAAACTCTTTTGCCAAAGAAGAATCGCAAATGGATTCCGAGTGAAAAGCAAAGTCGAAAAGTATGAACTCGGAATTGCAATAGACGAGTAATGAAGCAAATTAAGCGAAGTTTTGAAACTGTCCGAGTCTAGAATGAACTCGGAAAGTAAAGACACAGGAAATACGTGGAAACCCTCCTGGGGCAGAAAACCACGGACCGTGCTAATCCAAGCACGAAGTCAAATCCACTATTTTGAGTCCACAAAATACAGTAGGCTGACCGAACCCAAGTTGCTCCCTTAAACAACTCTTTACAAGTTTTCCTACACTCACAAATTCCCTTATCCGATCTAGTACTTCCTAGCCGAGATAACCCTTACAACTAGGGACAACTAAGCCGAGTTAACCTTTACAACTTAGTCAAGGGACCTTACTCGGAAAGTAAGAAAGTGTTTGTAACTAAGTACAAGACCTTACAACTCGAAAGTAATGAATTACGAGTGGGAGTTGTAAGTAGAAGATTGAGAATGAATACAATGCCTTTGCTCAAGTACGTGTATTAACAATAGGTTCGGCAATCTTTAAGTCTTGAAAGTTGGCTTCTATTTATAGATGACCAGGCAGAGTAGCCGTTATCTCCATCTCGCTGACCGAGAGTCCTTTTGCGACCGTTGATAAGAGCTTTCGAGTCACTCGGAAAGTATCCGTTGTGATATGAACGTTGGGCAACGGTTTAACTCTCTTGGAAGTCCCAAAACCACCGGTGGTGTCTTGAAGGATAAGGTGGAAACCACCGTTAAGCTTAGCGTTTCAGTTTTCCAGATTTGGAAACAGACAGCCACGACACAATCTTCCGGGACTAGGACAGAGAAGAGGAAAAGCCATGTCTCGCTGGTGATTTGACGTTTTGAAGCCGGTTACTTTTGTAATTCAAAAAGTGTATCCTCGTTTGAATCACCTATAAAAGTAAATCAATTTTGGTTCTCAAAGTATAAAATACTTTGGTCCACGATTAGACACAAATAATAAAATAATTAGGATAATTAAGCAACTAATTATCCGAGTCGGAAAGTGAGTGGAATTTTCTGAGTCTAATATCCATGAAACTCAAAATTCCATCGAGTTAGTCTAAGCGAAGAATCAAGTTCCATAACGAATATCGAGTGAAATAACTTGATATAGACTAAGCATGATTCGGACTACAATCATCGACTCCAACAAAGTATAACTTAAAACATGAAGTCGGACTCGAGTGCGATAAAGCGAAATACTAGTCAATCCAAGCATGCGATATATCTAAGTGATGAGGGACTCGGAACCGAGTAAGATACGTATATCCGTTTTCCGAGTCACACAGAGACAAATAAGGATACGTGAAGTAAATGTCTGTATCACTTAGAAAATATTCTACATCACTCGGAAAAGTTTCTAATAATGTTGAGAATGCCTTGGAATCAAAACTCTATACTTAAGAGATTCTTATACCCGATTCCTTCGATACAACTCGAAATGTGTTGAGCGAGTGTCTAAGGCTTCATTTTATATTTTATTCTGTTGGCCCGATGATAAAATCTCAAGTCCTGTTTGAGGATTTGGATCTTACACTCGTGTTTGATTGGTTCGACAAAAGCTAGTAAACCACAAAGAACCCCAACACTAAATAAATAGCCTTTTGCCTTGGGGTGATCCAAAAATCCCCCTTCTTTCGAACGATCCAAGAATCGGGCCAAGCCTTCGAGAGACAACGGAGTCCAAGTATCGTGTACCAGGAAATTCAAAATTCAGAATACTGCATTTTAGTTTTGTCCAATTAGACAAGGAGATGAAGACTTGAAAATGGCGTTAAAACATTACATTTCATGATCACGAGCATCAAAGTGATGCCTTTAAGCTCCATAAAACAGTCCACACGAGAATATAAGCTTTTCCCCTCAAAACGACGTCGTGGCCGCGCCCGCAACCCCGGATTTTTAAGTGAAACATTGCGTTTCGGCTTGGAGACTCCTTTGGAAACATGCTTAGGGCACGAAACCCTAGGCACACCAGGTGGCTGGTGCCCGTGAACCGATTCTATCCGGTTTTATCCTTCCTTTATCCGATTCAAACTCATGATATTCTGGC
Organism: Talinum fruticosum; assembly: GCA_021018815.1. Lineage (NCBI taxonomy): Eukaryota > Viridiplantae > Streptophyta > Magnoliopsida > Caryophyllales > Talinaceae > Talinum > Talinum fruticosum. The sequence continues at coordinate 64,437 of JAITYX010000003.1, read as the reverse complement.
CCGATTTATTGTTGATTGTTTGGATGACTGGCCGAGAGCAACCTTAGGCCATTTGTGACCTAGGTCTCTCCCTATAAATAGAGAGCCTTGGCTCTCATTCCCATATAGCTTGCTCCTATGCGTAATGCTCGCTGAAAGCTAACTAGAACACACATCCAGTAATGTTATCGTTAGCTTGTCGTACGGTTACAAATTAAACTACTACTTAGGCTTATAATTAACAATACAACATAGGAAAGTAGGGATCTAATCCACGGCCAAAGATATAATAATATCTAAGCTTAAATCTAATTAAATCTACTACTCTTTTAAAACAAAAGAGAAAATATAAATCAGAAAATTAATACCTATAAATCATAGAAAATTATGTACTAATAAATAAATAATTTATACAGAATATAAAAACTATAATAACCAAAAAAAAATTATATATATATTTTTTTGCATAACTAAAACAGAAAACTAAAGCATAAAATAAACAAATTCTAAAACGAGAAAATTATATAAGTAAATTCCGCACTATATTAATTACGAAAATAAAAACTAAAATTATCCAGAATATTAATCCTAATTTTGTTGACCTAACCAGACCCTAAAAATATAAAAATAAAATTTAAAACCGAATTTACGAAATTATTTAAATAAAAACCTACAGTAATTAAATTCAAAAATTAAATATGAAAAATTATCAAATCACTTCCAAAAATTCTAAACTTTAATCACATCAAACTAGAACTCTATCTAAACCCTAAAACAAGATAAAATACAAAAATTAATAAAAGAAACTATTTAAAAAATAATTTCTAACAAATTGACTCAAAAATAATAAAAACCGACAGAAAAATGATCTAAAAATTAAAATATATAAAGTCTCAAAATTAAATTAAAAAAATTCCTAAAACTAACCTAAAAGACTGTTATTTAAGGGGGCTAACGAAATTAATAATGAAAGATTGTAACTTTTTAAATAAAAATTAACAACTAAGTAAAGTAACTAAACAATAAATAAATAATATCAAAGATATCAATTTTATAAAAAACACTTAGTATAATCTATATCCACCATGCAAATTTTTATTTATCATTAACACACAAATTGATCTACCCATGAGCTAAACTGGAGAACACAACCACTAGCGAATCTTCCCCGTTTTCCTTAGTTATTAGTTTACTTAAACCTAGCCCTAATATAAACCCTACTAATTAAGATAACCCTAGCACTAGCACTATAATTTAATTAAATTAGAGCATTAAGTATTAGAAAAACATCACCTACCACCTAGTAACCAATCTACTAGCAAATTGATTTCAAAAGTATCCATGATAATTTCCTAATTAAAAGAGATGGATATGAGCCATCCATGATTAACTAGGGTGATACTTATGTCCAAAAGACCAAACGATTACGTACTTAAACCCTTTAAACTATCATATGAATTTATATAGAAGTAATTAGCGTGCACTGTAATTAATTAAACATAAAATCATAAACGATAAGAATAAATTATCATAGAATCATGGATCTAATAAATAAGACGATAAAGATCGAAACTTTATTTCAAAATAAATAACTTGACATGGTTTCAAGTAGATTATACAAAGTATAAAAATTACCCAAATATAATGTAATTTAAAACACGTAAAATAAACAAAAATAGCATATTTAATATTGAGCTAACAATAAAAATATAATCTTGAAATTACAATAGCAATAATAATACCACTATGATCCTTGCCATTATGGTGATGATGATAATTATGGTGATGAGGGGATGAGTGAGATGAGAGGGTAAGATGAAGAGGAAGATGATGAATGATAGAGGATGATGATGAGATTAGACGTGAGATTAAGAAAGAGAATTGGTGAGGTTGATTGATTGTTGAGAGGTGGCGTGGTATAAAGAGGCGAGAGGGTGATGATGATTATTGTGATGAGAAGCCATCCTCGGGCAGTTGTGAGGATGATGGGTATAAGTAGGTTGGTGTGGGGTGAGAGTCCTTGCATGGTGATTCCTCTTCTCTTCTAAGTCTCTTTCTTCTCATGCAACTCTAAAGAGGAGTCCTAGTGGGTTAAGGAGTATAATTATCTTTACTCTCCTCTTCAAATTAAGACTTCATAAACTAAAATATCATAAAATAAATATTTTATGACACATTATTTTTATGGATTGACTTCATATCTTTTTTTGAACGCTTGTCGGTAGGTAAAAATCCATTTTTTACGTCTTTTCTTTTCTTCCCCATTTTATTCGATAATTACCTAAAAATAGACAAAATAAACTATATAATATAAACTAAATAACTACTAAAATTACGTACAAAATACGACTTAACAAATTCCCTGCACTTAGACTTTGGACGTCCTTGTGCAAAGAAATCTAAGAATCGATCTAATATTACGTTTTCTTATAAAGATATACATAAAACATAAAGTATAGACTAGGGTTGCCTTGCTTGCAAAAATAGTTTGATGAAAATTTGTCTTTCCCAAGCAAGTGAAAAACTAAACATTTCATTGCCATCGGAGAGTTTATTCATCAGCCTCACAATATCTCTTTCATTTAAGCAACGATCAAAAATTTTCCATCTTATTCAAACATGTACATTCTGGTCAAGAGGTCTAAAAAGTTTTAGGATGGAAAAAATTAAGGTGTAGTATGGTTATAGAGACACTAAAGCACCGGATAACTCACTAAAAGTTGATAATAAACTTGTTTTGCAAACTTCTTCCAATTTTTTTTCTTTTTTTTTTTCATTCATTTTTTTGTAACTCCATTCAAGCACATATTCAAGGCCCATGTAGGGTCTTCAAAATATAACACTCTCTGTCTCACACTCACCCTAATAGAAGTGCTGAAGTTAACCCTTTATTTTTTTCTTTTTCTTTTCGTTAGTATGGTTCGAGCCATTGATCGGCCCAAAAGGGGCATGACTCTTCCAAGCATGGATTACTCCATTCATAAAGGCTCAGCTTGAGACCTAAACTTAATGGGCAATAGTGCCGAGCCACCAACTCCGACTCATGTTGTTAAACTAACATTTTTCCTCTTTTTTGATTTTTTTCTTTTTATTGTTGGCATGTTTCGAATTGTAAACGGCCCTTAACAGGTTTAACTCTTCCAGCATAGGTCTTTTCCATACATAAGCCGCTTAAGGGGAACAAGTGCCATACCACTTGAACCAACCTATGTTGGTAAACCAACATATTCTAAACTTTAATAGGGAAGACAAGAAAAATCAAATTTTGAATGAGTTATTCCGATAAATTCAGTAGTCTAGATGAACGGTTTAAGTCAATTTTGATGCCTCTATCACGAGTCATATAACATGATCAAATTGACAGAAAAATTATGATTGTCGGTAATTGAAGAAATATATGAGGATCAACTCAAACAACTTTGAATGACAATTAACATGTTCAAATTTCCCACTTACAAAGGAAAAGAAAAACTATAAATAGAAAAATTTAAGCAAGTTAACCTAACATATATTCATGTTCATGCATTTCTTTACAAGAAAGACACTAAAATTTTTTTCCAAAAAAATAAGATAAAAATAAATGCGTAAAATTAAAATGCAAGATGCACTCCCCACACTTAATTCATGCATTGTCCCTAATGCATGCAAAATAAAAATAAAAATTAAATTAAAGTAAAAAGTATAGAAACTTCCTCGAAAATGTTGGGTTGCCTCCCAACTAGCGCCTTTGTTTACCGTCTTTGGCTAGACATGGTTGTAACTCATGGGTCTTCTAAATAAATCTCCTCTACTAAGCAAATTTGGCTTCCTTCATAGAAATTCTTTAACCTCGTGACCATTCAGCTTAAAAATCTTATTAGTAGAATAACTTTTAATCTCAACAGCCCCATGTGGATAAGTCTTTACTACCTCAAAAGGTCCTAGCCATCTAGAGTTTAACTTACCAGGAAAAAGTCTCAGTTGTGAATTGAACAATAACACGTTCTCCCTTATTTGAAATTCCTTCCTGACAAGCTTAGCATCATGAAATGCTTTAGCTTTACCTTTATAAATTACTGAATTGTCATAAGCTTCTATACAAATCTCTTCTAATTCCTGCAGTTGTAGCTTATGCTCCTTTCCTGCTAAGTCATAATCTAAATTGCACTTCTTTACAGCCCAATATGATTTATGCTCTAACTCTACAGGGAGATGACATGTTTTTCCAAAGACTAGCCTGTAAGGTGACATACCTATAGGGGTCTTGTATGTAGTCCTATAAGCCTAGAATGCTTCATCTAATCTAAGACTCCAATCCTTCTTATCCGGCCTAAAAACTTTTTCTAGAATTCCTTTGATTTCTCTATTAGAGATTTCAGCTTGGTCATTTTTATGGGGATCCTAACTTGTAAACACCTTATGAGTTACATGGTATTTAGCTAGTAAGGTACCTAAACTTTTATTACAAAAATGTGTCCCTCTATCACTAATGACCGCTCTACGTACCCCATATCTATGTAGAATACGAGATTTAACATGTTTCACCACAGTGTTAGCATCATCGGCTTTAGTAGCTACCCCTTCGACCCATTTAGACACATAATCAACAAACAGGAGTATGTAAGTAAAACCAAAGGATAGGGAAATGGTCCCATGAAATCCACGCCCACACATCAAATATTTCACACAAATACACATTATATAGGGGCATTTGATTCCTCCTTGATAAACTTCCTGTCTTTTGGCATGCTTCACATTTTTGCAAAAATCATAAGCATCACGAAAAAAGTAGGCCAATAAAATCCACATTCTAAGACTTTGTGTGCTGTTCTATTTGGTCCAAAATACCCCCGCTTTCGGACGAATGACGGAAAGTTAAAATAGAATGAAACTCAATGTCATTTACACAAAGCCTTATAATTTGATCTCCACAAAATTTCCATAAGGGTCATCCCAAACATAATATTTAGCCTCGAGATCTTATCTTTTCTTTTTGGGCTCTACACTTATCTCTTGGAAAAGTTTTGGCAACTATGTAATTTATTATGTCATCATACTAAGGTAATCTATCAATGATAACATATAGAGTCTCATCAGGAAAACAATCACTAAAAGGGTCACTACTTTCCCCATTTTCTAGCCTACTCGGATGGTCCGCAACTAAGTTTTCAGCTCCTCACTTGTCTTTAAAATCTATTTGAAATTCTTGCAATAATAAGACCCATCTAATCAGCCTGGGTTTAGAGTCGTTCTTATTCAACAAATATTTAATAGCAGAATGATCAGTATAAACAGTAACTTTCACACGTAGCGAGATAAGGATGAAACTTTTCAAGAGCAAAAACAATAGCATACATTTCCTTTTATGTAGTGGTATAGTTACAATGTGCTTGGTCAAGAGTTCTAGAAGCATAATGAATTACATGAGGTACCTTCCCTACTCTTTGACCTAAGACTGCCCCTACCGCCTTATTATTATCATCACACATCAACTCAAAAGGTAAGGCCCAATTCGAAGGTTGTACTATAGGAGTGGTGGTCAATTTTTATTTCAATTCATCAAAAGCCCTCCCACATTCCTCATTAAAATCAAATTTAGCATCTTTTGCAAGTAAAGCACATAAAGGAGAGGCAATCTTTGAGAAGTCCGTAATAAATCTCCTATAAAATTCAACATGACCTAAAAATGACCTTACATCCTTAACACATTTGGGATAGGGTAAAGATTGAATGATGTTTACTTTTGCCTTATCAACCTCTAAACCCTTAGATGACACAACATGCCCTAATACTACCCCTTGTTCAACCATGAAATGACAATTTTCAAAATTAAGTACTAAATTAGTTTCAATGCAACGCCTAAGTACTAAAGTAAGATGATGTAAGCACTTTATCAAATGAATCACCATGCACAATAAAATCATCCATGAAAAGTTCCATAATTTTGGTGATAAACACAGAAAAGATACTCATCATACATCTTTGAAATGTAGCAGGAGCATTACCCAAACCAAAAGGCATTCTCCTAAAAGCATAAGTGCCAAAAGGACATGTAAAGGTGGTCTTTTCCTGATCTTCAGGAGCTATACGGACTTGAATATATCTTGAATACCCATCTAGAAAACAATAATGTGATTTCCCAGCTAATCTTTCTAACATTTGGTCCATAAAAGGCAAGGGAAAATGTTCTTTCTTTGTGGCTTTGTTTAATTTTCTATAGTCAATGCACACGCTCCAACCACTCGAACTCTGGTAGGAACCAACTCACCTTCCTTATTTTGGACTATCTGTTATACCCCTTTTTTAGGAACATCGGGCTAACCCATTCGGAATCAGCTATGGGGTAGATCACTCCAGCATCTATCCACTTAAGAATTTCTTTTTGCACTGCCTCCATCATAGGTGGGTTTAGTCTCTATTGAGGGTCTTTGTTAGGCTTAACATTTGACTCTAATGTGATTTTATGTGAACACAATGTTGCGCTGAGCCCTTTCAAGTATGCTAAAGTCCACCCTAATGCTTCACTATGTTCTCTAAGCACCTTAATAAGCTTATCTTCTTGTTCAAGTGTTAGTGCGTTAGAAATTATAACCAGTAAAGTCTCATTATCTCCTAAATAAGCATATTTCAAATTTTCAAGCATTGGTTTCAAATCTAATTTAGGGGTTGAAACACGAGAGGTTAGCAACTTTTCATGATTTACAAGTAGCTCTATCATACTAGGTCTTTCTATTACTTGCAACCGTAACAAAGACTCTATGCTATCTACTAGTCCTAAGTTAACATGATAAGGTATAACATGAAATACAAAATGATCCAAACCTTCGGTAAGCACAGTTAACAATTCATCTTCTTGAGACAAATCATAAACATCTTGGGACAATTCATGAATTGTATCAAGTGCACAAACATAATTCACATAGGCAGGAAATCTCATGGCATCAAAAATATTGAACTTAATAAAATCATCATCAAATTCCACAGTTAATGTTCCCCTATGCATATCTAGTTTTGTCCTAGATGTTTTAAGGAATGGACTACCAATGAAAATAGGAATGTCGTGGCATGCATTAGCATGTCCAATACATAAAAATCAGTAGGAAAAATAAGCTCATTGACTTGGACTAAGGCATCCTTTAAGACTCCATCTCGGTAAGTACTACTCCTATCAGCCAATTGAATTATCGGCCCAGTTTTCTTCAACTCTCCTAACTTTAGTTTATCATAAAGAAACCTAGGCATTTTGTTAATAGAGGCACCTAAATCAAGCATGGCTGTATCAAAGTATAGGTTTCCAATCTTACAAGGGACAGAGAACACACCTAGGTCCTTACATTTAGGAGGGAGCTTCTTTTGAAAAACAATAGATGCATTCTCCCCACACTTATCTTCTCATTTCCTTTCAGTTTTCTTTTAGAAGTACAAAGCTCCTTAAGAAATTTAGCATAACGAAGAACCTGTTCAATGGCATCTAGGAGAGGAATGTTGATCTCTACCTTCCTAAACGTTTCTCGGATTTCTTAGTTTGCCTCATCTATTTTATGAGTTATGCTTCTCAATCTACTAGGGAAAGGTGAGATATGTTTGTAAGGATCTTTCTTATTGTTACTTATCTCTTTGGCATTAGAGGTGTTATCTTTCTTTAAGTCAGGTTCCGATTCCTTGACCTCTAGTTCGAGCTCTACCTCTCTATCGTTTTATGTTCATTAAATTCCTTCCCACTCCTTAGTCTTATGGCACTCACATTTTCCTTGGGGTTCTGGAAGGGTTGAGATGGTAATCTATTTTGTAATTGGGCTTGCAAGTTACTAAACATGGTATCCATTGCGGTTTATCTCTCTTTAACTCGCTTAATAGTCATTTCTAAACTTTGGAACCTAAGATCAGATTCCTTTTTCTGGTCATCCATTTTCTTAATCATTTTCTCTAAAAGGAAGTTCGTTTTATCTTAAGCGGATGGTTGACGTTGGGCTTGGTCAAAACTAGAGGGGGTTGTTTCTAGGTCCATACCTAAGGTTAGGGTGATCCCTCTATCCTTCATTGTAGGTGTTTGAAAATGGATTGTACTTTCTTTGACCTTGATTAGGAAAAACAACATTTACTTCCCCCTTGTAATGTAGGGCATGCATCAATATGATGCCTTTCCAAACAACAAATTCCACACACTATCGCCTTTCGAACTCCTCCGGGGACGAGTTTGTTCAACATAGCAGTGATATGAGACAATTGATTTTCTAATGATGTACTTGAACTGAGCTCATTAACCTTCATAAATTAGGTATCCCTAGTTCCAAACTGTTGAGTATTTTGGGATATATTATTAAATTATTCTCTAGTTTGAACTGGAGTCTTATTAACCAAAGCCCTCCTCCCTAGTAGCAAGCATCTACCATATTTCTATCTATTGGCAATAAACCTTCATAAAAATATGGAATTAGTAATTGTTCAAAAATTTGATGTTGGGGACAACTAGCACATAATTTATTGAAACATTCCCGATATTTATAAAAAGTTTCCCTAGTCATTTGTTTAATGCCGCAAATTTCTTTTCTAATGGACCTAATCCTAGATGCAAGAAAGAATTTATCTAAGAATGCTTTATGAACTTGGGTCCATGTAGTGAATGTTGCAGGGGGTAGGTAATAAAATCAATTTTTAACCTTATCCCGATGTGAAAAGGGAAAGACTCTCAACTTAATTTGGTCTTGGGTGATTCCCTCAAGTTGCATGATGTAACATGTAATAATAAACTCATTGATATGACGTTATGGGTCCTCACCAGTGCAGTCCATGAAATTTAGGTAACACATTTAAAAATTCAGAATTTAGTTTTAGTGGTCGGTCCAATGCGAGTATATAAGATAGGTAAAAGTTGTGTATCCAAGTTAGGTGCAGCAAGCTCACGTAAAGTAGTCATCTCAATAATTTCAGAACTTACAAAAATAGAATTAGAAACACTTATTTGGCTTTCAACTTCGTCAAATGTATACCCCTTGTTAAAATAAAAAATAACACTAAAAAAAACTACAAAAAAAAACTATTAAAGTCACAAAGAAGTAATTAAAGTAGTAAATCTAAATGAGATAAAAACTAAAAACAACTATTATTTCCTTTCCCCTGCAACGACGCCAAAATTTGTTAGCTTGTGGTACAACTACAAATTAAACCACTACTTAGGCTTATAGTTAACAATATAGCATAGGAAAGTAGGGATCAAATCCACGAGGAAAGATATAATAATATGTAAGCTTAAATCTAATTAAATCTACTACTCTTTAAAACAAAAGAGAAAATATAAATCAGAAAATTAATATCTATAAATCACAGAAAATTATATACTACTAAATAAACAATTTATACAGAATATAAAAACTATAATAACCAAAAAATAATTTTTTATATTTTTTTGAATAATTAAAACAAAAAATTAAAGCAGAAAATTAACAAATTCTAAAACAGAAAATTAAATAAGTAAAATTCTGCAATATATTAATTACGAAAATAAAAACCAAAATTATCCAGAATATTAATCCTAATTTTATTGACCTAACCAGACCCTAAAAATATAAAAATAAAATTTAAAACCGAATTTATGAAATTATTTAACTAAAAACCTACAATAATTAAATCTAAAAAATTATCAAATCACTTCCAAAAATTCTAAAATTTAATAACATTAAACTAGGACTCTATCTAAACCATAAAAGAAGATAAAATATGAAAAATAATAAAACAAACTATTTTAAAACTAATTTCTAACAAACTGACTCAAAAATAATAAAAACTAACAGAAAAATAGTCTAAAAATTAAAATATATAAAGAATCAAAATTAAATTAAAATAAAATTACTAAAACTAACCTAAAAGACTGTTATTTAAGGGAGAATAACAAAATTAATATAAAAGATTGTAACTTTGTCAATAAATATTGAAAACTAAGTAAAGTAACTAAAAACCAAATAAATAATATCAAAGATATCAATTTTATAAAAAACACTTTGTATAATCTATATCAACCATGCAAATTATTATTTATCATTAACACACAAAATGATCTACCCATGACCTTACCGTAGAAGATAACCACTAGCGGATCTTCCTCGTTTTTCCTTAATTATTAGTTTACTTAAGCCTAGCCCTAATATAAACCCTATTAATTACGATAACCCTAGCTCTAGTACTAGAATTTAATCAAATTACAACATTAAGTATTAGAAAAACATTATCTAGCACCTATTAACCAATCTACTAGCAAATTGATTTAAAAAGGATCTATGATAATTTCCTAATTGAAAGAGATGGGTATGAGCCATCCATGATTAACTAGGGTGATACCTATGTCTAAAAGACCAAAAGATTACGTACTTAAGCCCTTTAAACTATCATATGAATTTGTATAGAACTAATTAGCGTGCAATGTAATTAATTAAACATAAAATCATAAACGATAAGAATAAATTATCATAGAATCATGGATCTAATAAATAAGACAATAAAGATCGAAACTTTGTTTCAAAATAAATAATTTGACTTGGTTTCAAGTAGATTATACTAAGTAAAAAAATTAGTCAAACATAATGCAATTTAAAACACGTAAACTAAACAAAAATAACATATTTAATATTAAACTAACAATAAAAATATAGTCATGAAATTACAATAATAATAATAATACCACTATGATCCTTGCTATTATGGTGATGATGATGATTATGGTGAACAGGGGCTGCGCGAGATAAGAGGGTAAGATGAAGAGGAAGATGATGAATGATAGAGGATGATGATGAGATTAGGCTTGAGATTAAGAAAGAGAATTGGTGAGGTTGATTGATTGTTGAGAGGTGGCGTGGGGTAGAGAAGCGAGATGGTGATGATGATTATTGTGATGAGAAGCCACCCTCGGCCAGCCTTGAGGATGATGAGTATAAGTAGGTTGGTGTGGGGTGAGAGTCCTTGCATGGTGATTCCTCTTCTCTTCTAAGTCTCTTTCTTCTCATGCAACTCTAAGGAGGAGTCATAGTGGGTTTAGGAGTATAATTATCTTCACTCTACTCTTCAAATTAAGACTTTTTAAAATAAAATATCATACAATAAATATTTTATGACACATTATTTTTATGGACCGACTTCATATCATTTCTTGAACGCTTGTCGGTAGCTAAAAATCCATTTTTAACTTCTTTTCTTTTCTTCCCCACTTTATTCGATAATTACCTAAAAATAGACAAAATAGAATAATTTAGACAAAATATAATATATAGTAAAACTAAATAACTTCTAAGATTGCGTACAAAAAACGACTTAACGAGTTACTCTACTGAAAAGTTTACTTAAATACTCCTGTTTTTCTATTCAACACAGTTTAATTTGTGTAAAGAGGTAAAACATATTCAATTATTCTGATCTCTAGGCATTTATTCAACTGATATTTTCTAATCCCTACACACTTACCTTTTCAAAACTCATAAAAGAGCACTCCTTTCTTTGGTTTGTCGCCGTTCTATCGAGAGATCCAGGTGTAGAGATCTAGATTAGCAAGGTGGGACAACCTAAAGGCAATCATTCAGCCTTCAAAAGCTAATTTAATTTTATGTTTTATTTATCGCTTTCTATATTGTGCATCAAAGAGATGCAATCGTTTTTTAATTCGTCCTTGCCCGATGTAATCTTTTAGTTTTCTCGCTTTTCTTTCTTTATTACTTTCTTTATTGCTTTCTTTATTGCTTTCCTATAATTAAGTTTGGTTGCTTTTATTATCGTTTAGCATGTTGTATGTTTGTGTTTAGTACATCCTTTTAGTATACAACTCAAACTAGTAATGGTCATCTTCGGACGAGCGGAATGGAAGGGTTTTCCATACATTTCGTACCCTCGCTCCCGAATCTGATTCTTGGTTCAAAGACTGATGGATTCACTTTTAGCCTCTTTTAGTCTTAGTTTTCCCATACTATGATTGAAAGAGAAAATTTTATTCTTTTTTTGTTAGTTTTTTCCTTCCTAAAAAGCTGACTAGTGACTCCCCTTTTGCTTTATTTCCATTGAAAATGAATCTCGGTTATTTTCTTATTATAGGGTAAAAAAAAACAAAAATCTGGATCTGCACTGCCAGTGCTATAGGACGAGGCTGGCCGTGTCGCCTAAGCCCTTGACCGACACATGTAACTGCCGAGTGTAGCTACCACCGCATTAGGTGGTTAACGGCCAAGGCTTGGGTCCAAACCAGTGTTCTCACACCGGTTTGTCACTAAAGCCTCACGGCATAAAACCTAATATCTAATTTTTCTATTCTTTAATTAGGAAATAATATCCCAGGAATTCTAAAAATAATTTATAAAATAAAGCGAGTTAATAAAACTCGGAACTCTTAATAAAAGATCAAGCCCCACTTTTAAAAATTCATCTTTCAAAACCTTAAATCATTCTTTCCAACTTTCTAAACTGGTAAGCCAAAAGGCATTCGTGGGGAAGCTTGGTCCCGTCCCGTGGTGGTGCCGCCGACCGTTGATGTATTTGATAGTGCGAGGCGGGTACCTTCTTGCATTGAATACTTGAATGAACCTACCCTAGTTGTTGAGCTTGCAGAAAAACGTCCTACAACCATCTTCGAATTTTATCTCGGAATGGATAAAGGAGATGGATCCTGAAAGACACAAGGCACTTGGGGCTCGAGAATGTGATCGAAGAGGGGATACTCCTACTTGTTGTACCCCTTCGATTCACGAAGTGATCCCGCAAACTAGTGAACGACCCGCGGAAAAGAATTAGAGGCAAAGGAGGAAGAATGGAGAAGGGCTCGCCAAATTGAAGAATTGAAAAGCGAACCCAAGAAGACGCAGTTGAGTCAAGCGGCTCAAAGGGGAGACAATGGAGACCGACTAGGGCTTAGAATTAGGAATGAATAAAGTTTGGAAACTTTCTTTTATCTTTTCTCTTTAGAACATTTTTAATTTCCAAGTATTATAATTATTATTTCTCTTTTTCAACTATGTATTTTGGTAAGTAGTAGGCTTACCCTTATTATTAATAAAGTAAAAAGTAAGTTTTATGCTCACTTCTATGCTTCATCAATTTTATTACTTTTTTTCGTTGCTCACTTAGAAGAAAGGCATTAATAATTATAATGGAATGTCAAAAATGGACCACTCTAAATATAATCTAACAACAAAATTAAATATATGCCAAATGAACTTGACCCGACCGTCTCGCCGTTGACCGGGCGGTGGACGACATTGGCCAAAGTCGTGGCCTAATTAGGTTGGGCTCAGCAATAATCGAAACCGTTTAGTTTTATACTAAACATAATATTTCTTTAATATATCCAGATTAGTGTACTAAAATATTTCTTCTCCATTTTTGTCTGTCAATTTGATTGCTCCTCCCGGTAATATTTGGCTGAGCATATACGCGCCCTACCAATTCGGCCTAAATTTCCCTCTTGGGTCCTGAATTGGTGCTATGATTTCCTTAAGAACAAAATCACCAATTTGTATGCAACGATTTTTGACCTTTTTGTTAAATGCCCTTGATATACGTGCTCGATATATTTTGACATTATGTAATGTGTGTAAACACCTTTCATCTAGTACAACAAACTCCTCATAATGCACTTTGGCCCATTTCGCTTTTCGAATCTTGCTTTCTGCTATGATTCGCAAAGAGGAATGACAATTTCTAATGGAAGGACTTCTTCCATACCATATACCAGGGAGTAACTGGTTGCTCCCTTCGAGGTTCTATTTGAGGTTTGATAGCCCCATAAAGCAAAAGGCAATTTGTCCGGCCAATCCTTATAGCTGATAGCCATTTTCTCCACTATCTTTTCAAATGTTCTTGTTAGTTGATTCGAGTGCTCCATTAGTCTTAGGGCGATAGGGAGAAGACTTATGATGTTTAATCTTGTACTTGTCTAATAAATCTACTACCTCTTTCTTGAAGTGATCGCTATGGTCACTAATGAACTCATATGGTACCCCATACCAACAAATGATGTTATGGGTTATGAATTCGTCCACATGCTTTAATATTATTATCGTGTATGATGCCGCTTCTATCCATTTGGTGAAGTAGTCAATTGCTACTAGCACGAATTCATGACCAACCGTTCCGTTCGGAGTCACCTTACCAATGATCTCTATGCCCCGGAATGAGTATGGCCGGGGTGATGCAAGTGTCTTTTAACAAACTCATGATAATCTACTGCCATGGTTGACCAATAATACCCAAATCATTAAATTTTCTAAACCAACATTCTTCCGTTCATGTGAGGTCCACATTCTCTACCATATATGTTGGTCATTATATGCTCCGCTTCGTGTTGATTGACACAAAGTAAGCTAATTCCCACGTCTCGTTTTCTTGTACAATTGTCCTTAATTTATAAAAAGCGTGCGGGTAACATGTGAATCACCCATTGGTTCTAGGTGTACGAGTCTAATGGGTATTCTTGACTTTCTAAGTATCGGTAAATGTCATGGTACCAACTAGTTTGGTCGATACTAGACACCTCTAATGCATTTACGTGTGCGAGGCACTCATCCGTTCTATATTAATGGGCATTGAATGAATGCTACTAGGGATATTAATCATGGATGCTAATTTGGCTAAGGAATCCGTGAACTAATTTTCATCCCTAGGAAGGTAGGCATTTGATATGTTATTGAAATGTTTTGCTAATTCCACCAATTTCGCTTGGTAGGGTGCCAAGGCTTCACTAGCCGCCTTCCATTTTTGTGAAATCTCAATGATGTTGATAATTAAGTCATCATAGAACATGACGTTCTTGGCTCCTATCTCTATAGTAGCTTTTAGTCTAGTAATAGATGCCTCATATTCTGCAACATTGTTGGTGACTTTAAAATCCAATTTAAGCGAAATACGAGTATATGCTCCCTCTCGTAAGACTAAAAGGATTCCTACTCCAAAACTCTTCTAATTGGAAATGCTATCGAAATACATCGTCCACACGTTGACTTCTACCTGTAAGATGCCTCGTCCGGAAAATCAAAGTGCTCCGATTGTGCTTCAGCCGTTGGCGGATTAGCTAGGAAGTTTGATACTACCGTCCCTTTAGTTGCCTTTTTTGGGACATATGTGGGTTTAAATTCGATAACATGATCGTCCATCTAGCTATCCTAGTGCTTGTTTGTTCCAGAATATACTTGATGGGTCCATTGGGGCTACTACTTGTACTTGTGTGGGCTAGCATGTCGTGTCTAAGCTTCTTGATGGCTCAAACTAAAGCAAATGACGCTTTCTCTAGGGGAGTATATCGGGTTTCATAATCTAAGAATTTCTTGCTTAGATAATACACCGCATGTTCTTCTTCCCATCTTGTTGAGCTAACATGGCTCCCAATGTATTCATGTATAAAAGCAATAGTTTCTGGGTTGTGATGGAATTAAGACAGGTGGATTAGCCAAATATCCCTTAATATTTTTAATGTTGTTTGACACTCCTCGTCCCAAATATGTCTAGCTCCCTTTTTGAGCTTCTTGAAGATTGGTTCACGGACCATAGTCAATTTTGATATGAAACGACTAATATACTCGTAGACGCCCTAGGAAACCCCAGTATTTCCTTCTCTATCTTCGATGGTGGCATCTTCTAGATAGCTTTGATCTTGGATGGAACAAATTTGAGTCCTCGTAGATTGATTACATAATTTAATAGTTTGCCCGAGGTTAAAGGTACACTTTCTCTAGGTTAAGGTGTATGTTGTATTTTCACGAGTCTTTCGAAGAATTTCCCGAGGCTAGGTAGGTTTCCTGCCCTATCCTTGGACATGATGTTCATGTTGTCAACGTAGACTTTGGCCGTTTTGTGTATCATGTCATGCAGCAAGGTTGTGGCTATTCTCCGATATGTGTCTCCAACATTCCGGAGTCCAAAAGGCATCATAACGTAGCAATACATCCCCTATTGAGTTATGAAGGTCATGTTTTCCATGTCTTCCTCGGCTATATTAACTTGGTTATATCCGGGATAACCATCCATGAATAAGAGTAAGGCATGACTTGCCATGTTATCAAATAAAATGTCTATGTGAGGTAGTGGAAAGTTGTCCTGGGGCTCGCCTTATTCAAATCCCCGAAGTCAATGCACATCCTAACCCTTCTATCTTTCTTCGAGGTTGGCACTACATTTGCTAACAATTGAGGGTATTCAACCACTCGGATGAACCCGACCTCTAGTTGCTTGTGGACCTCTTCTTTGATTTTTAGGGCCCACTCTGGTTTCATCCTCCAAACTTTACGCTTAATTGGCTTAACATCTACACGAGTTGAATTTTATATTCAGTTATGCTTGGATCTATCCCGACATGTCTCTATAGGACCAGGCAAAGACATCTATAAACTCTGTAAGGAATGAAGTAAAGTGCTTTTGCTCTTCTAGATTTAGAGTTTTCCCAATCTTAACCTCCAGAGGTTGATATGGAGATCATAGGTCAATAGTTATTGTTTCCTCTATAATTGATGAGCGATTTTCATGATCTTCCATAGCTTTTATTAGTTCTTGAGGAATTTCTTGTTCATCATTAGAGGCAAAACAATTATGAATAGGAGTAGCAAAGACTAAAAAGAAAGATTCATCTTATTGAATGAAGAAAGGAGTACATCGAGTTGGAAATAGAACTTAAAGAATTGGAAGATGAACTAACATAATTAGACAAAGAAAAATCAGCCCTAGCCCTAGACTTAAAAACAAACTGCTCTCCTAAGATAATGGCAAACTCTTGGCCCTCTTTAGCATCAATCCAAATGACATGCTTGGATCCTTCTTCGTCGACGTCGATGATGAACCTGGATGTGTTGTACTTTGGGTGTGACATGGCTTTGGGCGATACGAAACAAAATTCCCCTCTAGGCATTTCTCTTGTCTAAACGAGTAAATCAAAGATGTTGCTCTTTACCAGATTGGTCCTGTCTTGGGTGGACAGTTCCTTCTCTTGAAGGTAAGTTGTCTCTTTTTCTAGTACATGGCGGTCATTGAAGATTTATAAACCGGGGACTAGCATGCCCATCTCCTTCGAGATAATAGGGCCCAGGAAAACTATAGTAAGGAAAAATATCCCCTTTTTTTCGAAATGGTTTGTTTAAGGTGTGAGGATAGTGCTTAATAGAGTGGATCGTGAGTGATGCGGTCCTCACGGGGCCTGCCAATTTCTCGGATGCTTGACTTAAAGAATTTGAAGATGAACTAAGATAATAGGGCTCAAAGCCGACTATCACTAGATACTCGGATGCCGACTATCTTTGGGTACAGAGTTGATAGAAAGAGAACCTCGGGAGCCTGCCAATTTCGGGTCAATCCACGATATCTTGGCACTCAAAGAAGCAAAACTCAATAGTTATATCAAGCTGCTGAAGCTGAGTATATTATGGTCGGGGCATGCTGTGCTTAGCTTTTATGGATAAAGCAACACTTGAGAGATCTTAGACTTTCATTCAAATCAATTCCAATCAAGTGTGACAATTAAAGTGCAATAAGCATCACCAAGAATCCAGTTCAGCACTCAAAGACCAAAAATATTGAGGTCGGGTATCATTTCGTAAGAGACCATTACGAGAAAGGTGATATTGAACTTGAATTCATTCCTATCAATCTTCAATTAGCTGATATCTTGACTAAGCCACTTAGTGAGGATCGGTTTTGTTTTATTAGGAATGAGCTTGGCATGATTAATGCATAATTATGTGCTTTTACGAGTGAAATTACTTTACATGATTATGTGTTGTGCGCTTGCTTTGTTTAATAGCCATTAGTTCGAGTTGAACCCATGATAATGAGCTAATAGTTATTAGTTGTTTGCGTTTTACGAGTCACTCGGAAACTTAAGCGAGTCGGACTCAGATTTTGAGAAAAATGGACATCAAACTTCGAAATCATCTCTAGACAACTGTTGAGAGACGATCACTGGAATTCTAACCATTGGAGAGCGAACAGTCACACCGATCTGTGGTGACCGCTGAAGGGCTGAGTCGAACGAATATTGAAGGACGATTATTTCTCTATAAATAGCCCCCATTTTCTTTCGTTTTGTTACTTTACTCTCGGCTTACTTTGACTATCTCAATTATTTCAACGCGATCAAGCTCTCTACTTTCGAAGAAATGTACGTCTCTCTCAAGCTAAGAGAAGAACATCTCAAGTAAGCACTATTGCTCTCAGTTCTCTCCCTTTCTACTTTTTCACTTCTCTTTTTCTCTTCACTCACTCTTGTCTAGCTAGCTCTCTTTCCCTTTTTCACAAGAATTCATCTTTCTCTCTTTTCAACATCAAACATGCCGAAAAGAGGTTCCCACCTTGATTTTCTTTGTTACGCCACCAAGAAACCTCGTACAAAAAGCAAGGAAGGCCCCTCCAATCCTTCCAAACCCATTGTCACCCAACATCTCACGTTGCATGACAAATTCTTCCCGACCACTATGTTTTCGTGGTTGGCTCACATAAAATCAACGAGGGTCTACAATTTTCTCTATTTCGGTGATTTCATTAACCCTGAACTCGTTTCGAGTTCTACTCTAATCTTTCTAGCTCGAAGGTATCCTCACTCGAAGACTCGGACAACTGCTCAATATCTTTCGAGTCATGCAAAAGGAATCGGGTATAACGATGTTATTCATATAGAGTTTTGATTTCAAGGCATTCTCCGTGTCTTAGAAACTTACTTGAGTAAAATAATATTTTCTCTAAGTGATTCGGCCCTCACTTATGTCTTTTATCGCTTTTCGGTTAGCGACTCGAAAGCTGGTTCTTTATTCCGAGTTCACTCTCACTCGGATTAATCGCATTTCGAATATACCGAGTATTCGCCGTTTCTCACTCGAGAATCGACTTATGGGTATCTATTCTATTGTTCGCATAGTCGGCATTCGTAGTTCCTCTCTGCTTAGTCTATATCAAGTTTTTACCACTCGATATTCATTATAGAACCTGATTCTTTGCTTAAGACTAAATCTTATGGAATTTTGAGTATCATGGATTTTAGACTCATAAAATTCCATTTCTTTTCGACTCGGATAATCAATTGCTTAATTATCATAATTATTTTATTATCCGTGTCTAACCTTGGACCAAAGTATTTTATACTTTGAGAACCAAAGGTGTTTTACTTTTGTAGGTTATTCGATCGAGGATATCTTTTCAAACTACAAAAGTAGCCGGCTTCAAAACGTCAAATCACCAGC
Organism: Talinum fruticosum; assembly: GCA_021018815.1. Lineage (NCBI taxonomy): Eukaryota > Viridiplantae > Streptophyta > Magnoliopsida > Caryophyllales > Talinaceae > Talinum > Talinum fruticosum. The sequence continues at coordinate 45,292 of JAITYX010000003.1, read as the reverse complement.
GAGATATGACTTTTCACCTTCCTCGCTTTAGTCCCGAAGATTGTGTCGAAGCCGTCCGCTTCCATATCCGGAAAACTGGAATGCTAAGCCTAACGGTGGTTTCCACCTCATTTTTCAAGACACAACCGATGGTTTTGGGACTTCCAAGAGAGTTAAACTGTTGTCCAACGTCCATATTTCAACGGATACTTTCGAGTGACTCGAAAGCTTCTATCAACGGTCACGAGAGGACTCTCGGTCAGCGAGATGAAGATAACGGCTAGTCCGCCTGGTCATCTATAAATAGAAGCCACTTCACAGGACTTGAAAGTTGCCGAGCATATCGCTTATACATATACTTGCTCAAAGTCATTGTATTTTCTTTCAATCTTCAACTTACAACTCCAACTCGTAATTAATTACTCTCCGAGTTGTAAGGTCTTGTACTCGATTACAAACTCTTCTTACATTCTTTGTAAGGTCCCTTGACTAAGCCGTAAGGGTTAACTCAGCTTAGTTGTCCCTAGCTGTAAGGGTTATCTCGGCTAGGAAGTACTAGATCGGATAAGGTAACTTCGAGTCTAGGAAAACTTGTATAGAGTTGTCCAAGGGAGCAACTCGGGTTCGACCGATTCACGGTATTTTGTGGACTCAAAATAGTGGATTTGACTTCGTGTCCGGATTGACACGGGCCGTGGTTTTCTCGCCCCAGGAGGGTTTCCATGTAAAATCTCTGTGTTCTCTTTCGAGTTCATTCTAGACTCGGACGACCTTACTCGTGCTTGTTTATTCCGATTCATTACTTTCGAGTCCAATCTTTTCGACCCCGTGTCTAGACTCGAAACCTGTCTTTGCCTCTTTTCGTTAAAAAGAGTGTGTTTTCGCGAAGAATTTTCTATCACCCTATTCACCCCCTCTAGGGTGACTCGAGACTCTCCCCGAGCAAACCTTCAATTGGTATCGAGCCTAGCCTTTCGTAAAGGATCTAACAATCCAAAGGTTTAAAGATCGGATGGCTCGGAACACCTGGAGAGTTCGACGAAGGAAGATCTTCTAACAGGCCACCGAAATTCAAAGGTTCAAACTTTGGTCACTCGGAAGAAGCTTATGGAATGTTTCCTCATGGATCATGATGAAGAAGTATGGGAAATCATACAACAAGGAAATTACATTCCAACGAAGACAGATGAATTCGAATCCTTCCCAAGACAAAGGCTGAGTTCACGCCATGACAGGCAGAAGTTTAGAAAGAACTTCAAAGCCATGAACATCCTCATGTGCGCCATAAGCTCGGAAGAATATAATCGAGTCTCTGCTCGCGACTCGCTAAAGAGGTGTGGGACACTCGGTCAACACCTACGAAGGTACAAGTCAGGTGAGACAAGCGAAGATCGATCAAGTATCTTCACAAATATGAGCTTTTCAAAATGGAGCCGAAGAAAACATTACTCGGATGTTCATTCGCTTCACCGAGATCACCAACAATCTCAAATCTCTGGGAAAAAAATCTCCCATGAAGAAATGTGCCGGAAAATTCTCGAAGCCTACCCAAGAGACGATGGGGTCCTAAGGTGACTGCCATAGAAGAGGCTCGGAACCTCTCACTCTTGAAGCCGGACGAGCTCATCGGAAAGCTTCGACTCATGAGATACATCCGGAAGAAGAAGATGCTAAGGGTACTGTCAAAAGCAACATTGCGCTTAAAGCCTCGTAATCCAAAGAAGCTAGTCCGAGCTCCTCGACTCGGAAGATGATCCCATGGCACTCATTGCAAGAGGCTTTAAGAGAATGATGAAGCATAAAAGATGGGACAAAAGACCAAAAGAAGAATTCTACAAAAAGGACAAGAGAGACAGAAAAGGTAAGTTTTCTTCACCTTCAAAGTTATCTTTGTCTAAGAATTCTGGATGTTTTGAATGTGGCAGCAAAGACCACATAGTCAAGGACTCGTCCAAAACGAAGAAGGGACAGGAAGAAGAAAAAGGCCATGATGGCAACATGGAGCGATGAGGATTCATCCGAAGACGACGAGGACTCGGATGACTCGAAGTGTCCGATGGCAATTTCGACTCGGAAGGTGAAAGAGAGTCGACTCGGACTCGGACAACGAGGAAACCGATCCTTAAGAGGTAATAAACTACTTCCTCAAATTCTCCAAAGTTGACTTAGCTAAATATATCTTTACTTTGGAAGAAAAGTCCAATTCGATTCTTCTCATTTCAAGGAACAACTTGAGTCAATCACTTCGAGAGCACTTCTTTAAAAACGAATTAGAAAAGCTGAGACTCACACTCGGAGAACTCAAGACAAGTGCTCAAACTAATGAGACTGAGTCCGAGATACTCAAGAAAGAAAATGAGCAACTAAAACGAAGCTCACCGAGTCTCAAGATCTGGTTTTAAAGTTTACTCAAGGTCGAAGAACCTTGACATGCTCTTGGGATCACAATGTGTCTCATTTCGAAAAGAGGGTCTTGGTTTCAACAAAGAGGAAGAATCTAATTCTTACTCGGAATTGTTCAAAAGGATTCCGGAATTGTAAAGTTCAAAAGGGCTGAGCATGGTCCCATTCACGTAAATGAAAGGAGGACTAAACCCGGACCTATTTACAAAAAGAAACCATTTTCTCCTGTTTCAAAAGGAAAGGTTTTTAAAAGGAAAAAGACACGGACTCGGTTTTCGAGAGGAAGACTCAGAATCGGACAAAACCCAAAGTCATTCAAATCTGGGTTCGAAGCACCTTCTTCCTCGGAAAAGAACCACGAGTAAAGAATGTTACTCGGGTTCGTTAGAAGAAGTGAGAAGGGTTAGATTCTCTCTGTTTTGCGGGTCACTCGAAAAGATCAAAGGACACTGGTACCTAGACAACGGATGCTCTCGACACATGTCAGGTGACCAAGGACTCTTTTTCGAGCTGGAGTCATATAAAGGAGGAAAGGTAACTTTTGGTGATGACAGAAAGGTAAAATAGTGGGCATTGGAAAGATTGGAAAGGGAATCAATCTGGTGAGCCCAGCCTACCTTGTCAAAGGGCTAAAGTACAATCTACTTAGCATATCCCAGCTATGTGACAAAGGTCAAGAGGTAAGATTCACTCAATCCAAGTGCTACATCATAGATGAGACCACCAAAGAGGTAAAGCTCTCGAGGTAATACCTACATCATCCCTCTCTCGACCCAAGTCGAACTTATCCTGTTTAAAAGCATCTCTTCAAGATGATTCTTGGACTTGGCATCGTAGATTAGGTCATATTAGCTTACATACTATCCAAAAGCTTGCATCTCATAGTCCGGTTAGAGGATTACCTAACTGTGTGTTTGAGAAGGACAAAGTATGTGAAGCATGCACCGGAGGGAAACAAGTCGGATCTTCATTCAAATCTCCGAAGACAGTTTCCACATCCAATGTGCTTGAATTATCGCATATGGACTTATGTGGTGAAATCCCAGTGAAGAGTCTCGGAGGTAAATCTTACATACTTGTTATTATTGATGATTTTTCAAGATTTACCTGGGTGTGTTTTCTTGAGCATAAAAATGAAGCCTTCAAGGAGTTCAGCAAGCTCGCGAGAAAGATTCAAGTCGAGTCTCGGACTCGGATTCAAAAGATTCGAACCGACCATGGAAGGGAGTTCGATTACTCGGAATTCTCGAGTTTTGTGATAAGAATGGTATCTCTCACAACTTCTCAGCACCTAGAACTCCTCAACGGAATGGAGTAGTGGAGAGAAAGAACAGAACCCTTGAAGAAATAGCAAGGACAATGATGATTGAACACAACTTGCCTTACTCTTTCTCAGGCGAGGCAGTAAACACAACGAAACTACATTCTCAATCGATGCCTCATCGGACCCATTCTGAAGAAAACACCTTATGAGCTCTACAAAGGGAAGAAGCCAAATATTTCCTATTTCGAGACCTTTCGGATGTAAGTGCTTTGTCTATAACAATGGTAAGGATCATTTGAGCAAGTTTTATGCTCGGTCGAACTAAGGTATTCTTCTAGGTTACTCCTCTCATAGCAAAGCTTATCGTATCTTCAACAAGCGAACTAACAAAGTGGAAGAGCGTATCCACGTAGTGTTTGATGAGCTTGAACAGGAGAAACCAAGTGAGTCTTCATACTCGAACTCGAAGCTCGTAAAGGATGATGACGAAGATGAGCCTACTAAGACTCAGATTGAGACCACTCGAACGAGGAAGCTCGTAATGAGACAACTCAAGAGGTCGCTCGGAGCGAACAAGTCAATGAAGAGGATCACTCACAACAAGTCTCTCGAAGATCAAGCAATTCAGCCCACAAACCTGGTGAATCAAAGAACTGGTAAAGCATTCAAATTTACTCCCAGTCATCCCCAAGAAAACATCATTTCGATATCAACAAGTGGGGTAAGAACTCGTTCTTCTTTACACAATTTATGTGCATTCACTGCATTCATTTCATTAACTGAACCCAAAATGCACTAGAGGCTCTTAATGAACCTGAATGGGTAGAGGCCATGCAAGAAGAACTAAATCAATTTGAAAGAAACCAAGTCCGGACTCGGACCAACCGACCTTCCGACCACCCAGTCATAGGAACCAAATGGGTTTTCAAGAACAAACTGGATGAGGGTGGAGTGGTAGTCGAAACAAGGCTAGACTTGTAGCTCAAGGTTACAATCAAGAAGAAGGAATTGATTGTGGGGAAACCTTTGCACCAAGTAGCTAGAATTGAAGCCATTAGAATATCGTTGGCATTTGCATCCCGCATGCATATTAAATTATATCAAATGGATGTTAAGTGTGCCTTTCTCAATGGTTTTATTGAAGAAGAAGTTTATGTCGAGCAGCCTCTTGGTTTTGAAAACTCGGAATTTCCAAATCATGTTTTCAAACTTCAAAAGGCTCTCTATGGTCTTAAGCAAGCCCCTCGTGCTTGGTATGAAAGACTCGAGCAGCTTCTTGGTTCAAAATGATTTCAAAAGAGGTCAGATCGACAAGACTCTATTCATAAAGACCAAAGGGAAAGATTTCCTTATTGTTCAAATATATGTTGATGATATTATTTTTGGTGCTACTAATGAATTTCGTGTCGAGAATTTTCTAAGTTGATGAGTCAAGAGTTCCAAATGAGTATGATGGGAGAACTCAATTTCTTCCTTGGGTTGCAAATCAAACAAGACAAAGATGGAATCTTTGTTCATCAATCAAAATACACCAAGGAACTCGCTGAAGAAATATAAGCTTCAAGATGCAAAGCACGCATCTACCCCCATGAGCAAGCAAAGATAAAGCTTGACTCGGATGAGAAAGGTAAAGCAAGTTGATCGAAAATCTATCGAGGTATGATTGGATCACCGTTATATCTTACTTCAAGCAGGCCGGATATAATGTTTAGTGTTTGCTTATGCGCACGATTTCAAGCTAATCCAAAAGAATCACATCTCACTCGCGGTGAAGAGAATATTCGGATATCTTGCAGTACTCGTAATCTAGGACTGTGGTATTCCGTAAACTCGAACCGACTCGACTAGATACTCGGACGCGGACTACGCAGGATACAAGGTTGATCGAAAGAGCACATCCGGAGCTTGCCAATTTCTGGGTCAATCCTTAATATCCCGGCACTCGAAGAAACAAAACTCAGTAGCTCTATCAACTCGCGGAAGCTGAATACATTGCCGCTGGAGCTTGTTGCGCCGCATTCTCTCGGATAAAACAACACTTGAAGGATCTTGGACTATTTCTCAACTCAGCTCCAATCAAGTGTGACAATCAAAGCGCAACCGCATCACTAAGAATCCTGTCCAAGACTCAAAAACAAAGCATATTGAGGTCAGTATCACTTCTACGCGATCACTCGTAAAAGGGTGATATTTCACTTGAGTTCATTCCTACTAATCTTCAATTAGTTGATATCTTTACTAAGCCTCTTGGTGAAGATCAATTTTGTTTTATTCGGAATGAGCTTGGTATGTTAAATGCTTAGTTCTACGTGCATATTTATGTGCTATGTGTTTTCTGTGTTAATAATCATCAGTTCGCTTGATTCCGTGATACTCGGGCCGATAGTTATTTTGTGTTTCGAGTCACTCGAAACTTTTCTCGAGTCAAACTCGAAGTAGAGAAATTTGGACATCAAATTTTCTGAAGTTATCTCTAGAACACTGGAGAGTTTCCGATTATTTTTATAAAATCTTCTTCTCTCTCTTTCTCGAGCGCCGCGATCGATCATAACCGTAGATTTCAAACCGCCGATATCTCAACCGTTAAAGAAGAACCGTCACACCGGCACTAATGACCGATGGACAAGCCGAGTCGAACGGAGTTACTTAACGGATAGTGAACGGGCGTGCTTATTCTCTATAAATAACGACTATCCATCTTCATCTCGATATCCTAAAACTCCTTCCCTCCCAAACGAAAATCTTCTCGCGAAAGTTTTCTACATGAACAGTGTTCCTCGATCGTCTGCAAGCGTTGAAGAAGCTCTCTCTCTCTCTCTCTCTCTCTCTCTCTCGTAAGTCTCGATCGCTCTATTCTCTTTTCTTCTACCATTTTCATTTTCTTCTACACCTTCTTTTCCCTCTCTCACTCGAAAAGCCTCCTCTTTTCTCTCCAATTCTCACAATGCCTAAAAGAGGAAACCATCCCGACTTTCAGGTTTCTTCATCTTCCAAAAACCCCGCACCAACAAGCCGTAAAGCTCAACCCCTTCTAAACCCGTTGTCACCCAAGCACCTTGCGCTGGACGACAAATTCTTCCCAACAACCAAATTCTCCTGGTTGTCCAACATCCAAACCACCGGAGTATACCCTTTCTTGTGTTTCAGCGAGTTCATCTATCCCGAACTCGTCTCTCGAGTTTTATACTCATCTCTCCCACTCTGAAAATGTTCTAACCTCTCGGGTTCGTAACATTACTGCTCAGTATCAACACCTCCCTCCTTCACCGCTCTGTTCAAAGTTTCTTCCCTCTTCTTGAACAGCAACCCTATTCCCTTCACTCGAAGTCACCGACGACTTCTTTGAAAAATACGCTAAAGAATTCCCCGGGTCCGGAAAGAAATTTTCCGTGACTCGCTTGAAGTCGAAGCCGAGCTTCAGTGTTTTCTGCCGATGAGAACCTTCTTCTCACAAGCATTCCAAGCAAGGAGAACCCCAACTCCAAGCATCTCAAAGCCCTCTTCGATATCCCGGAGGGATACGAAGTCGACCTCTTCCCTCCATCATTGAGCGGATGGCCGCTGTGCCAGCTCAACTCCAAACCAAGAAGAACACCTCCCTTCCTTTCGGTGCTCTTCTCACCCTTGTCTTCAAACAATTTTAAGTTCCTCTTCCTCTCGACCCTAACGCGGTGTCCGAGGCGGCCATAAGGCATTGGAAAATCGCCTTTGGGACTCGGCTTATTCAAATCTCTGAAGTCGACACACATACGAACCCTGCCGTTTTCTTTGGAACCGGAACTATATTTGAGACCCACTGAGGATAGTGAACTAACTTAATGAACCCAGCCTCTAACTACTTTTGGACCTCTTCCTTAATGTTTACAGACCCACTCGGGTTTCATCCTCCTCAACTTCTACTTAACCGGCTTAGCATCTTCGTTAAGTGGAATGTTCCGCTATGCTTGGATCTATACCTGGCATGTCTTTGTAGGACCATGCAAAGACATCTATAAACTCTATAAGGAATGAATTAAATTGTTTCTACTCTTCCGGATCCAATGTTCTCCCGATCTTAACTTCTTGAGGTTGATCAACTAATCCCAAATTAATTGTTATTGTTTCCTCTATTTTTGTTGAGCGATTTTCATGATCTTCCATAACTTTTATTAATTCTTTTAGGAATTTCTTATTTATCATTAGAGGAAAAATAATTGAAAGCAACAAGAGGCAAAAAGTAAGCGAAAAGGTTCACTTTATTGAATGAAACAACGACTACATCGGACTCGAAACCGAAGACATTGAACTAGAATTAACAAAATTAGGAAAAGAACTAGAAATAACAGAAGGAAAAATACATACCCTAGTACTAGACTCGGAATGAGGATGCGCTCCTAGGCTAACAGCGAATTCTTGGCCATCCTCGGCGTCAATCCAAGTGATATGCTTGGACCCTTCAATATCAACATCGATGATGAAACAGAACGGATCGAACTGCAGATGCGACATAGCTCGTGACGAGTACCAAGACTAAATTCCTTTCTAGGTCACCTTCTTATCTAAACGAGAAGATCGAAAAGATTATTACTAATGAGATTATTCCAGATGTGGTGTGGATTGTCTCTTTTCAAGGAGGTAAGGTGCCTCCTTCTCCAAAATATAGCAGTCATTAAAAATCTCCAAACTAGGTACTAGGATACCTTTTTCCTTGATATTGTAATCTCATCTTTAAGGAATTCAAAGTCCCTATTCCCTCGGATCCTAACGTGGTTTCGAGGCTGCCATTATCATTGGCAAGAAAGAACTTCTTGGGTATGGATACCAAGAGACCCAACTCGGGTGTCCGGGTCCATAGCTCGAACCGAGGCCTACTTCTCCGCCTCGGACTCATACTCAATCCCTCTCTCTCTACCTCCTCCACCTGGTGGTGCCTCCACCTCAAGTGTTTCTCGATTCTCTCTTCTGCTTTGTCCACTGCCATAATGGACAAGCTTTCCTCGGTGTCCACCAAATTCAAGGACACCCTCCGGTCATTCAAGACTATTCTTCGGTCTATGACCATCAATCGAAAACCGCTTAATCCCAAATCCGAGAGCAAGCAAGACATGTTTCTCGAGATGAAAGCACTAGTCAAGGAGCAAAGAGAGATGATTGAGCTCCTTCAGGAAAGACGCTTCAAGGTGGCTCAGGATCCGGCCAACTCGGATACTTCGGAAGAATCCTCGAGTCCGGCCAAATCCTCGTCCGCAGGGGAAGAGGAAGAAGAAGAAGAAGGAAAAGAAGCAGAGCTCGCGGCTGAGGCAGCTCCGTCTCGAGGAGAAATAAGAAGGGGAAAAGGAAGCAAAAATGGGAGCCGAAGCGCCGAGGGCAAAGGTGCTCCAAAACCCCAACCGGAAGTGATCGGCTCGGATAGTAGTCTAAGTGGGTCAAAAGACCCCGCTGACCATAGTCGGTCGGCAGATGAGCCAGCACCTCCCTCGGTCAAGTTTCGGGAGGATGAACCTCTGTTCGACTTAGTTCTAGGTCGACCACTCGGAATTGATCCAATTCCGGAGATACCAATGCTGCCCCCGCCTCGTTCGTCTACATCTTCAAGATCTTATCGGCGAAGGCCCACCGAACGTCCACCATCCTCGACTTAGACTCGCTCCCTCCCCTCCATCTTAGAAATTTTCTTTTTCTCGTTTTCAAATTTTTTTATCCAGTCATACAAATCTGTATCCTCTTGATACATTCTTCCTCCTTTTGTTTTTTGCTTGAAAGGCAAGGGGGAGAATATTTAGAAATTTGTTGTCTTGTTTAGGATGAGTTTCTCTCACCCTCTTTTGTGTATATATTTGTTATGAATATTAATGAAGTTTCAGTTTCATGCTTATTACTTTCGAGTTTCAATTACTTCGAGTTTAAATTTCTTGCTCAGTAATTTTCTTTACTCCGATTCAACAACTCAGTCTATTTTTGCTCCGATACATCAATTTTTTTTTGCACTAATGCAATCTAAGCCTACTTGCTCCGATAGAATCTAAGTTTCAATCTCTTGTATCACTTCTTCACTCGTTTCTCGACTTATTCCTTGAGAAAGAATGTAAAAGCAGATCTATATCACTAACAAAGTTTCTATCTAAGTATGGAATGCCTTTCATCAAAAGGGGAGATTGAAGACTCGGACTTTGCAGATATATCATGTTAAGTACCATCAAGGAATCAGGTACAGACTTCATCTCTTATAAGTTTTGATTACAAGTCATTCTAAGTGCTTTAGAAACTTTTCCGAGTGATTTAGAATCCTTTTTGAGTGTTACGGATACTATTGCATATGTTTTCACTTAATTCTAACCGACTCGAAAGCATGCTCTTGCCTATCATTTCACACACAGCTTCGAGTAACTCGGACAACACTCAACATTTGCTCTAATGTGCATAAACTCAGGTCCGACTTTGTAATCTAAGTTTAATTGAATTACGAGTGTCAATTCAAAGTGAGCATGTTTCGTTTGAACTATGCTTGTCTAGATCAAGTTCCTTTACTATGATATTCTCTATCGGACTTGTTTTACTTCTAGACCGACTCGGATGGAATTTGAGTATAATGGATATTAGACTCAGAAAATTCCACTCTTTCGAGAATCGAATAATTATGCACTCAATTATCTTAATTAAAATTTTTATCCGTGTCTAATGTTAGACCAAAGTATTTTATATTTTGAGAACCAAATTGATTTACTTTTGTAGATTATTCAAATGAGGTTATCCTACTTTTGAATTAACAAAAATAACCAGCTTCAAGATGGAAAATCACCAGCAGACAAGGCTTTTCTACTTCTAACCAAGGCCCGGACACTATGTCGTGGTTGTTCTGTTTCCAAACCGGAAATCTTCGATGCTAAGCTTAACGGTGGTTTCCACCTTACCTTTCAGAGATCACCAGTGGATTGGGACACCCAAAGAAGTCAAGAGCCGTTGCCCAACGTTCACACCTCAACGGATATTTTTCCGGGTCACTCGGAAAAGCCATTGCAACGATCATAAAGGACTTCTAATCAAAAGATAGTCATAACGACTAATTTGCTTGGGTCATCTATAAATAGAAGCCAGTTCACAAGACACGAAGATTGCTGAACCTATTACTGAAATTATCTCTCTCTGTATAATTCTCATTCAATCTTCTATTTACAACTCCAACTCTGTACTTAACATCTTTATGAGTTGTAAGGTCTTGTAATCAGTCACAAACAAATTTTTCTTACTTTCGAGTAAGGTCCTTTGACCGAGCCGTAAGGGTTAACTCAGCTTAGTTGTGCATAACTCGTAAAGGTTACCTCGGTTAGGAAGTACTAGATCGGATATAGGAACTTGTGAGTCTAGGAAAATCTTGTAAGGAATTGTATAAGGGAGCAATTCTGGTTGAGTCTTTCTACTATATTTTATGGATTCAAAGTAGTGGATTTGACTTGGTGCTTGGATTAGCACTGCCCGTGGTTTTCGCCCGAGGAGGGTTTCCACGTAATTTCGAGTTAACACTTTTTGAGTCTAATTTAAACTCGGACTACCTCAAAGTCGGTTTTAGATTTTAATCTTCCATTATTTGTTTAAATTTACCCTTCACCCTATTCCACCCCCTCTAGGTGACTTAGTCTCTCCAAGAGCAAACCTTATGTTCTTTCCGAACTTTTACGCCTCTTCGGTGGTGCACTCGATCTTTTCTTTAGGCACGAGTCTTGTTTCATCCATCATCCTTGGAATGTAATTGCCTTCTTGTATGATGTTCCATCTTCATCGTGAGCCAACAGAAAGCATTTCATGAGCTTCATTCGAGTGTACGAAATTTAATCCTTTAAACTTTGGTGGTCTGCTGGAAGATCTTCCTTCATCGAACTCTCCATTATTCCGAGCCATTTGATCTTTAAACCTTTGGATGGTTAGACCCTTTTTGAAAGGCTAGGCTCGATACCAATTGAAGGTTTGCTCTTGGAGAGTCTTAGTCACCCTAGAGGGGAGGTGAATAGGGTAATGAGGAAATTTAAAACAATAAATGGAGGATTAAAGTTTAAAACAAACTTTGAATCTAAGTCTAAATTGGACTCGGAAAAGTGTGAACTCGAATTACGTGAAAACCCTCCTGGGGCGAGAAAACCACGGCTAGTGCTAATCTAAGCACCAAGTCAAATCCACTATTTTGAATCCACAAAATACAATGAGATCGACTCAACCGGAATTGTTCCCTTAGACAATTCTTTACAAAGTTTTCCTAGACTCAAAAGTTCCTTTATCTAATCTAGTACTTCCTAACTGAGATAACCTTTACAGCTAAGGACAATTGATTTAAATTAACCCTTACAGCTCAATCAAGGGACCTTACTCGTAAAGTAAGAAAGAAAGTTTTGTGACCGATTACAAGACTTTACAACTTAGAAAAATGTTAAGTACGGACTTGGAGTTGTAAGATGAAGATTGAGTGAGTGTTATACGGAGAGATATCATTTAAGCAATAATTTCAGCAATCTTCAAGTCTTGTGAAGTAACTTCTATTTATAGATGACCAAACAGATTAGCCGTTGTGACTAGCTTCGAATAGAAGTCCTCCGTGACCTTTGTAACGGTTCTTCTTAGCCACTCGAAAAGATCCATTGAGATCTTAACGTTGTGCAACGACTCTTGACTCCTTAGAATGTCCCAATCCATTGGTGGTGTCTGAAAAGTAATGTGGAAACCACCGTTGAGCTTAGCGTTGAATATTTCCAGTGTTTGGAACTGGACAACCCCGACACGATTGTCCGGGCCTTGGTCGAAGTAAAAAAGCATTGTCTGCTGGCGATTTGACATTTTGAAGCCGGTTACTTTTATAATTTAAAAGTAGGATAACCTCATTTAGATAACCTACAAAAGTAAACCAATTTTGGTTCTCAAAGTATACAATACTTTAGTCCAACATTAGACACGGATAATAATTTAATTAAGATAATTAGGTGTATAATTATCCGAGTCCATGAAGAGTGGAAATTTACGAGTTTAATATTCATTATACTTAAATTCCATCCGAGTCGATCCGAATAAAGATCAAGTTAGATAGAGAATATCGAGTATGAGTACTTGATCAAGACAAAAATAGTTCAAACAACCCATGATGACTTAAAGAGTTGAATTAACGTTGTAATTCACTTGAACTCGGAATATGAAGTCAAACCTGAGTTTGAAAGTGTTAGTGAGATTGTTAGACCATACGATAAGTCCGAGTGTTGTCCGAGTAACTTAGAACCATTAGTGTGGATTGATGAGCAAGAGTATGCTTTCTAAGTCGATCGAAACGAATGAAAACATATGCAATAGTATCCGTAACACTCGGAAAAGTTTCTATACTACTCGGAACGGTTTCTAGAGTACTTAGAATGACTTGTAATCAAAACTTAGGATAGATGAAGTTTGTACTCGATTCTTTGGTGATACTCGTAATGATATACATGCAAAGTCCGAGTCTTCGATAATAAAAATTCATATCTCTAGTAGTGTAATATGCTTGGATCAAATTGTAGATGCGATATGACTCGAGACAATATCTAACCAAATTTCTCTCGTTCCTTCTCTTGTCCAAACAGATGATCGAAGATATTACTCCAAGCCAAATTGGTCCAATCTGGTGTGGACTATCCTTTTTCGAGGAGGTAGGGTGCCTCCTTTTCCAGCACATGGCGAGTCATTAAAGATCTCCAAGCCAGGTACCAAGATTCCCTTCTCTTTGAGGTAGTAAGGTGCAAGGAAACCGTAGTAGGGAAGTCATCCCCTTCTTTTAGAAACCGCTTGTTTAGGGTATGGGGAAAGGCTTTGATGGAACGGATCGTATATGGTGTAGTCCTCTTAGTTTGAACTTCCCACTTAGCTTGGGTTATTTCCTTAGCAGTAGGTTGATAGCCTTACCCAAACTTATAGTTGTTAGTGGGTTCAAGGGGTGGAAAGATAGGTTGATATGCCCTCTAGCCTACAACTAGGCCCGGAAAATACCCCTTCTTCCTAAGCATCAAGTGGACACTAGGGTTACCATAAGGATTGAAGTTAAAAGCTTCTTCATCCTTGTGTATAGTAGCAACAGATCTCAAACCCGTAAAGCTCCTCATCATTAGCGTCATGCTCAATTTCGACCGCCGATTCTTTCGAGGTGATAGTAGCATAAAGATTGTCCCAATTAACAGTTATAACTTGACCATTGATGATCATCTTAACTTTCTGGTATAGTGTAGAGGGCACTCGCTTGATGGTCATGTGACAAAGAACATCCTAGAAGCAAGTTAAATGTAGTTGGAATGTCTAGGACTTAGAAGTCAATGTTCTTCACTATTGGCCCTACATTAATTAGTAAGGTCAATGTTCCCGAGACTATCCTTTTAGAATTATCATAAGCTCCGATATGAACAGTCTGTTTAGAGAATTATTGCTCTCTAATGCCCAACCTTCCGGCGGTCCTCCAAGGACAAACATTCACAGCCAATCCATTGTCTATTAAGGTTAGGGGAATGAACTTTTTAAGGCAAGTTATGGTTAAGTAAAGGGCATGGTTGTCTCGCAATGCCTTCTTCAGCGAGATCTTTCTAATTAAAGGTAATGGTTCCAACCCACTGTTGACCAATCCTACTACTTCCTCGGGCATGGTTTCGGGAGAGACCTCAATTTTGCTAAGTGCTTCAATTAAGGCATGCCTATGTTTTTAGGAAGCGAGATATGAGTTGCCGAGATAGAGATATCGGCTTTTAGCTTTTAAAGTTATTTCGGGATTGGATCTTCTTCTTTAGCAGTCTGTAGGTTCTTTTTGGCTTCTTAAGTCTATTGTGGACCCACAGGTACATTATGCAATCTAGATCTAGTAAGGAATTGGATTTCTAGACTTTTTAATTCTCCCTGAAAGTCTTCTTCTTCTAAGGGTGGTGCGCCACTCGAAGTCGTTGGCGTTGTTATCTTTGGTTTCGTACACATCTTCTTCATCACATACCCATAATCCATGGCCTTTTAGGTCTAGAGGAGGCAAGCTAGGAAGTGGTTTGAACTCATTAATGTCTTGAATAAAGACAAATGAGTCCCACTGACTGTAATGGGTTTAGAGAAAATGGCTAAGGTACCGCTAAAAGGATTTTTGTTATTGCTTGGTTTCTCGACAGCCTTAGGGAAAGGGAGTTAACCATTGCGGAACATGCTCTCCAGCTTGTTCTTGAACGTCCAACATTGCTTAGTGTCATGTCCTCATGCACGATGGTATTTGCAAAATTTTCCTACATCCCAATTTTTAGATCTGTTTCATAGTTTCGATTCTCGCTCTTATAGGTGACAATTCTATTTTCCCTTTAGCCAACTAGCGGTCAAGGGCTTGAGCGTATGTGGTAACAATTGGAGTGTAGTCATTATACTTGTTAAGTGCATTAACATCTGCACCCTTATTAGTATTGCCTTGGTTGGAGGTTTTCTTATCTTTAACCGATAATTACCACTATACCCCGTTATGACTTTTGTGGTCCTGGTAGACAGTTCTTCTATCAGCATGCCAAGCATCTCTAAGGGCTGAGAAACTCATAAAAGGTAGGAATTTGAGGTGCTTATTGTAGGCGGGCGAAAGGTTTTTCATGATTATCCTAACTTGATCCTTCTCGGAAGGTCGATCTACCATGTGGGCACCCTTTTCCCTCTATCTGGTGAGAAAATTTGTAAAGCATTCTTTCTCCCCTTACGTGATGAACTCCAAGTCTCTAAGTGTGAAGACTTAGACTTTACATGTATATCATTCCGAGTATCACCAAAGAATCGGGTACAAACTTCATCTATCCTAAGTTTTGATTACAAGTCATTTTGAGTACTCTAGAAACTGTTCCGAGTGGTATAGAAACTTTTTGAATGTTACGGATACTATTACATATGTTTTCATACATTTATGATCGACTCGTAAAGCATACTCTTGCTCATCAATTCACACTAATGGTTCCGAGTCACTCGGACAACACTCTAAATCAGCATGGGTTGTTTGAACTATTTTTTCTTGATCAAGTACTCATACTACGATATTCTCTATCTAACTTGATCTTCCTTCGGATCGACTCGGATGGAATTTAAGTATAATGAATATTAGACTCGAAATTTCCACTCTTCAAGGACTCAAATAATTATGCACTTAATTATCTTAATTAAATTATTGTATGTGTCTAAGCTTGGACCAAAGTATTTTATACTTTGAGAATCCAAATTGGTTTACTTTTATAGGTTATCTAAACGAGGTTTAATCGAGATAATCTTGGAGAATGCCCAACATTGAGAGAAAACAAATAGGGGGATGCTTTGTTTTGACACATTATAATCACATCTAGTCACGGTTTGTCCAAAATCTCATGTCTTTGTGATAAATCTTTCATCAAAATAGTTAGCGCAAAAGTCCGATATTTCCTCCACAAGGTATGCGAGTGCATTTTGAATTTTCTACATGAGCTTTGTTTCCAAATTTTCCTTTAAGATTACCTATACGCTTGAAAAATCAGAAAATCATATCAAATTTAAGGGGTCGTGTTAGTTAAAGATTAAACAAGTATATTAATAGGTCAAGCATTACCTTTCGGATGAATACATCCACCTATACTCGCATCGTTCCACCAACCTTCAGTTTATAAGGAATGTGGATAACTAGATGCTCCATCACAGATGAAAAAGAAGGTGGAAATATTCTCTTAACTTTGCAAAGTATCTCAAGCAACATTATTCTCTAACTTAACCACATCATTCATATTAACCTTCGTTAAGCACAAATCCCAGAAAAATTGGCTAAGTTCGGTTAGCACATTCCATATGTTGTCGGGAAGCAATTATCTAGTTGCGATGGGCAATAATCGTTCCATGAACACATGACAATCATGGCTCTTTAAGTTATGCAACCACCAATTTGTCCGGTCCATACACCTTCTCAAGTTGGAGGCATATCCATTTAGAAATTTTAGGTTACAAATCCATTCACACAACACTTTCCTTTGCTCCTTACTTAACACATATGGAGTTGTAGGCATCACCTCCCTTCACCCTCTATCACCAACATCCGTTATTTACACATTCAATTTTCTACACTTACAATGTATAGCAAGCTCTTTCCTTGAATTGATGTCATATTTTGATTTCCCTTTCACATTTATTATTGTGTTTATCAATTGTTCAAACACATTCTTCTTGATATGCATCATATCTAAGTTGTGATGAATCAATAACTTGCTCCAATATGGAAGATCCCAAAATATGCTTCTCCTGGACCAATTATGATATTCTCTATATCCAAGGACTTTACCTTAGTGATTAGAAGCTTTTGGTATAGTGCGCACACGCTTCCATATTTCATCTCCACTAAGCCTTAGCAGACGTGGGGAATGCTCTTCCCTATTCTTGAAAAAGGCGATTATTTCTACGGAATGGATGATCCATACGTAGAAATTGATGATAACAATCAAACCAAGAATGCTTTTTCCCGTGTTTAAGTTGAAAAGATTTTGTTTTCTTCATGCAATGAGGGCATGGGAATCTACCGGCCTTTATGTAACTAGAAAGCATGACATATGCAGGGAAGTCACCGATCATCCAAATCACGGTAGCCTTCAATTTGAAATTTTTTTTCGAGCTACATCATAAGTCAAAATTCCCTCATCCCATAATTGTAGTAGCTCGTCAATTAAAGGTTGCATGTATATATCAAAGTTTCCTTTTGGGTTTCTAGGGCCAGGTATGAGAAGACCAATGAACATGAATTGTCTTTTCATACACATCCACGGAGTTAGATTGTAAGGCGTTAGAATGACTGGCCAACATGAATAACTTTGTCTATAGTGCGAAAATAGAGCAAAGCCATCAGTACACAATCCCAATTTCATGTTACAAGGCTCATATGTGAACTCGAGAGAACTTAGTGTTGAAGTGTTTCCATGCCTCCCCATCGCTTAGATGTTCCATAAACCGCTCGGTAAGTTGGTGATCATGATGCCACGTCATATGCTCAGCTACATTTTTTGTTGTGTATAGGCTTTGTAATCTTGGGCCAATTGGGAAATTGATCAATACTTTCTTTTGGATCTTCTAACCTCTTATAGTTTTCCTTATAAACCACTTATCGGCAGCACATACCGTACACTTCTCTAACTCTTCAACATCCTTCCAAAACAACATGCATGTATTAGGACATACATGGATTCTATGATGAGGAAGTTCAAGTCCTAATAGCAACCTCTTGGTTTCGTAAAAGTTGGATGTCATCTCATTGTTGTTCAGGAACATATCCTTCATCAATGACGTAATTCCATATATAGCCCAACGAGGGAGTTTGAATTCACATTTGAGCTTTCTCAACCTTGGAACGGCCTTCAAAAGGGACATGTTATATCCTTTATATAAGGGCTTCTTAGCTGCTTGCACCCACTGAATGAAACTTTTTCCTCGGGAGTGGGCTCTTCTTCCTCATCATTTAATCCCCGCTCAATCATGCCGGATGTCATTGAAACATATGCATCCAACACCATATCTCGCATTGGGTTCACTTCAACCTCTACATTAAAAGAGTTACTAGGATGTGCTGCCTCATTAAAGATTTCACCATGACAAACCCACCTATAATAGTTAGATTAAAAACCTTGCTTGTATAGATGAAGCTTCACCGTGTCGATATCCAAGTAATGCCCATTCTAACACTTAATGCATGGGCACTTGATATTGTTTGTGGTTCGGTACACCTCTTGCTCAATAGAAAAACTCAATGAACTCTTCAACTTTTTCAACAAAAATCATGCTAAGGTACTTATCTGAATCAATCCTCGAGTACATCCAAACTCAATTTGGATTCATCCGTTTGTTGTTTACAATACTAATTGTTTGAATATGAGTAGACTTATTAACAATAATTATACTCAAAGCAAATAATTGTTTGATTTGATCCGATCACTAAAACAGACAGAAGGATTTCTAGAAAAGGCATATGAATATAGTTATGAGCTATATATGGGTCTTTCTTAATTACTCTTTGCTCTGCATGCTTCTCTCGATTTCTTCTCGTCGTATAATTTTTCTATGGTATAATTTCTTTTATGGGTGATACCCTTAGTTAACTACTTATAACAAACTCTTAAATATATAAAATTTCAAAAGATATACAATATTTTTCTCAAGGTTTGAAATTGCTCTTAATCTCACAAGCAATAGAGTACTTATAATCTTATTAAGCAAACATTAATATCATCTTGATCAGGAACAACAAAGGTAGAATGAAAGCATAAAATTTTCAGGAACCACCTACCTTATGCTAGCTAAGTGTAGAACATGGCAAATAAATACAATAATACTTGTCCTGCAAAAAACTATGATTATATGATATGATTGTGAGTTTTCTTGTGGAAGAGAGGAGTGAAAGACTGAAATTAATTAAAACCAATACCTCATATATAAAAATACATATGCGAGAAAACCCGAAAAAGGAAACTCCATGGAGAGAGATAGATTACCTCATTAGAGCATGAAGGAATTTGATATAACCAATTGCTTCTAGCAAGACTGAGGCGAGTGTTAGTCCGCAAAATGGGGTTTAAAAAGACTTTTTACCATACGGTAGTAGAACATATAGCGCAGCGATATAATTTTTGAAAAAAATAGTTAAAACGATGCTTAATAGAAGAGTTAAGGTATCATCATTTTTCTAAATGGAGAAACAAGCTCATGTAGGGCTGTTATTCTATCTCCTAGCTTCTCCTTTCTCACTGTTTCCATGATAGAAGATATAATTATGTTTTTAAAGAAAATACTCAATAGTAAGATTAATATATATAGTAATGTACTATTACTCTATTTTCGGACAACCCGATCAAGAAAATCATATCATCTACACATGCCTTTCACTTAATGTAAGTATTTTTTTTCATGCTTTGAACTAGGCTGATAGATATTCCGATATATTATTTCTAACTTTTGAACATTTAAAATAATATAATAAGCCCCTTGGAAATCGGATATGAAGACTTGGGTATAACTCTATCTCTCTATGGTTTTGATTTCAAGTCATTCTAAGCATCTAAGAAGTTCATTTTTTAAGTTTTAATTCTATCTATGGCATTTCTTAACAAATTCGTGGCATTCTACTGCCATGGTCGACCGATAGTATCCTAACCTCTGAATTTTCTAAACCAACATTCTTCCATTCATATGGGGTCTACATTTCCCATCATGAATTTCATTCATAATGCACTCTTCTTGTGTTGGTTTTCTTGTACAATTGTCCTTAGTTGATGAAGAATTGAGCTGCTAGCATCCGAACGGCTTGTTGGGCTCTAAGCGTGGAATCCAACGGGTATTCTTGTTTTTTCGGATACTCGATAAATGTCATGATACCAATTGGTTTGGTCGGAGACACTTCTAACATGTATCTATGTGCAGGCTGACTCCATCGTTCTATTTGAATAGGTAGTGAATGAATGCGACTCGGGATATTGATCATGGATGCTAATTTAGCTAAAGCATCCACAAATTGGTTGTCATCCCTAGAAAGGTATGTATATGAAATACTTTCAAAGTGTTTTGCTAATCCTATCAAATTTGCACGGTAGGGAGCAAAGGCTTCACTACGTACCTTCTATTTCTATGAGATCTGATTAATGATCAAATTGGAGTCACTAACCCTAATGCCCTTGGCTCCGATCTCTATGGCAGCTTGAAGTCTCTTGATGCATGCATCATATTCTGCAGACATTGTTAGTGACCTTAAAATCTAACTTGATCGAAATGGGAGTACGTGCTCCCTCGGGTGAAACTAGAAGGATCCCTACTCCAAAGCCCTTCTAATTGGAAGCGTCATCCAAGTACATTATCCACACGTCCACTTCTACTTTTAGGATGTTTTCGTCAAGAAAGTCAAGGTGTTCAGAGTTACAACTCGGTTATAGGTAAATCGTCTAGAAATTCTAACACTACCCTTTCTTTGGTTACTTTCGAGGAACACACTTGAATTCGAAGTCGGATAGCATGACTGTCCATCGAGCTATCTTGCTGATAATAGTTGGTTGCTCAAGAATGTACTTAATGGGATCCATTAGTGCTACCACATGTACCGTTTAGGCCAACATGTAGTACCCGAGCTTTTTAGTAGCCTAGATTAATGCCAACGATCTCTTCCCTAATGGTGTGTATCTAGTCTCGTAATCTAAGAATTTCTTTATTAGATAATATATTGTGTACTCTTCCTTTCCATCCCGTTGAGCCAGCATAGCTCCCATCACTGTTTTTGTTGTGGCGTGGTCCAAAAGTAAAGGTTTCCCTGGTTGAGGAGGAACCGGCACTAGAGGGTTGGCCGGATAGTCCTTAACTTTATCGAATGATTTTTGGCACTCATCATCCCAAATAGGCTCAAAACCTTTCTTTAACTTCTTAAAAATGGGTTCACAAACCATAGTGTGTTTTGATATGAATGACTCGATGTATTGTAAACGTCCCAAGAAACCTCATATCTCCTTCTTCATCTTCGACGATGGAATCTCCTGGATAGCTTTGATCTTGGATGGATCAACCTTGATTCCTCGAAGACTAACCACATAGCCTAACAGTTTACTCGAGGTTACTCCAAAGGCCCACTTTTAAGGGTTAAAGCTCATGTTGTATTTTCTTAGTCTTTCAAAGAATTTTCTAAGAGTCGGGTAAGTGAACTACCCTCTCCTTGGACTTAATGATCATGTCGTCCATGTAGACCTTAGCTTCTTTATCGATCATCTCATGCATGCATGTTGTAGTTGTTCTCTCATATGTAGCTCCTCCATTTTTCAGCCCAAATGGCATTACCACATAATAATACGTCCCCATTGAGTGATGAAGGACATCTTCTCCATGTCTTCCTCGATCATTTTTACCTAATTGTACCCGAGCATAGCCATCCATAAACGAGAGTAAGGCCTGTCCTACTGAATTATCTACGAGGATGTCAATATGGGGCATTAAGAAATCATCTTTAGGACTTGCCTTATTCAAATCCCGGAAGACAACGCACATCCGAACCCTGCCATCTTTCTTCAAGGCTGGGGATATGTTTGCTACCCATCGAAGGTAGTGGATCACTTTCATAATCCTCGCTTCTATTTTCTTCCGAACCACTTCCTTAATCTTTAGTGCCTATTTAGATTTCATCCTCCCGAGCTTCGCTTAACTCTCTTGGCGTCTTTGTAAAGTGGAATTCTATGTTCCGCTATACTTGGATCTATCCCTGGCATGTCTTTGTTGGACCATGCAAAGACATCTATGAATTCCATAAGGAGTGAAGTGAATTGCTTTTGCTCTTCCGGACTTAGAGTTTTCCCACTTTTTGACCTCTTAGGGCTGATAAACTCATCCTATATTAATTGTTATTGTTTTCTCTATTATTGGTGAGCGATTTTCATGATCTTCCATAGCTTTTATTAATTATTTAGGGATTTCTTTTTTATTATTAGAGAACAATTAAAAATATGATGAGGTATAGAGTAAGCGAAAATATTCATCTTATTGAATGAAGAAATGAGTACATCATACTTAGAAACATACATTGCGGAATTAGAAATAATAGAACTAGAAGATGAATTAACGAGGAACAGAAATAATTCCGTAGTGCTAGAGCTAGGAATGGTTGTTCTCCTAAGCTAACAGACAAATTTTTAGCCCCCTCGGCATCGATCCAAGTAATATGCTTGGACCCTTCAATGTCGATGTCGGTGATGAATCTGGACGGAGTAAGCTGCTGGTGCGACATGGCTCGAGATGGTACCGAAGCCGAATTCCCCTTAAGGTTCTTCTCTTGTCCAAACAATGAGACCGAATATATTGGTCCCAGTGAAATTGGTCCAATATGGTGTAGAATATCCTTCTTTGAGGAGGTAGGGTGCCTCCTTTTCTAGTACATGACGAGTCATTAAAAATTTCCTAACCGAGTACCAAAATGTCCTTCTCTTTAAGGTAATAAGGCTCGGGAAAGCCTTAGTAGGGGAAGTCATCCCATTTTTTCAAAAGCTGGCCATTTAGGGTATGAGGAAATGGATTGATGGAACGGACTATGTATGGTGTAGTCTTCCTAGTTTGAACTTCCCACTTAGCCTGAGTCATTTCCTTAACAGTAGGTTGATAGCCTAGCTCAAACTTAGAGTTGTTGGTGGGTTCAAGGGGTGGAAAAATTGGGTGATATGCCCTCCGGCTTGCAGCTAAGATTGGAAAATACCCCTTTTCCTTAGCATCGAGTGGACACTAGGGTTGCTATAAGGATTGAAGTTGAAAGGTGCTTCATCCTTGTCTAAAGCAACAATAGTATCAAACCTATAAAGCTCCTCATCATCGGCGTCTTGCTCAATCTCGATAATAAGTTCTTTGGAGCCGATAGTGGCACAAAGATTGTCCCCCAACAGTTATGACCTGACCTTTAATGATCATCTTAACTTTCGATGCAATGTCAAGGGCACTTGCCCGATGGTCATGTAACCAAGGACGTCCTAGAAGCAAATTAAAGGTAGCTTGGAGTGACTAGGACTCGAAAGTCAATGTTCTTCACCACTCGGTCCCACATTAATTGGTAAGGTCACTATTCCCAAGATTATCATTTTAGAATTATCATAGGCTCAAAGATGAACTGTTTGTTTGGAGAGTTGTTGCTCTTTGATACCTAACCTTTTGGCGGTCTTCTAAAGAAAAACGTTCACTGTAGATCCGTTGTCTACTAAGGTTAGGGAAATGAACTTGATAATGGAAGTCACGATCAAGTAAAGGGCATTTTTACGTACAATGCCTTCTTTAGGGAGAACTTTCTTGTCAAAGGTAATGGTTTCGTCCCCATTAACCCAATCCTACTACGTTCTAAGGCGTGGTTTTAGGAGAGACCTCAATTTTGCTAAGTGTGTTAATTAAGGCTTGTGTGTGTTTTTGGGAAGCAAATATGAGTTGCCGGACAGAGATATCAACTTTGAGTTTTTGAAGTCTGTTTTAGGATTAGCTCTTCCTCTTTAGTAGCTTCGAGGTTATTTTGGGGTCGTCTCGAGTCCATTGTGGACCCATTAGTGTATTTTTCCATCCGGATCTAGTAAGGAATTGGATTTCTAGACTCTTTAATTCTCCCCTAAAGTCTTCTTCTTCTAAGGGTGGTTTCATACACGTCTTCTTCATCACTTACCCACAATCCATGGACTTCTCGGTCTACGGGAGACAACCTAGGAAGTGGTTTGGACTCATTGATGTCTTCAATGAAGACAGATGGGTCCCACTGACCTGACATGGATTTAGAGAAAATAGCTAAGGTACCACTAAAAGGGTTTTTGTTGTTGCTTAGCTTCTAGGTGGCCTTAGGGAGAGGGAGTTGACCATTACGAAACTTGCTCTCCGACTTATTCTTGAATGTTCAACTTTGCTCGGTGTCGTGTCCTTGTGTATGATGGTATTTACTGGAATTTTCCTTCGTCCTAGTTTTTAGATCTGTTTCGTAATTTCTAATTCTGCTCTTATAATTGGCAACTCTATTTTCCCTTTATCTAACAGGCGATCAAGGGCTTGAGCATATGTGGTATAGATTGGAGTGTAATCATTAAACATGTTAAGGGCATTAACATCCGCACAAGCTGTTAGTATTGCCTTGGTTGGAGGTTTTGTTATCCTTAGACAGATAGTTACCTTTGTATCCAGATCACGACTTTGTGGTTGTTGTAGACAACTCTTCTTCTATCGATATACCGGAATCTCTAAGGGCTTAGAAACTCATGAATGATAGGAATTTGAGGTGCTGATTGTCGGCGAGGATTAAGTTTCTTCACAATTTTCCCGACTTGATGCTTCTCGGAAGGTCGGTCTACCATGTGGGCGCCCTTTGCCCTCCATCTGTTGAGAAAGTCCGTAAGGCTTTCTTTCTCGCCTTGTTTGATCAACTCCAAGTCTCTAAGTATGACAGGTAAATCGGTGTTATAGGAGTATTGGTGTAGGAACTCCTTATACGAGATCCTTCCAATTGGTGACCATGCGTAAGTCAACCGCGTTATACCACTTCATTACGATGCTTGTCGAAAGTCCATGGAAAGATGATGTGGTAAGTGTCTTCTGGTATGTTCTTAAGAGTCATTTCTCCTAAGAAGTTATGAACATGATGATGGGGATTCTCGAAACCTCAAAACTTGATGTCGGGCATGGTGAACTTAGGGGTAGCTTCCCTTGGGAATTGAAGTAGTGATTGCTTGAACATGGATGGCTCCCTTAACATATGTTCTATCTAATCTATACGTGGATCAAACTTGGGTTCATGTTTGGGACAGCCTGGAAGAGATAGATTAGGTGGTGGACCTCATCCTACTAATTCTTCTTCTTCTCCTTCACCGTCTTTCTTAGTATCCTCCATAGCTTTTAGGATAGCTTTGAGAGTGTCCGATATAGATTCTATTTTACTATCCTGGGCCTCTCCGGGCTTCCATCTTGGCTAAGCTTTCACTGAGCAAGGTGATAATGTTAGATGGTTTTTGTGTTCCATTCATTGGAGTAGAATTTTTCTTAGGTACTTGTCCTACGATGGAAAATAGACTAAGCCGGTGTGGTATGCACCGAGGTGGGTCCCACTAGTGTAGACCGCGAGGGTAAAGCGTGGTGCGAGAATGGGGGAAGATGTGCTCGACTCCTTGTTGAGGCATTCCAACCACTTAGAGCTTGGATTCCGGCAATACTCAATGGTAGTAGACTTTCCTATTCTGCAACCGAAAGGATAATGCTTAGGACAATGTGCGGGAACACCACTTTTGGGAAGACGGGGTTTAAGCGTGAGACCTAAAGGAACTTAGAATGCCTTTTATTTAGATGCACATAAGGAATACAAAACAAGTGAGATGTATGCAATTATGCTTGTGACTTAATTTGGCATTATTTTGTGATTTGGCTAATCCATAATTGAATGAATAAATTATTATTCCTAATTGAGATGGATTTGTTTCGGCTAAATGCAAAATCGAACCCGCTTAATTTGAGATGAATTTATTTTGGCTAATGAAAAATAAAAATGCAAAATCGACTCACGTAATTTGAGATGAATTTATTTTGGCTAAAAAAATAAAAATGCACTCACTTAATTTGAGATGAATTTCTTTTGTTAAATTAAAAATGAAAAATACAAAATGAACTCACCTAATTTGAGATGAATTTTATTTTGGCTAATGAAAAATGAAAAATGCAAAATGGACTCGCCTAATTTGAGATGAATTTTATTTGGCTAATGAAAAATGAAAAATGTCAAATGGACTCACCTAATTTACGATGAATTTTTTTTTTTTTGGCTAATGAAAAATGAAAAATATAAAATGGACAAGAAGAAAATAAAAAAGTCAAAATCTTAAAAAAGACTAACTGAAGAGATAGTGGGCTCCCAGTGTAGACACCTAAAAATTGTCATCCCTTTCCTCTTTTACTTATTTGTTAGCCCGATGATGAAATTTCGGTCCTTTTTGCGGATTCGGATCACGGTCGAGTCTAATTGGCCGGAAGCCGATAAACCACAAAAAACTCTTTAGCACCACAAAAGCACTCACGGTCGAGTCTAGTGGGCTCCTTTGCGTTAGCGGGGCTAAAAATCCATTTTCTTTTGGTCGGACTAAGCCGGGTTGGGCTTCGACCAGAAACCCGAACCCGAACCAAAAAAAAACCCGCCAAAAATAGAATGTTGCTATGGTTAGCGCCGGTCTTCTCTATTTTGGGCAAAAACAAATCGTTTCGGTCTTTCACACAGCGACTAAGTGAGGCACGCAGCTCGAGAAGTTCGTACGACATCGTATGAAGCCGAAGACGCATTTTCAGCATCATTTTGTGAAACACCGCTTTTGGTCCCAACGTCCAACCGAGACACGCAAACCAAGTTCACCTAAATGACTTCATTAGGAGGCTGGAGCCGTGCATCTCGGCCCCTCCCAAGGGATTTTCGGTTCGACGAGGATTTTGCGCGATTTGGTTCAAGCTGTATTGGACGGATGCTTATTGCTCCTCTTAGGTCATTTTGTCACCTACCTTTCCTCTATAAATAGAGGGCCTGTCCCTCACTTTGGCAGAGGCCATTAACCTAGCTACATGCTGCTGAAATTAGGCTAAGAGCTATTGAATGCTATATCCGTATTCCGATCTCTTGGCTCATATTCAGCTAACCATTACTCCACCAATCATCTCATCATTCTCTTACACTACTCTACTGCCACATATTCCACAAAAAGCCATCTTCGATTATGTTCATCCACCGTCACGCTTCCAAATCCATTCATGATTCAAGATGAGTAGGTGGGACAACTTGAGGGCGCCGGATCCACTTTCATTCCCGATTACCATTTATTTAAGTTATTGTTTTTATCATTTTCCGTATTGTGGAGAAAGGATTTAATCGCTTTTAATTCCTCCTCCTCCACTCTAAATTTTAATTTCTCGCTTTCTTTTCGCTTTCCTTACTACTTTCTCTATCGCTTTCCTAATATGCCATGGTTGATTTAATTTACGCACTTTTCATGTTGTTCTTGCTTGTTTAAACAAATTTTTTTACTCACAATTCCAATTAGTAAAGATAGACGAAATGGAAGAGCTTATCACTACATTTCGTACCTTCGCCACCGAACACTAGATTCTTGGTTTTATACTGATAGAGTGATTTTCTAAACCTCTTTCAAGCTTAGTTTTCCCATACTAAGATTGGAAGAATATTTCTTTATTTATGTTAGTTTTTATTCTTAAAACCGACTAGCGACTCCCCTTTTCCTATTTTATTTCTCTTAATTGCATCCCAATATTTCCGATTTAAAAGATGGAAAATTTTAATTTATTTTCGACAGTCGAGGCTGTAGGACCAAGATTGATTTTTGCCTAGTGACTGGGCTTGGCTTTGGCCAAATCCAATGTTATCCACTATTTTTGCCCAAAACCCTTGCGGTAGAATATAGATTATATTTTTTCTATTTTCCTAAATTATAAAATAATATCCCGAGACTTTCTCAAATTAATCACCAATCGCCCTATCAAAATCAGATTCCAAAAATTAAAAATCTGAATAAGAGACACACCCTTACTTTCCAAATGAACTTTTAAAAATCATGTTTCAAAAGAATCTTCAAAAATCAAAGAGACCCGACATTCGTGGGGAAGCTCGGTCTCAATCTAGTGCTCTTTACAGAGGGGATGGGTTGTGGTTCCTACACCTAGGTAGGACCCTTTTGGACTAACCGGCGGCGGTTGCTCGAAACCTAAACTGCCTATACTAAGATGAATTTTACAGTGACTTAAAAATTCAATAAATGGATCGAACTAAAAGAGAAAGGAAATTTTCACTTTTGGCTAGAATGCACATAATGGACTGATGCGAAGAAATTTATCATAGTATTTTATTTGCACCCATGCAAGGGTAATCAGCACTCTTCACCTAAACCTTAAGGCTCACACGTAGAAGATTAACACTAAAAGCAATCACATTCATCCAAACATACAAATGAAGAGAAAAGGTTCCACCTAAACAACCAAGGGTGCTGTGGTCAAAAGGGGATTAATCTAGGTAGGACACATCGTGTCTCATAGTCCGAGCATTTAGTCCTCGGTGGGATGCATGATAGAAAAAGCACGAATCCTTGGTGCCTTCGAAGAGAGCGTGCTATGAGGGAAGAGGTACCACGTCCCTCACAATCAAGCCTAGTTGGGTCCATCCGGGTTAGTAGTTCGAACCGCCTCCAAAAATTATTCTTAAAAAGGTAAAGCCTAATGGTCCAACAACATAAACATAAACTATGTTCAAAGTTGCCTAAATGCGGGATTCCTAATGCAAATACATTATGAAAACTCACAACTCAAATTTTCAAGTTTCGCATTCTTAATAAGTGATTATTGAAGGTTTTCTTAGGGAGAGTCCGAGTCACCCTAGAGGGGGTGAATAGGGTGATAGAAAATTCTTGGTGAAAACACACACTTTTGCGCGGAAAAGAGACAAAGACAGATTCTGTGTCTATCAACAGGGTCGAAAAGATTGGACTCGAAAGCAATGAATCGGAAGGAACAGGAGCGAGTAAAGGCATGTCGAGTCTAGAATGAACTCGGAAAGATAACACTTAGATTTTACGTGGAAACCCTCCCGGGGCAGAAAACCACGGCCCGTGTCAATCCAAACACGAAGTCAAATCCACTATTTTGAGTCCACAAAATACCGTGAACTGACCGAACCCGAGTTGCTCCCTTAGACAACTCTATACAAGTTTTCCTAGACTCGAAGTTCCCTTATCCGATCTAGTACTTCCTAGCTGAGATAACCCTTACAGCTAGGGACAACTAAGCTGAGTTAACCTTTACAGACTTAGTCAAGGGACCTTACAAAGAATGTAAGAAGAGTTTGTAACTAAGTACAAGACCTTACAACTCGGAAAGTAATGAATTACAGAGTGGGAGTTGTAAGTTGAAGATTGAAAGTAAATACAATGACTTTTCTCAAGTATGTGTATTAACAAAAGATTCGGCAATCTTCAAGTCTTATGAAGTGGCTTCTATTTATAGATAACCAAACAGAGTAGCCGTTATCTTCATCTGCCGACCAAGAGTCTTCACGTGACCGTTGATAGAGGCTTTACGAGTCACTCGGAAAGTATCCGTTGAAATATGAACGTTGGACAACAGTTTAACTCTCTTGGAAGTCCCAAAACCATCGGTAGTGTCTCGAAAGATGAGGTGGAAACCACTTTGTTAAGCTTGGCGTTCCAGTTTTCCGGATATGGAAGTAGACAGACTTCGACACAATCTTACGGGACTCGGAGCAAGGAAGATGAAGAGCCATGTCTGCTGGTGATTTGACGTTACGAAGCCGGTTACTTTTGAGGTTTGAAAAGGGTGTATCCTCGAATGAATAACCTACAAAAGTAAATTAATTTTGGTTCTCAAAGTATAGAATACTTTGGTCCACGATTAGACACGAGATAATAAAATAATTATCATAATTACGCAACTAATTATCCGAGTCGAAACGAAATGGAATTTTACGAGTCCAATATCCATGATACTCGGAATTCCATTTGACTTAGTCTAAGCAATAGAGCGGGTTCCATAAAGAATATCGAGTGAGATAGCTTGATATAGACTAAGTAAGAAATAAATTAAGAATACCGACTATAACGGAATAGAACGTATACCCAAAAGTCGATTACGAGTGAGAAACAGATGGAATAATGGTATACTCAAAATGCGATTAATCCGAGTGAAGATGAACTCGGAAAATAGGAACCGGTTTTCGAGTCGCTTATGGAAACGTACTAAATGCAATAAGTGAAAACCGTATTACTCGGAGAAGATACTATTGAAGGTTTGCTCGGGAGAAGTTAAGTCACCCTAGAGGGGGTGAATAGGGTGATGGAAGATTTTTGCGAGAACACACACTTTTTGACAGAGAAGAGGCAAAATGCAGTTCCGAGTCTAGATTGGACTCGGAAAAGTGTAAACTCGGATATAAGTGGAAACCCTCTTGGGGCGAGAAAACCACGGACAGTGTCAATCCGGACACCAAGTCAAATCCACTAATTGAATCCTCAATTACAATGAATATGACTACCCGGATTTGTTCCCAAACAAATCTATTACAATTTTCCCGAGCTCGGAATTTACCTTATCCGATCGACCTAGTACTTCCAAGTTGAAGTTACCTTATCAACTTGGGATCCTCCAATTTTTCCCGGGGTTAGAAGTTCCCTTATCTAACCCGGTACTTCCAAACCGAGGTAACCTTTACAGTTTGGGACAACCGAGTTGAGGTAACCTTTACAACTCAGTCGGAGAGAAAGAGTAGAAGAGTAGTAAGAATTGCAATACAATCGACTCGGAAAAATACAACTCGGAATATTAGAATTATAGTTTGGGAGTTGTATGCTAGAGAAGATGTTCAATATGGTCTCTCTTTTTCTTCCATTCGTCGGTTGAAATCTTGTGCTAAGGCTTCTATAAATAGTCTGCCTTGAAGAGATAGCCGTTGTGCCTCCAACGTCTTTCTGTTGAAGGCTGTCTCGAGTCAACTAGCCGTTGTAACGGATAGTCCGAGTCACTCAGATTTCTGGACCACCTTGAAATAACCGTTGTGCCTTGGTCCTAGCTTCCAACAACTCTTTTTCCAACTTTTGTAAACTGGAAAAGCAAAACGAAAAGACCGTTAGACATAGAAATAAAATATTACCCAAAACGATGAATGCACAAGGTCGTCGGTAAGTTCTAAGCTTTTTAGAAATTCCGACTTTTTGTCCGGCGAGTGCTTTAACGGTCGAAGCCTTTTGCTTTTGCTTTTTCTTCGAATAATTGACATCAGAAAAACCTGCAAAAACATTAAGCACAATGGTTCTCAAAGTATAAATATACTTTGGTTCATAATTAGATAAGGATTAGTCTAAATAAAGCATTTAATGACTAATTACATTAATCTATTAATATGGAATATTTCAAGTCTAATATTCAATATACTCGGATTCCGGATATGCTAAAACTCATAAATAAATCATTCAATCTTAATGGGCACAAGAGTAATACGGACATTTTACAATTACGCATAATTAAACAAATAATAGCGTAGGCAAACTAAATGTCCGAGTCCGACTAAGTGGGTCGGAATCCGAGTTCCGAGTGGGTTAGATCTCGAGTCCGAGTTCGATCAAGAATAAGTCATATTGAAATGATGAATTGTAGAGCATATGACTTAGTTAAATGAATTTCTTTTAGGATGCTTCTTGCTTTATCCTAAATTTAGATGAATGCATGAAATCAAAACACATTCAAGGGGTTAGTCGATCATACCCGAGTCTTCAACTATTTTACGCAAAGAAGTTTCGCGATACCGAGAATGCCTTGGGACCAAAACTCTATATGCATGGGATTGTTATACCCGATTCCTTTTACATAACTCGGAAAAGTATTGAGCATTGTCTCGAGTCTTCAATCTCCCCTTTTTGATGAAAGGCATTCCATACTTAAACAGTAAACTTTGTTAGAGAAAAAAATCGATTCTAAGTGATTTGCGCATGAGTAAAACATATTCAATAGTTCAGAGCAATATCTAATATATCGAGCAAAGCAAAATAAAGTATGCTTTTAACAATAACTCGAAAATAATGAACTCGAAATAATGAAATGCATTAATCCATTAAAAGTCAAAAGGGCGGAAAAACTCCCCTAAACAAGACAACAAGATTTCGATTACATTTCTCCCCCTTGCCTTTCAAAGAAAAAAATTAACACAAAAAAAAAGAAGAAGGGAGAAAAGGACAAGTAATACAAGTTAGTTGTCCGGACAAAACACGAAAAAATTCGGAGACATTGAGGAATTGTGACCCAAGTGCATGGCTCCTACGAGGGAGGGGGATTTCGAGTGGAGGCGGAGGTGCGCCGGCGCCGATATGATCTTGACGATGTGCTTGAGTGCGGCGAAGGGAGAACCGGGATTGTCCTCGGGGCTCGGCTCCGAGTGGCCGACCCGAAGAGAGTGGATCGAGGGGTTCTTCCCTTGGGACCTCGGTGGCTGGAGGGGCTGCTTTGTCCGACCTGCTGGAGGAGCGAGGTCTTCGACCCACTCGAGCTCGCTGTCCGAGCCGAGTACTTGCGATTTGAGCTTGGGGAGCGAGTCGACCCTCAGCGGTTGCCACGGCCTCTTCTTCCCTTTGCCCGGAAGGGCTCGCCTCGGCCGCGAGTTCCTCGAGCATCTTCTCGCTACATCTGCAGCTTCTTCCTCTTCTTCCTCGGCTTCCTCGCTGTCCGAGGAGGTCGGACCTAGACTCGAAGACGCTTCGGACGCGTCCGAGTCATCCCGGTCCTAAGCCGCCTTGAACCATCTCTCTCCGAGGAGCTCGGCCAGCTCCTTCGCTCCTAGACCAGCTCCCTCATCTCAAGAATGAGAGACTGCCGCTCTCGAATTTGGGACTCGACCGGTCTTTTGGTTGATGGTCGGACCTTGGAGGGCAGATTTGAAACCTCGGAGCATGTCTCCGAAATCGAAGAGACAGAGCCGATCTTGTCCATGAAAACAGGAGACAAGAGAGCAGAGAGAGATTTTGTGGCACTCGAGGTGGAGGTACTAGCAGATGAAGAGGGAAGAGAAAGAGGGGTTGATTTCCGAGTCCGAGGAGGAGAGGGAGGCCTCGGCTCCGAGTTGTGAACCCGCACACCGTGGTCGGTTTCCGGTATCCGTACCCCGGAGTTCCTTCTTGCCGACCACAATGGCCGCCTCGGACACCGCGTTTGGGTCGAGGGAAGAGGAACTTGAAATTGTTTGAAGACACGGGTCGAAGAGCACCGAAAGGAAGGGAGGTGTTCTTCTTGGATTGAAGTTGAGTCGGCACAGCTGCCATCCGCTCAATGATGGAGGGGAAGAGGTCTACTTCGTATCCCTCGAGGATGTCGAAGAGAGCTTTGAGGTGCTTGGAGTTGGGGTTCTCCTTGCTTGGAATGCTTGTGAGAAGAAGGTTCTCATCAGCAGAAAGCACGTAAGCCGAGCTTCGACTTCAACCGAGTCACGAAAAGTTTTTCCTGGACCCGGGGAATTCTTTAGCGTATTTTTCAAAGAAGTCATCGGTGACTTCAAGTGAAAAGGATAGGATTGTTGTTCAAGAAAAGAGAAGAGACTTTGAACAAGGCGGTGGAGGAGAGAGGTGTTGATGCGAACAGTAATGTTCCGAACCCTAGAGGTTAGAACATTTTCGGAGTGGGTGAGGTGAGCATAGAACTCGAAACGAGTTCGGGATAGATGAACTCGCTGAAACACAAGAAGTAGTATACTCCCGTGGTTTGGATGTTGGACAACCAAGAAAATTTGGTTGTTGGAAAGAATTTGTCATCCAGCGCAAGATGCTTGGGTGACAGCGGGTTTGGAAAGGGTTGAGCTTTCGGCTTGTTGGTGCGAGGCGTTTTGGAGGAGGGAGAAACCTGGAAGTCGGGATGGTTTCCTCGTTTAGGCATTGTGAGAGAAGGAGAGAAAAGATGAAACTTTTCGAATGAAAGAGAGAAGGAGGTGTAGAAGAGAAGAAAAAGAAAATGTAGAAGAAAGAGATGAGAGTAGTCGAAACTTACGAGAGAGAGAGAGAGAGAGCTTCTTCGATGCTTGCAGACGATCAAGAGCGACTGTTCACGTAGTAATCTTCCGCGAGAAGTTTCTTTTGAAAGAGATGGAGTTTAGAATACCGAGATGAAGATGGATAGACGTTATATATAGAAAATAAGCGCGCCCGTCCACTATCCGTTAAGTAACTCCGTTCGACTCGGCTTGTCCATCGATCACCAAAGACCGGTGTGACGGTTCTTCTTCAACGATTGAGATACCAGCGGTTTGAAATCCACGGCTAAGATCCGATCACAGCGCTCGAGAAAGAGAGAGAAAAAGATTTTGAAAATATAATCCGAAACTCTCCATTGTTCTAGAGATAGTTTCAGAAAATTTGATGTCCAAATTTTTAACGACCGAGTTTGACTCGAAAGGTTTCGAGTGACTCGAAATACGAAATAACTATCAGCCCAGTATCACTGAATCAACCGAGCTAATTGTTATTAACATAGAAAGCACATAGCACGGAATTATGCAACGAGAGTACCACGTAATTAAGCATTTAACATACCAAGCTCATTCCGAATAAAACAAAACCGATCTTCACCAAGAGGCTTAGTAAAGATATAAGCTAATTGAAGATTAGTAGGAATGAACTCAAGTGCAATATCACCCTTTTACGAGTGATCGCGTAAGAAGTGATACCCGACCTCAATATGCTTTGTTTTTTAGTGCTCGAACAGGATTCTTAGTGATACCGATTGCGCTTTGGTTGTCACACTTGATCGGAACCGAGTTGAGAAATAGTCCAAGATCCTTCAAGTGTTGTTTTATCCAAAGAATCCGAGCGCAACAAGCCCCCGCGAGCAATATATTCAGCTTCCGCGATCGATAGAGCTACCGAGTTTTGTTTCTTTGAGTGCCAAGATATTAGTGATTGACCCAGAAATTGGCAAGCTCCGGATGTGCTCTTTCGATCAACTTTGTATCCTGCGTAGTCTGCATCCGAGTACCCAGTCGAGTCGGTTCTAAGTCTCCGGAGTACCATATACCCAAATTCTTAGTACCTGCAAGATATCTAAATATTCTCTTCACCGCAGTGAGATGTGATTCTTTTGGATTAGCTTGAAATCTTGCGCATAAACAAACACCGAACATTATATCCGGTCCGCTTGAAGTAAGATATAGCAAAGATCCAATCATACCTCGATAGAGTTTCGATCTATTGCTTTACCTTTCTCGTCCGAGTCAAGTTTTATCGTCGCTCGCTCATGGGTGTAGATGCATGCTTTGCATCTTGAAGTTTATATTTCTTCAGCAGTTCCTTGGTGTATTTTGATTGATGAACAAAGATTCCATCTTTGTCTTGTTTGATTTGCAACCCAAGGAAGAAATTGAGTTCTCCCATCATACTCATTTGAAATTCTTGACTCATCAACTCGGAAAATTCTCGACACGTAAATTCATTAGTAGCACTGAAAATAATATCATCAACATAGATTTGAACAATAAGAAAATCTTTCTCTTTGGTCTTTATGAATAGAGTCTTGTCGATCCGACCTCTTTTGAAATCATTTTGAACCAAGAAGCTACTCGAGTCTTTCATACCAAGCTCGAGGTGCTTGCTTAAGACCATAGAGAGCCTTTTGAAGTTTGAAAACATGATTTGGAAATTCCGAGTTTTCAAAACCAGGAGGCTGCTCGACATAAACTTCCTATTCAATAAAACCATTGAGAAAGGCACACTTAACATCCATTTGATATAATTTAATATGCATGCTGGATGCAAATGCCAACAAGTATTCTAATGGCCTCAATTCAGCTACTGGTACGAAGGTCTCCCCACAATCAATTCCTTCTTCTTGATTATAACCTTGAGCCACAAGTCTAGCCTTGTTTTTGACTACCACTCCACCCTCATCCAGTTTGTTTTTGAAAACCCATTTGGTTCCTATAACCGGGTGGTCGGAAGGTCGGTTGGTCGAGTCCGGACTTGGTTTCTCTCGAATTGATTAAGTTCCTCTTGCATGGCCTCTACCCATTCAGGTTCATTAAGGGCCTCTAGTGCATTTTTGGGTTTAGTTAATGAAATGAATGCAGTGAATGCACATAGATTGTGTAAAGAGGAACGAGTTCTTACCCCACTGTTGATATCGAAATGATGTTTTCTTGGGGATGACTGGAAGTAAATTTGAATGCTTTACCAGTTCTTTGATTCACCAGGTTTGTGAGCTGAACTGCTTGATCTTCGAAGCTTGTTCCGAGTGATCCTCTTCATTCACTTGTTCATTCCGAGTCGGCTCTAGAACTGTTTCATTCCGAGTTTCCTCGTTCTAAGTGACTTCAATCCGAGCATGTTGGGTCCGAGTCTTTGTAGACTCAACTTCGTCATCATCTTTCCCGAGCTTCAGTTCCGAGTATGAAGACTCACTTGGTTTCTCCTCTTCAAGCTCATCAAATACTACGTGGATGCTTTCTTCCACTTTGTTAGTACGATTATTGAAGATGCGATAAGCTTTGCTATGAGAGAAGTAACCTAGAAAAATACCTTCGTCCGACCGAGCATCAAACTTGGTCGATGATCCTTACCATTGTTGTGAATGAAGCACTTACATCCGAATGGTCTCGAAATAGGAAATATTTGGCTTCTTTCCTTTGTAAAGCTCATAGGGTGTTTTCTTCGTAATGGGTCTTATGAGGCATCAATTTAAAGTGTAGTTGGCTGTGTTCCATCGCCTTTGCCCGGAAATAGTAAGGCAAGTTGTGTTCAATCATCATCGTCCTTGCTATTTCTTCAAGGGTTCTGTTCTTTCTCTCTACTACTCCATTCTCGTTGAGGAGTTTTGGGTGTTGAGAAGTTGTGAGAGATTCCATTTTTGTCACAAAACTCGAGAATTCCGAGTAATCGAACTCTCTTCCATGGTCGGTTCGAATCTTTTGAATCCGAGTCCGAGACTCAACTTGAATCTTTCTACTGAGCTTGCTGAACTCCTTGAAGGCTTCATTTTTATGCTTGAGAAAACACACCCAGGTAAATCTTGAAAAATCATCAATAATAACAAGTATGTAAGATTTACCTCCGAGACTCTTCACGAGGATTTCACCACATAAGTCCATATGCAGTAATTCAAGTACGTTGGATGTGGAAACTGTCTTCAGAGATTTGAATGAAGATCTAACTTGTTTCCTCTCGGTGCATGCTTCACATACTTTGTCTTTCTCAAAAACACAGTTAGGTAAACCTCTAACTAAACCATTAGATGCCAATTTCTTGATAGTATGCATGCTGATATGGCCTAATCTACGATGCCAAGTCCAAGAATCATCATGGAGAGATGCTTTTAAACAAGATAGGTTCCGACTTGGGTCGAAAGAGGAATGATGTAGGTATTACCTGATCTCTTACCCGAGAGCTTTATCTCTTTGGTGGTCTCATCTCGAGATCTAGCACTTAGATTGAGTGAATCTTACCTCTTGACCTTTGTCGCATAGCTGGGAGATGCTAAGTAGATTGTATTTTAGCCCTTTGACAAGGTAGACTCGGGCTCACCGGATTGCTTCCATTTCCAATCTTGCCAATGCCCACTATCTTACCTTTGCTGTCATCTCCAAAAGTGACTTTTCCTCCTTTATATGATTCTAGCTCGGAAAAGAGTCCTTGGTCACCCGACATGTGTCGAGAGCATCCGCTGTCCAGGTACCAGTGTCCTTTGATGTTTTCTGAGTTATCTACAAAACAAGGAGAATCTAACCCTTCTCACTTCCTCTAACGAACCCAAGAACATTCCTTACTCGTGGTCCTTTTCGAGGAAGAAGGTTTTTCGGAACCCAGATTTGAATGACTTTAGGTTTTGTCTCGATTCTCGAGTCTTCCTCTCGGAGAATTGAGTCCGTGTCTCTTGCTTTTTGAAAATCTTTCCTTTTGAAACAGGAGAAGATGGTTTCTTTTTGTAAATAGCTCTGGGCTTAGTCCTCCTTTCATTTCTATGAATGGGACCATGCTCAGCTTTCCCGAACTTTACAGTTCCGGAATCCTTTTGAACAATTCCGAGTAGGAATTAGATTCTTCCTCTTTGTTGAAACCAAGACCTTCTTTTCGAAAAGAGACACACTCGTGATCCTAAGAGCATGTCAAGGTTCTTCCGACCTTGAGTAAACTTTAAAACCAGATCTTGAGACTCGGTGAGCTTCGTTTTAGTCGCTCATTTTCTTTCCTGAGTAACTCGGACTCGGCCTCATTAGCTTGAGCACTTGTCTTGAGTTCTCTCGAGTGTGAATCTCAGTTTTTCTAATTCGTTTTTCAAAGAAGCTGCTCTCGAAGTGATTGACTCAAGTTGTTCTTTGAAATGAGAAGAATCGAATTGGACTTTTCTTCCAAAGTAAAAATGTATTTAGCTAAATCAACTTTGGAAAATTTGAGGAAGTAGTTTATTACCTCTTGAGGATCGGTTTCCTCATTGTTCGAGTCCGAGTCCGACTCTCTTTCGGCTCTCGAGTCGAGATTGCCATCGGACACTTTGAGTCATCCGAGTCCTCGTCGTCTTCCGATGAGTCCTCATCGATCCATGTTGCCATCATGGCCTTTTTCTTCTTCCTGTCCCTTTTTCTTTTTGGACGAGTCCTTGACTATGTGGTCTTTGCTGCCACATTCAAAACATCCAGAATTCTTAGACAAGGATAACTTTGAGGGAGAAGAAAACTTACCTTTTCTATCTCTCTTGTCTTTCTTGTAGAATTCCTCTTTTGGTCTTTTGTCCCATCTTTTATGCTTCATCATTCTCTTGAAGCCTCTTGCAATGAGTGCCATGGGATTGTCTTCCGAGTCGGAAGAGCTCGGACTTGCGTCTTTGGATTCCGAGGCTTTAAGCGCAATGTTCCTTTTGGTAGTACCCTCGGCATCTTCTTCTTCCGGATGTATCTCATGCGTTAGAAGCTTTCCGATGAGCTCGTCCGGCTTCAAGAGTGAAATGTTCCGAGCCTCTTCTATGGCGAGTCACCTTAGGACCCCATCTTTTCTTGGGTAGGCTTCGAGAATTTTCCGGCACATTTCTTCGTGGGAGATCTTCTTTCCCGGTGATTTGAGATTGTTTGTAATCTCGGTGAACCGAATGAACATCCGAGTGATATTCTCCTCCGGCTCCATTTTGAAAAGCTCGTATTTGTGAAGATATTGACTTATCTTTGCTTGTCTCACCCGACTTGTACCTTCGTATGTGTTGACCAAAGTATCCCACACCTCTTTAGCAGAGTCAAGAAATAAAATCGAAAATAAAAGTTACATCGGGATTAAATGCGATTACATATTTTCTCCACAATAACAACACAATAAATAAAATTAAATAAATCATGGTAAAGGCCGAATTGGTGCCGTCGAGGTTGTGCCACTTTCTAATCTGGATCTCGAACTGGATCTAAAAGTGCGACGATAGTGAATTGAGAGGGGCTTTTTGTGACTCTTTGTGAAGGTAGGTAAAAGGATGTGTGATTGATGGAGCATTAGAGCTCGGGTGTAGGGAGTATGATAAGAGTAGGCTGAAAAGAAACCAAGAGATCGGAATACTAGTGAGTGCATTTAATAGCTCTTAGTTTAGCTTCAACGAGCATGACGCATAGGAATGAGCCCTGTTAAAAATGAGAGCCTAAGCTCTCTATTTAAAGGAGAGGATTAGGTCACAAATGAGCTAGGTTAAGGCTTAAGCATTCGTACAAAATGAGCATGAACCGGCTAAAGAAATCACAAAAAATCTAACCGAAAAATAAGGTAGAACCGAGCTGAAGAAATCTTAGCCAAACTGAAACAACGTCGTACGGTCCTTTAGCCTTTTTCGTGTTGCAGCTGAACTCCGAGCAAAACGTAGCGTTTCAGGTGTTGTTACGCCTTATGCGCGGCACTCGAACTCAACGACGTTGTTTTGTGAAGATAAGCTCCATGTCTCGGTTGGACTTCTTGGAGCAAAACGTAGCGTTTTGATGCTTCGATTATGAAACGCAACGCTAGCCTTGATGACTTCGTATGGATGATTTTAATTCTGTGTCTTCGTTGGATGTTAAAGGTAAAACGCAACGTTTTGATTGCAATGAGACCTTGTATGCGGCGCGGGCCACCGTTGACTCTAGAGGGTTGACCTAGGCTTGGACCGTCCGAAAGAAATGGATTTTTGGACCGATCTAAGGAAAAAGGCTATTTTATTTGGTGCTAACAGGTTTTTTATGGTTGAGTTCCTTCGTCACACCAATCAAATACCGTCCGTGATCCAAATCCACAAACGAGGATTGGGATTTCATCATCGGGCCAACAAAATAAATTATAGAAATAAAAAGGTACGGATGACACATTTTAGGTGTCTATAGATTTCATTGTTTCTTGTGAGTTATTTACTATCATGTTTAAAGGTTAAATTCCCTACTTAGATTGGGATTAATCCCTATTATGCCTCGATAATCATGAATTGAATTCCAATTAGATTGTTCTATGTTTGTT
The DNA here is from genome assembly GCA_021018815.1 of Talinum fruticosum. Taxonomy (NCBI): domain Eukaryota; kingdom Viridiplantae; phylum Streptophyta; class Magnoliopsida; order Caryophyllales; family Talinaceae; genus Talinum; species Talinum fruticosum. The sequence goes on along the minus strand of JAITYX010000003.1, from coordinate 5,164 downwards.
AGGCTAGAATTCACTTCACTCATCACTTACTTAATGAATGCCTCAAAAAAAGAATCATCCACTTTTATTTAGGTTTTGTGAACATTGGAATATGAAAACTTACGTAGAATGACGTTATGAATGATTAAAACCTTGATATGAAAATAATTAAAGTTTTCAATCGAGGGTTGTGAGATGCATTTGTTGTGATTTTGTTCTTTGTTAATCCCATAAAAATAGGTAATTAGATTGAGCAAAATTAGTCTTTCACCTTTGAAAGTAGGTAAAGATAGCTTTAATCGACATTTCCCTCTTCTAACTTCAAGCATAGACAAGTCTCAAACAGAATTTGGTTTTCATTGCAAGCATAATAGTGTGATTAATCCCAATTTAAGGCTTTTTAAAGATTGATTTCTCGTATTTATTTCGTTATTAATCGAATCCAAGTTACCAAACAAATCTATGTCAAACTAAGTTTTCCCTAGATTAGAGTTTTTAGGCAAAAGTACTTGAAAGCGAGTTCCTCGAGGACAAGACTCGTACTCGTCGATTCCTAGCTTCAGCTACACCGCGCGCTTGCAGTATTTTCACAACATCTAGCCGAGTGTTGGGTTCAATCATGAGTAGCCGGCCGGTTTCGCAGTCGTGCGTTCAAGTGGGCTCATACGGCCCATTGTTTCATCTTTACCCGAGTGTATTTCTCGGTTTCTTTTGATCTGAATTATTTAGGTTAAAATAGTCAACTTTTGTGTATCCGATTATTCACCGACAGTATGCTAGTATAGTAAAATTTATAAGCTAATCTTCGGATCAAGAAAACGATCATGCTTCTAAAAAATTATCGAGTTTCGAGATTTTGATCAAGCCAAGCTCGGGATCATTTTAGCCAAATTTCGAACGTATAAATTGTGATCAAGTCCATGCCCCCTTTTTAGAGTTCGGGTTCAGCGAGTTACCAATTTCGGGCCTTTTGAAACGATCGGCATCCGAAGTGACACAAGAAAAACCAGATAAGTACCCCTTAATGTCTACTTTAAAGCTTCGTCTTTTAGACTCGGTTAAAGTGGGGGCTAACTGTAGACATTGAAAATGTGTCATCTTAATCACTTTTATTTATGTATTTATTTTTTATTCGCATGGTGATGAATCTCAATCCTTTTTGTGAACTCGTACCATGATTGGAGCCCGATCGACGTGACGAAGTCATTAAACCACAAAAATTCCCAGCACTCAAGCATGACAAAATTCAAACATCTCATACGACATCATCCAAATTAGCGCCACGTATTCAAGCTTAATTTGGCAAGACACTCGTGTTTTGTTCCTAGCGACCAATCAAGGCACGAAACTCAAGACGTTTGTACGACACCGTATGAGACCGGTGCCGTGTTTCTTAGCTTCCCAAATGGGATCCCTCGGTTCGGAAGATTTTGTTCGGTTCACTCCCATTATCCCGGCTAGCAAATTCGGGCCCGGTTTAGGCGATTCAGTCGGTTGAAGTGAGATTTAGGTTATTTTTGTGACCTAAATGTTTTCTATAAATAGAGGGCTTACCTAGGGCTGGCAACGGGGTAGGGATGGGGGAAAAATTCATCCTCGGCGTATATTAGGGCGGGGAAGGGGGAAATTTTCCCTTGTCCTCGTCCCCGTTTCCTCGCTCGGGAAAAAATCACCACTCCCTTCCCTAAAATTACATATAAATCCTTAGTGTTTTATTATTTTATACTTAAAATTTAGGGGCATTTAAGTAATATCAACACGAAACCCTAACTATATAAGCTATCTTTTTGCCTTGCCCCTCTCATTCCTCCTCCCTCCACGCTCTCTCTCTCTCTCTCTTCCTCCCTCCTCCCTCCTCTGCCTCTCTCGCCTACTCACTCTTCCTCTCCCGTCTCGCTCACTCTTCCTCTCCTCTCGCTTGCTTAATCTCTTAGTCTCTGTGCCTGCTCTCTATCCCATCTTTCTGCCTACTCTCTCTCTCTCTCTACCTCCCTCCTCCCTTTCGATGTTCTATCTTTCCCTTCTCCTCTCGCCTTTCAACGACTTGTACCACCGCCTTCACCTTCATTCTCCGGACCGTTCTCGTTGTTGCAAAAGGTCCCTTTGATGACAACACTACCAGGAGGAAGGCTATCAAGCAAATCCCTCATTTTTTGATGTTTCGTACTTTTTTTCTAAAATTTATGTTATTTGTTTTTGTGAAAATTTGTATAATGAAAAAAGTGAAAAGTTTTGAGGATTTTGGGTAATTACTTTAGTTTTTGACTTATGTGGTTTTGAAATTGATTTAACTTAGCTTTGTGAACGAGCGGGGAATAGGCACCCGGTCGAGGAACGGGGATCCGTCGGGGACGAGGACGAGGCGGTTTTCTCCCGAAGCGGGGACGAGGGCGGGGGTGGGGTAGCTTCCGAGGAGCAAGGGCATCCCTAGGCTTACCCCCTCATTTTTTGCTGCTCCATTTTTTAGCTAGCTAAACCCCGTAAGCTGAAAATATCATTTATCACTCTCTCTCATTCTCTATTCGCTCCATTTTGTCATACCATCACACATTTCCCCAATTCATAAACTCCACAAACGGCCTTCTTTGTCCTCCTTTTAAGCTCACTACCATGTCGCTACACTGCCGAATTCTATTCGTGATCACGGTTCAGCAAGTGAGACAACTTGAGGGCATCGAATCTGTCTTCTAAATTATCTCCATGCATTTTATTTATTTATGCCATTTACTATTTGTTGTATTCTAGATAACGATGTAATCACTTTTAATTTGTCCCCGCCCACTGTAACTTTTAATTTCGTTTTGCTTTCTTTTCACTTTCTTTACTTGTTTGCTTTGTTCCTTTCCTATTTGCTTATTTATTGTTTTCCTAGCATGCCTTGTTTGCTTTCATTTCGAGTATATTGCATATTGTGTACTTGATTGATAAGGACATTTTTTAACTCACAACTTAAACTAGTAAAGGTCGTGCATTGAAAGGCAAAATGAAAAGTTTAGCTCTTTATTTTGTACCTACCCCCCGAACATCAGATTCTCGATTTAAGATCGATGGAATTTCTTTTAAAAACCTCTTTCAAGCTTAGTTTTTCTTACTAAGATTGGAAGAGTATATTTATTTATTTTTGTTAGTTTTTACTTCCTAAAACCGAGTAAAAACTTTCTCATTTTTGCTTTTATTTCTCCTGTCTGGTTCTCGATATTTACGGTTAAAAGTAAACAAAATTCAGTTATTTTTTGACAACTAGAGCTATAGGACTGAGATTGATTTCTCAATCACGGCCCTATAGCCGAGCACCTGATTATCTGTTAGTGCTTGGCTCTCTCGTTGGTGTCGATTGATAACCAGCATGCCTCTCGATCCAAACCAATTTGTTTTACCTTTTTGGCGCGAAGCTTTGTGGCAAAAATAATCTTTTATTTTTCTGTTTTCCTAACAAAATAACATCTTGAGATTTCTTTAAAATTAATTGCTAGATAAACGATTAGTAAAAATCGACAATCATCATTTCACTTAAATTATTTTAAAAATCAAATTCTGAAAATAAATAATCTTAATAAGAGGCGCACCCTACTTTCAAAGACCATCTTAAAAAAATGAAAATCCAAAGAGTCAACACTTCGTGGGGAAACTTCAATTCGAGTACTGCCGCCCCTACGACGGGGAGGCAAGGGCAACTGGTTCCTACACTACCATTTTTAGCTAAGGCCCAACAATTTTAACTCAAACTTTAATCATCCTAATCCCTAATTTCTAATATATCTTCTCCTATTTTATTTTCACCTTAAAATTTATTATTTCTTTTTTTTTATTATGTTAATCTCTAGTATGTATTTTCTTAAAAATTACTAATTGTATAATGTAGAATAATGAGCACCTTAATTGAGATGAAATTTATTTTTGGCTAATGAAAGAATGGATTCATCTATTTTGAGATGACTTTGACTATGGCTAAATGCAAATATGAAACAAAAGATTGGACTCACCTATTTTGAGATGATTTTGATTTTGGCTAGATGCAAGCCGAGCATGCAAAATGAAGATGGATAGACTCACCTATTTGAGATGATTGTTATTTTGGCTAAATGCGAAAATGAATGCAAATATGGACTCATCTAATATGAGATGAATTTGATTAATGCAAATGCAAAATGGACTCACTTAATATGATATGAATTTGATTTGGCTAATGCAAAAATGAATGGAATTACCTTAATTGGGAATGCAAAAATGAGTCATTCTGCGCACATATGTACATTGGAAGTGTTTAATATTGACCATACCAGTTGATATCATGATATTTATCAGTATTTGGATAAGCAAGAATATCCTTTGCACTCTACACCTAGAGCCCAACGAGCTATCAAGATGTTGGCCACCCAATTCTTCATCAATCGGTATCGGTTGTTCAAGAAAACCAATTCCGAGAGTAACTTACTCGTGTAAATCAACATGAAGCAAAGTGCATCATGGAGGAACTTCATGGAGGGGAGTGCGGACCTCATATGAATGGTAGGATGTTGGTTCGGAAGGTTCAAAGGCTCGATTATTACCGATCAACCATGACATCGATCGTCATGATTTTATTAGAAGATGCCATAAATGTCGGTGTATGCAAATTTACAACACCAACCCCGTTATTCCTCACAACGTTAGCTTCACCCTTGCCATTTTCGGTTTGGGGAATAGACATTATTGGTGAGGTGATTCCTAAAGGAACAGGTGGTCATGAATTTGTGTTAGTAGTAATCGACTACTTCACCAAACGGGTCGAGGTAGCTTCCTATGCAAATTTGACGTCGAAACATATAGCCAAGTTTATTACCCAAAATATCATATGTCGTTATGGGGTGCCCCACGAGTCAATAAGTGATCATGGTAGCCATTTTAAGAAAGAAGTAGCAGATTTTTGGATAAGTACAAAATCCATCACCACAAGTCTTCCCCATATCGCCCTCGGACCAACGGAGCGGTTGAGGCTGCTAATAAGAATATTCGGAAGATAGTGGAGAAAATGGCGAGTTACCTATAAGGATTAGCCCGACAAATTGCCTCTCGCTTTGTGGGCTTATAAAACTTCTATTAAGGCCTCTATATGAGCAACACCTTACTCTCTAGTTTATGGCATGGAAGCATAAAGACTCGGACTTTATACTTACACTTTTCCGAGTTCCATCGAGGAATTAGG